>VHKM01000007.1:1032500-2505000 GCA_007210695.1 Neogobius melanostomus | reverse complement strand
ACCTTAAGGTGTTTTTCCACATGCAGGCACGCGTCAGCGGAATGGCTCTTTCACCCGCTTTGTCGAGCTTTTCTACAACAAAGGCCAGTGCCAAACCGTTCTGACCAGGTATAGGTTTTGGGACCCGGGTCTGATGTGACGTGAACAGACTGCTGGCCTCTGATTGGCAACGAGAGAGTGGACAGCAGGTCATATGGATTTGATATTTCACAACATTATACCGCTGTGCTAAAAGGGGATTTTGCCGATATTAGCATTTAGCCACTGTTAGCGCAGCTTTAGCTGGTGTTAGCATAACATTTGCATGTAGCTTACCTTCATAGTTGTATTTAGCGGTTTCTTTTCTGTTTTAATACAGCTTGGCACCTCTGAATGATTCCTCAACTCTCACCAGATGGCAGCATTTCTCCACATTTGTAGGCTGGGCGATATGGACCAGAAGTCATATCCCGATATATTTTGGTTGAATATCGATATACAATATATATCCCGATATTTTTTTTCCGCAAAGTGAGAGCTGTGACATGAAAAGTCAAAGTCAAGCCAAATACGAGTAGTTTTATTGAAAACTCACTATAAAATGTAAACATAAACACTGTATAAACAAAGCTTTGTAATGTGCACATTAAAAAACAAAAACTAAAATCTTAATAAAAATAGCCTAGAAAATAAAATAGGGCAGCATTTATATATAAAGATATAACAAAATAAAGTGCTCAGTTTAAGAATAAGATACACTTTTTAAAAAATCCTCTTGAGATTACCCGTTTCTTTTTGTTAACTTAATAGCTTATCTGAATTTGAAATATCCCGATATACGCGATATGGTCTAATTCCATATCTCATTAAAAATATATCGATATATCTTAAATATCGATATATTGCCCAGCCCTACACATTTGTTCTCATCGTGGCTTACAAAACTTTTAATTACGATCTGTACAGCGTGCTCCTCTGTGCGGCGCCGCCCACAACAAATGTGGGCGTGTGTGTGGTGGAAACAGAAAGGTCTGCGGGGTAGTGTTGATACGTGCACGTAGATTGTGGCGTGCGCGGCCGGGTCGCACTATGTGGTACTCTTGAGTGCCCTCTCCCATGGCTCTTCTTCTAGAGTTGTTGCAATTTATTTAGAAAGCACTTACAGGGACTATTTGTAAGTAAAAAGGCAATGTGTTCAAAATAAAACTAAAATACTCCCAAAACTGTACTGGTCATTCCGCCAAATCGGTGCCTTTTCAGCCTTTTCTTTTTCTTTTTTTTTTAAAGGATTTTTTTTTATATGTTTAGGTGTACAATAATGTATGGGGGCCATCTCAGTCTCTCTTTTTCATTTAATGGGTTTTTCCTATTTCTCTTCCTCAGAATGGTAACAGGAATGACCGAATTTGACCAATTTGCCAATTGCAGGCTAATGCTAACTAGCACAGAAGCACATGCTGTACCCACTGAAACAACATTTATTGTAGATATTGATTAAATAACTTCGAACAGAAACATACTTGGATTTACACAATAAAAATTGGTAACGGGAATGATGTGACATATTTTCCCCTTTCTCCAAATGTCCACAAACAGTTCATAAAGTAAAATATCAAAGAGAGAGAAAGTCACTGATTGGTTTAGATCGTGGGACAGACTCTTCTGAATGCAACAACTTCTTGATTGTGATGTGATTGGACTGTACCATTAATATGTGGAGTTTTTGTAGTTTGGCAACAGGAATGACAAAAAGTTAGGGACACACATAAAACTGCAAATGTTTCATAGAAATAAAAAAAATGTTATACTTAAAAACAGTTCTTTTGTTCCACATCCATTGATTTATGTAATCAGGTGCACTGCTGTTTATAATGTATATATTTTATCTACATGCCTGTTTGAGACACCCTACTTAAGACTGGTCACCTGGAACTCTTCAGCAATTTGCCTGATGAAGGTCTCAGGACCGAAACGTTGACCATATCCTAATCAATTATTTTGCAAGGTTGGCAGTGTGCGGGAAGTAATTTTTTATCAATATACTTAAAAACAGTAAAATAATGAGATCTCTTAGGACAATGTAATTGAGTGATTCTTTTGTAGTTCTAGCTGCAATTTACACATTTTATACCTTATTAAAGATGAAGAATCACAGGCGGGGACGGGCCAAAAAACACATTTTTATGAAAATGTGATTTTTAGATTTTTTTTTTTTTTAAATAATAATGTTGTAATTGTTTCAAAACTATTAAATATTACAACAACAAAATCTAAATGTTATGTAATAGTTGTCTTTCAACAACTGGTTCTGATTGCCATTTTGTGGCTGTTTATTTCCTTGGGATGCAAAAGGCGGGATGACCCATACCTTTTATGGTGCGTACAGACTAAACGCTGACACGCCACCAACTTCCATGTTAACCCTATGTAGACGTGCTTCGACGCGCTTCGAAATGTAAGCAAAGATGTCCGCGCGTATGAAGCGTTGCAAATGCGAGCAGATGAGGATTAACACGCGTCAAAGCCAGTGAGAACAGCGCGGTACAGAACAGCGATGCCACGCCCACTGCTTCATGCACTCAAGTAATCACAACCTACACGTGCGTTCATTTACGCCCCGTTAACCAATCCGGGACTGGGCTCAAATAGTGAGCACAAGCGTCACCTGTTACCTGCAGCAATGGCGCAAAAGGGCATACGCAATAAATGCCTTTCATAGGGGCACCAATAGTGATGTGTCGGTCGTGAACGATCCGGCTCTTTTGAACGAGTCTTACAGTGAACGATATGAACAGGTTTGCGGTGGTGAAGTGTTTTTTATTATTATTCCTCTTTGGGGACAGGCGTCACTTTAGTTGTGCATGCTTATTTTGCGAAACAAAAGTCACTGCTGGAGTGGGGCAGAGAGGAGTGGAGGATTGGCAGAGGGACAGTCATCTCCACCCCCCACGAGGAGCTCAAAGTGAGCATAAGGCAACAAGTTTGAGAAATAGAGAGGAGATTGCGTAGAAGCAAAACGACTCTTTCACTTGCCTTGTTTTCTCCCCTCTTGCGCGAGGGAGAGAGGTGGAAAAGTTACGTGAATGAAGCAACAGAAGCTTAATCGGGCTGTGTGATTGTTTTTTTTTGTGATAACAAACTCCATAGAGGGAAATGTTGATGTTATATTGTGTGAAATAGTGACATTTTCGTTAAAATAAAGTCAATTCAGAGGGTATTTATTTTCTTTAAAAAAAAAAAAACAACCATCAAAGAGCCATTTGTGTGTTTGTGGATTCTTGTTTGTCTGGTTTAACTGTTCTGTTTCTATTTGACTGCGAGGTGTAGAACGATTAAGTTTATTAAGGCGATAAATCAAATCTCAGTCACACTCAGTAAAAGTACCTGTGTACTCACACTACTACTACTACTACTACTACTACTACTACTACTACTACTACTACTACTACTACTACTACTACTACTACTACTACTACTACTACTACTACTACTACTACTACTACTACTACTACTACTACTACTACTACTACTACTACTACTACTACTACTACTACTACTACTACTACTACTAAAAGTACTGCATTTTCTCACCATAGCCCTTGGTGAACACATCCCTGGCGGACTTTCCGAGGTCGACGTAGGTGGGAGGTACAGCCATTTTCTGCAACACAAACATCAAGGTTAAGGACAAAAAATATAAAGTGCTGCAACATACTATGAAAGGGCAAAGGATCATGGTCTATACATTTTTGGAATCTCATACAGTTCCCATTTCCCAACCCCTTTTCTGAATGTGGAGTTTACTTTCGGCTGTGGCTTTAGTTGCGCAGACTTACTGATAGTATTAAAGAGGGGGTATTATGCTTTTTTCAATCACATAGCACCAGTCTATAGCATACTACAATGATGACGTAACCTTCTGTTGGTCTGTATATGCAGTAAATTAAAATAACTGCCTTGAATAAAATTGCTCTCTCAAAATGGCTGTACTGAACGTCTTGAAATAGGCCTCTGTCTCTTTAAGAAGCTTTCCGACACGCCCCCTTCAGCACACTGCTGTGGCATCTAAACAACACTACTGTGCGGGGAGGGGGCTCTGCTGAGCTGAGGAGCAGTGGTTGGTGGCTTGGCTGGTGACAAAAGGTCCAGAGGCGTCTCCAGGAGGTGGGGGCGTTCCTAGGAGGACTGAGGCATAGCTACACCTAAAATGGCTGCCGTCTAAGTTTTTACTGATTACTCAAAAATATGTGAATGAGCCAAGGCAACACTCCAGGCATGTGTTTAATGAGGGAATGACATAACAACATGATATAAAGCTTGAAAAAGTCGATTTTACATAATACCCCCCTTTAAAGCAAGACACAAACAATAGGTGAAGAATGGTCATTTCTCAACCCGAGCTAACGGAGGTGGTTCACTATTGAACTAAAGAAGTATTTGAGTTTCAGAGTGAACTCCCTTCGACAGCGACCACGGTGAGTCACCCAGGCTTCTGCCAAAACATTTGGAGGAAGTCTTTCCACGGGAGTGTTCTTTTTCTTTGAAAATAAGTTGCAAGACTTTACTTTAAACATCCAAAGTTAAGATTGGAGACGACTGCAGTCTCAAAGACAGTGGTTCAATTCCCCACTACAGGCGATAGATGCTTATTCCCTACCATGCTGATCATGCAGGATATTAGACTTGAACTATTTGAGCGATTATCCACGCAAAAAGTAGAATGAGCCTCACACTTTGGGTGGCCAGATGCAAGTTTCTGAAATGTTTAATTGTTTCCTGATTCCGCTGGACCTGCCAGCATTCAAATCTTGAATAAGGTTTCCATTGCTCAATCTTCATTGTGTATTCTGATGATAATGATTGCGTCTTAAAAATATATTGATTGTAAATTAGGGCTGGAAATAATATATTGTGCATGGTTATACTGGTGTAATTTTTGGACACCGGTGTAAATATTATATACAAAGTAGGGCTGGGCGATGTGACGATATTAGACCGTCTTACGATCTCCAGGGCTGACGATCTGTTATTTATGTGAGATCGTTTTATCACGGTTTTATGCACTTCAGCAAAGTTGACTCTTTTCACTGTCTGTGAAGCCAACCCAAGCCGTTAACTTTCTGCTGTGCATCATCAGACGATAATGCGAGCGTTTGGCAGCAAGCCGCTCCTCTACAGTCGCATACACGACCAGGCTCCTCAATCTGGAGCTTTTAAACCCAGCATTCTGTCTCTATTTCAGCGGTGTTTATGTCAGTGTCTTTCCCCCGCGTACGCGCCGCTGCTCTGCGTAGATCACAGCGTGTGTTTATTTATTTACCTGGCAGCACATGTGCGAAGACGAGCGTGTCCTTCGTCCTTACAGTTCTGTCAGGCGCTGCATGCTTCTCATTTGTTTAATTTAAATCCTGGCCCGTGTTCACAAATGCACTGTTTATCCATGTCTTTCAAAATGTAAAAGTTCCCCAAAAACACCGTAAGTCTGAGTTCATTATTGTAAATTCGCCTAACAGTGACAAACTTCTTCCTGTTTGAGTTTTACACAATAAAAGTCACTGCATGTTATCGCTTTAGTAAGACTCTTATTGTGAAAGGGTCGACAGCGACAGAGCGTTACATTTACAGCAGCTCGACGTCATGAGAGAGACCTCTCAGAAAAAATGCCAAACAGCAACAGACACTAACAACAAGCATTTACCAAACTTACTCTTTAACTTACTTCTACTTAATATTATCTGGAGTTTTATTGTGTTTTTCATTTATAAAGTGAGTTTGCTTTAGGTCCAAGTCTATTATTGCTGTGTTGATTATCACAAAGTTGAATAAATTAGTGTAGTATTTTTCTTCTTCAGTGTGTAATTTTGTCATTATAAAAAAATCGTGATAAAATCGAAATCGTAAGTTTATAATTCAAAAATTGTGATATTCTATTTATGCCATATCGCCCACCCCTAATACAAAGTTAGATATAATTTAAGACTCAACAAATTTTGAGTCAATTCATCTGTGGCGTCTTCATCCCGATCTCACGCAAGTCTCAGACCAGCTCATCTAAGTCTCCGTCTTCTTCTGCGCGTGTGCATAACCGCGTGCTCCTGGTTGCCCTGATACCGGCAGCAGCGAGGAGAAGAAATAGGGGGATGCTTTGAAAACCGCAACAACACATTGTTGCGGTCACGCATGTCACAAATGCTTTTTATGCAAATCTTTTTAAAATAGATTTGTTTTAAAGCCATTTCAAAAAAGAGAAAAAATAGCTTTAAAACCATCGGCTAACAACTGTTATTTTGTCCGGCGTCAATTATATTGACAAATACCTATATCCTTACCGTGATATTTCACTTTTACCACCATATACATTTTAGGTCATTGTAATGCTAAAAATGCTACAATTATGTATTTTCCACCCCCTACATGCTCCAGCAATGTCCTAATGTGTAGAATGAGCCCAGACCTATTCACCACAACTGCCTCTAAAAATCCAGAAGTGTCACTCAAAAAGTTGTTAATTCGGGTCTGAATTGCCATCATGCACAAGCGTAATATAGAAACTGCAGTTACGTGTAAGGCCTGAGGTGGCAGTAGTGAGTATAAAATGACCAACTTGCATCTAGTCCCTTTAAAGAACTAAAGTTTAGTCCCAAAAAGGAAGGAGGAATGAACTTACATTTTTCACACATTTATAAATCAGGGTATGTAATAAGGAGGTTATGAGCTTTCAAATGGAAACAGTAGTTCATTTGTAGTTGGTGAGCCTTTATTTAAACCCCAGAGACTGCATCCATTATGTCTCTAAAACCAAACAGCCATTACAGTACATGCTCTGCAGTCCACACACAAAACACAGGAGCTGCCAGAGCCCCCCCCCCCCACTGCTGCAAAGTGTTAACGCTCTCGCTGTGCTCAGGCAAAATGTCACAGGCCATTACAGGACGAGTGGCTCAACCTTGACTTGAGCGACGCGGTCACATGCGCCACGGGAATGTGTACAGTGGTATAAAACTAAGTAAGCACCAGATCAAAACTGCAGACCCATCCCATTGCCATCGATCATTTGGTGTGCCGTTTCTGAACCCTGGTAAAAGTGTAACGCTGTGGCAAATTCATTTCACTGCCCATGATACAGATCATTGGGTCATCAGCTAATGAGGTTTTATATTAATAGACAATGAACAAAGGGGTATGGACACTTCCTGAACACCGGGCTTGGCAACAGGCACCACAGAGGTCAGAGAGGTCAAAAGATCCATTCATCTGATGTGTTCAGAGTGAAAGTAGCAAAATCGTGACTGTGAACAGACTAAAGGAGCCACTTTACCAAAATGGAAACCTTTTGAACAAGTTTGTAAAATGTTGACGTAATCTAATTGAAACACAAACTCGGCAGGGTATGCAAGTGATGGATTTGTAGATTGTGCAGAAGAGCATTTTTATTTGATTTTGTTGATAGCCTGCTTTGTTAAACGCACATCAAACAACACTACTACCGCTCCAGATTGTTGTCATATCTTGCTACAATCGGCATGCAAAGAGACACATTTAAACTGTGGTTGCTAATATAAATCTCTGAAACTATTCATTCATTTAACACACACAAACACCTGCCAGGGACAAAAAGGTTAATGTTCCCGAAGCTATCCACGTTGGACAGAGGGCAGCATCCTTGTCCTCTCGGCTAGCCATTAGCATTAGCCTTAACTTTAAAACCACCAGCAAGTGTTAGCTACATTAGCACTGTAGTAAGTTTCTTTAGCAAGCATTTGGCAAATAGGTGAACCTCGAAGCAGGTAAACCCGTTAGCTGAGCCTTTGATAAGAAGCTAGCGAGTTGCAAAGCCTCAATGACCACCGCACGACAAGTGACCTATAAGGCTAGTAGTGTAGCCTCACGCAAAGAAGAGCAGCGGGCCTGGCATCTGCTGCATCTCTCTCTGGGATAACGAAAGCACCGGGGCTAATGCGCAGAATGCAACCCGGGGACCAGCGCGAGCTCCCCGGGTAGAATCAGGGGGATCGCTCCCGCTGACAGAGCGGCAGGGGAATGGAGGGGTGCGTGTGGTAACGTACCTGCAGCGGCCCGTGGGTTCAGATGTTCAAATGGTGCAACCTGGAGAGAAGGAGAGGAGGAGACGGAGCGCACCCACGTACGTAACAAGCTGCGCAAGAGCCAAAGAGCAGAAGTTAGCAAGATGACTACTTCTTCTTCTATTCGGTTTATTGGCAGTTGGCCACCTGCGTCGGGGCATTACCGCCACTTACTGGGCTGGAGTGTAAGTCATTGAGAATGGTCAGAGGGAAACTCATGCTCAGTTAGAAGATATACTGATCACAAAAGGTTCAATCCTTCTTTTTAGATGCGAGAAAATAACTCTGTGTCTATTAGATACCGCAACACCTCTTTCCTAATTACTTTGCTTGTGTAACGGGGTTAAAGGGGACGTTTATGTAAATCCCTGAAAGTTGGGTGTGATGCTACTGCTGCGCCGCCAGGAGTCGCTGTGACCTAGCTGGCGCTGCCAACGCACATGGTCTGGGGAGGAGATTTCCTGCGCGGGCAGACGAGCTCAGGAGGTCTTGGGAGACAGCTGCGCCTGGAGGAGAAGGGATTGGGACTTTTGAAGTTGTCTTATTATTTAATATTAATAAATGGAGTTTGTGGGCCCTTTGCCGCCTCTGGAATTGAGTTAAGTTTTGCAAGTGCATTTTTTTGATTTAACACAACGCAGAGCCGAAACACCACTGTAACACTTGCATCTCCAAGAAGAGTGCAAGTCGACAGCACTTTTTTCTCTTTAGCTACAACCGAACAAAGTCCACTCCTTCGCTCTGCATATTGGTGACATTCCACTAAAACATGTTTTACGGTTTCGGGTTGGCCATACCAGTCACATAACCCTTACCGGTGTTTCTCAATTCTCCAAAGAGAATAGTTCAGGCCTGTGTGCCCAATCCTTAATCGCAACAACAGTTTCCTCTCTGCAGTTACCATCCACAATTCTCTTGTACGCAACTCTCGTTTGGATATTGTACAGATGTCGTCCAGTGTCACTAATGTCCCAGCATTCCTGCCACAACTGTATAATTTTTGAGTTAATGAGCGATTTCCCTTCTGCTCGACTAAGCGGGACATGAATATTAATCTCTTCTGACCTCAGCGCCTGGTTAGCCAAAATATCAGCTTCTTATTCATTCCCGTCCACACCAACGTGGGCAGGAACGAAGACAACCTTTACATTTTTGCTGATTAACTGCAACAGTATGTAGTACACTTTAGTCAATATGTCCATCCAACAGGACTTTCCCGTTTTAATGCTCAGTAGTAGAGCCGCTTGGCAGTCCGATGCAATAACCGCATTCCTCATCCCTTCGCCACAACTAACAATACAATTCAGGGCAAGCACAATTGTAATCAGTTCGGCTGTATAAACAGCAAGATAGTCAGACAACCTCTTTCTTACGCCAACACTGTAGCTTGGTATGGTCACTGCAGCACCCGTCCTTCCACTGCATGGGTCCTTGGACCCATCTGTATATAAAACAACACTATCCTCCTACCTGTCGAACAACTTTTGTACCACAAACCACTCAGGGGTACCCCTGCTTCTATTCCTCAAAGCCTGCTGTAGGGACAGGTCTACATCAGGAGCAGAAAATAACCATGGAGGGACAGGCGGGCATGGAACAGTGGGGCAGTACTTAAACCGAGTCAGACCAAAATCTTGTGCTTTAACATTCCCCACCCATCCAAAACTAAAAGACGTAGTCTCCTGATGTTCCCAGCAGTCTACCAACACTCCCTTTGTAGGGTGAGTGGTGCCATGTCCTTGAAGATTGATCCAGTACGCAAGCATAAGCTTTACTCTTCTCAATTGGAGGGGGAGCTCCCCCATCTCCACCTGAAGAGCATCTACAGGGGAAGACCTAAATGCTCCGGAACACGTCCTTAAACCTTGTGCCTGCTCCTTGTCAAGCTTCTTCAGATGAGTCTCCGCCGCTGCCATGTATGCTATACAACCATACACCATTTTGAGGACTAGGATTTTTTTATTATTATTATTATTATTATTATTTTATTATCTAATTGTAGGCTTCTCTTATTTAAGTAAATAATTTGGTTGGACCTAAACCCAAAACTCGGTATCTAAGTTTTGATGCCTTAAAACAAAACAAAAGTGCTGCACATAACCTAAAGCATTACCACAAGATACAAAGGCAAGAATAAACCACAATAAAATAATAAAATAACAATAAACAATAAAAACAGTTACACATAAAATACATTAAAACACAAAAGATGTCCACACAACTCATGAAGTGCACAACTCCTGCGGCATTACAAGCCAGAGAATAAAAGTGGGTCTTAAAGCACTCCACTGTGGGCTGCGTAGGGACAGAGCGTCGAGGTCCGACCAGAGAAGGCCCTGCCCCCCCTCCCCCATAATCAATCAATCAATCAATCAATATCACAACAGGAGTTGCTTCACAGGCTTCACAAACATTAAAGCAATGAAACAGAAAAATAAACAAGACAATGTAAAGTTCAGGCAAATGAAGTGTCCAGAAAAACAATGTCCAAATAAACGTCGGCAGCAGGTAGTGACGAGCTGCATGGGTGTCCCCTGTCCTTAGACTCTCCGACACAGCGAGGAAAAACTCAAAAACCCAGTGGGAGAAAAAAGAATCCTCGGGGAGAACCAAAAAAGGAGAGATCCACTCCTGTGGATGGACAGGCTTTAGAGACCCAGGGTCGATGGGAGTCCCTCAGCAGACGGGCCAAAATCGCAGACCGTCCAGTCCTTGTTGGAGCTTCAGTTCTTCTTATCCAATCCCTGTATGCGGGGTTCCTCTGTTCATCGGTTCCTTTGTGGACAGGGCTGAAGACCACAACACTAACGACCCACCAACTGAAACAGCCATGTCATGTGAATAGTAATGAACAGACATCAGATAAAAAGAAATATCATAATGAGACAAAGTTTGCGGTAAGAAGAGGAAGAGGATAGCGCTCAGTGTACTGTACTTCCCACAGCAGTGTTTCTTCTAAGGCAGCTTTACTTCAGGCTGTGGGTTAGAGCTTTACCTAAGCTTTACCTTGACCTGATCATAAGCTAATTCCAAGAGGTACGTTTTTAGCCTAGTCTTAAATGTAGGGACTGTGTCTGCTTCTTAACGTGAGCTGGGAGTTTATTCCATAAAACCAGAGCTTGGTAGCTAAAGGCTCTTCCTCCTACAGTGATTTTGGAGACTCGAGGAATCACTAGTAGCCCTGAGTTTTGAGAGCAGAGTGCTCTGGTTGGCTGATGTGGAACGATAGCGTCTTGGAGATAGAGCGGAGCCATACCTTTTATGGCTTTAAATGTGAGGAGCAGGATTTTAAATTTGATTCTAAACTCAACAGGAAGCCAATGGAGAGACTTTAGCACAGGTGTGATGTGTTCTCTTCTCTTTGTATGCGTTAACAATCTTGCAGCTGCATTTTGAACTAATTGAACATTTCTCAGGGGAATAATTGTGTCATTGTAATTGGAGCTGGCCCCCGGTAGTTTTTAAAACCTTTTTTTTATTCTCTCGAGTAGTACCTAAACATTTTTACATACTGGTGTCGTTTAATGGTACCCAGCCCTAACCTTTGTATTTAAAATAGCTGTGTATTCCCTGTGGGACAATTTAAAGGCACATTGTCTAACCTTTTGGACTATACTGCGTTCTGGTCAACATGACATGTCTGGCCAGTTTTTAGGTATTTTCAGCAGATATTTTCAATACCTGTAAATAAATGCTTCTATTTTATTCTATTTATTGGGTGAAATGTTGGGCGGTGTGGCTTTAAGCACATTGAGCAGTTAAACAGTGTAGTATTACAAATATTACAGTACCAAAAGTTTGGAAAAATATTATTTAGTCATCGTTAAAACAGGCATTGTTGAACACTGTTGAGTGGCTCAGTTGTGGTATTTCCAAAACCTATTTCAGGGCAAAAAAGACAGAACATGATTTACAGTATTTCTGATGCACAGTAAAAAGACTTATAAAAAGGCAGACAAACTAAACTTCTAAGGGCCAGAAAACACGCAGCACACATGAGTGAAATAATTAGGTTTGTGAAAATCTCACACTGTATGGTAGGGGCTGTTTGCAAAAGCATTGTGGTGCAGGTTTTCGTTCTGGAAAACACACCTGTGGCTCACTGCACGTCTATTTTGCTGCAGAATTGCCTGTTTTTGCCTTGTTTCTGCCAGTGTTTGTTAACTTTTTTTTAGCGTTTCGTAGAATCAGCGCCGTGTGGTGGGGGAGATGGGACTGTGCCAAAACCCAACAGTGTTTCCTGCGTCGGTTTTACATAAAGAAAAAAAAACCTTGTTCTCCAGAAACACACCTGCTCTGTGACAGACTTATACACACATTATGAAACTTGATCAGTCAGTCTAATTACGTTTGTACCACCCAATATTACAACAGCTGCGTCACAAGAATGGCTCATTTGATCAAAAAGAGAACAGACAGATATCAAACAAATGACATCTCATAATGAACAGAATAATATTTTAAAATATCTTGGATGGATGTAAAATCACCTTCATTTGGATGATTTGTTGTGCTAAAAAATGTAAAAATCACACATTCAGTCTAAATTACGGGGTCCCTCAGGGCTCTGTTATTGGGCCCTCATTATTTATTAAAAAATGTTCAATGAATATCTGCCTTCAAAGGATAAACATGCTGCGCACCCGGCCCAGCATCGGCCCACAGCATGGTGTAGCACCCTGTAGCCACTCACAGAACATATACATGACTCTGCAGCATCGGAACCATTCATTGTGAGGGGGATCGATTTTCCTGCAACACACAGCATTCTCAAATCATTTCACTCACGTTAACCTCTTAACCGAGAGCGTTTTCTGCGTTGCTTTACCCAAATCTCAAAGCTTCTCGACTGGAGAGGTTACAGCCTATTGGCCAGTGTAACGCTAACGCCTCATTTGAAAGCTAAGACCAACAAAACTGATTGGAATATTTTTGTTGCGTGGTCAGCGCATTACTGTCATATTTTTTGAAGCATTTTTTACGTGTTTTCGCCTCTTTTTTGTCGCTGTTTTGTCACTTTTTATCGCGTCATTCTTGCTTTTCCGGCACGTTTTTGTCACTCTTTTGTTCCGTTTTCATCCTCCCTTTTTTTTTTTCAAGAAGCTTTTAGATTTGGGTAACGCCAAACTGGAGAAACTGTACTCAGTTCAGATGGGAGTTAAGAGGTTAATATGGAAGAAGGCAAACACACTGTGTTTAGGCTACTTGCTTTTTGTTGGTAATAAGAATTAGAATGGGGCAGGAAGATCTTTTTATTATTATTTTTCTTATAGTTCGAGTGTTTGATTTTTGAAAAGTCCATTTCTAAATCTGAATTGTTTTTATTTTGCAATTGTAGTGAATTGCACTCTTGTATGGAGTGCGCTTTGTAAATAAAACTGCCTTTCCAGAAATGTTCCAGAATGAGTTTTGTATAAGCGGCAGCCCTTCTTTCCTCTGCACCACTGAGAAGTCTGTCTGTGGTACTTACTTTGGCCACTTGGTGTCACTGTTGACAGTTAGCAGAAGTGAGGGCTCACGGTCTCACAGTAGCCAAAATATCCCACTCAAGTCATAGTAAAGTCATTTTTAAATATTTTTGATTCACTTAGAGGCAAAAATCAAACGTGGCCCGAGTAGTTATTCAAGTAAAAGTAAAAAATTTAAACTAAAGTGTGTTGAGGAACTGAGTATAAAAGTGAGATGTATGTTAGTGTATTGACGTAATTTGACAGAGAAAGCATAGAATTAACTGAACATTCTCATATCAAACCTCATTTTCTCCAATTCAGCTTCAAAATTGAAAAGCTTTTTGACTGGAGCTTACAGCCTATTGGCCAGAGTAACGCCTCATTTGAAAGCTAAGACCTACAAAATTGATCTAAACCGATCTTTTTCATTGAGTCGTTGCCGCAACCTTTTTTTGACATTTATTCATTGCTATATAAATAAAGATCTTCTTCATTGCTTTTCATTGAGTTGCCTTGTGTACGAAATGTGCGGTATAAATAAAGTTGCCTTGCCTTGCCTTTGCGTTTTTGTTCTTTTGAGGTGTTTTTTGTGCTTTTTTTGTCACACATTTTTGTAACTTTTCTGTTATTCTTTGGTTGCTTTTTTGTAGTATTGTTGTCACCTTTTTGTCACTTTTTCGTCACTTTTCTGTCACTCTTTTGTTGCTCTTTTGTGGCATTTTTGTTGCTTTTTCGTCACACATTTTTGTCACTTTTCTGTTATTCTTTGGTTGCTTTGTTGTTGCGTTTCTGTCGCTCTGTCGTCACGTTTTTTGGCCGCTCTTTTGTTGCGTTTTCATCCTCGTTCTCGGCTCATTTTTGTCATATTTTGGCGCTTTTTTTTCAAGAAGCTTTTAGATTTGGGTAAAGCCAAACTGGAGAAAATGTTCTTTTCGGTTAAGATTGGGGTTAAGAGGTTAAAAAAAAGAAGGGGAAAAAGTGCCATAAAAGATTGATAAAAGAAATCTCAAAGAAAAACTGCAATAGAATTATTATTAGTTATTAGTTCACCTTTGCATGTCACATTAAAGGTGCATTATGGAACTTTTCATGTGGAAAAAAAACGTTTAATTTATGTGTATTTGACCTTGTTTACTGTATGGGTGGCTAACATGGTGCCTTTACTTTCCATCACAGTGGCCACCATGACACTCCATCAGTAGTTTTTAGGGGTTTCACTGCTGACGGACCCTCTCCATGGCGACGCATACGACTCCATCCAGAAACCCGACAAAACAATAGGTCACGCTCACTTTCTAGAATTTGATCATGTCATAAGCATAACCCAATGGGAGAGAAACAGTTTTTGTTACGAAAAAAATAATAATCCCAAGAAAGAAAACGGACTGAAATTGATCATTATTTAGTAGTCATGTGGATTGTCCAAGAAGTGACGGAGATATTAGTCAAAACCTAAGACAAACTGCTCTGCACTGTGACATTTACAAGCATAGTTACTATTTCCTGCCTATCGCATCAATTTTCAGTTTCTTTAGAATGTTGTGATGTTACATGAGCGCGACCTATTGATCCAGGTCAGGATTGTTATAGACATAGAAATGATAGAAATGCCTTTATCTGAGCCTATTCCTACAAATGTGTACTTTTTTTTAGCATTACAAAATGAATACATACAAATTAATAGGGAAGCCAGGTGCAATACGTTTTACGTACGCACTATGTTTTGTTCTGTACATGTCATTTATATCATTTCTGTGGTTTCTCCATCATTTAAAGTGCATTATGTTACTTTTTATGGGTAAAAACGTTGATATTTGTGCGTATTTGGCCTTGTAGTGACCCAGCGGCTGTATGAGTGGTCAGCATGGCGCTTTTACTTTCCATCACGGTGGCCTCTGTAACGCTCCAGGATCAACTGTTTAGTAGGTTTTCTGCTGGGAGGGTCCATTAGCAGAGAAAACCTACCAAAACAATTGATCGTGGAGCGTCTTAACATCTTACAAGATGATGATTCAGCATTTAGCTCAGAGGCCACCTTTATACACTAATTTGATTATTTCTAACTAGGCTTTGACCAAATGTGGTCGATGGGATGACAACAGCTGAAAACATCTGGATAGTTCATAATTTCTGATGGTTGATGGCTAATGCTAACAGCTATAGGAAAAATACATTGAGCAGGCTAACGGACTCTGAAAAGTCTCCTGGACTAGCCAACTTGCGAAGTGTTCGCATACGTGAGGATCGAACGCTGCTTCTCCTTTTTATGTCTTCAGTTATAGAGGCCACTGTGATAGAAAGTAAAGGCGCAATGCTAACCACCCATACAGCTGCTGGGTCACAAAAAGTGTCATAAAAAGTTCCACAACGCAGCTTTAAGCTTTTCTCATTTACAGATTTATGTAAAAAGTTAGGTACTTGACTAAATGTGACTATACTCGCTTCTGCCTATCCAGTAAAATCAGGTACTATTTCTATCAATTCAGACAAATAGTTTTACAATTCTGGTTATAATTTCATTGATGGCAGCCTATTCTAATTTCTTTACTGTTAAGGTTTTCAAATATCACACTTTGGTTCAAAGTAGCATTTGGTGTGTCCCCTTGTCTCCAGTCTCACATCGCCCCCACAGCCATGTCCTCTGTGTTATAAGATATTCACTTGAGCTGCAGTTACGCACTATCACAAATTAAGGATTTCACATCGACGCCCGACACATTAAATATTCCGTCTGCAGACACTGAGGCTCTATGGGAGCGGATTAAACTCCACTTTATGAGATTATTGTTGAGCAAATCCAAGTATTTCTCTTTGGCAGAAAGACACCGTGATTATACTTATGTTTAATGAAGCTCTTTGAATATTAATTATGCCCGTTTGCCTGAAGGGGTCACTGCTGAGAGAGACAAGGCTCACTTGGAAAACTTTGGAAAAAGTTTGAAGAATTCTTAAAAAGATTAAATGTACTTCTGACATGATCCAATTTACTGACAGCAGCTGGTTGTGTAGCGTTAAGCAAAGCTCCACTCAGCATTCAGGGAAATCTCCAAGGGCCTCCATTTGTACAAAACCTGCCAATCCCGTAGTTTAGAGTTTGTTTGTTTGTTTATTTATTTATCAGGACAGTGTACAATTACATTATGCTCGAGAGCAAAGATGGCCGTACCAGACTGTAGCTTCTCAAGCTAATTTCCATCTGTAGTCCTTCGCTACAAACATGTTCTGAAACATGTGAGTTTTGTGTTAACAGTTACTACAAACATTACAGATGTCTGATGTGTATCCATTACAAGAAAAGCTGCTCCGTTAAATGATTGAAGTTATTAAACTACTGTGTCATCTGACATAGTAGTCTGTTACTTAGACTACAGTCTAAGTACTGTGGGGTCTGCCCCAAAAAAGTCGTCTAATGACACTGTTGTCAAGTCTTCTTCCCAAACAGGCATGCTTTGTACAGCGTATTTAACACTTAGATGCATCTTGGAGCAAACAGGTCCTGGGTAAACTCCCCGACTGTGCTACCGTGCCATTTCTCCAAACACACATACACATGCACGATCAAACCGAAGATCTCCAAACCTTGGTGGCTCAAATGCAGAAGGCAAATCAGTCTATGGAGGGAATTAAGTCTCCTTTTCTTCGCCTTTGCATTGCTTGCTCAAGGACACAACGGTGGCATGCACCACCAAGGCTGGGATTGAACCACCAAAACTCCAGCTATAATCGAGCGATAATAACACACTCTGAGGTCAGAACATAGAACTGTCTGCTGTGACTGAGAGGCGATTACTGATGTCATTACAAACTTTTATTATTATGAATGAATAAAAAAGTGTATTGAGGAGCTGTGACGGGAAACACGATTAACATCAAGAATTAGTCCATTTCAATAATTCAAATAAGAAACATTTTAATTTGCGCAGCTTGTTTCCGTTTGTTTCAATTCATCTGCAGACCTTTCAAATACTAATACGTTTGTCGCCCGGCTGTCGCGTTCACAGGCCGCCAAAGTAAATTTGCATTATCATAACTGGACGCGATTTTGTTCTGTGTCAAAGCCAAGGGCGGAGCGACCGACTTCAAACGACCGTCACCCAAGTAACATTCAAAGTCAGAGACAACAAAAATGGCTGTTCCAAGCTTCTCCAGAGTAAATAAAACAGATTGTAAACACATGGCGTAATGACAAACATGTGGCGAGTGTTGAAACATGTCATCTTTGAAAATACTGCGGTTCAGAGGGAGCCCACACGCCAAACCATGACTTCATGTGTTTTTCCAGCAAGATCATAGTTCGCCCATGGATTATCAGTCAGTCACGTTCATCAGAAGTTGTGGAGATAACAGCTATGGGCTGAAGTAGTAACGCAGTAAGCCATTATCCAGCCCAACCCGCCCCGCAACTATTGAAATACACGCATTGTAAATATGACAGGTCTCAATGAACCACAGCTTTAAGTCCGTCCAAGTATTCGCTTGAAAGCTGCTTAAAGCTAGCACCAAGATGCAAATCTGCGAGAGGCAGCAATGAAGTTTTATAAAGAGTTGTCAGGAAATAATCTTTGGTTTAAACCATTCTCAGATGCAGTGCTGCCGCTCCCTATTCACTCAAAACTCGCTGTGCGTCGGACACCACTGAGGACGATGTGATAGAATGGCATTGTACAGTATTGCGCCGCTGTTTAAGTAACGCAGCTGACAAAAGAACGGCCCGTATTCAATGACAACGTTGAGAAAGAAGACAGCAATGTAGCCAATGTGACCTATTATCTGTGCCATGTCATGTTTTAGTCCCCACAGAGCTATGTTTGGCTTGTCATCGTTACGTTATTGTCAATAAAAAAGGTGCGTCAACGAAATTATAACGTTATCGTCTTTGTTAACGAAAACAACACTGGTCCACCATCAAATATTTCTGCTTAGGGCACCAAAATGGCTTGCAGTAGCCCTGGCCAAATGAATTTGGAGTTGGTGGTCCAGGTACTCGTTTGCATTCGTAAATTGAAAACCAGAAAAATAGCAAATATTGAATGTATGTCGTGTCACATGTCTCTGTCTGTTCCAATATAGGCCTAGAGTAAAGTATATGTTTTACCAGGTTGATATTATCACATGTTTTCATTGCTTCACATGTGTAAAGGTTTTATTACGTTTATGTCAAATGATTGAATGAACATAAGCAGTTTGGGGATTTCAATCTAAAAACTATCTTTGGAAGAACGACTTAATTTTGCTGAGTTCAGACCTGGTTTTGAGAACATGAAACCTAGTTCAGGAATTTGTGTGCGCTGTTTTGCAAATGTTGTTTTGCTTCTGAGAAATGTCATTACTTGGCTAATGTGACTTTAAGCTAAATCATGCCAGTTTCAACATCATTCAGTTTCCACAGTGGAAGGATTACCCAGTGGTTCATTTTGGCCCATGGTTCGGTATATTGTAAATTGTTGTCCATCAGATTGAGACTGAAGTTTCAACTTTTTTCTAAATTCAGAAGGATTAATGTCGTAAAATGGCCCACCGTAAGAGAGGAAATTATTATAAAGACTGAAATCCACCAAAGCAGGGCAGAGGAGATGAGAGAACACATGGGATTACATAAAAAAAATTATAAAAAAAACTGGAATCAAAATGAAAGGAATACATTTGTCCCAAAAAGTGTGCACTATGCCATGTACTCTGTGAAATTGTTTTACGCTGATCTGGCTCGCCTTGAATTCTTTCTGTGATTCCAATTTGAATTCATTTTAATCCGTGCTATAACTTCTCCTGTGCGACAGGTAACCACCTGAACAACACATACTGTATATCTACATCGCTGTGTTTTTGGCTAACTTCCTGTTGGCCAGTGGGGGCAAAAGACAACTTCCTGTCAACGTTTTAGGATAAATTCGAAATAAAATAGGATTTAAAAAGCAGAAGAAAACTTAAATATACGTCGAGCCGCATGTATTTCATAAAAATCAGATTGCGGTGATATCTTAACATCTGTTGGCATCAAATTATTGTTAGCCTTTAGCTTCGAGGCTAAATCCGCTACCGTTACAAGCACAGTGGTCTCCTCTGATGAAATATCAAAGTCTCCATAGGAATAAAACCGACAGGAAAACAGTCTTTACCCTAGGAAGTTAGCATCATGTTAAGTCCTATACACTATAATGGGATTTTGCTGATTTTAACCTTTAGCCTCAGAGCTTTGTAGAAATGCTCTTTTAAAACATCTGATCACACAGAAATATTCCATTTACTCTGTATTTCTGCGAGCAACTCTTTTTCTGACTGAAGCTTGTAGCACGTAGCTTGACGTGACACTTAACAGCCCAATTATTAAACTTTTCATGAACAGTGTAACTGTGTGTACTCCAAAGCCTCTTTTTCATTCGCCCTTAGCGTTCTCAGAAATGCTCAGAGAATCGTGAAAGTTCATGTGTGGTACTGGGTGCTTTAGTTTTCCTTGTGGCTTTTTTCTTTTCACAGTGTGCGTTTGCGATAGCAGTCCTTCTGAACGCTTTAACCACGCTTCTCTTATTAGAAGCAGGAGCGCTGATCTCTATCTCCCCACCCCATATGTTCTGGTTAGCACTCCAGTCTGTACGGGCTACACTTCAGTATAGATAGAGATTTTGCGATAATGTCTTCTGCTCCCACGACACCTGTTTGCTTGTTGACTGGAAACTGGAGGCAAGAAAACTGTTGTTGCCCAATCACTTCACTTACCTCTTTGTAGATGCTGCACTGTTATTTATGTGCTGCAGGAACTTTGAAGGGGCCAAGGTTAACAGGGTTCATTCAGCCTGTGATTGGTCCACATGGATGTTCTCGGGGGTACTGGAGGTGTCCAAGTCTAAGTTAAGGCCATGTGGTTGATGTTTAATATGTACAACAATTGTACATCCAATAATGTAATCCAATTGTACATTGGAAAAAGTGAAATACAACAGTTTCACAAGATTGCCATCTTATCTTGGCAAAATGGCTTGAAATGTGCTTGAATTAAGACATTTAATGCTAATTTGAGGATAGCTTCGGATTGTCTTAAAATAAGATTGCATGAACTTGCTTAAAGGAACAGGCCACCGTTTTTCCATACTGACATATGTTCTTACCTGAGTTTAGACAAGTTGATGCGTACCTGTCTGGTCTTTGTGCGCGGGCTCAGTCATGCAAAAAGACCAAAGATGTTGTTAGCATTTGGCCTCTCCCAGCATATATAGCTCCAAATGGGGGTGAAGTTGGAAGCGACCACGCTCTTCCACGGGCACACACAAAGACAAGACAGGTACGTATCAACTCGTCTAAGCTCAGATAAGAACATATCTCAGTATGGAAAAACGGTGGCCTATTCCTTTAAGCTAAGAGAAAATTAGGACTTTCAAAATTAAAGCTTTAACTCACGATTAAGCACACACATGACCTGGAAGCCAAAGCACTTGTAGTAACTACATATTGTAAGCCAGTGGTCTCCAACCTTTTTATATGATGAGGTTCTTTTATGTAACAAAAGTGACAGAGAGCTACTAATGCATCCAAGAGGCTTGTCTAATGATGCTTTCCAAAGAAAAAATGTCTCTAAACTGTGGTCATGTTGAGCGAGAGCTACTAGTTGTAGCTAGATCCCTGTTTTAAACTGTTGGGCTTTTCAGAATTATGAATGAAATGTGAGCAAATACTTTAAATTTGAGTGTTTTATGTCGGCCAAGTATTAATGATGAATATAATTATTAGAGAAAAATAAGCAGAGATTGACAGCACTACTTAAAATACACTAAAAAAAGACAAAAACACAAAGGAAAGGAAAATAATTCTTGTTCTACTGGCAATAAGAAAGTCCAAACACTCAAAATCAGCACAAATTCCAATAATTCAAGCACTTTTAATTTTTGTCAAAGATATAATGGCATTTTTCCCCCCAGTGTTCATTTCCGTCTAACAAAATGGCCTGTATGTCTTCGAAGTTCAAGCTTAAAGCAGTACTAAGTAACTCTTGCCCCCTAGAGGCCATAAGCGCCACTGCAGGTGTCATAGCATGTTGCGGTTTTTACTTATTAATTGTCCGTGAGAGTAAATACTACACTGACAGAAAAGACAGAGAGAGAGAGGGATACTGTACATCCAATTACACAATGGAGATTTTTTTTTTTTCACTCAAACTTGGCTGTAAATACTGTTTAAGTGGCGCTAGCCCGCAGTTAGCTTTGCCCATTAGCCTGTTAGCTTCTTCTTCGTGATTCTATTAGTGTGTATTGGTGCTGGTCAGAGACACCAGGGGGAGATGAAAAACCCCCCAATCATCCCATTAACACTTGTATTACCCCCAGAGGGACTACGGAAAGGATTTATTAAGGTAAACAAGTTACTTAGTACTGCTTTAAACACACTGTGACAACTTCTGTGTGTCCTCAGTGCAAAGTTTTGTTTTGTTCAGGAAATACAAAAAATAAAAATCTGTCATTTTGCTTTGCTTTTCAAAGTCAACTAAATCAAGCAGGAATTAGATATTAAAAATAATATCTCTGAAAAAAATCTACGACTGCTAAAGTGGAGATGTTGTTGCAAGATTGGAATGGAAATGTTGTATTTCGCTGCCTTTTTAGCCGCTGCTGTCTCCCAGAAAGGAAACGACCACAATAGGATTACAGTGTTATCTCGGACGCCTTTCTTGCTACACGTGGATACCGAACATGTCAGTATCTATGAATGAATATGAGTGGGAAAGACGAGCGAGCGCCGCGCTGGTGTCGCTATTCCATGGTCATCTCCAGCTCACGAGTCGGAAAAAGCTGTTAAGTCAGAAAATTAGCCACTACGGGGAAACTCAGTGTTTTCACATGCTTTGAAAAATGTATACAATTTTTCCTGTTTGGCACTATTCGAGGTGATTGTTACTTTGCTTCCTTTTTGAGAATGTGCTATGAGATGTAGCGATACACTCCATAACTGTCAACAATACTGTACCAAAGGGCCATGAGCGAGTCCCAGTTCTATCCTGAATTCTTCCTTCACAGGGGTAAATCTATATTGTCTTACCACAGCCATTATCCCATCAGACCAAGTACAATCCCAAATAAGATTCATATTTTGAGTTCAAATCATTTTCCCTCATGTAGATATCTTTTTTTTTTTTTTTGGCCTCCATATCAACACATTATATTCACAGTACTGCTGCCCTGGAGGAGCCACGGCACTTCAAAGAAGGGTGGAGCGTCGCCGGTATCTGTCCCAGACGCGAGCTCCGGAGCTGGGGAGAATGCATTCGACGAGCCCCTCCGCCACGGGGCCCAGGGGCTGGGGGCTCCGGGCCGTGCACCTGGTTCAAACAGCGCAGTCTGCAGATGGAGCAATACGACGGGGTTTTGGAAATGTGAAAGAGAGGAATATTATTGAAGCATTAAAAATGTCACTCTGAGAGACATTTGCATCGACGCCCCGGAGTCTGGGGGCTCTGGGAGACGTCTCGGAAACTGACAGCAGTAATGTGAGGTCGCACTGACACGGGAACGGGAAGCGATTTTGTTTGTAGGAAATGGATAGATGTAAATATTAAGAGGTGTCTTTCCATAGGAGCGGTGAATTACAAGAGGACAGATAAAAATCAATCCATAAAACATCAACATAAAAAACTACAGTCGAAAGCAAGAGTGCAGATACACTGTGTTCCAAATGATTATGCAAATTGTATTTCAGTGTCATAAAGGTAAAAAAAAAAAAAGTTTTTCAATGAAACTCATGGATGGTATTGTGTCTCAGGGCTCTTTGAATCACTGACATCAATCTCAGACGCCTGGGATAATTAGTTGTCTGTTAAGCCCAGTTAAGGAAAAAACTACTGAAAAAGGATGGTCTACATTATTAATCAGACCACTATTCCAAGCAATAAGGGAAAGAAAAAGGATCTCTCTGCTGATGAAAAGCGTGCAATAGTTGAATGCCTTGGACTAGGTATTTTCATGAAAGAATAAGCTTAATCATCACACTGTTAAGAGATTAAGTGGCTGATTCAGAGCACACACGGGTTTGTGCAGATAAAGGCACAATGAGGACGGTTTCTGCCAGACAAATACATCAGATTAAGAGAACAGCTGCTACAAAGCAGCAAACAGGTATTTGAAGCTGCTGGTGCCTCTGGAGTCTCCTGAACATCAAGGTGTAGGACCCTCCAGAGGCTGCAGTTGTGCATAAACCTTCTATCCGGCCTCCCCTAAACTGTTCAATGAAGCTTGTTAGAGAAATAACAATGGTGCTCGAGAGGATTGATGAAGAATAGGCAGCAGTCAGGATGTCTTATGCAGGAGAAGTTTATTTACCATCGTTACGGGACCCGGAGACATGAACTCGAGACATTGCGCTAGTCCTACCATTCAAGTCTGTCTATGCTTCTACAGAAGAGGGATAAATACCCTCTAAGAGCGTCATACTAATACGCAAGCAAAACATTCAGTGGCTGAGAGTGGGCGCCTGAGCACCACAATCAAGGCTATGACAGAGATAGTACGACTTTACAGCTTGACCCAGTATGATAAATAGCGATTTAATGCTATCTTCTAACAAAGCTCACGAGCAGAAGCGGCTGCAGTGGCTCTGAAATACATGAAGACTCATTTTCAAACAGTCGTGAGTGCCGTGTAACCCTGGATGGTCAGATGGATGGAGTAGTGGATGGTTGGTGAATGGCCACCATGTCCCGGAGGCTATTTTGACATCCTGCAAAGAAATCCAAGCAGAAACTCTCCAAAAACTCACAAGTTTAATGGATGTAAGAATTTTGAAGCTGCAATTAAATAAGGGTCCTATGTTAAAATGTAACCTGACTTGTTAAGATGTTTTTGATTGAAATAGCTTTTGCTTTCAGTAAATATGACCTCCTAATGCTGCAAATTCAACAAATTACCATTTTTAGTTCTTTAAAGCCTATAAATTGTGTTGAAACGCTGCGATGCATAATAAATTTGAACAGTACATTTTAAGTTGTTCATTACATTTATTTTTGGAAACAAATACTGTTATCACTGGGAGGTTTTTTCAATCACATTCAAAGGATCCTCTAACAGTTAAAGGCTTTAAAATTATGCTGACTGTCATTTGAGCTGATCATTTATAAAATATTAGAAAAATATCATTTGCATAATAATTTGGAACGCAGTGTAAAATACTTTCAGTTTTCATATGCAAGGGTAAAGAGAGCTGTTTTCAGCCTGGATTTGTACATTGTCAGAGTTGAGGCCCGTCTCACATCCTCATGAAGACTGTTCCAGATTATAGGTTCTGCCTGACCGTGTTTAATCCTGACTCTGGGAACCACCAGGAGACCCCTCCCTGTAGTTCTCAGGGCCCGAGATGGTTCATACGGCTCTAACATGTCAGAGATGTACTTTGGTGCTAAACCATGAAAAGACTTGTACACAAGCAGAGCTGTTTTAAATTCTATTCTCTGAGTGACAGGAAGCCAGTGCAGAGACCGGAGCACTGGACTAATGTGGTCGTATTTCCTGGTTCTGGATGTGCTGCTGCTGTCTAACAGTGAGCAGGCCGTTACAGTAGTCTAACCTGCTGGAGACAAATGCATGGATGAGTCTCTCTAAGTCTGGTTTTGACACTATTCCTCTGATCTTAGCAATGTTTTTCAGATGGTAAAAAGCTGATGACGTTATTGCTTTGATGTGGCTGTTCAAGTTCAGGTCTGAGTCCATGATTACTCCTAGATTTCTAACCTGATTTTTTTGGTTTTACTGTAGAGAGAGTGACTCGAGGTGACTGATAACACTTTCTCTTTGTGTCTGTGGGCCACAAGCATTGATTTCAGCTGTTTCCAGTCGGGCACTCCTTTAAGTCAGAAAACGTAAGCATTTCTTTGATGGAAAGTATAAACGAGGACGAGTTGTTGAAATGACGTGGGCCCAGATGTGGAATGAAAATGGTAAAGTTGGCAAACCTAAATGGGTTTCTATCTTGTTCATTGATATTTGTTGAACTCTTGATATAAAGCAGAGAAGAGCGACTTACTGTGTGAACCTAGTAGTGTTTTGAGCAGTAAAAAAATTTGAGGTACTCCATTTACAAAAAAATTTTTTAATGTCCTTTATTAACATTTGGACCACCAACGGGTTTTGACACAAACTGTTTGTGTATCTTTGACAAAGATTTGATTTCATGTTTTAATTTTTTTTGTATGTGTTTTTATCGCTTTTGTTGTTTCTTTTGTCTTGTTTTCGTCATGTTTTTCTTGCTCTTGTCACTCTTTTCTCACTCCTTTGTTGCATTTTCGTCGCATTTTCATCCTCGTTATCTTGACACTTTTTCCCCAGACGCTTTTAGGCTTGCGTAATGCCTTCAGGGTCCAAACGTGTACGGTAAGTTCAAATTTCAGTTCAAATTGTAGTCCGTTTTAACTTCTGGAAACATAGCAACCCTTTTTATAAGTGGCCTGGTTAAAATGCGCTTTAGGTCTATCAGTGGGGCATACAGTATCTTTACAAAACCACCTCTTTGTCAATCGCCCCTTTGATCGAAAATGTCTCGTCCTCTTTCCAAAGTGGAAGATGCAGGCATCGATACTGAAGGTTCACAGACACATCTTCCATTCAGCTCCCAGTTGTGCAACCCTTTGAGGCCGCGTACGCCGAAAGGTTCTTCAATCGAGCGCCCTGAGAACTCAAGAGTATTGCAGTACTGCGACGGTTACAGTGAAATGCCAAACCTCGAGCTAACGTACTTTCACCACAGGCTCTCGCACTGCCACCCACACAGGTATGGCACATGTTACACAATACACACCTAGACTCTATATGTGGAACTGGTGGGTCTGTGCGATGGGGGATAAGGTTTAAAGGCTGAACATTGCACAAGCCCAAGCACATCTGTGTCAATGTAAATGTCTGGTCTCCACGGGGACTAATCTAGACTCCGACAAACATGTTCTGAAATGCATGCGATTCAAAATAATAGTTGGAATAATACTTACATTATCCGTCTTCTTTCAAATATTAATGCTCCTGGGCGTGTTTAATGTAGAAATCACAGAACTGCCTTTAGCTATCGGCGCCTGTTCTTGCAAATGGACCCGATTTAATTGAGCGTTCTGTCCCCATATAAATGAATAGGGAAGCCAGGTGCAATACTTAAGTATATATATCATTTCTGTGGTTTCTCCATCATTATAATCTTATAAGATAATGTTTAGTGGCCACTGGACATGTGTCCGACGCCGCAAAAAGCAGTAACTGAAATTGATTTAGCCTTTAGCTCATTTAATTTGTATCTAAATTGTCAAATCTAAATTGTCAAAAGGTCTGTACATTTATTAATGATTTCTAACATGGCTTTGACATCACCCAATATGGTGAATGAGTTGACAACAGCTGAAAACATCTAGATCATTCATTCTTATTATGATCGTTCATAATTGTGATGTTTAATGGCTAATGCTAATGGATACAGGAAAAACACATTGAGCAGGCTAACAAATTCTGACAAGTCTCCCAGACTACAGTAGCCGACTTGCCGACTTGCTAATTCTTCATTTCTGAAATACATGTTAGGTCACTTTGTGTGACGGGGAATCACAGCGATGTCATGAGGTCGACCTTGAGGAACCTTTTGCAGTTATAGGAACAGGAGCTTCAGCTGCTGCTTCAGCGTCAGGACAATCTAAACCTTCCTAACCCAGAGGGGGAACAACCAGGATTTGACGTCGTACAATAGATGCTCCATATCCTCCTGCAGTGCACTGAATTGAACAATTACCAACCGGACAAATATCCGAGCAATTGCACAAACGTCAGAATGATTAGTTAAATAAACAACTCTTTATAAACATCATTGTTCAGTTATTACTGATATTCACCAAATCCTGTCCTTTATATCACTGCTGCAAAGGCTGTTCTTTCATAGCGGAGTTTATGCAAATGAGCCATGTGGCTTAGGTTTCGTTCTTGTAAAATGTAAACAAAAGTGCGTAACGTTGCTAGATTTCTTATAATAAAACTTTCAGACGCTGCTGTGGCTCTAACGCTGCACGACCTGCTTTATATGTTCATATATTTAAGACAAGCTCATGATTTTATCAAATGAAACGTCACGCAGCAAAACTGTCAATCATTTCTCACTAGTGCGGAGATTAGAGAGTTCGAAAACCTTCGGCAGCAGCAGTGGCTTGTGGGATTGTTCTTAGCTCCTTATGGGCTGATGAGGAACATCCCAGCAGATTCCTCTGTTAAAGGAGGCATTAAAGGAAATATCACAACTCCTTTAACTCCCTCCTAACTGCACTGACACTTTTGGATGCTCCTTGTCACGGCTGACCATGAGGCATGTCCGGGTCAATGATGAGGAGAAAGAGGTTCCTATGATTATTTACACTCATTAGATGCAGCCACAGTCTAAAAGTATAGTAACTCATCATTTTGGGTCATGCCGTAACATTGATTCCATAATAACTAAATAGGCTAATAGCAGTGCAGACTTAGGCCCGGTCCCAATTCAAACCCTAGCCCTAGATTTGAGCCCTTCCCTAGATTTTGCGCATTCCTGTCGAGGGTAGGGTGTCCCAATACTTTAGGGAGGAAGTGGCTATCGCCCCTTGAAAAGGCCCCTTTATACTTCCCAAGGAAGTATAAAGATGGCGGCTACCGGTGGAAGCGACAATTACAAATGTAAGAATATAAACACAAATAAGTCAAAATTCTGAAATGTGTTGGAATATGTTAGTTAGATGTATATGCAATGGACTTTTAAGTTAGAGTTTGAAAGTCGCTATTTGACGACATTCGTAAAAATGCCGAGTGCTTCAGTCTGCCCGTCAATACTGTATACACTGACTTCCGGGTGTGTGTCCCGGGGCCGTTCCGAAACCGCTGCCTCCTCCCTCACCCTACTCCCCAACACTCAGTTGTGTGAGTGAGGAGTGGAGTTTTGTCCGAAATGGAGCGCTCCGTGAGGGGAAGTGGGTGATCAGCTCCTTCACAGCGAGTCAGCATCGATGCAGACCTGATGCAGACTTCACAGGTGTGTGTTACACAGAAGAGCAGTCCCACGAGCAACACGCACCAAACAACATCAGTTCCACGTTTACTTAGAAGCACCTAAGTGTTCATTTGAACAACTTTATCGTCAAAGAGACATTTATAAATGAAAAAGAAAGCGACAGTGAGACTTGATATGATTTTGAGGAAAAGTTCTCACTTGTGAGTTTGAAGAAGCTAAAACATATCATGTAAATACGGCACATTTGAATCTGAATTACTTTGTAAACTCATAAAGGAACTTTTTTTTTTTCATTTAAAAGTAAGATCAGTCGAACTTGTGATTTGTACAACATTATGGGCTGTGCAGTTCGTGGGGAGAGGGAGAGTGCATCTGAAAGTCACAGCTCGAATTTCTCTGATGAGTGAACCTCTGAAGGCGCCCTCACTGAGGCCTGAGTGGAAGGGTGTAGGGATTGACCTATTGAAAACAGTAATGCATCATGTTTAATCGTTTAAAAATAGACTGAATGCAAACTACACAATCTGAATGTGTAGGCCGTCTTGTTTTTAGACACAATGGTAGTTGGCAGCTAAGTTGAGCAGTGCCAAAACAAAACAACATACCTGAAACCCGACCATCACAAACATACGGCGAACGCGTCTGCTGTTCAGCGTATATGTTGTCCTCATACGTTAGGACTGAACACTGCTTCTTCTTCTTTCTTTTTCTATCCAAAACACAGGTTGTTATTTTCAGAACTATTTGCATTGCGGTCATCTTTATTGTTGATTTTAAAACATTAACTTCCGGATCAAGACCAGATTTGAGGCTTTCGTGAAAACACACTATAGGCCTATCATTACAGTGTATTTTCTCCCCGTTGCCTCTCAGTTAAACAAGTACCAATCCTTCACACACTGTACAATACTCAAATATGGATCATATTTTGACATATTAAGTGTTTGTTTTGCGCAATCCCTTACCCCTCCTCCATCAACACTGGTATGCTGTTTCTTGCGCTTGTTCTGGTTAAAAGTGCATGAAAATAATTGCATGAAAGGGAGAGAAAGATTCCATCACCATTTTTTTTAAAGCTCAAGCCTCAAACCCACTTCAATCCCGAACCCTGTATTTCCTCTATGACGGGACGATAATTCTTCCATGCAGACACAGATCTCCGCTGAACCCTTCGGTCTCCGCCTTTTTCAACTAAACCCAAGACAAATGAAGCGGTGTGAAGGCCGTCCCTCTAAATCACGGCCGTGCACGTTTGAAATCTAGCAAGTGCAGAGAGTGGAACAAAAGCGTCTCGCAAGAATAATGTTTGGCTTCGGGCGTGGAGGTCGGAGTGATTTACCGTGAGAAAAAGTGGCGGGACTCATGGTGGAGCCGTAGATGCCGGAAGTCCCGGGTTTTTTGGAGAGCGCGGATTGTCATTAAATGGTTTGTTGGAAGTGAATTAGAGTTTGATTATGTTTGAGCCACTGTGGGAATGTGTGGAGGGAAGGAAGACGACGGGGGAAAGAGATGAACAGGCAAAGAAGTGTTGGGATTAGAGAGATATTTGAGCTCTGTTTTGTATTCTATCAAACATTCTTTACTGTCGTGTAGTTTTCCCGATTGATAAGACACAGACACCAACTGATTCCTCACTTTGAGTCAAACACACGCGATGTCCTGCATTCACTTTAGCACCTGGAAGAGTGATCATCTTCAATAAAAGAGATCGATGGAGTCTGCGTACACTTGTGTATGAATGAGAGTATGAATGGGTGACTGGTTCCTTGACGTAAAGCGCTTTGAGTGACTAAAGCAGGTAGAAAGGCGCTATATGAATGTGACCATTTGCATTTTCTCCAGTTTGGCTTTACCCAAATCTGAAAGCTTCTTGGAAAAAAGTGTCAAAATAGCGACAAAAATGATACAAAAACAAGGATGCCACAAAAGTGCAACAAAAAAGTGACAAAAAACGATGGTAAAAAAATTGTTCAAAAAGGTGGTTAAAGATCCATTTAGATGAGTGTTGTAGGTCTCAGCTTTCAAATGACACTGGCTTATAGGCTGTGACCTTATGGATTTGGGTAAAGCTGAACTGGAGAAAATGCACTTGGTTAAAGGAATAGGCCACCGTTACTGAGATATGTTCTTACCTGAGCTTAGACGAGTTGATGTGTACCTGTCTGGTCTTTGTGCCCGTGGAAAAGTGTGGTCGCTTCCAACTTCACCCCCGTTTGGAGCCATAGGAATATACTGGGAGAGGCCAAATGCTAACAACATCTTTGGTCTTTGTGCGTGACTGAGCGCACGCACAAAGACCAGACAGGTACATATAAACTCATCTAAGCTCAGGTAAGAACATATCTCAGTATGGAAAAACGGTGGCCTGTTCCTTTAAAGAGGTTAACCACTGATAAAGAAGAAGAGGTTCATTTAAATCAAGTCCTTTTGGTTACAAACAGGGCTTTACTGTAAGTCTGAGATTGTGTTTTTAATCCACCTACTTCGAGCTTGAAAAAGAAATTTTGTTGTGTAGTGACGCAATGACAGTAAAGTTGATTCTGATTCTGAGAAGAACAGTTTCAAAAAGATTAAAGACTAATATCATCCAAAGGTTGATGATGACATTATGTAAGTGTTCCATACAGTGCAGGATTGAGTCAAAGTAATTATGACTCTCAGCACGCCTGCATTGGCCAAAGTTAGGCACTCACAACCTCACTTTGGGCACCCTTGGTACACTCCTTTTTTCATTTGATTTTTTCTTTAAAGGTGCATTATGCAACATTTTATTTGGACATTTTTTTAATATATATTTGTGCGTATTTGACCTTGTGACTCTGCGGCTGTATGAGTGGTCAGCATGGCGCCTTTACTTTCCATCACAGTTGTCTCTAGGATGCTCCAGGCCCAATTGTTTTATAGATTTTCTGGTGAGAAGCTCTGTCAGCAGAGAAAACCTTCCAAACAATTGATCCTGGAGCGTCCTACAGACCACTGTGACCACTGCGCCATGCCGACCACTCACACAGCCGCTGGGTCACTACAAGGTCAAATACATACAAATATCAACTTTTTTTCCCCACATAAAAAATTGCACAATGCATAAAGAGATTAACTGAGAGCGCAGAGCTTTGTCAAGCGAGTCCTGACAAACAAAACCACAGTATGTTTAGGGAAACGCGTGCTGTGCTTCAGAAACACTGTCTTGTTTGTCTTGTTTTTTTCTGTGTAAAGTGGACTGTGCCTTTCCTTTGACTCAGATGAGTTCAGGTGTTGGCCTCCAGAGGGCAGTGTGCCCTGTGTGCTGGACAACCGCAGACCAGAGCCTCACTGGATCCATCAGCAATACAAAGAAGAGAAACAAACAGCCAAAACCAGAGTGGATTTTTATTTTCGACCTATAAGCCTGTACACTGACAGAAACTGATGATTGATGATTGAAATGTATTCTAACATTCAGGTTTTTATTCTGTTACTTTGTCCAATCAGTGTATCGTCTTCTGAACAGTCATTTTTGAAGTAAACACACTTGGAGTAGTTTTATCTCATACATTTTACTTCTACATCATGTTATGTTTCGTTTCTTATCATTTATGTCTGAACTGAAACATAAATCAAACTTTTATGCTTAGTTACTCAGTACTCGACATTTTTTTACTCTTACTTGAGTAATTATTTGGGTCGTTACTTTGTACTTCTACTTGAGTCAAATGATTTCAAAGTCATGTCACTCTTACTTGGTTACTCTGCCCACCTTTGATTCTGGGTCGGTCGGCTACAGTCCATCCATCCATCCATCCATCCATTTTCTTCCACTTGTCCGTTGCCGGGTCGTGGGGGCAGCTGTTGGAGCTGCCCAAATCACATTGCACCAGCCCCTATGGCTCCTCCTGCAGGTGGTGGGTCCACAGAAGGACGGCCTCATGGTTCTAACCGGCCTGTTGGTCTCTCATAAGGGGCTTCTGAACCACTCTTTGTCTGACCTGTCAACTAGGACCTGTTTGCCATGGGAGACCCTACCAGGGGCACCAAGCCCCCGACAACAGAGCTATAGGATCATTCGGGCGCTCAAACCCCTCCACCACGTTAAGGTGGCGGTTAGTGTCAAATTATTTGCATGTCAACGAAAAACTGTCAACTCTCATTCAATTTTATTGTAATTGTTTCCTTGATGTTTAGAATGGACTGTTTACAGAAATAAGTAAAAAGTGTAGAGCGCTACGGACTCTTCAAGACAAAAGAAACCCGCTCAGGGTTTGCCTGGTTTGATCATGGACTATGTAACACTTATTTTTTCCGTTAATTGTGAAATGATAGAAAAATATAACATGCTCTTGACACTTCAATTCAACCTTTAATGGTTTGCCATTGGAAAATGACTACCAATTGTAATATTTTTAACACAGTCCTATCTCGAGGATAGGACGTACTTTGTCGAAATTGGCAACTGTGTCTCAGACAAAATTTCCATGACCTGTGGAGTCCCCCAGGGGTCAATCTTGGGACCCCTCTTATTCAACTTGTACATGCTTCCATTGGGTCAGCTAATAAACAGCAACAATGTGTCGTACCACAACTACGCAGATGATACTCAGATCTATGTGTCACTGACGGCAGGTGAACATGGGCCTGTAGATACTCTCTGTCACTGCATCGAACAGATCAGTTTGTGGATGCAAAACAACTTTCTCCAACTAAACTCAGACAAAACTGAGATCATTGTCTTTGGCCCACAGACACAAAGACAAAGTGTTATCAGTCACCTTGAGTCTCTCGCTCTGAAACCAAAAAATCAGGTTAGAAATCTAGGAGTAATCATGGACTCAGACCTGAACTTAAACAGCCACATCAAAGCAATAACGTCATCAGCTTTTTACCATCTGAAAAACATTGCTAAGATCAGAGAAATAGTGTCAAAACCAGACTTAGAGAGACTCATCCATGCATTTGTCTCCAGCAGGTTAGACTACTGTAACGGCCTGCTCACTGGCCTTTCTAAACGAGCTGTTAGAGCTGCAGAACATCCAGAACGCTGCTGCTCGAGTCCTGACAAGAACAAGGAAATACGACCACATTAGTCCAGTGCTCCGGTCTCCTGTCACTCAGAGAATAGAATTTAAAACAGCTCTGCTTGTGTACAAGTCTTTTCATGGTTTAGCACCAAAGTACATCTCTGACATGTTAGAGCCGTATGAACCATCTCGGGCCCTGAGAACTTCAGGGAGGGGTCTCCTGGTGGTTCCCAGAGTCAATAATAAACACGGTGAGGCTGCGTTTCAGTTTCATGCAGCTAAAATCTGGAACAGTCTTCATGAGGATGTGAGACAGGCCTCAACTCTGACAATGTTCAAATCCAGGCTGAAAACAGCTCTTTTTACCCGTGCATATGAAAACTGAAAGTATTTTATCTGCACTCTTGCCTTTTACTGTCATTGATTAACTTTATGTTGATGTTTTATTGATTGATTTTATCTGTTTTCTTGTAATTTCTCTTTCTGCAACTGTGAAGCACTTTGAATTGCCTTGTGTATGAATTGTGCTTTACAAATAAACTTGCCTTGCCTTGCCACAGGCCTGTCTTGGTTTCACTACTGCTCACATATTACACTGAACTACCAAGGTTTGGCCCTTTGAAACAGCGTAGACACAGAACATATGCCTATCAAATAGCATTTTTGGGTGGGTTGGATGGATGGATAATACATAGATAGATAGATAGATAGATAGATAGATAGATAGATAGATAGATAGATAGATAGATAGATAGATAGATAGATAGATAGATAGATAGATAGATAGATGATACATGGATGGATGGATGAATGGTTGGATGGATGGATGGATGGATGGATGGATGGATGGATGGATGGATGGATGGATGGATGGATGGATGGATGATACATGGATGAATGGATGGATGGATGGATGGATTGATGGATGGATGGATGATACATGGATGAATGGATGGATGGATGACTGGATGGGTGTATGAATGGCTGGGTGGATGGATGGATGGATGGATGGATGGATGGATGGATGGATGGATGGATGGATGGATGGATGGATGGATGGATGGATGGATGGTTGGGTGGATGGATGCATGGATGGATGATACATGGATGGATGGATAGACGTGGAGAAAGTAAGATCGTGAGCCTGCTCTCATAACTACAACCAAAGTTCCGTTGATGCCTGTGTTGCTAGTGACCCTGGCGGTGGTACGGCGTGGACTGATGTTGTCATTTGTTGACGAGATGCCTGACAGTGATCCAGAGCTGCAGCGAGAGGTGTTTATCAGACACTGCCTGATGACTGTCGCAGCTCATCTTTGTCTCTGTCTCACTGTACAACCTGCGACTTAAGGTTCGTTCGTCGCAGACTGACGGCTAAACTCATGCAGTGTACACTTGGCTTTAGAGAACTTGTCATTACAGGCTTGTAAAGTCCTTGTCCAAATAACATTCAAGAGGACTTTTCTGGTGTAAAAGAAATTATAGGAGACTTGTTTTGTTCCTGTTTGACTAATGCTGATGGGTAACTTGAAGCTGTTGCAGTTCCAGAGGACACTTCTCCAGAATTTAAGCCCTAAGTTCATGCTCGGGGTCTGAAGGATTTGGCCGTCTGCATTTGTTTATGATCGGGGAACCATATAATTTTATGTAGCCCACTGCGCATAAATCCCTGTTTTGCACCAACACTTTGAATACCTTTTTACGAAAACGCGTTCTGCAGATAAACCCTCCATTGCTTTGTCTCTGGAGGAAACCCGCTAAAAATGAAGACCCATATGGGATCTCCTGGACGCCCCTTTCTTTTGTCCTTCTGTTCCGTCTTCGGAGAAACCACGCCCTGAATGTAAAGGCCCGTACGGCAGATTTCTCCACATCCTCCACGGACCACATCAGACCAGGATCCCCCATACCCCCCAAAAGAAAACCCCAGCCAAACCGATCGCCCCATCCGCCATCGGGACGTCCCACCCTCCGACCACTACAGACAGACCACAGCAGCAGGCTCTCGTGGGCCCCGCCGCTGCTGGCTCACCACACGGCTCTGCTCCAAGGTTTGGGCTGGTACTTTTTTTGTTTCCTTTTCTTTACTTGAATAGTGTAAACAGAGGACTGAATAAGAGCAGGATGTAATGTGGATCTGGTTTTAGGAAAGTAAATGACGTCAAGGACACTTCTTTCATTGAGTGAATTAAGTTAGTAATGTTTTTTCAGTAATTGCACAGTCGACTTCTATTTTGAAACAAGAGGCTTCGCCACGCCTCTCACCGGGCTCCTGGGTTTGCTGCTCGAGTGTCTTTGGCACTGGCCCGAAGCCCGTGTGTGGTCACTTTCTGCCTGTCTCTCTCTCTCTCCTCTCTCCGGGGGTCCTGAGGCGTTTCCAGACCAGAGAGACCTAGTCACTCCAGTGTGTCCCAGAGACCTCAGCTGGCTCCTCTCAAACTGGAGGAGGAGCGGCTCTACACTGAGCACCCAGCCCCCTCTCTTGAATCACTTTCTGTATCTGGGATTTTGTCCTTTCGATAATGGCCCATAGGTGAGAGAAAGTATTAAGATTGTCTGGTAACTACACATATAGGTAGTTTTTGTAGCTATACTTTTTTGCTGTAAACCATCCATCCGTTTTCTTCCTCTTTATCCGGGGCAGAGCAGAGATGCCCAGACTTCCCCATTCACACACTTGCTTCGGCTGTTCTGGGGGGACCCCGAGGCGACACCAGGCCACAGGGACATGTCCTTCCAGCGTGTCCAGGGCCTTCCACGAAGCCTCCTCCCAATAGGACATGCCTGGAACACCTCCAGAGGGAGGCGACCACGAGGTATCCTAAACAGATGCTCAAGCCACCTCAGCTGGCTGCTTTCGACGTGAAGGAGCAGCGACTCTACTCCGAGCTCTTCCTGGGTGGCTGAGCTCCTCACACCCAGCTGCCCTACGAAGGAAACACATTTCAATCAATCAATGGTTCTGTATAGCCCAATATCACAACAGGAGTTGCCTCATTGGGCTGCACCGAACATTAAGGCAATAAAACAGAGCAGTAAATAAGACAATGTAAAGTTCAGGTGAATCAAGTATCCAGGCAAACATAATGTCCAAATAAGTGTCAGCAGTAGGTGGCGACGAGCGGCGCGGGTGTCCCCTGTCCTTAGACTCTCCAGCACGGCAAGGAAAAACTCAAAAACCCAGGGGGAGAAAAGAGAAACCTTGGGGAGAACCACAGAAGGAGGGATCCACTCCCATGGACGGACATTTCAACTGTAAACAAGACCCCGAGAAACTACTCCTTTCACCTGAGACAATAATCACTCTCCTTCTTCCCACAGAGAACATTTGCCTCGGATCCGGAAGTGCTGTTTTTCACCCTTTTGGCTTCAAACTCATCGGCCACAGTGCTCGCTGAAGGTCCTGATTTGATGAAGTCAACAGAAGCACGAATGATTGTAAGCACGAGGTGTTACAGTTTACTGACTCACTGCACACATTTCCCTAAACACTGCACACTGTTTTCTTTATTAGAACTCTGAACTTTGCAGTGCACTGACACACAGAGCAGAAATAAGACGATGTACAGCAAAAAAAAAAACACTGTTCAATTAATGTGTTCAATGTGAAACTACAAAGACAAAAAATTAAACTTTCAAGAAAAACTGAAAAAGACAAAGGCAGATCTCGATTATGATTAATATGAGTGACTTTACCTGATTCTTCAGTGCAATACAGTAAATAACTGTTTACTGAAACATGTACATTTATCAACAACATGCAAATCCTGCACTTGTAGATTCTCTCTTTTGTTTTTCATGTTCTGACCATTTCACTGTACCTCCAAAAGGTCAAATGAGATATAGAACAAAAACAGTTCTGTGCAGATGGGCCCAAAGTAGGGCGCGCGGGCATAACTTGGCCCTTAAAATGGGTGTATATGGTCTGTGAGGGAGTGCTTGAGAGTTGTAAGGATTATACACTCTGATCCACTTGTGCACTGAATGAATGTACCGTTCCAAAGTTTGGGGTCACCCAGGCCAGTTCTATAGCTTCTCTAATCAGCACAACAGTTTTCAGAAGTGCTAGCATAATTGCACAAGGGTTTTCTAATCATCAACGACCCTCTAACACGATTAGCGAACACAATGCACCATTAGAACCTCTGCACACCTATGTAGGTATTCCATTAAAAATCAATTGAAGTCTAGACTGTATTTCTGATTAATTTAATGTTATCCTAATTGAAAAAGAAAAAGTGCTTTTCTTTCAAAGATAAGGACATTTTAGGTGACCCCAATCTTTGAGCGGTATGTTTACATATAACAAAAATGCATTCATGTACATTACAGGCCAAACGTTTGGACACACTTTTTATGTATTGGCTTTACTTTATTTTCAACATTATTAACACACTATGATTCACATTGAAGGCGTTAAACTATGAATGAACACATGGGATTATGAAGGAAACAAAAACAGATGAAATAACTCCAAATATGTTTTATATTCTAAATTCTTCAAAATTACCGCCCTATATTTTTGACATTTTCTCCATAAGCTTCATAAGATTGTCTTTTGAAATAAGTTTTCAACATGTTTGAGAAGTCAAAACCATTTCTGGGACGACACCGTGAAGCTCACTGAGAAAATGTCAAAAGTGTAAAGCAGTAATCAAAGCGAGAGGCGGCCATTTGGAAGATTTCTGCATTGTGGTGTTCACTTTTTGATGCTAAGCGTGTGCAGTCAGTGTGCAGTAACTTTATGAACAAACGACTGTAACTGAATTTAAAAAAAGACTAAACTTTCTCTCCCCTTGTTCCCTTTCCATTCCCCCTCTGCCCGTCTTTGTCTTTCACTCATGCACCTCTCTCCCCCCCCTTCCTCCCTCCTCTCCCAGGTGTGGCCGACCACTCTCTGCTGCGTTTATTTATAATACTCCGGCTGTAATAAAACGTGTGGTCGAAGTACATTATGCCCTCACCACCAGATCCTTAAGGCCGCTCTTAAAATGGAACTCCGGCCTTTTCCAGTCTCTTGGCAGAAGAGGCGACCGCACAACCGCAGAGGTAGAAACGATTCAGTGAAAGTCTTAAACATTATTCCAACAGGCTGTCGGAGCGTTTGGGATCTTCGCCACACGCCTGCAGTCTAAAGAGGATCTACAGGTCATGTGTGTGTGCAGTATGTTTGGCCTCTTGTATTCAGAAGTTGTAAGGTGGGGGACTCCATGTGAAAATTCATGAATTCAGTCAATCATGTTCAATCAGATAAGTTGTTTTGTAAAGCCCGCCATATAGCCGCTAGGCCCCCATTGGAATCCATTGCACTTTAGACACGTTAAAAACAACTTTAATGCCCAGTGCCTAATTGTTTGGAACTGTCTACAGCTAGATATTCCTCCTGTGATTACGCTGGGCAAAGGGCTGGTTATCGTAGGATAATTTGTAAAAATCTCGTGCTTAATGAGGGTTGGACTGTTGGCATTGGAGCTGCACGAGCTACACGTCACGCAAAGGCCGAGTCTACAGTGAAGATCCCGCCCTTATGCCCTTATTAGGAACATGCTTCGTCAGAGCTGGGGAGGAGGAGTCTCTAAATCCGCCATGATTTCCCCCTCGAACGTGGACATTATGGTAAACGGGGAGGAGTGAGGAGGAGCTGTCTATTCTTTTTAACGGTCTATGGTCACAACACGTGTGTCATCACAGGGCTGCACCAAACATTAAAAACGCAAAACAACTAACCTATGTACTGTCCAAAACATGTAATGTCTAAAAAAGCAGTCAGCAGCAGATGGAAAGGAGGCTTGTGTGACCGCTGTCCTTAGACCCTCCTACTCAAAAACCCAGGAAAACTCCAGAACCCGATGGGGGAAAAAGAGAAACATAAGAGAGAGCCACTCCCATGATAGACCCAGGCCTGATGGGAGTCCCTCAGGGCCAAGACTTTGGAATAAAGTCCAGGCAAGGCAAGGCAAGGCATTCCACAGGGGAAACAAAAACTTCACATGGTTCACATGTCATATCAACATACATTCAACGCAAAAAGAAGCAAGCTACAATTTTGCCTGAAAGGAAGTGGGAAGAAGAAGATTTATTTAATCCCACCCCCATTTCTTATCGATATTACAGTGACCTTCACTGTTACATCCGCCATTTTTCCAGCAGAGTATAGACTCAAACTGATTATCAATCATATTTACAACAACATTAATGAATCAGTAGCTGAAACTAGAGCGATAAATCATGGCGGCGTTACCATGGTATCAGATTGTTTATACATTGTAACATTTATTACCAACAACGGCAATAGACAATATACCAACAATGGTAAGGAAACAAAAACACACATCAACACTCCAAATTTATCACTCTCTATATATATTGTGACCAGACCTGATGTTTATATAACAGTTTAAATCTCTGGATAGTTTGGCATTGCTTGAGTTCTCCAGTTTGTTCCAAAGTTGTCCTCCGCATCCACACAAAAACCTTTCCGAGTGGATTGAGGTATTGGCAGCGTAAAATCTCCATATCCTCTCAAATTGTTGGATAGGGGTTCCTCCGCGGATAGAACTAGAGACGGCCGGTCAGTAATCATTGCATCGAGCAGCCAGCACAGCGCTGCCCAAATGCTGCCCTCAAACCAATTTTCGGTGGCCCTCATCAGGCTTCTTGTTTTATTGGCACACACTTTTTACTGCAATTTTAATAATTCCACACAATTAAAACCTCGAAAAGTAACATTTATTGTGAGACAGAAAACCTCTCTTAAATACACTCAGCTGTTTTGATGCACTGACCATCGATCTGTAGCCCTCCATGCTGCATTATGTCAGTATGCGGCCCTTGGTGAAAAAGTTTGGACACCCCTGAGCTAGCAGCAGGGCATCTGACTGAAACAGATGCCTCTCACCAGAGGGGGGTGGGACAGGGTGGACGCCATGTGAATAGTGATGAACAGATAAAGGAAATATTGTATTAAAGGACAAAGTGTATGCCGTAAGAAGAAGAAGAAGAGGATAGCGCTCAGTGTACCGTACTTCCCACAGCAGTGTTTCTTCTAAGGCAGCTTTACTTCAGGCTGTGGGTTAGAGCTTTACCTAACTGACCTGATCATAAGCTCATTCGAAGAGGTACGTTTTGAGCCTAGTCTTAAATGTAGGGACTGTGTCTGCTTCTTTAACGTGAGCTGGGAGCTAAAGGCTCTTCCTCCTACAGTGATTTTGGAGACCCGAGGAATCACTAGTAGCCCTGAGTTCATAAAAGCAAATATCTCTGTTTGGCTGATATGAAACAATAGCCTCTTGGAAATTGATTGGAGTCATACCCTTTCTGGCCTTAAATGTGAGGAGCAGGGGTCTCATTTATAAAGTCCACGTACGGACAAAATGAGGCCAAAACCTTCCGTACGAACTGTTCTGCGCTAAAGGTGGTATTTATAGAAATCGAACTGAACGTGAAACATTACGCACCGCCACACTAGGTTTGTACCTGTCGTACGCAGTCCGTACTTTTCAGAAACGATGCAAACACACGAGGAGAGGGAAAGCAGCAAGGGGAGGTCGGATTGAGGAAATGAAGTCTGGTGCACATTTTAAACTGCTCATTTCTTTATTTTCTACAGAAATGATTAAGATCATTAAAAATAAAATCTAGGAAATCAACCGTCGGCTTTGTGTAGTGTTTCAATCTTTCATTTCTATACTTAATACAAATATTGTAGTAATGTGTTACACTCAAAGACGTGCACGCTCATGTACGCTCATGCACGGACACCGGAGCGCACTTCCGCCGGCTGAGAGCGAGAAGCAGGAAGGATCCGAGCCTCTCTGTGCTTTTAACCAAAGTCTGACCAACTCCTGTTGAGGCCGTGCGGATGGCTGGTCCAAGGCACAAGTCCATTCAGAGACGTAATTACGCGCTGCAGCTCCAAATCCTCTCACACACCAAGGCAAGGCAAGTTTATTTGCATGGCACATTTCATGTACATGTACAACTCAATGTGCCTCACAGCAACACCAGACACCCAAACACAATAAAAATGCAATAAAATTACATAAAAAACAATTACATTAAAAATATGTGAAATATGTAAAAAAAAATCCAGAAATCGCAATGTATGATTTTTTAACTATTTATTTGTATGATACAGCTGCAAATAAGTATTTGAACACCTGAGAAAATCAATGTTAATATTTGGTACAGTAGCCTTTGTTTGCAATTACAGAGGTCAAACGTTTCCTGTAGTTTTTCACCAGGTTTGCACACACTGCAGGAGGGATTTTGGCCCACTCCTCCACACAGATCTTCTCTAGATCAGTCAGGTTTCTGGGCTGTCGCTGAGAAACACGGAGTTTGAGCTCCCTCCAAAGATTCTCTATGGGGTTTAGGTCTGGAGACTGGCTAGGCCACGCCAGAACCTTGATATGCTTCTTACAGAGCCACTCCTTGGTTATCCTGGCTGTGTGCTTCGGGTCATTGTCATGTTGGAAGACCCAGCCTCGACCCAATGCTCTAACTGAGGGAAGGAGGTTGTTCCCCAAAATCTCGCAATACATGGCCCCAGTCATCCTCTCCTTAATACAGTGCAGTCGCCCTGTCCCATGTGCAGAAAAACACCCCCAAAGCATGATGCTACCACCCCCATGCTTCACAGTAGGGATGGTGTTCTTGGGATGGTACTCATCATTCTTCTTCCTCCAAACACGTTTAGTGGAATTATGACCAAAACGTTCCATTTTGGTCTCATCTGACCACATGACTTTCTCCCATGACTCCTCTGGATCATCCAAATGGTCATTGGCAAACTTAAGACGGGCCTTGACATGTGCTGGTTTAAGCAGGGGAACCTTCCGTGCCATGCATGATTTCAAACCATGACGTCTTAGTGTATTACCAACAGTAACCTTGGAAACGGTGGTCCCAGCTCTTTTCAGGTCATTGACCAGCTCCCCCCGTGTAGTTCTGGGCTGATTTCTCACCTTTCTTAGGATCATTGAGACCCCACGAGGTGAGATCTTGCATGGAGCCCCAGTCCGAGGGAGATTGACAGTCATGTTTAGCTTCTTCCATTTTCTAATGATTGCTCCAACAGTGGACCTTTTTTCACCAAGCTGCTTGGCAATTTCCCCGTAGCCCTTTCCAACCTTGTGGAGGTGTACAATTTTGTCTCTAGTGTCTTTGGACAGCTCTTTGGTCTTGGCCATGTTAGTAGTTGGATTCTTACTGATTGTATGGGGTGGACAGGTGTCTTTATGCAGCTAACGACCTCAAACAGGTGCATCTAAATGTAGGATAATAAATGGAGTGGAGGTGGACATTTTAAAGGCAGATTAACAGGTCTTTGAGGGTCAGAATTCTAGCTGATAGACAGGTGTTCAAATACTTATTTGCAGCTGTATCATACAAATAAATAGTTACAAAATCATACATTGTGATTTCTGGATATATTTTTTTTAGATTATGTCTCTCAGTGGACAGTGGACATGCACCTACGATGACAATTTCAGACCCCTCCATGATTTCTAAGTGGGAGAACTTGCAAAATAGCAGGGTGTTCAAATACTTATTTTCCTCACTGTATATTAAAATTCATTAAATTACAATGAATTGCCATAGGTAGCAGTAAAAGGTGTCCTTTCAACCTGGACTTAAACATAGTCAGGGTCGAGGCCTGTCTCACCTCTTCACGGAGGCTGTTCCAGACTTTTGGTCCACCCAGACTCTGCTCCTCATTCACGCCCAAAGCGAACCGGTGCCTCATCCCCAAACCCCGACTGCACGTACAGCGAGCTCAAAAAACAATAGACTATCTGCGTGATTCAAAGCCCACCGAGCTTATTCTGTAGTTTCAGGAAATGTGAGCTCCGTGAACAGCACTGGGAAAAATCACAATCAGCGTCTAAAAGGCTCTTCTTTACGTTCTAAAAGTGTATTTCCAAAAGTTTTATTGATGAGACTCTGCACTCTGCCAGTAGGTTACTTGTGATCAGAGAAACAGTGGTAACGTGTCAGTAAAGATCCACCCGGCCTCTGCTTTCACTGCTGCGGGGTGTGGCCCCTCCCTCTCTGCTCCCGGGGTCTCGGTAAAACCCTGTCATTATCGCCTCATGTTTAGGTAAATCTCATTCATAAGTTACTTTGCATGTCCTTATATGGTGACATGGAGGCGTGCAGGGGGCGTGACGTGACGTTCGATTTCTATAAATACCACCTTTGGCACAGAACAGTTCGTACGGAAGGTTTTGGCCGCCTTTTGTCCCTACGTGGGCTTTATAAATGAGACCCCAGGACTTTTCATTTGATTTTAAACTCAACATCTATTGAAAAGGGGATTTTGGATATGTATAAATCTACTTATTATTTAGCCTGGCTAATGCCAGACTAAAATTACAAGTGATATTTAGTCTGGGGACGATTAATTCATTTTCTCATAGGAGACGTGTGGTTTACGATTGTCCATAGCCGTTTATTGGGCGCTACGAACGTCTATCATATGCGTCTGCACGTAGCCATAGCCAATCGTATCATGGTATCAGATGACGTAAACTTTTGAGCTAAACTATTTAGAACACGGTCTAAAGTTTGATTGAAAGATGGCGTCGCGTCTGCTGCTGTCATGTTGGATCCGTAGATAAACGTTTATATTTTTTAACCGTAAACAAACTACAAGCTTCCGTATGTTGAATAGCGCGTCGTCGTCTTGCCGTCCCTCCTCGTTCTGTGATTGGTCCCAAAATCCATGCGAAGATGTCGGCCATGGTCCCCAGGCTGCTGTGAAGTTTGAAGTGATTTGAGCACACACAGCAGTCTGGTGTTACCCAGACTACTTAATATTTTGCCTGGCTCTGCCATACTATTCCCTGTCCATTCCACACGGGGACGTTAGTCTGGTCACGGAGCAATTGGAGCAGTTTGAACGGGCGGGCCTAACGCGCACAGATCGTCAGTGAAATAAACCAATTAGCGGACGTGACGACAGCTGTAGTCCAACTCACAAAATATGAACTGAATATAAACTCACGAGAACGCGGAGGCAAAATCCTCCACTACTTCATCCATGATTAGTTTTGTCTAATGTTAATGTTGTTAATTGAACTATCAACATAGCGGTGCAGCGAGTGACGTAACCTTGTCAATTCTCTGTGACGGTCGTGATTGGTTCGGCTAGGCCTTAGCCGCCAATCAGCAACTTGTTTACCGTGTATGTCCAGACCCACCTTCTTTCACGCAGAAAAGAAGTGGGTGTGGTTGATCAGGCTACTTATTATTAGGGGCAAGCTAAATCCCCCAGAATTTAACTTGCCCGAAGAGCACCCTTCCAGGATGGCTGAATTGTTATTTGTAATTTTGAGCATATGATGGACTGAAACACCACTCCATATTATTGAAAAAGTCTGTTAAAAAGAAAAAGAAAATTGAATTTCACCTTGTTTTGGTGGTTGAAAGCTTAAAAAAATGGCTAGGAATTAGTATCAATGAAGCATTGTACAAAATATTAAAAATAAAAAGTCTTTTAAATATTGTTGAGAGCAAAATACAAGAGACTTAAGTGGAGAAAAAACAGATTATTGTGTAGATTTAATTCTTTTTATTTTTCCGCGTCGAAAGCTCACGAGCAAACATGGCAAACTTGGGCCGAAACCTGATAAATCAAAAAGTATGTTTAGCCCTGGCAGTTTTCTTTCGTTGCCATTTCCTCTGTTCAATCTCTGTACCTTCTACCATTACTGCAAAGTAACATCTCCGCCGTTCTAAAGGCCAACGACCACAATGTTACAGCTCCAAAGTTATCAGACAAGTCGACTTTGTAGCGCTGATCAACATGAGGCCCGTGAGGTTACAATCTGGAAACATCTTCAAGTTCACAAAACGAATCGCTACAAAGACTCTTTTGTTCCAACTTCAGTGGCACTAGAGTCGATATAGTAACTCATTTGATCCTCATTCAAGTATATATTTTTATTATGATTGAGTTTGTTGGACTCGAGCACGTTGATGGAGACACTGTGGCACTTTTTATTAAGTTATCTTGTGGCGTTCTTGGTGCTTTTGAAGTACAAGCCGCCCTATAGCTTTCCGACAGGGAAGAACTGGGACTGGGCCGCGTGTAGAGGAACTGTTTCAGCTCCTGCTCTGGGGTACTACTTTCTAGTCAAACTATGCATGAGTTCTTCGTAGCTTGTAGCTGCAGCAACTCCAGCTTTTTGTTTCTGTTCAAAAGCAGGACAGTCTGGAAGTCGGCTAACAGTCAATCAAATCTCAGAATCATCTTGACTGCCCTCGAGTTTGTGACACTGTTGAACGCTCTCTTTTATTTCTCTAGGAAGAAGTAGATGTCGATGCTTCATCTTCTCTAAGAGCACACTAAAAAATGCTGGGTTAAAAGTAACCCAACTTTTAACCCAATGTTGGGTCAAAGTTGGTCCGACCCAACGTTGGGTTATTTTGACCCAATGCGTTGGGTTATTATTTTTTAACCCAACAGTTGGGTTAATATTTTTAACCCACTGTTGGGTTGTTTATTCTTATTTTACCCAGTGATTGGGTTAATTCGTAATGATCACCCCAGTGCTGTTTTAGAAACTTTATTTCTTACAAAAGCAGAACATAATTGTTTAACACAACATCATCATCAGCAAATAATTAATTTGGTTGTTAACAAGCCTAAGGAAAGTCCCCCATTGTCCATATTGTACTTGCTGTATTTTGGTGAAGTGGTCCTTTTTCAGAATCAGAGACAGAGCTGGGGACAGTTCAGTCACAGCAGGGACAGGGCTGGGAAAAGTTCCGTCTGAAGCAGGAGACAGGGCTGGGGACACTGCAGCAGGAGACAGGGCTGGGGACACTGCAGCAGGAGACAGAGCAGGAGACAGGGCTGGGGACACTGCAGCAGGAGACAGAGCAGGAGACAGGGCTGGGGACAGGGCGGAGGACAGTTCAGTTACAGCAGGGACAGGGCTGGGGACACTGCAGCAGGAGACAGAGCAGGAGACAGGGCTGGGCACAGGGCGGAGGACAGTTCAGTCACAGCAGGGACAGGGCTGAGGACACTGCAGTCTACAGCAGCAGAGACCACTGTGGAAATAAAGAGAGACATTGTCACAGATGAAATCCAATACCTGGTAACCATTACTCCACCAGGGACACCAACCTTCCCATAAGACAGTGACAGTATAATGTAAGACCTTACCTTGGTGAAGTAACAGAGGCATCGTCTCAGAGGCAGGCGGACACTTCCACTGAGCTGAAGATTCCACTGGAAGAGAAACATTACATTTGTGTTTGGTCTAAAACTATAAAGGGTCATGTTATATTTTGTAAAAAATATACTGCACTTACTGGGACTGGTGTCCAGTGATGCAGATGATGATCTTCAGACAGACAGTGGAAGAGCTCAGGAGAGTTTGTTTTCTGTAGGACACACATTAACACAAGTTTGTATTTTAGCAAATGAATTAAACAGAGAATAAAACATTTCTGATAATTATAAAACTGCTGCTTACCTGTAAAGCTTTAGTGGCATTTATCAGCTCTGGAGGTCCCACATGGAGAGGGTAAAGCTGATCTGAAACACACAGGACAGAGGCTTTAAAATATCCTAACTGAAAACTGTTAACACTTTTCTATGTTTCTCCCACATCTGAGCCTCTCCTTCTCTCCTCTGCTGCTGCTGCTCATCTCCTCATCCTTTTAACCATATTAAATTACTAAAGTCATTATGTAAGAAACAACAGCTGAGATAAGACACTGACAAGTGTTTAAGAAAGAGTTCGAGTTAGCATTAGCGTTAGCATTAGCTAACAGTTGTCGCGCGCATTATATTAAAATAGGATATCATAACGGATTATTTTAACTACCTTTAGCCCTCATTATTTCAGTCAATATTTGTCCTATCAACACGAAATAAAAACTGGGACAGAGAGTGAAGTGTCCTCTGTCAGGATTATTTAACTACACACCTCTGTGTTGAATCGTTTTTTAGCTACAGCTCGTCCAAAAGACGTGACTTTAACCCTTTCTCTTCTATGACAGATGCTAACAAGGTGTTAGGGAACACAAAGCCAAAACCAAATTGATTAATTATTTGTGCCTAATCAGTTTAATTTGGATAAATACTGACTCTTTATGACAGAGTAATCAAATAAAAACATGTATAAATACCTTTATGAGCAGTTTCAATCAGAGGAGGTGGAGGAGCAGTAATGGCCGCTGCTGACCGTTGAGCTCAGTGGTTTTGACCCAACCTGCTGGGTAGGAAAAAAACAACCCAACTCTATGAAAAATAACCCAACAAAATGACCAACAGCCATAACCCAGCAGTTGGGTTGTTAAAATAACCCAGCATTTTTTAGTGTGAGCGTTTTTCTTCTTGTCGTTTCCATCTACTGAACTTAAAAGCACCAAGAACTGCAACAGTTTCCTGCAGTGGAGAGACGCCTATTGTAACAGCCGTTGCACATTGGTGTACCTGCTGGAATTCTCCTACGAATAAAGATCTAAACAGACCAAAAACCACATAGATCGTTCACATTTGTGTCCGCTCTACTGGCCGATGCATCGTGAAACCGCTAACTTCCTTGTTTACAAAACACGCCGCATATGCCGTTTGCGTAATATCCGGCTTTTCTCTGAATGGTTAAAGGAACAGGCCACCGTTTTTACATACTGAGATATGTTCTTACCTGAGCTTAGACGAGTTGATGCATAACTGTCTGGTCTTTGTGCGTGTGCTCAGTCACGCAAATGTTGTTAGCATTTAGCCTCTCTCAGCAAAGGTATAGCCCCAAACTGGGGTGAAGTTAGAAGCTACCAAGCTGTTCCACGTTTTCCAGATTTAAATACAGTTACGTGAAAAGTGACACGATCCAAGTCTAGTTACACAAAATTAAACATGTCGATTTTCTAAGCGGATAAAAAGGGGAACTACAGTATATTGTAAGGCGTAATAACATAGGAGCACTTCGACGTCTGCGCAGTAATATCTCACTGCGCTGACGTCGAAGTACTCCAGGTGTTAATAAACCTTACAATATAGTACCCCCTCAGTATGTAAAAACAGTGGCCTATTCCTTTAATACGATTATAAATTATGCCAATCAGTAACTCGTAGCAATCACGCCCGGTCCCAGACTACACTTATGGGAAAAGCGTGTAGTCCAGCTGGCCAGGGTAAACTCTTTGGTGACGTAGTTACTGACTGTTTTTTGGTGCAAGAGAGTTTTAGTTTATTTGTTTATTTGAGCAGCAAACACTCTGCTCAAAAGGAGTGGGCCGAAGCAAGAGCTTATAAGCTCCACCCCCAAAATCAATACAATTAAAATCATCATTTCACAAGAACATAGTGGAACAACAAAGGAACAAACAGCAACAAGGAAACAACAGCAAAACAATATAGACCCTACACACCCGCAGCATCCGACCATCACCAAAACGGAGCAATACTGTTTACGTAACAACTATGATAATGCCACATACTTACAAACTATTTGCAAAGAACCATAACTTACAAAACACTGTTTGAATTGTTCATACATAAACAAAAAGAAGCACAATTACAACAACGGTCTAGTTTCATGTACGAAGTCTAGTACAAAGCAAGTAACAAAAAGAGATCATTTTCTTTCAGATGGTTACCATGGTAACATTGTTAGCATTACCAAAAGTCACTAGTTTTATGTTAAAAAGACACATTAATATACATAACTCTGTGAATATTATTATGTACATTTATTATGTAAGCCCTACACAGTGTAGTGCGTTAAAAAGCCAGGTGTAGAGCGGGCCAGTTGTAGAGGGCAGTAGCTCCTCATCAACAAACCCCTACGCAGTTGCCCTAACAGCTGATTTTGTAGATAATGTTCCTATGCTGTGTGGTGCGTTAAAAGACGAGGATTACAAGCCCGTTGGGAGGATCCCTCTCACAGATCTATAGCTCGCCTATGTTCAGCTTCCCGACGGCCTGGTGGATGAAGCTGTCCTTCAGTCGGCTGGAACCTGGGCCGTAGACTCCGCAGTCTCCTCATTGAGGGCAATACGCAGAAGAGAAACTTCCTTAGATGGTAGGGGTCTTGAATCAATCAATCAGTCAATCAGTCAATCAATCAATCTGTCTATCTATCTATCTATCTATCTATCTATCTATCTATCTATCTATCTACTGTATCTTTGAAATGCTTTCACTAATGTGCACTTGTGACTGTGGTGTTGTATGGTGACTTTGAACGGCTTTTGTTTCAAAACAGATTTCTTGGAAGACTGGTAAATGAAACACAACTAAACTGGGGATGCACTATTTCTAGTATTCCTTTAGTTGGAGTCCTTAGCGATCAATAATAACAGAACTGTTTCATCCATGCACAGAAACCTTACCCTACTGTATGTTTAAATATATGATCGCTCAGACGGGGCATTTAGAACCTCGTCTGCTCCACAGCTAGTGTCACTCGTCTCCGTGTGGGTCATTTGTGCATTAGATCGGGGACATAATGACAACACGGGCATCAACATAAGCTTGCTATGAAAAGGCTCACCGACGTGAAAGTAAAGCAAGTGTTCGTACTTATTAATTGATATTGTCATTATTTATTTATTTTTGAACAATTCTCAACATTAATTCTAACGACTTTGGCAACACGTTAAAACAACTTTGGCAACACATTAGAACGACTTGGTATTACGTTCGAACGAGAAAGCGCTGTCAAAAATGTTTCAGTCACACTGGCAGCTCTGCGTTTCCGTAGTTGTGTGGTAAAAACAACACGCCAAAACACAACCCTGAAGTGGAGAAAGTCAGAGGATTGCCGCGATGCAGAACAAAAGCAACATAATGCACAAAGATTCTCGTATTAATCCATGTGGCCGCCTTTGCTATAAAAGCCAAAGGTCAAATGTAGAGTTTTAAAAGTGCCCCGGAGCAAAGTAAAACTTTTGCCGTGTTCTCTAAACTCCGCAAGACTACACTTTATAGTACCTCGCGGGCGGGACTAAAAGTGTAGGACCAAAGAGAGACGCTGCAATGAATATTTCCCCAAAAATAGATGTTTAAATAACGATTCAGACGCTTTTTGCATGGATACGAGAATCGCGCAACGCAATATCGCGACACATCGCCGTATCGATTTTTTTCAACTCCTCTATTAGATGGTGTGACTTTTTTCTTTTTAACTCTCTAAGTTTGCAGACGCCGTTTTCAAATATCCTTCAACAACGAGCCTCAGTTTTGTGGTTTCTCGAGGTGAGACCACACGGCCCGATAAACTCCTAACGTCTTTAAATAGACTCTGCTCCTGCGGTTAGAGCCCGTCTCTGAGCGTGAGATATGTGTCTTGGAGAGTTTGTGCATGTTCCTATTTGAAAGCAGAAGTGAACGCTTTGACTCCAGTTCCACATGTCTGCCGTACTGATGGTAAAGTTCAGAATCCTGGGTTGACACTGAGACACTGCAGACAAAACGCTCAAAAGGTTTAGATTTCGGACAAGTTTTCCGTCTTTACTTTAAATCTCTCACCTGGAAACAAATGAACAGCCCAATATTCACAATGTTTTTAAAAAAAGATGCATTATGCAACTTTTTATGTGGAAAAAAGTAAATGGTAGTGCGTATTTGACCTTTCAGTGACCCATATCTGTATGCGCGGTTAGCATGGTATCTTTGGCTGCGTCCAACCATCAAATGATAGCCTCTAAGTACTAACACTAGCAACTAATCCTTAACCTTTCATGGGGTCAACTGTTAGATCTCTATGCAGTTAGAGAACTAGAGCTTCAGCAGCATTTGCCCAATTCAACTCTCCTTACCAAGGGGAAGTGACATCACCAACAGCTGTTCTTCTTCTTCTCTAAAATTGTCGGACTGCAGGCCAAACAAAAGCACATGCCGCCACCTACTGTATTACATATGCAACAACATCTGAGCCATCACATTTCCATTTAGCATTATTTTATCTCAACAGCTGTTTCATAAAGCTACAGTATGCAAATCAGCCATGTGGCGGTTCTGCGGCGCGGTGGCTTATGGGATGGCACATAGCTCCTAATCGCCGGGAAGGGACCAACAGAGGTCCCTATGCTAAAGTGGCTATGATAGTTAGCATACAGGCTCCTTTCCCGAACTCCTTCCTAACTGACAGCCCAATTCGGACGCTTCTTATCATGGCGGACGCTGATGCACATCCGGCCCTCTTACCAATCTGCTCATTTCAGATGGGGCCTTTAATTTCCATTTTCAGTGACTTCTGATGCTCCAGGATACATTTTGTTTCAGGTTTTGTAGGGTTTTTGGTATGTTTTCTGGATATAATGTATACGTAAAGTAGACAGTTCCACGCAGTGAAAATCTGCGTCCTAGAGACCATTGTGATGGAAAGTAAGGGCTCCGTGCTGACCACTCATGGGTCATACTAGTTTTTTTTTTTTTCATAAACAGTTGCATAATGCATCTTTAAATTGTAATAACTAATACAATCCCATATTTTGTTAAAGTAATATGTTTCTTAGAACTTTATAAAGTAATATATTTCTGGAACTCATGACTTTTGTAATTTGTCCCCCAACACTGTATCTACTATGGCAACCAACTCGTAAAATAAAACGTAGCGCTATTCATTATTCAGATTTCTTTTCTTTTTTTTATATGAAACTATTAAATAAACAATAGCCTACATTTTCCTCCTCCCTCACATTTAAGTCAGTAATCCACAGCTAAAGTTTTAAAAGTGTCTTTGGAAAAATTGGTGCTGGTTTTTAAGAAAAAGAAACTCTGCTCTGCAGCAATTTCCTAAAATGTGTAACTGCAAAGTGATTCAGAGGAAATCAAACCACATGTGTGTGCCATCGTGCAGACAAAACCTACAACCACCAGCAAGAGTTTATTTTTATCTTATCTTTTCTTATCAGGGAGGGCCCAATGAGCGTACGAGACTCGCTTTTTGCTTACGCACCATGTTTTATAGCAGAGCATAACAACACATTTACCTTTTCAATTAATGCAAGTACAATTTTGTTTATGGCATCATTTTGAAGCATCATCCAGCCAGACATGTAAATGCTGCGACAGTGGCACAGAGAGTAGAGTGAGTAGTCTTGTGACCAGAGGGTCAGTGGTTCAAATCCTGCAGGTGCACACTGTCGTTGTGTCCTTGGGCAAGACACTTCACCCTCCTTGCCTCCAGTGTCTGCGTACACTGGTGTATGACTGAGCGTGCAAATGGATGAGTGGTTCCTTGATGTAAAGCGCTTCAAGTGCCTAAAGGAGAAAACTCTTACCATAGCTGTGCCATCAAACGTATGGAAATAAAGAGCTGTGGTACTATTTTTTATGCGCACAAAATAGTATAGCCACCCTAGTGGTGTGTCTAGGGTGTGGCCATGGGTGGCATGGACTTCCCTGATTTCTGCTGGGCCACCCCAGGTGCCACCCTACTCAGGGGGCTGAGGAAGCATGAGGAAGAATATTTGTGGCAGTGTTTCCTCATTAGCACACCCCTCCCCCGCCTGCACAATCATCAGAAGAATCCTTTTGTTATGCAGTGCTAATCACTGATTGTTAAGACTGTAGCTTCTTTATAGAATACAAAATAAAGAAATATTAATGCTATAATGAACATTACTATTATTAAGCAAAACATTATGCTGACTGGCATTTTGTAGGTAACAAAATCCAACCCATTTTATTGTGGTGGTAGCATTAGTCAGTGGTGGCACAACTTGGATTTTTGTTGGTTGGTCCAGCAAGGAGATTTTAACTTTCATTTCACTAATATTAAATGGTGCTCCAAACTTTGTTGTGCTGCTTTTGCCTGCTGGTTGTTTTAAGTTTTTATTCAGCACATAACATAAAATTAATTAAATTAGACCAAAAGCTGTAAAATAACCTGACATTTTTAATTTGGTATTCCTTCAAAACTACAAAACCCGTAAAAATGTTTTTGTGGTTTTGACCCAGGTTCTGGTGCCACCCAGGAAAAAAAAAGGTCTGGACACGCCACTGCAAACAACAAAACATACATCATATTTTTATTGATAGTGTGATGGTAAACAAATAGAATTTCAGATCTTATGTAGTCATCTTTGTACCTGTTTTATAGTTAATATCTCTGTAATGGCTGGACCTGTCCACATGAAACAAAATACTGTCACAAAGTGCAGCGTCTTCTCTCTCATGTAAACTAAGGCCTCATAAACACGTCCACAAGTGGAGACAATATTTAAGTATGTGCTTGATGTTGGTCAGATGAAAGGACTTTCAGCCGTAAGATGAATGTGGCCGTTTTGTGAATCAATCACTTCCAAATAATGATCATTGACATTATTTGGCAATGGACATATCTTTCCAAAACTGTGTTCACTTCCCATTGAGTTTTATCGTCCTCTGACATGTCATTCTAGAATGTTGTGAATGGTGATGGTGACGTCACAACATTCTTAAGAACATAATTCACTTTATTCCGGATGTTTGCATGGGCGCCACTATGAATTGTGCCTGTTAAGAAGTCAAGATAAATCAGTTACTACACGGAAACAAAGCCGTTTTTAGGCCGCACAGAGAAACGGTGCAGCGTGACTTGTCGGTGCAAATGATCTCATCTAAATCTGCATCAGATTTTAGCGGCGAACATTTTCCCTCGTTCTCCGCTTACTAAACGGACTTCGCGCTCTACCAGAAGTGTCAATACAATGGAAGTGCAGATCCGAGCCAAAAGAGGACAAAGTGGGCGGGGCGGAACAAGGTGAATAGATACAGATGACATCTTTGGAATTGCCCATACATGGTCATGTTTGAAGCACCCAGGGGGAAAACAACCATTACTTTAACAAATGCTGAATTATAAATATATTTTTCTACTAAACAAAGTTACAGACATGGAGAGGAGCAAAGTGGTTCAACTGCTAGATGCGCCACACTCGCACACAGCAGCGAACTTTGTGCAGCAGAAGACCAGCTCCGCACCTCCCTGACCTCGCAGCACACCCCCCAACACACCCCCACATGCCCCCGCGCCATGTAAACACACACACGTGAACAAGAGGTCAGGTGAGGGGAGGGGGTGGTGGAGCTTTGGGACGACGACACTAGGGGCCACCATTACTGTAGTACCTCCATATAGCCGCTAGGCCCCCATTGGAATGCACTGCACTTTAGACACGTTAAAAACAACTTTAGAGCCTGGTGCCTAATTTTCTAAACTTTCTACAGCTAGATATTGCTCCTGTGATAACGCTGGGTTAGTTACAATTAAATAAACCAGGCTGTTTTTTGTTTAGAAGTTTAGAAATCTTGTATACTAATGAGGGTCGGACTGTTAGCATTGGAGCTGCGCGACTATGACCGAGCTACACGTCACGCAAGGGCTGAGTCTACAGTGAAGATCCCGCCCTTATGCCCTTATTAGGAACATGCTTTGTCAGAGCTGGAGAGGAGGAGTCTGTAAATCCGCCATGAATTCCCCCTCGAACGTGGTCATTGTGGTAAACGGGGAGGAGAGAGGAATGACGGTCTATTAATAATATGTCTATGGGTTCATTAGTCCACCTACTGTAGGGTGACCAGACTTACCACATTAAAACTGGGACACAATGGGAGTTTTTGGAGGGTAGCCAAATTGTGACTTTTTTTCACTCGCATTTTATGGTCAAACTTCCTGTTTATGAAAATCTAATCTCAGTTAAATGGACCAACCAGCATCGAGGTGATAGACCTTTAGCTGTTTAATTTGTTCAGTCAATAATCAAACTCTGTGTTTGACGAATACATGGCCAGAAGTCATTAAGTTGCAAGTAAAAAAAGCTTTAGGCATGGTACTGGTGAAAAACCGGGACACCTGGGACAAAGCTTGTGTAAAACTGGGACAATCAATGATTTGGATAAATCCACTGGGACATGGGACAGAGGGCTCAAAACTGGGACTGTCCTGGTTAAACTAGGACATCTGGTCACCCTAACCTACTGACGAAAAAAATTCACCTAGGGCACCTTTAGCGAACAAACAATGCTAACCAAGCTAGCGAAGCTTACGTTCACTTCGTGCTACGCTAGCTAACGAGTGCCGTTTTCCACTTCTACTGAACAATTTACTGTGAAAAAAACATCCAAATGGACCCGATTTACACTTGACTTTATTGGTGTGTGATAAATATCTTTATAGTCCGCCAGAAACGGCTAAAATAGTGCGAGATTGTGACTCTCGTGAGAGGTTTTGTACCCCCTCGGCTAGGCCACGCCCCCTTGTATGACACGTTGCCGTCAGAATCTATAGTTTAAAATGGAGGTGAAGGGCAGGTAGGAATTCCACGATCGTAACTATGCTAACTGACAAAATGCTGATTTTTTTTTTTCACGTGTTGTTTCTTGGCTAATATCTCTGTCATTACTGGAACAATCCACACTAAACAAAACATAATGTTCAAAGTCTGCTATGTCGGCGTGTATAAACTAAGGTCCAATTATTTGCTAATAAAGGTGGTGTTTGTCAGTAGGAATCATCCATAAGACAGGTTTGTGAATCCAGTTCCGTCCAAATAATGATCAATTTCAACAGTTATCAATTTTCTTTTTGAAGATTTCTTTCAAAAACTATTTCTCTACCATAGAGTTCTATTGGCGCCTGTCCTCCATCTGAAATGATGACCTCTTCAAAATTGTAGAACGTGAACCCAGCCTTTCCCCCTTAATGTGTTAGTTTATACTGATAAAACAACTTCATTTTTGCACATTTTCGTTGCTACTAGCTTTGGTGGTCAGATGAGGCAGCTTGACATCCACGTTTCTTCATGTCCCATATTGTTTTCACATATCCTCCGTGTGTGCGCCTGACTGCAGCGGCGTATGAAAGCGTTTTAAGGTCACACCGATCAGAGCCTCGTCCTTTTGTTTCTGCGTGGGCTGCTATCTCCAAATCTCACCCCGTTTCCTTATATGACGCGTCCTGTGGCAGATACCCGGCGACGTCACCACACTCATTTGCGTTGGAGATGCGGCGATGAGGAGATATAGACGCAAGAACGTGCGTCACAATACGGCGTGGTGAAGAAAAAAGTCCTGGCAATGATAAACGAAACTTTCCCACCAAAAATAAGGACTAGCAGCTCATAAAAATGGACTGGGAAAAGCATAGGGGGTCAAAACAATAATGATAAGTCTTCTTTTTAAACTATATTATGTTCTTCCAATACCCAAAAGACCCACACAACACAAAGAAAACCACACAAAAAGGTCTGCATCTAGGCTTCACTTTAAGGCGAGATGCTGTAGGTGAATATAGCGGGTGGGGGGGGGGAGTATACATTCAAAGGTATCAATTTTAAATGTTTGCTGTAGATTACTGATGCAAATATGAGGTTTTCTGTCATTTCACCTTTTCGTATAGAAATAAGACGAAATCGAAATAACCAGGAAGCCAGGAATTAAATATTTAAAAAAAAATCCCTTTCAAAATATTGTTAAGTACAAGACTGGAACGCTTGGAGTCTGCAGGAGTCACGAGGACCTGTAGGTCGGATCACAGCTGACCCTTCTCACACTGGACACAGACTATTCACCCCCTCCCCTCAGGCAGGAGGCACCGGACTCATGAAGACTAAGAAAAAAGCACCCAATCACTCTGTGTCAGACTATAATCACATAATCAATCAATCAATCAATAATGGGTCATGTTGATTACGTAATACTTAATAACTAAGTCAATGTTCAATTAATAGAAAGATGACTGGTGTTTATAAGTAAAGATTGGTTATGGTTATTAAGCGAATGGGAAAGTGGAAAAGAAAAGAAAAGTACAAATTGTAAATAAAAAATAAAATAAAAGTGTTGTCTTCTTACTTTGGAAGTCTTGTAATCATCATGTGATTTTCTTTTTGATAAACATGAATGTTTTTCTTTAGCAAAGCTGCTGTACGTAAAGTCAATGCGGACAATTGTAATTGTGTAATCCAGTAATTTGTAAAGTAAAGTGTTATATTGTACGAGATGTTGTATTACTGTATCTGGAATGTAAATTCATTTTGAATATGGGGTAGGCACTTATAAGCTTGCTTCGGCCTACTCCTTTTGAGTTTTTGTTACTTTTTGTTACTTTATTTATTTTCTGCACTGCAACAATGTTAATGTAAATATGTAAATAATCATTCAAATAAATTCCAATCCAATCTTTATTTATAGAGCGCTTTTCATACAGAGGTGCATCACAAAGTGCTTGACATTTAAAAAGACATTAAAACATTCTCGGCCGTCAAACCCTCCCACCCTCCCAATATATACAGTTATCACAATACACACGTACACCTACACCCCCTACCCTTTACTCTACGCTCACACTCACACTCACACTCACACTCACACACAGAATCAAGTACATAAGGCTGGGTACAGATGACCAAGGTGAGGAAACCCCATCAGAGGAGCCGTCCTCCCGGGAGCAGCAGACCGGCCACGGCCAATCCAGGCACCGACACAGGGGTCCCATAGGAGGCGCGGCAGAGACACCACACCTCCACCTGGGCCCCCACAGGACAGCACCACACAGCCACAGCCAGTCACCGCTCTCGAGGCAGAGGGCTCCTTCAGAGGAAACACTGGAGATTCATAATAATAACGTAATAACCTGTTCCAGCCATTTGCTCTTTGTTATGTGATATGACATATCTGCTGCTGACGCTTAATGCACCTGTGACTACATTCACGCTGTTGTTCTGTGTCAATTGTTATTTTTTTTTAATTATATTTTATCTTAATCTCTTATCATGCTTTAAAGTTTTCAAGGTTTTTATAGTTCACTATTTATCTAGCATGTTTTTTGTTTCATGTTGCACGTTTGCACCCAAACAAATTCCTAGTTTGTGAACCTGCTCACTGACAATGGCAATAAAACCGATTCTGATTCTAAAGTGGAGATGTTGTTGGAAGAGTGGAATGGAAAACTCATTTTAATTTCGAGAAGGCGGCCCTGGCGTTTGTATGGTCTGCACATGTGCGCTGACATTTAAACTAATATGTGAAAGTGCACGTGACACGTTAGACACAATTTTTGTTAAAACATAGTTAACACAATTATATTTAAATTTTGCGCAAAAAAACAATTTTACCCAGCTTTCTTTAGTTTGACCATCTGTTGTTTATAGATTCACTTCCTTATTGGACTTTGACAGGAAGTGACATAGATAGCAAACAATTTTAAACTGACGCCATGCCGACCATGTTATGTCAACGGGAAATGAGTCAAACTGCTGTTGAACTTTACCCTTATGTCACTTCCTGTCAGCAGCTTAAAAATTCAAATAAATGAACTTTTCTTCATTAAAACTGCTGCTTCACTGAAATAAAATGATGATTACTTACTGTAGAACAGAAGTTATTCATCTAAATAAGTCATATTTTCAAAAGCAAACCTGTCATATGCACTTTAACTGTTTAACTCAGCACATTTTCTCCAGTGCGGCTGCACCCAAATCTAAAAGTTTCTCGAATGGAGAGCAACGGTGTAATGCCTCATTTGAAAGCTAAGGCCTACAAAACGGATCCTAACTTTTTAGCGTTGTCACCACATTTTTGTCACAGCTTTTGTCGTGTTTTGTAATGTTTTTGTCATAATTTGTCGTGTTTTTGTAGGTTTTTTGTCATGTTTTATTGTTTTTTTGCCATGTTTTTTGAAAAAAAAAAAGTGTTGATTTTTTTGTCATGTTTTGACAAAAACGTTGTTGGGGGTTTTTGTCATTTTTTTGGGCGGGGGGTTTGTTGTTTTTTTGTTATTGTAGCAGAGCGAGGTTCTTAACCTTAGCTTTAGGACACACAGGTAAGTTCCATTGACGAAGGGCACAAGTGTTCCATTGTTTAAACATAATTTATTTGTTACAAAAATGTTTTTCATTTCATTTCATAAGTATGCTTAATTTAAACCATTAGAACAGATGTACGTTTAATCCATGAGATACATAGTTCATATTTTAGGCAGAGTCCTCCAACAAGTCCCCGCCAACCGCTGGACAGACCCAAGTCACGGACACATGAAGACAGGACAAGACAAGACAGCGATGGGCAGCGCTGGTGCTACTGCCGTAGAGCCTATAAAATAAATACATTTACCATAACAGATATATGCTTAAGTGACCTAAGCTACCTGCCATCACAGCTGGAAAACGTACCGTAAGAGCCACCATACGTGTGCTGTATTGAGGGACAACGCTCATCACAGGACCATGGGGGACCGCAAACCCAATCCACTGCGAAGCTACAGCGCTGCGCCATGACGCGCTCCCGTGAAGGGACCCACAGCATCACTATTACGATTCTATTTCATATGTTGCTTCAGCCCTTTAGGCTTTCGCTGATGCATAGTCTCTCGGAAGCTCCGCTTCCCGCCTGAGAAGATCAAACGATCTACCGCTCCAATCACCGTCAGAGCCTAGCACAGCCCTAGCCCTATAAAAAGGGCCCTAGCCCACTGCTCTTCTCCTTTTTCTCTCAGCTCGCCTTTGAGAAAATTAATATGTCTTCAGGCAAGTGTGGAATCGATAATGCGATAATGTCACCCTCCGGTGTCGAGGTACGGGTTTGCGACTCCTGTCCGGCATCCCTCTCCCGTAAGGACACGCACGTGTCCTGCTTCTTTTGCCTCGGCTGGCGGCACGTCGCAGAGAAGGGGACTCGTGCGCTGCCTGCCTCGCGCTGCAGGGAGGAGCGCGAGCGCCGCAGCAGCTTCTTACGGAGAGGCCCCCCGGTGTGTGACGAGCAGGACTCGGTCTCACCCGGGCAGGGCCTGCCACTCCCAGCACCTGTCACGGCGGCTCCGGTCGCCGCCGCGGCAGGAAAAGCCTGGGCGGACTATGATGAGGAAGACGATCAGCGGTGCTACGAAGAGGACGTACTGTCTCTCTTCCCCGGGAGGAGGAGAGGCGGGAACGCTATCCTCTAGACCGTTTTCCGCACCTGGTTGAGTCCGCTACGGTCAGGATGGAGGTGGAGCTTCCCCTCAGCCCCTGGCTCCGGCGGCGGATTACCTCCAGACCCTCGTCTCCCCGTCCCGGCGGCCTCGACCTGACGTCGTTGCCCCGCGGATGGAGCCGCTGTTGCACTACGCACAGCGCGAGTGGGCTCAGCCCATGGCCGCTAAAGCCCCGGCCCTGGCATACGGGGTTTACGCTGGCGTAAGCGAGTGGCCCAAGTTTGCTGGTGTCCCGCCCATTGAGGACGGCGTCCGGCTGTCTCTGCTGCCCTCGTCCTCCCCGTGGTCCGGTACTGCTTTTCCCTCCGAGCGGGACAAGCTTACCATGACCGCGCTTAACAGATGTTATGCCAACGCTGCTCAGGTAGTGGCGTTGGCAAACAACATGACCCTCCTCGCCGCCTCCTTGGACAGGCTGCTGCGAGGTCAGGAGCAATTGTCCCGGACGGACATAGAGGAGGCGGAGGATACCACAGCCACCTTTCTCCGCATGGCCCAGGGGCTCGCGGTTGACGGCGGCCGCAGCATGTGCGCTGCACAGGTGGCCAGCCGTCATTTGTGGCTCGGTTTGTCCTCGCTCAAGGACACGGACAAGCGGCGCCTTTTGGACCTGCCGTTGTCCACCACGTCCCTGTTTGGTCCGGATATCCAAACGCTGGTGGAACGCATGGAGGCTGCGTCCAAGACGTCGGCCCAGCTGGCTCCACATCTCCGTCCGCAGCAGCAGAGACCCCGGGAATCGACGTCCCGACGGCCGCTGTACGAACAGAGGAGGAAGCCCTCCCCTCGCCGCTCCTCCGCGTCTAGAGCGCGTCCAGGCCCCAGCAGGGCTTCCGGACCGAGACCAGACCTGCAGCGGAGAGAGGAACCGAGACGGGACCAGGGTCCGTCCTACGGGTCCAGAGGGAGAGGGGGGAAGTATTTTAATAAAGGCCGTCAGGCCCGTTACATCACTAAAGAGCACGCTTCTGTTTATATCTCTGACGACAGCGTGAAGAGATCGCTGATTTTCAGTGCTTTGAAGCCGGCTGACAGCGAGGCTCTGGCGGCCTCGCTTGTTAATAAAGCCCGCCCTTCTGCTCGCACGGTGAGGCCTTCTGGGGCCTTCCGCGGCCTTCCACGGCCTGAGGCTTTTAGCGGCCTCGAGTTCGGCCTAAAGCCGGCTGACAGCGAGGCTCGGGCGGCCTCGCTTGTTAATAAAGCCCGCCCTTCTGCTCGCACAGTGGGGCCTTCTAAGGCCTTCTGCGGCCTCGAGCTCGGCCTTGCCTCTCGTTCACGCCCACACGCCGGCCTGAACGATGATTGGCCCAGCGTCACAGCACACTCCGCGGCTACGCCCCCTCCTTGCCATCGGTCTGCGGACCTAGGAGAAGTCAGCCGCGATGTATTATTCCCTCAGCCGCGTCACGGAACGGCGTCGGCGGATGGGCTTCTCATTGGCCGCGCTGACGAGGCTCGTCCTCGGGCCTATGTACCTGCTTATACTCGGGGAAAACGCAAGGCAACGCTTTCCCCGTCTCCTCTATTGGAGACGGCAGCAAAAGGATAATTCCTTCGCAGCCCTTTCCACGAGGGCCCCCCACGTCACGACTCACCCCCGGGAGGGGAGTCTGTGGGCGGGCCCACGTCTCCTCTCTCCCGCGCACCTGGAGTTCTGCCTCTAACAGAGTTTTACCAGGTTTGGAGGGGCGCAGGGCTCCTGTCAGCGCCGTGGCTAAACAAGACGCTGCGGAGGGGTTACGCTCTCCAGTTCTCACGAAGGCCCCCACCCTTCTGTGGTGTGCTCGAGACAAGACTGCGAGGCCCGTCGATACGACGGCCCTCCAGGGGGAGGTGAGCTCTCTGCTTCAGCGCGAAGCTATAACAGAGGTAGATCCACTCAGGGCAGGAACGGGGTTTTATTCTCCATACTTCCTCGTCCCCAAGAAGAGTGGGGGCGTCCGGCCAATTTTGGACCTGCGCGTCCTCAATGGCTGTATCGCCAAACGGCCGTTTCGCATGCTCACAGTCAGGCTACTGCTGCAGTGCGTCAGGCCCGGGGATTGGATGACGTCCGTGGATCTTATGGACGCTTACTTCCATATTCCCATTGTCCCGGAGCACAGGAAATTCCTCCGGTTTTCAGTACAGGGGAGATGCTTCGAGTATTGCCGCCTTCCGTTCGGCTACTCGCTGGCCCCACGCACCTTCTCCAAGTGCGTGGAGGCGGCTCTGGACCCGCTCCGTCGTCAGGGTCTCCGTATATTGACCTACCTCGACGATTGGCTGATCCTGGCCCCCTCTCCGGGGGAGGCGGAGGACCATACAGCCAGAGTACTAGAGCACATCTCCCGCCTGGGCTTTGTAGTCAATCGCGACAAGAGCCAACTACAACCGACCCAACGGCTCCAATATTTGGGGCTAGTTCTGGACTCCAGACACATGAGAGCCTCGCTCTCACTGGAGAGGCAGGCGGCGATTGTGGACTTAGGTCGGGCCGCACTGGAAGGGCCTCAGATTCGCCCTCAGCGAATCCGCTCTCTACTGGGCATGATGGCGGCAGCTCACCCGGTGGTGAAGCTGGGCCTGTTGCATATGAGGAACCTCCAGAGGTGGTTTTCCCGTCTCAGAAAGATGTCGAGGCCGGTGCGGGTTCCCCCGGCGGCTCGACACGACATCGCCTTCTGGTTGGTCCGCAGTCGGCTCCGAGAGGGAGTACGACTGGGTCTAGCGGACCGCCATGTGGAAGTGTTCACAGACGCCTCCCTGACCGGTTGGGGCGGCGTGCTGGGTCATTACTCTGTAGGCGGCGTTTGGTCCCTACCTTTGAGACACATCAACCTCCTGGAGATGGAGGCGGTGCAGAAGGTGCTCCTGCACTTCGCAGCCAGTCTGAAGGGTCAGCATGTGCTGGTCCGGACAGACAACACCACAGTAGCTGCATATCTGAACAGGCAGGGGGGACCAGGTCTCCCCCTCTCCACAGCCTAACGGTGGAAATCCTACTGTGGGCAGACACTCACCTAGCCTCGCTGACGGCCCGCCACATCCCCGGCGAACGCGGGACGAGTGGAGCCTGGCTCCAGTCATCGCGGAGGAGGTTTGGCTCCGGTTCGGCAGACCGATAGCCGACCTTTTCGCAAGTGCAGAGAACACACAGTGCCCACTCTGGTTCTCGCTCAGGTCAACAGACGAGCCTCCTCTCGGGGTGGACGCTCTGGCTCGTCAGCCATGGCCAGTAGGCCTCCTGTACGCCTTTCCCCCTCTCCGGCTTATGGCGTCTCTACTTCACAGGGTGAGGGCGGAAGAGGCCCTCATTCTCGTGGTGGCCCCGGACAGCCCGAGTGCCAGGTGGTACTCGGACTTGGTGGAAATGGCCCTCGCCCAACCATGGCCCCTCCCAGACCGGCCCGACGCCCTAGTCCAGGCCGAGGGAGCCCTCCGATCACGCCCGGTTCTGGGACACCGGCTCGTGGCTTGGAAGCTGAAAGGGGGAAGCTACTCCGTTTAGGCCTTCCCCCTCGGTGGTGGCTACGATCCAGGGAGGTCGGGCTGCATCCACAACCAAGGCCTACGAGGTCCGTTGGCGGCTTTTTGCCGAATGGTGCTCTGGTAGGTCGTTGGACCCCACATCTTGCTCCATTGAGGATGTGTTGAGTTTCCTCCAGGACCTACTGGACAGGGGCAGGGCGGCCGCTACTCTGGGAGTTTTTGCGGCGGCCATCACTACGGGTCACATGGGGTTTGGCAGCCTTACGGCCCGTAGTCACCCCCTGGTGAAGCGTTTCTTGCGGGGGCCGGTGCGCCGAACCGCCCCATCATGGGATCTTCAGGTGGTTCTCAAGGGCCTGTCCGGACCCCCCTTTGAACCCCTGGGCAGGGCAGACATTACCTGGCTGTCCTACAAGACAGCGTTGCTCTTAGCTCTGGCCTCGGCCAAGAGATCGGGCGATTTGTGCGCACTTTCCGTGCATCCGTCCTGCTTGTCTCTCCCTGCCGACGACGATGGTCTAATGGAACTATGGCCCAACCCGGCCTTCCAGCCCAAAGTCATCACGTCCTCCTTCAGGTCCAGAGTGATCAGGGTGAGACCCTTCTTCCCTCCTCCGCATGCTTCTGCGGAGGATGAGCGTCGTCACAGCCTTTGCCCGGTGAGGGCTGTGCGCTGTTATTTGGATCGGACGTCTGGCTTCAGACGGTCAGACCAATTGTTTGTTGGACTAGGCGCCAGAAATCGGGGTGCCCCCTTGTCCCCCAGCGTTTAGCCCACTGGGTTTGCCTCGCTATTCGCATGGCTTACGAGGCGCAGGGACTGCCGCCGCCGGTGGTGGTCAGGGCTCACTCCACACGTGGAGTGGCGGCCTCCGTGGCGCTGTTTCGAGGCACGTCGGTGGAGGAAATCTGCCGAGCGGCCTCTTGGTCCTCTTCTTCAACTTTTGTGCAGTTTTACCTGCTGGATGTCGCCTCCGACTCTGTCGCCCATTCTGTTTTGAGTGGTGGCGACCTTAGCTCCCAGCGGCGCACTTGAGAGTGGCGGCCTGGCTGGGGCATGTTGGGTGTGTCCGGTGCTCTTGAGAGAGGCGGCCTGGGATACACCCGCTATTGGCATGGTCGGTTTGGGTTCCTCGGGCGCTCTTGAGAGAGGCTGCCGGTCTAGAACTGACCATTATTCCTTCCTGGGGGTGCTGGCGCTCTTGGGAGAGGCGGCCTTACCCCCCACATACTTTTAAACGGAACGCCCCAGCCCTCGCGGTTGGCGGCTGGGGTGGCATCCCCGTTTTCTCTGTGGTGAGAATCTGTGGTACCTTGTATGGGGACTGCACTCCTCACCCGGCCTGTGGGCTTGTGCCTTGCCGACACATGGGTTGTCGGTGTGCATGTCAGCCCCGGGCTCGCTCCAATCACTTGAGTCCATGCCTGCTGGGAGTACATCGGTCTCCTCGGCTTCGCGATGGCTTATGCATCAGCGAAAGCCTAAAGGGCTGAAGCAACATATGAAATAGAAACCCCAGTTACCTAACGTAACTACGGTTCTATGAATATGTTGCGAAGCCCTTTAGCTTCAGGCCCAGCAGGCAAGTCCTCTCCTCCGACGGCTGAGTTCAAAGGAGAAGAGCAGTGGGCTAGGGCCCTTTTTATAGGGCTAGGGCTGTGCTAGGCTCTGACGGTGATTGGAGCGGTAGATCGTTTGATCTTCTCAGGCGGGAAGCGGAGCTTCCGAGAGACTATGCATCAGCGAAAGCCTAAAGGGCTTCGCAACATATTCATAGAACCGTAGTTACGTTAGGTAACTGGGGTATATACGTTCTAATTAAGGCGGACATAAAGGATGAATTTAAAACAACGTTACAAAGATAGCTACCTGTCGGACAGAGCACCCCAGCGCCAGCACCGGGTACAACAGGCAGCAGGAGATACACAAGGTCAGAGGGCAAACAACACTAAACCGGGGCCTTTTATAGTGCGCCCCCAGCGGCCGCACGGGAACAACACTACCCCAAATTACTCGCCTCATCACATTATGTTATTGTCGTTTTTGTCGTGTTTTGTAGGTTTTTGTCATGTTTTTGACAAAAAAGTAGGTTTTTTTTTTCATTATTTTGTCTTGTTTTTAAAAAAAAAATTGTTGGGGGTGGGTTTTGTCATGTTTTTTTTTTTTTTTTTTTTTTGTCATGTTATTGTCGTTTTTTTGTCATGTTTTTGTCGTGTTTTTGTAGTTTTTTGTCATGTTTTTTACAAAACAAGTTGTTATTGTTGTTATTGTTGGGGTTTTGTCATTTTTGTCGGTTTTTTTTGGGCATTTTTTTTGTCGTGTTTTTGATGGGTTTTTTAAACGTTTTTTTTGTTGGGGGCGTTGTCATGTTTTTGTTGGGGGGGGGGAGGGGGTTTGTCATGTTTTTCGTTGCTATTTCGACACTTTTCAAGAAGCTTTTAGATTTGGGTAACGCCAAACTGGAGAAAATGTGTTGGGTTCGGGTGGGGGTTCAAGAGGTTAAGGGAGGCCTCTGCGTGAAACATTTCTGTGTTCACCTGCCGAGTCTGGCTTGAATAAATAAATCCATTTATATCATTACCATTAACCGGGATCCTTCTCGTCATCATTTGTGAACAAACCACTTCTGATCAAAGATGGAACTATAGAGAACCGGGCCAGATGGGAGCACTGTGGGGGGCGGGGTTCTAATTCACCGATCAGTGCGTTAGCAGCGTGTAGCCGTTAGCCTCAGCTGAACCGCGGACCACGTGGGCCGAGAGGCGCAGAGCACGATGGGAATCTCTCAGCGGGCTCCGTCTCTCTGCGAAAAACAGCTGTCTATATTTAATCAAGCCGAATAAACACGGATTTTAAACAAACTCATTTATAATTTAGATTTGCATACATTAAAAAGGCTCATTTTAATCTTTTTATTAATATGCATCAGAGATAGTGTATAAATTTGCAGTTTTATGCAAATAGCCGGCCCGTTTTCTTGTTTGGATTTAATTCCTTGTTCCCGGCTGAGGCTCGTTGTCTCTATTCAAGTCAACCAGCCCAGATTAAGTCAATATCAAGTCGCAGCGTGAGATTGTATAAATATTTCTCAATTAAAAAGTCCAGCGCAGTGTACTGTAGGCCCATTAAAAATGCATTGGCGCTGGGAGAAGGGAGAGAGTTTGCTAAAACATCAAAACTTCTCAGTCGACATCTTTGAACTGTGTTTTTGTGCTTCTTTCCCGCCTCGGAATGGAGCAGATGCAAAAAAAAATAAAAAAATAAAAAAGCGCGCATTTGGTTTTCTGTTACAAAACGAACGTGGGGGAGGTGGAAGTGCGCGGGCCTATAGAGATACTGACGTTTGTGCAGAGAGAATGCAATATATAGAGCAATGAACACAAGGATGCAAATAAGTATTGTTCTTCCCAAACAGGGGTCCCCGTACCCCTGGTTGGGAAACACTGATTGTTTTTTTAATTAAAACTGCAACACCCGTGAGGGGGTACACGGACGACCACTGAAATATACAAGGGGTCCGCAAGACAAAAAAAGGTTGGGAGCCACTGTGCTACAGAGCTTCTTCTTTTTTTTTTTTTTTACAAAAGAGTAGTGCATGTGTAATTAAAGGTGAATTATACAACTTTTTGTGTGAAGAAAGTTGATATTTGTGCATATTTGACCTTGTAGCGACCCAGCGGCTGTATGAGTGGTCAGCATGGCGCCTTTACTTTCCATCACAGTCGTCTCTATGATGCTCCAGGATCAATTGTTTGGAAGGTTTTCTCTGTCGATGGACCGTCTCACCAGAAAATCTACAAAACAATTGATCCTGGAGCGTCCTAGAGACGACTGTGATGGAAAGTAAAGGCGCCATGCTGACCACTCATACAGCCGCTGGGTCACCACAAGGTCAAATACGCACACATATCAACTTTTGTTTTCCACACAAAAAGTTGCATAATGCACCTTTAAATAAATGTGTGTAAAATGTAAAGGTGCAAATTTCATAACTTTCCAGTTGATAAGGTTTTAGATTCTAAAATAGAAATTCTGTATTTTTTGTCAGTGATGCCCATATAGCTCAGGGATGCCCAAGGTGCGGCCCGCGGGCCAAAAGCGGCCCTCAGACCAATTTTTGGTGGCTCTCAGGCTTCTTGTTTAATTGGCACGCATAGCCAAAAAGGGCACTTTGACCGGCAAGTTGAATAAATCTAGACGATTATAATCTCAAAAACTAACATTTTAGTGTGAGACGGCTGGCGTTAGGGTCCCAAGCCTAAATAAAGGTGTGAGGGAATGTCAAATAGTCAAAACGCACCATTGCTTGTTGCATGCTTGTTTTATGACGTTTTGTTGCTAGCAAATCGGAGCATTTGCTAACAATATTGCAGCGCATCCGCCGGTTTACCACGCTTATTCATTCACAAATACTGACATATTTAATAATAGTGTGTAGCACAAAAGCCGACCGAGATGCTGTAATCCAAATACGGTCATTTCCTAGACAGCAGCGGCTAAAGATCGAAGAAATATACAGGCGTAGACATTATAAAACTTTATGACCGTTTTCATTCCACACTTTCAACAACCTTCTTTTTCAGAGGGATGTTTTAATATCTTATTCCAGCCTTTTTTTTTTTTTTTTGTATTTTGAATCACAAAAAAACAAGGAAAATTTCTATTGTTTACAGGTTTTTTTCCACATGTAAACAGGTTATTCAAAAACTCAATCCAAAATCCCCTCTGAAAAAATATACCAACAACATAAAACCACGTATTCATAGTTGACTCTATTATTATTTTTGATTTCATTACTGAAACTTTTGCCAATTTGTATGCGTAAAATGCCTCATTTTTATTTGAAAACATAAACTGATAAAAAAAATTGGAAAGACGATTTTTTTAAACTCATATTTATACCAATAATCTACAGCTAAAGTTCAAATTGATTTAATTCCCCCGTCCATTCAGCTGCAGTGTCTCGCATTAACTTGGAAAAAGCGCAGCCTAGACGTCTGACTAGTCAAACACAGTGCGAGCTTTCAATGTTGATTATTTCGCTTTGTTTACGTAACCTATTAGCCGCGGTCTGCGCTCTCTCTCTCTCTCTGCTGCTTGCCTCTTTGATGACGACCGTCACTTGTTTGTGCTACGTTTGTCCTGCCGTAAAATTCTTTTAGTGCTGCTAAAGTTTTGAAGATACTCATGATTCTTTTTGGCGTGCTCTGTGTGTACAGACCTTTTTCCACGATTCTGCCCGGGAGCAGTACTATGTATGAGCATGCGCACTAGTGGTTAGTCATGGAGCATTCACGTTCTGCAGACAGTTTTGAATATCCTATCCCAATGGTGTATTTACCAGAGATCTGCTTAAGTCTCTATGGACTTTCATAGAAACTTACACGAAGTTTACGTTGTGACGTTGCGTGAAAAGAGCTTATTGACCGGCGTGCACACATCGGTGGACGTCACTACTGTCACTACCCAGACCCCATCTAGTCGCCCAAGATTTGAAACACTTTTTAAATTCATAGTTTGTTTAAAAGCAACATAGAAATGCATGAAAAACATAAAAGGAAACAAACAAACAAACAAAAAATACCCAGAAACCATCCTCTCTCTGTACACAAAACCAAGACGGAAATAAAACAACAACAGAAATTCATTTTTAGTTTGTAAAAATGTTCAGGTAGGGCGGCCCCAGGGCTGTTAACAATCTTACTGGGGCCTTGGGCAAGAAGGTTTCTCATGGGCCCCTCATATTTACTGTTTCCATTAAAAAAAAAAAAGCTCCTTCATGGGCCCCTTATCCGACGATGACGCTGTCCCAGTCTGCTCAATGTCACTTTAGCCACAGAAAATAATTTTTGTCACTAGTATGTTCTAGGAGTAGGGGTTCCCAAACTGGTCAGGCGGCGACACCCAAAATAACTGTGCGAACAATCGGAGACCGTCACTGTAAAATCGAGTTAATAGTGCAGGTAGAATCAAGCAAAAATACACATTTAAATCTGGGTTTGTAGTGTTACTGTGTTATTTGAGCTCAATTCACAAATCTATGCCCAGTTTGCATGTTCTCCCCGCGACTGCATAGGTTTCCTCCTACCACTAAAAACATGTACAATATCAGGATGAACGAGAGTGAGATTGTGAGTGTGGAGACAACAGAGGGAAATGAGTTCATGGCGTGGCGTGTTTACATGTATGTTCATTAACATGCACCGTCCCAACCAGAAAAAACATACATGTATTATCTCTATATCTTGAAATCATTGGGACTCTCAGCTCACGCCCACTTTTTGAGAAGGGTTTACTCCACAGGAAATGACATCACTTCCGCAGGACAACATTACCTTAAACTAATCCAAGGGGGTTGGGATAAGAATTCGATTAAAATATTTAATGTATATGATGAACTATTCACATCATTTTTGTGGCAGCTTTTGTTTCATGTGGGTTGGAGATCTGCATTATAGGGCTAAAACAACTAATTGATTGATCGACAACTATTCGATTATTGAAATAGTTGGCAACTGTTTTAGTGGTCGATTGGTCGTTCTCTGGTGAACACAAACTTAAATGGAGCAAAAATGACATGAAAAGGTTGTATTTTTGATGGGAACCTACCCTGTTTATAAACTGACGGTGTGTAGTGTTTTGTACATACTACATTTCATGGATATCTGTCTGTGTCTCGTCCAATCGGAGACCAAGAGATGAAAAGAATAAAAAGGAGAAGAGAAAAAAATAAAAATAAATCCTGCCTCATTATATTATTATTATTATTATTATTATTATTATTGTATTTATTATTATTTGTTTTTGAAGGCTGTGTTGTCACGTGAACGCATAACTGTAACTCAAATGTGTTCACTGCTTTTCTCATTGTTTTTGTTTTGTTTTTTATTATTATTATTATTTTGTTTATTATCTTTTTTTTGTCTGTTTTTCTGTCAATGTTTTGTCATTGTTTTTGGCTTATTAATTTTTCTTGACATTGTATGAAAAAGTAAAAAAACTATATATATAATATATATATATATATATATATATATATATATATATATATATATATATACTTTTAAAATACTTTTAAAATATATATATACTTTAAAAAAAAACTTGTGCCACATGTGGCCAAAATAAAAATAAATAAAAACTAATCCAAGGGGGATTGAAGTGTCCCCACCAATATTGACACCAAAGCTACGCCCTTGGTCTGGATGACCTCATATTGACCAATAAAATAATTGTCACGGGTTGGAGTTTTACGGTAGATCAATTGATGAATGTGGCCAAGATAAGACCTAAATTGGGTAATAGGGTTTTCAGCCCACGACCCCCAAAATCACCAGACCAACAACTCGGGACGCCCCCACCGTAAAATATAATTATTTATAATACATTCCGGTGCACAACATTTAAAATCTGATTTAATTATGTTAGTTTTGGTTACTGTATTTTGATATTTGGCTAAATATCACTACAATATACTGTTTGAAATCAAATATACATCAAATACAATGTCAGAAATGTAAAAAAATATGTTCTCAAAATCACCTCGCCTGACCCCCACTTTGGGAACCTCTGGGACAGGTGACTATGGGGTACCAAAACATGGGGAAGGTAAGCTTAAACACTAGACAACTAAAAACATGCAAAAGAAATAAAACAGTCAAATCGCATGCCCCTGTGCCAGATGACATAATCATCATCGTCGATCTCATAAAATTAAAAAAACAACACAAACGAACATTTTTCATTTCTACCACACAAACGTAGCGCGCGTTTTGATGGGGGGCCAACTTCACTGTTCTTTTTATTTTAAATGTACATCGGGGTTTGCTTGTTTGTACTTTGGTGGGATGGGATGCCGACGCAGTGAACGCGCACTCCTTTAAACCCCTCCGCTCGGGGGGGCGCGCCCTAGAGCAGCACGAGGACCCACGAGGAGGAGGAGAAGGAGGAGGAGGCAGCACAGGCAGAGCAGAACAGAGCAGAGCAGGAGGAATGGCGGTGGTGGTGAAGGTGGTGATGTCTCTTTAAGAAACTACGCCGAAACAATCACACGCTGCAAAACACGACAACCCCCCAACAAGTCATCGCAGCCGTCAATCACCTCGCTCTGCGCCCTTTGAAGTCGGGACTCCTTCGCCTCGACTCGCTCTCAGATCAGCAGCCGGAGCAGCACGAGTTCGTCTGCGGAGGGAACTCTTTTTTTCCCCCTGCATGTTTGGACAGCTTTCGCACACTTTTTCGCTTTTACGCAAGGACGATCAATCCCCGAACCCGTGCGCTTTTCCTGTTTTTATTTATCCACGGGTCGTTTTGTGAAGAAAAAAACAAAAAAACAAAACAAAAAGTTTTGAGGGACAACGGCAACGGGAAAGTAAAACGTAAGAGATAGCGTAAATAAGGAGAAAACAAAACATGCCGCAGCTCGGGAACGGCGGAGGAGACGATCTAGGAGCCAACGATGAGATGATAGCGTTCAAAGACGAGGGCGAACAGGAGGAGAAGATACAGGAGAACGCGTTCACGGAGCGGGACCTGGCCGATCTCAAGTCGTCTCTGGTCAACGAGTCGGAAATCAATCAGAGTCCTATCACAGCGGTGGGTACTACCTAAACTACTGCGAGGCTACACTGCTACAAGTGCACGGCTGTTTACTGTGGTATTTAGATCCAAAAGCGATGAAACTATGAATCGACTTTGGTCAAAACGTCGCTCAAGCGTGTCAAGCTTCTTTTATTTTATTTTATTTTTTTTTATCAAAAGCACTCTACCTCCCCATATGGAAACAGCTACTGTTATTACCATTCACATGTGGGAAGAGTATTTCTAAATTAAAAACAATAAAAAATTACACTAGATTTAGTTTTACTTAAGTAGAAGTAAGTGACTCTGATGATAAATAAAAGTAAGGAAGTACTTAAAATAATAGGCTACTAGTAGCTTAGTCTGATTTAGTTCAGTGTTTGCGTATACATAGGCTATTTACTCGAGTTGGGAAGACTTACTTACGTAGAAATCAAAAGTAGGCTGGGACTATGTGGTAAAAGTACTTCAAGAAGAAGGCCACAGATACTTCAAAAAGTTACTCAAATACTTGTACTGGTCAACTTGACTTATACCCTCCAAGGCCAAAGTATACTTATAATAATAATAATAATAATAATTAATAATATTGAGTATTGAGTATTAGCTTACTTTTTCTTCAATTAGCAACTACTAGCTAATACTCCGAACTCTACTTTGGAGGAGCAACTTTCATAAACATTTATAAAGTTATTGACAAATAAAAATGTGAATTTGTTTTTCGCACACATGTTCAGTTTACTCTGATGTGGGGTAGGTTATTAAATTATGCTTTATCCCCATAGAGCTTTCTACTACTACTACTACTACTACTACTACTACTACTACAACGACTTCTTCTGTTTTGGTTGAGGTAATGTGTTGAGATAATGACTTGTGAAACTTGGAGACAAAAATGTAAGTCTTTGCATGACACTGTGTAGGTATGCAGTCAATTATTACAACACGATTACTATTACTACTACTAGTCCTACTGCTGTTACTTGGGAGTTGAAGTAGAGTTTGTGTCTCTTTCAGGCGGTCAGACGAGGACAGCAGAGCGAGGAGCGAGGCTATGCGTCGGACAAACAACGCGAGCACCTAGACAGCGGTAAGAGTACTTTCAAGTAATACTTAATGGCGTAGGAGTAAAATAGTACACACGCAAAAAAACAAACAATTGGAATGTGCAGTGAGCTAAATGTTTGCAACTAACTGCGGGCTAGCCAGTTCAAACGGCTCATTACAGTCGCGGTACTACGGCTGGTTGCATCAGGAAGTTCATCTGATACACAAAACAAGCACACAAACAACAACAACAACATAAAGGATATCTCTAAAAATACTAATTTGGACAGAGCATAGAATAAAGTGAAGCGTTTGTTTACAATAACAAATGACTAGCATTCCAGTATTCTTTAAATGTTCTTAATATTTTTTGCAATGGCACTAATATGTTTTTATGAGTAAACTCAACTAAATAAATTAAGTGCAATTCCTGGCAAACAATTTACAATATATTTAGACAAACTATCTAGATTTTTCCTACTGTAGTACTGTTAACTTCAACAGTACTACAGGGGGGGGGGGGGGAGAGAGAAAGAGAGAAAAAAAAAGTGAAGTCGCCCCCCACTGGGCCACAGTAAGGAGTATTTTGGTCACGGGAGCGCACTTCAAAGACCCGGCCCTCAGGTGCAAAAAATGTCCATGCGCGTTTTACTATCTGTCCGAAAATCTTCCAACTTTGAGAGGCGATTTCTGACCCATTTCCACGTCTAACTGACTCCTGTTCGCCTTAGTCCTAAATATGAAATGAAGCTAAATACAAGCCTGTAAAGCTCTCATATCCATATACATTTATCGTGACATTTATTGTTTGTTAACACTATAACCATTATCAGAGATGGCATATAACTTGTAATACGTTAGCTTAAAAGCACTACACCTGATTTATTTTTTTATTTTTTTCAAGTAGTGGACCGGAATTTGTTTTGTCCGTTAGTGTATTGTTAACTCTGACATTTGTGGGAGAAAAAAAAACAAAAAAACATTGTGCATTTAATCGTATGCATGTCATGAACTTGCAGCTAGTTTTCTAGCATTCTTGTGAAAGTGACCCTGAAAAGTGTGAAACGTGCCTGTTAACTCGTCCCTGCGAAGAACTGGGATTGTACAAATATGTTAGGAAAGTTAGGAATGAGTTTGGACCACAACTAACGTTTTCAATTTAGTGGCTTCCTCTGTCATTGTTTGTAATTTAAAAAAAAATCAGGTACAGGTCCTTTACGGACTAAAGTTCATCCAAATGTGTCATGGCTCAAATAGCATTTTAAACATTATAGTGTCTTTACCAACATAAGCAACTTAATCTTCATCTTTTTTTCATAAAACGGGTTAAGAAAAAAGCTTCTGATGTTTATCTCGTGAACTACACATTCACAAACTCGGCTGTTGATTGTAATGCCAGTAATTGTAGCTTCAACCACATAAACAGATCAACCGAGACCACGCAGTAACAGCAAAAGTCGTCGGTTACACCCTGACCAGTGAAAATCCCTATTAATCTGGCGTGTGCGTACTATGGGCCGTAGGCGGCGGGGTGGTGGTGGTGGTAGTGGCGTATGTGTGCATTGTTGGCGCGTCTATAGGCTGTGGAAGTTCACGCCTCTGAAACAAGGTGACACATCGGTCGCCTCTTTTGTCGCCGGCCCATTGTGTTCTGCGCTCACATGGGTTTAACATGTAGAGAGAGAGCAGGGACGCCGCCGTAGAGAGAGAAGTCACACGCACGCGGGATTACAGCAGATTTACAACCGTCTTTTTGTGGGGTGGCTCAGAGCGGCAAGTGGGAGTGAGTATTTCGATTGTTTAATTTAGCAACCTTTTTATATGTTTATTTTATCTCTTCATACTATTGTGCCACAGGGTTATTCATGCACCCATTTAAGTGAAATTAGCTGTTACAAAAAAACGAGAAATGTGCAAGTAAATATTAATTTATTCAGTCTGCTTCTCTTAATATCTCACATACTTGAAAACTTACTACTACGTCCCATGAGAGGCCTTTTGTTATTTCCAAATGTCAGCTCTCTTAAACTATAAAATGTAATCCCATTATCGTAGGATGACGAGCTGCGACCCAAACAATAGTGTTCATTATTCCAACCTATAAAACACTTTGCGATTTGAATCTGTTAAATATAAAGGCTATCTTATCTTATAATGTAAACAGCTGTATTCCCCTTTTAAGTTGTTGTTGATTCATCCATTGAATAAGTCTAAAAAACTAAAGTCACGATTAAAATAACTCCTGTGGTTTGGTTTTGCACTTTTTCCAAAGATTAATATCGGGGGAAAAGCCACTGATTTTGATTGAGTTTTTAAGGTTTGAGGTGCATGTGATGTGACGGGTTAGAACATGCTTAACACATTTATAATCAACACTTGACAAAAAGCAAAACAACAAAAAAAGTACCCTGGCTTTTCCCGGTTTGAGTTTATGTGATGTTTATTAATGCGGCCACAGGATGTGACGTATAAAGAGGTTGATTATTTATGACTGTTGCCAACAGGTCGCGTTCACGTTCTGTAATTAATCTCTTAATCCCGGATGGATCAGAGGCCAGTGCAACTCTGTGGGAGAGAAACAGTTTTTGAAAGAAATCTCCAAACAGAAAGATTGACAAATGCTCATTTTTATTTGGAAGTGATTGGATTCACAAACCTTCATCTTATGGCTGAAAGTCCTTTCATTTCACCAACATCACGAAATGTTTTTTTTTTGAATATTGTCTCCACTTTCTGACGCCTTTTATGAGAAAAGAATTGGACTTTAGTCAGAGAAGAGACTGAACATACCATACCGATGCCTACTTTTTCTGATATCTAAAATAAAATATTTATCTAGAACCAGAAAACAGAATAACAATGTGTGGAAGATCTGCAAATTTACAATATTGGGTTCATCTCCAATGTCACGCAAAAATGTGTGAAAAATATGCAAATAATAATTTGGGGAAAAATGGGGGGAAATTTGGAGAAAATGGGGCGAAAATAGGGAAAAATTGAGGGAAATAGGGAAAATATTTGTAATACCAAATGAGCAAAATTAGGGAAACAAATTGTTTTACAAAAATGTAAAAAAGTGTAAAAAATTTGGGGAAATGGGACAAACATTGGGCAAAAAATGTTCTCAAAAAATTGGAAAAAAATAAATAACAATTTGGGAAAAATAATTTCTTTGAGCTGAAACAACCAAGTCACTTCCTTTAATACTGTCCCTGTCCCTGAATACTTTTTTTTGATACCAGTAGTACCAAAACGTTTAATCTGATACTAGACTGGTATCATTTAACGCTACCCAGCCCTAGTAATGACAGAGATATTAGTCATAAACCAATTTTGAAATATCTGCAGTTTGGCTGTGCAGAATGTTGTGATGACTCGCAAACGTTAAACTATGAGCCATAATCTAGTCAGAGATTAATGGAACTTTCTGATTAATACTCACCACAACCATTATCCAAACAACAGTAAAAATGTTAAACCTGTCATACAGATGTTCCTGTATTGTTAAACTAAACTCTGTGTGACTCTCTGTACAGTGTCTAAGCAGCAGCAGCAGCATCAGCAGGATGGAGGCATGTACAAGACTGGGGCGTACCCGGGATACCCCTTCCTCATGTTACCCGACCCCTACCTGCCCAACAGCTCCGGCTCGCCTTCGGTGAGTTCATCACTGACCACGCGCTCTACTCTCCTGCTGTTTGGTTTAGTCCAGAGTAATGTTACAGTCCTGTGTTTGTCGCTGTTTGGTCTTGGTCAATCCATATGGTTTAGTCTCGCTTTATTCCGGGGTGACATCTGGTAGGGCTGCGCGATATATCGCAAAAGAAAATATCGTATTGCGAGAAGCCACAATATACCGCAAAAAAAATTATACTACGAGAAGTCACGATATATCGCAAAAAAGAAATCGTATCGCGAGAAGCCATAATCTACGGCAAAAAAATATTGTACTGCGAGAAGCCACGATATATCGCAAAAAATATATCGTATCGCGAGAAGCCACGATATATCGCAAAAAATAAATCGGATCGCGAGAAGCCACAATCTACCGCAAAAAAATATTGTATAGCGAGAAGCCACGATATATTGGCAAAAAATATATCGTATCGCGAGAAGCCACGATATATCGCAAAAAAAATATTGGATCGCAACAAGCCACAATATATCGGCAACAATATATCGTCTCGCAAGCAGCCACAATATTACGCAAAATCACTTAAGACGTCCATCTGACTGACACATTTTTTGCGAACTCGGCCTAAAACCAAAAAAGGATGAAACTTGCAGATTGTGCAGTGTAGATTTAGTTATAGTTTTCCAAATTTAGTTTCCATCTAGGCCCCTTTTTTTTTTAAAGCCCTTTTTGACACTATTTACTGAAAATAAATTGTTTAAATTGCACAAATCATACCAGAAATATCACAATAATTTTGTTTTGGCGACTTCGTAGGTTTTCCCAATATCGTGCAGCCCTAACGTCTGGTTTTGCTTTGTGTAGTTTTGCTTCAGGACCTGGTTTAGTCCTGACGAAAAATGCTAATCTTTTCTACAGTCAAACTGCGCCAAACTCAAAACATAACCAAGACTAAACCAGAACCAATACAAGGCTATGACTCATTTGGACTGAAACTTTTGTTGTTGAAAATTTCTACAGTTTCCACTCATTTTCAGACCTTTGCGTTGTTTGTTGTGATATGTCTCATGTGTCGTCCTATGGAAATGGCCTTTGCTGATATGCCTTTTGTTGACCTTTTCTTTTTTACTACGTCACATCTTCCCATGGTTTCGCTACGGAGTCTTATCCCCCTGTTAAATGCGGTGCTGCTCGTGTTGAACGCGTCTGTAATTTGCGGTACGCTCTCGACATGGCGTTTTTCTGCTCTGAGAAAATCCACTCCAGGCTGTCATGTTTGGGGGTTGACGCATTGCTGTTGTTTAGGGAAAAATATTTTTGGTATTTCATGCCATTCTTTCATAAAATGTACTAAAAACAAATCACCTTCTTACAAGCTGAATCCATTCACGTTTCACAGTAATATTCAGTACTATTGTTTGATGCGTTTGCTACTTGTTGGAGGTTGCATGGCTGGGAAGACATTTTATCATTAGATGTCGGTCTACATTTGCTATACTCACACAACAAAGGGGGGAAATTTCCCACAAACTGTTCTCTCAGGAACTAAATTTGCAACACATTTATTTGCTGAAGCGTTTTGTTCAAGAACACTATATGCTGCACTGAATTCAACATAGACTAATGCTGTAAACTCTGAGCCATATGTACCTCATAAAGATTAGTAGTTTATACCTTTGGACCGCTAAGTTTGACTTTAGAACAAGCTGGAATGTTATGGGATAATGTTTGGTTCATACTTAAGTTTCTAATATGAAGTATGAATCATGGCATTTCTTGTTTTTTAAATGCAAAATCTTCATATTAACTTTTTAGTTTTTATTCATAACTATGTATTAAAGGGGAAAGAAAAAGCCCACCCATAACCCTCTCTCTCCACTAGTAGATAATGAAATATAGCTAAAATAAAACAAGACTAATAGCCAATAGCTACAACAAAACAAATCTGCAGTTCCTTGTCAAGTCAGAATGTTGACACAAGGAGTCCATGCTTAATTTGCTTAATCTACATGAAGCGTAGTATGTTCTACGGAAAAATATTGACCTGATTTTGTGTGTGGAGTTGGTGCTAACCTTTTGTTTCGCTTTTTTTAAGCTGGTACATATTTGATACACAGTTTTCTACACTAGTGTATGTGTATGTGTGTGTGTGTGTTTCCACTGCACACTTTCTGCAATCTTCCGTTTTCCTACCGGTGGAGGTCGGACAACAGCACCGTCTGCACTCCGACTTTTTCAGTACAGTGTCCCAGGTGTGTGAAAGCAAAAAGGCCCCCCGCGTCCCGGTTTACTGTCCCGGGGGGAACGTTTTCCAAATTAATCCTGCGCCGATGTTTATTTGTCGTCTCTCCCGATGATTTTAGCTCTGTGTCCCAGTCCATAATGTGGTTCTCCTTTACAATGGTCCAATAGCAAGATGGAACACAAGAAGACCAAATGAACCCTTTCGGATTACTAGTATACGCACACTGCCTGGCCAAAAAAAGAAGGTTGCGCACTCTAATATTTGGTTGTAGCGCCTTAAAGGTCCTATACTTGATTTTTTTCATTTCATAGAATGAAAGAGGAAAACACTAAATTAAAATGTTGGTTGAGGTACAAACTCATCCCCAATCTCCCTAACATATTTGTAGCATCCCAGTTCTTCACAGGAACATGTTTATAAGCACATTTCCCAACTTACAGGGTCACTTTTCAGGGTCACTTATACAAAAATGCAAGAAAACTAGCCTGCAAGTTCAAGAAATTGATACAAATGCTTTAAAATTAGATCTGCAGTGTTTTCCCCACAACTGTCTGAGTTTACAATATACTTGGGAAGACAAAACAAATGTCATTCCATTACTAGAAAAAAATCAGGTATAGCTCCTTTAAGCTTTGATTTCAGCACCATTCGCTGTGGTGTTGTTTCAATAAGCCTCTGCGACGTACAAGATCCAGTGTTGCATTCATTTTCTCACCGAGATCTTGTATTGATGATGGGAGAGCGCGACCACTGCCGCAAAGCCTTCTCCAGCACATCCCAAAGATTCTCAGTGTAAAGCGCTTTGTGACTATGTCTGTGAAAGGAGCTATATAAATAAAGATCTTCTTCTTCTTCTTCAGTGGAGGTTCAGATCTGGACCCTGCGCAACATCTCATCAGGTTTGTGTGGACAACTTCTGATTTGCAAATATTTGTCTACACATTAACTTTTAACAGAATCTTATATATCTTGAAATGCCTCGATGTAAGGCGGCACGGTTCTTTGGAAAAAATGCCTGATTGCAATTTTTCTTTAAAGCATTGCGATCGCGAGGTTTTATTTTCATGAGTTAGTTCTTAGGTGCAACTTTTCTCAAGTTCAGAAGCCGTGAAATCTTGAGAGTGAAATCTGATCAATCCCAAAGGGACAGATCATTCCAGTATTTTCTTCTAGCACTTTATTTAGCTTAAATAATTGCAGCCTTTGCGATCTGCTTTTCCATTTTTTTGTCGATGTAAACCAACTTCCCAACTCTGTACACGCGGGTTTCCCCCCCCCTCGTATCTCCGCTAAAGCTCCTGGAAGCACTTTTTTTATTGTCTTGGGAACACTTCTGTCGGGCGGAGGGGCGGGGGGCAGAGGGGGGTGAGTTGTCTGGGGAGGGGGAGGTCCTTGTTTTGAAGATAAAGAGCACTTTCTTCGCCCCTGTGTCTGCACGGCTCCTCACAATGTGCACTTGTTATCGCGTCCCTTGTAATTAGCACCGTGCTAGTGTGTCAGTGTATCCAAAGCGTTTACCTGCAGTCGACTTAAAAGCCCCCAGAAGCAAAGGATTGTGGGGATTCGGGGATGACCTGTTGGGTGGAGGGTGGTTGTTGTAAGAGAAAATGAAAATGATTTGGAAGACGGCAAAGACTGCAATTAGTATTTAGTTAGCTAAATATTTGGCATTGTCAGAAACGCTAAAGTTTGGCCTTGGTTTACGGTTAATATCTCTGAAATGGCTGGACTGGTCCACATGAAACAAAAACTGTCACAAAGTCCGACGTCTTCTCTCTCAGCACATACGAACTCAGGTCACATGACTGTCTCATAAAGGCGTCCAAAAGTCCAAATATTCTGAATGATGAAAGGACTTTGAGCCATTAAGACGAATGTGGCAGGTTTGTGAATCCAAGCACTTCCAGATAATGATCAGGGAAAACATTCAGACATTTCTTTCCAAAACCCTGTCTCTCCTATCGAGTTGTACCGGCCCCTGCTCTGACTCAAATTGTCACATGACGTTTTGTAATGTATAGTAAACCCGTGTTATAGTAATTAATGACCAGTTTTACAGCAGATTGCAGTCAGAGAATTCAAAGGATGTTGGAGATCTATATCAATAATATTGATATACATTCTACAAAGTATTCACCTGATTTAATTAGGTTGGCGACATAATATAAGTTTTGTAAAAAAACAACAACAACAGCAGCAGCAGCATTGTAAATAATGATCTCAATTCAATGTGTCAAATTTGTTGTGTAAAAAATGGTGTAAAAATCGCCACGTTTCTTCTCAAAATGATAGGAAAAAAAAGATTTCATCTGGGTGAATCACTGGTGAACATTCCCTATGGTGAAACATGAGAACAATCAGTGGCACTTGGCCTCTGTGAAAACAAAACCATCAAAATAGTTACATTTAATTCCTATTTCACTTTTAACCCTGTCCAGAAACTTGTTCCATAGTCATGGCCAGTCCAGCCAGCGCAACAGTTGTAAGCCTTCTGTTGCTGTTATACATCGATATTTTTACGTACACATACTTGATTCACATCTCTAGTAAAATTCCTCTTAACAGTAGTATAAAATAATATTGATCCATTTTGTGTCAAACGTTACGCTAGGAGGCTGACATTAGCGAAAACAACGCTAACGCTTTGCTTAGCCCTACGTACATCAAAATATCAGCGTGCGAGGCATTTTGGTCTAACAAAATACTAGCGTTAGATATATCATAATGTCATAATGTTTTATTGGAAGCTAATATTTTGTTGGAGGACATATTAGCGTATTAGCCTTTATTAGCCTTTTTCGTCTGCTCCAAGGAAAAGCTCTTTCGTGTGAGCCTTTTTGGATTATGACTTTTTCTTTTTTCTTTTTTGTTATCTACTTGCATCTAGTTCTATTCGTCTTTTTTTTTTTGCATTTGAAGGTGATAATTGACTGGAAAAGGAACCTGCTTTGGTCGACGTGTGTGTTCCTACAGTCAATGTGTCATCATCCCGGTGTGCTGTTATGATTTATAAACAGAGGTGCTTGGCAGGCGATACAAACGCTGCAGGAGGATGTCACTTAAGTTTTACAAGAAGAGTCTGGAGAAGCTGTGAAACAAAATTGTCTTGGTTTCCGGAGTCATAAAGTGGCGGATCTACTGTAAGAAGGGTAGAAAGGGATGTAAATAGTAAATGTTTTGTTTTGTCCCCTTCTCCAACAGTAAGATACACACAACCTCCCACCTGCTGATGTCATGAGGTGGTGTTCCTCTGTTTTTTGCATTTCCATGTTCTGGCACAGTTAGCTCTCTTGTATTGTATACATGCCTTTCAGTCATATGATTTTTGTTGTTATGGCAGCCATTTTGAATACCGAAGTATAATTATGCAGTACTACAACATGTAACAATATCTGTCCTTGAATGAAAGACAACTGATTGACAGTGGAATTTTTATTTACTCTTAGTCATTGCTCAAGAAGATAACAGTAAAAACACGTCCCCAGAGAGCGCACGTTTATGTGAAGAAACCAGTGAGTCGGTGTTTAAGCTGCTCAAGACGTTAGCATGCTACCAGTTAGCATTTAGCTTCAACATGATAAGCCTCTGAAAGCCTGAACCCCACTCCAAACATATAGCCTTGGATACAACATGTGACAGAGGTCAGAGCTGAGCTGTTACTGTAGTATTTCCTCAGTGTTCATAGATGTGACACACACACATGTGTTTATCGTGTTGAAGCCATTGACAGTTGATTGATGACAGTAGCTAACCGGTAGCATGCTAACGTCTTGAGCTGCTTAAACATTGACTCGGATTGAGACTCTGTCAACATGACAAACTGTAAAAATCACAGAGCAAGGTTTTCTGTTTCCTCTTTTTTTGTGTTAATTTAGTCTGAGTAGTAAAACAGATCTTTAGTAAATCCTACTGTAGCTCGACAGACAGCGCTGCTACGTCTGTGCCACATTTGCTGTTTATATCACATAAACGTGTGCTCTCTGGGGCCGTGTTTTAACTGTTATCTTCTTGAGCAATGAGTACGAGTACATAAAAATGCCACTTTCAATCAGCTGTCTTTCATTTTCATCCTAAGTAGAGATATTGTTACATGTTGTAGTACTACATAATTCTACTTTGGTATTCAAAATGGCGGCCAGAACTCTGCGTGATGTCATTGGAAATGCATATACTGTATATAGCCTTCTTTACAAAAAGGTGTTCAATGTTTCTCCACAGATTTATATGGGACATCAAACTTCAAGGGCCGTTTTGTTACAGTACAGTTTCCGCACACTGTGGCAACATCTTCACTTAAAATAGCAACCTACAGACACTACATTTTCCAGTCTTTGAACTGATTTTGAGTGTTTTCCAAAAGGATTTGCGAACATTTAGTTCCTAGCCTGATTTATTGAACTTTGAGGACATGGTTTTGCTCCAGGCCAGAGGCGGTCTAAGTACTTGATTTCATTACTAAAAAGTACAGAAAAGTTTCTCTCGACAATGTTTTACTTAAAGGTGCATTATGCAACTTTTTATGTGAAAAAACAAACTTGATATTGGTGTGTAACCTACCTTTTTGTGACCCAATGGCCTTTACATTCCATCACGGTGGCCTCTACAATGCTCCAGGATCAATTGTTTTGTCAGCAGTGAAAACCCATCAGAAACTCTTAAAAACAATTGATCCTGGAGCATTTATAGAGGCCCCCAAGTTAAAGTAAATGCACCATGCTAACCACTCAGTCGCTGGGTCAAACACACACTGATGAAAAAAATAAATAATAAATCACATAAAAGTTCCATAATGCACCTTTAAGTAAAAGTACTTACTGTGGAACACACTTAAGTATTAAGTAGAAAGCACAAATTAATAACTGTTGTGAATAATAACTTTGCGGCTTCAAAAAACAGGAAGATCACGCTGAAATTTACCAGCTGTACGGCAACACAGTGGGGACAAACCTTTCGTATTGTGGGACACTGGCACTGACAGTACAGTATCTCATGTCAACAAAAGTAATCTATACATTTCAACCTGGGTCTATTTAATATTCAGATTTAGCATAAGCAATTTTTACGAACAAAATGCCTCATTTACAAATAGAAGTATTAAATGAAAGAAAAGATCTCGTCTTAACAAAACGTAATATGCCTTTTAAGATATTTCCTCTTTCTAACCTCAATCATTTGATGCCACTCTTCCAAGGCTGTACCATTGCTCTAATACAGATTACTCTGCCCTTTAAGAGCACTTGTGCAAAACCGAGATAGCCCTAAACTCTACACTTACTAAGTACTGCACGTCTTAAGCTGATTGTGTCCTTATGTGTTCATTGAATGAAAGAATGAATGAGATAGCGGCTTATGGTTCTAAAGCTGGAGATTACAAGTGTTTGAACTAACCCCAGTGGAGAAATGAGTGCCATTTTAACATCGTCGAAAGGCCGCTCCTTCGAGGGAATCGCTCATCTCCTTACGAAATGTTTTCTTTGCCCACAAGGGTTCCCATGGGCGCTGGAAATCCTGACAATTGTTCAACACAGCGCTCCAAGATTGCAACGCGTGTGTTTGAATCTCAGTGCCTTTTGCCTTTTGATTTAAGGAAAGATGCTGCAGGGGAAAACCTCGAGTGTTATGTCAATGTTGAGATTTTTAGCTTGTTTTCGCCCTTAACGTCTACAACACCAGCCGGTTCCGCCACGCTTATTCTCAAATATTGACATGTCATTTCCTTTCTGGGAGACAGCTGTGGCTAAAAAAACGGAAGAAGTATACAGGCGCATGTGCAGACGTTACAAAACTTATGCCTGTTTTCTCAAAATTAGGTTTTCATTCTACTCTTGCAACGACATCTTTCACTTTAGAAGGTCTTACAGACTCCAAACTTTCCAGACTCGGACTGCACAATATTTAGAAGATCTATTTCCCGGCTCCATTTATTGAGCTTTGAACCACAAAAAACAAGGCAAAATGTTAATTTTTACCGATATTTTTCCTCCACTTATAATAGCCTTTTCAAAAACAAGACTCTTTCTGCGCGACATTAAACGCATTAAAAGAAATGAACTGTGCCAAAGTTCGTTGACAAATCTAAAAGTTCTGATCAAACGTGTTTCGCTGCAGTTTTCGCAGGAATCGTCCTTAATTTTTGGTCAAAAGTCATTTGTGTCCAATTTGCTTCAGAAAACCAAGATGTCCCCTCATTCCTCTGTTTGATGGACTGTTAGAACATGCGATCGTGGCATTAGAAGGCATGTATGTTTGACTTACTGCTGCTGTAGGAACCCTGCTGTCCATTATTCGGATTCCGTCGTTGAAAATATCAGCACGCACAGTTCCCTCCCATTCGCCTGAAAACGTTATTGATCAAAACGGGGTCGTCTGCATATCGCGTTCGATTTTGAAACCGCTTGTGATGTGGAGGCTGCGGTCACAATCTGAAAGTCTCCAAATAGTCTAGACGCCTTTGAGTTCGCCGTGTGCTTGCCTTTTTTTCTTTTTCTCTCTGTACTCTCCCTAGTTTTTTGATCATTACAGGAAACGCGACCAGTGACTTGATTTACACTTACGGCTGGAATTTACTGCAGTACGACGGATATTTTTTTTCTTCTTGGTTTTGTTTTTGGGGGATTTCCTGTTTTGATATCTGACATAATTGAGAGGAAGCGAGGGGGGACGTTTCTTATAACGCGGAGTGTTTATGAGCTCTCATTAGTTTAGCAGTTCCAATTTCAGTCCTCTCTCAACGTTTATATATAGTTCGCACAGTCAACTGAATACATGTCTTCAAACGTAACTCACAAATCCCGTCCCAGTGGTAAGTGAACGTTTCTCGGTTTCTATTACTTAAACGAAAGTACTGAATCATTTGCAGTAGAAAAGACTTCAAGGATCAAAGTAACAAGTGCGCATCATTCAATAAGTGTTGGATTGTGCCTAAGTTTTAATCACCTGGCTGGGCTGTGTCCGGATTTCCACCCGGGCGAGGGTGGACATTCGGACACAGCCCAGCCAGGTGCCACTAATAGGGTGGACAATCCATGAATCAGTGCTTCCCATGTATTTTACATGGGAAGCATTGATGGTGATCCCTCTGGCTTTTTCCTCAGGGGCATTATCAATATCCTCATACTTTTTAAAGTTGGCGCCACCGGCATCTGCAAGAACTTTTGTAATGGCTGCTGTCAAGGTAGTCTTGCCATGATCAACGTGTCCAATAGTTTCAACATTAGGTGGAATCCCTATTAGTCCCTAATTGTTCCAAAGGTAGTGGAGTAAAAGTAATAAGCTCTCAACAAAAAGACGACTCTAGTGAAGTGCAGATCCTCAAAAAACGCTTGCTCCTGACCACCGATCGTCAAACATGTCTGAAAAATCCCATTATTTTGTTCCGAAATAGTAAAGCAAGGTTATATTTTAGCGCTTTTAAGTCTACACACCCCCTCAGCTTATCATTTCGGCGCTCAAATTGCCATCAGTGCGAAGTCGTGTCTTGCTAATGGGCAGCTGCTCTTATGTTTTGCTTGTTTTGTTGTACGTATGACCTCACGGAGATGTCGTTTATGTATAAAATTGGATTGTCTTTATGATTTGCTCATCGCGATCGTTGAAATTGCGATTTTGAGTCCACCCCGATTAAACCTGGCCTTGACACCAACAAAAAGACAGGCGAACTTAAATGATCAAAATAAGCTGCTGTCGTAGGATAACGCTGGAATCGTCGCGATGGAAATATAATGCCAACAGATTTAAATTTGTAGGCCCAGAGTGGCGCCGCTTTGCTTTGAAGATTCTCCGTTCCTTAGACACCTGTGAAGCCACCGCGGCGGAGCCCTTCAAACGGAGATGAGGTGTGGGGTCTGGGAAAAAAAAAAAAAAAAAAACCTGAGTTGGCCCCGGGGCCCCTGTACCTGTAATTATTCATGATGTGAAGTCAGAACGGCACAGGTGTGGAGCAGGAAGCGGCGCGCTGCGATTGGTGTTATTAAGCCTTGAATCATCTGTTTACATTAAATAGGTCGACGCACGGGCCAAAACAACGGGTAACGCAGAGGAGGGAGGAGGAGGACTACGTTACCCAGAATCCTTTGAAAAAGACAGCAGTTGACATTTGAAAAGGTTTTAAACTTGATCAACTATAGCTTCATATTCATAGGATATTGTTCTTGTACTAAATTAACAATAAAAATAATATATTTTATTTGTTGGTGCCAGAGGTGCACCGGTCAGGAATTTTGGGACCGATCACTAAAATTTTGATCGACCGATACCGATCATGACCGATAGGGCTGGGCAATGAATCGAAATTTCATCGAAATCGCAATCTCTACTTTGGTCAATCTCAATAATCGTCATGGGACTTTATAATCGACAGGTTTACAGCCATTTCTTTGTTTGGGAGTTTGGACGAGAGTTTTTAGATTTTGAGAATAAACATACAATATAATCACAAATTATAATATATGAAAAATAAAATGAATCGAAAAAAAAAATCTTGATTTCAAAACGCCAGCCCTTTTTTTTTAAAAAATATTTAAGCATATTTTTTTTTTTTTTTTTTTTTTTTTTTTTTTTTTTTTTTTTTTTTTTTTTTTTTTTTTTTTTTTTTTTTTTTTTTTTTTTTTTTTTTTTTTTTTTTTTTTTTTCAAAAATATTTGAAGGGCCAGAGGTTTGTCCGGAGTTTAGCAACTATGATCATTACAACCGTTGAAATTGTGTTTTTAATTGAACACAATAAGGCGCAGTCAGATTTGTCGCCCTATAACAACACATTATCTCAATTTTGGCTTTACCTAAATCTAAAAGCTGCTTGAAAAAAGCATCAAAATGCGCCAAAAATGGGACGGATGGGAGCAACAAAAATGTAACAAAACATAAGGAAAAAGGGATGAAAAAGCAACATAAAATCTGCAAAAAATGCAACAAATACCAAAAAAAAACGTGCGACTAATGATGAAAAATCACCAAAATATCAAAAATATCAGCAAAATCGCGAGCGACAAAAAAAATGCAGCATAAGATTAACAAAAAAACGGAGACAAAAACGTGACACAAAAGCAACAGAAAAGCAGCAAAAACATGACAAAAAAGTGGCGACAACACCAGGAAAAATCTTAGATGACTTTTGTGGGTCTTAGCTTTCAAATGAGGTTATTACTATCTAATCTAAGCTTTTAGATTTGGGTAAAACTGAACTGGAGAAAATGTGCGCGGTTCAAGTGGGGGTAGTTCAACACATAGCCTGCTTGATCCAAAAAAAAACATTGCTAGTATTTCATTGCTTTGATTACAGCTGTGGCGTTGTTTCATTTAAGCTTCTGCAATGTCCAAAGGTCCATTCTTTTCTTCACCAAGCCTTCTCCTGCACATCCCAGAGATTCTCACTGGGGTGAAGAATCTGCTGATCCGTCTGATTCTCCCTGAACCACTCTTTCACAATGAATGAATGAATGAATGAATGAATCCTGGCATTGTCATCTTGGAATATGCCCGTTGCCATGAGGGAAGTCAGCCCCAGGGCAGATGTGGCTCATCACATTCCCCAATAACAACGGTCTCCCTTTGCAGTATTTTGGCCATAAATGCAGGGCAAAAGGTGCACCTGCGTTTTGATGTTTAAAAATAAGCTTTCGACTCATTCTGACTCATTTTTACCGTGTGAATTTTTGCCCGAAGAAGAGAAAAAGACCCCATTGTCACTCACAGATCTCAATATGACACAACCAGGTCAGAAACAGCTCACTTTTCTGCTTCTGAAACAAAAGGACATAAAGAGCATGCAAGAGTTACATTCGTCTGATCCAATTCTTGCGTCACTGCCTACAAGCTACACATTTTTATACAATATAGGAAAAAAAAGAAAGAATATTTTCCTTTTTTGGGATGGCTTTATTCCGTTTTTTTTAAAGGTGAAATAAATATCTATGTAAAGATATATAGTATTGACTGAGACGCAGTGGCCAGGGCTGATCAGCGTTTCGCCTGGAGATCTCACTTTATGTTGAACGCATTCGAGCATGTTCATTTTCTTTGAGCGCAAAACTCTTCAGAGCAGGATCCGACGATGGGTTATGTGCTTTTAAAGTTTGTGCTTCAAATCTGATACTATATAATCCAAGGAAATGCAGATCGGAGCGCTTTCGACAGTAGAAGAACAAGCAAGACACGATGACCAGGATTATACAAATCGTGAAATGAGTACGTTTTTCGATTTAGATGGAAAAGCATTTTGAAAATAATAAGGATCACTAAAAGAAGAGCATTTCCTTACAAGGACAATGACGTCTACAAATTATGCAGAAACACAAACGTGCAGGGACAACGATATTTATCTTTCACTTTGCAGTTGCCGGTGACTCACTGCCCATCGATGCTTGAGTGAAGTTTCATGTTTGCAGAGAGAAGAGGTTCCTCATAAAGAGCAGTTAATAACAGCCACGAAGCAATCTGAGGCTAAATAAATCTATAATTTTCAATTGAAGACCAAAGGCAAACATCAGGAGAGACTTTTACGAATAATTGAGTGATGTGTGATGAGTAGTTTACTAAAAGGTTCAGTTTTGGTGCTTAGTTCTAAGCAGGTAGAGCTTTTGGGGAATATCCTGGGACTGCGACTGGAAACTCAGTTGAGATACTTACTGCCCTCAGCCTCACTATGCCATTACTTGCACAAAAACACTATTTAAATTTGGGAAAGTTGTTGGTATTTTACACTTTTTTATTTGCGTTTGCGGTAAATGTATTTAAATGAGAGAAACCGTAATGAGTGTTGTTTTGTTTGTACATTAGTCACGTGACCGCTGAGAACTCGGGTCTGGTTTCGTTTCCTCTTTTTACAGTTGGAGTTTTCTCACTACGGGCCAATACTGCACTGATCACACTTACATCACCTCTGCACCTCTCCAAACACGGACATGAGTCATTTACTTGTCTGACCTGCACTGTTACTCATATACTGAAGTCTGCATACAAATAGGTGCAATGATTTCGGGGGGAAAACGTCCAATGTGGTTATTCTAGTAAGGCTTGTTAGAAGCAGTTTATGGTTTATATATATAATTGATAATAATACACTTTCAAGTGCAGGGGAGGTGCAAAGAGGTGGGAAATTCCTGATAAATTTCCAGATATTTTCCAGGAACTTTTGTATGTGTGCTTAGAAACATGATATGTTTGCAATTTGTGGGGTGATTAAACAATTAATGAACAATTATTTTACCATTTATCATTTAATGAACTACAAAATATGTATTTTGAGTAATGGCACATTTGCCACGACCCATACAGGAAGTACAATTATTCCTCCATGTCTATGTGAAAATCTGAACAAAATGTAAGGACCAAATTCCTACATTTGCCTGTACTCCTGTTCCAGAAATGCATATGCTACATTTGGAAACGGGTTGTAGTAATCCCTTTTGAGGTGACACATGATGCTGTATCTCACACTCGATTATTGACCCTCATCTCTCAACACCCTGTGTGCTTAATATAACCCAATTTTACTTACAGGCAGCACCTTGTGAAAACCCTCAGAAAATTCTACAACAAAATGCTTTTGGAACGGGAATATAATGATGTTTTCTTTGACTCTGTTTGTTAATGGGGAGGAGAGAGAGAGAGATTGAAAATAATAGAGGGCCAAGGACGGAACCTTGTGGAACGCCATAATAGATGGACGGTTTGGAGTGGAATTGTCTCAATTGAGCAAATTGTGTGCAGTTTTAAGATGAATCAAGATTCAGTTGCATGCTTGAAATATGCCCATGAGCAATAGCATTTAAGAGAAGAGGGAAAAAGTTGCTGCTAAGAATTACATGCATGTTTGTGTGAGTCAAAGCTACACGGTTAGCAGATCTTATACATGAAAAGACCTTTGGAGACACCGGCTTATTTAGTTCTCTGCAGAGGACATTGTACTGTATTTCCAAAATAATTGCATCCATTGCAATTTTCTAATTGCGATCATTCAAATGACAATTTAAATGAAACCAGGCAGTGGCAGAGTGGTTGAAGTGTCTTGCCCAAGGACATCATAACAGTATATAGTCCTGGTAGAGGGGATTGTCGTATTTACCCCAAATGTACTCCTTGCACCATGGAAACACAACCAGTAATTGATAATGCCCTCTGCCTTCACCACAGTTCGTCTCCATCTACACACTATTAATGCGCTCCAGTCGCCATAATGTTTCTAAAAGTAGCTGTGTTTAAATAAAAGTTATAGGCCATCTTCACCGCTAGCTCCAGCAGACCCACAGCCTTGTCACTGGGGTCAACTTGTCCAGCTGGAGCCTCCTCTGCTGCACTGAGCAACCAAAACACACGAGTGATGACTAACAGGGCAACCAGATAGAACCATAGTGCCTCTCTGAATCATTTGCAGACCAACAACATAATGATGCATTTAGCCACAATTATGCATATGTATTGTCTGTTCAAGTCAAGTCCCAAGTCGAAGAAAGGCAAATTCAAAGTCGAGTCCCAAGCCGTCCCTCACTTTGAACTTCAAGTCTTCGAAGGCCAAGCAAATGCCAGAAGAATGGGATCATGTTTAGCACACGTTTGAATTATTTGATTGGATCGTGCAGGTCTTTTCACACAGACTTCACCGTTCGTTTATGTGAAGGGTGTGCAAAAAATGTTTATCTCAAGTCGCAGAGTCCAAGTCGAGTTTCGAGCCTGAGCCCATTTTATCAAGTCATGTCTGAAGTTTTAAATGAGTTTTTCTCCATTGTAAGTTGTAACTCTTGCAGGTCCACGTCTCTGATGATCTCGTTCTATAGCGTCTCATCTTGATGTACTTGCCATGTGTTAATTTCATTGTTTGAGCAGGTTTTGATCCAGGAATGTGCGCTTCCGCTGGTTTCCCCCTGAAGAATCTTCTTCCTGCGTCCGATTAGTTTCCTACCTTTGTTTGGGCTTTTTGTTGGAAATCGAAAGGGCACTTTTAAGATAGAAGTTTGCAGGATCTTAATGTTTTTGGCATACGTTGAGATTATAAGGTCACCCACAAACAAAAAGGTTGACTGTTTGACACACCCTTCGGATCACAATTGCAAACTTTTGTTAGCACCCGGCGTGCCTTGCATTGGGTTAAACAGTAAAGCATTTGTGTTTTGTTGTTGTGGTATCTGTGGGCGTGTGTCTCTGTACATGAGCGAAGGAAACACATCTGTAACCAGGGCAGTAGGAGTGGGCGAGGGGCAGGAAGTCACTACAGCGCGGCTTATTAACGCTGATTCCACATAACAGGACAAGATATTAGATATCAACAAGGCAATTTCCGCCACTTCGAAAGCAGCTATATTTGTGCATCTGTTTTTTTTTTTATGGAGTGTCAATTTGGTCAAGATATTCAAATCAAACTATGTCTCAGACCATAACCAGGCTGAAGCATAGACTGCAAAATTAAGAATGGGTTTATTGTGGCCTACTTCTTCCTGAAACCATAAGGAAATGGCTATGGGGGAAACCACGCCCCCTCAGTCCATTCTTAATTTTACAGTCTATGAGCAAAAGCCAAAGCCTATTGTGCCTTTACCTCTGTAAATTATAAATTCAGCACATTGACGGACATTGCTGAACCCTTCCACACCACAATGCACAACACATTATCCATTTTCATCCTATCGTACATGTTTCCATTATTATTCTCATGTAAATATTTTTTTAACCGAAAAAGAAACGTAGCTTGTTTTATGCTTGTCCATAATTGAACTCCTTTTCTTGATAAACAATGTTCTCTTAGGTTAGTTGTATTGTCTGTCGTTCTCACTGGGTCGCCAAAGTTTAGAAAACGCTACCCACGTCTGACAAAAGCTCTGATTTAGAGCTGCTTTTGTCATGATATCAACTTTTTTAATGCTCATTCAACAATAATATGTAGGAAAAGGGATATTTTACATTACGTATAATTAATTACATTTTTATTATATAATGTCCTGATATCATACCAGTTGAGACCCACTCTCTACTTTCTCGCTGGGTCAGGATTTAGGGATTTAATGATGGTTAACCTGATGAGTGAATGTAGCCGTGCACAAATTGACCAAGTTGTTGAATGTCAAAATAATGAATTACCAGATGAACAATTGATCAATGATGGTGGTATGATGAGAGCAACTTTTAGAAAATTGCAATAGTTTTTTATACTTTCGTCTGTACATTTACAATATGGGCAGAATCATTTTAATAACATTCGTATAACAAAGGAGTAGTACTTTTTTTGTTTATCATGATCAATCACATCATCAACCAGATATTGATGGAATTGGCCGATGCTAAGACACAACAACAGAAACAAGTGCGCTGCAGCAGGAAGGGAGTTATCACCAGTAAACAATGAGAGCTTGGAACCGCGCCGTTTCGCACCTGCGTGTTCAGAGTCAAACCGCAGCCACGGCAGGAGGCGCGAGGCCCCTCTTCTTCTTTTTTTTCTTCTTCTTCTCAACAGCAACACTTAACCCCTTCACCGCCGCGGCACCGAAGGAAGCACAAAACCAAAAGTCAGGCCCAAATCACCATGTTAAATATAGGATGTGGATGGGCTCAAAGAAACCAGCGCGGCCAGCCCTCACCACTTCAAATGACAACGCATGGATGAAAAGGCTACGGGCTAAATCGGGCTGTTTTATGTTTCCCCCCTCGTGTATTTCGAGGTTTTTTCGAAGCCTGGTGTAGAAAACTGGGCACAATCACAGTTGTTTCACGAGATTGTGTGTAGGAATAGGCGTCATTTTATTTGGCACAGTGTTTCTACTTCACCCACGATTTGCTGCACAGTGATAGAGTAGGGTCGACGAGATCATTTTGAAATGGTTGTTTTGGAATTGTTGGGAAGATATGCAAGAACGGCTGGTGAAACAGAGAAAGAAATGGTTGTTTCTTCAGTGAAAGAAAGTCACATGTTTAACTTATTATTAAACGTATTTGGCTAAGATTATCTGTGAGGTGATACAATGTTAAATTATAGTGAAAATGTCATGAGAAAATCGATCATATATGACAGACACAACATAGTTTCCATTTCATATCATTTCTTAATGCATAAACCTATAAAGGTGCCATTTTGTGCACTGCTTTAGGTTGTGTATACTATATATATATATATAGTGTGAAGATAATACAATTGACTGAATATCAGCCAGTCCAGTTACGGCGGCCATCTTGTTTCCTCCATGAAAAGACTCACATATTTTGGTTATTTTTAAACCTATAAAGCCAAGATTTCATGTATGGTTATTTATTGTCAAACTACACTTGCAGTGTGATTTTCACGAGTTTTACCGTGTGTAGCTGAAAATGCGACGTTTCGGGAAACATTCTCGTTTTATTTCGTGATACACAAGTGGTATATTCATTAACCTCTTAACCCCCACCTGAACAGAGTTTGGCATTACCCAAATCTAAAATCTAAAACGAAAAAAAGCGTCAAAATAGTGACAAAAACAAGGATGAAAACCCAACTAAAGAGCGACAAAAACATGACAAAGTGACAAAAAAGTGACAAACACGACAAAAACGCATCCAAAAAACAAATCAAAAACACAACAAAAAAACCTACGAAAACGAAACAAAAGACGAGCTGGAAAAGTAGCAATAACACAATAAAGAAAGCAAACAAAATAGTGACGAAAACCAGGGGGAAAAACCCCACAAAAATGTGCCAAAAAGCACAAAAATAGAGATGAAAACACAAAAACATGTGACAAAAACGTGGCGACAGATCTGTTTTGTACGTCTTGTAGGCTGTAAGCTCCAGTCGAGAAGCTTTTAGATTTGGGTAAAGCTGAACTGGAGAAAATGCTCTTGGTTAAGGCAGGTTTTTTTTCCTGTTTTTATTAACAAAAAAACATGGTTGCCAACTTTCCGGATTATTCCACTGGACTAAGAATATACATTGATATGGTAATTCTTGTTTTGAAATGATTCTTTGTTTCTTTGCACATTTCTGAGAGTTTGCAAAAATATCTCTTGATGATAAGAAGATAGCTAGTGATTGACAAGTTCGGTCTTGGCTCTTGCTCATTTAGGCAAAACTAATAAGAAAGGCGTCAACAGTCTACTATCTGAGCTGCTTTGGGATTGACTCTCTGGAGCCCGGGACACTCCCTCATGATGAATATCTCAAACATTTATAGTTTTGCCAGTCCTTAATTGTGTTGGATTAGGCCCATGTGAGCGTTTTAAAACTGTCAGAGTGTGAGTGGGGGGAGGACCCGGCGTCGTAAACATGTCCCAATTGGAGTCTGTCAGTCTGTCACTAGAGACATGCCCAATTAGAATGTGTCAGAGGAGGAACCAGATAGATGAGTTACACTTCTGTATCCTTGTTTTGGACTCGGCGGCGAACTACAAACAGTTTGGTGGTTTCATCAAAAGGTTTGCGTTCACGACATCTTGATCGTCATCCTAGATTGTGCTGAGAGAGAAGACGTTGAACCTTGTTGCCGTTTTTGTTTCATGTGGATGACCATGTCTGTGAAAGGCGCTATATAAATAAAGATCTTCTTCTTCTTCTAGGTTCTTTACAACGTTGGACAGTGACTTCCTGGTAGATGACAGTGTTAAAGTGATAGTCTGTAAGTTTGCAAAGTGAGGAGAGAGTGAAATTTGAACGTAAACAATCAAATTCCTCCCCTCTTTAATCAGAAAGCCCTTCTTAGTTTGCAAAATGAGGAGAGCAGGAACAGAATTTTTGAAAGTAAACGATTAAGCTCCTCCCCCTCCCCTCCTGATTGCACCTGACAGGCTGGCTCACAGGGAAAGCTCGTCTCATTGGTCGACACGGGAGGATACTAGACTCTGATTGTGGCTGAGGGACTTTACAGAAATAATATACTAGTTACATTGCATCAAAATGCAAGACCAGGTGGTCGATTTTGCACATTTTATACAATTTGTAAAACATTTAAACTTACAGACTATCACTTTAACAACTTGTTGTAGGGCAGGGGTTCCCAAACTTTTTTGGCTGGGACCCCAAAAATTGACACGTAAACAACTCGGGACTCCCATTATATAACGTTATTGCATCTTGCGCTACTACATTTTGAAATGCAGTTAATATGCATTTAAAGGGACTAGATGCAAGTTGGTCATTTGTATGCTCACTACTGCCACCTCAGGTCTTGTGCGTAACTGCAGTCTCTATATTAAGTTTGTGCATGACGGCAATTTGGACCCGAAGTAACACCTTTTTGAGTGACAGTGCAGGATTTTAGAGGCAGTTGTGGTTAACAGGTCTGGGCTCATTCTACACTTTAGGACATGGCTGGAACATGTAGGGGGAGGAAAATACTTAATTTTAACTTTGTTAAACTCCGTAGAGTCCCTTTAAACAGTTTATTTTGAATATTTGAATGGATTTCACATGCTGTATGCTGTTTTACACTCAAAAATATACTAAAACAATTGCTTCCTCGAGACCCCCCGAGGGGTTCCGACCCCCACTTTTGGAACCACTGTCGTAGGGTGTAAATGATTCAGTGGAGGAGACGCTTGTGTTTATGAAGATCAGTGATTTTGTCCTGACATTAATTTCATGCATTATAACATTTTAAATAGGGTCGCAAATGTTAACTAATCTCCATAAAACAATCATCTTGTCTATAGTTTTAGGTTTATAGTTTTTATTTTTTATATGTTAGCCTTTAGCTTTAAGACAAACTATCCAACCTTTATAAACACAGGCGTCTCCTCTGCTGAACTATTTACATCCTACATCACGTTTTCAAGTGATAATTTACATTAAGTCACTGTCCATCACGTAATCTTTTAGAAAATATGCTTATCTAGAGGGTCTGAGCTAATCTCCATTGGAAATGAATAAGAACAGGAGGTACTGGCGCTCACGACTTCAGGTCAGAGGAACTAGCTCGACCACATCGTGCAACAAGCCAATCGGGATGCTAGAAATGTGTCAGGAAAAGAAGCATGACTAAGTTTAAAATGTATGCGCTCCTTCTTTCCTTTTCTGGGAACAAAACAAATCTGATATAGGGCCTTTTAAATCCTGATTTGTGTTCTTTTTAAAAGTCATATTAAGTAAACTTTTCCACGTGTGTGCTAGCATTGTCTTTCTCCTTTTCAAAACATTCATTGATTGAAAACAGACTGTCCTTATTGTTCTGCACGCGCCGCACACACTTAAACTTGAGCTGAGGGCCATGAAACCGAGCGGTCCCTGAACCCCTCCACTGACTCTCTGCTTTGCCTGTGTATGTACAGTGCGCTGTGGTTAACCATGGAACACAGAGGCCCCATGTGGCACCTGAACGCATCACGCTCGCTCATGCGCCCTCACTCGAACGGAAAAATGAGACGCGCTCGAACGCATCTCCTGTTTCCTATTGTGTCTGTGAGAGTCAACGGCGTAGGAAAGATTGGACAAAAATAGCAACGCAGAGTGTTGAAGTACTTTGTGAATTTGCTTGAGTACAACTGTCTTACTGATTACACAGTTCTATTGCTGTGTAAGATTGTTGGTTGTGGTTTGATGAATTCATTTTGCTCTTATCTCGTTAACTCCACATTTTAATGTACTTGTTTAGTTTGTGTAAACCTTGTTATAAAGTTCCATCATGAATGTCATTCAGTGTGTTTTGTTGTTAAAGCTTTCAAAAACTACTCATCTAAACTTAGTATGCTCGGTTCAGGAGATTTTAATTCATGCTTTTATTACAAATCGTATCGATTATTGCAACGCGCTTTATTTCGGGGTCGGCTACAGCTACAGCTCATTCAAAGTGCAGCCGCTCGGCTTTCAACTGTCACAAAAAAACATGAGCACATTTCGCCGGGTCTGAAATCCGTGCTCTGGCTCCCGGTTGGCTTTGGAGTTGATTTTAAGATTCTTTTATTTGTTTATAAATGCCTCCATGGCCTCGGTCCGCGGTATCTGTCTGACCTGATGCAGCCCTACACTCCTGCTCACGCTCTCAGGTCGGCAGATCTTTTTTTTTTGCTTGTGGTGCCCAAAACAAAGAGGAATCTGCGAGGTGACCGCTCTCTCTCTGTCGCTGGACCCAAATTGTGGAATGCACTGCCCTTGTACCTTAGACAGGCCGAGTCACTCACAATTTTGAAGTCCCAGCTGAAAACCTACCATTTTTCTTCAGCTCTTAACTTGCATTGATTCACTGTCGTCTGTTGGATTCGTGCTGTTCTTATCGTTCAATTCATTGTACTGATTTTATTTTTTGTACAGTATCACTTAAATTTGTTGTTATTGTGATGTGTGTACTGCACTTTGGTCAACTGTGTTGTTTTTAGTACATTATAAATAAATGCACTTTTATTCCCGTCCAGATGGGAAGCGAACCCGGGACCTTCTAGCTGTGAAGCACGTGCCGCTCAAATGTTTGCAGATTCAATTACTAACATGGAAGTAGGAGTCTAAATCATCACAACACATTTCTGTGGCTGTTTGCCCTCATTCACTTTGCCGTAATATGACAAAGCATTCACATGATGAACCATTGGTTAATGTGGGAGCTAGAAACGAGTTGGGGCAGCCTCTGACAGCGCTGCGCTCCCTCGTCTTTCCCACAATGATTACTCATTCACAAATACTGACAGTTTGGTATCAAAGTGTAGCACGAAAGGCTGTGACCGAGTTGCTGGCTCTGCCATACTATTCCCTGTCCATACATCACAGGGAAGTTAGTCTGGTCACGGAGGAAGTGGAGCAGTTTGAACGGGCGGGCCTAACGTGCACAGACTGTCTGTTAGCAATTAGCAATTAGCGGACGTGACGACAGCTGTAGTCCAACTCACAAAATATGAACTGAATATAAACTCACGAGGACGCGGAGGCAAAATCCTCGACTACTTCATCCATGATTAGTTTTGTCTAATGTTAATGTTGTTAATTGAACTAACAACAAAGGTGCAGCGAGTGACGTAACCTTGTCATTCTCTGTGACGGTCGTGATTGGTTCGGCTAGGCCTTAGCCGCCAATCAGCAACTTGTTTACCGTGTATGTCCAGACTCACCTTCATTCACGCGGTGTGGTGTGGTTTATCAGGCTAGTGACCGAGATGCTGCTGTGATCCAAATATGGTCATTTCTTTCCTGGGAGACGACCGCGGCTAAAGACGGGAGAAATATACACGCACATGTGCAGAGGTTATAAAACATTAGAGCATGTTTGCCCAAAATGAGGTTTTCTTCACACTCTGGCAACATCTCCACTGTAGCAGTGCCTACAGACTCCTAGGGCTGGGTACCATTAAACAATACCAGTATAGCATCGGGGGGGAAATGTGGGCACTGCTGGTATCGAAACAATAAAAGTATAGAAAGCAGGTATTTAGAGATCAAGTTTTGATTATTAAGTCCAGGGACTGCATTAAAGGAAGTTAATAGTCTTTTTCCGGGTTAAATTAACATTGTTTTCTAGTTCAGATGACAAATATTTTAATTAAAAGTATTGAAAAAAGTATTGTTCAGGTACAGGTCTTGTTAAAATACCAGGAAAAAAATAGAACGGTATCCAGCAACTACATTTACATTTGTTACATATTTTTAACCTCTTTACCCCCACCTTTACCCAAACCTAAAAGCTTCTTAACTGGAGAGCAACAGTGCAACGCCTCTTTTGAAAGCTGAGGCCTACAAACGTGATCATAACTTTTTGTCACGTTGTTTTTAATAAAAGCTTTATTAAAAAAAGCTTTTAGATTTGGAGAAAATGTGCTTGGTTCTGGTTACATTTAAACCTGGCTCTATTTTAGCCATTTTTTATACATAAAATGCCTTCTGGCTTGAAAATGGGAGGAGATGGAAACGTAGCTTTAAATGGCCTATGCCGCACGCGAGGGTCGACGTCTCCTTGAACACAATCTTCATTTGCTAAAAGCTTTTGAATCCACTGCGTGCGTCCAAAACCGCGCGTGAGAAAACTTGCTTTATGCAAAAATATTGAATTGATCTTAAAATGGAAAGAGACGTTGCGTTATGCGAAGGCGGTGCGTCTGCTAACGGTTAGCTCCTGGCTGCAGCGGAGCCCAGTGAAACGCCGTGGCGCCGTCTCAAAGGGGAGCGACCAGGGCGAGCCAAAGCCGGGTTTGTGAATATTCAAACATCCACGGGGGGAGTCCAAGCGCTCTGAAACGCCGCCACACATTTCACATGACAGATCTCGCATAAACAGATCACAGACCGCGGAACAGAAACACCGGGTTTTGAACGTTCCTAACTTTAATCCGTATAGTGGGGTGAAATCCTTTTGTTCCCCACAGTGTTTAATACAGCGTCTGACTGTAAAACATGGAGGAATGATTGGGAGCGGTTGTGAAAAAGTCATGACTTGTTACAACCTATTACAGCTTCTAGCGCATAGTTACACACAAATACTACTGTATACTGTATATTCTGCTTGTTACATTTTATCTTCGGTAAATTGCTTAGAAAGTACTTGAATTAAGACTGTTAATTCTGAAGTGTCTTGAAATAAGATTGCCAATGGAACAAGCATTATTTTTGCTTAAAATAAGAGAAATTAACTTGACTTCAAATGGGACAAAAAAGTCAGAGGTAGGAAAAATCATTCTTGAACCATTGGCAATAACTTAGTCCAAATCTGCTCAAAATCAGCACAAATCCTGATATTTCAAGCACTTTTAAGTCATTATTATCTCGGGCAAGATGGCATTTTTTCAAGTGATGTCAGACTTAGGGGCAAAATCCGGCCTTCCAGCTTAGAACCTCCAAGATGATTTAAGAAGTCTGCTCGAACACAGCAGAGATCAAATACAGGTAAAATGTCCACCACAAAGACCATCAACTGGTGGTTGAAAAAAATGGGTCGCCTTGAAAGAACAGATACTCTTTACACTCGTCTCATTTCTTCCGTTAGCGTATTTTCCGGACTATAAGTCGCTACCTCGGCATGGAGGTGTAACTGCACCGTTGACAAGCCTCTCCGGCAACACGTTGTTCAAGTTCTCATTTGCGAACTTGTTCCTCTAGCTGTGGCCATTTAGCTTTTAGCCCACAGTAAGCTTTTTTGTTTCCTTCATTGCAGTGAGAGTAACCTTCACCAATTTCTCACAAGTTTCTCGCTCACTCCGATCCAAACCTTCTTTCTGCTACTTGATACCTGATTATTTTTCATTTTCAGTGGTAAAGGAGTAGCAAAAACATGTCAGCAAATATTATATTTAGAACAGATCATCAGCGTTAAGTGTGCACGCAATTGGGATATCATTTAGAACGTTCACCGTTTCATTGTGTTAAAGTGGACAACGCAAGGGACAAGCATAATGCAAAACTGACGGAAATTATTCTCTATGTGGCAAGAAAGACTATTTTGTAATTTTGGATTTCCAGTTACTGCCCTAGATTTGAGGACTGGTAGACAGAGGTCTTGAGGATACTCCTTCTCGAGAGACTTATTTATTATCTTAATAAAACTAACATGACCACATGTTTGCTTATAATGTGATTGTGTGGATCTTTTTGAAAATGAGACTTCAATGGATCTGGTGGTGATGACACTTGTATGTGAGACATGATTCTTTTGTTTTGTTTCCTTTTTGCGAATCCCTTTTTTCAAGCATAAGCAACCGCTGTTCAGCTCTTTTGGACCCATTACTTTTTTTTTTTTGGTACATAGACCAAGCTGCTTGAGCACACCACACGTTTCAGGCTGCAAAACAAACAAGATGCAATTAAATAGATCCCGAGTGGAACAGAAATGGAGGCAGGCATTTTATTTTCGGGGCGGTAATTACAGTATAATGCTTCCATATGCTTAAGCCCTTAAGTCCAGTGATCGATCTCCAAGTATCAGCCCTCGGAGTTCTACGGCACTGGCTCCAGACCGCAGCAGCTCCGGGGATCCCTCCTAGACCTATTTTAGTCCCCGGCATTCCTCCTCCTCCTGCTTTGGACCCGCCGGCTTAAACACAGCCATGAACAGAATATCTGGTTAAAATGGTCAACTAGTTTAGATTGTGGTTAGTAATGTACAGTGCCTTGCGAAAGTATTCGGGCCCTTGAACTTTTTTGACCTTTTGCCACATTTCAGGCTTCAAATATAAAGATATAAAACTGTAATTTTTTGTGAAGAATCAACAACAAGTGGGACACAATCATGAAGTGAAACGAAATGTATTGGATATTTCAAACATTTTTAACAAATAAAAAACTGAAAAATTGGGCGTGCAAAATGATTCAGCCCCCTTAAGTTAATACTTTGTAGCGCCACCTTTTGCTGCGATTACTGCTGTAAGTCGCTTGGGGTATGTCTATCAGTTTTGCTCATTGAGAGACTGAAATATTTGCCCATTCCTCCTTGCAAAACAGCTCGAGCTCAGTGAAGTTGGATGGACAGCGTTTGTGAACAGCAGTTTTCAGTTCTTTCCACAGATTCTCGATTGGATTCAGGTCTGGACTTTGACTTGGCCATTCTAACACCTGGATATGTTTATTTGTGAACCACTCCATTGTAGATTTTGCTTTATGTTTTGGATCATTGTCTTGTTGGAAGACAAATCTCCGTCCCAGTCTCAGGTCTTTTGCAGACTCCATCAGGTTTTCTTCCAGAATGGTCCTGTATTTGGCTCCATCCATCTTCCCATCAATTTTAACCATCTTCCCTGTCCCTGCTGAAGAAAAGCAGGCCCAAACCATGATGCTGCCACCACCATGTTTGACAGTGGGGATGGTGTGTTCAGGGTGATGAGCTGTGTTGCTTTTACGCCAAACATAACGTTTTGCATTGTTGCCAAAAAGTTCGATATTGGTTTCATCTGACCAGAGCACCTTCTTCCACATGTTTGGTGTGTCTCCCAGGTGGCTTGTGGCAAACTTTAAACGACACTTTTTATGGATATCTTTAAGAAATGGCTTTCTTCTTGCCACTCTTCCATAAAGGCCAGAGTTGTGCAGTATACGACTGATTGTTGTCCTATGGACAGAGTCTCCCACCTCAGCTGTACATTTCTGCAGTTCATCCAGAGTGATCATGGGCCTCTTGGCAGCATCTCTGATCAGTTTTCTCCTTGTATGAGCTGAAAGTTTAGAGGGACGGCCGGGTCTTTGTAGATTTGCAGTGGTCTGATACTCCTTCCATTTCAATATTATCACTTGCACAGTGCTCCTTGGGATGTTTAAAGCTTGGGAAATCTTTTTGTATCCAAATCCGGCTTTAAACTTCTCCACAACAGTATCTCGGACCTGCCTGGTGTGTTCCTTGTTCTTCATGATGCTCTCTGTGCTTTAAACTGACCTCTGAGACTATCACAGAGCAGGTGCATTTATACGGAGACTTGCTTACACACAGGTGGATTCTATTTATCATCATTAGTCATTTAGGTCAACATTGGATCCTTCAGAGATCCTTACTGAACTTCTGGAGAGAGTTTGCTGCACTGAAAGTAAAGGGGCTGAATAATTTTGCACGCCCAATTTTTCAGTTTTTTATTTGTTAAAAAAGTTTGAAATATCCAATAAATTTCGTTCCACTTCATGATTGTGTCCCACTTGTTGTTGATTCTTCACAAAAATTACAGTTTTATATCTTTAAGTTTGATGCCTGAAATGTGGCAAAGGGTCGAAAAGGGGGCAGAATACTTTCGCAAGGCACTGTATATCTTAGTTCTAGAGTCAAGAGCGAGAAGAAGCAATATTGGAAAATCTTTTTATACGGTTTAGTCAAGGTAAGCAAACGATCTTGCTCTTATGAGAAGCAAAAAAAATCTTCATGTATTGTAGTCACGGGATATGGCCAAAAGGATATAAACAAACCAAAACATTGTATTGTATTGAACTACTTTTTACCATGAAATGTGTTTTTGTCGATCGACTGCCATCAACTGATTGAACTCATTCCTTAAAAATGCAACTCAATTGCCAAAACCTTTTAAAGAGCGGGTCTTATGCTTGGTAATAATGTCAAACACATCTCTATCACTTTCTTACACTGTGTTGGTTAGAAAATGCAATATTGATCTAAAAACAGCTGAAACTAAATATCCAACAGTTTATCAACCGGATTTTCAAGCGATCTCCCCATAAACTCCTCCCAGCCCGCTTCTCTTTTCCACCGTATACTACAGGGATGGCATAGATACAGGGGGGCGTGGCCTAGCCAAGGGGGACGAAAACCTCTCACTCTTTTGAGCCGTTTTCTGTTAGACTATAAACATATTTATCACACACCAATGAAGTCGAGCCAAAATCAGGTTTAGTGTGGATGCAGATTGTTTAGTAGAAGCGCAAAATGGCACTCTTTGCTAACGTGAAGCTGACTTTAGCTTCCTGGTTAGCATTGTCTGTTTTTGAAGTGTTATGGCTAGAGGTCGGCCGATATACGTTGTTCTAAGGCCGATTTTTGGGGATTTTTATTAGCCGATGCCGATATGCGCGGCATATATTTTCGAGTTATATTTTAATCCAATTTCTATAAATGTCTCTAATCCTAAAAAGTAAATAAACATAAATACTTGGCTCTAGCAGTGGACGGTTTAATTTTATTACTTTAGATTTGATCATAGTTTCTGTCCCAGCTTTGATTAGTTGACGTTAGCATTAGCATGCTGCCGTCAAAAATACAATTGGGAGTTTGTGAGAGGACTCGTTTTAAAGCCCTAACGTTGTTCTTTCCAATACAAAAAAATAATTAGAAGTCTCTATCACTATCGGCGTTAGATTGGCCGATAGCCGATAACTGTAAAATCCCCAAATATCGGCTGGCCGATATATCGTGTCGACCTTTATTTATGAGCTGTTGAACCACTTTGCTGCTCTCAATGTCTCTGTGTCTTTATTTAGTAGAAAACTGTATTCATGATTCAGCATTTGTTAAAGTAATGGTGGAGAAATGGCACAAAGTTCCAGTTCCCCCCCTGGCTGCTTTGAACAGAACTACTTTTCACAAATGCTTAATTATTCATATATTTTCAAGGGACATGACATGGACATGTCCACCAACAAAGTGGTTCAACAGCTCATAATTGCTAACCATGATGCTAATGCTAGCTTCCTGCAAAGCCTAACTGTGAGCTTCTAGTGGACTGTAAAATCTGGCATTTTAAAAACATTCATAATGCCCCAATTTTGGCTTGACTCTTGTATGTGCCAACTCATAGTCTCCCAGAAAACTGAATCTGAAAAGTGAAAAAAATAATGATTTCCACAAGGTACTTCCTGCCACGACTCCTAGTATGCCACAATGCTGTCCATATCAGCTGGAGCTTTGTGGGAGTTGCTGTCGCAGTACTAAGAGCCACTGGGGAAGATTCAGAGACCACTCAAAGATGCGCTAGTGCCTCGAAAACGGCTCTGTTTTTGATGAGAAAACAACATTTTAACATCGCAAAAAGCTCTACAAACTCGACTTTTCATGATGCCCCTCCTGTAACACGATTCATGGTTCGCACAAAGTTCCCAAAATGACTCTCTTTTTCTGTTTCTCATATCTGTTTGTTCAGAGTTTGTCAGTTTTTAACGACAGGGGAGTGAAGTCGTTCGCGACTCTAGACACAACAGTTTCGTAGCAGGCGAAACTGTTGCACACTAATAAAAAAAAGAGTGTGCAGTGTTTTGGAAAGTGTGTTCTATCACATGAGGAAATCCTTAATATTAAACCAGGAAAAGATGGAAGACTAAAACTGTTCAAATGGAGATAAATATTCCGTAAATGCTTCTTGTTTTCTGTCTGACCTCCTGAACTCTTCACTGTAGGAATGGCCTAAACACACAGCAGCAGCAGACGCGCTCCGGGACCGAGAACACGAGCGGTCCCTGTGATGCAGCTGCACGAGGGGGGCCCCGCTGTGGGCCCCGCTGGAGGCCCGCTCAGTCCCAGCATGCAGCTCTGTGGTTGAACGCACCAGCGCTGGCTCAGGGCTGGTCCCCACATGTGGTCAGGAGACGCAGCCTGGCTCTTGAGGGGTTCAGATGATTGTTTTTAAATTTGTAAGAGGCGAGTTTTTTAGGCATTTTAACACAGAGAACATGGCTACTCGTGCAAAATGAACGCTGCAATTTAAGATTTGGTTCAAAATACCTCTACAAATACATTTTGAAAAAGGTAATCTGTCACTGTTCTGCTATTCCGTATTCCAGTGCAGGGAAACCCATGAACCTATTTTTTTTACTTTTATTAACCTCTTATATTTTCTCTAGTTTGGCATTACCCAAATCTAAAAGCTTCTAAATAGCAACAAAATGGGTCAAACGAGGATGAAAATGTAAAGTTTTGGGTAATGCTGACCTGGAGAAAATGCATGTTTAAGGTGGGGGTTAAGAGGTTAAACAAGTACAGTAAAGTACAAGTACTGTACGTCATATAACGTTAGGGAATCTCGCTTCTCCAAACCCAACAACCGTTTCTTCTGAGCTGCTCTTTGTGTAATCTTAAGATTGAAACAGCTGCACAGCCACGGGGAGCAAGAGGAGAGGGGCGGGAGGAGCTTATGGGGAGATTATGTGAAAATCAGGAAGTGAAACTGTTTTGTTTCAGCTGTTTTTGATCAAACATTGCATTTTCTAACCACATCTGTAAGACAGTGATACAGATGCCGAGCGTAATTGATACATTTCCGCGAGTAATGGATCGTAATTGAGCAGTTGAATTTTCTGAAAGTGTCAGAATAACCCTTTTAGAAAGATAAAACCGTTTGTAAATTATCCTTCTGCACATGTAACTGTGAGTAACATGTTTCTGGCATTGGTGCCATCCCGATGGAGTTCGGTTGGGGCACTGCGCGGAGCCAGCGGGGCGCCTCTCTCCGCCTTGGAGTGTGAACAGATAAAAGCAGCGTGAATCAATGCTTTCATCAATGGGAACATGTCCATAAGATTAAAGGAGGGAGAGTGGGGGGGGACACAGGAGGCGATGGGTGAAGAAAGGTGAGGAGAATGGAGGGGGAGGGAAAAGTATTAATTGATCTGAAGTGCGAGAGCATGAAGACGGTGTGTTTTCATTTGCTGTGTTATTTACAAATCCATAATGTGGTTTAATTCAGGTTCAGTTTGACATTATTTGCAGTAGAAAGATTATCCAATATGGCGGAGGGTGGCGTTTTTGTCATGTGACTCACGGAAACCGATACATAATAATTTAGACAATTTCAAACACAAGGAGACAGTATTTTCATTAACTGCTGTGCAAACGTAGACCTTAAACAATGGCCAGTAAACATCCTCGTGTTACTTGGCTACATTAGACGTTTTTTGTTTTTTTTTGGTAAATTGATTGACTAAATTCTAGAGGCTCAGAGTTTTCAAAATGAGGTCTGGCATGTCCATATTTAGACTGCTGAGCATGGTTTAGTGATATTTGGAATCAATATCCCATATCCGACCCAGTGTTGTTATCAGTTAGACATGGTTTTTTCTAAGGCCACTGCGTTCTTTTCAACATTTCTTTAATATAAGTCTGTGTTTGAAGCTTCGAAACTGTAAAACGTGTCAGTGTTGACTGTGACAGCAGGGGCTGCTTTATTCAGAACCTGTTTAAGATTAAGAGGGGGAGACAAAACTGATTCTTACTTTATTATAATTATTTCTTTCAAAAACTGCACTGGTAGGGCTTCAACATTGGAATCTTTATTTAGGAGATGATCAATATTCAGCTAGCAAAACAATAGCATGCCACGAAGTGTCTTAAATTCCACAGTCTCTGGTTAAATCTTGCTAACAGTAACAATAATGTTGGCGCTAATGCTACATGAGAAAAACTGTCTTACTGTGACACTTCTACATCTAAAACTACTTTGTCCTGACTCCTAAATTTGTCCTAAGTTAGCAAAAACTATTTCTGCCCAAAAAGCTCGCTTCTCTGTGACGCTAAGAATGTTGCTAACCGCGGCTAACGCTAATAATAGCTGCAACCCCATGTTTGTTTGAAAACTAAATAAAGTTAGTAGGAAATATTTGAAGATACTGCTCTATCCTCCTTCACTGGCACTCTCTTTTGGACAGTTTTAATCCCTGTCAGTGAAAAGCCAAGAAAAAGCATAAGAAATACTTGTGGACTTTAGCTCGTAAGATAATGTGTTTGAACAAAGTCTCACATTTCTTCCCAAAATACAAGCTAAACTACAGCCCTTACATATGCAGCATTTCAGTAAAATATTCCAAATGTCCATGCGGAATTTTTACTCATAAATTTGCGCTAGTAATAATCATAGCAGTTCGTAAGTCGTCCAGGAGTCTCCCAAAGAAGCAGAGGTTTTCATAGTCGGCACAAATAATTCTTTCTATGGCATGGCCTTCTGGGGGACTCTCTGGTATCTCTGGGGGGTTGGGAACCGCCGATTTATGCAATTTAACCCTCCATGGTAACGGTATAAAACAGCAAATGTCAGCGCCCCCCACATGAAAAACGCCATTGCTACAACTCTACAAATCATTCCCATGTGTTTTATTTGATCCGAAAATTTGCAAAAAAATACGAACGATTCCCCCCCCCGCCGATCCCCTTGAAGTCGGCGCCAAATACGCTCTCTCCTCCGTCTCGTATTTGTTTAGAGAGCCAAAAAAGACACAAGTGTTTACGGCAGCGCTCAGTGACACACACCACGCTGCCGACATGGTGGCACTAAGCTCATGCTCCATTCCAAACTGCCCCAAAAACCTCACATTTCAGAAAACCGTCCCGTAGTCTTTCTTGCCTGCACCAGACCCAACCGGGTAGAGGGCGGTAGGGGGGGGGCAGAAGAGTCAGATTACCCAGGGTGCAGCGCTCTGATGTGGGCTGGCGGGCCGCAAACCGCGCGGGCCGAGGACTAAACTCACTGCGGAGGAATATTTTTGAACGCAGGCTCCGTTTTCCAAAGTACACCCCGCGACATGCTGCTCCCATTAGGGCCGCGCGGCGTTGGGTTTGCGAAAGGGAGGAGGCAATAATCAATATCAGAGCCGCGGCCACTTCGACATTTTCAGCGTCAATGTAAAGAGAGCGTATTGTATTTTAGGGCGGAACTATTTTCAAAAAGTGTCTGAATGTTGTATATTGTCCAGCGACAAGTGTTGCGATTTGATAACAAGGCATTCCTCTGTTGCGTTGTTTCGATTAGCTCCTGCAATGTCCAAAGATCCAGTGTTGCTTTAATCTTTTCACCAAGATCTTGTATTGATGATGGGGATAGCATGACCACTGTGCAACACCTTCTCCAGCACATTCCAAAGATTCTCAATGGGGTTAAGATCTGGACTCTGTGACGGTCGATCCATCTCCTGCTCCCTGATGCTCTTTCAGTGTAGACTTGGAATATGCCCCTTGCCATCAGGGAAGAAGAATCCATACGTCTGTTAACCAAGCTACTTCCGGGTCCAAATTATTGACAGTTCCATAGACAAACACAGCAAAAACTGCAACTTCATCTGAATCTTCTGCTGGAATGACAACAGATAAAAGGCCAAATACTACTACAACTAATTAGAATAATATAACTGACTTCAGGAAAAATGATATGAAGATGTTTTTATATATTTGTTTTCATTCATTTTAATTTAATATTTCGGTATAAGAATTTGATGTGTGAAAATGTAACCTTGTCTGCAAGCTGAATTATCTTATTTGCGAGTTCACAAATGCTAATGATCAATCTTGTGCTGCTCCCGCCGATGTGTTTGAATGCTGAATCAGAGAAGGTCAAGAGGGTCTGAACGCAGCCGATGGAGAGTCACGTGATCAGTGATGTCATCACTTTTTTCCCACGACATTTATTTACATGAATCTCAATAAGACGGCTTTAGTAAACTCCGCTATCCTTAAAGTTCGGATTAGGGTTAGTTTGGATTAGTTTAAGATGGCGTCCTGCACAGGTGACATCATTTCCTGTGGAGAAGTGGAGCTCCACTGATCTCGCGCCCCACCATTGGCTGCGTAACACTTCATTGATACTAATTAAGGCAGCAAGGACAGGAAAAAACTCTTTTTGAAAAACAACATAATTCATGCGTGGATTTGTGGTTTTCGATACTGTTATTGACCAAAAGGAAGTGTGCTTGACATTTTGGATGCAAAGATTTTCTCAATGAAATCATTTTAGTGAAAAAAGATCAAATTTACCAATTTTTTTGCGGGGTTCAAAACCCAACGAATCAAGCAAGAAATTATTTATCTAAAATCCTTCTGTCAAAAGCTTCAAAAATATTGGTAAGACTGAAAAATCTGGTGTTTGTAGCTGCTACTAATGTGCCGCTAGTGTCTCCACAACTTAAGAAAATCCATTTGGCAAAAACAGCTTTTATCTCCCTCCCTTCCCGTCTCCCTCGTTCCTCTCGGCATCTTCTTCATCCCCTCGTGTTTTCTGTGCGCTCTACTCCAAACCCTCGAACAAACAAACAGGCGGCGGGCGGGTGGCTCAGGACCCGTCTATAATCCAGACCAGCGCTGCCCGCGTGCGTCGCTCAACAGCACGCACTTAAAAACACCGGGGAAATGACTAGTTTGGTCGTTATGGTTTGGACTGGAAACACAGAGACGAACGAGATCCAGCGCAGAGAGGAAGATTGAGAATCATAGTTTACGATGTTGCCGTTTGTTTGGAAAGCAGAGACTGGACGGACAACAAGCTCAGGATTGAAAAGATAACCAAAGATTTAAGATGTTGGCAAACGGTGGACTGTTAAGATTTCCGTGTAGGTTTCCTAGGAGTGCTCAAAGTAGACAAATTCTTTTGTACAGAGAAGTAGTGTTTTTTGTGTTGAACTTCGTACTTTCTACTCCACTACATTGCTATAAAGACTCCAAAGTCAAAAGTTTAAGACTCTGTGTTTTGCCCCAAGTCTTGTATTGCACCCTCTAGAACAGTAGGTGGCGCTGTGTAAATGTTCTGTCAATGCCTGACTAACTGACTGACTCACAACAAGGCAGGTTTGTCCACAGGCCACAGTTGAGATTTCAAACACTTGTTTGAACTGATTCTAAAGCAATCACTCCAGTTCTTTAGTTCACTTAAAAGTCCTATACCTGATTTTATTTCCGAGTAGTGGAACAAATATAATTTTGTCTTCCTTCAGATTATTGTAAACGCAGACATTTGTGAGAGAAATACTGTGCATCTAATCCTAAAGCATTTGTAATTAATAAGCCCATAAGCCTAGCATGCTAGTTTTTGTTAGCATCACTGTGACCCTGAAAAGTTGTAACATGTGCTCATAAACCTATCCCTGTGAAGAATTGGGATGTTGGTAAGAAATACATTTAGAACATTGGGAATGAGTTAGGACCCCTGTTGGATCATTGGATATAAGATAAGATGAGCCTTTATTGATCTCACAATGGAGAAATTCACTCGCTACATTCAGCTCAGTATAGGGACTGTGCAACATTTACTAATATTTGAGCAAAGGTTTCTGTCCTTTTACTCCAGTAATGGAAGACACACATGCAAGAATACACATTACTGAAGGGACAACAGAACGGCGACGAAAAGTTTTGTGAGGCCTTTTAGTGGGGTTTATGGAATTATTCAGAGATGCAAGGCAAATACTAGAGGAAAGAAGCAGCAGACCTTATGCTAACACCAGCTAAAGTTATGCTAACAGCGGCTAAATTCTATCATCGACAAAATCACCTTTTTCAACAGCGGTATTATGTTGTGAAATATTAAAGCTGGTATGACCTGCTTGTTTTAGTGAGGGCGGTCCTCTCTCCTCTGGCCAATCAGAGGCCAGCAGTCTGTTCATGTCACATTAGTATCAGTTCCAAAACTTGTACCCGGCTGACCCTGTTTGACCCTGGTCAGGTTTTTTTTAGAAAAAAGAAAAAGAAAACATTTTGAAACCAAGGCCGGGTTGTGTTGGCACGTATTGTTGGCTAATCCCCCTGCTAGTAACACCTGACCAGACTCCTGGAGAAGGGCCCCTGTAGGCGCTGTACTGCGCTCGCCCACTGGTCCTATAGCAGGTTAATGGGCTCTCTGTGACATTCGAAGGCCGATTTCCTTCCACTCTGCTTGCTCTTGACCAAATCAATAAATAGTTGAAGGAAACATGACTGATAGTGAGTTACTGATGGACAGCCACATAAAAACATTACGTTCGATATAAACACTGGACCAGAGGAAATGTCTGTGTTGATTACGGTGGAGCTAATGGCTAGCATCAAAAAACAACACCACAAAAATGAAACTACTAAAAAGCATTAATACTAAAGACGGGCCCATTATTTTTTGAGCGTCTCATTCAAAATATCGGTGCTATTCTGATTTCTATTTAGCGTTAGTTTCAATACAAAAACACCTAATGCGATAAACAAGTCTTTTCCCAACACAATGTTTTTAAAATGATGCTAGTGGCTGTCCATCAGTAACTCACTGTCTGCAATTGGACGAAACACACTTCCGAGAATTCACTCGGAAATTGCGTGTTTGTAGCAGTGTCCCATAACGCAACTTTTACCTTTTTTTTTTTTTACCAATTGACAAAACCAAAAAGTATGTGTTCTTGTACCAAACGCGAGTAAGCTCTTTTTTTGTTATCCCCACCCCGAGTCTAGTTCCTCTTATCTTACTCCAGCGACTTGCTCAAGGACAGAGGCAGAGAGTCACCGCAGCTGCAGCCGTGAAACAGTAACTGACTCAAATCCCCCGAGGCTGCTTTCCAGACCAGAGGAGAGCTGCGGTAACACTTAAAAAACGATAAATGGAGTTGAACTAAACTTAGGAGAAAAAGTCTGTGTCTGCAGGTGCCTGACTTACAGTATAACGAAGCCCCTCCTCCCAAAACTTTGCACTTCCACTTTTTAAAATCCAGATTTCCCTTTTGTTTTATGTCAGAATACAAGTTGAAGTCCTATTTTCAGTGCCATTGAAAGCTGCAGAATGGGACAGCGGACATCTACTCCTTGAAGCTCTTGTGAGTGAGTGATTAGTTTGGGTTTGGCCCCTGCGTTTGAACTGAAACGTCTCATGTGCGCCATTAGTGTCGACGGGGGGTAATCACGCTGACAAATGAGCGCTTTTCAACCCATTACCGTAAAGTCTGGTGAAGAACGGGACCGACAATGAGAGGACAGAGCTGGGCTGGGCTGTGGCTGCTGCAGTACTGTTGTTTCATTTTTGTTACTGTATATAAGGTCGGCAAAAGTGGAGGTATTTGTGTCAATATGTCCGCTGGTAGGCACTGAAAGTGAACACAGAAGAAATGATAACGATAGTGTATCACAGTAAAAGATTATTGCAAGTTTTTTTTATTCACCCGCGATCCTTTGTTTAAAGGGACTAGATGGGAGTTGTCATTTTTATACTCGCTACTGCCACCTCAGGTCTTGCGCGTAGCTGCAGTTTCTATATTAAGCTCGTGCATGACGGCAACAACTTTTTAATTGACAGTGCAGGATTTTAGAGGCAGTTGTGGTGACATTTTTAAACTCTGTCTAGTCCCTTTAAGCTCAATCCTCTCATTGCCAGATAAAACACTTGTCATAGCTTCACTGTAGCAAAACGGGGTTAGCGGACGAGCTCTTTTTTCTCTCTGTAATGAAACGGCTGCACAGCAAAGGGGAGCGGAAGAAGGGGAAAATACTAAAGGGGAGAGAGTCCCCCCCCCGCCCAATACTTGGAAAAACATAGGTATAGGGCCTTTAATGTGTGAAAAGGCCTGGTTTGAAATTCTAAGTTTAGTTTGTTGACATATTACAGCTTTTTAATGCCATTTTAATGCTCAAATACTATTATCTTTAATGCCACAAATTATATTTAAAAGAAAATCTTATTTCATTTCGTGAGATTTGTAAAGATTTAATCAAACAGAGGAATGAGGGAAATCTCAATAAGTGTAAGCTCCATAAATCAGGTCAGGATTCAGTATAAACCTGTAGAGGAAAGTTGATTTTGTGAAGAAAGAAATAACGCATCTCTTTTTGAAGATTCGACAATATATTCTTTATTTCAGACTCAAAAAGGTCCACAAGAAACATGTAAAGGAGACAGACAGACAAATAAAACAAGAATTACTATAGTCCATATAAGCATTCTCCAGTGCCTCCAAAGCACCGAGCTGTACCTGATACTGCTCTGGTCAGGCTATAAAAACAATTATAATTTCATTTGCGAGTCCATGAGTCTCATCATAAATTTATAAACAGCATTTCTTATTACGCATGACTGGCACTGGTCCAGCGAGGGACTTTCAAAAGAATCCTAAAGGCATCGTTGTATGCTACTTGTAACTACAACAACAATGTTTTGCAGTGAACGTTTAAGTCCCTAAAACCTGAAAAGTACATTGCGAATGCCTCGATCTTGAACTGTTTTCACGTCCTGCCCCTGAACACCACGAGCCGTCCCATCGAATCGTCACATGTCACGTAATAACGCTAATTATTCTGCCTTTGTTCTCGGAGAAACCGCAGTGGCCAGGCTTCAGTAATGAGCCAGACTTCAGAGAGCCTGATGTCACCATGTTAATAAGTGGCTCCGCATGTGAACTCCCACTCAAGTGGTTTGGGTCCAAGTTTTCCCCCGCTCAGCTGTAAAACGGAGGTCAACAAGACGTAGTTCGTAAAAAAAATAAATTAAATAAAATAGTCTTCAAATGAAGCGAGGAGGACATTTTCTTGACTCTCGGGTAATGGAGAATTGTCGACCTGCTGATAAAGTCTGCCAGTGTTTTCAGCGGGTTCACACGTGGTCTTAATGCGGCGACAGACACGGCGGCTACATCCTCTGACCTCAAATCTCGAGCTAGAACAACTAATGAGGGCTTGTTTGTTCTCCGCCGTCCACAATTAACATGCTGTTTGTGACTTGCTCAACGATCGGTTTCCGGATTATTGACAATCAGGAAGTTACCGCACCGCAAAGAGGCATAAATCCTATCGGAGACGCTTTTTTTATTCTAAGTTTGGCCCATGCAAACAATACGATCTGACGTGTCGCGCACCGCAGTTAATCTGTATGTCCATGGGAGCCAAAACCCAGTGATATATATATATTTTTAGGTAATATAAAAAGAGAGGCAGGAAGGTAGTGGGAGGTAGTTACAGTGTTTGCCCATAGATCCAAAGGTCAGCAGTGCAAATCCTGACTCTCGCTTAAATCGTTCAGGAGAGGAAGATGCACTTTTACAGCAGAATTAGACATTTAGTTTTCAAAAATGTTGTGCATGTTTGTGAGTAGCAGTACCGCGTGTTTTTTCCATTGCCACAGCATTGTTAATTAGTATCCATTTAGTCCAAATTTTTTTTGGTCAGGACAGATCGCCGGGAGCAGCACGGTGTGAACTCACAAATGCAGTTTGCAGGCAAGGCTATTGCAAAAAGTTAGTCATAGCATGTGTTCCACATATGCTTAAAGGAAACCTATTGGCAGACACAGGGAGAACATGCAAACTCCACACAGAAAGGCCCGTCTATGTGGGGAACGCACCCAGGACCTTCCATCTGTAGAGCAAAAGCACTAACCGAACTGAACTGAATTTTCCCCCCATTTGGGCAGCGTACGTGTTTCTTACACAAGAGTCATGACGTTATGGAGATAAAGTATTTATCTGAGGTTCGGGAGCAGGACCACAACTCGCATACGCATTTCCGGTCTCCAGCCTATAAATACCTCCCGGTTCCTTCCTCAGCCTCTCCTCGTTCCCGTTTACGTGTCCCTCCCTCCCACCCTTCTTTCCTTTTTCATTCCTTCCATCTTTCAGGTCAGTGGGGATGAAAGCCCGAGAGCTTATCGTTGTCTCCCACGAAGCCCCAAAACGACATCACATATTATTCGCCGCCGTCACCTTGTTCGTTTAATAAAGTTGTTTCCCTTCTTTTGAGGTTGTGATCCTTGTGAGTGAACTAACTCTAGGACGCTCCAGTTCAACTGTTTGGAAAGTTTTCACGGCTGACCGAGCATCTCACCAGAAAACCTACAAAACGGTTGATCCTGGAGCGTTGTAGAGACCACCATGATGGAAAGTAAAGGCGCCGTGCGGACCTCTCATACAGACAAGGTCAAATACGCACAAAAAGTTGCATAATGCACCTTTTAAAAATCTATGAGGGCTATTATTGTGTAGCCTCCTATGGACAAGTGTTGTAAATTAGCAGTTTTGCTATAACACTAAAAACAATGTATCTGGTTTGTCCAATGCAGTTGTCCATATCAAATAAACTAATAATTAATCGGTAGAAAAGAAAGGGTTATTTAAAGAGCAACTTTCCGTTTTAAATAGCGTAAAAAGGCTCTAGGACGACACATGCAAAGCTCTCGCCATCAAATCTCTTGTTGAACAGTACTGTAGTTAACGTCACGACACTTGTGTAAGAAACATGTACGCTGCCCAAACGGGGGCAAAATTCAGCTCAGTTCGGTTAGCGCTTTTGCTTTACAGCTAGAAGGTCCTGGGTGCGATTCCCACCTGGAAGGAGTTTCTCCTCCCCACTAAAACCAGGAACAAGATGAATGAGAGTGTGTTTGAGAGCATGAGTGTGAGACAGGTCAGCGAATGGAAACAATCCGGTGTGGTGTGTTTACATGCATGTCTCTTGTGTTCATTAACCCACTTTAACCGAACACGGTATCTCCAGTTCGGCTTTACCCAAATCTAAAAGCTTCTCGACTGGAGCTCACAGCCTATAGGCCAGAGGAATCTCTCATTTGAAAGACCTGCAACACTGAGCTAACCTTTTTGGTTGCGTTTTTGTTGCTATTTCATCACTTTTTCGTCGCCTTTTTTCTCACTGTTTGCATTTTTGTAACTTTTTAATTGCTTTTCATTACTTTTTTGTCACGATTCTGTACCTTTTTCGTTGCAAGGTTAACATGCACTGTCCCGACCAAACGAACAAAGCAAAACATCCACCTGTGTCTGAACTGGGGCATGCACTTCTCTCTATCTCTCTCTGTTTTCTCTGTCCCAAGCCACAATAGTTTAATCACTGTTGGATGAATGTTTGCAACTCGAGGCTTAAAGACTTAAAGATCATGAAATGAATAGCGTCCAAATCAAATCTAACCATCTTCATTGAATAAAAGGTCAAGAGAATACAGTACTTTGACCTTTTCGGCGACGTCGGATTTCCTGTACATTTTGATTTCTCATTTCTCCTTTTCAATATCCCCCAGAAATCGTATTTTGTGGTCAACCCGCTCAGAGCGAAAGATGAGCCCGAAGGATGTGGAGAAGTGTGCATTTTCGATCGGTAATAAAGGCCAAGATGGTTATTGGTGGGAACGGGAAAACCCCCTGTCGTGAGACGAAGGCAGCGACGTTACCAAAGATGGCCGCCGGAAAACCACAACAGAGAAGCAGCATGTCCCAGTGTGTAGGCTAAAATAACTCTCACAACAGGCGCAATAGGTTAATAGGTTATTGTAAAGGTATCGTGAAGTGGCAAAAAAAGCGATGAAACAAAAATCTGACAAGAAAAGTGACGAATGAAAACGCCACAAAAGAGCAACAGACAGTGACAAAAGCAACAAAATGGGAATCAAAAGAATTCAAAAGAGTGAGTACAACGCGGCAGCAACGCAAGGAGAAAGATTAGTTTGAATTTGTTTTTTAGCTTTCAAATGAGGCTGTAAGTAGCTTTTAGATTTGGGCAAAGCCGAACTGGAGAAAATGCGCTCCGTTAAGTGGAGTTTTTTTTCTTTCTCCTGTAAATTTCTTTTGTCCAGTGATTGGATTCACAAACCTCCCACTTTCATCTTGTGGCTCAAAGTCGTCTCATCTGACCAACATCAAGCACATCATTTGGAATATCGTCTCCAGTCATGTGACCTTCGTTCATGTGTGTTGAGAGAGAGTGTGTTGAACCGTGTGCGCCTCAAGGCTCTGTTTTAGGACCAGTTTTGTTTTCACTGTACATGTTGCCGCTCGGATCTATTTAAAAAAAAAACATAATTCAGATTAAGCTTTGTTTAATGTTAAATCGAACTCAATCCAAGCCCTGCAGAAATGTCCTGACGATGTTAAGGACTGGATGTTGCTAAACTTTCAAATTTAAATGACAAGAAAACAGAAATCGTAATATTTGGTCAGCCTGAGCTTCCTGATTTCACTGGTGCATGTAGCCACCTATTGTCGTCTATTTGCAAAGAGTCTTGGCGTTTATCTTGATAGTGCTTTTAAAATGGGTAAACAAATAAGTTCAGTGGTCAAAACCAGCTTTTTCCAGCTGAGGCTTTTGGGAAAGGTCAAGCCTTACCTACCACTACCCTGCCTACCACTAGAATCTAGTTTAAAATTTACTGTTTGTTTTTAAATCCCTTCATGATCTGGCACCTTCGTATTTAAGTGACTTGCTGAATTTGCACACTCTGACCAGTTGCTCTTAGACTGCCCACGGTCGAAACGAAAACCAGAGGAGACGGAGCCTTTGCTGTTTCCAGCCCTAAACTCTGGAACTCTCTGCCTCTAGAAATCAGAATGGCCCCTCTGTTGACATTTTCAAGTCATTGTTGAAAACGCGTCTCTTCTTTTGGGTTTCACATTGTTGCAGTACTCGGTATGTTTGTGTGTGTCTGTATGTTTGTACTGAATATGGAAAGCACTTTGGGGCAGTACTCTCTTTTTTTAATTTTTTTTTATGTGCTATATAATAAACCTTGACCTTGTGACAGTTTTTGTTTCATGTGGAAGATCCAGCCATTATAAAGATATTAACCATAACCAAGTCCAGCACTTTGACAGTTACCATAGTTATAATAGAATTCTTGTGATTCTGTTGTGATTCTCTAGATCAGGTATGGGCAAACCTTTTTGATGCAAGGGCCACATGTGGGTTTTGAACTGCCCACGAGGGCCGGACTAGTTGCAGATTGGGTTCTTTTTTTAACAATTACAATTTTCATATAGACTGAAATCTCCTAAACACATTCAAAAGGGCAACAGAAACAGCAAGGCGTCATACAAGGGGGGCGTGGCTTAGTCAAGGGGGAAGGAAGCTTATTAGGCTCTCCGTACATCCGAGGAATTTCTGATATTCCTCGGATACAACAGGCTCTGGAGATTAAAACAATCACTATATTTGTCATCATTACACAATATGTATGATAAATGTAATAAAGTTCTCAGTAAATCAGGCCTAAAAGCTGTTGTGCGATTGGATATCCATTTCGTCGGAATTACAGAATACATCTTTATACTTAGTAATTACTGATTAGAATTGACGTCTGCAGATCTAAACAATTGTGTGGATTATGTTTTAAAGCTTAATGCAACTCTGCTGGACACGCCAGGCTCCAAATTCTACCATTTATTTTGCTTTAACATAAAATTGCTCATCAAACGTTTAATTTCATGACATAAGCCAATAAACTAGAAAGAATGTCTAAGAGCTTCTGAAACATTGTCTCTCAGCATTACGTTTAACTTGGATCATGATTATTTCATGAAATTCAAACAGAAATGTGTGAAATTCAGCATAAACTCAGATGGATCAGTTACGCGTACGATTCTTTGCTAACTACTTCCTAAATATAGAAAGATGCTAAACGGTAGGGGTGTAACGATGCACAGTGCTACAGAAATCTGACGATATGAACCGTACTAAAGTGACGGTGCAAGTTTTAGTCCAAATTCTTCATATTTAAGCTCCGTGGTGCGTGTCAGATGCATGTACGTGCACCTAACAGAGCGCATGTGTGTCATCATCACTTACTGCTAAACTGGAGGCTGCAGGCAAAAACAAATGAATCCGTGTGCCTTTGCAAAGTTTCTCCTGCTGATGGCCACGGCAGGCTGCGGTAAAGTATAGATCCAGTGCTATGGTGGCGCAGACAAATGCGTAAGATCCAATCTTGATCATAGTCCGCATCAAAAGCTTTGTTTCCAAAAAGTACAGCAGAATGTCGTCCAGGAACAGCCCAAACACAAGCCTCAAATCAAGCTGTTGTTTTAGCTGCTGTGTGGAAGCAAAACTGTAACTTATCACTTAACAAGCACATGGCCCACTGCACTGCTTTTTTCTTTAACTTTAGAGCACTGTGTTTTTTAATTTGTTTTGTGAGCCCAGGGGCACATTTTACTGTAAAGCAGCTTTGAACATTTTGAAAGCATTTTCAGTGTATTTCTGAAATTACAAAACTGCCTAATAATGAACATTTAGGCTATTTTATTTCAAAACGGACTTATTAGCCATTTATATCGAACCGTGTGTCCTGCACCGTGAACCGTACCGAACCGTGAGATAGCTGAACAGTTACACCCCTACTAAACGGTGCTTTTGTCCAACTTAGGACTCATTGCTGTTAAACATTAAAAGATCTTAAACCTTATGAAACTGATGAGAAAATGACCCGGTGTGTGAGTGGGATAGGTCTACAGGTCCGTACTCAAAATCTGAACATTTAGTTTGTTACTCCGAGTTTGTACAAACATTCATCTAGACAGTGGTGTTCAAACTTGTTCATATTGAAGCGTATACAGTGTGGGGGCCACAGTGCTTAATTTGATCCCCCGTTTGGGGGGGCGATCTAGAGGCAGGTCATCACGGTGATCAAATGACATTTCATCACAATCCAACAATTATTCAGCTTAATAAATCCTCTCAAGTCCAATGACAACCACCCGATCTGCCAGTGTTTTCAGTGAAGCCGAGGCGCTACTTTCACCTTTGCTAACCGCCACGGGAACCTGGGAATCCCAATTTTCAGTTTTTTAGCCGTTTTCTGGCAGACTATTTGGGTTAATAATATGTCCATAAAGTCAAGTCAAACTCGGATCCATATGCTAGCTAGCGTTAGCATATGTAGCATAAAGCTAACGGTTGCATTATGGTTAGCATTCACTGTTATTTATGTATTTGTATCTTTATTTAGTAGGAAACATATTCATAATTCAGTTATTTTCCTCCTGTGCAGCTCCGAAATGATGGGATGGTGATTCCAGAAATGCCGCCTGTATCAATAGGCTGTTTTAGAATGTTGTGACGTCGCGTGAACGCAACCCATTGTTTTTTTTCCACACGTCTGCTTTTACAAACAAAAACAGACGTTTGTTCTAAAGCCTTTCAGGGAGCTTGGCCATTACCGCTCCCTGAAAGTTGCGCTCTTAAACTCTTTAGGCCAGTTAGAAATCATGCTCCCCATTCCCCATTTTATACACGCAAAAGAAATCTGGTCCAAGGCCTTTAAGCGACCACAGAAGCCAACTTTGTTAAACCAGTAACCCACAGTTTGAGAGCGGTTTGGATTGGAGGTGCTTTATTTGGCCTCTGGGGCACCGGTCGCTCCATGACCTGCCGCTGTGTGAGAGATTTGAGTCTTTGAAGTTTGTATCCAAACCATCAGCCCCCAGGTTTGTAAGAATGCACTCATGGACGCTATATATCCACAAACCACACGGGGAAATCTGCTTACATGCATGGGGAAAAGTACCGTTCTGAAAATCACATTAAAGTAAAAAAAAAAAAAAAAGCAGTTGTAATCAATTCCTTTAGTCGAGTAAGTTCGATTGAATCTACTCTGTGAACGCAGCTTTGGTGAAGAAAACAGAACATGTGCTGTGCGTTGCAATGCGGAAGTAAGAGTGTTGTCTTTGTCGGTCTTGTTCACTTTTCACTTCTCACCCTGACTCGGTCTGAGCACAGGCTGGAACAAATCCAGATGTGCGGGAGGGTCTGTGAGAGCTAGAAACGAGCGCAGGTAGCAGGTCAAGATTTGACTGACATGTAGAATTTGAAAACAGGGTCCTCAACCTCTAGTTTTAGGGACGGAAATATAATAACTCCAACATGGCGGCGCTCCCTCGTCTTTCCCATACTTATTCATTCGTAAATATTGACATGTTTGGTATCCACGTGTAGCACGAAAGGCTGTGACCAAGATGACGCTGTAGTCTAAATATGGTCAGTTCCTTTCTGGGAGACAGCCACGGCTAAGACAGGAGAATCACACACATGTGCAGATGTTACAAAACTTTAGTTTGTGTTTTCTTAAAGTAAGGTTTTCATTCCACTCTTGCAGCAGCTCCACTTTAGTCGCTCCTACAGACTCCAAACATTCCACAAATTTTGAAGGTCTTTCAGAGGGATTTTTAAATATCTAATTCCTGTCTGATTTATTGAGGTTTAAACTGCAAAAACAAAGCAACATTTGATTATTAGTTTTTTTCATTAGTTTTCTCACTTATAACTTTCTTATTCAAAACTAAACAAGAGCCAGAGTCTCCTGAAAAAATAATTGTTACTATATGAGGAGTTCATTTCCAAGCAGGTATCTTGGTTTGGATAATTGTTATTGTACAGATGACACTAAAGTTGTGCGATTTGATTAAGAACAGTGACCAGGACAGATCTGGTGAGGACTCTTTAAATCAACCAAATAAAACCATAAAGTAAACTGGGCTTGATCCATTATTTACATTTCATCGCTGAAAATAACGTGAATTTAGGTCATTTTTAAACACAAATGCCTGATTTTAATGTGGAACATAAAATGACATAAAACTTGAAATAAATGTGTCCTCATATTTACTGTATGTCAATGTACAGCGAAAGTTTCTAATTGATATCTCTACATGTATTTTTCAGCCCCTCACCTGCACCTTAAGTTTCATTTGGCAATATAAAGTGAGGCCTGATCCCGGCGGTTGCGTGTGTCCCGTGTGTGTCGCTGGGCGGTGGGCGGACGGTGGGGGCTGTGTACTGCAGGTTTAAACATAGCCGCGTTGTTTTGGTGGCTGCCCTTTGATGTCGCCCCCAAACCTCGAGCGCAGGCTGTGATTTGGGCCGACGCAGGAGAGGGACAATCGCTTCCAGATTCCCCCCGGGCCGCGACTCGAGTGTGGCTGCTCCGTGTGGGGCTGGGCTGAGACGAGAAGATATGCCATTTAAGGCCTATTCATACTTCATAAGATGCAAGAAGTTTGTTCTTGTTCTTGCTCTGACATTTCATACTCCAAAAGATGTCTTGCTGCCGAACCTCACTTACGCCATTAGATATCTGAGCTGTTCCTAAAATGTGTGCAACGGTTAGTGGTTAAACTGAGCGTTCCATCTCCACACAAATGAATGGAGAATCCAGGCCCTATATTAACCTCTTAACCCCAGCTTAACCGAGTGCATTTTCTCCAGTACAGCTTTACCCAAATCCATAAGGTCACAGCCTATAGGCCAGTGTGATGCCTCATTTGAAGCTAAACCTACAAAACTCATCTAAATGGATCTTTTCCTCGCGTTGTCGTCATTTTTTTTTTTGCCATTTTCCATTGCTTTTTTTGGGTCACTTTTTGTTGCTCTTTGTTGTGTTTTCATCACACATCCTTGTCACATTTTTGTCACTTTTCTGAGGCTCGTTTTGGCTTTTTTCTTTTTTGCGTTTTCGTCACACACTTTTATTGCTTTTTGTTGCGTTTTCATCCTTGTTTTCGTCTCGTTTTGCTTTTAGATTTGGGTAAAGCCAAACTGAAGAAAATGTGCTCGGTCAGGAGAGGGTTAAGAGGTTACGGTATGGTGGGGTATGCCCAGTCTGCTTCATGGCTTTTATGTAATTATATCATTAACAGATTATATGATGTTTAGTGGTTGTTGATGTGTATACAAAAGTATAAACTTCACTGAATATGATTTAGTATTTAGCCCAGAGACTAAAGCCAGTCTTTCTAAACCTGGGTAGAAATCATTAATGATTTACAGGTCTCTTAACTTGGCTGTTCATAATCTGCGATGTTTGATAAAATGCTAACGGCTAAATGCTAACGGCTATAGGAAAGATACATTGAACAACAAAGTCTGAAAGATTCCGGCTAGCTCGCTAACCGTTTGGCCACGTTAGGATCGAACGCCACTTTCTCTGACTGAAGCATCCGCCATGTTAGCTTAGCAATAGCCGCTGTTAGCCTCTTCCATTGGCATCATAACTTTTGCTCCTTCATTTGTGATTGATGTATTATATATTCAGACACGAACAGAACATGCAAACTTCTTACAGAAAGGATTGCACTCTGGACTTTTGATTCTTTGAGGCAAGCGTGCTAACCATTGCGCCGCCGTGACACGAGCTACCGTGCGCAGAGTTGTTGAGGATCTCTACTTTTTTTTGAGTGTAGTGTTTTGGTTGAGAACTTATTCCTTCACTACATTTGAAAGATGAATAGCATACTTTCTACTCCAAGGTAAGATGGAAATTTGTCCATGTGTTCATTTGAAAGGCTTTATAAAGACTCCAGAGCAGTAGGTGGCGCTGTGCAGATGTACTGTCAATTCCACTGACTGACGAGGAGGTTTGTCCCAGTCGTGTTGCGGTACGGAGGGGGAATTCGGATGCAATTCTCCAGTTTCCGAAGCGGCAAAGTTATTATTATACCACTTATTCACCTGATTCAAGTAATAAGCAATTTATACTTTTATTAGAGTATATTTGAATAGTAGTATCTTATGTGACCTGCTCTCTTCCATTTTCGCTTAATTTCACACTTATTTGTTGATCGTTTTGGTAATTTACCCTGCTTTTTCCTGTGGAGCACTTTGCATTTGATCTGTTTTATGATATTTGCACTACAAATAAACTATTTTTTTCTCTCTTCTTTTGATTATTCATTTCATTCATTTACCGTGCCCCACATATACACAGACGTGATAGCTGAGCGTCTTGCCAAGGACACATTATAAAAGTACATTGCTGATAGTGGTAATTGAACGACTAATATACTGTAACGATGCTTCTGTAATCTCTATGATATAATCACAAAGCAGAGCATTTTTGAGTTATTCTTTCACCAGAGATGTAAGAAAATACAGTGTCGATCCCCAATCTTCCGTCCGCTTCACTTCTGAAAACTGCATAATAAAGCGCTTGTTTGTCGATTGCATCAAAGATGTAATTACTTCAAGAGTGCATTTCTTTCAAAATTCCAATTAGCCCGACATGATCCGAGTGCGTCCGGAAATGTAGCAGCGTGCACATCTCTCGACATGAAACACGCTTTGATTCATCAGCATATTGTCGTGCCTTTTATCTCGGCGTTTGAACACAAATCTACGTCTGCGGATTGACAGTGACCCCATCACTTTACTCTGGACCTGTGTAGAGGCTGGAGGTGTTGGAAAACTCTATGGAAGAATATACATTTATAAGGACAAGCTGGTTGCTTTTTTCCAGAAGCTTTTAGATTTGGTCAAGCCAACCGGAGAAATGTGCCCGGTTCAAGTGGGGGTTAAGAGGTTAATAAATTATTCTGAGTACGCACAGTAAGTTCTTGTGAAGTTTCGTGTGAATGGATTTCACATTTATTGACAACACGCAGTTTGATCGACTGCCATGGCAATGACAAAGGGTTGCAGGTGCAGGTACCTCTGTACATCTCCACGTTTGTCCACTGTCTAAAGTCCAGGGAGATCACAACAGAGCTGCTTCCAAACTATTCAGGTTTCATAAGGCTGTAGAAAGAGGACTTTAGAGGAGGCAGTTTCTTCCAGGATAGTTAAAGACCAATCAATAGGGCTGGGTACCGTAAAACGATACCAGTAATGTATCGGGGGGAAAAGTTTAGGCACTACTGGTATTGAAAAATAAAGTAACAAAAGCAGGTACCGGGAAAAAGTATATCTTTAGGGACCAAGTTTTGATGCTGTTGGTCCAGGGACACCATTAAAGGTGCATTATGCAACTTTTCTGCAGAAAAAATGTTTGTTGTGCGTATGGTAGTGATCCAGCAGCTGTATGAGTGGTCAGCATGGCGCCTTTACTTTCCATCACACTGGTCTCTAGGACGCTCTAGGCCCAATTGTTTATAGGTTTTCTGGTGAGAGGCTCCGTCAGCAGAGAAACCTTCCAAGCAGTTGATCCTGGAGCGTCCTAGAGACAGTGTGATGGAAAATAAAGGCGCCATGCTGACCACTCACACAGCTGGGATCACTACAAGGTCAAATACGCACAAATATCAACTTTTTTTGGGGGGGTAAAAAGTTGCATAATGCATCGTTCAGGTATCGGTATCGTAAACAAGTATCGTTGGATCGCTACTAATTACTATAAATAATGCCAACTATTTTTGCTGTCAAGGCTCTTCATTAACACAGCCCAACTATTGGGGCAGGAGAAAATAAGTCAAGTGTAGCATAGTATTATATACCCACTGTGTGATTAAATGTGATTAATTGCAATTAATTATTACAAGACCATGATCAACTTGAGTCCCACCATTATCAAAGCTTCCAAAACAAGTGTGCTTCTATTAGCCAATGCTATTACTCACTCACACTGTAATATCAAATCAGTTTTGTGTTGTTTTTCCCCCCCCGTTTTTTCCCAGATTAGCTATATTTTGTAACCAAAATAAATAATAAAACCCCTCTCAAAGGTTGCTCTAAACGTCACAAGGGCTACGTACCTACAAATTCATGTAGTCAACCGTCGTTAGCAGATTGATAAAGCAGCTAATATATTCCACCGCGGGCGCATCTTTTTGTGTTTGAAATCAGGCCTTTTGTGAAACCCGTTTTTCAATCTGGCGTCTTTAATCTCGCGTTCCTCGCTGGACAATCGCCCTAAACACTGGCAGCGTTTTTTGGCGAAGGACGCCGACTGTCAATGAGATGCTAGCTTCACCTTTTATAACATTGTGGCCGTTCTGAAGTGGCAGCATCAGCCGCCTTCTTTTTTTATGAGGAGCAAAGAGGCCTCCCACAAGAGATCTGAGCGGCGGGGAAAGTGTGGCGTTTTTTTTTTTTTTTTTGTGGACGCGTGAATCGAGATGGCTCTCAACTCACGGGCTATCAAAGACAAAGCAAACAGGCCATTTGTGAAGAAAGAATGTTGGAGGAGAAGATGCATAATGGCGCGTGTAATCACAGGCTGTTTTGACATGGTAGACTGCGATTGTAGGTGCAGCTATAGGGAGGAAATAATACTTTTATAATGCAGTTATAGATACAACATATTCGAGGTGCAGCCTAGTGAGGAGGAAGAAAGTCTGTTTTCCTTTTAGACGTTTTCTGGCAGACTATAAACATATCTAGTTGGGTTGCACCGATCCGATACTGGTATTGGATATCGGAGCTGGTACTAAAAAAATACAATATCGGGTATCGGCAACAAATGTGCCCCTCCTGGAACCGCCACCTTAACATGGTGGAGGGGTTTGAGTGCCCGAATGATCCTGGGGGCTCTGTTGTCGGGGGCTTCGTGCCCCTGGTAGGGTCTCCCATGGCAAACAGGTCCTATGGTGACGGGTCAGACAAAGAGCGGTTCAGAAGCCCCTTATGAGAGACCAACAGGCCGGTTAGAACCATGAGGCCGTCCTTCTGTGGACCCACCACCTGCAGGAGGAGCCATAGGGGCTGGTGCATGTGATTTGGGCAACTCCAATGGCTGCCCCCACAACCCGGCAACGGACAAGTGGAAGAAAATGGATGGATGGATGGATGGATGGCAACAAATGTCCAATACTGAACCGATACCAGTTTTGGCTCTCACCTCCTTAAAAACACAACTTTCACTGACTAAATCTCAGTGAATATGAACATGCTGTGTGTCATTTTGAAGCTTAGAACCAGGAGAATTCAATCGCTAAATGCTGCGGCTTGCAACCGCATGCTAAAGCTAGCGGGCGCACACTAATGCTAACAGCAACTAATCAAGGCTGGGTCAGTAACTATGATAGAATACATAAAGTGGCCTAATAGAATAAAGTACCACTGCTGGAGTGGCAAGTGTTTGTATTTTAGTTTATTAAATGCAGTTAAAGAATTACTGATATAAGATGTTTTAATGCACAAGTTGTCAGATCACTTCATGTGAGCTTTTCATAATAATGTAAAATAGCCTGCCCCAATGATAATGTTTTTTTTTTAATTAAAGTTTATTATAGATATAATTCTGTAACATAATGACAAGAGAGGCTAAGATTGTATTGATCCTCCATGAAGATAGACCATTCACTTTTTCACTTAGAGAAAACCACTTTTAAGAGCATCTCTTGGTATCGGTTAATATTGGATATAGGCAGATACAGTACTCAAACTCCCAATATCGGTATCGGAAGCAAAAAAACTGGATTAGTGCATCTGTAATATTTAGCACGTATGAAAGTCAAAATCGGGTCATTATGAATGTTTTAACACCGCAAATTGTCTGATAGAAGTGAAAAAAGCTAACGTTAGCATTATGGTTAGCCTTCACTGTGTACAAATTTGGGCCGTTGAACCCTTCTCCATGTCTCTGTGTCTTCATTTGATCGAAAATACATCCCTAATTCAGCCTTTGTCGAAGTACCAGTGGAGTATAGGTTTTAGTTGGTGAAAGAGTTGTTCTTTTCTCCCTCCCCTTTGCTGTCTGTATCTGTAAGGACTGATAGAGAATATGTTTGTCATTTGATGCCTGGGTTGTGACATGGTGCAAATTAAATGAAAACTACCAGTAATTCAGTAATAATCAGTCACCAGACCATTTTCAGTGGGTCGTGGGGCTTTGCCGAAAAGGTTGTTGTACTGTTATGAACTTTTTATCGTTATAATTAACACACAGAAATACTGGATTTTCATACTACATGCTGTAACACACTAAATTGGAATTGTTTTGATTATAAGTCCAATAATAACTTATTTGATGGTTGGTTGAAGGAAATGCTCCCTGGGAAAAGGATCGTGACCCACTGAAATGGTTCCAGGATCCACTTTTGGGCCGCGACCCACTAGTTGAGATATATCCCCATTAAAGCTTTGCCTGTCCAGCCGTCCACTCCTGCTTTTTGTATCTGTTCAAAAGCAGGACCTTCTGGAACTTTGCTTACAGCCAATCACAAAGCATGTTGTCACGGGCGTGAACCGAATTAACCACTTAAATGTCTTAAATGTACTTAAGAACGTTCCTGCGTACATGTTTGATGCGTCATCTCTAGGAGGATAGATGTTGCCGACTATCGAAAGTTTTTTTTTTGTCTCGTTCAAACATACATTGATTGGAACAGCCGTTACGCATTCGTGTGGAATTCTTCTGAAACGAGTTGCTAACGAGTCTTTATATCAGGGATCTCCAACCAGTAGCTCACCAGGCCTTTCTAGGTAGCTCTCCAAAGACCTTTTACATCTCTACGTATTATAACTCAAATTTTAGATGCATTTTCTGTTTGTTCTGAACATGCTGAACACAATCTGTGAACAGTTGGGTCATTATTGTAAAGTATAAGGGCTAAACTCAAGTCTTTCCCTTTGAAATACCATCTAATTCTCCAGGGTGAAGTCCATCTAAGTCACATTTTACACATGTGTTTTTGAAGCATAAGTAGCTCTCCACGTTCTTGTTGTGTAAAGTAATTCGCTGAGTAAAAAGGTTTACCAGCGTAATCACGTAATCACGTCAAAACAGCCGGCTGTGATTACACGCGCCATATGCCTTATACCCTTCAGTTTTTGTTGCAAAATCAATGTAGATCATTCACATTTTTCTCTACTCTTCAGGCCGATGCCATTAACTTTCTTGTTTACAAAATATGCCTTCTGCGTCCGTCCATCCATCCATCCATCCATCCATCCATCCATCCATCCATCCATCCATCCATCCATTTTCTTCCGCTTTATCCGGGGCCGGGTCTCGGAGGCAGCAGTCTCAGCAGAGATGCCCAGACTTCCGATCCACGCACACCTCCTCCAGCTGTTCTGGGGGACCCCGAGGAGACACTAGGCCAGCTCGGACATAGTCCCACCAGCGTGTCCTGGGCCTTCCACGTGGCCTCCTCCCAATAGGACATGCCTGGAGCACCTCCCGAGGGAGGCGACCAGGAGGCATCCGAAGATGCCCTAGCCACCTCAGCTGGCTCCTTTCGACATGACGGGGCAGTGACTCTACTCCGAGCTCCTCCCGGGTAACTGAGCTCCTCACCGATCTCGGAGGGTGCGCCCAGCCACCCTGTGAAGGAAACTCATTTTGGCGCTTGTATCCGTGATCTTGTCCTTTCGGTCATTACCCAGATCTCATGACCATAGGTGAGGGTGGGAACGTAGATCGATCGGTAATCGAGAGCTTTGCCCCTGACTCAGCTCCCTCTTCACCACAACAGCCCGATACAGCGACCGCATCACTGCTGACGCTGCACCGATCCGTCTATCGATCTCACACTCCATCCGTCCCTCACTCGTGAACACGACCCCGAGATACTTGAACTCCTCCACTTGAGGCGCAAGGACTCTTCACCGACCTGAAGAGGGGAAGCCACCTTTTTCCGGTGGAGAACCATGGCCTTGGATTTGGAGGTGCTGATCCTCATCCCGGCGCTTCACACTCGGCTGCAACCGCCCCAGTGCGCGCTGAAGGTCCTGATTTGATGACCCTGGCTGCGCTTAGAAATTCTGTCCATCTGCGTCTGCGTCATATCCGGCTTTTCTCTGATTGGTTATACGCTTGTCAATCAGGCCCATCGGGAATTTGAAGAATCACCCCTGTTCCCAGATACACGTCTTTGTAAAGATATGAAAAGTGGATATTCCGGCTGCCCAGGCTAATCAATTTCCCATATTGGCATATGCAACATGCTGAATTTGATCACTTCCACTTGAAAAGGACTTAGGACTGCCTACAAAAAGAGGAATAAACACATAAAAGACCTCCCCATATGATTACAATGCTACTGTACATGCTGTAAATCAGACCCCAAACCCCAAATTTACCCCAAGAGAAGTTTTTGAATATGTTTTTTTTCTCCCTAAATATTTACTCTGGGCTGCGTGGGTGGCTGCTCGCTAATTACAGGCTTCCTGATATCATTTCCGTGTGTCTCTAAAAGTACCACCTGAACATATGGAAGTCTACGGGCTCCGTTGAACTCAAACCTCAGACTTTTTTGATCCTGGATTTGCATGTACACACTCGCCTTGTCTGCAGGTAATGGCTCTTTCTTATCTAGTGTCAGGAAGAGGTTAAACATAGAGGTTTCTCAATAATTACGGGTTCAACGAATGCTCCCCAATGTGCGTAAAAAAAAAGCAGAGGGTAGAGAAAGCCACTTCAAGGCTGAAGCTAATTACCCCGAGGAAGGAGGCAGGACGAGTCGGTCGTTTTTTGTGGCCGCGAACGCTGCAGAGGAGCGGCGGCGTCGGAGCGCGTCACGTGAAGAAACCGTTTGAAGTCGCTGCAGATGTGCGCTAAATGTACATGTGTTAGCAGTATGGGAGAAGGAGAGGGGCGAGGTGCCATCGGAGGATAATGGGGCGCAAATGACCAGGATCACGGCTTTGTCGTGCCAGAGGACAACTGTCGTCAGTAAAACAGGATCACTCCAGGTGTGGTTTTGCGAAAGGAATGTCCGAAAAGTCTAGTCCTGATGAAGACCGCGTCAAGTGCCTCAACTTCTCAATACGGCCTCATATTGTTTTATTTTGTTGACACATTAGTAACAAAGATTTTGTTTTTCTTGTTTTGTTTTTGAATAAGCTAATCATGAGTGAAAAATCTGCAAAACTCAAATTTCGCCTTGTTCAAAGCTGAATAAATCAGGCGGGGATTACATATTTAAAAATCCTTCTGAAGTCCTAGACTGGAAACTTTGGAGTCTGTAGAAGCGACTAAAGTGGTGAACTCGTTGCATGAGTAGGGCTTTGGAATTTTGGAAATAATCTAATTGCGATTTTTTTTCTTCAATATTGCGATTGTGATTAAATATGCGATTATTGTTGCAAGGTCCTCTTCTCATGTATTTTTTACCTAACACAAGCAATAAATCGGTCTGTTTCATAATAAATGATATTAGATTAATTTGAAGTGAAATTGCAACAATAAAGCAATACGAGCGTTTTGCAGTAGAGAAAATACTATATTTGGATTACAGTATAGCGCCATCCCAACCTTCAGGACGCATGGATGTAAAATCTGTCATATTTGTGAATGAATGCACGATGGAAAGACGGCTTTGTGAGGCGACGTAGTTGCTACTTCCTGGTTATCCCCGCCTCGCTCGCGACAAAGCGTCATAAAATAAGCATCGTACAAGGGTAAGTTTTGTCTCTTTTATACTCTGACATGAAAACTAATATGTTAAGGGAGTAAACTAGCGAAAAATCTCCACATCTCCAGAGCCTGCTGCGTCTCGCTGAAGATCTCGAAGACTTTTGAACATGCCCTCCACAAAACCACACCAAATATTTCCCCTATTTCTATATGCAGTCCACCTTATCTCACCCGCCGCCCACTCGCTCCTGGTCTGTTTTGTCTTTTTTTTGTCTTTTTTTTTACGCGCAAACCCCGGCGTTCTCCTCCCCGGAGTCTGATCGTGTAGCTTAGCCACGTAGAAGCATCCGTGTTTACGCCCCGGTGAGGAAGCGCTGAAGAGATGTGTTGACGGATGGAGAGACGGGGCCTCGCGAGTGCATTTGAATCGGCTAATGCGGTGTGCGCACTGTGGAAACGCTGCCTCACGCTGATAAGGTATTCACTTTGTAACCCAGCAGGAGGGCCGCGCCGAGCCAGGCAAATCAAACGCTCTGTAGTGCTGATGGTCCGCACTTATAAGACACACTCCAATGTAAATCACACACACACTCTGCAGGCCCGGCCCTTCTGTCGGAGACGCGAAATAATTTACCAAACTTAAGTCAGAAATATTTATAATCGCGGAGATCAGCAGCTCTCCCACTTTCAAAGAGTCGGACTTTGAGATGCGCTACACGTAAACAAATAAAAACATTACACGATGCGAAGGATGGGGGTGAACGAGGGACAGTATATGCTGGAGTCTGATGATTCTTTTTCAACGTTCACTCTGGCTAGGGCTGGGGCACCGTTAAAATGTCTTCTCGATACCAGTGCTTTAACGGTACTTGGTTTTCGATATCGATACCTGAACGATACTGTTCCTGATACCTATACTCAAATATTTGTCATCTAGAAATAGAAAACAGAACAATAATGTGTGGAAGGTCTGCACATTTACAATATTGGGTTAATCTCTAATGTCAAGAAATGTATAGAAAATGGGAAAACGAGAAAAAAATTGGGACACAAAATTTGGTAATATATTGAGTAAAATACTGGGGTCATTTAATTACCAGCTCGTCTCCTTGGCGATGTCCCTGCATTACTTTGACTACAGGTAGCCAAACATAAGGTTTAAATACATTTGGTCCACTTCCAAATGCCTCTGGGGCAAAAATAGCATTATCCAGTGTTGGGTAGTAACGGAATACAATACTCTGAGTAGTTCTGAGATATTTAGGTTTAAAGTTTTGACCAGAACAAGATGAGGATGGAAAATATGTTTTTGCTCAAAAAGACCTAGAAAATGAACCAAAATCTACCAACTTTGATGTAGTGTCCAGAATAATTTTGATGAAAAATAGAAACTTAGTATCCAAATATTCTAAGCAGTATGAATCTAATTTTGAGTAACTGTGTTCCGGTACAGTTCCTGTTTCATTTGAGAGTATTCAGAATACAGTAACTTTTCAAATATCAAAGGAATACTTCGCTGTCATTCAATTTTAGCATAACAGTGAAGTTCATAGCAGGCGTTTCAGCAAGAGTAGCTACATGTTTTAATCATGCATATATTTAAGCAAATATAATGCAAGAACTATACTCTGATTGGATAAAGTAACAGAAGACGTTACAACATTGAGTATTCTGTGGCCCCAACACTGGCATTGTCATGGTCTGGCGGAGCATTAGGAGCATGTTTGGTATGTTTGTTCGCTGGCATGTTTATTGCTTTGAGTTTTACAATGTAATATAGGATAGGTTTATACTCGGCCTGCTGCCAAAGACGGATCATTTGTCACTGACGAAGCTTCCTGAAACCTTTGCCTATGATGTTACGGCGGTTACGAGCATAACTGGGGAAGAATGTGGCACAGTAGGTTTGAAAAGCATTTACAAGAATGTTTTTTTCAGCTGCACATGTGTCTGCGGCGTCGCCATGTTTGTTTTTGCTTCGGTCGGGTGCTTCTTCCTCTTACAACAGACTTAAAACAGTAGTGCTTGTAGAAATGACTGAAATGCCTTTATCTGAGCCTATCAAAAGTGTACCTCTGTTCACCAATGGCTCCCGGACCTGTTTGAACTGAGCGTTGAATGAATGGAGAAGCCTGGCCCTATACGAAAATATGGCGAGGTATGCCCATAGACTGTACAAATAATAGACAACTCCTCCTCACTCCTCCCCGTTTACCATAATGACCATGTTCGAGGGGGAAATCATGGCGGATTTATAGACTCCTCCTCCCAGCTCTGACGAAGCATGTTCCTAATAAGGGCATAAGGCGGGATCTTCACTGTAGACTCGGCCCTTGCGTGACGTGTAGTTCGCACAGCTCCAATGCTAACAGTCCGACCCTCATTAAGTACGACATTTCTAAAATGTATCCTACCATAACCAGCCCGGTGCCTCTGATTGTGTCTAACCCAGCGTAATCACAGTTCCAAAAAATTAGGCACCGGGCATTAAAGTTGTTTTTAACGTGTCTAAAGTGCAATGCATTCCAATGGGGGACTAGCGGCTATATGGCGGTACTACAGCAATGGCAGCCTCCAGTGTCGACATCGTAAAGCAGAGCAGCCAGCGGCCATTGGGTATGCCATGTCTGCTTCATGGCATTTTTGTCATTTCTGTGGCTTCACCATCATTGACATATTATAAGATGATGTTTAGTGGCCACTGGATGTGTATCCGACCGCACAAAAAGCATAAACTTAACTGAATACGAGTTGGCATTTAGTCCAGTGGTCACTTTTATATGCTAATTCCTATCTTAAGTACAATCTCTAAAGATCTGTGAATTGATTTGTGATTTCTAACGAGGCTTTGACCTCGCCTAACTGTGGTCGATGGGTTGAAAACATCTGGAAACACTTGGATCGTTCATAATTTGTGCAATGTTTTGATGGCTAAATGCTAACGGCTACAGGGAAAATACATTGAGCAGGCTAATGAAAAGTAGCCCGGACTAGCCGGCTTGCTAACTGTCCGCTTCTCCTTTTTATTCCTATATAGCATATATAGTGGTTTAGCCTATTGCGCATTATGTTGTTGTCAATGGCAATGCTAATTTTGTTGATTTAAAACGCTTTGTCCTAATTTTAGTTTAACGTAATATTTTCACAGGTTAAAACTAGACTAAATCCAAAATGCAAATTTGATCCTGAAGTCTAAAACTCAGGCAGAAATCTCCAGATATTGTAGTTTTCACGAAAAGAAAACATCTAAGCTTATCTGAATATATCTCGACTAAACAAAGGGACATTCTTGCTGCGAGGGGGAGAGCGCTGACCACTCTCTCAGCCAGCCGCCGTGCCGCCCTTGAAGCCGTCATTTCCAGTTCATTTCTGATGAAGTCACTGTGCCCCCCTGCGTCCCATCAAAAATGCTGAAATTACATAAAAGTCTACACAGATCCGCCCACTCGGTCCAGAGCATTTACTGTAGCCTCCCTCAGAGCAGAAACACAAGCTCCTCTGTGCCCGACTCACAAGTTAACAAACTGCAGTTCAAACAGCGGCGTGCGGTTAGTTACCTCCAACAGAGCCCAAACCTCCTCTGCGTCATATCTGCACCCTCCCGAGCGCATTAGGAAGAGGAGCAGGAGGAGGAACTTTGAGACATTTGGAGAGTGGTAAAAAGACATTGAAGACGTTGTAGACGTAGGCGCATTGAGTGGCCTTGTGTACGAAATGCGTGGTATAAATTAACATGCTTGTCTTTCCTAGATACTGTAGACCTTGAATGTAACAAAAGCAAAAAAAAGTCTGAGGCACTCGAGTCTGTAGCAAAAAAGTAAAGTCCTTTTAGGTCTTCGACAGGGCATGACGAAGACCCTTATGGTCGAAACGCGTAGGCTGGTCCATGGTTTAATTAATTAAGGACTTTTATTTTCCTACAGACTCGAGTGCCTCAGACTTTTTTTTGCTTTCGACTGCTTTCATTACTCCTCTCAGCTGCCCCACAAGCAAGTCTCCATCTCTCTTTTTTCATGTATGATAATCCCTGTCCTTGAAGATCACCGGCCTTCGCTTACAAGTCTTCCTAGAGCATTGATGCACTCGCTGTATCTGTTTTTACATATGGAATTATGGGGCGACAGTTGGTAGAGGTCTTGTCATGATCAGAAGGTCTGATCCCAGCTCCTGAAGGTGCACACTCTTGTTGTGTCCTTGGACAAGACAAGACACTTCACCCACTGTGCCTCCTGTGTCTGTGTACACTGATGTATGGATGAGACAGTGAATGGGTGAGTGGATCCTTGCTGTAAAGCGCTTGGGCCTAATGAAGGTAGAAAAGCGCCTTTTGCTTTGATTACTGCGTTGCACTTTTGACCTATTTCCTCACGATGTCGTCACTAGAAATGGTTCTGACTTCACAGACTGTTAAACCATTTCAGGAACAACCTTATGAAGTTTATTGAGAAATGCGTTTCGAAGAATTTCAAATATAAAACATATTTGAGTTATTTCACCCTTGTTTGTTTCCTACTTGTGTTCTTTCATAGTTTAATGTCTTCAATGAGAACACCACGTAAGGAGTGTTGTTTCCAAACTTTTGACCGGTACTGTATACTGGATGGAGAGAAATCCGTGTGCGCGTTGATATGAATGAATTGGCAAAGGATTCTCTCTTCTGATTGATCCCAAGAGTCTTCTTTTTGTCTTGTACGAGAAGCTAACCTGCTCCAGAGCATATTGGCTAAGGACAGGCTCTCGTAGACAATGATCCATCTTCGCAGCACTGCTAAACCAGGGTTTAGTCCTGGCGTGGTCCTGGTTTTGACCTGGTTTAATACTGTTTTTTTCCTTGGGGGTTTTTGGTTCTGATGTATGAAGGCTGCACATTCTCCCTGCGTCTGGGTAACCTCTCGGGGCCCTGGTTTCCCACATCAACTGAAACCATGCACAGTCCTGACCAAACTCCTGGCTCACGATCTGAAGAAGGGTTGTCAAGTTGCTTTTTCTAATCATAATTTCAGTTCGTTAAATCGCATCATTTTATGGTGAGAGATCTGTTTGTAGTTTTGTTATGTATGTTGTCCAGGCTTTCATTAAAGACTCTCAATGTTTCTCGCTTGATACATAAGTAAACCTGTTTCCTTTTGTGTCCACAGTCTAACAAAGTGTCGGTGGTGCAGCAGTCCCACGGCATGCACCCGCTCACGTCCCTCCTGCCCTACAGCAATGACCCCTTCAGCCACAGCCCGCCTCACCTGCCCACAGACATGAGCCAGAAGACAGGTAAGACTCAGCCACGAGGTCTTGAGACTGAAGGCCAACGGATGAAATGGTGATAGAATTACGACAGACAAATGTAGTTCCATTTTTATCCTGTTTTTTAGCTTTGACCAAATTTCATGAAAAAGACAACAACTTTCATTTCAATTTTTGTTCACATTTAACGAAACATGTATACAGACTGTATCATGTCATACAAGGGGGCGTGGCCTAGCCGAGGGGGTAGAAACCTCTCATGAGTCACAATTTGTCACTATTTTTAGCCGTTTTCTGGTGGACTATTAGCATAGTCCACCAGAAAACCAATAAAGTCAAGCCATATGGATGTTTTTTCACTGCAATTTGTTCAGTAGAAGTGAAAAACAACACTTGTTAGCTAACGTAGAATGAAGCTAATGTTAGCTTTGCTAGCTTCCTGGTAAGCATTGTCCATTGTTTTTAAGTGTTTATGGGCTGTTGAACCACCTTGCTCCGCTCCATGTGTCTGTCTCTTTGTTTAGTAGAAAGATATATTCATAAATTTAGCATTTGTTAAAGGAACAGGCCACCGTTTTTCCATACTGAGATATGTTCTTACCTCAGTTTAGACGAGTTGATACATTGTTAGCGTTTAGCCTTTCCTCCTCTATGGGGCAAAACGGGGGTGAAGTTAGAAGCGACCAAGCTCTTCCACGTTTTCCCCATTTAAATACGGTTACGTGAGTAGTTACTTGACCAAAGTATAGTCACACAAAATTAAACATGTAGATTTTCTAAGCGGATAATTATCGAGGGGTATCTAAAAGCTTCTCGACTGGAGCTCCCAGCCTATAGGCCAGTGGAATGCCTAATTTGAAAGCTACGACCTACAAAACTGATTTCATTGTCGCTTTTTTCTGTTGGTTTTTGATGCTTTTTTGTCGTGTTTTTGCCACATTTTCGTACATGTTTTTGTCGCTTTTTCAATTGTTTATTTATTTGGATCCCCATTAGCTATTTCCAAATGGACAGCTACTCTTCCTGGGGTCCGGTTCAAGCGATTTCATTGTGTTATAGTTGCTTTTCCAGCACGTTTGTGGTGTTTCTATGTTGCATTTTTATTTATTTTATTTTATTTTATTTATTTATTTATTTATTTGGTCGGGACAGTGCATGTTAATGAACATACATGGGTCTCATGCATGTAAACAAGCCACACCGGATTGTAGCCATGGGCTAATTTGCATCCGTCGTCCCCCATGTGCACTCCCAAACACACTCTCATTCATCCTGGCCTATTGTACATGTTTTTAGTGGTAGGGGAACTGGAGTACCCGGAGGAAACCTACACAGACACGGGGAGAACATGCAAACTCCACACAGAAAGGCCCCGTCCAGGTGGGAATCGAACCCGGGACCTTCTAGCTGTGAAGCGAGAGCGCTAACCGCTGTGCTACCGTGCGCCATTTTCGTCACTTTTTTATCATGTTTTTGTCACTTTATTGTGTTTTTGTCGCTCTTTTGTTGTATCACCCATCTCTCATTATAAACATTTTTTAAAGACATTTACATAGCCTATATATAAGCTGGATATTATATTTGTTAGGAAAAATGTGAGTTTGCAGGATAAATGGATCTAAACTAAACATGATCTGAACAGAGTCATGGAACACGAATATTGCAACAGAAATGTGTTTAAAAAAATGTGTGCGTAAGGTCTCATCTGCTCCTCAATATCAAGGCTCATATTACACTTATACAAATGTAAATTGGAGCTTATTATTTGCATTTTCTCAATTTTAATGTAATGTTTAAGAAACAGTGGGTGAACGGGACATCATGTAGCAGTTTGCATCGTAGCCTACGTTTTTGAAGCTGCTCCGCCCGATCCGTGTGCTCGTACCTCCTGCACAGTGCCTCTTCTCTTTCTCTCCTGTCTCCTCGCTCTTCCCTTTCTCTTCCCCCGATCGTGACAGAAATAACTACAACAACGCGGCGCACCGGCCAGATTCCCATGAATATTCACTCACAAATACTGACATGTTTGGTATCCGCGTGTAGCATGAAAGGCTGTGACCGATATGACACTGTAATCCAAATACGGTCATTTCCTTTCTGGGAGACAGCAGCGGCTAAAGACAGGAGAAATATATTTGCGCATGTACAGACGTCACGAAACTATCGGGCCGTTTTCTCCAAATGAAGTTTTCATCTCCACTGTCACTCCTACAGACTCCACACTTTCCAGTCTTGGACTTCACATCAGAGTGATTTTTTTTTTTTTATATCTAACTCCCAGCCAGATTTATTGAGCTTTGAACGCCAAAAAAAAGGCAAAATTTGAATTTTTACAGATTTCTTTACTAATAGTTGATGCAAAAAAACTAAAGATACAAAATCCGCTCTGAACAAATCTTTGTCACTAATATCAACAAAATAAAACCATCTGTTTAATCCTGCGTCTCTACATCATTTAGATTATTAGAATGTTAGATTATTAGATTAGTTTTAGATGAAATATAAATGACAGAAAACTCACAATCCATGTTTTTCTCATATTTATACCAGTAATCTACGACAAAAGCTTCAGCTGGATATCTCTGATCTCTATCTCTTAAAGGCGGGTCACGCCACACTCACTGACTCCAACATTCTCAGATCATTGTATGTATATTTCTCTCTTAACCTAACCGTACCGCGTGTATATATTTCCATATCTCTGCATAGATCCCTCTCTCCAAACCTCCAGCACACATGCGGCCCATTGCCTTCTGTTCGTCTGTCGCCGTCTGTGAAGTGGCAGCTCTGAAGTGGGCAGAAGCAGTCTCTCACGCACACACGCACGCAAAAGGAATGAAACAAGATGGAAACGATTACGCTGACAGTCACAGCGTCGCGCACACACGCGTTTCTGCTTAGACTGGGACGCGCAGGCACAACAAACAAACACACCCTCATCTGGGGGACAACCCGGGGACAAATGACTGCTTTAGGACAATGGCGAGACGTGCCGCGAGGATGAACGGCGCGCAAAAAAGAAGGGGGACAGGGTTTGAAATGTATTCTTTTTCATCAAAAGGCTAAATCAGGAATAAAACGGGTCCAAAGTGAAACTTAAGTAGCAGAAGCATGACTGAAACTTCACTTTTCAATCAATCAATCAAACTTTATTTATAAAGCGCTTTTCATACCGAAGGCATCACAAAGTGCTTTACAGATTACAACATTTAAATCAAGTATCCAGGCAAACATAATGTCCAAATAAGCGTCAGCAGTGGGTGGCGACGAGCGGCGCGGGTGTCCCCTGTCCTTAGACTCTCCAGCACGGCAAGGAAAAACTCAAAACCCGGTGGAGAAACGAGAAACCTCGGGGAGAACCACAGGCTGGAAAGATCCACTCCCATGGACGGACAGGCTATAGAGACCCAGGCCGATGGGATCCCCTCAGCAGAAGGGCCAGGATCGAGACCATCCAGTCCCTGTTGTCAATCCAGTGGGCAGGGTCCCTCCGTTCAGCCGGGTTCCTCCGTTCAGCCGGGTTCCTCCATTCGATCTAGACAGACACTCCCAAGGGGGAGTGGGACAGGAGACACCATGTGAATAGTAATGAACAGACTACAGATAAGATAAGTATTGTATCATAATAAGACAAGTTTGCAGTAAGAAGAAGTAGAGGATAGCGCTCAGTGTACCGTACTTCCCACAGCAGTGTTTCTCCTAGGGCAGCTTTACTTCAGGCTGAGGGTTAGTGCTTTACCTAACTGACCTGATCATAAGCTAATTCAAAGAGGTACGTTTTGAGCCTAGTCTTAAATGTAGGGACTGTGTCTGCTTCTTTAACGTGAGCTGGAAGTTTATTCCATAAAACCAGAGCTTGGTAGCTAAAGGCTCTTCCACCTACAGTGATTTTGGAGACCCGAGGAATCACTAGTAGCCCTGAGTTTTGAGAGCGGAGTGCTCTGGTTGGCTGATATGGAACGATAGCGTCTTGGAGATAAAGCGGAGCCATACCTTTTATGGCTTTAAATGTGAGGAGCAGGATTTTAAATTTGATTCTAAATTCTACAGGAAGCCAATGGAGAGACTTTAGCACAGGTGTAATGTGTTCTCTTCTTTTTGTACGCATTAACAATCTTGCAGCTGCATTTTGAACTAATTGAAAACTTTTTAGGGAACTTTTAGGACACGCTGCTAGCAGGGAGTTACAGTAGTCCAGCCTTGATGAAACAAAGGCATGGATAAGTTTTTCTGCATCACTCTTAGGTAGGATATTTCGTATTTTAGCAATGTTGCGCAGGTGAAAGAACGCAATTTTACAAGCCTGGTTTATATGTGTTTTAAAAGAGAGGTCTTGGTCAAACAGAACTCCAAGGTTTTTTACTGTAGAGCTCGTTGATACGCTAACATTATCCAGGGAGATGATCTGCTGAGATAGAGACTCTCTCAGTTTTTGAGGACCTAATATAATAACCTCGGTTATTATATTAGGCTTTTGCACATGTTAAAGTTACCTGGTGTTTCTGTTTTCGGTTTCTTTAACATAAAGCAGGGTTTCGGCGGGGCATTGAAAAGTATTTTTAAGTCATTAAAAGAAATATGCCAAAATTAAGGCTGTAAGCCGTTATCTGCCAGTTTAGGGCAGTGGTTCCCAAAGTCTGGGTTGGGACCCCCTGGAGGGACACTGAAGTGAGGGTGAAAACAGCATATTTTTTGTCAAATTAAGCCAACTATCACAATAGAGTATCCAAACTAACATCATTAAACCAGATTTTTAAATGTTTTGCACCTTGAACTAACTAACTGAAAAGTTTGGGAACCCATGGTTTAGGGTTAGGTTTAGAATTAGAGTTAGGGTTAGCCATTATGCATATCCAAATCTCAAAGCGCTTTGACTGGAGCTTACAGCCTTAATGGCAGTGTGATACCTCATTTAAAAGCCAAGACCTTCTAGTTTCTAAAGCTACTAGATCTGTGTGAGTGAAACACAACTTTACATCACATTTGCCGTCTCTCACCCTAATCATAACCCTGACCCTTAAACCTAAGCCCCTGATCAGGTGGCAGAAAATAACAGGTTAAAAGTAATTAAATTGGCTTCAAACTAGCCTTAAATCTACAGAACCCCAAAAAATCACTCAACTCTATTCACTGCATTCATTTGTCAAAAAAATTTAGTTGGGCTTACAATTTAGCTCGGAAAAAGTATTTGAAAAGGTCAGTTTATTAATGATTGAAACAAGTCAACAGTCAAAACAACTGAAAACAATCATTATAACAAGTAGACTATATTTTTATCACTCTTTTTTTTGTGTGTCAGACTTGGCGTGAAACAGTGTCCGCACCAAGACTACTTACTACACAAAAATGTCGAACAAGCCTTCTTTACATAGTTGCAGCTTGTTACAAAGCGGAGCGTGTATATATCCCAGGGCACCTGAACACCTCAGAGGGTTCGTGCGGGGGTCAGGAGTCAGTCACGTGATCATAGAGAGAAGAAAACATGCACACAAAAAATCCCAATTTAAGCCAAATCACAGCCGAGAGATTTGCTTTGGTCTGATGGACCAAACTGGGTTCATCTTCAAAGGAGGAGGCTTATTAGTGCAGCAGCGAAGACCACACTGAACGACTTTGACCAGGTTAGGACTGGAGCGTTTAACTTTTTTAAGGATGTGTAGTATTTTTTTGTTGAGAACTTCTTACTTCTACAATTGAATGGAGCATGTAATATGTTCTACTCTGTACATTTCTATGAAGGCTCCAAAGCAAAAAGTAAAAGTTGGCCACATGTTTTGTCTCATTTTAAAAGCCTAAGGAAGCACACTCCTGCAGCAGATGTGTAGTGTTAATTCCACTGGCTCACCACAAGGAAGAAGGTTTGTCCCCATCTTATATATTAAAGTACTGTCTTTTCTACTTTGATTACTTGAGTATTTTAGAAAAGCAAATACTTCTCCACATTTGGTGTAATATTTCACCAGAGGTATTTGTACTTTTAAGTGTTGAAATTATACTTTGACCACCACTGGTTGCTTGCTTAATAAATGAAGTAGATGGCGGAATGGCTTCTTGTACGTATGTTACATGATGGGGGAAACCGGAGAGCTTGTGGTACTAAGATTTGATGACGCAAGTGTCTTTAAATGATAATTGATTAATTAGCAGTCTGGTCACAACCATCAGCTGCACGTTCATAGAGATGACAGAAAAACAGGCCAACACTAAACAAAAATCCTTATTGATCTGGTGAATAATATATTGTGGCCTCTGTGGAAATCCCCTCCTTTCTCTCCTCTCTCCTCTCTCCTCTCTCTCTCGCTCTTTCTCTTTCTCTCTCATGTTCTAGGGCCATTGTTTGGAACAGGTGGGTGACTCCGTCATTAAGTCCTGAGTCACTCGAAAGAACACGTCACACATTCACAAAGTACACAGACAAGTACATGTACACACCTATGCAGTAAAGGTTTTGTCACGGTTTAGACCTGGTTCAATCGCACTCCTTGTAAGGCCTGCTTTAGACTGGGTTTAGACCTGCTCGCTCTGATTTCAGATTTGATTCCTAGACTTGTTTTTTGTTGGCTCAGTTTGTCTTGATTTACTACTAATTTAGTGTCAAGCACTGTTATGAATTTGTGTCAAAGACCTCTTCCAGCAGTAGTATCTATAGTATAGTACTAGTAGCAGTAGTAGCGGGAGTAGGATGACAATGAAAGACTACTTGGTGGCATGTTTTTACCCCATGGAGATGTGGATGGAAATGAGCTAAATCCAGCACAGCACCACTTGCCTGCTCATTAATATTCATTGTCGCATTCAAATAAATCTATGTGCTGCAGGAAATATAACCACATTAGTCCAGTGCTCAGGCTTTTGTCGCTCAGAGACTAGATTTGAAAAAAGGCTCTGCTTGTTACAAGTTTATTCACAGTCTAGCGCCAAAGTACATCTCAGACATGTTAGTCACATGAGCCATCTCCTGAGCTCCTGCTGTTCCCAGAGTCAAGACTAAACACAGTGAGGCTGCGTTTCAGTCTTTTTAAAGATGTGAGATGGTTGCGTTTAGCTGTGACAACAACTTATTAAATCAATCTCTTCACTTAAAGATTTTGGATTTAATTAATTGTGTTTATTGATTTAGTTTGCTTTTTAAGTGTCATTTATGTAATCCGCTTAAATTGTCTTTCGTACAAATTGTGCTCTACAAAAAAATGTACCTGTGGTCGTAGTGATGGTAGAGGAAGTAGCAGTAGTACAGTAAACACAGAAGAGTCATGACTTACCTCACTGTCCATCACTCCACGCTTTGATCCGATGATGTCACTGTGCTCAACGGGAACCTGTGTTTTTACATCTACAACAACAAACTACAGGAGCCCAGAGGGACATCTGTGGGCTCGTGCAATGCAACTTTGAAATATATACGTATGCGTTTCAAATCAACACAGTGTTTATTTATTCATACCACATTAAAAAAACATGTCTGATGCATAGTTTCTGAAGTTTTCTTTTGGTGTATGTACTCAGGCATTGCATGAGGTTTCAGACCAAAGCTTCATTGTTAGTAACCATTGACAATAATAGAACAAGCACCAAACCACTTTAACCATTTATATACCTTTTATATTCATATAAAACCTGCACCTGCCGCGGTAAACACATAATTTCTGCAGAACACTCAAATCCCTCTGGTCTCTGAACGCACCGCACCAGTTTCCTCTGAACACATATTCACACTTTCACTTTTTGTGGTCGCAGACTTTCGTTATAGCACATTGCGAGACTCCTAATTTAAATGCCAGTCCCCTTTGAAGTGCATTATGAGAAACATGGCTATTGTTTTTGTTTTTAAATGAAGGGACATTCCAATTAAAAGTGTCCCCAAAATTAGTGATAATTTCCCATTTCGATTTCCCCCAAAATTTCGGCACAAACAGTAGAATCAAAACAAGACTAAGGCAAGTAGACTCAAAAGGACACTTTGTGCTCGTACTTACTGTAAGTAGGGACTTTACATTGAGTTGAATTGTAATGAGTTGGTATCTTTTTTTCTTCTTCTTTTTTTCCGTTACTGAAAAATGTGTAGCTATGGATGACAGGACACTGTTCCTAACGCTTTCTTAAACACAGCATTATTTTCTTTATCGGACAGCACATTGTGTTAGAGTCCCTCACCAACACAGAATATATTTCTAATTTTGGGACAAACTAAATGAGAAATTAATACCTTCATTGCTCAAGTAGAATCAGGCCTAAAGCTAAAAGCATTTTATGTCCTTTTTAAAGCCACCACAACAGATACAGAAATATAACACACCAGCGCACACCAGAAGCACATGGCTACTTAATATGCGTAAACAAAAAGACATTATTTAGCTTCCGATCAGAGTTGATTTGATTGTACCAGTACAATCAAGAGTCGATTGTACTGGTACAATCGACTCTTGATTACTTGGAGTACTTGGCTAAACAAAGGCTAAACAGAAGCACTGCAAAGGTAACAAGAATTCTTTGTAGTAGTTTTGTTTTTCAGGCGGGGCAGAGCTTCCTCACTGCTGTGATCGTTAGCCCGATAGCTGTGGAGTCCACCGTAGCGAGTGTGTCGCATTAAGACTAATATTTTTTACTTATTATGGGAAATTGGCAGAGCACCAGACATTGAGCGTGTAAAGGGGAAGCAGATATAATAACAGATAAGGCTGAGGAAGTCCCCTTTGTTTTATGTGGTTAATGCTGAAAAGACGCCAATGTGTTATCTGATGTGAACTTATGTCATCTACATAAGATTATCTAAAGGGGAAGTTGTAGTTACGTTGTTTGCCAATTCTGAATAGTTTAGTTTTGCTTAGTTCAGCATAGTTTATTTCTAGGCACTCCAATAGCTGTGCTTCATATTTATTTATTTTCTCCAGTTTGGCCAAATCTAAAAGCTTCAACAAAAAAAGCATCAAAATGGCAGCGAAAACGAGGATGAAAACACAACAAAATGTGACAAAAAAGCGATGAAAAGGCCACAAAACAGACAAAAATCTGACAAAAACATGGCAACAACGTGACAAAAATGTGTCAATCACTTTTGTAGTAGGTCTTAGATTTCAAATGAGGCATTGCTCTAGCCTATGGTCTGTAAACTCCAGTTGAGAAGCTTTTAGATTTGGGTAAAGCCGAACTGGAGAAAATGCGCTCGGTTAAGGCGGGGAGTAAGAGGTTTACTTCATGTACAGATGGTCAACACCAATGTGTCTCTTCAGTTGTGATGTGAAGGCAGACGTCTGTTCCATTTTGATTAGTTTTAGTGGCAAGACATTCCATTCTTTCATAGCTCTACTATAGAAAAGTCCTTTTCAGAAAATGAGTGTTTGATTGCGAATTGCCAAGCGAATATTAAATTACGTGTGGGACACCAGTCGTGAATATGATAATTTTATAGATCCCAAAGTACAGACTTGACAAAGAGTAGCGGTTAATGAGACCTGACGGGCTACAACTATAGGCCTACTACTACTAATCTGGCATAATCATGGGATAACACTCACTGTGGTGGTTAAAACTAACAAACATATCTCTAAATAGAAGCCACTGCCAGACCAAATATTTTTGGACACCTCAGAATCTGTATTTTGTTTTTAAAATAATGAACTGGCAAAGCGAACAAACTAAAACAACCATAAGAGATGAAAGTGAGAAAGACAAGACGACATGCTTTTTGGCAATGACAATTTGAGCACTGAAATAGTTTTCTGGAGGTCGGTTAGAGTGCAGCTTCATCAGTCCAAGGCCCCAGTTTTAGTTTTATGTTCGGGACACACAGGCGCGGCGGGAGTAGACAGGCCCCACGTACCGAGCGACGGGACTGTCCTCTGACTCAACCGCATTCCTGTCCAGTAGATTTACAACCCCTTACGCCCACCCCCTCACACCCTCAGCTCCAAACATGCCCCGGGACGTATCCAAATTACAGTCATCCAGCGCGCATTCCTGCTGCAAAAAACATGGCTCAGCTCAGGGTCGCGCTAACTGCTAGCTGCTAACTGCTACGTGCCGCCGCTGACAAATGACTTCCTTTTGAAGAGAGATTTGGCGAAGACGAGGGCACGGAGTCGACGCGTTCTGTCTATGGAAATAGTTTAAAAAGATTGCAAAGCATTTAGCTAAAGCTTCTGTTATTGTGCTTTATCCAGGCTTAGTAACGTCATTTAATTGTGGCTCTTGCATGGATTGTGAAGCGTGATTAATCTCCGGACACTAATTGCACAGGAAATCAAAGCCAAGACATGTATTTAATGTCAACATTTTATTTTTGGTGGCATTCGATTGAGGGAAAGAAGTTATGTTAATGAGTTTCATCTTTAGCGTTCTATGTTTAAATTGAATTGTCTGGTGCTCAGGGAATGATCTGCTTGGCGACAGCGGTTGACATGCCACATTTGAGTTATTGTCATGTTTAGAATGTTCAATTGTTTGTGTCATGGTATTGTATTATATTGGTTTGGCGCCTGGAGTGCAGTATTGGATTCCCGCGGGTGTCTTTTTTATGTTAAGACCGCACAGTGGCGGGAAAAATGGTGAAGAGCGAGCAGAGACATTCAGCAAATTTCCTAAGAGGCCTTCAGTGAGCAGTAATAGCATCACTAACGGGCATCTCCTACGAGATTAATAATCCACAATATTGTTCCGCAGTTGTAAAAAGGGGTTCAGCCGATCAATAGCATTTAGCCACTGTTGGCATAACATAATAGAGTTCAGGATCGTGATGTCATAACGCTAAGCATCATGGGATTTGCAGAAATAATAACTAATGGAGATTTTAAAAGGTAAAATACTGGAGTTATTGTTAACATTAACAGATTCCAAAGCTTTTATCTCCATCTCCATTTTTCATTTTTAGCTAATGTTGGTGTATGGAAAATGTTTGCTAGTATCCATAAACATGTCAGATTTCTATGGTAACAGTGAATTTATAACATTCCATAACGAACAGATAGCAATGGGTCATATTAGATCGCCATGGCATAGCAAAGAGGAACCTTTTTTTTTCTTACTCTTTTTAGATGTTTTCTGGTGGACTATGAACATACTTAGCACACTCAAATAAAGTCAAGTCAAATGTGCATCATTATGAATGTTTTTTTCACTGCAGATTGTCCACTAGAAGTGGAAAACCGGCACTCTGACCTAGCGGTTAGCATGACGCCAACGTTAGAATTATGGTTATATGCACAAATCCGTTGAAACTCTTTGTTCCTTTCCGTGTCTCTACGTCTTTACTTGGCAGCGAAAACACCCGTATTTCAGAATTGGTTAAAGTAGTAGTGGATTAATAGCTGAATGATTTGTTCTTTTTCCTCTTTGTTTTCCCCTTCGAATGTAACCATTTATGGGCTTCCCAAAGATGCCACGTTAGTTTAATAGCCGCTTCTTTAGTCTCGTTTTTGTCTTTTCACTTCTGAACAATTTCATAAACTCCATCAAAAGGCGGTATTTGTCCACGGTGTTCACCTCACGGTCTTTTGGCTTCTTTTAATCGTCATAATCGTCACTGTGTGTAATGCAGTAGTAAGGTGTGTGTGTGTATTATGTTTCCTTTGCTGCACGTGTTCTTTGTTATGGAAACAGAGGTACATCCGAATGGAGTATTATACTGTGTTCCCTGGGTAGAAGCACACTAAGCGGAAAAGCGCTGTAAAGCTGAAATGTTCTCTCTCTCTGATGGGGACAGAGTTTGACTTATTGTCCTTAAGTGTCTTTAATAACACGCTCTCTTTACTCTGTGTCCCGGGGCAGTGTCCCTCAGTGACCAATGCGACCTCATTTACGTAAAACTACCGCTCATTTACATGCACTACTGTCTAATTATTGTTTGGGTTCACGTTGTTATCTTCAGACGGAGAGCAGGGACAAGGCACAGTATTTGAAAGAAACCTCCAAACAGAATTGTGGCTCTTTAAGCTGTTATGGTGTACTTTGTGGTTAAAACTGTTGCTAATGTCCATGTTTTTGTTCATTGCCCCCCCCACCCCTCCCCTAGGTGTACACAGACAGCCTCAGGACCTCTCCGGGTACTACTCTCTCCCCCCGGGCGGAGTCGGGCAGATCACTCCCTCCATGGGCTGGTGAGTATATATCGTCAAGATCCATTAATCTATGGTATGAGGGGCCTAACACAGAATAAAGTCAATAATGAAAAGACTTCGAGCAAACAAAGGACTCAACAAACAAAAACCTGGGCAGCTTTTCCTGTTCAAAAACATACTGTCTGGAACCATAAGTTCCGAGAGGTGGCAACGTTTTGTGAGAGAACTGAGGGAAGTTATTAAATTGAATGATTGTCCTTAAATTGTAAAGTGGAAGGGATTTTCTTTGAGAATGGTCTAACGCTTCTGAATCCTGGAAGTTTGATCGTCAGAAACACAAGATGCAAATGGAAACCTACTCAAAGTGAAGATTAGGTCACATATTTCGGTGCTCTTTCTTTAATTAAACGAATCAGCACTTTTTTTTCCTCTGCTCCACTCTCCTCAGTTGAGAGAAAGGGAAACAGGGACGGGACAGAGAGGAAACAGTGAAACAGCTGTTGTCAGTGTTTCTACGACGACCTGTTCCCACAACTCTGACTACAAAACAATGACGTGATTTACCACCAAAATGTTCTGCCTTTTATTTTTTGCAATAATTTAGCGAACCTGTCATTCAGTGTATAGACTAGAGGGTCTGCATATATTATGTCGCAATAGAAGTAGACCCTTCATCAGTATATTTAAATACAGACAGCAACACGTCATACAAAGGTCCGTGGCCTCGCCGAGGGGGAAGAAAACCTCTCATGGTGACGGGCCATACACATATTTATCACATACCAATAAAGTCTGGCCAAAATCGGTTCATATGGATGTTTTTCCACAGCAAATTGTTCAGTAGAAGAAAAAAAAACGGCACTTGTAGCTAACATTAGCATACGTAGCATGAAGCTAACGTAGTTTCTGATTAGCATTGTCTGTTTTTGAAATATTTATGGGCCACTTTGCTCCTCTCCCTTTTTTTAGTAGAAACATGTATTCATAATTCAGCATTTGTTAAAGAAATGGTGGAGAAATGGGAGAAATTCATTTTATTCTTTTCTTTTGTTTTCCTCCTCTGAAAGCTTCGAACATGATCATTTATGAACAAATCCAAAGATGCCGTCTGTATCTATAGAAAGGAGAAGCGCTGTTTAGTCCTAACGTATGAGAACAGTTGGCAAACTTTTATTTTAGCGTTCGTTAGCCTGTCCAATGTATTTTCCCTATAGCCGTTAGCACTTAGCCATCAAACATCGCACATTATGGACGATCCAGATGTTTTTCAGCCGTTTTCCATCGACCACATGTAGGTGAGGTCAAAGCCTAGTTAGAAATCATTAATGAATGTACAGACCAGAGATTTTAGGCAAGAATTAGCGTATAAAAGTTGTCTTGTGTAAAAGTAGCCATCTGCATTTTGTGAAGTTGGCCATTAAACATCTTATAATAATGTTAATGATAAAGAAACTACTGAAATGATATGAATGCCATGAAACAGACAAGTCATGCCTCGTCCTTCTGGCTCCATTCATTTGTATGGGGATAGAATGCACAATGCAATGAGCTAACATAAGTACGCATTGGTACATGTTTCTGCGATTTCTATGCCTATGACCTGTACATTCGTAAATGAACTTGGAAAATCCGACTTCCCCAGGACAAATGGGAACGCAGCGTAATTATCCAGCATAAAAATGACAAAGCGCTTTTACCTTTTCCTTACCTTTGACCCCTGTTCGTTACCTGTCCTGTCAGGAGACGCTAATCTGGGATCTGATGATTCATGACTGTGTCCGTGTAGGCCAGGGGTAGGCACGTTTGCGTCGTGGAGGGCTGATTTTCAATCATAAAACATTGTATTTTCCACAAGTTTTTATTGAACAAGCTGAAGATTTGCCTTTAAGAGATTGAAACAACCGAATAACAATTATTTTAACAGACATCGGTGTGTTACCATGCATTTTCAGATGGAAAATATTCAAGAAATGTTCCTTACGGGCTCAAGATTAACTTTCTGGTGTCCCGACCCACCAGTTGAGAACCACTGTTTTACATTATATATTATGACAAAATGGGGTGTTCTGCCAGGAAATGTTTTAAATACGGACACTATTTCTCGCGATTTTAAAGTACTTTAACAGGTATTTGATCCCTTATTTGCATAATAATATTTCTCAAAATCATCTTAGGGGCCAGAGATTCTGTGCTGGAGGGCCCCCGGGCCTGATGTTGCCTACCCCTGGCGTAGGCTCTCAGTCGTCCACGGTGTTTGAAACATAGAAACATATAGAAACCGTGAGCCGCTTTAAAAAATGAAATGAAGATCCAGTTACAAAAGAATCTGCAGGATATTGTCTTGTAAATTGGAGTACAATTTATGATCAGAGGTGGGTACGTTAGACAGAATATTTATCGAAATAAGTACTGTACTCAAGAAAATGAGTCATGCAAATAAGTAAAAGTAAAATGTGGAGTGAAAATAGGCTATTTATTTGAGGGGTGATTTAGCATTTAGCTCGGAGGACACACTTTCACACCAATTTGTGTCTAAAGTAAAATCTCCAAAGGTCTGTACATTCATTATTGATTTCTAACAATTTAGGTGAGGCTTTGACCTCACCTAAATGTGGTCGACGGTTTGACAACAGCTGAAAACATCTGGATCCTTCATAATTTGCCATGTTGGTCACATTTGATTTTACACTACTACTACTGCACATACCGTGTGTACTAAGTTATTTATCTACCGACGTCTTGTATAGTCCCAGGACATCAGCTGCATTGTTTCATCAAACCCCTTGATTGTTTCTATGCCTGGATGTTCGAACGTTCTTGCCTCATTAACCGCCGCCGTAACCAAGCACATTTTCTCCAGTTCAGTTTTGCCCAAATCTAGAAGCTTCTCGACCGGAGCTCACAGACGGAGTAAAAGCTAAGACCTACAAAACGGATCGAAGCTTTTTCCTGGTGTTGTCGTCGCTTTTTTCGTCCTATTTTTTTTCCTTTTTTTCGTCACCCGTTTTGCTGCGTTTTTGTCGCTTTTCCATCACTTTTTCGTCACCTGTCACGTTACGTTTTTGTCGCTCTTCTGTTGCTTTTTTATTTATTTTTTTGCTGTGTTTACGTCCTCATTTACGTCTCGTTTTTTTATTTTATTTTTTATGCTTTTTTTTTTTCCAAGAAGCTTTCAGATTTGGTTAAAATGTGCCCGGTTAAGGCGGGGTTAACAGAAATGTCAAACGAAGCTTAATGATTTTGTGTATTTTGGTTTATATTCAGACACCGTTTAGCTCGATATTGTTAATTCTGCCTACAGTGGGTAAATCCCCGACAGGAAGCCTTAAATGCCATCCAGATCTCGAAAAGGGCACTCGCACATTTCAATAGCCCTCAACAGACGTCTCATTTTTCTCCTTTAACTATTGCTCCTAATCTCCTTAAAGCCAGATTATGTTGTACGGGCTTCTTGTACGATATGGCTTTGTTTTCAAAAAATAAAAAAAAAAGCGTGGATTTACTCCAAGCGAAAATGTCACGCAGTTGTTTCGAGTTGTGTCCGACTTGTGCCACCATTGTTCGCCCTGACGATCCCCAGATGTGCCGCGCCAGTGGGGACTTTCTGCGCCTCTTCTTTTTTTTCTTTTTTTTTTAAACAATGAGAACGAGAAGCTAAAGATTATGGGATGTTTTGGCGTCCGGGTGCGCGTTTTCTGGCGGACGCCGCGGAGGGGGATCGAGGCGCTTACTCTAAACATGTGGCATCATTGAGGAGTCGGTTGGGACGAGCGAGGAGATTGAATTTTTGAACCGCTGGCACAAGTCGACGGCAAACAAATGCAAGTAAATAAGTTTTGGATAAACAGGACATTTTTGGAAACAGATGGGAGTTATTGGATCTTCTCAGTCAATATCACCATGACAAACCTACGAAACACAACAAGAATATTCGTTTCAACTTACAGTATTATACAGAGAATTAGCCGTTTGGTCCCAGTAGAGTAGGGTAGCAGTGCCTTTCAATAGCCAAGGTCTGAAATATTTATCGAAACCTTTGGACACAGTATGAGCCTTGATGGCCCTTGGAGTCCACTTCCCAGGGTACAGACTAAACATGGTGAAGCCACATTTGTCTTCTATGCTTCCCAATCATGGAACTCCTAACCAGAAAATCAAAAGTCCTTTTTTCTGACACTCAAAGACACTTTAAACCAAATGGCCAAAACCAAAACTGGTGAATCTTTTCTCTTGTCTCATTCTCATTGTCGTTTGTCTTAATTTCCAAAATCATTTTCAGACACTGTTTGAACCTCTTTCTCTGTGTCTGCGATCTCCTTGCTCCCGTGGGTTACTATCCTGGAATCTTGAACAAATCGAGCTTATACAGTATAATAAATGTTTTGTTGGGCATAATGGATGGACTTGCTCTTATTCACTGTGTCACAATGGCTTTGACAGTAATGAAGTCTTGAGTGAATGCCCAAATGTTTTCCCTGATCATTATTTGGAAGTGATTGGAATCACAAACCTGACACCAAATATCTTTAATGAAACTCTAGATAGGACATGGCTGTAGTTAGGTCTGGGCGATATGACGATATTAGACCGTCTTACGATCTCCAGAGCAGACGGTCTGTTATTTTAGTGGGATCGTTTCATCACGGTTTTATGCACTTCAGCACAGTTTACTCTTTTCATCGTCAGTGAAGGAATCATTCCGAATACTGTCCCCACTTTTGGACGCCTTTATGAGACAGTCATGTGACCTTAGTTCACATGTGCCGAGAGATTGTTTTTGTTTCATGTGGATAGGTCCGGCCTTTAACAAGATATTAACCAGAAAACTAAGCGGAAACTTCAGCCTTTTCCAGGGTCACCATAGTTACCAGCGTAGGATCCTTAGCTGTGTAGGATGCTGTGATGTCATGTGAACGCGACCTGCCGAGTACTGAGTTGTGTGGTCTTATGTCAGGCAGAGCCAGTATCCCGCGCTCTCGTCCTGTGGATTCAGACAAACCTTCTCCTCCAACCTCCCCAGCTCCTCCTCCTCCTACTCCAGGTAACACCAGGACCGGCCCGACGCTGCACCACGGACTAGAGCGGGACCAGACCCTGGGGACTAAATGTACAGGGGACTAAGCAGGAACTAAACCTGGACAAATGGACTGAACAGGACTTAACCAGGGGCTAACTCGGTGGGAAACTGGGGAACACATTTTGAATTAAAGGTGTATTATGGAACTTTTTATTTGAATAAGACTTGGTGTTTTGACCATTTTGTGACCCAGTGGGCGGTACCGTGCTTGCACGCCGGGCCTACGTACAATTACAAAAAGAACCGGCGTTCGATCCTAACATATTTATCCGGACAACTTTTCAGAGTCCGTCAGTGTGTTTTTCCTATAGCCGTTAGCATTAGCCATCAAAAACAATCGCAACATCTGAACGACCCCGATGTTTGATGATGATTTAGCCTCAATAAATGAGGAGTTAACACTTAATTCATCATGAACAAGTCATTAGCTAAGTGTGATTAACACTTAATAACTACTTAATGAATCGGTGAACTATGGGAAGGACTATTCGTTATGGGTTGGCATGAACTGGAGTAGTTAAGTTATTAAGGTAAGTGTTAGTCACAGTTAGGTAATGAATTTTTTAAGGCTAACTAAGGTGGCGTTATTATAAAGTGTTACCCAAGTTCCATAATGCACCTTTAATTTCAGGCCTAGTCTTTTGATGACTTTTTCTGGCGTTCTAGTCGGGTTTAGCAACAATAATCCCCTCTAGTTTTTGGTTTGTGTTGACATTATTTAACTGAGCTTCTCCCACTTGGAACAAGGCAGTGGATTTAAATGATCCGAGGCTCCTTTTAATCATTTTAGTCGTAGTTTTAGTCTCATCAACCACTGTTTAAAGTGAGTCACAGCCCGGTTTCAGTCAGCAAAGATATTACTTTGACTAAAATGACAACAAAAATACTTCATTCGACAAGACGTGAACTAAAACCAGGACAAACTGCTAATTTTGGGAACTCAACCCAGGACTAAACCGTGACCAAAGCCGCGCTGCAGCTGCCAGACCATCGACCAGCCCCGCTTTTAAGAACTCCTCCTGGCTACAGCGCAAATGCAACTCCCGTAATGCATCAGCGCTGTAGTCGAGACGAGTTTAAAACCTAAAGGGACGCCAGAAGAGCTGCTGCAAAAAAACAAAAAACAAAATGCAAAACGGTGGGGGCTGAAATGTGCACCGAGACCCCACCGCTTTGCTTTTTGTTGCTTTTTTAGGACTGTAAGAATAATGGCAATAAATAAACCAATACATGCATATTTAGAGGTAAGAACTGCCTCACAAAGTAGTGCGCTTTTTCATATTCAGCCCAAAATGATGCTTTGTGTTATTGCTGTAAATGCTTTGCTTGTAAGACGCTGTATCCGAGGTGAACTCTTTGAGAAACGCTCATGTGATTTTGGTTTGAGTTTGGCGCCATCTTCTGGCAGCTTCTATGATTCCGACATTTATTTATGTTTTTAATCATGACATTGTTTATGACGGCTGAACTTTGGTTGCAAAGTTGTTTTCCAGACGGTAAAATGTCCTGCCCTCAAAGGTTTTTCCAGTGGATCTGTTTTTAGGAGAAAAATCCAAAAGGAAATTGAAATCAGTGCATCAGAATATGTATCTTGTTTTGAGCAGTTTTCACTCATTTCGACTTTCCTTCCTGATCGGACCAAAAAAAATGCTTTGCTTGTTTGATGACAGGTCTGAGGTAAATCTCGCTGTAAATAAAGTAAAACAATGGGGCAAGTGCAATTTCTTAAACCACTGTCAAATAAATCAACCTGAAATAAAGACAAAATGTATTGAATCAAGTCGGAAACACCTCAGAACAAGAGAAATAATCTAAATCTGAAGTCAAAACAACTTTGATTTGAGACATTTAAACTCATCTAGATATTCTTTTATTTTTTTAGCATTACTCCAATAGAAGTCAAAGTTGCTCAGTCAATTTTGTACTTAAAGATGCATTATGAAACTTTTATGTGGAAAATATATATATATATTAGTGAGTAACCCCTTACCACTCACCTTAACAGAGTGCATTTTCTCCAGTTAGCTTTACCCAAATCTAAAAGCTTCTCGCCTCGAGCTTACAGCCTCTAGGCCAGAGTTAACGCGTCACTTGAAAGCTAAGACCGATAAACGGATCTTTTTCCTCACGTTGTTGCCGTGTTGTCATCGCTTTTCTCACTTTCTTTTTAATCTCATTTTTGCCACTCTTTTGTTGAGTTTTTTGTTCCCTTTTTTTAACTGCACTTTCATAGATTTTTGTCACCTTTTTGTCGCTGTTTTGATGCTTTTTTTTCCAAGAAACGTTTAGATTTGGGCAAAGCCAGACTGGAGATAATGTGCTCGCTTCAGGCGGGGGTTAAGAGGTTTTAAGTGAAAGAGCTGTATTTGCTGTAAAAAGCACTGAATTATTCAAAGTAGAAAGTACAGATTAGTGATTTCCAAAACAACTCTGCGGCTTCAAATCAAAACCACAAAAGTAGCGCCCCAAATTTACCAACACGACGGGGACAAACCCGCTTGCTTGTCTCCACAGCGCCACCTGCTGTTCTGAAGATGGATCGCTACGATACTTTGCGGCTTTTGCTTTGTCGCTTTGCCAAAACGCGCTTCAGTGCCGACCGCTTCTCACTGCTCACGTTCAGCCACACTGGAAATGAAAAAAGTCTTTATTTCTGTTTTCCAGGTTCCCTCACTCGCTGATGCTCGGGCCCTCGGGTATGCACCCCACGGGGATCCCCCACCCCGCCATAGTGCCCCTACAGGCAAACAGGAGCACGACCAGTACGACCGCGGCATGTACACGTAAGGCACAGGCGGCTTCCGTCTGCTGTATTTGTGACACCATCCTAAAACATGCACAACAGGCTCAAACGCGGATGAAATAATATCGACAGACGATCTTTAAAAGCTTCTATTGTGGCTTTTTTACCATCATTTGTAAGGCCAAAAACAAGACATGAAGTAATTAGCGAGATGTGCGTCTTCTTAGTAGAGGCAATTTGAGCAGTGAAAGGATCGGGTGAAAGTGTCTAGACCTCCCACCCCGTGACATCAGCTGGTGGTATAGAGTGTTGCTCTGCAGAAAGTAATCTTGGAATAAGTGAAATTTTTAAGTCACTAATTTCAAGAAACATGTCCACGAGACACGTTTTTTACACTTAGATTAACAGAAAAGGTTTTATTACACTCAAAACTTAAACTGAAAGAGTAAAGATTACTTTTTGTTGTGTGGTGACGGACTCAAACATGAAAGGCAGGGGGGGTAGAAGAAGAGTGATGTTACTTAAAAATAACTTTGCTTACTCAAGTAAAAGATCACTTGGTGAAAACTCTATTTGAGTACTGTGGATGCAGATAGAATAATACTAATATTACTTCACTTTTAGCTTAAAAAGTCAAATGTTTAAGTGTAATCTGATAAACACAAGTTTCAAAGGTAACACTTGATACATTGTACCTGCCAAATTGACTACAGTGTAATGTGCTGTGACAGTGTGTAATAACTTGTACCTATGGGTTAGATACAGTTGAAGAAATCTGTCCATGAGTCAAGATTGTTATACTTAAAGTAAGATGTTTATTAATGTTTGCTTGCGTGTGTGACGCTGTAGAAATCAAGTTGATGCGGAGTCTTAACAGACAGTCTGGATTTTTCCAGGCTAGCATTAATCCGCATATGGAAAGATGCTTTGTGCCAGACTTTAGCTCTTGGAGCTCATTTCCATCTACAGCTGTCTTATGTCCATTAAATTAAGATGTTGTATCTAATTTTGTGTGCAATGAAAACTTTTTTCAATTAAAATACTTGCCTCATGGACAGATTTCTTGAAATGTCTCACTTATTTAAAGAAAATGTCTTTTACTTCAAGATTACTTTGTGTACTAATACTTGACAATAATAGTCAAGTATAATAAACTACTCCAGGAAGTACTGTTTATCCGAGTATGGGTCTGAGGGTGCCTGTCGTTGCGTTGTGTGCGTAGGAAGGCGCAGGTGGAGGTGAAGCGGGAGAAGGAGCCGAAGAAGCCAGTGATAAAGAAGCCCCTGAACGCGTTCATGCTGTACATGAAGGAGATGAGAGCCAAAGTCATCGCCGAGTGCACGCTGAAGGAGAGCGCCGCCATCAACCAGATCCTCGGCCGCAGGGTAAACCAGGAAACCAATACTCAATTGTGTGTTTTTTTCCCACAATGGATTGCAATTCCATTCTTATCATGAAAATGCAAGTCAAAAGCAATAAAGATTATCAGTTCCGTTATCAGTTGTTTTTAGGATGTTTGGTAGGTTTTCACTGCAGATTGAACCGTATCCATGGTTACGCATACATTTCATTCCAAAAAACCTACCAGAAATAATAATTAACTTGAAATAACAAAGGCGCTACGCTAACCACTCATACAGACACAACGTTTTTTGTTTGTTTTATTCGCTTAAAAAAAGTTACACCTTTAAAGTCCAACATCTACCATAAAATGTTCCGATGACGTTTTAATTTCTGCTCATTTGCGAGTGGGAATAAATCAATTTGAAAGTAATGTTTTTATAGGTGTGATATACAATAAAGGTTTAATATTTGTTTTCTTTTTCCCCCCACAGTGGCACGCGCTGACCAGAGAGGAACAGGCCAAGTATTACGAACTGGCTCGGAAAGAGAGACAGCTCCACATGCAGCTGTACCCCACCTGGTCGGCACGGGACAACTACGTAAGAACAAAAGACACACACATCAAAATATGAACCGCATTCACTGTTTTTGAACTTGTCACCGTAAAAAGCTATTTGTACATGATTTACCTTCCTTTATTGCGTGTTAACCTCTCGCTAACTAAATGGAGCGGGTGACTTGTCATTGGCGCTCTGCGGAGTGAGGCGTCTGGTTAACCCTTGAGGAGAATGAGCTGTGCTGTCTGTTTGTGTGCAGGAGGCAGGCGGTAGCGAGGGCGGTAGAGCCGATGGGGTAGGGACTCCTTCTCCTGTTCTTTATGCCTCTGTGCTGCACGCCACACACTGCATGACAGAGAGGGATCGTGGGTAATTCTTCCTCGTGCATGCGCCTCAGTTTCGGCCCCTGTCTTAGAGCCGAATGACTGTGCATGTCCTGGTTTGTGTCACAGAGGCATAAAACGGCTCGTGAACTAACAAAAAACAGCTGCATGACTGCTTCGCTGTTGAGGCTTAGGGTTTAGAGCTCAACAACATCATTCTATAGAGTCCTTTTAGTGAGGCAAGGCCAGTTTAGTTCTGTCGCACATTTCATGTGAGAGACAAATCTAGACACAACATAAAAATACTGTAAAAATACTCAACACTATAAAGAAACGTTTTTCATTCATTTCGATAAATACAAATATACAACAGGATTTCTGCGAGACATTTAAAGTCATTAAATGAATTGTGCTCAAACTAAGGCCCTACATTTCATGACGCATTGTAACTGGTATTAGATCTAAATTTATTGGGAAATTATTCAAGAAAATGTTTTGATGTCATAGGTTACCAAAGCATGCAGCTTCAGTTGCACCATATTACTGGGTTACAGGTGACATCACAGGGTTCCAAAGGCCTATTATATTTATACAGGTGGGGGCAGGGAAATTGTTTTGTTTTTGATTAGATTTTTGGTGTTGTACAGAAAGACCACGGACCCAGTCATTGATATTAATGATCATTTTTGTGTGAAAGTGTAATGCAGTTAATAGGAACAAGTGGCTCCTGCTCCCCACATGGTAGTGTGACATCATCACATTCTAGAACCTAAAACGACAAATACAAACATATTAACCTGCACCATATACCAAAACACATTGGGCATAATAATGGAATTAAAAAGCATTAAACCTTGTATTTATTTTCAGTTAGCAGAAAACAACAGTGTTTTCAGCCTAGACTTGACTGCTCCAGATTTAAACGTAAACGCAGCCACACCTTGTTTAGTTCTGACTCACCAAGAGACCTCTTCCTGAGGTTTTCAGAGCCCGGAGTGGTCATATGGCTCTAACTTGTCAGAGAGACTATGGTCTGAGCGACAGGAAGCCAGTGCAAAGACCTGAGCACTGGACTAATGTGGTTGTTTTTCCTGTTTTTCCACATGTCTGTTCTGAGTTTGGTGAATCCCGACTTGGAAGCACATGCGTGTGAGGACTAATTAGCACATGTCACCGCCTATCATTGACCGTATAAGGACAAAAAGTGTGCCGTGCACAAAAGACAAAGGAGGATATTAACGACAAAACACAAATCCAAAACTAATAACCAACAAAACCCCCAAAGGATAAAAACCTTGCTCAAGGACCCTCTAAACCTTCTGTAATGAGAGCAAAGTCAGCCAAAGATTTGAATAGATATAACCTGTACATCACGAAAGGGTTTTCCTTCTCTTCCTGCGAGTCAGTCCCTTTAATAGATGCGGCGGCGGCAGCGGCGTGACAGTCCATGCGTGTCGCTCAATGAGTCAGTGCACCCCTTTGTAAACACAAGATCACAGGTCCAGGCTGATGTTCATCTTTAGCAAATAATGTTAATGCAGTGCATCAACGCATTAACATTATTTGTGAACGGCGCCATTCAAATGTTTTAGCAGTAATACATGGGATTGCTATTAATTGTAATTAATATTACCAACTTACTGCTGAATAAAGGCATCTGTAATTTAATATAATTATGTTTAGATTTTGTAATTAATACATGATTTAATATGTACAGATATATATGACTCAGAATGTTGGGTCCCACCAAGAGCATGATCGTGAACAGAACTGGAGATATTTTTTGGTTCATAGTAGTTCTCCTGGCTGTTCTTAGGATTTGTTCTTACAGAGGAACGTTTTCAGCCTTAAGAACACATGTTTGCGTAAGAACGTGTCGTGAATGAGGCCCAATGATCTCAGTTTTATCTGTATTTAGTGATGATGATATATTCTTATAGCCCCACCTGTGTTTTTTTTTACATGTTTCAGCCGCACTCTGCTGCCATCCTCTGTAGTGTCATGTGATGCTGCCGTGGTGTGTCTGGGCTGCAGATTTAAAGCGTTTTTGGCTAGGGATGCACCAATACCGATAGCAGTATCGGATATCGGGTATTAATGTCCCGATGCCAGAAACCAATACCACTTGACATGCAGCCGGCGCTCCTACGGGATGCAGCTCTCAGCTGAGGAGAGAAAAGAGCAACAAACTGGAGAATTCTTTAGTGGAAATCCAATATTCCACATAGAGCTGACTTTATTACAGACTACACTCCCTAAGTCAGAGTCTGTACTGCATTTAACCAGAGCTAAATGTTGTTAGTGCTGCAGCGTGGAGTCTGCAGTGTTTCCAAGATGCAGGCTAATGTTGCTAACTAATAGCTCTGGCGAGTCTTAAGCTGCTTTATGCCCAGGGGCTTAATTCATTTGTAAAACTAACCCAGCGATGAAAAAGTCCTCAGAAAATGCAAATTAAAGAGATACAGCATGTCCATATTGAGCGAAATTGAGCTGCAGCAAAACAGTCAAAATGCTGTAGGCTACTGGCTAAGTTGCTGTAAACACTCAAGAAAATCTACACAGAACTGTAGTAAAGGCAAAAAGAGACCATTAGTAGTAATGAGTAACCATCTCAATTCTATTGTTAAATAAAAATAGATAAATTAATAAAGCACAGGCATTGGAGCATGGAGCTTTTGGACATGGGCTGTTCGGTCTATGATAGACAGTGCAATAAAATTAAAAAGTATATTGAAAAGTGTAGCCTACTTTACTCAAGGAAATGTAAATGAGTAAATTAACTAATTTGATCTATTCACCTCAAAAAGTATGTTGAAGAAAATGCCTTGTACTCGTATCTGTAGTCGATATCGGCAAGTACTTAAATCAAAGTACTCGTGTCGGTTTTAGAAAAAGTGGTATCGGTGCATCCCTAGTTTTTGGTGCCGTTTACCATCAGGAAGAAAGAATAACAAGCGGGACAGAAACAAGCTAAAGTCGGCTATTTCAGACCACTGCGAGAGAGAGAATCACCTCTAGTCCTCCAGTTGGATCAGAGAAGCCATCGAGATCCGGAAATGTGCTCCTCACACTGTGAAACCGGGACGAAGAGCGTGTTCACTTTCTCACACCTGAAGCAGTGGGACTGCAGGTGGCGCTGTCATTCTGCCTCTTCACGCCAGAAGACGGCGCTAAACGATGTTTAAATCAGCGGACGAGACATGTCATATCAACATCTTTTACATGTACGGTCGTAACATGTAAAGGTGCAAAAGAAACACAGGACTGGCTCTGAGAATATATCATCCTAGATTAGCATTTTGTTAGCATGTCCAGTATAGCCTGGTTAGTGTGATTTGTTTCATTGAATTCTGCACTGAGAGAGTCAGTCTGGTACTGCTTGTGTTGAATGTGATTTACAGGCAGGGATTATGGCAGAGCTGTAGATTAGTGGTAGATAACTTTCAAATTCAGTCACAAGCATAGACTATGAAAACATGGAGGTAGCATGGCTATTAGCTGCTAAGACTAACAGGAAATGGGGAAAGAAATTGGACTTTCCCTTTAAGTCATTATTGAACACTGGCTTACTATTCTGACCTCCACACGTTTGTCTTTACATGCACTACATTGTATGATGTTTTTTTTTTTTTTTTCCTTTCACTGTTTTTAATCTGTATTTTCGCACTATTCTAAATATTGGAGCTGGCTCCAACGCCCAGCTAAAGCAGTTTTCCTGTAATCCCGCGCATTTAGAATTTGTGTACAATTTGTATATGATCATTAATGTGCGCTGTCCCTATCCAATAATGAAATAAATTGCTAGTATAAACGACCTTTCATTAACTCGCGTTGAACACTATGGGGAAGTACCCTCACTCAGTCCCTATTCTACAGGTTTGGCTGCAGGGCAAAAACTCATCTTCTGTATCAACAACAATTGTATTTCAACAGAACATGAGTTTCTTAATGATGTTTTAAAGTGGAACTAAACACCAAACTCCGCCCACCTTCACTGTCCAAAAATACCTGCCAAAGTGGGTGGCTCCTGGAGAAAGCTGTTGTTCTGCAGTAGTACGGCTAACCTCTCAGTGCGCTAGGTGCTAATGACACGTTAGCCTGATGGTGTGCGGATGGTCTGCTGAATGCTCGCACTTTCTACTCCTCCTTTGGTGCGCGTGGTCGGGGCGTGGGTATGAATGACCCTCGTATCAGAAGACTTTGCCCATGCAAAATAAAAAATATCTAAATTGCAGTTCACTGTTTAGCCATGAGGGGCAGCACACTAGCGGTTTGTGACGGTTTTGGAGAGTTTTGGACCACTAAAGTGCAAAAAAAGTAGGATTAGCGTTAAGTTCCTCTAACTCTGAATTGAATTTATATTTGATGATGAAGACGGGTTTAACTGTGGCTGCTGCACGGGGGCTTCAGTGCTTTATATGGGGAAGTTGGCTTTGTCTTTGTGGGTGTTTTTATTTATTTTTATTTATTTATTTTTTCTTCATGTATGAACCTGGGAACACCTCATGGTTTATCCTCGTGTGAAAGGAGATCTGAAGCTGTGTAAAAACATTAGAGTGGGGCCCAGTCAACATAAGATGAAACTTGCCAGACACATAGACCGTGCCTGATCAAGTAAAACATTTGATTTTACCGCCCTAAACACTCAGCCCAAGTCAGTAGTATACCACTCAAACTTTCTCTTCCTCGGGTTTTCCTCCAAAACACTCAGAAAACGAATGATATTTGTTGAAATCTCTGAAGAGGTCTCAGCCGGGATTTGAACCAACAATGTAGTGTATCAGAGTCCAGTGTTTTCTTAATACATGACTTAACCACTCCTGAGTAGAAGTAACATTAGTTTGATTAACATACGCTGGACAAGCACAAAAGAACTGAATTCGTCTGTTGAAGCTGAAAAGTTTGAATCTCATTCGCTCAAAATGAATAGTGAACATCTATCGAGTTAACAAAAAAATAACCTATGACAGTAATGGTCAGTCCGAGTGCTTAAGTTGCAGGGCATTAACAAGAAGCTCTCATGTAGTTGCGTAGCTACGTGGGGGCCAGGGGCCACTGGGAGGGCCAGGCTGAAGCTGGGGGTGGCTGTGCCAACTTTTTTAACTAACGCTTAAACCCACTAATTCCACAGCACAATAAGCTCTAAACAGCCTATTCATGTTTTATTCTGAATATTCTCATACATAGCCCAATTAAAATGCAAGGCAAAGTGTAATACAAAAAGTCAAAGTTCATTGGGTAATGAATAATAATGAGCATTAAAGGCACTGGATTTAAGTTGGACATTTTTATACTCACTACTGCCACCTCAGGTCTAGTGCATAACTGCAGTCTCTATATTAAACTCGTGCATGACGGCAATTCAGACCCGAATGAACACCTTTTTGATATTATTGTAGACAGATATTATTGTAGGCAGCCTGAACCTGAACTGAGCAATGAAAAATCCACAAAAGGCGACAAAGAAGCAACAAAAGAGCGACAAAAACATGCCAGAAAAGCAACAAAAATACAACAGAAAATGCGACAAAAACACGACAAAAAAGAGACCAAAAAGGGACAAAAGGAACTGGAGAAAATGCACTCGGAAAACTCTTATCCCGCCTTAACTGCGTTTTTGTCACATTTTTGAAGCGTTTTTGTCTTGTTTTCATTTTTTTATTATTTTGTATTTTAGTTTCACACAGCTATATCAAAGGAGAACCTTCTTGGACACTGAGATTGTGGGTTCCTTGCTGTAAACTCTGTCCTCTTGGGTCACACCAGGTCCATGGCCTTTATTTGCCGCTTGGGATGTAATCGCTGGTATTCTCATTAAATTGTGCATGGGTTTCTGTGTGTTTTGTTGCAGGGCAAAAAGAAGAGGAGGAAAAGGGAGAAGCAGCAGGACTCCAGCACAGGTAAACCCGCACAACATGCCAAACACTCTCCCTGTTACTATTTCATGCAGACGGCAATAGACAGGACGCCTTGGCTTTGCGTTGGCGCTGCTGTGTGTGGTGCCGCTCGTGCAGGATGCATCTCGCGTCAAACCTAACGCCCCAGATTTTTCCGTTTACCCAAAAGTCGTATCAAAACGTTACATTTTTTATCTAGAGTTCTGGGAAAGGTGGCAACATACAACTGCTGCAGTGAGGATCTGGTCTCAGCAACTTAATTTGAAAAGGCAATTTGATATTTCGCACATCCATCCACCTATAGAAGTAATAAAAGTACCCATACCACAGCAAAAGAGCGATCCAAGTTCGCTACTCTGGTTTTTAGCAAGTCATTTCTACATTGATGACAGATACTATGTCTGTGGCTAACGAACTAACACTCTCCGTTTGGTGCTTTTTCTCCTTAACCCTTCTCTCTACAGGGCATGTCTTTGCAACTGTGAAAGCTTGAGTGTTTTTAGCTCACTGTTAATATTTTCAGAGGTGGGTAGAGTGTCATATATGAGGCTAAAACTATGACTAAAATCTCTAGGTATTATTGTCAACAAATAAAACTGGATAAAAATTCAAGATGGGACTAAAGCGCAGTGTTTATGCCATTTTCAGTCGAAACTATCTAAGAATATTCCACCTAGGCCCCGTCCACACAAAGTCTGACAGGTTTTTCTGCTTTAGTCCCGTGAGTCTGAAGAATAAATTCACCTCCTCGTCTCTTCTGTGGATCGTAAATCCATGAAGCAGGTTAATTTTTTACTGCGTGTTACTGTTTACTTTCCAAACGTCTGCTGCGCTATCTACAGCCTTGTTCTGTTATCTGTGGTAGCACCACAGCGCCTCACACAGGCCTGGCAGATGTATCGCGGCATTTTCACAGACCTGAGTCAATCCATGTGAACGCACACATTTACTGAACTGGAGTTTCTGGAATTGTAAGTGTTTTGCTTTGTGTGGCTATACAGTAGCCCTAATAAAAGGTATTTTCCTATAAACAGCGTATCCACATCTATTTCACACTGAAGGCTCGGAATAGGGCTATGGCCAAGGGAAAAAAGTGATTGTTTTTTAGTTTGTGCTGGAAACCGGCCCTGGGGGGGTTCAAGGACTGTCCCCTTGAACTGTTTGGTGTGAAAACACCTAATATGGGAGGAAGGGTCTATGGCAACCTCTGACGCAAAAGATATGGAAGTATAAAGCGTGGCGATACATATGAAAGATTGAAAAAAACTCCTTGCTACCCACCTCTGAAGGGTTTCTTTTTCTTCTGCACTAACACTCGCAGCCTCTAGCCGGTATTGTACTGACTGGAGTCTTTGCCTGTGTCTCGCTGTTCTGTGCATGCCCCTCTCTCTCTCTCAGACCCCGGCTCCCCAAAGAAATGCAGAGCTCGATTTGGCCTGAACCAACAGACCGACTGGTGCGGGCCCTGCAGGTGGGTACATCACTGCCTGTACCACAGTCCGACCATCACCACCATCCCGGCCGTGTGCCACCTGCACTCATGAAAGCTTCATACTAACATCTGCTTTTCAAACTAAGCTCCTGCTGCTCCGCTAATCACTTTTGAACCCTCCTTTGGACTTGCCACCTATAGTCAAGCCGTGAACTGGAGAAGACATAAAATCTTCCATTCCAAAAAAAAAACTAATCCAGATCACTGTTCATTTCACTGATTCAATCTTTCATCATCCTTTTCATCAAGGTAACATTTTTCCAACTATAATTAGAATAAAAAGTAGTTAATGAGACTAAAACGCTGACTAAAATCTCCAGGTATTTTGCCGACAAATAGAAACTGTGCTAACTATAACGAGCTCTTGCTGTTTCCTCTTCGCTCTCCTCTTATTTACACTAACATCGCTCGCGGCCTCTTATGAAGCGCTCACAGGGCAAACTATTTCTCCCACTGTGAGTTAAACACTGTCCAGCTCCAGTATATATCGATGTTCAGGCTCTAGCGCCAGGATTAAAGAAACATGATCAAAACACCAGCACGTGCCCACCCATATTTTAGCTTGAGTCGACAAAATGTACATGAACTTTTTGTATCGACTAAAACCAGACTAAAACTGAAAAACTCAAACTAAAAAGGAGGATTTCTTTACACTCTTGAAACAACATCTTTAGTGGATTTTTGTTTATTTTCAGAGGGCTTTTTTTAATATTGGTTACACTGTATTTTACACTGCCCTTGACACTAAATTTAATTTTGTAATAACTTGTACCTATGTAGCACATGTACTGTGGAGGGCTGGGGCTTAAGGTTGGGGTTTTATGTCTTATTACATTATCCACCTCCAAACTATTATTCTATCGTTTATGTAACACATTAGTGCAAGTTAATACACACAGTTAGCACATTACATTGTACTAAACTTGGCAGGTACAAAGTGTTACCCTAATATCTAATACCGGCCTGATTTAATGAATTTTGAACCTAAAAAACAAGGCAATTGAATGTTTACAGATTTTTTCACTAATAATAAGCTTATCCAAAAACTGAACCAGATCCAAAATCCCCTCTTAGTTAAAATTCTTAGTAACTAATATATCGACCAAAAGACAATTTAAACCTGTTTCTATTCATTATTTTGATTTTGTCGGTGAGAATATTGGCAATTTTGACAGTTTTTATGCATAAATGTCTTTTTTTTTAAAGAAAACATACAGGGCTCGAAATTAACTTTTTTTCTTGGTAGCGCTTGTGCTCCTAATTCTGAAATTTAGGAGCACAGTCAAAAATTTAGGAGCGCAACCAAAAAAAACAGGGAAGCTTTTAACAGGGATGAAGGGGATTTAAACGTATCACACGCCACTTCCAGCCTTCTGTTGCATTTTAGAAGTATTATTTTAGCTGTTTGCAATGATTCAGCAATCTACAAAACTCATTGGGCTAAATCTTAACATTATAAATGGGACACCAGATCGCCCCCAACCCCCGACTTGCTCCGCCCCTGCTTCAGCGGACGTCATCGTCTCCTCACTCTGCGCCTTCACTCTCCTGACTGTGCTGCGGCAGAAAGCTCCATAGGTCGCGCTACACGCGGCAAACTCCTTTGTCAGAACCTTAGAAGACGTGTTAAACATTGTGTTTGTGACTTTACGTTTGTATTTTGCGAGAGCGGCGATGATTCACTTTCAGCGCTGCACGAGGGGGCGAGCGGGTTGGATTGAAGTTTGCGCTGCTTCTCCGCTGACATCGATTTGAGCGTCATTTGAGAGATCGTTCCCAGTCCCAATGAGTTTATGAATGACATATATATTCCTCGTTTTCTCATAAACAGACTACAGTTGCGTAAATACAGTGGCTCATTCAATGAAAGCGGGCGGATGAATGAGAGCGGAGCACACGCAGAGAACACGGGCTGGGCTGGTGCAGGTCGGCCCAGCGCGTGTGACTGAGAGGAATGACAGCGGCGCTGAGCCAAAAGAGAGAACAGATCGTAGTTTATAAGCTCTTGAACTATTTTAGAACAGAAAGTTTGCTGTTGCTGACAGGCAGCGTTTGTGAAAACAATGACACAAGCCTTTTTAAGGTAGCACGAGAAGGTTTTCTTTTAAGGTGGACCGGAGCATTTGTTTGCAGTCGCAAACATGCGAGTGATTCTATTTTTAGATCGCAAAGGCATAATTTTGGGAGCATTTGCGACCAAAATGGTTGCAATTTCGAGCCCTGACATACAATTGTAATAAATGTTTTCCTCTTATTTATGTCAATAATCTACAGCAAAAGTTGATATATCTAAATCTATTGTTATCACCTGCAGCGTGTGGCCTTAAACCACTCCAGGTTGACTTGAATTATCTTCCACCTGAAACCATCTCATTCGGCGAGTCCTTTGTGGTCCCCTAGCCTCGCGTCATGGAAATGTAGAACAAAGAGCAAAAACAGTCTGATGCGGTCAGGGCACATCCTCAACACCGCAACCCCCACCCCCTCCAAAAAAAAAAAACAGCGCCTAAACCTGGGGCAGTCCGTCTCCTCACTCAGGGCTCTGCAAAACGAGGGAAGTGGTAGTAGAAGCGCGAGTTGTTTAGACATGTTGAACTTTGGCAGCTACAAAATTCACTTTCTCTGGCTCTGAATGTGGCTAAAAATACTGCGGCGCCTCTTTCTGTGGTTAAAGCCTGACTCATAACGCATTCTGGTAATGACAGCGGGATCCTGTGAAGCGCTTTGATACGGCAGAGTCTGCACACGCGGGTGATGCTGAAGTTAAGGGTGGAAGCTTCAGTGTGTGGTTTTGAAATATTGCACACAAAAGTGAAGAGTGGGGAAGATGTCGAGAAAAAATGTATATAAGTATGATCAAAAACCATGCATTTTGTAAGAGAATACACTAAGTATGGATAGAAGAAACTGTAATGTTTTAAGTAGGGGTGTATACTACTTGTTAATTTACTAGAATAATCTGTCTGTGTCGACACAAGGCAAGTTTATTTGTAGAGGAATGTCCTGATCCAAACACTTCATGTTGGCCGATACCGATCCAATACAGTCTTTTGCATCATTATATTTCTATAGAATATTTATCATTATATATTGATAATATGTACCACATATTAGAGGCTGTGTAAGAATAATAAATTGTAGACCTCTCTATAAACAGGCAAGTGGTTTTAGATTTAGCTTTATCTTATTTTAAATAAGAAGGTAATGTTGAGTATTGTACAGGCTAAAATGGGCATTTTACATTAACCACTTAACTGCCACCTTAGGGTTAGGGTTAACAATTATTTACATCCAGATCTCAAAGCGTATTGACTGGAGAGCTTACAGCCTATATGTCAGTGTGATACCTAATTTGAAAGCCAAGACCTTCTAGTTTCTAAAACTATGTGTGAGATCTGTGTGAGTGAAACACAAGTTACATTTCATTTGCTGTTCTTAACCCTAATTATATCTTGATTAGTGTTAACTAATCCTAACCCTAGCACCCTGATCAGGGGGACGGCAAGTAACAGGTTAAAAGAAAAGTTTCATAATTGCAGCATTTGAAGCCCTGGTTACACTTTAGAATACGGCCCGGTAACTCCTAGGTAGTTACTGTAGTACATCCTTGGTACTAGGGATGTGCATTTAAAGCAAAAGTACTATTCGATAATCGTGGGGTACTAATCATTAATATTCGAATATTCGACAATAACTGCCGCCAGACTGCCCCCACCCCCCCAACACCCACCGCTGCGGAAACAGATATAGATCCACGATTTTCTCTTTCTTTTTTATTTTGACAGTGATGCAATTCACAGCGCAACATTATAGAACCGTTTTCTGTCTTTAATCCCATTAAACACACAGGATATTATATACAATACAAAAGGTGCGTGTGCGGACCGGGTTTATCCTTTCATAAATCACCCAATAATACCGTCGTCACGTCAAACAATTAACAAAGTGCGGAGACTTCAAACAATAATTATATAAATTTTGAACATTTTACTAAACATACCTGAGAGACAGCATTGCTGACGTGAACATTTTTAACATGCTCGTCCTCATAATCCGAAAAATAGTTCAAGCCTAATCCAATTTTTATTCAGAAAGATCAGCATGTCCACATGCACGGGATGAAGACGGGAACGAAGTCTGTTTACAATAAGTCCCGCCGTGGAAAACACCCTTTCTGCAGAGTTTACATTGTACCTCTGTTTCAGTTGATTTTTGGAAATAGCTCCACATGGAACTTTTTGAGACTGCTGCAGTAATTTCTCCATCGTGTCTTCTCCAGTTTGTTACTTTTTCTACGGCTTGGCATGTAGCCCGCCACTGTGTATCAAATGGTACGCTGCCCCCGTGCGGAAGCCGCCAGTAATACAATTTTTTCCCCCTCCAGATATGGTACACTATTCGATTTTTTATGATTTAACGACTATTCGAATATTCGAAAATCGATGCCCATCCCTACTTGGTACTTACAGAGATAATTACCAAGTACTTACAGTGGTACGTTTAGGTAAGTACCTAGGAGTTACGAGGTCGGCCCATTAGTCCGACGTCTCATTATTCTGAAAATCACCCATTGAGTAGGGGTGCCATTAGGGTTAGGGTTAGGGTTATATTTTTGTAATAATGAGACGTCGGACTAATGGGTTGTCGGACCAATGGCATGGCACCGGAGTTACCAGGCCATACCACTGCAAGTACCTGGTAATTACCTCTGTAAGTACCAGGGATGTACCATAGTAACTACCTAGGAGTTACTGGGCCGTATTCTAAAGTGTTACCGAAGCCCCTTCACAAAACGACAGCAGTAGATATTATAGTTTTTTTTTAGCTTCATCTGCTTCTAAAGGCCATTCAGGTCTATTGTGTAAGACATGAGCACAAGGAGCACATGGCTAATTATGATGTATATAATGTACCTATGTGAGCGCTCTCATCACCGCTGTTGGAGTGGATTCTGTCCGAGTTTCTGGCTCCTTCTGTAAAAGCTAAAACAAGGATCTTTTCTCTGACGACATGATGTTTTAGCAGGTGCTAAGCGTCTTCAGTGAGTGTCCAAGCTGTGGCTGTTAGCGTTAGCTTAGCATTAGTAGCTTAGCAATAACAGCGCTGCGGTAAACCTGCAGACCGGAGCCGCTGCAGATTCACGACCGTCTGTTGGTGAATCGGACCAGATCCAGTCATTTAATCCGATCCAATCAAAATGCCTGGATCGGATACCGATACTGAATATCGGATCGGGACATCCCTCTAATTTAAACATAAAATAATTGTAAGTGTTTTGGAGAACAGGAATGTATTAAAGGCTTCATCAACGTTAGCCTAAAAGTGCTAAACTGGAAGAATACGGACTCCCCAGTCACATAAAATAACTAATAAACTATCATCTTACTGCACACATATTTATGATTAGTAGTCCATATATTCATAGGTTTCCATAAACAGATCGGCAGCGTCGAGATCTAAAAGTACCATAGTACTGGTGGAGACGGGGGTGGCCTGTGGGCGGGTATATATATCTCTTAGCATTTTAGGTTGTATCTTGGATTGTATTATGAAACCATGAATACATTTTAAAAAGTTGGCTACTTTAAATTGAACTTCGATTGCAAATCAATAAAACGTAAACCATTATTAAATTCAGTTGTTATTCATCACACACCATTCATTTTGCGTTTTCACAGCCATAACTAGCGTCTGATATTCAGCCTGATTGTCAATTGAAAAAAAAAAAAAAAAATCTGCCAATGGATTTGCAAAACTTTGGCTACTCTTGACAGACATTTCACCATTCAGAATCACCATTCATGTTAGCTTGTTTGCAGAGGTTCTTAGATAATGGTACGGTGAGCAGAATTTTGTTCTCATTGGTTTATCTAAAGTTCTCTTAACTATGAGGATATTCACATCTAAATCGACGGAAGAGTTCAGGAATTACAGCTCCTCAAAATCAGTCGTTCCCTTTTTCCGAGGCGCAATAGTAATAGGACAGAAGCTGTGAAACACCGTCATGAACCACCACTGGACTTTCTTATCGTTTCACATTGTTCTAATCTATGTTTAGCATTAGCATTGTTCAGCGCTTTGGTCAACAGCAGTTGTGTTAAATGTTTTAGTCACTACATACTAAATATTCTCAACATAGTATGAAAAGCAGACATTCTAAAAACGGTATTCTTCGATGTAATAGGATAGTCTTTCTGATTTGGGCCCTACACTGGATTCAAAGTGGAAACATTGCAAGTAAGAACAGACATTAAGGTTTAATTCCACCGTTTGGACAAATACATCCAGTGAAACACAGAGAAACTATAAGAGTTTGAAACAATTCACTTCATTTCAAGTCGCAGAACCTTTTATAAAACATCCCATTGTTTTCATATTTTTCCCACGGTGTCGAAATACAGTGTGTGCCAGGTCTTTACTGCATAATCTGAGATCAAATCAAGTCATTCCAAACTTCACTTCTGTGGCACATTTAAAGTGATGGTCTGTAAGATTGCAAAGCGAGGAGAGAGACAGATTGATTTCAAAAGACATGACTTGAAAGCCACTCCTAGTTTGCAAAACATGAAGAGTGGAAGAATTTTCAAAAGTAAGCTCCCTCCCCCTCCCCCTCCCCTCCTGATTGGACCTGACGGGCCGGTTTACAGGAAAGCTCGTCTCATTGGTCAAAGTGATGGCACAGGGGATTATGCTTGAAGATCAGCAAAGGGAGCATCTATAGAAGCAAAACTTGTGTCACATCAAATTGCAGGCCCAGGTGGTCAATTATATGCAATTGACTAAATTTGTTTAAAAAATGGCAACGTACAGACTATCACTTTAAAACGCGTTTACTCAGAGCGCTGAATAAAAAGGTTGAGCATAAATTAGAACAAGATAAAATGATATGAAAGTGACGGTGTTTCAGCTTCTGTCCCGTTACAAATGTGCTGTGATTCCTGAACTCTTCCTCCCGCAATTTGATTTACATGTGAAGAAATACGCTCAAATTAAAGCTGATTAAAGTCTGCATTAAAGTGATAGTCTGTAACTTTAAATGTTTTACAAATGTAATAGATCGTGTATAATTGAACGCCTGCAATATGACATTACAAGTCATATGGGGCGACAGTGGCGCAGGTGGTAGAGCGGGTCGTCTCATGATCGGCAGGTCGGGGGTTCGAATCCCGCCTCCTGAAGGTGCACACTGTTGTTGTGTCCTTGGGCAAGACACTTCACCCTCCAGTGTCTGCGTACACTGGTGTGTGACTGGGTGGTTAGATCCTTGCTGTAAAGCGCTTTGAGTGCTTTACAGCCTTGAGTGAGTGCCTTGACCAATGAGACGAGCTTTCCTGTGAGCCGGCCCGTCAGGTCCAATCAGGAGGGCAGGAGGGTGGGACTTGATTGTCTCTCTCCTTATGTTGCAATCTTACATAATTGATACGGGTTTAAAGTGATAGGCTGTGAGTGTGGCCTGGAGAACTTTCGATGAACAAATGCAAGGACAACATTCATGTCACAGTCTCATCATTTATGCCCCTGACTGTAGATGATTTTGTTTGATATTGTTTTCCCCATAATTCATGTGTTTTGGCCCATCGCTGTTGTCTGTGTCTGACCGTCTCTCCGCATGGCTTTATGTATTCACAGACCACTCTCTCTGACCCGTTTAGGAGGAAAAAGAAGTGCATTCGATACCTACAGCGCCGAGGGACCTGCGCTAGCCCCGATTCTTCAGATATGAGTGCCATAGACTCTCCCTCTCCCCAGACGCTTCCCCGCCCCTCCGGGCCGCGGACTCTCCGCCGCGGCGCCTGTCCCCGTCTCGCAATACTCACCACCGGCAAAAAGGCCACCTCCAGAATCAGCCGTCCCCGTCTTCTTGCAGTCACCGGGCAAAATGTCACCACCAACAGAACAAGCCCGTTCCATCGCACGTGAAGCCGCCGCACGTATCCTCTCCCCAGACGCTTCCCCTGCCCCGCCTCGCGCACACTCGCTCGCACACGCGCTCGCCGCCGCCGCAGCAGTTTCTACACAAGCTGTCGCCGGCCAGAGCAGCGGGACTATCGCTCAAAGTGCTGACAGAGACTCACTGAAGAGAGACAATATTTTTATACACAGTAAATGTTGATCAACCTCGATGTTTGTGTGCTGAGGTAAAGGAGTGACGGAGACATGAACGTACTTTTTATTCTATTTTCATGAAACAAGACCCTGGAATTATAAGGCTACACTTAAGAGGAGACACTGAAGGTGCATAGGGGTAGAATATATTTTGCTCTAGATGTCTGACCTGATTTATAATGAAGAAATTGTATTGTTTTCTTTCATTCTTGAAAACTCGCCAAAATTGCCTGCACTGTTAGTGACAAAATCTGAACACTGGATAGAGCCAGGTTTAAATTCATGGGCTATTGTTATTGACATATTGGTTACAAACATTTTTTTTTTCCAGAGGCGATTTTTTGTTTTGTATTTGAATAAGCTGGCTACAAGTGAACATATCTTTGAACCCCATAAAAACATGGCCAAATGTAAAGTTCAATGAATCAGGTAAGGAATTAGATATTGAAACATTAGAAAAACGTCTAAATCTTGTTAAGTACAAGACTGGAAGATGTGTTTTATAAGGGTTTATGAAATCTATCAGTCTTTGTCTTTGAATAATCGTTTCAACAATTAAAGCCATACGGTGTGACAAGTTACGACCTCAGACTGTCGCATTCTCTGTTGTTGGGACTCCGAAACACAAAATACAAACTGTGAGCGAATGGATATTGTGTAAAGTTTGCACTCCTTACTGACTTTGAACCTGTTTTTAAAAGAATAATCACATCAAACAAAAGTTCGGTCTGTGCTTCCCAAACTTAAAAGGGACGAGGAAGGCTGTGTTCTCTTCAGTAGTTTAAAACAAAATGACCACCAGTGTTTACAAAAAAAACATTTAGCGTCCAAGCTATTTTAGCCACTCTCTGTCACTCCTCTGCCTCCCGTCTCCACCAGCTTCAAAACAAAGCCAGCAACGACTAACCAGCAACTGACTGACTACATTTTCAACTATGATAAAGTATTGGTGCAGCAGTATTTTAATAAGATACCAAGGTTCTCTTTTTAGGCACTTTCTGTTTATGTAATGTATGGAGGACAAGAACTGCCAGGACAATATATAAAAGAAATGAAAGCTAACTGGAAACTTTAAATTAAAGAAATGTCATTGTTTCTAAGCTCAAAATAAACACAATGTATTCATTTATTTAAAAAAAAAGATTTCTGTTATAGGCTTTATAAATGTATATTCTTTAATACACTGTTGTGGCAGTTATGGTCCTCCATAAATCAACCGTTACAATCATATTTTTATGTGGGTTTTATTTTTATGTCAATTGGCCGTTGTGTGCGAATTACTATCTTATTTTAATATTTGTTACATTTTTTGGTTGTTTTTTTTTTGACTGACTTCTGCAGCTGTGTAAAGACCAAATGGGTACTATTATAAATCTCGTGTGTTGTAAAGTTCCCGATTATTATACCTTTCATATGTTTTTTTTATAATGTAAAATGGTTTCACAAAAGAAAGAAAAATCCCCAAAAAATCTTGTTCCGTTTCTCCAAGCAATACATTTTCTGTGCCGTCTTGATTGTTCAGACTCTGTGCATGTTCAAACTGTGTGTGCCAGCAAACATTTGGACTCAAAGCGATCGTTTTCTTGTTTAAAAATGCTTCGGTTGGCATTCTTCATTTTGTTTGTAGTGGTACGTAGTTTATAAGGAATCCACAAACCGAAAATCTACAAATGTTTTCTATTATCATGCTTTGTGAGTGACTGAGTGGCTTGAAGTCCTTACACTTTACAACATCACTTTTTAAAATATTTTACAGGCTCGCTGACTTCCTGTGGTGTCTCGACCGTTACCTGCCTTAATGCTTAACAAAAATTACACATAAAGTGGGATTAAATTACTAAATAGAATTAATGTGAAAATAAAACAAATGAGGGGCTAGCTAGCTATTAGGGCAGGAAATAGTTTGGACCTCAGGAACTTTAGCCTGGCCAGCCATACACATTTCTGTCTCTTTATATTCTAAATGTATTTGACAGAACTTTCCAGTTTAGTTTAAACACAGTTTAGAATAAACAGAATAGTATGGCTGGCCAGGCTACAGGAAGTTAGCATGATGCTATTCTGCAACATTCCCTGCACAGAGCCCATAGTGAAGAAATATTTCCATCTTTGTTTATTTTTTACTGACAAAGAACGCTTTAAACATTAAACTTTGTGCCAATTTTAATTTAATATAAATTGGGCAATTAGAGATAAGAAAAATAAACCAGCGTAAAAGATCAGCATTCTACAACAGACTTAATGGTTCACCTGAACGCAACCTATTCCACAGATTGTTCCACTTGTGCTAAAAGTCAAAAGCTCTCATTTAAAATATCATTCCTCTTGGAGATTTGTATTTTTTATTATTTTGGATTGAATTCCATGTTGTATTATCTGTTTTTATGTAATAAAAGTGTTTTAATATTTGTAATGGTTGTCGCTCTTTGTTTGTGATGGGGAATACGAACAAGGGAAGCTCGTGTGAGAGTTTTAGTGGCATTATAGATACATAACCAAACCTTGGCAGAGGAGAGGTAATGAAAGTATTAGAGCTGTAGGGGGAAAGGAAGTGTAGATGAAGTTGGGACTCGAACCCAGGACCTTTTAGTTGTGAAGCACGAGCGCTAACCGCTGTGCCACCGCCATTTACATAGAGATTAGATATGTGATTGTCACTATTATTGCTTTACTTAGCCTATAATATAAGACTGGTTTCTACAACCTGATGTTTTATAATGTCCTGTGTTACGCCGTGTTTCACTGGTTCCCAAAGTGGGGTCCGGGAACCCTGGGGGCCTCCAAAGCTAACGAGTACATTGAAAAAAATATATTTAGAAATGTATTGCTACATTATACTACAACCAGTGTTTTACCTACTGTCCCATGTAAAGCGCTCTGTGACCATGTCTGTGAAAGGCTCTATACAAATAAAGTCCTTCCTTCTTTCCTACAGTCATTTATAGACTGACTCAATGGTTCTCAAACGTCAGGACCAGTGCTTAATTTGATCCCCCGTTTGGGGGAACGCATTCCCCCAATTTGCAGTTTTTCAGGGTAAAGGATCCAGGAATTATTTAGGAGGATCCGGCAAGCATTTGATCTGATATAATGGTGTTTAATGAGAGTGTTCCGGCAAATGTTTTGGCCTGTTCCCCGAATCCATAACATCAGACCAAAAGTGTTCCTGAAAATACAAATTTACAAATGAAGCACTGGTCAGGACCCACATCACCTTTGGATCACAGGTTGCGACCCAGACAAGAACTGAACATGTTATTACGGCATGTAAAATACTGTATCTTACCATGGTTTGCTGTACCTTTTTTTGTTTACACACCATGAAAGCAGGAATTTGTAAATTACTAAATCCTGCTTTTGTTGTGTCCAAACTAAAACTTTCCTGACACATTCTTAGCTTCTAAATTCTTCACAGGGATGAGCTTATAAGCACTTTTCACAATTTGCAGATTAGTGACTACGTTTACATGGTCAGAAAAAATCAGATCACTGGATAAGGGCAGCATGGTAGTACAGCAGTTAGACCTAAAAGGTCTGGGTTTGATTCTCATCAGTACACTCTGGGTACTCCAGTTTCCCCTACCACTACAAACATGTACAATAGGCCAGGATGAATGAAAGTGTGTTTGAGAGTGCGCATGGAGGATCCATCCATTTTCTTCCACTTGTCCGTTGCCGGTTGTGGGGGCAGCTGGAGCTGCCCAAATCACATTGCACCAGCCCCTATGGCTCCTCCTGCAGGTGGTGGGTCCACAGAAGGACGGCCTCATGGTTCTAACAGGGCCTGTTGGTCTCTCATAAGGGCTTCTGAACCGCTCTTTGTCTGACCCGTCAACTAGGACCTGTTTGCCATGGGAGACCCTACCAGGGGCACGAAGCCCCCGACAACAGAGCTCCCAGGATCATTCGGGCGCTCAAACCCCTCCACCACGTTATGGTGGCGGTTTCAGGAGGGGGCGCATGGAGGATGACGGATGGAAATTAGCCCAAGGCTACACTCCGGTGTGGCTTGTTTACATGCATGAGACCAATGTTTGTTCACTAACATGCTCTGTCCCGACCAAATGAACTAGAAATCAGATGTGCATTTTCTCTTCAGAAATCAGAGAATCCAAAACTCCAGGTTCTACATGAGCCAGTGCAGATTTGGCTTTTTAGAGCAACGCAAATATCTCCCCTTCCTTCAGTCAGGCCCAGCTGCAGAACCAGGTGGAGAATGACTCATCTCCATATTTGACTCGGAGTCAAAGTGCTGTCCGTGTGGCAGCAGCTTCTTGTGCTTGGTGCCCAGTGGATACAGCACAGGTTTAATAACCTAAAGGTCTGGGGTTCAAACTCAGTCAGCAAGGTCTTATTTCTTTAGTAACTGTAGTCGTAAAGTACAATACAAATGGCACAAACTGTGCTTCAACTATTAAAAATGTGTGGGTGAAGAAAAGACCTATGATTTCAAGAGTAAATAATCAGAGCTGGATCTCACAATGCTTGGAAGAAGGAATTTTATACTGCATATGTGCAGCGCCTTAACCACTCGACCGTGGAATCACACTGGCCTTTTTCCACAAACAAATTAGACATTTAATTCATAGATAACTTTTGTGTTTTTAACTTTCTTTTTAATCAAAAATATCTCAGATTTTTGGCCTCTTTGCTGTATTTTCCTGGTTAGTTTATGCACACGTGTGAATGATAAATCAGATTATATGAAAATCAGATTATGTATATTAGATTGTGCTGTTTACATGCCACATCAATAATCCAGAAACTCCAGAAATAACATGATCACATTTTTGGTCTCCATGTAAACATGGATTTAAAGTAGTAAAGCAAAATTGGTTTAGTCTCCTTCAGTGTGTTGTTAACAGAAATAAACACAATGCCTCCAATTACAAATTCTTTTTTACCAATTTCATGATCTCGCTGGCTAGTTTGTTAGTATTTTTGTTTCAGTGACTCTGCAAATATAGAAAAGTGCTTATAAAACTCACTGTGAACAATTTGCAAGTTAGTAATGTGTTTCAACACAATTTGATCTACTCACTCCGTTATTGTCTGAAAACTGAAAATCAGGTACAGTCTAAGTCTCAGGTACATGATCAGGAGTTACCTAGTTGCTAGTTTTAGGATGGGGGAAACCCACCAGAACAAAAGGAAGAATGACCAGCGGGATCCTTTTTCAAACATTTTATTTGCTCCTTCAATGAGTTCCACAACCCCAAAATAATCAGGTTTTTTTTTCTTTCCTTTTTTTAAGTCAAATGCTCCGATCAACGCAACATGAATCAGGAAAAAGGTCAAGTCACTCTCACACTTTATAACAAACTTCTGAGTCCAAACAAATAAGCAATAAAGCATCACTTCAATTTAAAAGGGGACATACCATGCAGTCTTTGTTTTTCACGTTTCGGAATTTAAAAGAATGTGCACAGAAATGGTACTTGGTACATTCACTTTACCACTGTGCCCGATGCCCTCTACTGGCAACATCGGGAAGCGACGCTTTTGGAAAAATCCGATTTGCAGCACAGCCTTGACCAAACGTCGGGTTTTGAGGTGAAAACTTTTTACCATGTACGAAACCCAAAAAAAAGAAGAAAGAAAAAGTGAATATAGCAGAGTATCTCCCCAATTAAAACAAGCCAATCTCTCCTTTCTCAACGTTACTTTCTAAACACCGGCATCGCAAAAGCATTTACAGAACCAAACAGAGGAAATTCACTCTTTGTCTTCCAGTTTTCAATGTTCAAACCATTGACCTCAAAGGACAAAAAAAAAAAAAAAAAGTCTAAAAAAAAAATACACGACCATAGCAAAGTGAGGCCATGACGCGAACTACGCATTTGTGAGTACAACAATAGAAGCGTAGAAGAAGAAAAAAAAAGCTTTATTTAAATTAGAGTACATCACGTAGGTTTAAAATGGTCATGCTATGGAAACAGGGAGGGGGGGGATGATGGACAGAGGAGCATAGTGGGGTTAAAGTGGTTCTAAATACACTAAATGTAAATATTAACAAGTATGAACAGCGCCAGTGCAGCAGTTTGTGTCGTTTCCATGTTTTTTGGGGACAAACTTCGGCAGAGAGTGGGTGGGCCATGGCGGGGTAGGAGGGGAGGGGCGGTTACTTCTCTTCGCACCACTGGTTCTCTTTGCGTACCTGAGCGCACACAGGGATTACAAAAAATATTGGTTACAAACAAAATCACAAGTTCTGCATTTGGCGACAGGTAAAGTATCAGCTGCCAACGTGAGCAAAGATGTGGCACTTAACCACCAGTGCATTTTCTCCATTTCAGCTTTACCTAAATCCATGCCCAGTGGATTTACTCTTGATATGCCATGTTTACACAGTGGGTATTTATTAATGGAATCTGTACCAGTTTTTAAAATGCCAATGACAATAAAGCGTTGATTGATTGAGGCTGTGCGAGTGGTCAGCATGACGCCTTTACTTTCCATCACAGTGGTCTCTACAACGCTCCAGGATCAATTGTTTTGTAGGTTTTCTGGTGAGAGGCTCCGTCAGCAGAAAAAACCTTCCAAACTGTTGATCCTGGAGCGTTTTCTGTACTTTTTTTGGGGGGTTGACTGAGGTTTTTTTCAGTCTGACCTTCCTCAATAAAAAAAATAAAAAGAAGCTCCTTAACCACATAATGCAGTAGCAGCGAAATGAAATACTTTATACTCTCATCATGTTATGTCTAGACGCTGACCAATGTGAGCGGCTCTGTGCGTTACCTGGGCCTCCTCCTCCTCCGTGAAGTCGTTCTTGATGTTGAAGGTCTTCCTGATCTCCTCGGGGTCTTTCCCTTGATCATGTTGGCCACTGTTTTACACGTCACGTCCAACAAACCCTTAATGTCCAGGTAGTTGGCCGCCTGCGGATGAGCAGAACACACGAGAGGGGAAAGCAGAAATTGAGAAACAAGATTATTTGACTCAGTATCTGTTGAGACGAAACAGAAAAAGATGAGTAAAGGATGTTGATAATCAAGTCTTTTCAATTGTTTCTAATGAGGAGTGGCGTGTTTGCGTACGCCAACAATAAGAAGCGAGGCAACCCAGATCCATTGTTATTGTAGATCCTTTTTAAAACAGAAAAATCACTTGGCCTTCCTTGAAACATTTGGTTATTCTTCGAGGCTTCACATTTGCATTTGACTCAACCGTGCAAGGGATGGTCCAACATTTGATTCCCAAGACTTAATGGAATTTTATTTTTCTTTGTGTCAAACCAAAACATGGAAAGAAAAATCCTCCATCTTTGTTTTACTATGATGCACATTTCTTACATCTGCAACTGACTGTATTAAAGAGGACACATTCTTTTGGATACCTCAGCGTTGATATTTTATGCTTAATAATTTGAGGGCGGTCTGGCCTATTGAAATCAGTATATGAGTAGGCCAGGACCGCCCTATGTAGGAAGCAGTGGGAATGACAGATCCTATCGCCTTGAAAAAGACGACGTGAGCGCTGCAGAAGTTCCGGTGACAGATTATGAACTTTCAAAATGTGGCGGACAGTTTCGTGATCCCTGTGGTGCAATAAAAATCCAGGAACAACAGATTGAAGCACTTCAGCAGTAGAAGAAGAAATGACCAAAGTGAACAGGATTACTCAAAACAGTTCAATGAAACAAAATACTGCTTTGCATGAAGGAAGAACGTCCTAACATGGTTAAAAGACTCCAAAAAAGGCTGCTGGGAAAAAGTGATTTCTGCATTGCCAGATCCATACCTTAGGTTCCCCATAACCTTATACTGCATTCCAGTTGTAAATTCCTGACCTCTGACTACGAAGAAAAAAAAAAGCCTTGGAATGCCGCTCGAAGTCGTAGTTACAACTTCCAACAAGTCGGAGATGATTAAAGTGTTCAGACACTCTATGGCTGCCCCCGTGGAGAGTCAAGTTGTTAATTTACAAGTTACCAGGAAAGCAGTATTAATTTATTGTGTACTCTCGCCGCTGCTGCTGTTTAACCTCATTTCGCAGTAAACTCTCTCAGAAGGGGGCTAATGAACTCCAGTGGGTTTGCGTTTCACTTCCTGGAGGTGGAACCAATAGCAGCTCGGGTTTCAGGTCACATGTTGGCAGGAGGAAACATGTCAGGGTTAGACCCCACTAGAGCGCTTTCCTGTTGTTCTTATAAATATGGCCCAAAGAAAACACACAGCAGTGCATCGCAGCTCACCGCAGAGCTGCTCTTCGTGCTCGAGTGTGTGAAGAGATCTGAAAGGAGGCGCTGGTTACCAGAATGAGCTCGAAGAGTGTGCCCTGGTCCACTTTGAGGAACTCCTGGTCCCACACGGGAATGTCGTCCGTCCTCTTCTCCTTGTTCTCGTCGTCTTCGGGGGAGGGGGTCGTCTTTGTGATGGGTGCACCACTGGATCACCTACAACACAATGACAGGGGTTTAACGAACCTCAGCAAACTCAACATTGTAACATGCATGTGTACTTCATATTTCCATCTTCTCTCCAAAGTCCCTCTATGTGTTTAAAATCTATTCACCTCATGCAGAAACTCACAGTAGGCAGCGGCAGCTTATGTTCATGGCCAGACCGCAGCTTTAACTTAAACTTTAATGTATGATATTAACCAAATATGTAGCATTTCTGACAAACCACTATGCAAATATATTGTTCAGCTTCAGTTCTTCACAGATCCTCACAGCCAAAGCTTTTAATGCAGAGTCACAGCAGAAAGCACCCAAAAATAATGCTAAGGAGTGTCACCCTCTTTCTTTTTACTCTGTGATCAGCCTGAGGCCCCAAAAACATATTCCCATTATCTTACTCGCGAGTTTTCCATTTAATCCCATTACATTTTCATTATTCTCTGTGATTAACAATTGAATAGTGGGCGAGTCTGAATAGGGTGAAAAGCAAATCTTATCACAAATCCAGGAAATAGTTCGAACATAAATGTGTTTCCAAATTCTTTAGCTTAACCCAATAATTCAGGTTAATGTTTTTACCTACATTTACAGTAGGGAAAATGTACATACTAATACGGGAACAGATGCATAGTAACGGTAATACTGCGTTGCCTGAAAGCAATATAATAATGATCAAAGACAGTTCAGTGGTCAAGATCTTGAATCTCCTCAGTTTTCTTGTCCCAGAGAGCGTTTCATATAATATAAACAGTTAGTCCAGTTTCCATCAGCAGTAACTAAACCTAAGAAGTTAGTATACCTTCTTGAGAATGGCGGCGTTGACGTTTGGGAGGGGAACTGGGTCATCATCGCCTTCATCATCCATCCCCAAATCTGAGTGCAGAAATATTAACTTTTAATGCCACACCAGAACGTTGACAGTGACCCACGCGTTTTAGTGCAGGCTGAGGAGCTTACCTTCTAACATAGTTTTGATAGTGACAGACTGTTTGGCTATTTCCACGTCCACCTCAAAAATCTCCCCATCGGAGCTCTGTAGCTTAATAGTGGGCATTATCTGGGGGGGGGAAAAGAGTTTAAAAACATTAAGACTCCATGCAAACAACGTAGAAAAGACGATACAGTAACCATTACGACTTACACGAGTCAGTGATGCTAATGCTATTTAGTTGACATTGGTTAGGAAATGTGTTTTACGTCGAGCGAAGCAAGCAATCTGACTTATTGACTTATCTTTTCTCTGTGAAAAGGTGTGTGTGTTCGGCAAGCAACAGAGACATCGTCACTCACAACAAATTATCCCAAACCTAATCATGCTACGCTAACACGAAGCTAACCAGCGTTGTGCAGGAATGCTAAACAAGTAAACACACGCGTATTCGTCCGAAGACAAACTACCCACCCGGGATGCTGTGTCACAGAATGGACAATACACGTCAACAAACCTAAAACAGCAACTAAATAAGTAGTTTGTTTCGGACGTAGCGACAAAACAACAGCAGAATCAGGCGCCCGCTAGCGTTACAGTGCACAATGAATGCTAACGTTAACGTAGTCAACAAGGCCTTAGCAACCGCAACAAATCGGCCCAAAAATAAGATATAAACAAGGAGCTTTTAGGGTAGACTGTATTTTTATAGTGTAATTGTCCGTACCGTGAATGTTTGCAGTTGTGTCCGCCTCTAGAGTCCACAGCGAGGCCTAAACGCGAAGGGTCTGAGCAGAGTCTGAAGACGAGTTTCCGGAAAAATCCGAGTGTATAAACACAGACTTCGGTAGCTTCCGGAAAATGCCGAACAGAAGGTTCCAGACTCCGGCAAGGGGCAGTGTCGAGCTGAGGACAGTGGGGCAAAGGTTCCGTGAGTGACGCAGAACAAAGGTACGACGTAACGTAAAGGCTATGAAAAGTGTACAAAAAAGAATGATGGAAAAACAAAACCTTTTGTGTTGAAGAAAAATGCAAAACATTTGTACTATTATAACCATCCCCGATTGAAAAATGAAATTCATGGAGAATTTATTAATTGCATTAGGTAAATTTCTCATTGAAGTAAACTTTAGTCAAAATCATAGTTATTCGCTGCTCAAAATATTGTTAAATGAAATTGAAATGTACATTAGGTCACTAAACAAGGGTTGGAATAAAATAATCAATTAAAATATTAAACATGAAATATTCACATGAGTTTTCCATGCTTTCAAACTTTGCTTTGGACTTCATGTCAGTTTATGTTTCATGTGATTTGGCCCGGGAATTGCAAAGATTGGCGGTGACTAGGACTGGAGATCTGCATTTTGACAATTGCCATGGTTGTCAATATGGAATTAACTTACCTGCCATCTACCTGTTTTTGCTCTTTGGAATGTATTAACTCTCATAATGTGACCATATACAGTATATGCAAAATGTATTTATTGCTTTTCCCTTCCTTTTCTTTTTGCTACTTCTTTTTGTGTTTTGTTATTGTTTGGGCTTTTTTTGTGGACTTATCTTTTAATTTTTCTTGGTTGTTATGGTTGTCTTTTGTTTGTTACCCATTATTTCAATGTATATCAAACAATGTGTAATGTAAAAAATACCTCCAACGAGTAAGGCAGGTCCTAAGAAGCCAGCTCAATGGCAAGAATAAATCCCGGGCAATAAACAGCTACACCCTGCCAGTAATCAGATACCCTGCAGGAATAATAAGCTGGCCAAAGGATGAGATACAGACCACAGATGTTAAGACACGAAAGCTCCTAACCATGCATGGAGGGTTCCACCCAAAATCCAGCACCCTGAGACTGTACACTAGCTGTAAGGAAGGAGGCCGAGGACTAGTGAGCGTGAGAGCCACTATCCAGGATGAAACATCCAAGATCCACAAGTACATCAAGGACAAGGCTCCAACAGATGACGTTCTCAGTGAATGTCTCAGACAATGGGGAACAGAAGATGAGGCGCTGGAGGTCCTGTCATGAGAGGACAAGCCCGACACGGGATGTACCACCAAAACATAACTGAAGTGGCGGATATCAAGAAATCCTATCAATGGCTAGACAGAGCTGGCTTGAAGGACAGAACAGAGGCACTCATCATGGCTGCACAGGAGCAGGCCTTGAGCACCCGAGCAATAGAGGCCCAGATCTATCACACCAGACAAGACCCCAGGTGTAGACTGTGCAAAGAGGCCAATGAGACAATCCAGCACATAACTGCAGGGTGTAAGATGCTGGCAGGGAAAGCTTACATGGAGCTCCATAACCAAGTGGCTGGCATAGTGTACAGGAACATCTGTGCAGAGTATGGGCTGGAAACCCCAAGGTCAAAGTGGGAAACACCTCCAAAGGTGGTAGAGAATGACCGAGCCAAGATCCTGTGGGACTTCCAGATACAGACGGACAGAATGGTAATGGCGAACCAACCGGACATTGTGGTGGTGGACAAAGAGCAGAGGAAAGCCGTGGTGGTTGACATAGCAATACCAAGCGACTTCAACATCAGGAAAAAGGAACACGAGAAACTAGAGAAATACCAGGGGCTCAGAGAAGAGCTAGAGAAGGCCTGGAGAGTGAAGGCATCAGTGGTGCCCGTGGTCGTTGGGGCACTCGGGGCAGTGACCCCCAAACTGGAGGAGTGGCTCCAGCAGATCCCAGGAAATACATCAGACATCTTGGTCCAGAAAAGTGCAGTTCTAGGAACAGCAAAGATACTGCACAGAACCCTCAAGCTCCCAGGCCTCTGGTAGAGGACCCAGCTTGGAGGAAAAAGAGAGACCGCCCGTGGAGGGTGAGGAAGAGTTTTTTTTCTTCAATATATATATATATATATATATATATATATATATATATATACACAGTGTCTGTGAAAGTACTAATACACCTTGAACCTTTGCACATTTTGTCATGTTTACAGTCCTAAACGTAAAGATTTTATTTTGAATTTTTTACTGAAAGTTCACACACAACATCTTCAGAACACATGTCTATGTTTCTAGCATTCCATACTTAGCATCAACATGTTATGTATTTGTGTATATATGTAAATGTTTATGTACATAGAGGTGTTAAAGTTTTGTTGTATTATTATTTTATTATTATTTTTGTTGTATTTGATTGCATTTACTCTGTTGTTCTCAGTTCTATTTTCCTTGGACATGATCCGAGGACCCCCTTGAAAACGAGATGATTCATCTCATGGGGTTGATGCTCCAATAAACTGTTCATGTTCATACATAAATACATTCAGGCCACGTTGCTTTCTGTTTTGGATTATAGTGATACCATATTCATGCATTTCACTGCATCTTTGAGTGCAGTTTTCCATTCAGCACTTAGATTCATCACAGAGGATGGTTATAGGAGCCACCTGTGATCAGTGTTGGGCAAGTTACTTGAAAATTGTAATATATTCTATATTAGTAGTTACAGCTTTAAAAATGTAATATGTTTGTATTACATATTACTGTTTCATAAATGTAGCTGAGTTACACTACTTTCAGTTACTTTTGGCAAAATATACACTGAAAATACTAATAAAGCCACCGAGCAAAAGTACAGTCGTCAATATCATTCTTTATCCCTATTCTCCCGTGTTTTGTTGTGCATCTTATACACCAGTGTCCAACCTGATTTGGTGCTGCATTCTGTTTGGGGGCATTTTTTTTTCATACATTTAAGTCCACTTGTAACTTGAGTTACTTGAATTGTAATGACCAATATATTCTCATAATTTGTTTCGGTAATATGTTATATTCCTTAGTTAGTGAAAAAAGTAATATATTTTTGTAACTCGTTACTTTTGTAATACGTTTCCCCCAACACTGCCTGTGATCTATATGCAAAAGTGGGATTGTAATCACTAGAAGCCTTGTCTAGAAACTCTTGTGTTAAGACAGAATGGGGTAAAACAGCCTTTTACTGCTTTGTACCAAATGTTTGGAACATAAGACTTCGCGTGTGGACAGTCTGCTGACCCTGGAACAGTTTAAATCCCTTGATAAGGAGCATCCTCCATGTGAATGTTCTTGTTTTTCAGTATTATGTTCATGCTGTCAGTTAAAACAGTCTGAAACAGTCAAAGCTTTCAAAAAGTTGTATAAATCTACCATCATTCAAAATATATAAGCTTAGGATGAATAAAGTAAGAAACTAGTGAAAAGACTTTAATAGATCCATAATGAATCAATTTAAATGACATGATTTAGTTTAAAATAAATTAACATAAAACAAATGTATATATACATATATGTTGGAATATTTGAAATTTATGTTGAAATCAATTCTAAATACATGCGTATTTCTCTTCTGTTTGACACTTGATATTGTTTACTATAAATGTTTGTGTTTGTTTTCTCGTGGAAGTATGTAAACTGGGTTAGGCATAAGTTTTCACTTCAGCCTAAACCCTTTCAGTCGTGTTGTACACAAATAACGGAAATGTTTGTTTATTGTTTAAAGGAATGATATGACCGAATAAACTACTACTACTACTACTACTGTTGTAATTATTTAAATTACATGAATGTTTAAGTTGTTATGCCCAACCAGTTGAAACCGCTGCACTAGACCATTGGTAATGCTAACGTACAGCCACAACAGCAGCAGACTGTGTGCAGCAGTGATTACATTTATGTTTATTACACAACATCTGAACATTCCACAACAATCATGCAGGAGTTTTACAGTATTCAAAACTTTTCAGGCTCCGGTTGCCAGCCAGTCAGTCAGTCACCCTTCAGGAAAACAAAACACTGGGCGTTACACAATCTCAATGAGTCGGACACTGCAAGTCGGCTTTCCAACATTCTCTGTGAAGAAAACAGTGGGGCGATGCCAAATAGATCAAAACAATACAACTGATTGCTTTCAAATTTCTCAATGACAGTCTAAACAGAATATCGTTGGACATGACATAGACATTTCTGCAGACGACTCTAAATTTATGTTGGTGGTGAAACATTGGCGTCATATACACTGCCAGGCCAGGGTGTGGGGGCATGTTCCAAGTATTTTAAATAGTGCTTTAAACATTTCTTTCCATTTTGACCTTTTTGTGATGCAGTCGGTGAATCTAAAGTTGCAGTGAAGTCGTTCTGATCAGAAATGTCGCAATAAAAAGTCCAAAAACACCAGCGCCTCGTTCAATCTTTGTTTGACCTGGCTTAGTATTTGAAAGAGGATAATATTACACTTAGTTGTGTTTTGAAGTGCATCTGACAGGTTTTAATGCTTTTGAAAATGTGACTTATTTGGATGGATAACATTTGTTGTAAGTAATAATTATAATTTCAGTGAAGTAGCAAATTAATGGAGGTGGAGGTTAATTAATTAACCTCCATCTATGTCACAGGAAGTGACATAGATGGAGGTAAAGTTCCATAGTAGTTTGATTAATAGAAATCTCAAATGCCTTTCGCTATCTGAGCCTGTTCCTACAAATGCTGTGTTTTGTCCTTTTCATGGCATTTGTATAATTAGTTTTTTTTTTTACATTAACATATTATATAGTGCCCATTATCCATTATTATATACAGTATAATAATGGATATTATTCTATACATTATCCATTAATGATTTCCAACTAGGCTTTGGCCTAAATGTGGTCGATGGGTTGACAACAGCTGAAAAGTTCAGAATTTGTGATTTCTGATAGCTAATGCTAACGGCTATCGGAAAAATACATTGAGCAGGCTAACGGCCACTGAAAAGTCTCCCGGACTAGCCCACTTGCCAACTATCCGCATATGAACGGCGCTTCTCCTTGACTCACTCATTTCCCATTGACTTAACATGGTTGCACAGCAACAGTTTAAAATTGTTTACCTTCTTCTATGTCACTTCCTATCATTGTCCAATAAGGAAGTTATAAACGTCACAAAAATGGTCAAACTAAAGAAAGCTGGGTACAATCTTTAGCAAAATATTAAATATAATTGTGTTAACTATGTCTTAGCAAAAATGTGTCTAATGTGTCATATGCACTTTAAGTCAATCTGTGTCTCCTGTACCTGTACTTTTACTTCAGTAAGAACATTTTAAAGGAATAGGCCACCATTTTTACATACCGAGATATGTTCTTACCCAAGCTTAGATGAGATGATGCGTAAGTGTTTCGGGACCATGAGGCTTCATTTTCACAAATGGATAGTCCGGCTCAGAGATCAGACTTTATCTCTGTGGTGCAGGATGACCCAATGTGTGAAAATGATTCCCCATTGACAATCTTTGGGATCTTTGGGACTCCCCCATCACCAATACCAAGATCTTAGTGAAGAATGAACAGGAGAGAAATAAATCTTGTGACAGTGAATGTGTGCCCTAATCAAAGCTAAAAATATTAGAGTACGTTTTTATTAAGTAGTGACCTTCTCTTTTGGGCCAAGCAGTGTATTTTAGACATTTGAACCAGTTAAGAGTATCATTACTGTTTTAACTATTTGGCAACAGAACAGCTTTCCCAGTACTTGAAAGTGTCGCGGTCACTCTGTAGAAGTCATTTTTGTCTTTAAGAGCCGTTTAGACACAGCAGTATCTTTGGTCAAGAAGGGTGAAAAATGTTTGGGGTCATGTTTTAACACTATTCACAAAACGAGTGATAAAAGACGTAGTATCAAAATACAAGAATAAAAAATAGTGTCAAAGTTACCACAGAACGACAAACAACTCATTGCAATAAATTATTTCCATAAAGATGTGCTCTCGAAACAAATCATATCTATTAAGTTTGGTCCAAAGATGTAAGAAAGAAACCCGGGCCATTGTCGGTGCTCTTTTGATAATGACATAAAATAGTTAACAAATCAGTAACAAAGTTAAGAATGTGAATATTACAGTCGAAGTTACGGAGATAAAGTTTTAGTGAAAGAGCGTAGCTGTGGCCGGCTGTAGATGGAAAAGCTTCAGTAAAATGAGACGTTTGATTATCAAGCAGATGCTAAGTGAATCAACTAGAACTACATTCTACAAAAATACTGCTGTGCAGAACAGAAAACAGGGCTTACAAAAGACTCGAGTGCAACAATGAAGCCACCTATGTACATGTACAGTATATTTATGTGCCACTGAGCAAGGCACTATCTCCTAGAGACAAATAAAAACATCAGGTTTGTGCAACTAATGGGACACAGAAGAGCTACGATGTGAATGTCTGAATGAAAGATGCAGTGATAACTCAAACTCTCATGTCTATGGGGTTATTACAGTGCTTCAGTATGGTTGGTCAGTCCATAGTCCCTTAGTTCAGCTGTATAAAATGCTACATTTAACAGTTTTACTGTTGTGATCGATGACTGGTAGTCAAAGCCCCTTTTTGCAACAAACATGTTCTATTATAAACACATATAATGGTAATGTCATGTGGACCCAAGACAGTAACAGCGATGGACATCCTGGCACTCCCGTCAGCGACTGTTGTACTGGAACAGTTCACCCCTCCTCCTGAGCTAAGTGGACATGCATTTATCAGCTGTATACAGAGTTATAGAGCATGTGATGTGTTTTGCTGCGCCTGTCCTTACAACTGGACTAAACTCCCAGCTTTGACCACATCCATGTGCGCAAGCTTCCTTTCAACCTAACCATGATTTAAGAACTCAAATCAACACTGTTCCTCACACGCCTTTCAAACCCTCACAAATCTATGGATGGGTTTCAGTCACATGACGTTTTCCTGCTAATGCTGCAGTCATGTGAACTGGGGTCCTCGTTTTGTACCCAGTTGGTTTGTGTTCATGAGCTTTTTATGTGGCAAAGAGATGGTTATTTGCTTTGATATCAGAAAATAAAATTGGTGTTTAATCACCGATTAGCGCTTAACCGAGCTAACCATTTAAGTTTGCCATTAGCATCTCAAAAGCTAAACTTGAATTATTTTTTTTTAATTCCTCACTACTATGGCAACTGTCCACATGTATTTGTCACGTTGGACCCATGGACAAAGCTTCTGCCTGGTCCCTTCACAGTGATCTTTTCAAACACTGACGAGGTCTCTAATTCAAAACAATCAGTGAGATGCACAGGGCGGGGTCAGGTCGCTGGATGAGGCTCACTCTCTCGTCCAAACGCTTCCGTCCATCATTATTACTGTCCGAGACGGTGCTTTCTCGTAATGCTGTACACATCATCAGTAGCATTGTAAATAAACAGTATGCAGTATACGGGTGCAGGCATACACACGACAACACTTTAAGAAAATGTCCAAATGTTTTTTTTTGTCCGTAAAAAGTTCCCATTGTCCCCCGTACATCACTCGGCGGGCGGCTTCTCTTTACAGAACGATTCGCACAGGCCATCTTTGTGGGGGGGCACCTCGCAGAGTATTTCCTTATGGGGCGGGACGTCGCACATGAGCTCTTTGTGCTGCGGCACATCGCATAGTAGATCTTTGTGGGGCGGGACCTCGCACATGAGCTCTTTGTGCTGCGGCACATCACATAGTAGATCTTTGTGGGGCGGGACCTCGCACAGCAGCTCCTTGTGGTGGGACAGGGGGTAAGGGAAGGCCGCCCCGCTGCAGGAGGTGCCGTACGCCGACAGTTTGTTGAGGCGGGACAGACCCTTGATGCTGCCCGGGGGCCTACCTGGACTCACCTTGTACCCAGCCGCCCGAGTGGTCCCCAGCGGCCGCCCCGGGCTGGTCTTGAAGCCCGCCGCTCTGGTGGTCCCCAACGGCCGGCCCGTGCTCGTCCGGTACCCCGCCAGCTTGGTGGTGCCCAGCGGCCTGCCCCGACGGCCCGACTTCCCCGAGGCAGACTTGCTCTTCTTCTTGGGGTCGTCCACTGCCGGGTTGTTGGCTTTGATGGCGGTGAGCTTTCCCGGGTTGAGCGGGTCGGGCAGCAGGAGCTCCTGTCTGGGGCACATCATGGTCTTGTGGGGGCTCTGGGTGGGGAGGCCCATAGGAGCCAAGGTCATCTGCAGGGAGGTGGGCGGAGGAGGGGGGTAGAACTTGTTGGCCTGAGTGCACAGTTCGAAGTGAGCCGTGGGGTGGTCCTCGGCGAGACACGAGGGCCGGCTGTTCATGCAGAAGTCCGCGGTGGTCACCTGACGCATCATGTTTGTCTGAGAAAGAAGGAAAGAAGGTGAGATGATAAGACCACAAACACCTGTAATATCTCATGGAGGCACAGTTAGAGGTATGATCTTTCCACAGAAGGATTATTCAACTAGGTAGTAGTGGACATTTTGCCCACTATTATAAATAACTAGGCTGGGACAATCCACTTTTGTCACGATCCAATACGTATCACGATACTCAGGGGCCAATCCGATACGTATCACGATACTCGGGGGCTGATCCGATACGTATCACGATACTCGGGGGCTGATTCGATACGTATCACGATACTCGGGGGCTGATCCGATACGTATCATGATACTCGGGGCCCGATCCGATACGTATCACGATACTCAGGGGGCCGATCCGATACGCATCACGATACTCAGGGGGCCGATCCGATACGTATCACGATACTCGGGGGCTGATCCGATACGTATCACGATACTCGGGGCCCGATCCAATACGTATCACGATACTCGGGGGCCGATCCGATACGTATCACGATACTCAGGGGGCCAATCCGATACGTATCACGATACTCGGGGGCCAATCCGATATGTATCACGATACTCGGGGGCCGATCCGATACGTATCACGATACTCAGGGGGCCAATCCGATACGTATCACGATACTCGGGGGCCAATCCGATACGTATCACGATACTCGAGGGCCGATCCGATACGTATCACGATACAGTAAGTAATTATAATAAGTAATATCTTTACCTTATAATGTGTAAACAGTCATGTGTCCATTGCTTGTAAATCAAACACCATTTGTGATTTATTTAAGTGTTAAGATTAAAAAGTGCATTAACACAAAATGTAACAAAGGGCAGTTACTGGAAAACAAAGGAGAGCAGGATTTTTAAAAAGCCTCCAAACGCAAGTACTGAAAGTATCGCGATGCGCGATAAAGTATCGATACTTAGTATTGCGATCCAATCCAATATTTTGTCCCAGCCCTATTAAACAACCCAGTACAGATGACCTGAAAACCTGCAAATAGTCTAGTGGTTAGATGGATGCACATAAGGCAAAACACTGTCCTGATGCTTTGATTCACAGCTCGGATCATTTGCTGAGTGTCTCTCCATGCTCTTCTTCATCCCCTGTAACCAAGTGCAGTCCAGTGCTAATAACCCAAAAACAAGCACAAATTGAGCTTTTCCCCCCAGAAATCATTAAAATTACTAAAGAAAATAGTGAACTGGACAACCCCATACTGTAACCCCTGAGCTATGATGCACATGATGGGCTTTTAAGGTGCGTTCAGACCAAACGTGCGTCCACGCTCCGTCAGCCTCTAGTTGGGCGCCAAACATTGCCGCTTCACACTCGCGAGAAACGCCTGTTTGCGGCGCGTGAAGTTTTGCAAGCGTCATAATTAGGAGGCGTGACATACAACTCAGGCCGAGCGCAAACCACGATGATCAACTTGTCCTCCATGCTGCAGGTCAGGGGCGCAAGCTACCTTTTACTGTGGCTCATTTTGACAAGTCATTGGTGTCATTTCCATTTTCATCTGTATGTAGAACACTTTGACAGGTAATATTCAGTGTTGGGGAAAATACTTTGAAATTGTATTTAGTTACTGAATACTTGCCTTAAAATGTATTTTGTAACGTATTCTGTTACTTTGTATAATCAATACTTTCTGAATACTTTGAACATTGATTGAGTCATTATATGTATGTATAAATATGGCGTTATGACTGTTAACCTCTTAACCCCCACCTGAACCAAGCACATTTTCTCCAGTTTGGCTTTACCCAAATCTAAAAGGTTCTTGGAAAAAGCATCAACATAGCGACAAAAACGAGAAGAAAACGCAACAAAAGTGTGACCAAAAAGTGACCAAGACACAGCAAAAATGTAATGAAGAAAAAAAAAAGAGTGCAGAAAATGTGGCGAAAGCACAGCAAAAACGTGACAAAACACGGCCAAAAAAACAACAAAAAACTACGAAAACACAACAAAAAGAGACATAAAAGGAGAGTTTTCTTTCAAAGGAGGTATTCCACTGTTGCTCTCCAGTTGAGAAGCTTTTAGATTTGGGTAAAGCCAAAGTGGAGAAAATGTGCTTGGTTAAAGCGCATTTAACCATTATTAATGTTAATTAATAATTAACATTATTAATTATGTTCATAATTAATAATGTTGTGCAAAATGGAGCTGAGATTTAATGATTGAGTACTGGGATAAATTCCCTTGATATTTGTAAAGTAACTGTATTCTAAATACTCTCAAATTAAAGTGTAACAACCAGAATATAGGCGAAACTCTGCAAATTAGATTATCACTCAAAAGTTCATTTATTTCTGTAATTCCACTCAAAATGTGAAACTAATAATATGATATAGACTCAGTACATGCAAAGTGACATGTCGAGCCTTTATTTGTTATAATTTTGATGATTATGGCTTACAGTCCATTTTCAAAATATTCTCATTTTATGAGATTTTTAATTTAGGGTTTTTACAGCAGAGTTATGTTATCAAAATTATAACAAAAGGCTATGTTCAAGTCATATCTATCAAACAACACAGTGTGTAATGGTTGATGGTGTTAAGTCGCCTTACCTCAGCTATCCAGTAGGTGTCCCACAGGAATCAGTCCTTGGGCCCTTATTATTTTCATTATACATAAATAACCTGCCAAACATATGTCCTGACCTTAATGTTCAAATGTATGCGGATGACACAGTCATTTTTAGTCATGGTCCAACAACTGACAATATTTCATCCAAGCTTACAATGCCTTAGCAAAGGTCCAGATCTGGCTCAAAGATAACTGTCTAGTCCTTGATACTAAAAAAAACTATGTGTATGACATTCACCAAAAGACCAACAAAGCAGAGCAAGCTTTCAGTCTCTAGATGGTGAGGTGCTTGAACTGGTCTCTCAGTTTAAGTACCGTATTTTTCGCACTATAAAATTAAAAGCCTTTAATTTTAACAGTGCCCCTTTTATCCCGGTGCGCCCTATGTATGAATTTCTGGCTGTGTACTGCATCGTGCCTTTGTTTACAGGTAAACCAGCATTAATTAATGCGCCTTGTATTCCGGTGCGCCTTATTTATGAAAATAAACATTATCATTGATAATGCGCCTTATAATCAGTGCGCCTAATGGTGCGAAAAATACGGCACCTTGGAGTCATATGGACACAAATTTCACCTTCAAGAAACATATTAACAAGGTTATAAACACTGTAAAATTCAATCTCCATAACTTTCAACAAATTAGGCCTTTGGTCTCCACCACTGCTGCTAAATCGTATCTTCATTGTATGATTTTCTCGCACATAAAGTACTGTTTTACTGTATGGTCATTTGCTGGCATCACTGCACTAAAACCTGTTGAACAGCTGTACAAAAAGCCATCAAGGTTGTTGCCAAGAAACACTACTCATCTCATCATTGTCCAATTCTAGAGAAATATCATCTTTTGAGTTTTGAAAATTTCAGAACTTTTAAACACACTTGGTCTCGTCTACAAATCCCTCCACGGTCTCGCCCCTCCCCTTTGGAGGAATTCATTAAAAGAAAAGACGGTAATCTTAGAACTAGATCAGCCACTAAAGGTGACTGTGAGGTTCCATTCAGACGAACCGCCACTGGACAAAACACCATATCTGTGAAAGGCACAAACTGGAATAGTCTTCCAATGACTATTCGAGAGTCCTCCACCTTTACAGTGTTAAAAAAAGAACTTAAACTGTGGTTAAAGGCTAATCAATCTTGTGATCACTTGTAAGATTTACCGTTATAGACTGGGAAACTTTTTATAATGTGTTGTAAATAGTGTAAATACTATATGTCCATGTTTGTTTGTTTTAAACATTTGTTGTCTTAAATGTACGAGGACTACGGATGGAAAATAGCCCATGGCTAAATCTGGTGTTCATTAATGTGCACAGTCCTCTCCAAATATAACAAATAAAGTAAAGTATACATATCTCACGTTGCATGTAATGAGTCTATCATATATTAGTTTCACAGTTTTAGCTGAATAACAGAAATTAATGCACTTTTAAACGATATTCTAATTTTACGAGTTACTCAAAATGAGTATTCTAAATGCATGTATTTAGTTACTCCCCAACACTGATATTACACTTTGACAGGTAATATTGCACTTACTGTGATACACCAGCTTCATTTAAAAATGGCATGGAAAGTATTCACGGAAAAGTACGATTCATAGAATTTCATCATTAGTGTATCGGTCACTGGTGTTACAGCCCCACATTAAAATTCATGGAGGCCTCATTGGTGTTCTCAAAACACTGAGTTTAATTTAACAGACAATTCTGGGACATAATAGCTATTGTTTAATATCCTATAAGTGTTTTATTGCATTATTGCCATTTGTTTGTCATTCAAACAGATATTACACCAATGACACAAAACTAGAGCTGGGAACACTCCTTTTTCTTTCTCCGATACCTGAATGATACATTTTTTTGTAAAACCTATCCTAAAATATTTGTAGAACCATAAAACAGAACAATATTTCTTTTTTCTAAATTTGCAGAAACAACCAAGTAACGTCCTTTAATGCTGTCCCTGAACCCGGCAGGCATCAATTCAATACCTGCTGTCGAATCGATACTTTTGTCTGGATACCAGTAGGTAAGTCTCAACTTTTACCCAAAGCGCTTTACATCAAGGAACCACTCATCCATTCACTCTCATTTATACACCAGCGTATGCGGACACTGGTGAAGTGTCTTGCCCAAGGACATGACGACAGTGGGTACCTGATCATAAGATGACCCGCTCTACCATCTGCGCCACGCTCGCCTAAACCTTTTTTTCCCTCAATACTGGTACCATTTAACGTACCAGTCCTACACAAAACTTAAACTTTCAATTTTAAATTACATTTAAAATAAAACACAACATAAATAGTAGGGCTGGGAGATATATTGATATTTAAGATATATTGATATATTTTAAAATGAGACATGGAATTAGACCATATCGTGAATATCGGGATATTTCAAATTCAGATAAGCCAAGTTAAGTTAACAAAAAGAAACAGGTAATCTCAAGTTGATTTAAAAAAAGTTTATCTTAAACTGAGCACTTTATTTTGTTCTCTCTTTATATATAAATGCCCTCAGAAAAAGATTGACCTATTTTATTGTATAGGCTATTTTTATTCAAGATGAGTTTTTATTTAAATGTGCACCTTAGAGAACTTTGTTGTACAGTGTTTATGTCTACATTGTATAGCGAGTTTTCATTAAAACTACTCGTATTCGGCTTTGACTTATTGACTTATGACTCCTTTCACAGCTCTCACTTTGCGGAAAAAATATCGGGATATATATATATATATATATATTTATATATATATTTCGATATTCAACCTAAATATATCGGGATATGACTTTTGGTCCATATCACCCAGCCCTAATAAACAGGCTATCTTAACTGTCCCATATGACTGATAGTAATGCTAGGAGAGTAGTGAACAGGCTATAGTATTTTTTCTATAAAATACATTTTTATTACATGTTTCGGGCACATAATTTGATAATGACCCTACAAAATTTTTTCTGACCATGCAAACTTGCACTTTGGCTCTTTTTTATGTATTTTCTATTATATTTTAGCAGCTATTATTAGGCTGTACACTTTAAATAGTGGTTGCCTTTACCTGGGTTTAGTCATTTTGGTGACGCAACTTTTCAAGTTCAACTCATCCATTCAAGTAAAGTACATTTTACAGATCAATAACACATTTCTGCTATCGTGTTTGACTTTTTACAGTGGTGCTGTGCTGGCAAAGCAAGCCCACATGATGCCACTGTCTACATGGACAAAAAGGACAGAGGATGCGCCTGGTTTTAAACTTCATTTGATAATCCTAGGCTACAGTAAAAAGAGCAGTAGTTCATTAGCCGGAAATAATGCCATAACTATAGTATTTTTTAGAGTAGCGACGACAAAAGCTATGGCCAACCTATGGTCCATGCAGCGCCCCGTGAATAAAAAAAAAAGGGTTAAAAAAAAAAGCACGAATGGCTGGCGACAGAGTGGCACCCGTATCTAGGTTAGCGGCTACTCTCAATCCCGGACAATAAACCAAAACAACACACCATCATTTGGAGCCTGCTCGCATCGGCGTTGACCTTACTGTACCTCGATTGTTTCGCTGTCGTCGGCGCAGAAGGGGTTAAGGAGAAAATGATCCTTCGTCTCTCAGGCTGCGAGTCCATCCATGGCTCCCAAACGCGTTCCTTCTCGTCTTCCACCGTTGCTTTAAACTTTACGCTTTCACGCGGTTCCGCTAGCCACCGAGACGAAACTAGAGTGACTGGAAAGATTGCAACAAATACCCCCAAAAAAAGAGAGAGGCGGATTTGTTAGAAGGCTCCAGAGGTTTGGATAAGAAACGCAGCCATTTTCCATTAAAAATTAATAAGACGGGAGAAAGCGGTCTGGGCATGCGCACTGCGGTCCTACGGGATCGTATGCCTTTTTTACCCCCCTTCTAATTCTTTTCCCCTTAAAACCTGTACGATTAGGAAAAGGGGCATTGGAAATTGTTTTAAACACCACCTCATTTGGCCGTATGGTCTCGTTACACGCTGCAAAATTAAAGCAAAAGTGAAGTATCTGGCCATCAACACCACCATTTCTTACTATTGCACTAATAAATAATAAACATTGCAACGCTACTTAATAATTTAAAACAGCCACAAAGAGGACAACAGACTTAAAAATGCGAGTTAATGTGAACACACACGGGCTGCAATATCTACATAAAGAGTGGCGTTTTAAGCATTTTGTAGCAGGTAATCATCATGGAAACCACGTTGAAAAAACATTACGGCAAGTTTATTATAAAATTATGAGGTTTATTGACACCGAAGGGCAAAACATGTTTGTATTCATGAGGTTGGAGACTAAAAATCAATTGTAATAATACACAGAGGAAACCATAATGTATAATGTGGCCCGATGCAAGACCTCAATAAAAATATAGATGGAAATATTTGTTAAGTGACGACAGTGATACACCGATGATGTGCGGGGGGGGGAAAAACAAGACAAAAATAAAGCGCTCCTTCAAAGCACTTTGTAGCGTCCTTTGCTGGTCGGCTGGTACGAGTTTTGCTGCAAAAGAGACAAAGGGATAAGAAATGGTTAGGTGAGCGAGCGTTTGGTATTGCGGTTAGGATTGTTATGCGTTTGGTGATGGCGCTTACTAGTCTGATGAGCTCCTCTTTGATCAGCCGCGTGATTTCGGTCTTTGCTTTCTGCACTGCCAGCTCATTTGCACCTGAAATATACAACACATTTTAAATTAGGACTGCAGTGAGTGAGGAAAAAGAACATGTAATATTGTATACAGAACGAACACAGAAACAAATTATATTGCCAGATAAACACACAAATCATGACCATTGACAGTATGTAAGATATATATATATTAGTTAAACATTTTTATTTCAGCATGTCAGCATCTAGATATGAAGTACACATGTTCCAATCAAATATTATTTCATGTATATGTTTATGTTAATATTGATCTACTCACAATTGCAAAAATGATACATAATGTAATGTAACTGTAATGTTTATATTTTGTTTCAAGTCATCTATTGTTCAATAAAAAGGAAAGAGACAGATGATTTGAGGTTTATAAATCCTGTGCTAAAATATGTGGACAATCATGTATGACGGGTCAAGGCAGGCTGTTGAGCTTTGATGGGAAAAATTGAACCTTTAAGGGATGTTCATGATTAATCCGTTAATCGATTAATCATTATCATGGGCTTAATCGATTAAAAAGTATGTTAACAATCATTCGTTATGTTGCATGTTGGGGAGAAATACAGTATAATTGAAGTGCAGATATGCATAAAATGTGGTACCTGTTGAAGTTACAAACCTAATATTTATATTTTGGTTAATATTTCAACTTTTTTTTATTATTATTAATTCATTAATTAATTAATACATGTATGTGCTTTGTTGCTTGCATCTAAAATACTTGCAGCCTTTATCAACTTGGTTTGAAATGGTGGCTCTTTTGACATTGAATGTTGCAGACCCCTGAGTTAAAGCCATGACACTCCAGAAAACGATAGAATCATAATGAATAGATAAATAAACTATCTGTAACATGTAACATTCAATAAAATGTACAGGTCCACATTCGACCCAAAGTGTTGCATGTATAGTGCTCATACTCTCGATGGCGAGGTAGATCTTGCGCTCTCCCTCCTTGGGCTCTTTTCCTGGAGGGAAGTAGGTCCCTCTGATGGTGATTGCTGCCTCAGAGTACTCCCCGATTCTCTGCAGAGCCTCTTTAGACGTGACCTTCCACCGAGCCGTCTGCGACATGGGACAGGAATTTAGAACAACACAAATCTATTGACTAAGAATATTAGCAATATCGCCTCACTGTGACATGTAGGCAGTATTGAAAGTTAGTCAGAGTGCTACGTCCTGGTAAACGTGGTGTAGCCGACCCTCGCGCTCACCTGTGGGAAGTCGTTGATCTCCAGCTCCTCCTCGTATCGCTTCACCGTCTCAGTTTGCTCCGCCCCTTGCTTCTCCTCCTCCAGCTTCTCCACCGGAGTGTAGTTCAGCTTGGCGTTGATCTTCTCAGCCAGCTGCTCCGCGATGGTTTTGGCCGAGACGGAGGGAGTCACGATGGTGCCGCCGCGAAGGATGGCGTTGGTGGCCTGCTGCATCACGTCCTGGAAATCACGGCCCAGAGGGGTGTTGTTAGTCAAATTACATCCTTTCCATCCATATTCTTCAGGAAAACTACAGATACTACAGTTCAAATATGACACCAATGCAGTAAAGGTTGCTCAGTAAAATTTTGAAATGAAAGTACTGAATTTGCCAGACTACCCATATAAATGTCTGTGTCGATAGAATAATTATTGAAATATAACTGACCTTGCATCACATGAATTACTGCATTTTGAGGGACTATTTTCTCACAGATCACTCCGCCGCTGCGTTAGCTTACAGCCACAAAGCTGATGCTACTCAAATACAAGTTATTTTAAATGCAAAATGGTTACAATGATTCTATCGACACAGACATTTATATGGTTAGTCTGGTGTTATAAGTGATTTACCTCAGGTGCACTGTGGAGTGGGTCAGACTGTTTTTAATGCAGGCTAGCTGATACCATAGAAATGCTTTAGCCTTGCCCTAGCCTAGCGCAACTAGACTCTTCAAATATAAGAACTGCATGAATTTAAGAAAAAAATATCTCCAGACATCAACAACACTCTGGATAACTAGGAAATGAGGCCCTATGTCAAAAATCCTGAAATATTCCTTTAAATTCTCTGCCAAAGGAACAGCTCTGAGCTTTGTACATGAGGCAGAAGCTCCATGAAGCAGAGGACCTTGATTATATATGAAAAATTAAATTACGACTAAATTAAGACTAAAGATAAATTAAAATATGCTGTCAAAATTAACAGTGTCGAGCTGGGAGCATGTTTTGTTGCTGGCAACAGAGAAGTCTATTTATTAATTATTATTTCTATGAATTTATTCTAAGTATAAACTCAAAAAAGTATTGGTTTAAAATAAATATTTATACTTTAGGTAATAAATAATAAGAATACTGAGAAATAATATTTAAATGTGAATCCCATTCTTGATTCCTCACCTGGGCCTCAGCCCCAGATTCTTCTGTGCGTTGATCTTAAGAGCCAGCCGTTTGGCCACCTCCAGTTTTTGGATGTTCCCGGCGGACGTGGGCGCCCCCCCTGTGCCCCCCCAGAGTTGGCCGAGGAGGACACAACCCCAGCTCCCGGGATGGCCGTCCCTGGAGCCAAGTCCTTCACGCGCTTCTTCGAGTTAAACATGCTCTCGATCTGCTCCTCAATCTGAACACAAGGGAGAGACCAACGGGTTATTGAGAGCAATCGGGAAAAAAGATTTCTATGTGAGTTTGTGGAATTGGTGGGCATATACAGTTCTGCGGATCTCCTTTCCATTTTTTCCACTGTGTTAATGGAAAGACACATGGGTTGGGAAAAGCCCAAAAAAAAAAAAAACATGTAGCTGCTACAGACTCCAAATGTTCTAGTCATGTATCGTATACCCATCTTGAGTTATTGAGCTTAATTCAAAAGGCCAAATGATATAATTTGAAATAATTTGGTCCAAATGTGAGTTGGTATAATGCTGTTAGTGTGTAGGTCTGGTCCTTAAGTCAGTAGTATGTAATAAGAAAGACCGGTTTGATAGAAAATGATAATATATTAATAAACACTCACATCCAGCGCTCCGTCCTCATCGTCCGAGTCCTGCAGTCCGAGCGCAGCCTTCTGTAGTTTCTTCCTCTCGTTGGCCAGAGCGTGTTCTGTCTCGTCAAACTTAAAGCCTTTACCTGAAAAACCACTGCTGCTTCTGATGGACTTTCCCTCCTGTTGGAGACACAGACACAGGCTGCATGAGAAGGAAATCTAACCTTTTTACTATTGATAAACATTTCTTTACTCCATTAGTATTATTATTATTATTTTGTGGTATCTTTGAAATTACTGTACTTTTTAACAAAATACACTTAATAAAAATATAAATGCAACACTTTTGTTTTTGCTCTCACTTTTCATGAACTGAACTCAAAGACAAGGAACATCTTCTATGCGCGGTTTCTCTCAAATACTGTTCCATCCCCTCACAGTTGTGGCAAACCAAGATACTGATTAGACTGCATGAATATTGCACAGGTGCCTTAAGCTGTCTACAATAAAAGGACACTCTGAAATGTTCAGTTTTACACAATGCCACAGATGTCAGAAGTTTCGAGGGAGTGTGCAGCATGCTGACTGCAGGAATGTCCACAGGAATGTCATTTATAAAGCTTGCTTACGCCCTCTGCGCCATGCGGGGGATTTATAAAACTCCTACTCTTACGCTCTACGCAAAGACTGAAGTCAAGGGGAAAAGGCGACTCGCAAGGTGAAGAAGTGGAGACAGATAAGGAAATGTTTGATTGCATTTTCTTTCATTTTAAATCCTACAGAAAACGTGTCCTTATTTTAGCAGGGAATCGGTGAAGGATGTTAGATCGTCATAATTTCACTGACATCTCCATGCCTCTTGTGCACATGCACATCATCAGAGCAGTGGCTGACTCATGCATGCGCTGTGAAGAACTAAAGTAGAGACGATCCCTGATGAATGTGTGTCTGGATTTATGAATTAATGACTGGACACAAGCAGAAAGTCCTCATGTAAACTGCACATAATCACGCGCCGCACTGTTGGCCTGAACCATGGGTGTCGGTCTGCCGCTGCTCACCTCGCCCGGCATGAACACATCACAAAGACAGGGAAATGTCCTACATGTCTGTCTTTTATCATCCTCTCATTTTCCAAAACTTGAGCTCAAATGATCAACAATGTCAGAACAGCAAGAAGGAAAAATAAAAACAACTTACTGAACTTGATCTATTGCATCCATTTTGCCTAGATTTCATTAAAACTAACGAGTAATTTTATTGTTCATCATTTTATGTAATGTATTATTTAGTTTTCATTACAAGTTTCACATGTGTGTCTGTGTGTGTGTGTCTGTGTGCGAAGTGGCTGCTACTGCTGCAGAGCGTCTCCCCTCCCTTTGTGTGTCTTGGTAAAACCATTCATTAAACTTCATGTTGGGGAGGGCGTGACAGGAGTTGGGTTCGTGTGCGCGGGTTCCCACAGCAAGTGAGATCTAGATTGTGTGGAGAGCTGCGCATGGAAGGTTTTATTAAATCGGATATTCTGCGGTGTGTGCCATACATGGCCACTAGGCGTGCGCTCTTGCTGAGCACAAAGTCTATGCAGTCATTTATAAATGAACCCCAGAGCTGTTGCCTGTGCATTGGAAGGTCATTTCTCTCCAAAGGTGTTGCAGAGAGTTTGGCACTACATCCAACCAGCCTCATAACCGCAGACCTCCAAGCTCATCTGAATTTCAGACTAAATAACTTCTTTGTTTTCCCTCTCAACTGCTTCAAACGTGACCATACACTAAGGGCGATTTCAGAGATGCTGTCTGTATCTATAAGTTTGCAGAACCAAAAACCTCTTCACAATCTGTCAGGAACCATCTCAGGGAAGCTCATGTGCTGCTTGTCCTGACCTGACTGCAGCTCGGCGTCGTAACCGACTTGACTGGACAAATGCTCACTTTCGATGGAGTCTAACATGACGAACAAGTGTTTTTTACTGTTCAGGGCAGATGGCAGTGCAAAATTACTTAAGAAAAATCCAGCCCAGTAAAAAACAAAATAAGTGAAAAAGAATCATGTGAAATCCAGTTTATCGGGCCCAGTCAAAATGAGACGCAGTCGTTCTCGGATATTACAGGTTGTGCTGTCACATAAACTGTGGGACTTACGGCTTTCTGCTGGTCCTTGAAGGAGGCCCAGAGCTGCTCCAGTTCAGGAGGGACCGTGGAGCCCGACAGCTCCAAAGCCTTGATGATGTCCCCAGCGTAACGCACCTGATCCTCCGTGATGAATGTGTACGCATAACCCTGCATTCAACAAGACGTGATACAGGTTATAATACAATCTAAATACAATCTTATTGTATTTATCTCCTATTACGACTTGTACACACACAGAGCATGTTACATCACTCACATATTACAGTCACGACATTACTGAACGCTTGAAAATAAATCAAAGGCCAACAACTAAAGGTTAGAATCAGCAAAATCCCATTACAGTGAAGAGGACTTAAGTTCCATTCAACCCAACTGTTGAGTAATCACAACATATCAAGATCTTTCCTCAGGATGCAAACACTTCACGGGAGGACACTTGTGTGTTTAGAACTGCAGCTGTTTTAGCCTTGATGCTAAAGGTTAATTATGCCTGAACTCATTTGTATGAAACACACTCCACATGTGACAGGAAGTTCACACACATTTTTTTAAACTTTCTTTTCAAATAGATAATTCCTTCTTAGTATTTTTCTTTTTGTTGACATCATGAATTAATTCTTGGATACAAAACTTGTTTCGCCTGCCGTTGTGTCCTGTGCTGCTGACATGAGAGAGGTGATGCCAATCCATGCCTGTGACAGATTCAAGTTTGCATTCCGGATGCAGTAGATAAGATAACACCAAAGCAAGACACTCTCTCCTGTATTAGGTTAATCTGGGACTTTTCCACCATTGAGTGGTAACAAACATGAGCTCATATCTTTCATCAATGAAAAACTCCTCTCGTTCACAGCACTTTGACCGCGGGGCTATCAGTCTTTATTTTCTCCAAAATACAAAAATCATCGGTTTAGGACCCGCTCTGTTCGAATGTTACTTGAGTGCGGGTGTAAGTTGTACGCATTTCCTCGTCTTTTCCACATTTTGTTGCGGTGAATATGTTGAAGTGACTTTGCCTGCACGGTGTTGTTTCACTGGAACACTGTTTGTATTTTTCAGCTAAAAAGAGCAGAAGTCGCTCGGGGATTGCGTATATCTGCTGTTGTAACTCTGCGGTCATGAATCTGCAGCAGCTCCGGGCTGCTGTAAGAGCGGGGCGGAACTGTCAAGAGAAATTATCCGCCAAAAAATTGTATTATCGGCTTACTGCTGATGCTGTCAAATAGGGCCGATTTTGTTCCGCCAATAATTATCGTGCTTCCCAAGTAAGAAGGACTATCTCTTTGTGCTAACTCAAGCAGAAGCCTGATGGCCAACCATTCGGCCCACAGGCCGCACTTTGGGCACCCCTGTATAGGGATGGGTAACGAGTCCCGGTATCATAATGGCCCGGGGACCCGCGTGTGCCGGTCCACCCGGACTGATAAGCTCCAGCCTTAACGGGGCCGCTATGTTGCTGATCACGCGTGCTCATATAATCACAAATAAAAGTCTCTCTCTGCTCTCATGGATGCGTTCGCTGCATCGGATCTGTTCATCCCCGCTACCCCACTGCAGCCATGTGCGGTGAGACAGGTGAGCGCGGGAAAGACACGCGGTGTTAGACATTCAAAACATGCTTAATCTACTCAGAAACCCTCAGAGCTGCTGCCGCTAACCCACTGTAAAAAGCGAAACGTAAACGACTTCGTATTGAACAGACAAACAGACGAGCGACTCACACTTTTCCTTATTCGCAAATACCCAAACTAAAGAGTTTCGGGAGGAGTCTATTTTTCCACCAAAGGCGCACACGGCTGCGTGTACGTGCACACACGTGCAAGCTCCCACGTGCACGTCAGTGCGAGCCGGTGTCGACCCACTGGACACAAGCTGAGAGGCAGAAAACAGGCTGTGGCTCGAGTCTAGTTCATTAAAAAAATAGTAAAGTAAGTGAAGTATTTTAACTCCCATATATTAAGTGTATGCGCAAATTGGAAGGAGTAATAACAAATAAATATAGGCCAAAGATTAATGCCTGTACAGTAGCCTCTATCTAACTTTTTTCCCTTTAAAGTACCGATTAGAGTACCGTTAAAGTACTGGATCGATAAGAGTAGTAGTATCAATAAATCCTTATTGATACCCATCCCTACCCCTGTAGCTCTAAACTGAAGCATAGTACGGGTTATAGTCTGATACATTTCAATAAAGGTTTGAACACTGAGTAAGACTGGATCGGTGCTAAAGTAGGATTTTTTCCTCATTCCAAAGTCACTGTTTTCAAAGTAATATTAATCGTAATTGATTAAACCTGTCGGCGCCTCCACCCTCCTCTGATCATACAGATGTGTTACACTCCTATCTTTCTCCATTAGCCCCTCAGTCCTGACCTTGTTCCCGGCTCGTCCAGTGCGTCCCGCGCGGTGAACGTAGTCCTCGTAGTGGTTGGGGCAGTTGTAGTTGACGACCAGAATGAGGTGCTTCACGTCGAGGCCCCGCGCCGCGACTGAGGTGGCGACCATCAGGCGACACACGCCCGTCTTAAAGTCATTAATGATGCTGTCTCTGTCGTACTGGTCAATGCCTGAAACACATGACACTCGTATAACAAACAGGATCCAATTCATGTTCAAATCTGTGAAATGCTGACTGTAAAAGCACCTCCGTGTAGAGACAGACAGGGGTACGAGGCCTTCATCAGATCTTTGAGCAGTGCATCAGCGTGTTCCTGTTTGTCCACGAAGATGATGACCGAGCCTTTCTCCTGATAATGACCCAAAATCTCCAACAACTTCAGGAACTTCTGATCCTCCTCTATCACCAACTGTTACAAAATAATGTTGAATTAGGTTGTCATATTTAATTTTATCGTCAATAGTATTTTTGCTCTGGAACCCATTAAAAATAAAGATCAGCAGTTTCCCATATCATTTTAGACCCTAAGAATATAATGCAATACACCAATACCCTCATTTATTTGGCACTCAACTAGTAAAGGAAATGATTACTAAAACTCCTCCCTGATTATGCAGTGTCACAAATATATGTACAAAATTACCACATGCTGCTCGACGTCGGAGCAAACCACGCTCCTGCCTCCCACTTGCACCTCGATGGGTTTGGCCAGGATCCGTCGGGCCAAAGCCTCCATGGCTCTGGGAAACGTGGCCGAGAACATGACGGTCTGCCGGTCCGGACGCACGTTATCCACGATCCGCATCACCTGTACGTGCACACACAACGGTGAAACTCCCAAGTGGTCACAAATAATAGAAAGGCTCGGAGCACAGGCGACAGGCGCGCTCAGAGAGGCCTCTTATGGCGCTGCAGGAGCTGCGTTAAGCGGAGACAGTTAGGCCCGTCACTATAGCAAAATCTGAAGTTCCATACATTGAGCCAGGAAAATACTGCAATAAACGATTTTACTGAAGACCTTATAATGCCAGAGAAACTAACTCTAAAGCTTCAAAATGAGCTTTGTTCGAAAAGTACTTAATCTTAAAATGTCCCACAATAAATATGAAATACAATGAAGCATAACTTCCTTTGGATAAAACATTAAATATTGCATTAGGAAAATTGAAAAATGCTAATACATGTACAGACTATAAATATTGAGCACACACACGTTTTGTTTATCTGTCATTTATCAAACAATAAGTTGATATATTTATCGTGACAGCCTTAGAGCTGGTTTCCTATGATTTCACGCTTTAATTCTCACTTTATGTGAAGTGTTATTGGAATTGGTATAATGAATGTGTTTCTTATGACCAAAATTGAGGCTGATATTATAGTGTGGATACATTTGAACAAAAGGATACTTGTTTGTGGATAGCAAATACTACAGTAAGTAGTTTTTTGAAGTAAAACTACTTCCTGCATGTAAGTTGAGCTCACCTGAGGTTCAAATCCCATGTCGAACATCCTGTCGGCTTCATCCAACACAACATAGGTGACTCTGCGGAGGTTCGTGACACGACCTACCACCCAACAACAGCAGCACAGGACTGACATTAGCTCTCAAACAGTCACTTAATATCTTATATCTCATCCTGCCTAGTTCAAAACACTTTTACCAAACTACCATTAACACATGGAGTCATTATATCATTACTACTGCATTGAAAGCTCTATGTAAGTGGCCACAGCTTGTTCTAGTCCATGTTACATTTTCGATGCGGGTCTTAAGTCGTGCGTACCATCTCAGGGAAAGAGGGCCCTGAAAATTACAGCCAAACAAAACAAAGATGGAGCCACATCAAGCACTAAGCCTCTGTCACCTACAAGGGAAACATATTACAGATTACCTCGCATGTGTGGAAGGAACAACACCCTGCCCTGACTAACAGTGCTGACCAGCTAATTATCTGTACTCATTGTGTGGAATAAACGATAGGGCGGCAACAACTTTGACCACTGAAATAAAGGTCAATAGCCGGAATCAGCCTAAAAGCATCATTTAATCATAATTCAAAGCTTTAACATTTTCCAGTTACCAATTTATACACATTTCTCTACAGGTGGTCCAAAAATTTGCTTTTTTTTAAATCACCATTTTGATTTCCTTATTAACAATAAATAATTAAATTACTTCAATGAATCAATTAACAAAATGTCAGTTGCAGCCCTATCGCAGAGTTTGACTTATTGAATTGCTCAACAGCAGGTCTTAGAAAGGCAGGGCTCCAGAGTCAGGGCAGTTTGGGTGAACATGCACTAAACATTTGCATTGGTTGCACCGGTGGAACCATTCCTATCCTCGAGTGTAGTGTAGTTGTTATAATAATATTGTTTGTGTACATTGTAAACTGTATAAATAGACGACGATATAAAATAGCAAACAACATTCATGGTAATGTACTGTTGAATATTGGCATTGAGCCTTGTTTGAATGCTATTTAGGGGATTTTTAAAATGGTGCACCTAAATTATGTTTTGATGAACCTAAATGAAAAACTTTCACCGGTGCAACCATCCCAAAATGTTAAGTCTGGAGCCCTGATAGTGCTTTACTTTATAAACCAGAGGTGAAAGTTCAAGTTCATTTGAACAATTTGAACAATGAAACCTTTAATTACAACAACAAATAAAAGACCGTTTATATGTATCTTTGGCAGTAGCTCTCGTCTGCAGACGGGGGCAGCTCTGTCGGACCTACCTGTCTCCACCTCCATCTTCAAACACGTCTGTTGCTTTGTCAAATAATGCCACAGTTTAGTAAGAGGTACTCACTCAATGAAGATGCTCTATTCAAAATAACATGCATGCAGTTTGTTTGAATTTAAACGCATTCACGTGCACTTGAGGGCAGGGGGAGGAGGGGAAGGCACTCACCACTGTTAGCCCCGAGCATGTCGATCATTCGGCCTGGAGTGCACACAATGATCTCTGCTCCTCTCTTCAGCTCGGCAATCTGTGAGACAAAAACAACACATTATACTGGGCGTCACTGTTAGCAGGTTTAAACAGAGTTTAGGAAATGGAGATGGATCCCCGGGTGCGGCACTTCCGGCGCCCCCTGCTCCTTACGGGTTGCCCCGGTTGCATCGAAGGATGGGTCAAATGTGGAGGACAAATGTCCCTAAGGGGACAATAAAGTATACAAACAAACAAAACAAACAAACAATATGAGTTGTAATTTATACAAGGACTCAAGAATAATCACAACTGAATGAACATCGTCATTTGAATGGGTGCAATTGACTTACATTTAGTGAAGGGTGAAGGCGTCTGCACATGAATGTTAGAGAAAGGTTTATACATATGGACCCCATATATGTTCCCTGACTGCATCCATGACTGCATGTACACACACACACATCTCAAACCTCTTCAAGTTTGAGGTGGGTCCCATCAGCCTCATGGTGCACAAATATTCACAATCTAAATATGGGGTTATTATCCCAAAATCTTTACACTCATGGGGAGAACATTCCAGGGTTAGTGCATTTGGAGAATCAAACTCAGAATGTTGTCAATTGAGCCACTGTGCCACCCGTTTTGTCCTCTGCATTTCAAAGTAAATCCTTGAAGATGTAGGCAGTAAGGTGAACCATGAAAAGTCGCTCAGAAATTGAATCTCATTCCACGGAAAGGGAATTACACAATCTCCAACTCATAAATAATAACGAGTTATGTTAAGCTACTGAAAAAACGTTTGTCGCAAAATATCCTGCCAATAATTCATACTGAAGCATTTAATGCAGAACCACTTTCTTCAGGCGTAATACGATACTGGTGGCATGGTCCATCACGTGATCGCGCTGCTCCAAATCGGGTGCTCGCTTGATGTCAACAGATCGGCAAGACGGCGGCCGCCGTAATTTCCTCAAGCAGTACAGAGGATGAAGAAAGTAGGAAAACCCGAAAGCTAGACACCATAAACGGTGGTATGCACATTACTTCTGTGAGGCACGAGCAGTTACAAGATTTTACCGCCACAAGGTGGAATATATACAGGAACAGCATACAACAATGGCTTGGGCTGATCGGTGAGTCTTGGAACGTGGCTTAAAACTACAAACTAATTGGCCGATGCCGAAATGCACAGCCAATATTTTTGACTGATATTTTCTAAATTCTTGTCTATATATGAGGCTTCTAAACTGTAAAATGTGTTGAACTGTGACAGCAGGGGGCGTTTTAATTAGGGGCATAAGGCTGATTTATTAAAAACATTCCAGTCCTGGTTTTCTCCGAGTGAAAAAGTGAATGGTCCTCTTTTCTCCAGTGTGACATCAGTATATACATTCTTAATTTTTTCTTGCGAAAGAGATGTCACCATTTATCAATTATATCAATGGATAAAATAATGTAAAAACATTAAACAAGGATCACTGGCCCATTCTACACTAGTTCCTTGTGGAAATGACAGGCTTTAGGTTGCACTAATATTAACAACTTACATAAAGTGATCTGATGATATTATGTTAGATCAGTTATTTCATTATATAAAATACAAACACTTGGCCACTGCAGCAGTGGTTGTAGTTTATTTCTTTACGTGATCCAATCATAGTTTCTGTCCCAGTCTTGCTTAGTTGATATTAGCATTAGCATCCTGCCGCTAGCTTTAGCACACTCGTGCATTTTGAGCAGCGATCAAAAATACAACTCCGGAGGTTAAAACTATCTCAGCGATTGAATTCTTTCTCCAGGTTCTGAGCTTCAAAATGAGCTGCAGCATGTTCATATTCACTGAGGTTTAGTCAGTGAAACTTGTGTTTAACAGGCTTATTTCAGAACGATTCCTACTGTGATGTTTGTCAGTCCTCTTGAGGCCTAAGAGGGTGTCGTTGAGCTCATTTTAAAGATCTGAGATCTGACTGAGCTCTTTCCAGAGGGAAGTCTATCACTTTCGGTTCCAGAGATATTGGCATTTATCAGCATTAAATTGGCTGATAGCGGATATCGAAAAATTCCCAAATATTGGCCCAATATATCGGTCGGCTTCAAATCCTGTAGTTCCCTTTCCATTGAACGAGACAACACGAAAACAGGGTTCACCGTACGGCCTAATAAGTGTTTAGTACCTGTTCGCTGATACCGGTGCCTCCGTACACACACACCACTCGGAGCCCCAGAGATTTGGAGAACTTCTTGCACTCTTTAGTGATCTGCAGTGCCAGCTCCCGAGTCGGAGTCATGATCACAGCTACAAAGGGGAGACAAATTTGGCAGTATAGGTCAAAACAAGAACTGTTATGTTTTGTGTCATAAAACCCAAAAAGGTGCTTACCGATGGGCCCCTCGGACTCCTCCATGGGGCGCTGGTCCATGATGTGTCTGAACATGGGCAGGAGGAAGGCGATGGTTTTGCCGCTGCCGGTTTTGGCGATGCCGATGAGGTCGCGACCCGACATTATGGCCGGAATCGCCTGGGCCTGGATTGGAGTGGGCTTCTCATAACTTTGCCTTGAGACGAAAGAGAAAACTTGAATTTAAAACACAATTAGGTCTCACAATAATATTTTTCATGTGTCATAAAATCAATCAATCTTTTATGTAGTTCTGCAACCAACTTTTTTTTTTTAGGCTAAATGCTGAATTTGAGTCTTGGTTTATGATTAATATCTCTGTGATGGCTAGACCTATCCGCATGAAACAAAAAAGGTCACAAAGTTGAACGTTTTCTGTCAGACACATATAAATCAAGGTCAAATGACTGTCGCGTAAAAGTGTCCAAAAGTGGGGACCATAATCAAAATGCTGTGCTTGATGTTGGTCAGATGAAATAAGTTTGACCCATGAGATGAATGTGGCAGGTTTGTGAATCTAATCACATCCAAATAATGATCAGGGTAGAGCTGGGAGATTTTTTCCCCAAATCTGCAATTTTTTAATAAAAACTTGATTTACAATTTGATTCGATTCCCGATCAAAACGTAACGATTTTAGTCAGTCATCGTTACGTTCTCGTCATTAAGAAAAGGGGCGTCAACGAAATGATATCGTTATCGTCTTCGTTGACGAAATCAACACTGGCGTGAAACACATAACAACTGCAAATAATAATAGTTACTTACTATTATTAATTACTATTAGTTACTACATTTGCATTTGATTCTATATGCACATAACATGCTACATTAAAACAAATGTTAACTATGGATCCATATTTACCATTGAGAATGAATGGGAGAGTTGGTATTAACCATATGCAGTGCAAAACTAGGTCACTCTCTGGCGGGCCAATGGAATTGTTCCCACTTTGGGAGCCCTCTGCTCTAAGCAGAGGGCAGATAGCTAAAAAAAATATATATATATATCTAACAACATTTTTTTTTTTTATTCTAAAAAAATAATAATAATAAATCTATAAAATTGATTTTTGAAAATATGAATCGATTTGACCAACCAACTCGATTTTTAAATCAAATAGATTTTTTTCCCAGCCCTAGATGAGGGAAAACATTTTAGTGTTTCCCACACATAGACTATTCTGTGGCGCACGGCCACATAGTGTTTTTCGTATTATTATTTTTTTTAACCCTATTTAATACAGGCATCGTATAGAACCGCCGCAGCGGTCACACATTGCCTTCAAACCTGTGGGAAACACTGTCATTTTCTGTTTTCAGTGACTCACTTTTTGAGCGCGCTGAGGATCTTCATGGAGACCCCGCACTGGACCCAGGTCTTGATGGGTTTGGGGCAGCCTTTTCCTTTCACTATGATTCCTTCCAACTCAGCTCGATAAGCAGTCACATCTGTATGGAACATGATACAAATGTTCTTTAATTATTTACTGTACTGTTTAGATCTCTGCGGTCTTGTCCATCAATATCTATTGTACAAACCTTCCAGACTCATCTTGGCGAGTTCAGGCACCTCCACGTAGAAGTTTTTCCGATACGGTTCGTACTCGATTTTTCCGTGGTCCACCGGCTCCAGAACCTTCCTCTGTTTGGTCTGAAATCCAGTGAGCGCTGTCGCCAAGTCAACTTCCTCCTCTTCTGATGAATACTGGCAAAAATTAACATTAATAGGTTTCAAATTATATTAAAAGATTGTGTTTCAATCATTGTTTTAATGACGTTACAGGGACGGCTCACCTCCATGGCATCCTGGTCGTTCTCCATCAGTTCTCCCTTTTTCTTGTGAACAGTTGTGCCTTTCTTTGTTTTTACCACAGTCACCACTTTAGTTACCATCATTGCCCCCTTATGCTGAAATAGAAATTATATAAATGAAAATAATTCAGGAGTTTTAGGATGTTTTTACACTGGCTTTGGTTCGGTTGGCACTTTGGAGCGGAGCGGGTGTGGTGTGAAGACAGCCAACCTCGGGCCGATTTCTGGTTTCTTTCCCCTTTTTTTGTGCTATGTAAGGACTCCCTTTTAATGGATACGTGGTGCAGGACTAGAAGATTGTATATTATAAATGCATTTGTCCTCCGTCCCACGTATCAGCCTCATTGTATTTAGCCACGAGAGGGAGAAATGACCACCGCGTAACAACGAAGAACCGTGTCTGCACAGTTGAAAGTGCCATCAGTCACTGGATATACTGGACTTTTCCCTTGATGCACCGTCAAATATTTCAAAAGAACGACGGCCTACTGGTACATTTACATTTTTAAAAAGTGTTTTAAGCACTTAAATGTTTAGAAATTCGATTAGGATTAATTTTAAACCCGTGTGTTCACTCAAACTGAAACACTGGCCGAACAGCGACTCCTCTGGAGTGTGGCTGTGTTTAGCGCCTGTCTGCCAACAACTTTTAATTTAGTTTAAGTCCAATTTCAGTTGACTCAAATATTTTTGACTCAAATATTTTGCTAACACTGATTGACAGATCTATTTTTGCTTGATGTCCATTGCCATAGGAATAAGTTCTTCAAACAGCTGGTCGCCGTCACATGGCTGATGGTGCGGCATTTGGAGCGACTTGTTGCCGGCCAATGTGATTGCAGACTGACCTAACACTGAGGTGAATACAGCTGAAACTAAAACGCTCTGGGGTCGGCCCATAAGGCATTCTTCTTCCTCAGTGTGCCTGCCTGTAACTTTAGTTACCTTGTCATTGCATCCTCCCATGTTGAACTTCTTGACCTCTTGTTTGACCTCCTCCATGTAAGCGTCGAGGGGATCGATGTCATCGTCCTGCGCCTCCTCCTCCATCACCGTCTCCGTGTCCTTGTCTCCTCCGTCCTTAGACTCCTCTTTCGGGTCCTTGTCCTCATCGTCCTTTCCTTCACCCTCTGCATCCTCGTCTTCCTCCATCGGGGCCGAATTATCCTCGTCGTCATCTGGAGCACAGCGTATAAAAATCAGACAATATACAAAAAACATGGAATAATCTGGAACGCTGCAAAAAAAACCAACAACACACAGTTGGCCTTCACTCACCGTCGTCATCCTCCAGACTCCACTTCTTGCCCTGTTTCATCTCCTCCAGCTCCTTCTTGATTTCACCAATGTTTTCGATGGCCTTCTTCCTCTGCTCCTCCCTCCATTTCTCCACGCGCTCTTTCCTCTTCCTCATCTCCTCCTCCAGCTTGTTCTGGTCAAAGTCCTGCTGAAGGGACACAAATGCAGACGGAGCAGTCAGACAAACGTGCAGCAGCTTTCTGTTTTACTATTTTACTCCTTTGACTGAATGAAACAAACCCCATTCCAGGTGAGTTTTTGCGGTGTATACGTGCAATCATTAAACTTACATCCACAACTTTTTCATCTTCTTTCTCTTCTTTGATCTTTTTCTTTTCGGACGCAGAATCAAGGTTTTCTTTCTCCTTACTTCTCGAGCTGATAAATTAGGGGGAAAAAAGAAAATTGAGTGCACACAATTGAGAACAGTGTGTAATCACTTATAAACGAGCTAAACAAACGGCCGTTGTTTATTGAGGTCTCACTTCTCGTCAGCTTTCCTGCTCTTGCTGCCGGACCTGGACCTCCTGTTCCTTCGATCTCGACTCCTGGATCTGCGCCGCTCTCTGCTCCTGGAGCGTCTGGGCAGAAACAACACATTTGTTATTAATGGATTCATAAAAGAACATGCAGGTTACATTATTCAAAAACATTCAAGGGTTTAACAAGATGTAAGGAAGCCAATAAAAGGATGTCCCTTAGTTCACGCAATGTCTCACGTACCTGGGCCGTTTCCTGTCTCTGGAGCGGGACCTCCGGCGCTCCCTGCTGCGGGAGCGATCTCTCCGGCCTCGGTCTCGCTCCTCCTTTTTGGTCCTCTTATCCGGAGAGCGGCTCTTTGAGCGGCTGCCCGACCGACCGCGTGACGAGGACCGCTTTCTGTAATGTCTGTGTAAAAGACATGCACATGCTTCACATTTCTTCATGAGTCAAATACAACATTGTCTTGGCCAAACGACTCATGCAAAGTCAAATGAGCAGTCTGGCCATGTGGTGCACACAGAACAATGTTTCTGTCATGTGGAGTGCAACTTCTACAGAGGGACTATAGAGAGCATCCTGACCAGCTCCATCACTGTGTGGCACAGCGCCAGCACTGCCTCCTGCTGAAGGAGCCTCCAGCGCATCGTGAGAGCAGCGTAGAAGATCTGTGGAGACCGTCTCCCCACCATTAAGGACATGTACTCCACCCGTCTCACCCGCAAAACCGTCAGAATCACCAGGGACCCTACGCACCCATCACACAGGCTCTTCAAGGTAATGCCTTCAGGGAGGAGACTGCGGAATCTACGGGCCAGGTCCAGTCGACTGTAGAACAGTTTCATACACAAGGCCATCGGGAAGCTGAACTCTCTGCCCTCCCTCCCACCCCCCGCTCCACAATCAAGAATGAGAGAAGCATATTTCAAATCATTCACATGGTTTGACAAATAAAAAATCTTGAATCTTGAAACACGGATTCATTTTCTCTTCGAGCACCAAAAGATTAAATAGCCCAGGCCCTGTCCAAGTACCTCTCCAAAGGCTTCATACATTTCTACAAACGCCGGATAGGTCACATTTGAAGGTGGATTTTCTTTTTGTTCTTGTGTGTACATGTACAACACACTCTGTTCAAAGAATAAATAGCTTGTTGCTATTTTTGATACATTAAAATAGCTCGTCAAGGTTTCCTCGAAGCAGGTAGCTCTCAGAAATGTTTAATATTTTGTAAGTTGCAGAAGGATTTAACAAAGGGCTTGAAATAACACAAGGCAACAAATCACTCTTTTACCATCACTAACTGCGTTGTACACAATAACATGGTACTATTATGGGACTAGTTATGCCACGTTTTGTTGTTGTAGCCTATTACATCATAGAATAGATCAGTGGAGCTCACTGGTGGTAAATGGGTTCAGGGTCATCGGAAAGTTATTATATTTAATGAGAGATCATCTTATTTATGCATTAGTAATGCATTAAAGGTAGGTGCTTCTTCTGGTTTAAACATAATTTACACCCAGTTTAGACATAACTTAACAATTTTGACCTATTTCTAATCTATATAGGGATTCGTTATGTAAGAAAAGAAAAAAAATACAAGAAAAATGAGTCACAAATTTATTAAATAGCTGGAAATATTTGGAAAGGACTAGTTGTAGTGGTCAAATCAAGCATTGACAAACAACTAAATCACGCAGTATTTTAAGATCTAATTTAACCTATGCAGTACACTATTCCACTAGGGATAGGACAAAATACCATTTAGTCACGATTATCTAAAATAATTGCGATAACAATATTACCACGATATTTGCCTATGGTTTAAAAAATTCACTGAAGCTCCAGATTTACAGAATTATGAGAACTGGGTAACGAATATTCTCTTCATTGTCTCCTATGAATGTCATATTGATGAGTATTTAACAATTACTCAAACTCATCAAGAACAAATTGCAGAAAATTATAAACATAGAACAAAACGAGAAAATCTTTTCTTAGCCATAATCGATAGAAAGTCATCGTTGCTGGTTTTATAACATAGCATTGTGGCGATCGATTAATTGCCACATTTTTATCTCGATTAACGATATTATTGTTTATTGTCCCATCCCTATACTCCACACAATGATATTTCATGAATCTGCACTGTTCACTGTTCTTCCAAAAAGATAAAAAATAAATAAATGAATAAAATCATATCGTTTCCCTGCATGATTTAGAACATGTTTAAGATTGTCTCAGTTTTATTAAATAGGCTTTGTGCTCACTCCCTTAGAAACTGGTCAAGCTGAGCTATAGAATATAACAAGATAAAAACACTAGCGAAACGTGTGAAAGATTAAGATATCTTTGAATACAAATGACTCTCTTAAAAGTGCTAATGCTAATAACACTGATTAAAACAACATGAAAAACTAAGATTAAACGTGCAAATAAGTCAATTACCAAATTATGTTATAAAAACAACATACCTGGATTCACGTCCCATGTTTTAGAAGAGAAATATGTTGTTTTTAATGACAAAAATAGGCCAAAACTAAAACGACACAGCGCCGCGTTGGTTTATCTTTCGGTCGTGACGTCACAAACCTGCGACGCTTGTTCTTGTTCTGCTTTCAGCTGAGCGCGCCCCCCAGCGGCAGGAGGGCAATACTTCATTACGCTCTTTTTTCTGGTCAGTCACTGCTTCTGAAAACAGAGCACATATTTCCCTAAAACATCCCACGTTATTTTTCTTATTAGATCTGAATTCTCTTGGGTCAAATGCGGACTTTGTTATCAACATGTGGTCTTTGTGTCAAAACTAGGCTAGCACACGTAGAGGAGAAAGTAAGACTGCACAGCTAAACACAAAACACTGTGCAAACACAAATGAAGAAAAGACTTTCCCCTCTGCCTGGAAAAAATGAAAACTAAAATCAGATTATTACAATTCTGTACAGTACTGTGGTCAGCATAGTGGTTTAAACTTACTATTCTGATCTGGGGCTGCTGCAGTTGATCAGGTCTAGGTTCAGCAACACTTTGTGCCCAGAGAATGAGATCAGCCGACTACCTGAACATCTTGTGATTCAACGGGCCTATTCTGAGATGACAATGCCGGGGTTCATCGGCTCACATTGTGAAAGAGTGGTTCCGGGAGTATGAGATGGATCGGCCGCCGCAGAGTCCAGATCTTAACCCTATTGATAATCTTTGTGATGCGCTGGAGAAGGCTTTGCACAGTGGTCACATTCTCCCATCATCAATAAAAGATCTTGGTGCTGTAATCGAAGCTAAAGGTGGTTCAATGAAATATCAGACCGTGTGACCTTTTATTTGGTCAGGAAGTGTACATTTACGCATTAACAGTAAAGAAAATAAACTAAGGCTTCTGCATTTGCAAATTGTCCATGTCGTTAGCCTCATGGCATCATTGCCTAAGACATTTTGTATGGTTACAATATCAATAAAGAATACCAATTTGTTTTCGATTGAGATTTAAAGGGTCTCATATTTATATCGCTCACTGAGGTCTGAGAACCGGCTCCAGCTCACTCCCCAAAACCAGGCTTAAAAGTGCTTTGTTGATGCTTTTAAGTCTGGTTTAAAAACACATTTTTAATTCACTGGCGTTTAACTTGGCATAGGGATTATGAATGAATGGCTATGTTTACTGTATTTTGTTAGTTAATTAACTCTATGTTTTGATAGTTACATTTGATTGTAACATTATTGTTTGTAATTAGTGCTAATTTGTACTCTGTGCAGCACTTTGGAGACTTTGTTGGTAAAATGTGCTATACAAATAAAGGATTGAATTATATGTATAATATTAAGTAATAATATAATTCACATAATAAAAATTAAAGTATTGAGAGAGAGAAAGGAAGACTCATTGAAACTGATATATATGACGATGCAGTATTTTTTTTAATTTAATTGTTTGTTTTTGCTCAGTTGTTTGGGTAATAGCTGTTCATTTGGCAGATCCTGCAGAAGATCCTGCGCCACCATGGTCCAGATCTAGAGGAGCCTTGAGCTGGAGACGGTTTGGACTTGGACTTCTGTAAGAGGATACAATAAGTTAGGACATACAGTAAATACAACATATTCAAGAATATGCAAAATGTGACTCTTTGTTATTATTTTTTCCAAGTAATCATCACTCTCATGTTTTATGATCTGTGTGACTTTTGAATTCTTTTATCTGCATTAAAAGGTCATAAATAAAAGCATCCAGAGACACACTGGACAGAGCTAGTTCAAATCTTGCCAGTTTATATGCTACCAATGTTTTTTCTCTTTTTTTATATGTACTCGACCTTACTCACCTTTGGAAAGATGTTTGAGAAGAATCGGCGGAAGCGATGTTGACGTTTCTCTTCTCTGGTAGGAGCTGCAGTCGTAGAAGTAGCTTGAGTAACATTCGCGGTAATGCTTCGTCCCAGATCCACGTTGAAAGAGTGACCAGGAGTGCGATTGTACAGGCTTTGGGAGAACACCCCCATAGACCCTCGTCCCGCGGTGCGTGGCCCGTTTGGGGATGACTGGTCTAAAGGTTCGTGGCGGACCTCCAAACTCCCTTCGCTCCGTTCAGATCCATCAGATGCTTCCTCAACTGAAATACACAGAGAAAAGAAGATTTGTTTTATGTAATCCGTTCAAAGACAGGCCTGGAGTAGTATTTCACCACATTCACGCAGTTTCGAGTAACCCTCGGGCAAAGCTGTTGAATTAGTAGTTACTAACTGGATACAATTGTTCACGACAAATCTAAATCTAAAACGTAAAATATCAGTTTATTTTAAGCCTCATGTACAGGATGTGTCCACTTTAATGTAAAACAAATGTTAAAATGTAAGGTAAATGTAACTCGTTTGTACCCACCTTCTGGCTCTACCCTTGCCTGCTCCTCATGCTCTGCTCCCGCTCGGTGTTCTTCCTCTGGGTCGGAGTCAGAGGAGAGTGAGGGGGAGGGGGAGGGTGGTGCCGACGTGTGCAGGGGCCGTCGGTGAGGCCCGTCTCCGCAGCCTATCTCGTGGTTCTCGTGAAGATACCCCAACATGAAGAGAAGGTTGTTCAACAGAGGGTCTAAATAAAAGCTGTCGCCATTGTCTTCAAACACCGGGAATCTTGGGCGAAAGACCTGGGCAGAGCAGATGAAAAACGTAGACTCAGCAAAAGTTGTTGACATTTATCAACAGCTTTATTTACTTGTCAATTGATAAGACATTTGCAGTTTTGTTTTAGGCTGTGCCAGCAAAAAAAAAAGTGTAGGAAGACCTGATTTTGCGATATGGATATTGTGTCACATAGCTAATATTGCGATAACAATAAAAGTAGGATATGTTATGTACCCAAACCCGATCCCTAAATGTATGTTTTTGTACATACAGTATGTGTATATAAACCTCAAAAGTACATAGGAGAAAATGCTGTGTGGCCTGTGCTGGTAGAAGTGGAAGTGCGTAAAGTTTGGTCAAATGAAGTAGAAAAATCACAATAGAAAGCCAAAGAAAACTCACTTCGAATTCCCAATTTAGCGGATCCAGCCTGATGACTCTGGCGTGATCCATGGCCATGGCTGAAGATGGGTGCTCTCACACGTGCAGCAAAGGGACAGGTGGGAGCGCAGAGACAGAGGCGTGGAGGGGACAGCTTCAACTGTTTAGCCGTGTGCAGGTGGAGCAGAGAGGAGCAGAGCAGGTTAGAACCAAACAGTGTGGAAAGGAACTCCAGGTCTCTACAGCAACACAATCAGCGGAGGTTCTGGAACAGAGTAGAATTATCACGTCGTGTTTACATCATATAGAAGGTATGCACATTAATGGAATCGACTGTTGCTATGTTATGACATCACATGAATAACCTCTACAGTGCTTCCCATCATCAGACTATGGTAGTCTGAATCAGTGGTTCCTAAAGTGGGGGTAGGGGCCTCCCAAGGAGTTAAGGTGTACTTTTATTGTCCCTGTAGTGGAATTCGGGTCGCCCTAACGCCATCAAAGAGACCTTAGGGCGACCTGACTTCCACTACAGGGACAAGGAGCAGTGGACAACCCCGTTGCGTCGCCCAGGGGACCCATATCCATATGTGGAGCCAGGCTAAATGTCAGTACCACCAGGCTGAATGATTTGCCTATTGTGCATGTTTTGGGGTAATGGGGAAAACAAAACGCCCCAGGTTAACCAAGTGCTAACCGTAAATACACACAGTACTGTATTTGAAATGTTTTTGGCCTGATATTATAGATATTTCTAATAAGCTGTGGGGGTGCCAGATAGTGTGCAAGGTAATAGTGGGGGTCACCGCCTGAAAGGTTCAGGAAGCCCCAGTTTAAACTGGTGTGACAAACACTTCTTTTGCTTTGTAAATTATTAAATGATCATTAACCTATAAATTATAGTATGAGGATCATCTCAAACTTTATACTCCAAAAGTGTAAGATCTGGACCGCCCCATAGTCTCATATATAATAAATATGATTCATTAATTATTAGAATTATATATTCTTAAAATTATGATTAAATATAAATGCAGTTGTGCTCAAAGGTTTACATACCATGGTATATTTTTCAGAGATAACACAAAAATATTTTCTTTTTCACTCATAGTTAGTGGTTGTGTGAAGCCATTTAGGGTGAAACAACGGAGTTTACTCTTTTTTAAATCATAATGGAAAAAAAACTACCAAAATGACCCTGATCAAAAGTTTGCACACCCTGGTGATCTTGCCCTTATAATATGCACACAAGTTGACACAAATGGGTTTCAATGGCTACTAAAGGTAAGCATCCTCACCTGTGACCTGTGTTTGTAATTATTGTGTGTATAAAAGGTCAGTGAGTTTTTGGGCTCATGACAGACCCTTGCATCTGTCATCCAGTGCTGCACTGATGTTTCTGCTTTCTGAGTCACGAGGAAAGCAAAAGAATTGTTAGAGAATCTGCAAGAAGAGGTGGGTGAACTATATAAAATGGGAAAGGATTATAAAAAGATACTGGTACTGAGAGTATCAGTAAGTGGTGTTCAAACGCTAAGTGGAAAATGCAGGATTCTGTTGAAACCAAAACACGGTCAGGTCAACCAACAAAAATTTCAGTAACAACTAGAGATGCACCGATCTAGCTTTTTTGCTTCCAATACTGAGGGCTTGAGTAAATGCCAATATCCGATATTAACCTCTTAATCCCCCTCCTTAACCAAGTGCATTTTCTCCGGTTCAGCGTTACCCAAATCTAAAAGGTACAGCTGCGTATAGGCCAGTGTAACGCCTCATTTAAAAGCTAAGAAATACTAAACTAATTCAATATGATCTTTTTCCTTGCGTTGTTGCCAATTTACATTACTTTTCATTGCATTTTTGTTGCATATTTGTCACTTTTTTAGTTACTTTTTCATCGCTTTTTGTCACTTTTCTCTTGCTTTTTGGTCGCTTTATTGTCACTTACTGTTATTCTTTGGTTGCCTTTTTCTTGCGTTTTCGTTTCATTTATGTCGATATTTTGACACTGTTTTTCAAGAAGCTTTTATATCTGGGTAAAGCCAAACTCGAAAAAATGTGCTCGGTTCAGGTGGGGGTTAAGAGGTTAACTGATACCAACCGATTCACTTGTGACAATGTGAATATTCCTCTTTTCTCCATTTTAAAATCAATCAAATAGGCTATTATCTTTTGTTGTCATGGTATTATAGATCAATTATCGATTGTATCTGTTAATAAACTAATGGAAAACACATTTAACAAGGGTCACTGGACTTTTTCATACCCATGGCTACATGACAGGCTATTACTACGTTACATTATATTAACTAACATAAAGTGATCTGATCATTACAACTTTTGCATATATGTTAGATCAGTTATTCTTCTTTAACAGCATTTCATGAACTAAAACACAAACACGTGATTCCAGCAGTGACTTATTAGGCTACTTTAGGTATTTCCATCTTAGTTTCTTACCCAGCCTGGATTACCGGTAGTTCTCGTTAGCGTTAGCTGCCGCTAACTTTAGCATGCTATTGCTAACCGAGGGAACGTTCTGTCCGACATTTCTAAGTAAGTAAATAAATAACTCATTTATCGTTTTATTATTGATGTATGTATATATAAATGTATTTCTGACCATGCTGTAGGCCTAAAATATCTAAATTTATGTACATCCCATTAAGTGTGGATTTTGGAGCATGGGGAAAAAGCAGAGGGGAGGAAAAAGGACAAAATAACTTAATCTAGTCCGTAATTGACGAAAAAAAAATACTTTTCTTCTTCTTTTGACTCAAAGATAGTTTTGTTAAATCCAGACAATGCCTTTTAAAATGCTTCTGTCATTTTTGCTTTTCAAAATGTTTTAATCAATAACGATTTATATACATTTTGGAAACTCAACTTACGCTTTCCTATTACATTAATTCAGGGTAAATAAATCACGAGTTTGTTGTAATGAAAAATCAAACTAATTCTATGTTGTAATGAAAAATCAAACTAATTCTATCGCAGTATGTATGTATCGGGCCGGTGTATTATGCCGCATTCAGACGGAACGCGATGGAGGAGTCAGGGGCGAGTGATTTACATGTTATCCCTATGCCAGGGTGCGCTAAGGAGCGAATGAATGGCTGGCGGTGCGATGGATGAGAGTAGAGCGTGGCGATGAGGGCCAGAACGGAACGTATGTGGCGGCAGGGGCGTTTGGCTCGCTTCTGGAAGCGGTAAAGCGATTCTGCAATTTCGCCTCCACCGCCCTCTTAGCTCGAGTTGAAAAATCAGAACTTTTTGTTGACCAATCAGAAGACGAGCTGTTTTGTGACGTGAGCACAACATGCCGGTTACAGAGCGGCCAGGGAGCGGGAGGATGAGGAGAGAAGACCCGAGACGGGGATTTGATCTACGGGCTGGAGAGAGGGCAAGATCCAAAATCGGTATCTGGCAGCTGCCATTGGTTTCTGCAGATGCCACTGGTTTCTGGGCCCCAGGGCTCCCCTAGTGTTGACAGTTGCTGATACAGGCAGGTTTTCTGTGGAATATGACTGATATCTCGACTGAAACCTTGCATTTGCGTTTGTCAAATGCAAAATCTAATGTGTATACAAGTAATTACAGCCCTATGGGTATTGTCACACCCATAAGCATGGCCGGATTTATGCAGGGACTTACAGGGGCTAAGCCCAGGGGCCCAGCAGGTTGAAGGACCCATGGGCATAAGGAGAAAAATGCATGCTCAGCGCGGGTTGTCAAATTAGTTCCCTCTCTCTTTGCATACTCCCTCACATGCAAGGCTTTATCAGATGACATTGTACCCAAGACTAAACCTCGTCTAAACCAGTTAAACAAAGTCTGAACCTTTTCATTGAGTTGACACTGGGAAAAAATGTACCTATTGGTCTGTTAAAATGCATGAGAATTCACCAAATTGCACCATTAAAATAAAAAACCCTCATTTTCGGTTAATGTAACCTCTGCTTGGGATATAGTTTGGCCTAGGCTAAACTATACCCGGGGTTGATCTGGGCCGGGGATAATTTGGCCTGTTACACCAATCTTGTAAACAGAGTAAGTTTTATGATTAGAATCGATGTCTGCAGATCTAAACACATTGTGAGGATTATGTTTTAAAGTTTAACGTAACTGTGCCGGACACATCAGGCTCTAAATTCTACCATTTACTTTGCTTTAAACATAAAATAAATTGTTAATCAAATGTTTAATGTCATGACATGTGTAAGTCATGCTTAAGCTAAATCTAAGCCGAATAAACTAGACAGAACATCGCCTAAAAGCTTCTAAAACATTTTCTCGTCAGCATTACGTTTAACTTAGATCATGATTATTTCCCGTAAGGCGAAACATAAATGCGTGAAATTCAACACAAAGTTACGACAGATTAGCGACGTGTACTAGGCGACCTCTTGACAGTTTGTACAAACATTAATCGAGACCAATTAAGTCCAATTTCTGTTTATATCAGACTTTTGCCTCAATAGTCAGGTTATCATGGTAATCAAATCACATTTCATCACAATCTGACAATTATTCACCTTAATAAATCCTCTCAAACAACCACCAAATATCAGCGATCTCCCATTGTTTTCAATGAAGCAAGAGCGCTGTATTCACCTCCGCTTCATTTGTGACGTAACACCGTAGAGCCCTATATCTTCCATATAAGTTAGTGAAAGAAACAGTGCATCTCCTGTGTTTTTCATGAGGAAATACCGTCATAACACGGTTAAAATTTACATTTAGCATTATGAACTAATATAGGAAGTACAAGTTGTAAAATTCCCCAAATAAGCACACGTTTTTTTTATTATGATTTACTGAAGCAGCGTAACTTTCATAGCATCAGATTTAATAGCAGCCACAAATTAAGTTGCTAGGCATTTCTTTGTTTTACTTCCACAATGCTCAATCACAAGTTAAAATGCAAGAGCCATTACAAACAGTTCAAACAAAACATTATCAAAAGAGAAAAAATCAGGGAAATACACCACATCGAATATATGTTCACAAATATATTCACAGTAATAAATTAATACCGGGCTCAACGGCACAAAGGAAAGCGCCAAATGACAGATCTACATTACGTTAACAATGATATGAATTCATTTGTACAGATGATGGAAATGTGAAAAAACAGGCGACATTCAAAGGCTAAATGTTCAACCAGGCTTGAAAAACGCGTTCCGTCAAAGTAAATTAGAAAAGAAGTGATTATTAAATGTAAAGATTTTCTTTTCGTCCTTTTGCAGTGTACTGATTACAAATAGGGCTCAAAATAAAAGCCCCATGGATAAAGATGTACATTATACTGCAGGTAAATTTATCATCTCGAGGTATCAAAATGATTAAAAGAAAAACTCAGGAAAATAATTATAATAATTTATGAAGCTCTTTATCATCTCTGGAAAACAAGGCAATTGTCACTGAATTATTATGAGAATAGTCAGTTAAAAGAGATTCCTACACACGGCTGAACTTAACTTAGGACATACTGTTGATCTTGACTTGAATAATCAAAATAACAGGTTTTTTTTGCAAGGTAGTCAGTTTGCGGGTATCTCTGATGCAAGTAAGTTTATCAATGATGACAAAAAGCTTATGAATGGTGCCTTAAATGCTGTAGATTATTCCTGTTAAAGTTTCTGCCAACAAACGTAACGACACAAAAAGCAGAGCAAATCACTAAAGGTGATGCAGTTGAAGAAGTACGGCAGTTTTTCAGACATTGGCCCACAGGTAAACTGACTTATGTGTATCCAGTAAAGACCTGAAGAGAAGCTGTAGATTACATTACGTGCCAAGTTCCACCTGTTTATGCAAAACAGAGTGATTTTTTGCTTAGAAGTGTTTTTTTTTTCCAAAACAGTGCAATAGATATTACACTATAAAAAAAATTCAGATATATGTTTGAGTAGTAAACAGCATTATATATTTTGAAAGCTCAAAAAAGAGAATTCACCAGAATGTAGAAATGTCGATAGTGTTTTGCTCCTTTGTTCTTTGTGTTTATGTATGTTAGTGCTGTAATGCAGGCCTTTTAATTCACATCAAAGCTGAAGACATGATCATTTCATTATCATCCATTTAGGACAAATGGCTTTTTTACGTTCCATACATGAACACCACACTTACTTTAGCCCAGACTATATAAAGTACCAGTAGTGTTTAGGTCACCATATCAAAGCAGTGCAGAGCAGGACTAAGTCTTTAAAACACATGTTCCATTTCCCAAACCACTAGGCCAGCTCAGAGGAAGAGGTCGGAAGGCTACCATAATTGATGTCAGGGCATTTCAGATCTGGCTTAATGGGAGAATAGTGTTTGTTTCGAAAGGCTCCTTGACATAGGATGCAGCAGTTTGTAAACATGTGCAGACTAGTTTAGGTAATGTAACGCGTGCCATCTCCAAACAACGAAACCCCTTGGTCTTAGGTATAACCCTCTCAACCATGTCATTCAGACCAGTGGTTCTCAACTTGTCTGACTTCAGGACTAGCTGTTTTTTGAAAAAAGTAAAATGTCACGCGGCCTCTCATGTGAGGGGATTTATGGTCAGGTCCAAAGTTCGGATCGAAGATTTAGGTCCGGACAGGTTGGCGCGTGGGTCCAGATCGGACAACACGTGCGGCCCGAGCCACCAGTTGAGAACCACTGGTGTAGACCTCGGCAAGTATAATGGTAAATAAATATATTTCATGGATTCTCAAAACGTTGGCATCAATAGCTAAATGCTAACTGCACTTCCTGGTTCATTTGGTTGCCATGACCAGCTGCCTACCGCGTCATATGGATGGTTTTAATTCGAATAGTTCTTTCAGTTATGGGCGCCACTTTGAAGACTTTTCACCATTGATGAAAGATTCTGTGTTGAATTCTCAATTGCTATGCCAACAGTCCACATATTTCATCACTTTGGACCCACGTACACACAGCCTGGCGATGGTTTCCTCACAGACCAGTAACGTTACGCCTCTTTGTATGATCAGAGAAAATGGTGGAGGGTTTGTCGACGTCATGGTGTTTCAGATCCCATTAAGAGCAGGATCTCGTGCGAGAGGATGAAGGTGAAGAAGTAAATGCACAAATCAGCAAAAACGTCCCCCATTCGCCGGTAGGTGTCCATGGAGCGGTTTATGACCTCGGCCGGGATCCCGGACAAGAGCAGCGCCGCGGTCAGCACAGTGGTCTGGGCTTTCTTCTCCACCTGAAAACAATAATGGATAATACTCTCTGTCTCAGCTCAGCAATTTAGGGTTGTTATAGTAAAATTAAATTAAAACTAAATGATTTCCATTTCACTCAAGGACTCACCTTTGGAAAGTATTTGTACAGCCCCATGTAGGCCAGCTCCAGAGTCAGAAATGGTGCAAATATTGACTGGGGGAGAAAAAAAGAAACAATGATATCCTTAGACTTCTTTTCTTTTTTATTTGTATACAAAATAGTAGCCCGGGTTTGTGATTGTGTGGCTCTCATTTCACTAATCAGGTTTTTCTTTTTTTCCCACACATTTGATCTCATTTTATTTTGCATCCCCTTACAGACATATTTATTTTATCATTACTTTAGGTTTCATGTTACAATAGGGCTGGGCGATATGGACAAAAAGTCATATCCCGATATATTTGGTTGAATATCGATATACGATATATATGCCGATATTTTTTCCCACAAAGTGAGAGCTGTGACATGAATTTAAGTCAGGCAATACGAGTAGTTTTATTGAAAACTCACTATAAATGTAAACATAAACACTGTGGAAATAAACCATAAACCTGGTACAATGCATCTCTCCTTTCTGAGGTTAATGTATATTGTACACTGTCCCTGTTCAAATAAATAATAAACTAAACTAAACTATAACAAAGCTCCGTAAGGTGCACATTTAAATTAAAAAAATAAAACATCTTAATAAAATAGTCTAGAAAATAAAATAGGGCAGCATTTATATATAAAGAGATAACAAAATAAAGTGCTCAGTTTAAGAATAAGATACACTTAAAAAAAAAAAAAAATCCTCTTGAGATTACCTGTTTCTTTTTGTTAACTTAATAGCTTATCTGAATTTGAAATATCCTGATATGGTCTAATTCCATATCTCATTTAAAAATATATCGATATATCGCCCTGCCCTAGGGGAAAATGTTTTAGCTTGTGATGTAGCTTGTATCTTCACTAACAATAAAACCTATTCTAATGTGGACTAGGGAGGAGGGATCCTGGCAATTGAAAAACACCCAGTATAAAGCTAGCGTGTCCCTTATGGCTCCATGGAGAAGCCAGGCGTACAGTGAGCCAGTTCATTCCGAGCTGTTCTTGAGACACTCACCAGAAATTTGCAAACAAACACTCGCACAAACAGCGCAAGGAGGACGCTGCCGATCAGCCTGAAAACCCTGAAGGCGTCAAACTCCTCCGACTCCGCCCCCGAGTCCTGCTCCGGCTTCTCGTTGGCCAGTTGTCCGCGGAGCTTCATGGCGTCGTCAAAGCGGGACAGGTATTTGTGCAGCGGCCCTTTCCTCGGCGAGCCGCTGCGCTCCTCTCCCCTGGGCATCTGCCGCACCTCCCTGGGGTCCTCCTCCACGGCGCCCTCCAGGGGCTTACTGCAGTCGGACGTCCCACTGTGGGAGGGGCTGGACTCGAAGGAGGAGGGTCTCTGATGGACCGCAGGAGTCCAAGACTGGGACGGGTCCAAGTCGAGGTGGAACCGCGGCTCTACGGATCGCATGGGCGGCCCTGGAAACGCGACACAGGGAAGTTCATTAGGAAGAGAGAAAAAATGTATTTATTATTTTGTTTATGGTCCACAATCTGAGAAATACAAGGCTGAAATTCAACAGTAATTCAAACTAAAATGTTGTAGGTTAACAGAAGTGCTATTAGTAAGCTATTCTCTGGGAATTAGTTGTCATTAGGTGTGTAAACCGGAAAATGACGTGACCTGGCTCCCTGTAGATATTGAATCATTAAACAAACGACAAACATTTCAGGAAGATTTCAGCTGCATCAGAGCAGGACGGTCACATGTTTATCCGTTCACCATCTTTAGTAAACTTCTGTCATCATGCTAAACCCCCGCATGTGCTTGTGTTTACATGGTGGGAGTGAACTGAATCGAAGGAGGTGCGGAGCTTGTCTCTGCTTCTGCGGGACAAAGTTAACACGCCGTTTCGAGCCCAACAATTCTGGCCTGAGGGCGTATTTAGCTACAACCTCAGCGATCTTCACTGCATCGCTCCTCAGCTGCACCTCCACCTTTTTTCCAGCAGCCCAATTGAGTTCAATATGGAAAGTTACCGTTGAAATCGGCCATTTTAGGAAGAACTAGCACAAAATACAGTAATCGAGCAATGTCATTATTTTCCAGGAAATACAGATTTAATGCTAGTTTGAATTCAATTGAATGCTTTTTAATGACATTTAAGGGCATTATTGTGGCAAAATTCATTTAATGACTTTTGCACGCCCTTCAGAAACCCGGAGCACATCCAAATCCAGTAAATTGGTCTAACACCAAACCAGATGTGCATCAGCATTCGCCATGACAAAAAGTGTCCGAATAGTGCTGTTAGTTAGGAAGGAGGTAGGAGAAGGAGCCTCAATGCTAACTATCATACCTCCTTTAGCATAGGGACCTCTGGTCGTCCCTTACCGGCGATTAGGAGCTATGTAACATCACATAAGCCACCGCGCCGCCAATCCAACCACTGTTGATTAACAGGCGCACATTTAATAATAATTTTTTTTTAAAGATTCTGCACAAGCCAAACTTTATAAAAGTGACAAAATACATTAATGTAGTGTCACCACAGCACAGTCACATGTCACTGTTTTAAAGAGCCTCAGTTAATGGCCTAAATGACTAATTAAACTCAGTGGCTGCAGTAGGAGTTTTTTTTAGTCCAACACTATATGGGGAGTGTAGTTTTTCATGAAACAGCTGTTGGTGATGTCACTTCCCCTGTGTTTTCTGCCCTGGGTAAGGATGGTCTGATTGGGCAAGTGCCGCTGTAGCTATACATTCAAACAGTTGACCTTGCCACGTCATAAGTGTTAGGAGGTAGTATCAGGACATAGAAGCTACGTAATTTAAGGTATTGAATGTAACCACGGTCACTGTATCAACCAACACCCAGCGATCCATTGCTTTTGTTATGCAACCAGAATTCAGCATCCTGCCTTTTGCACTCAGCAATCGACATACAGCTCTCTGCAGCCTCCAGCCCAATAAGGGCAAGCACTATTAGCGACTCACGGCAACTTCCGGTGACTCGCGTGACTCACGAGCCGTGAGTCGCGACTCACCAGTCATGAATCGTGGCTCACGGTTAAAAATACCACCAATCTTTGCTTTTTAGGTGTATTTATGAGTTATTAATGACACAATATGGATCCGGATGAACAGTTTACATTATCAGTGCCTTACACATGCTTTATGAGCTGTTATGCGTTTGTATTGCGTGACTCATGAGCTACAGGTCGTGGCTCGCGGTTAAAAATACCACAATTCATTGCTTTTAAGGAGGATTTGTGAATTATTAATGACACAATATGGATCTCGAGGCACAGTTTACATGTTATCAGTACCTTACACACACTTTATCAGCTGTTATATGTCTGTAATGCTCTCCATGTATTGTTAACCAGTGACTCGCATGACTGACGAGCATACGAGTCATGAGTCGCGACTCGTCACTAGAGGGCGCTGTCTAATTTCATTTTGAATCCTACACTACTTTGGACATCTCGCTTGTTTTATCTAGTAATTTCAATTCCACAAAATATTGAGGTGAGGTATTGTTCCCTTTGAGAGTCTGTGTTTTAATCATTTTGTGAAAATTTGAAAGGTAGTAGTAGTATTAGTAGTCGTCGTATTATTATTAGTCGTACTATAGTTGTAGTATTAGTAGTAGTTTTTAGTAGTAGTACTAGAACTTAGTAGTATAGTATTTAGTAATAGGTTTAGACACACACAAAACTGTTAATATAAATTAATTTATGATTGATTGAGTCAGTTAGGGTTATGCTGAAAAATGCAGCCTACACTACATATTTTTGTGTGTAAACCAGTTACTATCACTACTACTACTACTACTACTACTACTATACTACTACTACTACTACTACTAATAATAATAATAATATTTTTATTATTATAATCCATCCCAGATTGAGCGAAAGAAACCTCCCAAATTGACCATGGGAAACGTGGCGAAAGTCATATTTTAAACTAGTGGGATTTTTTTAAATGTTTTGTTGTTTCTGTTTCAGTGTCAAAGTACTATGGCCTTTCAAATTTTCACAAAATGATTAAAACACACAAAGGAAACAATACCTCGCCTCAATATTTTGGTAGAATTGAAATTACTAGATAAAACAAGCGAGATATCCAATATAGTTTAGAATTCAAAATTAAATTACGCGAGTCACTGGTTAACATGTGTTTAATATGAGCCCGGCGGGCTCAGGCGCTGCAGGCGCCTTTCTCTCGCAGGAGCATCAGGCCGTGTGTGTCTATTGGCATGCACCGCCCGCCTGCAGCGCCTGAGCCCGCCTGGCTCATCACAACTAATACATGGAGAGGAAACAAACACATAAGAACTGATAAAATGTGTGTAAGGTACTGATAACATGTAAACTGTGCCTCTAGATCCATATTGTATCATTAATAACTCATAAATACCCCTAAAAAGCAAAGATTGATGGTATTTTAACCGCGAGCCACGACTCATGAGTCGTGAGTCACGCGAGTCACAAATAATTCATAAATACCCATAAAAAGCAAAGACTTTGAACCGTGAGCCACGATTCATGACCGGTGAGTCACACGAGTCACCGGAAGTTGCCATTAGTCACAAATAGTGCCTGCCCTCTCTCAGCCTTCACTGGCCCCTCACAATTACTCGCGTGAACTGTTGTCTACTTTCTCCCACCCACTCGTCCTATTCAGCCTCCATAATGCTCAAATTGAGTGACAGCTGGATTTAACCAATCACTTTGAAGTGTGAACTCTCTCCCCAGTCAAAAGGATGTGGCGGCCAAAACTTAAATGATTTGGACAGTTATTCATAACATAACCTCTACAGTAGTGTTGTTCATAATACAGACTATTTTATAGATTTAGTCAGTGTTGTGATCTATGTTGTGTGCCGTCATATGCATCAAAATCATCCGAGTGGTAGCTTCCAGGGGTAAAAGTGTTGGTCGTGTCCCCATCAGTCATAGCCACATTTAGCTTGATTCCAAATGTTTCCAGATGACTTTACGTTGCATACCGCTGTCGGGCTCGCTTTTGACTTTGCCCACGATCCTGTGCATCCTCTCCTCGGAGTTCTGAAGCAGTTTCCTCCGGCGGATCTCTGCTCTGCGCTGCGCCGCGGAGAGCGCGCTCCCCCCGGGCGGCTTCGTCGTGTCAGACTCCGCGGCACCGGGCTTAGGTCTCTCCTCCGAGGCCTCCCTGGGCTCCATGGCGGCTCAGAGAGGGGCTTAAACACCGGCCGGACACACGGAACAGTCGGGTTTGGTATTGATCAAGAGCTCGGAGAAAAGGAAAACAAAAGGCTTTAAACGCAGTGACATGAATGAGCCACGAACAGAGACCCGGCGCGCAGTGATGACGTACTAGGCCTGTGACGCAGAATGAGTAAACAAAATGTATTTCAATATGCGAACAAAAAAATAGGGCACCAAAACGTGTTAGGATTTAAACATGACAGTAATTCTTCAGAGAGAACGTTTCAGATCGAAGAGCAATTGAGAATGAGGAGTTGTCGTCACGGCACAGAAGCCCCCCCCCTCCCTTTTATACTACTACACAATGCTTTGGCCTACATGAACTGGTTTTCTCTCAGCGATGTATGGGGAGGAGGGTTACGAAGATTGTGTATGAAGGAAAGGCTAAATGGCATATGCCTAGAAGCTGAATAAAGTCAAGCAGCATAGGAAACAATAAACATACCCTGCAAAACATGTGCAATAGCACCTTATATGCTGTTCAATGATCACATGTTTTTTTTATGTAATTTGTTGGATCTTTTCTGATAACACACTCGGCCTTAAAGAAACTGTACTTTGTACTTGGCACTGAAGTAAAACATTTCCCTCACCATCCAAATGTGTAGAAACTGAAAGCATTTCCTTGTTAATAATCTGACAGAATCAGAATTGGTTTTATTGACATTGAACAGATGTCTGGGTCAGCTCTCAGTCGTAGAGGAGTTGTCCATCTTCAATGAAGGTACTTGAGTCATCTTCTGTACTCAGTAGACATTGAACAGGTTCACAAAATAGGAATTTTCTTCAGAGCAATCGTGCAACATGAAACGTAAACTATAAAAACTTTAAAACTTAAAAGGGCATAGATCAAAAATAAAATGTGATAAACAACAACAAGCCATCTCCTTAAGCCCCAGTCGCGGACTGCAGTAAAGTGGCCCTACACTTCCAGACCCACGGTAAAGTCTGTCGCGGACATGATGCTATTTTCACTGATGTCACGGCACAAGCACATCGTAGATGGCCAGCAGCAAACTTCATCTATCTCGACGACCTGTTTCACTGAAGGAATTTTCAAAGGATCTGCCAGAGTTTCTCCGTCTTGTGTCTGCCACCAACAAGTCCTCTAGCCGCTTAGCGGGTGCATACCTATGTTCCCCGGGTCCTATGTTCCCCGGGTGCGATTTTATTTTTCCATAGGTGAGTTGGTACTTCAACCAATCACAAGTCATGAGAGTGAAACGTCATACATATATCAATCAGCTTAACCCTGACCCTGCCCTAGCCACTAACCTTAAGGATAGTGGGCTGGTGCCTAATCTTAATCAATAGAAGTGGGGGAACATAGGTACCGGGGAACATAGGGCTGACCCCCGCTTAGCGATAGCCCGCGTTTACACACACATAACTTCAAATTAGCAATCGTCTAAAAACAGCGCGACTCATCTCTGTATCGTCCAACTGAGCCTCTCACACAGTTTTGAGTATCATACAAACATATAACAAATCATTTAAACTACATTTATCTGCACTCTCTCGTCTTCTGCGCTGTCAAAACATACTTCATAGTTCAGATTTATCCCGATCGACCACTGCATGAGCAAACCCATAATTCATTGCGCCAATTGAGATTACGATTTGGCTTATACACATTGTTTACGTCTTCTTCTTGCAATTCTGTACTGTTTTTACCATGCCTGGAAGTCACTGCTGCGTTAAAAACTGCTCCAATACCTCACACGATGGAAAACATAGGAACATGGGATACAATTTTTTAGGTTACAGAAATGGACACGGCATCGAGGAGCGCAAGTCTCTGACCTGTCAAAACATGTTGGAAACGTTTGTGTACATTGGACATGTCGTAATAATGTAGTGTTTACGAAATACACACTTTGTTACTTTTTCATTTTGGTCAAGAAGTGTCTTCTAAATGCAATGTAATGACAACACACTAAAACGCATGTGAAGAAAGTTACTTTTGCCAGTAGACGCTGTTTTCACCAGCTGGAGGCTTGTAGACGGCCAAGTCTACAAGCCTAGTAAGTTCAAAACTCAATAAATCAGGCTACAAATTAAAATTAGATATTGAAAAACCCAATTGACAAAAAAAAACGTACGTATAAGACATGGTGTTTGTAGGTGCTACCAAAGTGTTGCCGCAACAATGTGAGAAATATGCATTTTCGGAAAATGGCCCTTGAAGTAACAATTTAACAAGTATAATCTATGATAAACAGTTGAATCGGAGCAACAGTTGAACCGCTTATTGTGAAGATTAGGTTGTTGTTTTCCCCCCCCCAATGGTGACAGTTTAAATTCTAATTCTTTCTAGTCTAATGTTTTTACCCATGACCTGCCCGTCTATGTATTTGACCACCACTGCCCTGTTCCCTGTGTTCTGATGCTATAAAGACGGTGCCGGTGGTTTTAGAGAAAGCATCAGGCATTCCTCTCGTCTTACCCACTGCCTCATCAAGGCAATACCATGACTGTCCTGATGTTTGTATGGGCTCCACATGAGGCTTCTTCAGGGCACTCTATCTGCCCATATCTTCAAGGAGTAGGTGTGTCACTACTTTAACTTTTAATTTAAACTCCTGGACATAGCTTGACTGTGGATTACAAAGAAAAGAATTGGCTCCGTACTCTATCCCTGTGCCTTCACTTCACTGGAGTCCGAGACTGAGATCCTTAAGTCACTGTGGGGCATTCTCTGGGTCATAGTCTGTAATGCTGCACAGTCCCACAGAGCACTTCCTAAAACACTGGAAAACAGGGTAGCAAGTCAAATATAGTGCTTTTTAATGCCACTTTAATGTTTAGATATATTTTTAATGCCACAAATGTTAATAATCTGTGCATATTTGTATTTTTAAGAATCGCAAACATTCCAACAAACAGAGGAATGAGGGTTAGCGGCCTCATCTGAGAAACAACACTCGCTCCCATGCTCCATGCTTGCTTCTCTTGTTTCTAGTCTTTTTGAGTGAAGACATGTCCTTTTGGTGACCGCTTTTGTGGTGTAGTTCAGTCTCTGAGAGCCAGTGCTGAGTTCATTTTATTTATTTTAAAGTTTGAATAAAATATTGATGCCAAGAGTGGGCAATCCAAGAGTTATAATGCAACCCGCAAAGCAGCCCAGCACTAGATCATTTCACCAAACACCAAAAGTTTATTTGTAGAGCACATACACAAGACAATTCAAAGAGCTTCACATTTATTTTTTCAGTTTCACAGTTATTATTATTATTTATTTATTTTTCAGTTTAACACAGTTTGAGGTTTGGAAATGCAAAGAAAAGAACTCACTTGCATAATAATTGTGACATTAAAAAATGTGGACTCCCCGTGAAAATTCCACGTGTCGCTCTGGGGAAGAAGTGTGCTGTACCTCATGCGATGGTGGTATAGTGGTGAGCATAGCTGCCTTCCAAGCAGTTGACCCGGGTTCGATTCCCGGCCATCGCAGAGTTCTGATGTTTTTTCCTTTGATTTTTGATGCAGTATGTATATTCAATTAGAGGTAATCATGGACTCTGACCTGAACTTAAACAGCCACATCAAAGCAATAACATCAGCAGCTTTTTACCATCTGAAAAACATGGCCAAGATCAGAGATACAGTGTCTAAACCAGACTTAGAGGACTTATCCATGCGTTTGTCTCCAGCAGGTTAGACGACTGTAACGGCTGCTCACTGTTAGACAGCTGCAGAACATCCAGAACCAGGAAATACCACCATATTAGTCCAGTTCTCCGGTCTCTGCACTGGCTTCCTGTCACTCAATGACTGTACAAACTTCAACTGTGCAGTTTGTAACAAAGATTTATAAACATCCATATTATTAATACAAAAAATACATTAAAAAAATCCTGATAATATGAATCAAATTTAACTTGCCAACTCGATTTTTAATTCAAATAGATATTTTTTTCCAAGCCCTATGTTTTATGGATAGGGCTTGGGAAAAAAAAAAAAAAAAAAAAAAGCCCTATGTTTTATGGATTGATTTGATCTGCGAATTTCTAGGCGCAGCCAGGGGTCGGAGGGTGTCCGGTTTGGGAACCTCAGGATCTCATCTCTGCTGTTTGCAGATGATGTTGTTCTGTTGGCTTCATCAAATCAGGACCTCCAGCGCGCACTGGGGCGGTTTGCAGCCGAGTGTGAAGCGGCCTGGATGAGGATCAGCACCTCCAAATCTGAGGCCATGGTTCTCCACCGGAAAAAGGTGGCTTCCCCGCTTCAGGTCGGTGGGGAGTCCTTACCTCAAGTGGAGGAGTTCAAGTATCTCGGGGTCTTGTTCACGAGTGAGGGACGGATGGAGCGTGAGATCGATAGACGGATCGGTGCAGCGTCAGCAGTGATGCGGTCGCTGTATCGGACTGTTGTGGTGAAGAGGAAGCTGAGTCAGGGGGAAAAGCTCTCGATTTACCGATCAATCTACGTTCCCACCCTCACCTATGGTCATGAGATCTGGGTAATGACCGAAAGGACAAGATCGCGGATACAAGCGGCCGAAATGAGTTTCCTTCGCAGGGTGGCTGGGCGCACCCTCCGAGATCGGGTGAGGAGCTCAGTTACCCGGGAGGAGCTTGGGGTAGAGTCGCTGCTCCTTCACGTCGAAAGGAGCCAGCTGAGGTGGCTAGGGCATCTGTTCCGGATGCCTCCTGGTCGCCTCCCTCGGGAGGTGTTCCAGGCATGTCCTATTGGGAGGAGGCCTCGTGGAAGGCCCAGGACACGCTGGGGGGACTATGTCTCCGAGCTGGCCTGGTGTCGCCTCGGGGTCCCCCCAGAACAGCTGGAGGAGGTGTGCGTGGATCGGGAAGTCTGGGCATCTCTGCTGAGACTGCTGCCTCCGCGACCCGGCCCCGGATAAAGCGGAAGAAAATGGATGGATGGATTTGATCTGCTTTCTCTGTGAAGCACTTTGACTCACCCGTCTAATCCACATTGAAGGTTCCCCAGAGTAAAAAAAAGGAAACAGTAGGTTAAATTCCATTTTCTCAGAACTAATGAATAGCATATGGACTTAAAGTGAATGCTGCAAACACCGCATTTCGAAAAAGTAAGACATTTCTGTGTGAAAAACCAACAACACCCATTCTTCTGCGCTGTCCCTTCATAAAACTCCCGAACTAAAGGCACCAACTACATAAGGACAAACCTTGGCTACCTGTTCACCCTGCAAAGGCAAGCTACAAAGGTAATAGTTCAAATGCAAAAACACTATTTATTTTACAATAAGTGCAAAACAGGGGGAGGAGGAGACGGTCTGGTGGATGAAGGCTGTGTGGGATCACACCGGGGCAGGAGCAGGGCAGAAAGGGCGCATTGTGTAAAGGGGCGATAGAAATAAACTCTGAGGGGAGAGTGGCACCAACCGCAGACAAACTGCCCATCACTTCCTGTAAGAAAACAAGAGGTTTATTTTAACAGCAAGAAAATGGAGGAAAACATTTGGACATCAGGGGGCGCCAGGACCTAAAAAGAAAAACATAATGATCAAAGTATTCAGAGAACGCCAAGAAAGTGGGATGTCAAAGTTCTCTTACACATGCCTTCTGTCCCTACTGTTGTTCTGATAAGCCTTCCCAGAAGATGGTGAAAGACGGTTGTGGAGCGGAGAGAGCTGCAGAAGGAAGAGCTGACCAGTGCTGGACACCACGCTCTGACAAACCCAAACCGTGTCAGAGGGTCAGAGGAGACTGAGGACAGCCAGCCTGGTTTCCTCCAGGTGCTACAGTTTCCCCAACCTCCAAAAACATGTTGGTCAGGTTGACACAGTGGCAGCGCGGCTCATTCACAGCTGCTCAGGACTAACACCTGAACACTATTTATTTTTACAGTTGTACAATTAGAAAATAAAGCACTTACTTACTTACTAACTAACTTACTTACTAACTAACTTAATGCTAATACAGAACACAGCAAACCAACTATTTACAAACTTTAAACTATTTGGGCGCTTATAAGCTCTTGCTTCGGCCCACTCCTTTTGAGCAGTGTGTTAACTGCTCAAATAAACAAATAAACAAAACTCAATTTACACTTTATAGGACCATATCCTCAGCAGAATAGTTTTCAAACTCTAACTCACTTGCATAATAATTGTGACATTAAAAAATATGGACTCCCCTCCCTGCACTCCTCTGTGAAAATTCCCTGTCTCGCTCTGGGGAAGAAGTCTGCTGTACCTCATGCGATGGTGGTATAGTGGTGAGCATAGCTGCCTTCCAAGCAGTTGACCCGGGTTCGATTCCCGGCCATCACAGGGTTCTGGTGTTTTTTCTTTTGATTTTTGATGCAGTATATTCATTTAGAGGTAGTCATGGATTCTGACCGGAACCTAAACAGCCACATCAAAGCAATAACATCAGCAGCTTTTTACCATCTGAAAAACATGGCCAAGATCAGAGAAACTCTAAAAGGTACAACATGATCTGTTAGCGATGGAAAAGGGGAAAAGGCAGACCCAACAGGGAGGCAGGGGCAGAGACAGAGAAGTAAAAGCAGACACAAAAAGGGAAGATGGGAGTAAGACAGACAAGCGGAGCTGGGCCCTCGTCAGGAGGGCCAACGTAAGGAAGAAAGCCTTCCGGAGGTGAGGGAGAGCCCCACAGAGCAGGACGAAAGCCTCCCAGCAGAGGAGCCCGGCGGAAAGGAGCCTGGCGAAGGAGAGGGGAGGAGAGGCTGGAAGAGGATGTTCCATGGAGGAGTGTAAAAGCCAAAGGGAGGTGGAGGAGAGGCCCACAGAGGGGGAGAACCCCTCCATGGAGGAGGAAAGCCCTCTGAAAGAAAAGAGCCCAACGGAGGAGAGTCCGAATGTGGTGGTAAGCCCCAAGCAGGAGGAGAGAACACACCAGAGGTGGTGACGGAGGTGGAGACTGACCTGGGCCCTCATCCTCAGCACCAAAGGTAAGGACCGCAGGAAGAGGGTCCTCAACATTGTCCCCTTCAGAGTGCACTGGTTCAGCTGGTGTTCTGGACTTAGAATATTCCTGGAGATCCTTGATTTCTTTAAAGGTCCCAGCATAATCCAGGAGGGACAGCAGGCTCTCCTTGCTGTGACCCTCGGGATTAAAAGTCGCTTAACTGTGCTCTTGCTCCACTTTATTGAATAGGTGGTGTACCGATGTCATTTTCAAGGAACCAGCAGTATGTTTGTCCTGTATATTTGCCAAACTGAAGGACATACTCCCCCATGACCTCCTGCTTGTCTGTCCTGTCTCCTCCACGCTGTAAAATAGTTGCAAGGGCATTGGCCTTTACAACCTCCAGGCTCTGTGCAGGGAAGGTGGGAGATGGTCTCCTCTTCATCTCCATGGCCACCTCTGAGGGATCCTGTTTGAGAAGTCCAGAAGGGCCTTTCCTGAAGGAGACTGTCACTTTCCCTGGGAAAAAACTAAAGCGCTTCTTAATTTTTGTCTAGATAAAATAACAAAAAATGTGTTATTGAAATAATGATGTTGCTTACCAGACATAATTTGTATTATCTAATGTAAAAAGAAGGGAAAAAGTATAACATACTACGGTACTGTTTAAGCTATCAATAAAGTAATCATAAGTCATACATCATCATTACATCTGAACTGTACAAATTCAAACATCCTAAAGCCAGGTGCTAAGTATTCATCTTAAGGTAAAAATACAGGAGTTAAAAAAAATGCACTAAAACAAAATCATCAGATGGAAATTCTGCTTAAGTGACCTTTCCATGAGTAAAAGTTCCTCAACTTTGTAGTTTTACTTGGACTGTTTGTTTTAGTTTGTTACGTTCCACTACGGCAAAACGGTTGCTGATCAGTGTCATGGCGACACCTGTAGGCCTATCTACAGTAGCTTACCTACATTTCACTTTACCTCATTCATTTGTTAACTCAAAGAAAATGCGATATTTGATCATTTTGAAGTGTCAGTTCAGTGTAAATTCATTTGTAAGTCAATTGTTAACACGCACCTGTGTTGATGTCAACAATTTTTGTAATAAAAGTGGTAAAAGTCGACTAAAAGTCGATGTGCTAAGACCATTGAAGTAAATACTGTGTAGGAGGAGCGAAACAGCGCCTCCAATTTGACGCTTGTGGCCAAAAAGTGTACGTGACGTAAGTGTACGTACTGTAAGGCATTACCATTGAAAATGAATGGGGAAAGTTAAGAGAGTATTAACCATACGCTGCCGCCGCGGGGGCGTTTTTGCCCTTTCTGAACGCCTCTGCCAAAATGTCCTCACCCCAAAACCATGGTCCTCCTCCTAGACCGGAGCACACGCTTCTTCATGCTGCTGGATCCTTAGGTAGAACAATGTTAACTTTAGATGTTCTGTTAGTCAATTCATTTAGAAATGCTTACAAACAATGGAAACACATGTGATGTATAAATGTTCGATTAGAAACACTTCAAAGGGGACCGTCAGTTTCCGTAGTGTAGTGGTTATCACGTTCGCCTAACACGCGAAAGGTCCCCGGTTCGAAACCGGGCGGAAACACATTATACATTTTCCTCAATGGGAGAGTAAAACATTTAGCCATATAAGACTGTGTGCTGATTTAGATGTTCAAATGTAGGCTATGAGGAATATATAATATAGATATTATATATTATATATTTTTTTTTAAAAGGATAAAAACATTATGTTTTAGAAAAATAAGCATTTTACAGAGGGCGGATAGAGCACAGAAATAACCTGGTGAAAGTTTTGGATTGTATAATGGTGATTTCAATATTCACCTCACCTCACCTCATCCACCTCCAAACTCACCACTGATTTATTTATTTATTTAACATTTTGCATAGTTTTGATTTCATAAACCTCCCATCCACACCCGCGGATGCTAATGGGCTATATAATAATAATAAGAATGCATTAGTCTTATATAGCGCTTTTCCAGACGCTCAAAGTCACTTTTACAATGGCTGTTTCCCAATTGCGAGGATCCTCGGCGTCTCGACCACTTCGGACGTAATTCACGTCATCACTGCTCCGCCAAGTGGTGTTCCAATTCACTCAGACCACTCGCCTCCTCGCAGCTCGACTCCTCCGTTTGGCTTTATGTCTATGGGCTTTACGAAGGATGCACCGGTGGATCCCTCCGCAGCCTCGGAGAGCTGAAATTACCCATGATGCACTGCAACACTAGCCTGGCTAACGCCAGACTAAAATCACAAGTGATATTTAGTCTGGGGACCACCAATTCATTTTCTCGTAGAAGAGGTGTGGTTTACGATTGTTCATAGCCGTTTATTGGGCGCTACGAATGTCTATCATGCGTCTGCACGCAGCCATAGCCAATCGTATCATGGTATCAGATGACGTATGACGTACCTGCTGTAAACTTTTGAGCTAAACTATTTAGAACACGTTCTAAAGCTTGGAAAGATGGCATCGCGTCTGCTACTGTCATGTTGGATCCGTAAATATTTTTTTATTTTTTTTATCCCTAAACAAACTACAAGCTTCCGTATGTCAAATAGCGCGTCATCGTCTTACCGTCCCTCCTCGTTCTGTGATTGGTGCCCAAATCCATGGAAAAATGTCGGCCATGGTCCCCAGGCTGTTGTGAAGTTCGAAAAGATTCGAGCGCACACAGCAGTCTGGCATTAGCCAGGCTACTGCAACACTGTTTTTTCCCCCAAAACTTTATTAGTTTGAAGTTTTGTTCCACATTTGTGCAAAAAAAATAATTGTAATAATAAAATCATTAGTAGACGTGTTGTAGCAAGTAAAGATGTAAAAAAAAAAAAGAGGTTTATATAAAGTTAATGAAAAGCCTAATAAATAGGCCTATTTATTGATAAATCAGGCCTATGGTTCTTGTGCAATTGAAGGCGATTAGTGATAAACTGGACCTGCTAAATATATTTGATATTTTAATTGAAGTTTTGTTATTTTATTCAGGCCAAAATGTTCAAACAGTAAGACAACCAACCAAAACCAGTTTATAAACAGCTTTTATTCATAAAACAGTAGTTTTTGTAAGCATGGATTGATATTTTATTATATGATTTGACACGTGACATGACGCAGCCGCTCGCTACGGAGGCCGTTCTAATTGACCTCAAATGCGGCGGTACGAGGACACTCGCCTCCGTTTGGGAGGAGCCCACCACCGAGGACGTCACCGAAGTGGACAAACGGAGAATGGATCCTTGCAATTGGGAAACAGCCAAAGTCTTGCATTATTCATTCACTCCATACTCGGTGATGATAAGCGAAGCAACCAGTCTGCGCACATCAGCCACCACCACCAACCACTCACACACACACACACTACATTTCCCAGGCTTCCTGGTGTTCCCAAACGGTCTTCCATCCAAGTCCTGCCCGGCCCTTCCCTGCTTAGCTTCCGAGGTCTGACGGGATCGCCCTGCTGAAAAAACCAGCATAGACCAGCAAAGAAATCATGCTGGTCTATGCTGGTCCATGGTGGTTTGGTGCTGGTTAATGCTGGTCTAGATGGTGGGCACCAGCTAGACCAGCATTCACCAGTAAGACCAGCATTAGCCAACAGAAACCAGCACCAGACCAGCAAAGAGATGTATAGACCCCCACAAAACCAGCATGGCCCCCCCAAAAATATTCACTAACTTAGCTCATCTTTCAGTTAGACATTTTGCATGCTTAGTAATGTAAATTGTATCTATTTTTGGTGCCAACCTTTGAAATGTGTCTATTTACTTTTCCTCCAGATTACAAAAATATAAACTGTATGTGTCAGGGCAATTAAATTGGTGAAACCTCAGATTCTGTTCCATACTGTTAACTTCAGTGTCATCTAAAGGTGTTGGACCAGTGATGGTGGATGACATGACTCAAATTAACAACATGTGCTTGTAAAAAAATAAAAAAAATAAAAAAAAATAAAGTTTTATGTTGAAAAACAAGTTAAAATGCTATATAAGCTAATATAAACTATTGCACAAATAAGTTACAATTCATAAATGTATTTCATATGTTAATTCACCCCCTATTATTTTTTAATGATAGTGTCTAAAGGAAGCTAAGTGCTTTTTAACAGTGAAATGCAGGAGTTGTACCTTGGAGTGCCACAAGGGGGCGCACCGGTAATATGAGTCAGGGCCAGAGGGACGTAACGGCAGAATAAACCCTGCAGTAGTGTGCTGCGCAAAGCGAACTCGTAGCCTTCTCAGGTTGGTTAAATGTTCTTTGAATGTCATATAAACCATACTGCTGTTGAGTTAAGACCTTTGTGAAACATATGTGTAAACGTGAATACTGAAGAAAGTCGACTCACTTGGTAAAATTAATTAGATTGTGAGCTCATGTAAAAGACGTTAAGCTAACGTTAGCGGCGCCACCATAGGGATAGTGCGCGTGCCCTTTTGAATTTAAGTTTTATGTTGGTTTATAGCAACTGTGTGCCAGTAGCCAATGTAATTGTTGTTCTGTACTTTTGTAAAAGATGTTATTAGCACTCAGTGCAGTCATTGAGCCCTGTAGAAGTTAAGTTCAGGCTCAAGTGTGATTTCTAGGCCGCCGTTAGAGACGCCGCCATATTGAAGCGTAGTAGATGTGTTATGCTGTTGCTAATGGTTACTGCAGTAGACCAAATGGGATTTTTGTCTTTTGGTTTATTGGCTTGTTGCACCGGGCAACGTTAATTCACTTCCGCATTCCACGGTGTGATTATTTGCACTTCCGGTTCAGTTCTGAGCCGGCTGAAAACAATGGCGCAGTTTTACACCCGCTGTCTTCAGGACCTGCCAAAAGTCTCTATTAGCGACGTTCTTCGCTTGATTCGGGCTTTATCATCGGCTCCCCGTTGCAAGAAGGAGAAGGGCTTCAAATTTTATGTGTCAAACTACATCGACAACTATGAAGGTAAGTAAATCAAAAGAATGACCTGTCACTGTCAGGCTAGCTTTAGCTCTCATCGACTTCGCGACTTTTTTGTGTGCCTTTCTTCAGTTGTAAAGTTTATGTTCCAAAGTAACCTCAGTCTTTACAGTTTCAGTTGTCAGACTTAACAGTCTTAATTCTCCACAGTTTCTAACAAAGACCCATCAGGGAGGGTGAGCGTCAGGGCGGTCTGTTACAGGTCCATGCGAAAGCATGACAAGCCACATGAACTCAGAGTAGGGTGACCCAACAATAAAAACGTTCATCTGTTCTATGCCAATCGGACTATATTTTGGGGTTCTTATGTCACTAATGTTAAACGTATGTAGGCCTAGTTACCAGTTGCTATTACTTGATGGCGTTGAGTAAATTTAGCATGTTGCTCTATTTATGAAGACTGCAGCTAACACGCAGGTAAATGCATGCTCCATCTAACTTTATGCTGAATTTCACGCATTTATGTTCACATTTCGGGAAATAATTATCATCGAAACGTAATGCTGGCAAGAAAATGTTTTAGAAGCTCTTAGGCGACGTAATTTCTAGTGTGTATGGCTACAGATTTTGCTAGATGATAGGGTGCGCATACTTGCATCAATAGCTTTCACGAGAACCCCAGAAGCTGGTCTTGATGGCTTCAGTTCCTTGTTCTACTTTACTTTAAGTTCGAATTCTTTCACTTTGTTAATGCTAAGGCCAGTTCACGGGCCAGTTCAGTCTGCTTAAGACTTTTCGTGGTTATCATTTGTTCTGTTTAAAGCTGGGAACACAGTACAGGTTCAGGCCAGGATGCATTTGGATCCTACTCAAAATTTCCCCCAGATCCACCTCCCAGTCAGTTTTTTTTTTGTGCATTTGTTGAGTGAGTTATTATCATTACACTGCAATGCAAATGCAGACATTCGAACAATAAACAAAATATCAAGGCATTCTCACTTATAATAACTATCTGTTGCTGTATCTATGATGCTTTAATTGTTTACTGTAAAAAGTAAACTATTAAAGCTTTTATTTGGGCTTTTGCAACAAATGAAACATCAATGTAAATTGCAGTGTAAAGCCAAAGCACTTTAGAAATCTGCCAAGACTCTGAAATCCTGTATTGTGTTCCCAATGTGAAAATGAGCAATATGGGGCAGTTAGTAGGAAATTATAGATGTTTACATGACAGAATAAGCATTTGCAACTTTCATTATATTTTACCTATTTTATATTATATTTTACTTGCCAGCTCCCACATTCTCATTTTCTAGTGGCTGACTGACAATTGTGATTATTATGCTTTTTTTGTGACAGTTTGTTTTATGTTTAGATTATGTTTGAAGACCGCTACCCTGTCGAGATAGCGGAGGTGGAGTGCTCTTGTGCGGCTGGTACCGTGTTGTGCAATCACAGTGTTGCTCTGCTGTACCAGACCGCACACTACTCTGCTCTGGATTTGTCAGCTGTGCCACCAGTGCTGAGCTGCACAGAGACAGAACAAAGCTGGCACAAGCCGAGGACCATGGTAAGTATACATCTCAACGGAACCTGAGAGAGAGATATATACAGTATGTAAAAGAATTAAGTACACCCATCATATTTCTGCAAATATTTTATAACTTTTAATGGGACAAAAATGAAGAAGGTAATAAAAAAAGTGAGCAACCCATATGAAAATGGGTTGATTCAAAGTGGATCCAGTTGGTTAATATTTTTATGTATCCCAATGGGCTTGGATGTGCTCACTTTTTTGCTACTGGTTAAGACATTAATGGCTGTGGAGTTATTTTGAGGAGGCAGTGAATTAACACTGGTATAATGAAAGTGTCAATACTTTGGTGCAGTGCTGGCCCCACAACAAACTGACTGAGGGTGCATTAGAGTTTCAAAAGGGTGCAACTAGAGATTCTCGCCATTAAAATATATTGTGACGCCATTAAAACAGAGGGTGCAAACATTTAAAAAATGAGGTTGCAATGCACCCTTTTGCACCCCTGTAGATCCAGGGCTGCTTGGGTGTTGTACTATGAGACATGATAAGATAATACTGACATTTTATTAACTTCTGTGACATACATTTGGATGCCCTCCAGTTCTATTTGAAAAAACAGTGAGGGAACACACAATGTGAACGACGCAAATGTTTGCTGGCCTTTTATGAATATCAAATACGTTAGTCATCCACAAACATTAGTTATCAATAACACCAGTTATTTATATAGACCTGTTCACATTATGTATAATGAAACTAATATTTATGTGATGTACATTTACACATATCATGCCTTCTCTCTAAGTATGTACTGTAACTAATGGCATATTGTCATTTCATGTGCTGCCAGGGTGTGAAACCAGGCCGTGTACGCGACATGGTTTTTGTGTCCGCAAGGCCGAAGCACCGAACTGTTGGAAATGGTGTAAGGTAATAGTTGTTAAAGTTCTCGTGTAGTTATATATATATATATATATATTTTTTTTTTTACTTTGGTGTATTTTTTTTTTAGGAGCAAAAGTTACAGAGCAGTGCGGGGAGAAATGCCAGACACTGATGTCCTCCGGGTGGCGGAGGTGTATGAGGACTTCCCAGCTGACCTAGCGCCTCTCATCACCACCATGGCCATCAGCGCCGATGTCCCTCTCATTGACTCGGCTTTTGGAAAAGTGCAGGAAGGTAGCCCTATTGCTTTTCAACACCCACTGCCAGTCAGCCGAGTCATCACTCGCCATCCGGATGCCCCTCCACCACCGCTGCTGCCGTTGGATGATTACTACCTCGAGCCCACCTGTGTTCAGTTTGTTTGCAGCCACCAGCAGCAACTGGAACTGCAGTGTCTGGCCACTTCGCTGGAGGAGGCCCGACAAGTAGAAGGTGCCACGAGGGAGCAGGGCGCCACAGTGGAGTGGCACAATGTAAGGAAGCCGCGCATTACATCCTCGCGGTTTCGGGAAGTGTGCCACGTTAGAGGGTCCAGTTCTGCTCTCGGTTTAGCCCAGCGGATCAGGAAGGGAACATCTGCCACCCAAGCCATGAAGAGGGGCCTTGCACTGGAGCCGGTTGCTATTAATGAATACTGCAGGGTCAAGAACACCAACTATTGGCCCTGTGGTTTTGTTATTCATCCAGATGCCCCATGGTTAGGCTCTTCTCCGGATGGTTTGGTGTTTGATCCAACTGAGAGACCAGCGTTTGGCTTATTGGAAATAAAATGTCCAAATGTGAAAAGTTATGTAGATTGTAAATATTTAAAAAGTGTAGTGGTACAATGAAACTCGTGTCAAGTCACAGCTACTACTGGCAGGTGCAAGGGCAGCTCCTGATCACAGGAATGAGATGGTGCGACTTCGTGGTTTATGCCGAGGATGACATTCTCATCCAGCGCATTTATAGAGACCCTGGTGTGTTTAAAAGTATTAGGGAAAAGGTGGACCACTTTTACTTTTATGTGTACCTGTCAAGTGTGTAGATCTCTAATCATGTGAATATTCTGTAAAAACAGGTACTGATGGTTCATGTAATGTACATAGTTATAATGAAAACAAATGTTATCTAATGTTAATGTTTAGTGTTCATTGTTAAGGGTGAAACAAGTAATAGATTGACAAATGATAAATGAAATATTCTTCAACCAATTTTGTAAATAGTTGCGTTCACGTGACATCACACCATTCTAAAGAGCCTGAAGTGTAAAATTGAGAGGATGATAGTAAATATAGTAGCAATCACAACATTGATTATTTATTACTTTTTCTGGCCAATGTCTCTTTCTTCACAGATGATCAACGGTCACAAAGTTAATTGTCAGCACGTGTAAACTAGTGATGGGTAGAGGATCCCTTAAAGTGTGTGTCACACACTTTCATAATCGTGTCACACTGTATCACACAGTGTTGGTCAGCTCCACTGTATAAGTGCCATCTAGTGGTGAAAAAGCATTATGGCACTGAGCCTGAAAAAAAGCTCACTCAACACTGACTGAGCTAATTTATTCTCATTCATAAATGTGAACCAAATCGTCATGAATGAGCTTGGTTAACAGCTGACACTGATAGTCAGAGGGAAACTGTTCAGGTTAATGAGAATTGAAACAAATTATCAGTGATAAATCATCTCAAAATGAAGTCACTGACCAAGAGTTAATAAAGTATAGTTTTTGTGACAATAATAGGGCACTAGGCATATGTTTTTTTTGTTTGAGTGGATGCCAAGTCAAACGACTAAAGCATCGAAGACTATCATCTGAATTTAACTCTACACGCAATGGGTGTGATAACCAAGCAATACACTATTATAAGCTATCTATAAATTTTTTGCGTTGCACTTCAATCTCTTATTGCATGAGCTGCACTTGGACGTGAAAAATAAGTTATCTATTGAATGATTTTGTAACAGGGCAAGGTCGCCTGATCAGAGAATTGTGCAGCCCTGGGCCATGAATCCCAAATGACAAAATGAGCCATGTGTTGCTCTTGTTCGAGTGCGCCCGTCTGGGATTGTGACCTCAAATTCTAGAAAGTGAATGCAACCAATTGAATAATTTTCATTTATGACCAAATCTTTCTCAAACGGTGTCACATTAGCATTTTGAGGTTGTTTTTCAATGCATATTGTACATAATTTCACTTAATGTAAGTGCTTTTTTCATGGATGTTTGTTGTACAAATCTTTCCATTAAATTGTATTTGAATTCCTTTCCACTATTAATAAGCTTTCATTGAAGGATAAAACATAGTAGTTTGAAGTATTTTACTTGCAAAGTAAGTAAAAATATTGAACAAAACATAAAATGTTATTCAAAGAAAAGAAATCCAGAGCAAAAGTCACTACTGTAGCAGATGTAGCTCTCCAGCACATTCTTGGTAGTTCATCAATAACGTTTTACAGTCCTACACGTTCATCACATTTTAGAAGCATGTTTTGATTACATTGGAACACAATCTGCAAACAGTTAGGTAAATAAAGTCAAGTGTAAGGACAAAATTGTATTCATTTTCTTAAATCATGTTAAATATCATCTTGGCTACTACCTCTCCAGGGTGAACTTCTAAAGTTACTCATATCTTTCAAACATAAAAAGCTCCTTAATGTTTCTGTTACATAAAAGTAGCTCGCCAGGTCTAATTAATAACCATGCCTAATTGAGACATCATGCATAACTGAATGACTGCCCTGTCAGGACAGACTGGCCACACCTTTGCTGAAGGAACAACTAAGTGGCTCACAGACAGCAGCTAAAAAATGTTAAGGTAAAACAATTTGAGGTCTCTAATGCTAGTGTCTGACTAAAGGACATTGATAGTTATTCTAGTAGACATAATGAACGTTACCAAAATGAAATTACATTAGATTAAAACGATCACAGATGATTCTACATACCACATGAAGAAGGCACTAGTCGAGTAAACAATCATATTTAACAGTTGAAAAAATATATACACAATTTCATTAAAGATAATCAAATTCAGCTATTTACATTTTATTAAGGGCTTTGAAAAGATTAAGTTGCCCATGCTTTAACGAGTGGACCATTCTGGTAATTTACCAGGTAACAGGCCACATTGAACAGCTCATCAATGATCCCACACAAAGACACTGGGACAACTTTGTCAAACAGTTTGTTCTCCTTCACTCTCCTGATGCAGCGCTCTACGTGGACCCTCAAGCGTGCAATTGACTGAGTCTGCAGAACATCATCTGGGCTCATCTGCTTTTTCCCTGAAAGGAAGGCAAGACGGTATACTTTGCAGGGAACCAGATTGTCAATTAGAAAGCCCTTGTCAACCATTATTGCCATATCTGGCTGTAGGACATTGATAATCCCCGACTGCTTGAAGATCTCACGATCGCTCATGGATCCTGCATACAAGGCTGACACAAATGTGATGGCACCATGGGGTGCCATACCGATCATTGCCTTGAGTGTAGAGTGGGACTTGTATGTTGAGAAGATCTCACTCTTCAACAGAAGATCTGATGGCGTCTGGCAGTAGATCTCCGTACAATCAAGCACTACTTGTGTGTCAGAGAATGCAGCAAACTCAGGTGGAAGGCGAGCACGCACAACCTCACGTGGCAACCAAAGGCGTTTGCTTCCAAGCAGGTGGTACAGGAAGTTGGCCCACGTGGTGATGATCCTGCTTACTGTTGTCCGATGAATGTCAAACCTTTCGGCTAGATCTCGGAGAGACAGACCCAGTGACAAGTACATCAGGAACAGGAACAGCTCATCAATAGGAGGAAGTTTCTGCAAAAGAAAAGCCATTGTTGACAACTGCCTTAGATTTAAAGAAAAAAAAGCAGAATGCGCCATCATAGCTCATCAGCTCTGTTATGGACACTGTTTAAAATGCACATGTCGAACAGAGCAACACAAATATATATAAATACTTCAGATCTCCTGCACTATATGTTGTGTTATTAGTAGGTGTAAATAAGACAGTAACTAACTTTACTGGAATAAAGCATGGAGGCACTAAGATGGGGCTAGCCAGTCTGTTAAATCTGACTGTCATACACTTATTTATCAAAATAAAAGATTCATACCGTGGATGTGTGAAACCTGTCAGAGTCAGCAGCAGAGGCCTTGGTGTTGGTGACCCTGATCATCTTGGTGTTGGATGCAGACTCGACCAACTTCCAAAAATATTGGAAATGTCTGTATGAGGCAAATCTGTAAAAAAAATATTTAGACAAAATTAAGACCAAACATAATGGGAAGCCAGTTCTCTGATTAACCTATTACCCCGTTTGGCTATACCTAAATCTGATTTGATAGCCAAGACTTACAAAAGTGACCATAACTTTTTTGTCATGTTGTCATTGCGGTTTGTTTTGTTTTGTTTTTTTGTACGTGTTTGTCACTTTTCTGTTGCCTTTCCAGCACGTTTTATGTCACTTTTGGTAGCTTGTTTTGTTGCGTTTTCATTCTCGTTTTAGTTGCTATTTCTATGCTTTATTTAAGATTATAGATTTGGGTAAAACCAAACTGGAGTAAATGCGCTCGGTTCAGACGGGGAGTAAGAGATTAAACAGATACCCGGATCTGAGTGGTGGAGCATGGTGCATGTTGTATGCAATGATAGCCACAGCAGAGACCCGGTTTATGCACGCCACGTTTTATGGTAAAGTTGTCTATTAAAGCCACAGAAATTCCCACCACACCAAAATGAGCAAAACTGCTAAGTTTGATTTCAAAGAATCGCACACAGGCGGAGAGAAACCTTCTCGCAACTCAGTAAGCGTGTCACGCTAACACAAAACAAAACAATATATTACGCAGTTTTTCAGCATTGTTTTAGTTGAAACGCTGACTTAACTTTGACTACATGCACACGTTACTATAACTAAATACAGAATATTATAAATACAAACTTACCTGGTATAAAGGCGAATTTGGTCATCTGAGCCTGCAAAGCGCTCCAGACAAAAACGCGTCCGAAGCTGCAGCCGCTCTATTTGACTCCGAGCCAGCTCAAGTTGTCTTCGAAGGGACTCATTTTCTCGCAGTAACTCGTTAGCCATTACTCCGGTTGCCGCAGACACACAGTAATCGTGGTCGGGAGCCACAACCTTCATCTCCGACCCCGATGAGTCCTCAGTAGGGTCTGCAGCCGCAGCACTCTCCTCCTGCCGTGGCCGACGTTCCCAAACTCCGAGTCTTGGCTCAGGCAGCGAGTAGTTGTTCCACTCGAACAAAACAGGAACAGTCCCCTTTTTCAGCAGCCTCTTACCCCGTGGTGTAATAAAATATCTCTGGGTAAAAAATGCCGACTGCATACTCTAGTGTCCCTGCTCGGAGTAAAGTTAGCTCTCCGGATTCGAGCTAGCCATAGCTGACGCGCTGCGTTATCAGCAGGGAAGCAGTGGAAGCTCAAGCAAGAATTGTACCGCGAAGAGCATGTACACTTCGGAACACAACAATGTAGGGACGATCCTCCAACCCATTGAAAGGGCAATCTCTGTTTTTGGACTCCGAACAAACTCATTTTTACTGGCTACCTAGCTTACTCTGACGACAACAATCCAGGTTGATTGACAGGACGGGAAGCAACAGGAAGTCCCGTCCCCCACACCCCGTGACCGGAAGTTAGTGGCCGCCATATTGTGCACGTAGCCAATTGAAAATGTGTAATTTGGACAATGTTGGATAATAAGCAAAGCAACATCAAATAACTTTATTGATTATTAGAAACTACAAAGAAGATGCTGTAAACCAAATTGTTGCATAAAATGTGAAGACTCTGCAGCAGAGCAATGCGCAAAGCGAACTCATCGTCTCTTGTTTCCTTCTCAGGGTTTAACAATATCACCCCTCTCGGGCGCACGCCAGGCGCGGGAGAGGGAACATACACAATGGAAAAAGATGGTATCTTTGAAAATCATTCCCCATTTAACGCTGTGCTCCAGGCTTTTTAAAGGGGCTGTGTGGAGTTTAGCAGTTTTGTGCTCGCAATTGCCCCCTCAGGCCAAACGCGTAACTGCAGCCTCAATGATAAGCTCGTGCATGAGGCGCTCAGGCTTTACGAGCACCAGAAATAACAGTCCCATCCTAGTCAATTTACAGATTTGCAGGCATGACTTAAACTGACAAAATTGTCTCTCCAATTCCCTGGGTCCAAAGTTAGTGTAGCTAACTCGTAAACTATATTGTAAACGGCACATGTCCACTTTTTGTAGTCGTTTCACTACTTATAAATCCGTGAACAATCATGCTTATTTTGCGGCCAAGAAAAGCTAACATTAGCAGCATTATTTTTGCCATTGTAAATACAGCACCATTACCACTGTTGCTACTCAAATGTTTTGTAGGTACAGCACAATTACTGTTATTACTGACACTACTAGTCTGCTACTAATACTACACAACTTCTCTGTAGGTATAAAACTATTAGATCAACTATTTTGGTAACTTCCAAATTATTGGTAACTTCCAGATTATTTTATGGCTTGTTTCAGTGAACGGACAGTCGGACACCGTTGTTTTGAAGCATCAACAACACTTTTCCTCCACGTATTTAGTAATAATTTCTTACCTTTCAAGCAAAAATAAGCTGCGGGTCTTTTGAGAGATCCTCTCAACATTTTCCGATGTTTACTCTGGTTCTTTGCCTACGCCGATCAGACTCGACTTTCGCCTTTTTTGTCACACTCGAATAAACTCTTAGTTTCTTTTTGTTATTTGGGGTCTGGGCTGGAGTTTCGATGGTGCTTGAAGCCGGTCTCCTCTTATTCTCCGCTAAATCCATCCTTCCGAAGTTACCACTCGCGCTGCAGCGTCAGTATAGAGGAGATACAGCTAAGGCTACAGCTGAGCGTGAACGCGCATTACGCATTACGCTGTTTGCTTGTTCGACCCGAGCATAAACTATTTAAGTGACTTTACGGGCATATAGAAGCAATTGCGGTGAAAAGGCCAGGGCTCATTCTACTCACCAGGGCATTGCTGGAGCATGTATGAGAAATAAATTTTAAATTTGTATACATTTATTTGTGGTTAAACTTATATATAGTCCCTTTAAGTGATGCTGGCCAACAAAAGTTCTTTAAAAAAAAAAATTTATAATTTTTTTCCTCTTGTTTTCCTTTTTCTGTATTTTAGGTCAAAAATTATTGTTGTTAAGGAGACGACAAAGAAAATTAAGAACACACAAAGTTCAAGAAGCAACTAATAATTACTGTACCAATATCCTGGAAAACATAGTGGTGAGTAATGTATGTATTCTGTCTCGCAACTTCTTAGTAGAATGGTAATTTCCCTTCTGAGCTGGCAACATGGCTCCCCCATTGTCATAGCATTTGTGCAGTAGTTTAGTTTAGTTTAGTGTAATTTATGTGTTTATTTGGTTGGGCAATTTTTGGTGCCAACCTTTTAACTTTTGTCTATTTACTTTTCCTCCAGATTACAAAAATACAAGCTGTATGTGTCAGGACAACTTCAGATGGTGAAACCTCAGGTTCTGGTCCATACTGTAGCCATTAACTTCAATGTCATCTAAAGGTGTTGGACCAGTGATGGTGTAGTAGAATTATGTGTGTTAGTTTTGATCACAAAAACGTTAAGGCCTACTGTTCTTGGTATATTACAAAGACACAATTCTCACATTATTTTTGGTATATTTTTGTTAGATCAATCGGAGGAGAGATCTTTATCAGGAAAGATGTCTGAATTAGATTAAAAGTAACAACTGAGATTCCATGTTTGCAAAGAGAGGCTGTATGGAGTTGAGCGGTCCACAGATCCCAGAGCAGCATTTAACTCAACAAAAGCTCAAACACTCAAAGGTATGAACTCTCTATACACCTGTTCTCAAACCATGGCAATAAAACCCATTCTGATTCTGATTCTGAGATGCGGTGTTACTAGATTTAGACTTTAGCACTATTAGTATTACTCCAGACAAAAACTATACCTTAAACATAGCTGGTTCAACATCTTTCTCATTGTATTCAAACAGAGAAAATTTGTCTGGTGCTGCTTGTTTGAATTTAAGATTGAGTTTCATTGATTCGACAACAACAAAGTCACCTTGGGGCCAATGTTGATAGTATTATTATGATAGTATTATATGAATAATTTTACTGAAAGTCTAATATCTTCTTTTCTACCAATTAAACATGTACATTCACCTCTGAGTTGTGTTGTGAGAATATGTTACTTAGATGCCTGTATTTTTAGGCTTCAGAGAGTGCGTTGGACAACCAAGAATAGTAGGACCAGCTAGGATCAAGTTGGAGGACTTATAACTGAAAAAATATGGACTGACAAATAGGGGAAATGCATAATGGCAACATTTCAGGTAAGATGCTTGGGTTATAAAATGAGTATTACAGAAAGCATGTCATGAATAATATAGGTGCTATGACTAGTAAAACCTTGAGCTTTGGACATACAGCAAACAACAGCACTTTTTCTTTACATTTCTTCACCTGCTTTGGTGTAATTAACAGATCGGAACTTAAATAATGACTTCAAAATTACCTCTTAACCAAGTTGTAACTTTTGCTAATTGTAAGAAACATACGACAAACATAAATGTTTTTTGTTTGTGTGTGTTTGTAATATAAAGCAGGGGCGGACCGGCTATATGTCTGTTCTGGAAGAGCACAGAACAGGTGGGGGGGGGGGGGCATCTCGCCCAGCCCTCCGCACAGCGGAGAAGCAGAAAGAAGTAGAGAAACTGCAAGCTCGTTGTGTGACTACTCTGCAGTCATCTGATGACCTAATAGAAACTTGGGGAGAGTGTACGAAGCAGGCGGCCAGAGGTGTAAAAACACTGTTTACTAGTGGCAGCAGTGCGCCACTGACACCAAAACTACAGCACAAGAAAAGAAGATGTAGCTGTTGATCCAGGGCACATTAGCATATCAGACACTGCACAGGGACAGTCAGAAGAACATGTGGAAGTTCTACCTCAGATGATCTCTATGTAGAGAGCAAACGGTGAGCAACACTGTAAGCCACACACACAGCAGGGCTTGATTAAAATTAATTGAAGGGAGTTGTTAGCTATAAGATTTCCAAACACAACATACTTAAAACCAGGTCATTATACCATCTGGTTTTGCAGTATGCATGTTCCCATGTATCCATTTGATTTGTGTAAAACATTGTGTCTGAGAGGATATGAAGGTGCAATTAGTTTGAAACCATTTAAAAACATAATTTTGGTATTTTATTTATTTAACAGCTCTGTTGTTGTTGTTAATTAGTGACACACCAATTGCGGAATAAAGATTTTCATAAATTGATGTTCAAAATGCCTTAATGAAAGCTCACAATTATGCTAATTTGGGCCTGGCTACTCATAGTTTCACACTTTATTTTTTATTTGAATATTTGAACAGAAAATATACGTATCATGCAGTTTTTTGAAGATACATGTTGCTATTACTGACTATGGACCAGCATATTCGCTGCTCACAAAATTTGTCCTTTGGAGTATTTGAATGGAGTTTAATGGGATTTAGCAGCTGCAGATTAGTGTCAGTGTCTGCACACCTCAGACAATTTTAGTCATAAGGTTCAGATTTTTGTATATTGTACGTTGTGTTCTGCTTTTTTTTGTAGTATTTGTTTTGTAAATGTAGAAATGTCTGTGAAGACACAATTCCATGGCTCAATAAACTAGAGTCTACAGACTGAGGTGTTATAATATTCATTCTCCCATTTCATGTCATTTTAATATAGTGTTATATTAAATAAATTTTCACAATATACATCTGATTTTTCTTTGAACATGTGCATGCGTATGTAAAAAAAAAAAAAAACGTTTTATAAGGTGTGCATTACAATGGATGCTGGTTTACAACGAGCAGGATGCTGGACCCTCCAACGTCAGCACCAGAACACAACATAAGCTGGTCTATGCTGGACCAGCAACACCAGCAACATAAACTGGTCTATGCTGGACCAGCAACACCAGCAACATAAACTGGTGTATGCTGGACCAGCACCAAACACAACTTATGCTGGTCTTGTTGGAATGACCACTGCTGGTCTGTTGCTCCATCCGAAACCAGTAAATTGGTAAGAGGTCTTACGCCAAACCGGATGTGCGCCAGCGTCCGCCATGATAAGATGCGTCCGAATTGGGCTTTCGGTTAGGAAGGAGTTAGGGAAAGTGGCCTGTATGCTAACTATCATAGCACTTTAGCATAGGGACCTCTGATGCTAACTTACTGGCGATTAGGAGCTATGTGCCATCCCATAAGCCATGCGCCAATCTCCCCACCCCCCTCGCCCCCACCCTCGAGTGCGCAACCACTGTTGATTGACAGGTGCACATTTAATAATAATAATTAAAAAAAAAAGATTCTGCACAAGCCAAACTTTATAAAAGTGACAAAATACATGTTGTCGTCCCCACAGCTCAGTCACATGGTTTTAAAGAGCCTCCTCAGTAAATGGCCTAAATGAAGGCAGTTTGTGCTTTTGCTTCATTTAGTAGAAACTTAAGCCACATGGCTAATTTGCATACTGTAGCTTTATGAAACTGCTGTTGAGATAAAATAAAGGGAAATGTGAAGGATCATTTGGATGTTTCTCTTTTTTTCCCCTTAAATGTCTTTATTTGGACACTATGTTGTTGTTGGACAATATACAGTAGGTGGCGGTATGCGCTTTTGTTTGGCCTGCACTGAATTTAAAGAAGACGAAACACAGCTGTTGGTGATGTCACTTCCCCTTCCCCTGGGTAAGGACGGTCGAATTGGGCAAATGCTGCTGAAGCAGAGGCCCCATCCGAAACCACTAAATTGTAGCCTCTAAGTACTAACACTAGCAACTAATCCTTAACCTTTCATGGGGTCAACTGTTAGATCTCTATGCAGTTAGTGAACTTCTGCTTCAGCAGCATTTGCCCAATTCAACCGTCCTTACCCAGGGGAAGGGGAAGTGACATCACCAACAGCTTTTTTTTTTTTTTTTTTTTTTTTTTTTTATTGTTGCAGTACTAAATACAAAACAATTTTTTTTTTTTATACAAAAGAAAAAAGGGAGGAAGAAAAATAATAATAATAATAATAATAATAGTAAACATACAAAAAAGAATCAAACATGGCCAGGGGTACACAAACCAAAACGGGATACAGTACAGAAACAATAGCACACATTCTAATTACACAAACAGCTGTGCAGCTTGGCTTGCCACTATATCAGATGATATTTGCAGGAAGCATCATGGACCTTAATAGCTTTTTGATTGGTCACAGTCTTTATTGTTTTAAGGTACTGGTTGAGTTCGTTTATCAAATGAAGTCCATTTGGTTTTGTCTGTGCCCATTTAGTTTTATGAATATGATATTTGGCCAGGTGAATGATAGTCTGAATCAGAAGGGAAAGGTCATTAGGGATATTTGGATTATCAAAATAAAACAATATGTCACTCTCCTGAAGGCTGATCATGTAGCCAGTTTTGTTCTGGATAAGTTGTTGTATATGTAACCATAGGTTTTGACTGTAAGTGCAGTGATAAAACAGGTGGATAATGGTTTCTTGTTCAGCTTGACAGAAGTCGCATTTGTAATCTATGTCAAGTTTGAATCTTTCAAGTGTTTTTTTGACTGGGTAACAGCTGTGTTTCTTCTTCTTTAAAGTTCAGTGCAGGCCAAACAAAAGCGCATACCGCCACCTACTGTATATTGTCCAACAACAACATAGTGTCCAAATAAAGACATTTAAGGGGGAAAAAAGAGAAACATCCAAATGATCCTTCACATTTCCCTTTATTTTATCTCAACAGCAGTTTCATAAAGCTACAGTATGCAAATTAGCCATGTGGCTTAAGTTTCTACTAAATGAAAGCAAAAGCACAAACTGCCTCCATTTAAGCCATTTACTGAGGAGGCTCTTTAAAACCCTGTGAATGTGCTGTGGTGACTCTAACATGTATTTTGTCACTTTTATAAAGTTTGGCTTGTAAAGAATTTTTTTTTTTTAATTATTAAATGTGCACCTGTCAATCAACAGTGGTTGCGCATGAATCACTCGAGGGTGGGGGCGAGGGGGGTGGGGGGATTGGCGGCGCAGTGGCTTATGGGATGGCTCATAGCTCCTAATCGCCAGTAAGTTAGCATCAGAGGTCCCTATGCTAAAGTGGCTATGATAGTTAGCATACAGGCCACTTTCCCTAACTCCTTCCTAACTGAAAGCCCAATAAGCCCAATGCCCATCTCGGCTCGCCCGTTGCATTATGGGTAATGGAATGTCTTTTGGCTACCAAACAATAATGATAGTTAGCGTAAAGCAATGAAGAAAGCTCTGATTTGGAGCGTTTTAACCGCTGGAAAGTTGATGATTTAAAGCGTTTTTGTCGTCGCCATGGAGCCTGTTACAATATTAGCTTAAAGTCTATTTTTACAACCGGAGCTGCGTACGGAGATAGACAGAAATGAAACTGCCATTCATACGAACAGATGCTTCAAAGTGACGACCAGTCCATGTTCATATAGTTGGAATAACTATGGAATAAATATGTCAGAAAAACATTTCTGACCCTTGAAGGCGACTGTTGGACAAAGTCCAGGCTCTGAAACTGTGGCCTCATGTCGCCGATATTCACAACATTTAAACTGAAATGAGAAATACATAGAATCCCTCTTTTTTTTTGTCAATAAGGAGGTGGACAGTAGACGAAATCTTTTTCTTAATTGTGACCAGAGAGATCCACATACACACATAGACTATGCCATCTAAATGTACTTTATTTTTATTTTTTTTAAGAGTGATCTGATGGAACAACAGAGCTAATCGGTCGCTAATTTGACAGACGGAAATTTACCCACTATATTTAACATCAACACCATTTTGGAACTTTTCCCTGTGATTACAAGACGAATTCAAATTATTTAAAAAGTGAGGGTGTCTGTGTCGGGCTGATCCCAGGTCCTGTCGTTCCACTGTCCGCTATGGTCCGCTCCTGCTTACGGAGCCGCCGCCCTGACTTTTCCCTCGCTTTCAAGATATTGACAACTTACATATTTGCAAGAAATGTCACTTGAGACTTATAGTCTGTAAACCAATGCCCGTATGCCTTATAGTTCACGGTTATGGCTCAATATACTTCATTGTTCACGCTCCGCTACCTGAACTCGCTCACACATTTCAATGGCGGAGTGGTTTGTTTGGTAGCCGAAATTAGGAGCCTGATTGACTCACGCATGCGCAGTCGAGATGGGCATTGGGCTTATTCGGACGCATCTTATCATGGCGGACGCTGACGCACATCCGGTTTGGCGTAAGACCTCTTAGACCTCTTAGACCTCTGAGATTTTACTGCATTTCACGGGTGTGTTTTTTTGCGTAACTGGGGAGGAACCAAGCAGTATGATGAAAGCTCATGGTGTTTGAGAAATAGTCTCTGACTGATTTTCCTAAACTCTGACAAGTGCTGTTGACCTTTTTATTGTTAATATTAGTCAACAAACTTATAATATGCCATTTAAACGGTCAGAAAGTTGTGTGTTTGGAGAAGAGTGTGCAGTTACATTTGGTTTCTCTGTACGTGTCAATTATGCAGAAAACATTTAAAATTAGTATGACTTTGACACCGCCTAGTAGGTGATCTTGGCGTCCTTGTAGAATGCTTATTATTTTTGAGAGGGTGAGTGGTTGGTGGTGGTTGGAGGGGTTTCTAATTGTGATCATGGGAGAAGACTTTGGGGGAAAAGACTTTAATATGGGGACGACCACACACTTCCTCTTTAATAGGAAACACTGCAATAATATCATTTGGACACAACTTGAAATATTTCAAAGCAAAAGTCCACTTCGTGCCTGTATCTTTCTGTTTCTCTCTATTGGTGAAGTGGAAACCGCAGAAGAGGAACCAGCCTGATGTGACGACACTCTGTACTATCTCTACGCCGCTGAATAAAAGGCCCTCACTTCTCCTGAGCTTCAGTTAAACGACTTTTGAAGTAGTTCGAGTGATAACGTCTCATTATTTTTCCTCGTGCAAGAAGTCATGGAGCAGGTGTACGTGACGCGTGTGGAGCTGCTGGGATTTGAGAGACGGGTTACTCCCATTCGACACTATGTAAGACCCAAAAAATACAAGCTTGTTTCTGTCTTGCTAAAAATAGTAGAAGTAGTGGTAGAAGAAGTATTAGTAGTAATAGTGGAACACTGCATTACAATAACACACACTTCTTGATGCCATAAGAAAGTTGTAGTAACAGTAATGGTTGTAGTTGTATGACTGGGTTCTAACATCCATTTTGTTTGTTTTGTATAAGTACATTTACTGCTTGCTAGCTTCATGACAGAAGTGGTGGTAAATTTCTGTTGGAAAAACGCCTTGGAATGCCATTTAAACTGGTCACTACAACATCTAAAGACAGTAATGGCACCCCTCTAGTGTAGAAGAAGTGTAGGCTATTAGTGAATTGGTTGACTAATTATAAAACTAATTATAAAACCACTGCATAAGTAAAATAAACATTACTTTTGGTCACAGCCTTCAATGTATTGTTATTTATCATGTTTTGAATTATATCAGGTGTGAAGAAATATTCATATAATGCATTTGCATGTAAAGCGTTAGCATCTTATTTGCTAACTGTTGTAGAATTAGCCGTTTTGTTTTGCAAACGAGTTTATTCAACTCTGAGGTCGTAAGTCGTAATTTTCAAGTGGGGAAATTCCCAGGTACCACTTGCCTGGAAGCCACAATCCAATATAATGTGATAAATTGCAGCTGTAGTTGAACAATCACTCTGCAGAAATATAAATATTCCAAATCTATGGGTTTTTTGCTCTCACTGAAGTTTTGGCATATGTTTGGAAATGCATGTGAATTTACATCCAGATACAATTGCAGCATTTGTCCGACTAATCATGAGTAGATGTTTGTTAAAAAGTGTGCCGCTCAAATTTCTACCTTCTGCCATGGTTTATTTATCTGTAATTGTATAAATAAATGTGCTTTTTCTTGTACATCCTGCAGGTGTACAGGCTGATGGTGAAGTGGAGCGACCTCTCAGAGAAGCTCATTTATCGAACATACCCGGAGATCCACACTTTTCATGTGAGTCCTTTTTTATACGTACGTGTCATTGAAATATTTTATTAAGGCAAAGAAGGTTTTTTTTTTTTTTTTTTGAGTCATCTACTGTGTAAAAATATAATGCTAAAATACGACCTGTCTGTGTCTCAGGGCAATTATCCAATCAGAAAGAAGAATGAGCTCCACTCTTATTGTTGCCAGATCCTAGAGTTTGACCTCTTAACCTCCACCTGAACTGAGCACAATATGAGACAATAACCAGGATGAAAAAACATTTGAAAAAAGTAACAAAGAAGCGACAAAAACGTGATACAGATGGTGACGGAAAAAAATGACAGTAAAGCGATGGACAGAGTGGCAAAAATGTGTCAAAAATGCAATAAAAAAGCAACAAAAGAGCAACCAAAAAGTGATGAAGAAAGCAATGAAAAAAAGTGGCAAAATAAAAGAGACAAGGCAACAACGTGAGGAAAAGGATCAGTTTATGTCATGTATCAATTTTGTTGGTCTTAGCTTTCAAATGAGGTGTTACACTGGCTTTAGAAACTTTTCGATTTAGGTCAAGACAAACTGGAGAAAATGTGCTTGGTCAAGTCGGGGGGTTAAGAGGTTAAACCAGTTTAGAAATAAACCTCAATCCCAGCCCATGTGCCCGATGAAGTCCCGATCAGTGCCAGTGCAGCCTCCAGTCGGTACAGTTACAATAAAACATGCAACCGAAGGATATTTTTTTCGTATTTTCATGATAGAAATCCCTGAAGGAGATGTTTCCGATTGAGGCCGGTCAGATTGAGAAGAGAGACAGAATCATCCCTTCTTTACCAGGTACAGACTGTTTCTTTGGAAATGCTTTGTGTCAAAGAATTTCAAAATGTTGCTGTTTCTGTTGCTGTTTGCTTTGCTTTAAAAGACGATCTAACTTTTCGTCCCGCAGGAGCGCTCGGGCAGGATGCACCTGTTTATTTGCAAAACTTCACTTCTCTTTTTATAAAATTTGAAGACAGGTGTCACTGAGCTGGACATTTCCCCTAAACAGAGAAAGCGTTTTACCCAAGCGCGTCATTTAGCTAATCCATTTGAGCAGTAGTATATCACTTCCCATATTTATACATAACCCTAAACCCTGTAAAACCTAAACCATGAAATAATTGCTTAAAATATGCACACACAAAAAATTGTTTATTGAACCTTCTGACAAATTGGTGAAAAATTGCTTATATGAGTTTTAATTTGTGTCATTTCTGCTACATCAAGCATTTGCGATTTAAAGCTGCATTATGCAACTTTTTTATGTGGAAAAATAAAGTTGATATTTGTGCGTACTTGACCTTGCAGTGACCCAGTGTCTTTACTTTCCGTCACAGTGGCCTCTAGGACGCTCCAGGATCAACTGTTTGGAAGGTTTTCACTGCTGACGGAGCCTCTCACCAGAAAACCTTCAAAACAATTGGTCCTGGAGCGTTGTAGAAACCTCCATGATGCAAAGTAAAGACGCCATGCTAACCCCAGCCGCTGGGCCACTACAAGGTCAAATGCACACACATATCAACTTTTCTTTTTTAATACAAAGTTCCATAATGCATCTTTAAACCTTATATTTATTGGCCTACATAAGAGAAGATTGTGTGTTCCTTGGTCGATGACCTGCCGTATCAAATCTGATAAACACCAACATGGTTTTACTTTAAATGAAGTGGTAAAATATGGAGAAGTTTTACATTTTACATATTGATTGTACTGTTGCTGTTATGGGAATAGCATTAGCGGTTATCAGAAGATGTGTGAATTATTTAAGCCAAAATATTATCTCACTAGTGATCATGACTACGACTATTGTTCAGACCCATTTACAATACTGCCCAATGGTGTGGGCCAGTGCCTCCGTAAGAGACACTGATAAACTACAGCTAGTGCAGAATAAGGGGGCACGTCTTGCGCTAAAGTGCCCAAAATATACAAATATTCAAAGCATGCACCAAACATTTGTCCTTCTTTGCTTCTTTTGAATGATTCTTGTATTAAAGCGGTTTTGTATGTTGTTCCATACATAGGTAAGTTGGTCATTTTCCCTTTCCATCATTTAACACGCAGACTGGACAGAAGGCTGTTCTGTTTAGAGGAGTGAAATCCTGGAACTCTCTACCTTAAGACATTTCTTACATTAAAGACTAACATTAAAAAAAAAGAAGAAAAAAAAGACTTTAAACACTGCAACACATGACAACATGTTGTAATTGTGTATTTAAGTTTTGAGGCTTGTTCCACAGATTTATATAATGTGAATACTGCACAAATATTTTAGAATGTGATTTGATGTCATTGTATGGAAATGTGATTTTATAATCTGGACCCAGGAAGACTAGCCATTGTCAAAGTTTATTAATCTTAATAAACTTTGTAACGCCTCATTTGAAATCTTAGACCAACACATTCTTTCACATTCTTTTTCATCTAATTTTTGCCACTTTTTTGTTCAGTTCTTGTCACTTTCTTGCTGCACTTTCATCACTTTTTTGTCACTTTTTGTTGCGATTTGTTTTTTTGTCCTCGTTTTTGACACTTTTTGACACTTTTTTTTTCAAGAAGCTTTTAGATTTAGGTAAAACATAACTGGAGAAAATGTGCTCAGTTCAGGTGGGGGTTAAGAGGTTAAATTTTGTAATTTTGCAAAAAGAAAAAAAGAGAAACACAGAGCTGGGAGCCATTTTAGATTTTCACTCTGGAGCATGAATTACTGACCCCTGGTGGATGGGCCTTTGCATTGTAAGTTTAAAAAAAATCACATTGACTAATGCAGAGGGCACAGAAATCCATGTATGAAATATGATACAAATATGATACATCTCTTCTTTATCATGTCCTAAAAAACACTGAAAACGCAGTGGTCTCTGAACCATCATTTGAGCACAGTTTCTGCTTCCTCTTTTTGATATAGATAGCCGCTTCATTAAAAAAAAAGAAGAAAAAAAAGGAACAGATCTCATAATATTGCCTACGTTAAGCAATTCCCTTTTGAACTTGAAAAGAGCAGAGCAGGAGAAATCAGTAAATGGTGCAACACTTGAAACTGACCAAAAGTTTGCGGGCTTTTGCTAAGTGGGCAAGACACTTTTGCCTTTGCATTTCTACATGACTATGCCATTATGGTGCAGTGAAGTGCTACAGAAAATGATTTTAAAAAACGCCCTCAAACTCCTCCGTTCTCACGCTGTGCCTCGCAGCTCCTCGTTGGGTGGAGAACGACAAGTCCAGGGAGTCTAAGAAGTCCACTGTGTCCGAGTACTGCCAGGCTCTGATCCAGCTGCCGCCTCACATCTCCCGCTGCTCGCTCCTCTGCCTCTTGTTCAGGGTCCGGCCCGAAGACGAGAACCCGACGGCGCCAAGCACGTACGTTTTGAAAAAGAGGACTTGAAGGTCACTGATGTTCGGAAAGGAGAGAACAATGTATAAAAATTTGTATAATACGTTTTTTTTTTAATTGTCAATTTTCTACTTTAGGCTCAAGAAAACGGAGACGCTTCAGACCGAGTCCAGACCAGAGCAGTCCAGAGCCAAAGCATCTGGTAAGCAGTGTTGCCACAGATTACTTGAAAAAGTAATATATTACTGATTACTTCTTTGAAAAATAACTTAGTTACTTTACTGATTACTTGATTTTAAAAGTAACTAAGTTATATTACAAGTTACTTTATTTGTTACATTCAGCTGCAGCCGACAACATCTCCACCGTCACAACACACTAATGACAAACCCTTTTTACCAACACTCAATTTATTTATTTATTAGTGCATTTTAACAGTAACATCAACAAAGCTGACGCAGACTCAGAAAAGTCACACATTTCCATCTCTCTCCCCGACCAGTGTGAGTGTTTTTAGACTGAAAACATGAGTTGTGACATTATGTTACATTACTCGCCGAGATGCCAAAAGAAATGTATTTTTTCCAAAGGAAAATGACAAAATAGGAACTCACAGTGAAAAGTAACTTTTTTTTTTTTTATTATTCTTTTTTTTAATTTACAAGATAAAATAACGAGACAAACTTCAAAACCCCCCACCCAAACCCAGCCACTCCCCCTTGCATTCATACCACAATCACAACCACAATCATCCACACATTCTTAGTATTTTGAACACAGACTATAGACAAAAAGAAGCACAAAGCAAAAGAAAATAATAACATAGAAAATGAGAAATAAAATAAAGTCACTAATACCAATCAAAATCCATAAACAAAATATAATATAATTAGCAAAACATTTACGACATAACAAATGGCATAGCAGTGAAAAGTAACTTAAATCTGATTACTTGTTTGGAAATAGTAATTACTAGTTACTGAAAAAAGTAATCCGATTACAGTAATCCGTTACTAAGTAATTAGTTACTGGCATCACTGCTGGTAAGAGAGTTCTTTCAGACCACGATCGTTCCGTTTCATACAGTGAAAGTTGACTTTGGCGTGTCCGCGCAGAGATCTCCGGTCCCATCGTGCTGGACACATATCGAGTGATCGCCGACTTCACCAAAACGTCCAAACACGAGATCAACCTTCACACCGGCGACCTGGTGGAGATCGTGGAGAAAAGCCCAAACGGTCGGTCAAGAGTTTAGTCAAGTTTAGTCATTGGGTGTGACTCCTGGATCATGTGTGTATTGTCTGGTTCAGGCTGGTGGTTCTGCCAGTTCGAATCCAAACACGGCTGGATCCCCGCCTCGTACCTGGAGCCTTTGGACACACCTGAGGAGGAAGAGGAGGCAGACCCTAACTACGAAGGTAAACTTGACACAGATTACATCAAACAAGCCAGAGGGTTATGAGCTGCGGTTACCACACACTTACAGTGGGGGGGGGTTATTCGGTCATCATGGACAGTCCTTTATTTTCTTGTTTAACCTTAAGACCATGAGAATAAGTGCATTTTAGGTTCAGCTTTTCCTTTTTAATTGGCAAATAAAAGACAGTGCAAGTTGCATGATCCAAAGTTATCCACTACAACATATACTGTCCTCTCACCAGTCGCTCATTCGTAAGAGAAACGAGGGCTCATTTGTTTAGAACCTGTGCATAAAACACATAAATATGTGGCCTAAGCGCTTAATTTGCCCTTAGCTGTCCCTGTGGACGAGCTGCAGAAGTATTAGCCTAGTTTGAGTCATAGCCTGTGCCCCATGTCTGCTATTGTCCAAAGTCCAGAAGACTTTATTCATAAGGTTACTTAAAAAACGAACAACAAAGGAATCCCACATGTAACTCTAGCAGAGAGGCAAAACTCCAGAGTAGGGTGACCAGACGTCCCAGTTTACCCGAGACAGTCCCAGTTTTGAGTCCTCAGTCCCATGTCCCCACTCATTCCTCCAAAACCCAGTTTTACACAGGATTTGTCCAAAGTGTCTCAGTTTTTGGCCAATATGATCCACAAAGTAACAAACTTTGCAAATGTCCATTACGTTAAGTAGAAACCAATAAAAAATATCAAGTCTATCATGATGATGCTGATTTGTGCATGGTGTAAGACATTAACAAGCAGAATAGATTACTTTATTTGTACCCGTAGGTAAATTTGTCTTGCAATTCTGAGAACTAGTCAACATTAAAACACATTATACAAAGATTAAACACCACATACATGTTTAAATCTAAAACTTGTAAGTGCTCCAGATACTAACAGGATGTGCCTAAAGATACAACAGATATTTAAGCCACTGGACAGTAACCAAGATAAAAAAAAGTGTCATCACAGTTTTATCTACATGAAAGACGGACAGTTTCCGAAGACAATACAGTCGTTGGTGACCCTTTTCACAAACAACAGCACAGTTTTCATTAAAATTCAGTTTACAGTCTATAATTGTTCCAAGATACTTGTAGGACTCCACACACTCCACTGGTTGTCCCTTTATAGTATATGTTACGTCATGTGGGAGAGCACTCTTCCTGAAGTCGATGATCATATCCTTTGTTTTTGCAACGTTTAAGAGAAGATATGACTCATCACACCATTTGACAAAGTCCCAACAACTGGGCCATGCTGATTTTCATTTTTGTGAAGTAAACTTACAATAACTGAGTCATCTGCGTATTTTAAGATGATTCTGTTTTCATGGTCACTCTGACACATGCTAGTGTACAATATAAACAACAATGGTGAGAGAACGGAACCTTGGGGTGAGCCTGTCGAAACAGTGCACTGGTCAGAGAGTTCACCATTAACTCTTACTCTTTGATTTCTGTTTGTTAAAAAGTCAAGAACCCAGCCTACAATGTTTAAATCAAGATTGAAATACAATTGCATCGTATTGAAAGCTGGCGTGAAGTCAATAAAAAGGAGGCGTACATGAGTCTCTTTCCCCTCCAAGTGTTTGAAGAGCAGATGAAGCAAAGCTATAGTGGCATCCTCAACGCCTCTTTTCGGCCTGTAAGTGAACTGCATGGGTCAAGTGCATGCTCAGAGCATGTAGCATGGGAAAAACAGCCAATAAATGGCTCCCTGGTTGACCATGCAACTAAATCCCAAATAGTGTCCCAGTTTTTTAGTCAGAAAATCTGGTCACCCTACTCCAGAGCCTCTCTGCACTGCCTCTGTGAAGGCAATTCAAAGTATGACACTAAATATTGAAAATTTTTCCCTGAGAGGGACAGGCGGACAGTGAGGTAAAAAGAGCATGGGTGAAACTGAAACACATATAATATAGTCACATACACGTGGAAGGGAGCTCAGAATGAACTCTTCTTGTTTGTGTCAGTCGATGATTCATTTTGACACGTTCAAAATCAACCGTAAAATTATAGTCAATCAATCAAAGTTTATTTCTAGAGCACTTTACAACAACACATGGGAAAACATCAAGATTGAATGACATCAAAATATCATCATGCATGGGGAGCATTTCCATGAAGACTTTTAAAGCTAATGACAACATTTTAAATTCAATTTGAAAAACCAAATCGCACAATGTACGTCCATCTTAAGAGCCTTTAATCTCAACAATGTCAGTAATAATAATAACAATAATGACAAAAACAAAGCAAAAGAGAGCAGTGCTGGCTTGTGAAAAGGGACTGGCTCCAGTGACTGGTGAGCGCAGAAGCTAACGTGAAGAGCTGATGTTACTGGTCTCTGCAGGAGAGCTGCACGTCGTCACCCGCTCTTACAAAGCTGAGCAGGACGATGAGATTTCCCTGGAGACTGGAGAAACCATCGAGGTCATTCATAAACTACTGGACGGATGGTGGGTCGTGAGGTAAGGCAACTCCTCCACAAGATAAAAGACTGTGGCGTGTGAATGTTTCAATGTTAATAAAACGTGCGTTGCTTTTTTTCCCTTTTTTTTATTTATGTGCACAGAAAAGGAGAAGAGACTGGGCATTTCCCCTCCATGTTTCTGCAGATAGCCGGCAAAAAGGCTGCGTTCGAACGGACCAACCCCCATGGGACTAAGCTGCCCCCGCGAAGGTGCGTTTGCCCAAGGGTTTATTTCACTGCTTCTGTAATCGGCCTCTGACAGGACGCCATGAGGAAACTTATCTCTGTGTTAGCCCAGATGTTTTCAACACACGTCTAAAACCCCCGGCTTCTGCTTTTACTTTTATGGAGGATGTGTCTGTCTGCACGTAGGCAACTAGGCAGAGCTGAGAACAATCCCACAAGCCACTGCTCTGCCTCCTAAAGGTTTCTGAACTCGGCCGATCTCCACATGAGTGTGAAATGATGCACAGTTTTGCTGCGTGATGTTTCATTCAATAAAAATAAAAGAAGACAAGAGACCAGATATGTTATTACAGAAAGTAAAACGCCACAGTTACGATGTCCAAAGATATTTAGTAAGAAAATTAAGTAACATTATTCAGTGCTTGACGTCCACCTGACTATAGGTTTTTGTTATTTTTTTTACTTGGAATTATTATTATTTACTTGATTGTGTTTTTAGGTCGACCATCAGAAACGCGAAGAGCATCCACAGCCGGTCTAAGCAGGGGCTAACCCAGGACGCCTACAGGAGGAACAGCCGGAGGTACCTCCAGCAGAAGAGCAGCAGACTGCCGGAGTCAAGGAGACCACGAAGCAGCACCAAGTCCCCGCTTCGAGAGAGGGCCAACATCGGTACGCGCCAGAAATAATATCCCATTTAAAATAATAATGCAGTAGGAAAACCAAATAATAAATAAATAAATAAATATTTTCCCTGATCATTATTTGGAAGCGATTGGATTCACAAACCTGCCACATTCATCTTATGGCTTAAAGTCCTTTCATCATTTGGAATATCGGCTCCACTTTTGGATGCCTTTATGAGACAGTCATGTGACCTTAGTTCATATATGGAGAGAGAGAAGACGCTAGACTTTGTGACAGTTTTTTGGTTCATATGGTGAACATATGGTCCAGCCGTTACAGAGATATAAACCAAGTCCAAAATTCTGTGTTTTTTGACTGTTACCACGGTTACCACAAAAGGCTGTTTTAAAATGATGTAACGTCATGTGAATGTACAATAAATGATATAAAGCCCCGTTCTCTCTCCTCCAGAGAACATCCCAGAGTCGGGTTCAGAGACTGAGCAGAAGAAGGCGGCCCCTGTGATTCCGCCCAGACCGACCCGCGAGCTCATTCTGGAGAGATGCACCGACAAGACTCGCAAAAGGGTTAGCCTCCACAGCGCCCCCACTGCTTCTGTCAGCTAAAACTGCAACTTCATTATATTACTGTTTGTTTGTTTTTTTGTCCAATGAATGTGTTGTGCTTTTGCAATTAGAAAATATACTTGAAAATAAATGGTTAAGAATAAACTTCACTAGCCAAAAAACGTTCAATTGTCAGTTGAAAGATTTATATTTGTGGAGAAATAGACTGTAAATTTGATCTTGAAGCATATACATACATATACATACATATTATGACACTTTTCCCTGCTTTGACAAAAAAATTTATGTTACGGACCGTAGAGGTAGAATTTGCCTTGAAACTATATCATACATGTAAATTCTACCTTGAAGTTAAACATGTCAACTATATATGCTTTTGAATAAAGTTTTCACAGCTCTAAGGGGAAATAAAGTCTTTTTTTATGTACTTTACTTTATGTATATGCAGTATTGGGGAGTAACTATCCATCCATCCATTTTCTTCCACTTGTCCGTTGCCGGGTCGTGGGGGCAGCTGTTGGAGCTGCACCAGCCCCTGTGGCTCCTCCTGCAGGTGGTGGGTCCACAGAAGGACGGCCTCATGGTTCTAACCGGGCCTGTTGGTCTCTCATAAGGGGCTTCTGAACTGCTCTTTGTCTGACTCGTCACCTAGGACCTGTTTGCCATGGGAGACCCTACCAGGGGCACGAAGGCCCCGACAACAAAGCTCCAGGATCATTTGGGCGCTCAAACCCCTCCACCACGTTAAGGTGGCGGTTCCAGGAGGGGGGAGTAACAAAATATATGTATTTAGAATACTCATTTTGAGTAGCTGTAATCTGGTAAAGTTACACTTTCATTTGAGAGTATTTAGAATACAGTTACTTTCCAAATATCAAGGGAATACATCCCAGTACTCAGTCATTAAATGTTAGCTCCATATTGCACAACATTATTAAGATACAAATTTTAATGTTGATCTGTTTTTCCTCCTAAGATAAAATAAATATTTAAGACGCCTTATGCCACAGTGCACACAAACAACTGCACATGTGTCACATGATGCTGTATCTGCTGCTTCATTGGCCAAGAGAGTTAAAGAGTTCATCATTAATGGTAAGTGAGTTTATAACAGGTGTTCCAACAATCGTAATCTTGATTTTTGTACTTATATGCCATATTTATACATAAATATACTGACAATCAATGTAAAAGTATTCTCAAAGTATTCAGAATATAATACTCTGATAAGTAACGGAATATGTTACAAAAACAAAATACATTTGAAGATTTTCAATATTCAGTAACTAAATACAATTTCAAAGTATTCTCCCCAACACTGTGTATATGTATTTTTGACCAAATAAATAACAGTAGCAATTGTAGTACGAATGAATACGCTGTGATTTGGTGCCATCTAGTGGAGACAGTCATTAACGTCAGTTGTGTAAAATGAATGCTTCGATACTGATTTTATATGTTGGGACCATAGATTACAATGTTGTTGTATTTCCTGTATGCTGAAGTCTGTGTGAAATATGTTATTATTACGTGTCTTATCGCATGTTGCATCACTCTGCTTGAACATGTTCGTTGCCTGCGTCTCCACCAGTGTCATTTACCGGTGTATAACACCCCTGACATGAGATTACGTTGTTGTTATTGATTAAGCCTGCTGTTCTAAAATGTTACTAAACAACCGTCACGAAGAGGAAAAGAATTTGCTTTGACCCCGACGTGATTTGAACACGCAACCTTCTGATCTGGAGTCAGACGCGCTACCGTTGCGCCACGAGGTCCACAATCGCACATGTAGGTACATGAATATATAAACTAAATATTACTGTGGATAAACCAAATATTACTGTGTATTATTAGTATTACTTAATGTGTGGTGAATACGCGGCTCTATAACAATCTTGACCAAAACTCCAAGCGCTGTTTCCCTTCTCTACACACAGTCCGTATCTCTCTCCTTTTCGAGGCGGCGGCAGCGCCTCACTCAAAGCGAGACGCACAACAGTCAGGCAGATCGTGGCTCTGGGAGCAGTTTCTGTGATTCTTAAGTTTCTGATCACTCTTTATTTGATAAACTTTTGCCTTATATTTACAGAAAAGGATTAAAATTACACATTTTCTGTGTTGAGCTGGTCATTAGGAGCATGTTTTCTACTGATAGCAACAACATAGTCCAAAATGTTACGCAGTGTCTTTAACAGACAAATATACCCTGCGTACGTTGATGTAGCTTAGTGTTATCTCCGCTCTTGACTGTCCCTGGTGGTCTAGTGGTTAGGATTCGGCGCTCTCACCGCCGCGGCCCGGGTTCGATTCCCGGTCAGGGAACGTTACATTTTGTTTAGTCGGGTCGTTGCATAACTCTAAAATAAATATGCTACTTGCAGTAATAAAAGGTTTGTTTTGTTTATCAAATAGAAGAGATATGGATTGATCAAATAAACTTTGATCAATCAATCAAAGTTTATTTATATAGCACTTTAAAACAACACCAGGAAGACCAAAGTACTTCACAGTAAACACAAAATTGACATAATGCGTTCTATGTATTGAAAGCACAGTCTTATAGGATTAGGCCCATATGGGGATATTTTGGTGTTCAATAAACACGCAAAAAGTGGAAAATGAATCGGGATGATATGAATAAAAATAAAAGTCTAGAAACGACGAAAAAGCGGCGCTCTGGCTCCCAGTTTCACTCTTTGTAAAATGAGGAAAAATCAGAAGGTCGCATGTCTCAGAGGTTCTTTATTTCGGAGAGTCAAATGAAGTTTACACTTGTAGCATCTGAGAGAAATCCCAAGAACTTCCTACAGCACAGTCAATAAGTCTAAAGTGAAGTCCAGCCTCCTCAATGCACAGCCCCCATACATTTCTACAAACAGAGAAACCTGATATCCTTAAATGCTCATCTCTCTCTACATCAAAGCACATTCTTTAGCTTAGGTAAACATCTGGCCACTATATGTTAAACACAGATAACAGCCTCATCTGCCCCGTAAACAGGATGCCCCCCTTCTACTAAATTGGCCTCTGACCTCTCTGGCTTCGCTAAGTCCAAAGAGTGAATCTAAGCCTTACATACAGTTAGCATATAATTCATAAGGGGTATCTAAAACATACATTTTAAATCTTGACAATGACATGCTAAAAGTGCACTAAAAAGGTGTGTCATTTTACACACAATTTAGTGAGACCAGGCTGAATGTAACGAATGCCCCATGGTTTGTACCTGGGCATGTCTAGAGCCATTTGATCGGAGGCCCGGAGATCTCTGCTGCCTGGAGCAATGAATAGTCAAAATCTCAGTTAAAGCTGGGGTACCTGATTTTTCTTGTTCAAACAGTGACATTTTTTGTTTTGGCCCAAACTTGTTTCTAGCTCTCACAGTCACACACGTGTATTCAAATCGGTCAAAGAATGTAATTACATGCACATTTCACACCCATATACAGCATTAAGTGGTGACAAAGTGAAGCAGGGGCGGCCACCCCAAGATAAATTCTCTCATTTAGATTAAACATCTATCATCCATTGCTCAATAACACTTTAGGTGAAGACAATACAACAAGGTCTGTGTTTTGCTGCGTTTACAACATACTCTGAGGTGGCAAAAATAAATGTGTTCTACAACGCCAAAAAAAACCCAGCTACGCCAGCTTTACATAACAGAGCGAGAACAAGCAGTAAATAAAAACAAATATGCATCTCGATGAACCGGTTAGAAGACGGGCTGCTGCATTCTGAATAATTATAATGGTATAGTGACGACTGAGAGCATTATAGTCCAAACAACAACACATTTCCTAACTCAAAAGGTGCACTATGCAACTTTTAATGTAAGAAAGAAAAAAAAAAGTTAATATTAGTGCATATTTGACCTTCCAGTGACCCAGTGGCTGTATAGGTGGTTAGCTTAGCGTCTTTACTTTCCATTTTCTTTCTGGATTTTTAGGGTTGCATAACGCACCTTTAAACTGCCATGACATGTGGAACGCAGTGCCTGAAGCAATTGGACTCTCCCTCATTCATTTAAAAAGAATGCCAAAAAGTGGCTACTGCAGACAGAGACTTGTTAAATCAAAAATGTATACTTTGCTCATTTTATGTACTCCCCATGCATATATTGTATGTAGCTGTATTGTGTTTTGTACATTATTGCGCGATTTTAAAGGCACACTGCGCAATATTTTGGACTATACTGTTGCCATAAGTACAGAACATGCTCCTAATGAGCAGCTCAACCCAGAAAATGCTAGAAAAGAATAGATTTGGATGAGGACCTAACCTATAAAGCTCAAATTCTGTTGACTTTAGTCGACATCTCAACCTCACATTCAAAAAGCACATTAAAAAGGTCACAAACACCATCAAATTCAATTTTTAAAAAACTATAAACAAATTCAACCCTTTATTAACAGAGGCAGCAAAGTCCTACCTCCACTGTATGATATTCTCCCATATTGAATATTGTTTCACAGCCTGGTCCTTTGCTGGTGCCACTGCGCTTAAACCAATTCAGCAGTTATACAAAACAGCTAAGGTACTTGATCAAAAACCCCAGTCTTTTCACATATGTGCTCTAATTAAAAAATAGAAATTTAAAAATTTTGAAACTCTAAAATCTTTTAAAATGAATTGTCTTGTTTATAGAGTGTTACATGGTCTTAGGGAATTAATTAAAAAAAGAAATTGTGAGAACAGCAACAGTCGGGGGGGGGCCTGGGAAGTGCAGTTTCAGGGGGCGAATGTTTCCTCAAAACGTGCTTTCCATTATATTAAGGCTTGTTCTAATTGGAACACACTATGACAGTCAGAGAAAGCAGCGCCTACGTCTCATTTAAGAGACAACTGAAAGAATGTCTTCTTACAAAGGTGTAACCATTTAGAGGCATTAGACAGGAACATATTTAGATTTAGATTTGCAGGTGCAGGTGTGTGAGTGGGAGGGATCAGGGGAGTGGCGTCTTTCACTAGCAAGGACCACGCCACAACAAAGTGTGATTAAAGAATTTAATGAGTTACGGATTGCAGAGTGAACTGGGCGAGACTGTGGGTGGGGGACTCCGTCTCGATAAAGCCCAGCTCTTCAGACCCCCCCTCGAAGCAGGAGAATCAGAGCTGAAAATAAAACAGATGTAGAGGGAGGGAGGGTGGGGTCGACAGTTTCAAACAGACAGGAATGAAGCTTGGCCTGATGAGTATATATAGGCTAAAGCACTGGTTCCCAAAGTGGGGGTCGGGACCCCTCGGGGGTCGCGAGGCATTGGGTGAGGGTCCCCAGATGATTTTAGGATGAAATAAAAAAGAAAAAGGCAACATGTTTTTGATATATTTTTGAGTGTAAAACAGCATATCATTTGTGAAATCCATTCATATAGTTAAAATAAACAGTTTAAATAGATGTTGTCTTGATTTTAAAATGTGTTTTCTTCCCTAAAGTAGCGTAAGAGGCAATAACTTTATACAATAGGGGTCCCGAGTTGTTTAAGTGTCAATTTTTGGGGTCCCAGCCAAAAAAGTTTGGGAACCCCTGGGCTAAAGGTTAATTAGAGGCGTGGTGAGGTGAATGCAGGATTGGTTGGTAAGCAGAGGATTATCGATTGAGGTGTGGACCTGCTCCTGAACTTAGTCAACAAACATTAACTCCATTTATGAATTGTGTAGTTGTTGTCCTTGCCTGTTTTGTCTGTAATGTGCTGTTTTGGCTTATGCGTTTTATATTTTGTGTGTTCTTGTCTTATAGGTTTTACCTCACGGGACTGCGGATGGAAATTAGGCTTGAGCTAAATCCGGCATATTTACAGCACTAGTTGTCTGTTCATTAATATGCACTGTCCCATTCAAAAAAAAAGTAATAAATGAAATGAAATCTCCATGGTGACGAGCTGGAGACGTACCCACTCTCGGTAACGTTCCAGTCATGTCTAAGGAGAGCTGAGCCGCTCACAGCAAAATCACATGTTTGTTAGTACATTTATTTTGAAATGATGAAAACATCTGTCATACAATAAATGCTTGTACGTGCAAACCGTCTATAGATTGTCACTTGTGAATTCTTGTTTTGTTTTGTTGTTTTCAAGAAATGCTTTGAAATGTCACGGCATGCAGGCAGGGCAGGATTTAAGTAAAATGGGCCCCGGAGCTAAAGTTTTTTCAGGGCCCCCATATACTGTATGTCTGTCTGTCGGATTTCTCTCTCTCTACAATGAAAGGATAAATGAATGTTTTTTTAAAATCCTTTAACTTCTTAAACATAGTACTAGTTTAAGAAACAAATTTGTGAACAGTTTAACATAATGACCCCAATTTGAGGTCCGTAGCCTTCATGGAAGAACCTTTACTACTGCCAGACTGGTGGGGCGACACATTTAAAAGGGGGGTCTGAGGGTCCTCCCCCTGAGTTTTATATTTTATTTTAATGGTGCAATTTGGTGCATTCTCATGCATTTTAACAGACTAATAGGTACATATTTTTTCCCCCAGTGTCAACTCAATGAAAATGGCTCAGACCATGTTTAGATCTGGTTTAGTCTTGGGTACAAAGTCATCTGATAAAGCCTTACATGTGAGGGAGTATGCAAAGAGAGAGGGAACTAGTTTGACAACCCGCGCTGAGCATGCATTTTTCTCCTTATGCCCATGGGCCCTTCAACCTGCTGGGCCCCTGGGCTTAGCCCCTGTAAGCCCCTGCATAAATCCGGCCATGCATGTAGGTCTACTGAGGATATAACTTGCAGCATATAAGCCTAGCTATATCTAAATGAGACATGCCAGCCGCCCCGCGCCCGATAGAGAATATCAGATCTGTTCACCGCAGATATAGCGCGCCTTTTCACTTCTCTGCAAAGGTTACGCGCTGCTGCTGCAGACAGGCTGTGCGTCAAGCTCCCATCATTCACGCCGCACAGCCCGTGGGGGTCATGTGCAGAATATGGCTCACGTTTGTGTAACCTCACTGTTGCAGGACTGTGCAGAAGAGAGCGGATCATTTCAGAAAATCACCATGACCGCGCCGCACGGATCGCCACTGTTACGCGCACTGTAAACTCGCGGACTCGCACGACCTCTAGTTTTTGCTTTGTTTTCCTCCTTAGCGGAAGCGCATCGTCCACTCGCTCTGACTTGACGCGTTTTCTGCAGCAGCCGCTCGTGCAGAAAAGAGAGGGAGAGCGTGCTGCGCTGTTCTGTTCTTGTTCGGCGCACGTCGTGCTTCTTCTCCAAATGCCAGCGGACCTCCGCCGTCTCTGCGTCATCACCGGCCTCCTCTCCGGCCACAACAGCACCCGACCTTGGGCCGCTTCTCCTCGGGCAACCCTCACCGTGAGCTTGCCGATCACGAGCCGCTCTGCACCCATCACCCGACCGTAAAGCATCACCGGATCAGCGGTAAGGGCTCGCGAGCATCACTATGGGGGGGTTCGCGGGAGACAGCGGCCGTGCGCACGCCTCGTCGCTGCAGATTCCTGGTACTGTGTTTGTTTTTTGTTTTATTTTATTTTATTTTAGACCTTAAGACCTGATTTATACAACTATTTTTGTCGACGTTTTATATCTGGTTTATTCCTGGTCCCGCTTTAGATCATTTTTTAGGCCTAATTTAGTTCTGGTTTTAATTTAATCCTATGGTTTACATTATGTTTGTTTGTTTTTTACCTGATCTATTCCGGATTCAGTCCTGTTTCTGACCTAGTCCTCGGTTGATTTCGTAGTTTAGACCAGTTTTAGTCCCGGTTTGGTCCTGGTTGTTCTTGGATTAGTCCTGGTCCTCATATATAGACATTAATCCTGGTTTAGCCTTGGCCTTGGTCACAATAATTAAATGGACTTATCGTTCAATAAATGATAAACAATAGCCTGTATTTTTGGGCTCAATATTTAGTAGCTCCACCACCACCACCACCACCACCACCATATTTTTGCTGTTTTTACAATTTTACAGAAGTGTGTGTTCTTGTAACTCATGTGTTATTGAAACAAGAGATTAATGTGAGTTCCTTTTTGTGTGTATGTTTGCTTCGGCTGCATAAAAACAGTCTTCAGTAGTAAGCCTATTGTTTATCGCAATATATATTGATATATGTATGTATGTATATATATATCGATAATTTTTTCTGGACCGAGATGTCTGATGTATTTCCTGGGATCTGCTGGAGCCACTCCTCCAGTTTGGGGGTCACTGCCCCGAGTGTCCCAACGACCACGGGCACCACTGATGCCTTCACTCTCCAGGCCTTCTCTAGCTCTTCTCTGAGCCCCTGGTATTTCTCTAGTTTCTTGTGTTCCTTTTTCCTGATGTTGAAGTCGCTTGGTATTGCTATGTCAACCACCACTACAATGTCCGGTTGGTTCGCCATTACCATTCTGTCCGTCTGTATCTGGAAGTCCCACAGGATCTTGGCTCGGTCATTCTCTTCCACCTTTGGAGGTGTTTCCCACTTTGACCTTGGGGTTTCCAGCCCATACTCTGCACAGATGTTCCTGTACACTATGCCAGCCACTTGGTTATGGCGCTCCATGTAAGCTTTCCCTGCCAGCATCTTACACCCTGCAGTTATGTGCTGGATTGTCTCATTGGCCGAGCTTGGAGGGGAAAAAAAACGCCCGCGGAGGGTGAGGAAGAGGGTTTTTTTATATATATAAAAAAAAAACTCTTATATGTATATATATATATATATATATATATATATATATATAAAGTCCCAGCTCTGATTATTTACTGAATTGTCTCTCCATCCGCCTCACCCTTACATTTTTAATAGAAAGTAAAATACAGTTTGTGCTATTTGTGTTTTAATATGTTTAATAACTTCAGAAAACAATAAACAGTGAACCGGATTTGAACCCTAGACCTTTGTGTTCCTGAACCTGTGCTGTATCCACTTGACACAAGAATCTGACACAACACAAACAGCAGTTTGTCCAAATATGGAGGTGATTCATTCTCCACCTGGTTCTGCAGAGTGTCTCGCAGGTCGGGCTTAGAGGCAAAATGTCATTCATCTGCCATAATCATGACAGATGAATGGAATGAAGACGTACAGTACAAACTGTACAAACTGAAGACGTACAAACTGAACCAGCTAAACTGGCCCTGATGTACAGTACATCAGGGCCAATGAAGACGTACAGTACAAACTGTACAAACTGAAGACGTACAAACTGAACCAGCTAAACTGGCCCTGATGTACAGTACATCAGGGCCAGTTTGTGTTGTGTCAGATTCTTGTGTCAAGTGGATACAGCACAGGTTCAGGAACACAAAGGTCTAGGGTTCAAATCCGGTTCACTGTTTATTGTTTTCTGAAGTTATTAAACATATTAAAACACAAATAGCACAAACTGTATTTTACTTTCTATTAAAAATGTAAGGGTGAGGCGGATGGAGAGACAATTCAGTAAATAATCAGAGCTGGGACTTGAACTCACAACACTAAGGAGGCAGTAATGTTCTGCATGTGCAGCCCAAACCACTCGACTGTCAGCAGCACACTTACTCTAACTAATTTGAGATTTATTTCCTGGATAAGTTTTGTGATTGTGTTTCTTTTCTTTTTTTAAATAAAAATAATAGTCTTTTATTTTTATTTTTTTACACATCATTTTGGCCTCTTTCCTGGTTAGTCTGTATGCGCATGTGTGAAAGATCAGGAAGAAGTCAGATTATATGAATATCAGATAATGTACATAGATTATGCTGTTTACTTGTCTCTTCAATAATCTGAGAACTCCGTAAATCAGATTACGAGCAGATTTTTGGCCCCCATGTAAACGTAGCCAGTGTTTCTCAAAAGTCTTGGTTCAAACCTGGCCGAGTCCTACCGTGATTTGACTTCGTCCTGATATAAATTAGGGATGTGCAAATCAATTTCAAATCAATATTTTAAAACCAGTGAATCCAATTTTTATTGCCATTGTAGCAGATGCAAATGTGGATATAACCACGTAGAGCACATATAAAACTTTATCACCCTTTTTATGTAAAGACTTTGTTTTCGTTGTGTTGTCATGGTGATGTGAAAACAGGAAGAAACCTCCCTCTCTCCTGGTAAAACTTAATTTTTCACCTTTTTCTGCGACCGGCATTTGTGGTTTCTGTGTTCCACATTGTTTTTCTGGATACTTTTGTACGTCTTTGCCGTGTTTTTGTGGAGGTTTGGTGGATTTGTTTACTTTGAGAGTCCAAAATGGTCCTGAAGAAAGCAGCTTTTTAAAGGTAAACAAAATGCTAGCTTATCAGCTAAACCCATTTGAGACCTACAAATGTCTTCTTCTGAGACACTGCAGAGGCACCAAGAGCCCCCACAGCTGCAGCACAGTGGAGGCGTCACAAGAGGATCTACAGGAAACAAGTAAGGACAAACGAGGAGATGGTGAAAGACTGGAGGAGGGAGCTGCAGGAGGAAGAGGAAGGAGGAAGAGCTGACCAGTGCAGGACAACACGCTCTGAAACAGGGACAAACCCAGGAGGCGGTGCACCATTTCAGAGGATCAGAGGAGACAGAGGGCAGCCAGGTTTCAGCCATATGACAATAAAGCACTTACTTACTTACTTACTTACGTTTTCGCTTGGCAGTTCCTCATTCCGATTTTATGGCTCAACAACTGAATCGAGCTGCAAAAAAAAAAAATCTAACAACGGACCATATTTCCTTTAGACCTACATCTACTTTCAAGTCTTCCGATCTGATGTGGACACGCTTTTGAACAACTCTTACTTAACGTGGTTCCCAACATTTTATTTGACACCCTCAAGTGCCCAAACTCAGGCGTGCATCAAACTCAGGTCTGTCAGTAATTGGCTTCAAAATAAAGCTAAAACGTTCTCAAATTCAAACTTTAAACCAATATTAAAGTACTATTCAGATGCACATACAGTTCTTCACCGGGGGAGAGACTTCTGCATTAATTTGACGCCAACAGTCAGAGCCGTTTTTTCCTATAGAGTTCAGGAAATTCCACAGTTACCATGGAAATCGGCCATCTTTGCAGCTGTTAGCATACATTTCCATTGACTAACATGAGCTAAAAACAGTATAAAAAGTGGAGAAAATAGACGAGGAACAACTTAGCTGCTGAGTTACTGCTGGTAAATACATCTAACACACTGTGGTGTCCAAGTGTTTTAATAACTCCAGTATTTTAACTTTTAAAATCTCCATTAGTTTACAATTGCTGCTAATCCCATAATGCCATATGACATCACATTCCCGAACTCTATACACAAACTACGCTAGGTGCGTATCTCAGTCAAACTACGGCGTTGTTTCACTGATTAATCAATGCGTTGTTACGGGGACAGGCTCTCTTGACAGCGCTCACTCACTCTCCGCCTACTTTTCCACATATAACACCAAAACGGAGCAGTGTGCTGCCTGAAGTGGAGTTTATTCTGCGGGAGAGACCTACCACCTTCCCCCTGTCACTTCCAAGGTGCGAGTGCTTCTCCCCTTCGCGTCCCCGCTCGGCTGGCTGTCTCCTGGTGCTCGCTTCGCCTCCTGTGCGCCTGCATGTTCCTCGTGTCCCGGGTGCTGCTCTCATATTTTCTCTGCTCGGACTCGGGGCTGCATCGGCCACACACTCATTTAAACTCTTATCTTATTGTCTCTAGCGGAGTATCAGGACAGTAGTTTGGCGAATAGACGTTGAGTTTTTGTCTCAAAGATGAGTTGAATCCACACGGCTCTCATGAGCACAGTTACTTACAGTAACTCTGGTTCTCTGAATGTGAACAGTCTAAAACTAATTGGGCTACTCACGGGCTAATTCTCAGTGGTAAGACAGAAATAACCGTATGTTCCCCTAGTAGCCCTGAGTTTTGAGAGCGGAGTGCTCTGGTTGGCCGATATGGAACAATAGTGTCTTGGAGATAGAGTGGAGCCTGTAAGGACTTTGTTCTTTTGTATCACGCAAGAACAGTTGTTTGGATATGGCCAAAGCATACACTGGAGATAGAAGTCGTCTCAAGAAAAGGCTTTTATTGCCGTTGTTCCTAGTTACAAAGCAGTATAACCAGCTGGTGACTTCAGAGGAAAAGAAGAAGTGAAGTCCAGACCTCCGTCGACCGTTGCCTTTATCCTAGTCTTGCACTTCTCTACGCAGAGAGGGTGACTGCCTAGGCTACCAGTGAATCAGTTGTCAGAATTATTATGGTGTCGACCGTTATCTATCAGCTTCTTCAGGCCTTCTTGTTCTGTAGCGTGTAATCAAAGCATGCGTCAGGAGACTGTTCGGATTGCGTTACAACCCTTACAAGCCATACCCTTTATGTCTTTAAATGTGAGGAGCAGGATTTTAAATTTGATTCTAAACTCAACAGGAAGCCAATGGAGAGACTTTAGCACAGGTGTGATGTGTTCTCTTCTCTTTGTACGTGTTAACAATCTTGCAGCTGCATTTTGAACTAATTGAAAACTTTTTAGGGAACTTTTAGGACACGCTGCTAGCAGGGAGTTACAGTAGTCCAGCCTTGATGAAACAAATGCATGAATAAGTTTTTCTGCATCACTCTTAGGTAGGATGTTTCGTATTTTAGCAATGTTGCGCAGGTGAAAGAACGCAATTTTACAAGCCTGGTTTATATGTGTTTTAAAAGAGAGGTCTTGGTCAAACAGAACTCCAAGGTTTTTTACTGTAGAGCTCGTCGATACGCTAACATTATCCAGGAAGATGATCTGCTGAGATAAAGACTCTCTCAGCATACATTAGCATACATTTGTGGATTTGGGCCAAACTGTGCTACAGCGTGGGAAAGCTAAATCATGCCACAGGTGTCAGTCAAACCCATCTGGTTAATGTCAAGTTTATTTGACAACGCTGGCTCAGCTTGAACAAAACTGGAAGAACTCAGATCACACAGGTTCAACTCAATTAGTAGTAGAAGGTCAATGGAAACTTTCGAAACAAGACAAAAATTTAAAAAAAGAGGGTCAAAATGGCAATCAGCTGCATGTGGACCTACTAAATGACCTTTTAATAGTTGAATTGAATAACAACATATGAATTTCCCTGTCCATTCTAGACATATTTAAAGATATTTACTATATTTTAAATCAGGATCACATTTTATATCTCAATTATCTTAGCATTTCTCGTGGCTCGAAGACTGAGAAATCTCACAAATCTCCAAATTTTGCCAATCTTACAATAATAATAATGGCTTACACTTGTATTGCGCTTTACAAGCCTGTGTTACCAGGTTTCTCGAAGCGCTGCCCTGTCGTCATTATTCATTCACTCCATACTCGGTAGTGGTATGCTACTATTGTAGCCACAGCTGCCCTGGGGTAGACTGAGGGAAGCGAGGCTATGTGTCTGTGCCATCGGCCCCTCCCACCACCACCAACCACTCACTACATTCGCGCTACATTCATTCTGGCCTCTTGTACATGTTTGTAGTGGTATGGGAAGAAAGGCTCCCTCTGGCCGGGGATCAGGGGCCTTCTCGCTGTGAAGCACGAGCATGTGTAACATAAAAACAAATATATGAGAAACTGTACTTCCATAGTTAAGCAAACAATAAAATCACCTAAAACAATGTGAAGTAACAGCAAAAAGGTCACTGTTCTATTAAAAACGGTAAAGCTCTGTGTACAAATAACTTGTACTGCCCCCCTTATATACGACACGCATGGCTTAAAACAATATATACCGCAATTTTGATGAGTACACAATAAGAAGAGAAACATTATTGACTGGAATGACTTTTGGTATAGTTTGTTTAATTTCTATCTCATCCAGGCGCATTAACATTTGAGGGAAAACTTCTGGCGTAAATGATTCACGCACATGTCAGAATTTGCTTCAGCTGGTTTTACATGTGATAAAATCATAAAGATAGGAGTCAGGTTTATACTTAAAGAAATGCAGCCTTTGCAATAGGTCGCACTCATATTCTAAACAGTTTTTGAAAGAAATGCCCAAAATGGAAATATCCCCTCATGGTTATTTGACAGGGACTGGATTCACAAACCTGACACAATATTCTTATGGCTGAAAATCCTTTCTACAGGCCAACATCACGCACCTGTTTTTGAATATTGTCTCCACTTTTGGACGCCTTTATGAGGAAATAATTAGACCATAGTTCATGTGTGCTGGAAGAGAGGACTTTGAACTTTGTGACAGTTTTTGTTTCATGTGAATTTGCCCTGGAATTAGAGAGAAATTAGCGATAAACTAAGATTAAGTTCTGACTCAATATTATGTGCATTAAAACCTCCCCCTGTTTAAAGTGCATATGACAGGTTTTAATGCGTTTGAAAATATGACAAAAGGATAATATTAGTTGCATAATTATCATTTTATTTCCATGAATCAGCAATTTTGATGAAAAGAACATTTTTAAGCTGCCGACAGGAAGAGACATAGAGGAAGGTAACGTACCACAGCACTTTGACTCATTCATTTCCCATTGACTGGTTGTACGACAACAGTTTAAAATTGTTTACACTGACAGGAAGTCAGTGTCATAGAGGAACTATGACACTGACTTCCTGTCAGTGTCCAATAAGGAAGAGAAACTATAAACATCACAAAAATGGTCAAACTAAATAAAGCTGGCTACAATCTTTTGCAAAATCAGAAATATAATCGTGTTAACTAAGTTTTAGCAAAAATTGTGTCATATGCACTTTAAGGTCCTGTTCTGCATTATATATGTTGTGCACTTTAACGCACTGAAGCTATATAGACTGATTTTATTTATGTATTTATAAATACATATAAAGACAGTCTGGAATTGTGGTAATAGGACGCACTTTCCAAATCGATACTCGAGGCGGGGCTAACGATCGCAGTTTGAACGAGAGCGAACCAATCAAATGTGTTTATGCCATGATTGTTTGTCGTCCACACCTGCAGTCGAGTCAGTGTTCCAGTGAAAGCCCTCAGAGCAGCTTCTTTCTGTCGCCTTAAAGTGATATATCAGGATTTTTGACATAGGGCCTCATTTCCTAGTTATCCATATGTTGTTGATGTCTGGAGATATTTTTTTTCTTAAATTCATGCAGTTCTTATATTTGAAGAGTTTTGTGGTGCTAGGCTAATGTTACAGTAGGCTAATGCATTTCTATGGTATCAGCTAGCCTGCATTAAAGCAGTACTAAGTAACGTGTTTACCTTAATAAATCCTTTCCATAGTCCCTCTGGGGGTAATACAAGTGTTAATGGGATGATTGGGGGGTCTTTCATCTCCCCCTGGTGTCTCTGGCCAGAAAATCACATTTGCAACTTGACTGCCACCGGGGCGGAGCAAGCAATACACACTAATAGAATCACGGAGAAGAAGCTAACAGGCTAACGGGCAAAGCCATAGACTGTTAAAAAGAATAGACAGCTCCTCCTCACTCCTCCCCGTTTACCATAATGACCACGTTCGAGGGGGAAATCATGGCGGATTTACAGACTCCTCCTCCCCAGCTCTGACGAAGCATGTTCCTAATAAGGGCATAAGGGCGGGATCTTCACTGTAGACTCAGCCCATACGTGACGTGTAGCTCGCGCAGCTCCAATGCCAACAGTCCGACCTCCGTTAAGTAGGAGATTTAAAAAAAATTTTTTTTCGAAAACCAGCCTGGTTTCTATTTTTTTGACTAACCCAGCGTTATCTCAGGAGGAATATGTAGCCATATTAAGTGTTGAAAAAATTGAAACCAGGCATTAAAGTTGTTTTTAACGTGTTTAAAGTCCAATGCGTTTCAATGGGGGCCTAGCGGCCAAATGGAGGTACTACAGCAATGGAGGAGCAATGGCGGCCTCCAGTGTTGCGGTCACAAAGCAGAGCAGCCAGCGGCCATTGGGCAAAGCTAACGCCACTTTAAATAGTATTTACAGCCAAGTTTGAGTGAAAAAAATATTTCCATTGTATAACTGGATGTACAACACCCCTCTCTCCCTTCACCTTTTCTGTCAGCGTAGTATTTACTCTCCAAGACATTTAATAAGTTAAAAAAATCGTAACTTGCTAAGACACCTGCAGTTGCGCTTATGGCCTCTAGGGGCAAGAGTTACTTAGTACTGCTTTAAAAACAGTCTGACCCACTCCACAGCGCACCTGAGGCAAATCACTTATAACACCAGACTAACGATAGCCTAGCATTAGCCTAGCGCCATGAAACCCTTCAAATATAAGAACTGCATGAATTTAAGAAAATAATATCTCCAGACATCAACAACACTCTGGATAACAAGGAAATGAGGCCCAGTATCAAAATCCTGAAATATCTCTTTAAGGACAAGTCCAGCTCATTTAAAACGCTCTGGTAAAAGATCGTTGTGTCGCGGCCGCCATCTTCACTGTTTTGGTTACGGCCCGGAGGAGCACTGGTGTTTGATGGGAAATCCTAGCGCGGAAGATGACGCACTGTTAACTCCCGCCTCCCGTGCTATGATTGGCTCGTCTTGGTTTTGCCGGAGACAGCGAGATTCGCACTATTCCAGACTGTATCCCCATGTACTGTATCTCTTAACATGGAGGATCAGTCTGGCTCGTGCTACTGAAGCTAAAGAGCTGGCCAAAAAAGAAACCACACACACAACTTCTTCAATTGATTCATTATTTGCAATTTTATTTTATATCTTCATACTCAAACAAATAAAGAGGGCGTACAATTAGTAATATGGTTGGTGAATGCAGACAAGGCACACGTAACCTAGAATGGCTTGCGACTTTGTGACTTTGAAGTTTATCTAAACTTTCACAGTTTCAGTCAACATTTCCTCTCTTTGTGGTTACTTATTTCTTCTCAGAGTGTGGTCAACTCCTTCCTAACTCACAGTCGCCCGCTTATAATTTACGATGCATAGCGTATGCAATGTAGGTCCTTTAACACTCTCATCCACTCGATAGATAACGCTGACACAGCATCTCGTGACATGATCAGAAAGTCCAAAATCCCAGAGAAAATAGGGATGCCACAATGCCATCTTTTCTAAAAATAAAACGATACGTGTACGAGTACTCACCGTCGGTGCGAGCACAAGGCAGTTTGTTGTCATTTGTTTCTTGGGTCTCACTTTGTTGATTTATAAAGATGGAAATGAGAGGAAATGAGTCCACACAGTGCACTATACATTATAGACAGAACGGCTCATGTCCACAAGTGACTCAATACTTGTGTTTATTATTTATCTTTTTATAATAGCATTTAGATGGTTACTTATTACTTCCACATTGGCCTCTTTTTGCATCAGCCTTATGTAGGTTTTGCTGTGTGTTTGCGGACAACAAGTACAGCACTTTGGTGATCTTTTGCTCTGGCAGCAGCAGTTAAATGTTGCTCAATACGGACAGACCTGTATCACTTTACAAAGGTCTTTCTGGGTACTTTTTGTTGGTCGCAGCATATTAAGGGCAGGAATACCGTGGTAACACGCACATTTCGCGGAGGAAAAATCACACTACTCATCGGTAACTTTGACCGGCTCAAACTGCGCATCAAGCGCACCGTGTCATTTATTGAGGGAACTTCCGGTTTGTACCTTTCAGTGTAAGAGCACAAATATACACATAATATACACCGGGCAACACCCCCACTTGCTCTTAACACTGCACATCACCATATTTACATTTGCATCACTTTAAATTTACACTCCAAACAGAAAATGTGTAAACCTTTCAATTTTCACTTTACTCACAGACTTTGTCATAACATCTGCTGCCATGTCTGCTGTTGCACAATATACAACATTTACTTTCTTCTCATTTAGTGCAGATCGAATGAAATGGTATCTGATGTCTATGTGTTTACATCTCTGTCGGTTTATAGGATTTTTGGACAATGCAATTGCACCCTGGTTATCTGCAAAAATGGTAACTGGTAAATATTGTCTTTTTGAGTCCATCCCATTAAGTAGCTGTGAGAGGTATAAACTTTCTTGTACTGTGGCGGCCATCGCCATATACTCTGCCTCACATGTTGACATAGCTACTGTAGCCTGTTTTCTGGTTTTCCAACATATTACAGGCCCGCTTTCAGATAGTGCAAAACAGTAACCTGTTGTACTTCTTCTGTCACTCAAATCGGTAGCCCAATCTGCATCGCTGTATGCTATAAGACTAAGATTTCTATCTGTCTTTCTATAGCACAACTCTTTGTTTAGTGTCCCTTTAAGGTAACGCAACACATGTTTTGCTGCTGTCCAGTGATGTTCTTTTGGTGTTGACAAATATTGTGACAGTTTGCTTACTATCCAGCTCAAATCTGGTCTTGTACATGTCATCAAATAAATCAAGCTACCCACTAGTTCTCTGTATCTCCCAGAATCAACTAGTTCACCATCTACCTCAAAGTTGTGTTTTAGCTCACAAGGAGTAGAACGTGGCTTACAGTCTGACATTTTAAATCTTTCCAGTATTTTTGTTATGTACCTTGTCTGATTTAGCTTAATCTCCTGTTTGTTTTGTGTACAGTCAATTCCTAAGAAATGTTTTAGCTCACCAAGATCTTTCATCTTAAATTTCTCACTCAACATTTGTTTCACATTTTAAGAGAATCTTCACTGTTGGTAGCAATGATAACATCATCAACCCAAATGATAAGAATCACTGTCTCGCTCTCAGTCTGTCTACTATAGACACAATGATCTACAGGATTTTGAATGTAACCTCGTTCACATAGATGATCATGTAACATCTTGTTCCAGTTTCTCCCGGATTGTTTTAAACCATATAATGATTTGTTCAGCTTGTAAACTAGCTTTTCACCTGTCTCTGACTTTACTTCAAACCTTCTGGTTGTTCCATAAACAACTCACAATCGATTGGCGCGTGCAAGTAAGCAGTTTTCACGTCCATTTGGTGAAGTTTTAAGTCGTATTGAACTGCCATCTGCATTAAACTACGCACTGACGTCATGTCTGCAGTCGGAGAAAAGTCTCCTTGTAGTCAATGCCTGCAACTTGGCTGTAGCCTTTAGCAACGTATCTGGCCTTAAATGTCTCAGATCGGTCTGGGTTTTCCTTTATCGCATACACCCATCTTCCCCCCACTGCATTTTTACCTTTTGGCAATGTGGTCAGAGTGAATGTGTCATTTTCTTTAAGTGATCTCATTTCGTCTTTCATGGCATTAGACCAGCACTTAGATTTTGGGGAATGCATAGCCTCATCAAACGTCTTTGGTACGCCGCACATCAACCTGTAACAATAATCAATGTTCATCAAAGTTTGGTCATCTTCAGCATGAACATAGTCCTTCAAGTATTGTGGAGTCTTCCTATCTCGTCTTGGATAACGTCCTTCCTCAGTGTTTTCACTCCGTTTCTCAAGTTCTTGTTCTGAGTGTTCACTGTCATTTGTCACATTGTCCTGTGTTTCAGTGTCCGGCTCTTTTGTCTCGTTCGGATTTTCATTTATTGTCTTGTCCAATCTTGTACGGTACTCTGATATTCCAACTGGTGGCAAGTCATTTTCATCTGGAGTCTCGGTCTGGCGCTCATCTGCACTTGTAGTGAGGAACTTAACCAACCTGTGTTTGAGAACTCGACCCGTTTCTGGGTAATAGACTAGATATGACGGACTGTTTTTATCATATCCCACAAAAACTCCTTCGTCACACTTTGCATCTAGCTTCTTTTTGTTTTGTCGATAACTGTAACAAACTGACCCAAAAATGTGCATCTTGGACATGTCAGGCTTTTTCCCTGTCAACAAGTAATAAAGGGTCTGTCCTGTGCGTCTGTTATAACACCTGTTGCGAATTACTGCAGCAGTCATAACAGCGTAAGTCCATAGTTCCTTTGGTAAGTTACACTCAAGTAGCATACACCGTGCCATCTCAAAAAGTGTTCTCCAATTTCTCTCGGCTGTCCCATTTTGATGGGGTGAATACGGTGCCGAGGTCTCATGTCTTATTGCGTTCTTTCTTAGCAATAATTGAAACTCTCTGCAAGTAAATTCTGTGCCGTTGTCGGACCTGATTCTTTTTACTTTCCCATAGGGGGCGACATCTGCTAGAAATTTTTCAGTCGCTTCTACAGTGTCACTTTTGGCTTTTAGGAAGTAGACGAACGTTGTACCCGAGTAGTCGTCAGTAAAAGCTATCGAGTATCTAAACCCGTCTTTTGCCTCTGGATCGATCGGTCCTGCTAAGTCAGTGTGCACTAGCTCTAACGCTGCTTTTGCTCTTTCGTCAGGCTCTCTATTTCGGGTTTGGATAAACTTCCCTTTTACACACACTTTACAATCTTGCGTAGCTTTTCCTTTGATTTGCATGCCCTCAGTAACGTTTTCTAGCTTAGACAAATCTTCATAGTTACAGTGGCCAAGAATTTTGTGCCAAGTTTCAATATCACGACACCCATTGCATTCATCATTGTCAACATTTACATTAACAGTATTCAAGTAGTACAAGCGTCCATATTCATTGATGTCAAAACTTGTACCATTCTTGTGAATAAGTTGGTTGCATCCTTTCTTGAATGTGACTGACGCTCCGTTGGTCGTCGCCGCCTGGACTGAGAAGATGTCCTGTGGATAGGAGGGGATGTAAAGCGCTCCGTCCAGCGTTGCCTTTACTCTACGTCCCTCGCTGTCTTGCAGGTAGACCTCTGCTGCTCCTCTCTTTAACGCGACACCACTCGTCCTCGTCCCGTCTGCCAGCTCCATGAAGTGTCTTCCTGGTGTGAAAGCATCATCAAACTTTTTGAAGCTTTGAATGTCCGTAACTATATGAGACGTGGCTCCTGTATCAACCATCAAGCCTCTTTGTTTCAGTCCTCGAATATCCCAGTCGTTGGCTTTGAACGCAAAACTATGATCTTCTGAATCCGCTGCGTGTTTAACGTTTGTCTTCTTTTGTCGTCTACAGTTACTGTCTTTATGTGTGGAGCTTTTGCAGTAACTGCACCACTGCTTCTCTTTTTGCTCATTTCTTTCACTTTTCTTTGCATAGCATTCACGTGCTATATGACCTTTCTTTCCACAGTTGTAGCATGTGATTTCTCCATTTTCTCTGTTTTTATTTTTCTGCCCGTTACTTGTCTTCATCACGTTATCTTCAGAGCTCACGGCCTTTTCTGTCGTCTCGTAGCTTCTCAACTTAGCCTTGAACTCGCTAAATTTGATTTCTTTCTCGCTCTGGGTAATGTGTATGGAAACGGCTTGAAACTTTCTGGCAATCCTTTTAGCACCATTGCAACAAGCAACCCATCACTTAATGTCTCTTCTGCATTTCTCAGAGCTGTAATGGCGGTCTCAGCCCTTATGATATAGTCCGTAATGCTCTCGCTAGCTGACTTCTGTAGCGACGTTAGCTCCGTGTACAGGCTAATCACACGTGGTTTGCCCTTACCAGCGTAGTGCTCTCTGAGTATCTTTAGCGCTTCTCTTCCGTTGTCTGTGGCTTCTCTCATCACAAGCGAAAGGCTTCTATCATCCAACACTTGGATAAGCTCTGCATAAGCTTCTTCATTTTTCTCTTCGTGATAATCGTCCTCTTCTTCGAGTTCGTTTTGCTCATGCAAAATGGCGTCTTTTAGCCCAAGTAGCCTCAAGTGTCCTAAGAATTTTGTTTCCCACAACTCGTAGTTTCTTTCGTCCCGTCGAAGCACAAACGGTTCCACCGGCTTCCTCCATCCCTCCTGGGCCCATAACCTGTTGGTCGCAGCATATTAAGGGCAGGAATACCGTGGTAACACGCACATTTCGCGGAGGAAAAATCACACTACTCATCGGTAACTTTGACCGGCTCAAACTGCGCATCAAGCGCACCGTGTCATTTATTGAGGGAACTTCCGGTTTGTACCTTTCAGTGTAAGAGCACAAATATACACATAATATACACCGGGCAACACTTTTGTCGCTGGATTTGACCAGAGGTGGGAAGTAACGGAGTACTTGTACTTCGTTACTGTACTTAAGTAAATTTTTCAGGTATCTGTACTTTACTTGAGTATTTATTTTCCTGACGACGTTTTACTTTTACTCCTTACTTTTGAAACGCAAGTATCTGTACTTTCTACTCCTTACATTTTCAAAACGGGCTTGTTACTTTTCTTTTGAATCACGCGCTGTTTTTTCTTTTTCTTTCCCCCGAGGCGGCCGCGCGCACCCGTCTCGTCAGCGCGCGTGCCAGAGTGCAGATTTGTTTTTTGTCTTTTTGGTTTCGGTTTAGAAACAGACGGCATCTCCGCACACCGGGGGCAGCTGAAGTAAACACGCTGCTGTCAGAGCACGGACGCGTATAGAGCAAAGGAACCAGCGTCACCAGTGCGGAGGTGAGAGAGATGGACATGAGCGCGCACGTGCAGCCGTGGTGCAGGGACAGACAGCATGAACATAGCCTAATACTGACCCGTTTGACCGCGGTCCTGCTGTGACTTTAGTGCATAGACTGTTAAAGAGAATAGACAGCTCCTCCTCACTCCTCCCCGTTTACCACAATGACCACGTTCGAGGGGGAAATCATGTTGCTTCTTTGAAACTTCTGAAAGACTCGAGTAGTTTCATTTACTCTCTATGTGAAGATGTCTCTGAATATTTGTCATTCTAATTTGTGAAGCTTCCATGTAACTTGGTTACAAGAGTATGAAGACTGAGGAAATATGTATGTGAATTGCTTTGACTTGCCTGATGGACTGAAATGCCTTTGCTTAATTTATTTTATTTATTTATTTGCAATTTTTGTTTTGTTTTATTTTACTGTTATATGTTCTTCACTTATGTCTCCCTACGAGAGATGTTGTAAATTATATTTGTAAATAAAAAAAAAAAATAAAAAAAAAAGAGGGGGAAATCATGGCGGATTTACAGACTCCTCCTCCCCAGCTCTGACGAAGCATGTTCCTAATAAGGGCATAAGGGCGGGATCTCACTGTAGACTCGGCCCTTACGTGACGTGTAGCTCGCGCAGCTCCAATGCTAACAGTCCGACCCCCGTTAAGTAGGAGATTAAAAAAAAAATATTTCGAAAACCAGCCTGGTTTCTATTTTTTTGACTAACCCAGCGTTATCTCAGGAGGAATATGTAGCCATATTAAGTGTTGAAAAAATTGAAACCAGGCATTAAAGTTGTTTTTAACGTGTCTAAAGTCCAATGCTTTTCAATGGGGGCCTAGCGGCCAAATGGAGGTACTACAGCAATGGAGGAGCAATGGCGGCCTCCAGTGTTGCGGTCACAAAGCAGAGCAGCTAGCGGCCATTGGTTTAGTGTGAGATCAGCTGCACAGGTCCAAACTGTTCTAAACTCCAAACTTCAGAAATAGAGACTTAATCTGCCTTTGGTCTCTGCTGTGAATATGAATCAAAGGGAGTTTCAGAAATACAGGCCATTGGCTGATATAAGCGATTTTGGGCATTTTTATTTGTTTTACTATATTAATTTAATCCTTTATTTATACAGGTTTGTCCTTTGAGACCATAGTTTGAGATGATATGATGTCTCATTAGTCAGAGAGACCTGTTTCAAACACATCAACCGTATGGGCTCATAGGCTGCAGTTACATCGGCATCTTTTACTCTTTTTTTAACTTGAACTTTTGCACATTTTGTCATGTTTACAACCATAAACATAAAGATTTTACTTTGAATTTTTTACTGAAAGTTCACACACAAGTAACAGACAAATGTGAAATGAAAGCAAAATGATACATGATTCTGTTATTTTACAAAAATAGAAAAGTGGGGCGTGCATAAGTATTCATACAGCATTTTCTGAGTGCATTAAATTGCCTTTATAACATTCCTAATGACTGCAGAATGTTCATACCTTGCCCTAACCATTAAATAGAGGCCACCTGTGTGTAATCTACTCTCAGTATAATTCCAGCTGTTCTGTGAGGGCCTCAGAGCTATGGTCAGAGTGTATTGGTCACTAAGCAACATCATGAAGGCCAAGGAGCACACCAGAGAGGTCAGGGATAAAGCTGTGGAGAAGTTTAAAGCAGCGTTAAGTTATACAAAGATTTCCCAAGATTTGAACATCTCATGGAGCACTGTTCAATCCATCATTCGGAAATGGAAAGAGTATAGCACCACTGCGAACTTACCAAGACACGGCCGTCCACCTAAACTAACAGACCGAACAAGGAGAGCACTGGTCAGAAATGCAACCAAGTGCCCTAAGATAACTCTGGAGGAGCTGCGACGTACTGCCGCTGAGCTGGGGGAATCTGTACATGGGACAACTATAAGTCGTACTCTACACAAATCTGGCTTTCATGGACGAGTGGCAAGAAGAAAGCCATTATTGAAAGGAGGCCATAAGAAATCCCGTTTGAAGTTTGCTAGAAGTCATATGGAGGACACAGCTACCATGTGGAAGAAGGTGCTTTGGTCCGATGAGACAAAAATCTAACTTTTTGGCCCAAATGCAAAACATTATGTATGGAGCAAACCTAACACTGCTCATCGTCCTGAGTGCACCATCCCCAGTGTCAAATATGGTGGGGGGAGCATCATGCTATGGGGCTGCTTTTCCTCAGCAGGGACTGGGAAGATGGTAAGAATAGTTGGGAAGATGGATGGAGCCAAATACAGAGACATTTTGGAGAAAAACCTGCTGGAGTCAGCAAGAGAATTGAGGCTGGGGCGGAGATTCACCTTCCAGCAGGACAATGACCCTAAACACAAAGCTAAATCTACAATGGAATGGTTTAAAAACAAACATATTAATGTGTTAGAATGGCCCAGTCAAAGTCCTGACCTAAATCCTATTGAAAATCTGTGGAAAGACCAGAAAACTGCTGTTCACAAACGCTCTCCTTCTAATTGACAGAGCTTGAGTTGTTTTGTAAAGAGGAATGGGCTAAAATGTCAGTCTCTAGATGTGCAAACCTTGTAGTCATACCCCAGAAGACTTGCTGCTGTTATTGCAGCAAAAGGGGGTTCCACAAAGTATTAAGTCATGCTGTATGAATACTTATGCACGCCCCACTTTTCACTTTTCTATTATTTGAAAAATAACAGAATCATGTATCATTTTACTTTCACTTCACAGTTGTCTGTTACTTGTGTGTAAACTTTCAGTAAAATATTCAAAATAAAATCTTTATGTTTACGGTTGTAATCATGACAAAATGTGCAAAAGTTCAAGGTGTTTTAGTACTTTCGCAAGGCACTGTATTAGGACTTTTAAGCTGCTGACAGGAAGTGACATAGATAGATAAGATAAAGCAGTTTGACTCATTTCCCATTGACTTAACATGGTTGCACGGCAACAGTGCCATCTATTTCACTTCCTGTCGGTGTCCAATAAGGAAGAAAACTATAAACATCACAACAATGGTCAAACTAAAGAAAGCTGGTACAATCTTTAGCAAAATATTAAATATAATTGTGTTAACTATGTTTTAGCAAAATTGTGTCTAATATGCCATATGCACTTTAAGTCCCTTAGCATGAAGCGACTAGACCCGTTAGCATCTAGTTAGCAACGTTAGCGGCTCGTCTGCAGACCCAATCAACATTTAGCACTGGTTAAAGTCAGGAGGGAGTGTAGTCGGTGATAAAGTCTGGTCTATGTGGAGGGTTGTATTTCCGCGAGGGCTGTCAAAGTTAAAGCTTTAGCTCACGATTCATCGAAAAAATAACAAGTGCATTAATCATGAATTAATCACCTCATATATTTTGACCAAACACAGTCCTGTGTCTGAGCACACACGACATGAAAGACAAAGCTCCTCTATTAACTACATATTGTGAGCCAGGGGTCTCCAACCTTTTTACATGATGAGCGACTTTTATGTAACTAAAGCGACATGCACTTATGTAACATGCACTTATGTAATATTTGGTTAGTGAAATGTGAGCAAACACTTCAAATTTTAGTTTTTATGTCGGCCAAGTATTAATATTGAATAGTGATAAGTGAAAAATTAAACAAATAAAAAATGAATTGATTGACAGTACTAATTACCACACTTAAGAATTCTCCAGCTTGTTGCTCTTTGCTGCATGTCAAGTGATATCAATTTATGGTATGAGTATGAGTACAAGCATGTGGTATTGAGCTATACCGGCTAGTAATGTGCGGGTTGACCCGACACCCGCGGGCAACCTGCGGGGCCCGTGGATTCGGTAGGGTCGGGTACCTCAAATATACGACAAACTTCGGGTGCGGGTGAGTTGAGTTACGGGTTTTTGCCCTTACATTGTTGGCTTACAACATACAGTGCATTCTTATAAATGCCACACAGTCAGCTTTGTTTTGTTGAAGGTTTAGTTTTATGGGGTAAACGTATCATTAGCATGTTTTGTTTAGGTCTGTATGACTTTACTCACCGCTACAAATGCGGCATAACAGCAGTGCCCAAGCACATGTGCGACACGCACATGTAATGAAAATAATGCATCAGCAAGAACCAAGGTAAAACTAAAATAACAAAGACACAGCATCTTACTAACCTGAGGAGAGCAACTTCTTGTAGTTTAGTTTATTAGAGCAGTTAAAATTCTGCCCAAAAGGAGTGGGCTGACGCAAAAGCTTATAAGTGCCACCACCGACATCATTGCAATAAAAACATTAAATCATATCACAGTAGTACAGGAAGCATAATACAAAGTACAAGATACAAGAGCCTGGGAACACAGCATGCGCACATACTGTACACACCCTTTGTCTAGTACAAAGCAAGTAACAAAAGGCGATCATTACATTTCTTTCAGATGGTTACCATGCCTAACATTGTTAGGATTACCAAAAGTTACTAGTTTTATGATAAAAAAGCACATTAATATACATATTATACTCAGTGAATATTATTATGTACATTTAACAACTACAACAACGCTCTCATTTCATGTACGATGTGTGGTACAAAGCAAGTGACAAAAGGCGATCATTACTTGGTTACAGATGGTTATCAATGCCAAACACAGTTAACATTCCTGAAAGTCACTAGTTTTGTGTTAAAAAGAACATTAATATACATATTATCCATGAGGTTGCTACTTCCCAGTTGTCATTTCCATCCTTAATATGGTATTGATTAGTGTACAATTTTGCTTTGTTGCTTCCTTTTTATTTTTTTATTTTATTTTATGTTCAATGAAATAGTGTAATGCGTTAAAAAGCCAGGGTGTAGAGCGGGACCATTGAAGAGGGCAGTAGCTCCTCATCAACAAACCCCCACCCAGCTGCCCTAACTAGCTGATTTGGTAGATGATGTTCCTATGCTGTGTAGTGCGTTAAAAACAAGGAATACGAGCCCGTTGGGAGGGTCCCTCTCAACAGATTTGGAGCTCGCCTACTCTAATTCTCTATTTGCGATTTTGAGCAATAGAATGGCAACTGGTCAGAGCAACAACACTTCTTTGTAGCGTCAGGTTAAGGCTGCTCCACTTTAGTCCAAACTCCGTTTAGTTTGACAGAAAGAGTTGTCCATGATGTGGTAGAAGTAAAGCCTCATGATAGTTTCTGCTCCTCGTTTCCTGATAAGTCCATTAGCTATTTCAAAGGCTCCTCAGCGGTGCAGTAGCAAAACAAAGCATCAAGTGCTAATTCTCCACTGTAAATGCTCCCGCTCCCGTTTGAGTGACAGCCAGCTGCACACGTACGGGTTCGGGTCAGGTTGGGTCGGCAAACTGAGACACTTTTCTTCGGATCGGGTGGTTTGGGTTTGATTTACAGAGGGTCAGGTTGGTGCGGGTCTCTAATACCCGCTACTGATATCGGTATCCGTGCATCCCTAAAAAATATAAAGGCAAATAGTCTTTATAGTCCAAAATATGCCATGACAGAGTTAGACCCAAGCACTATCCAAGAGGAAAAAGCTTAAACGGTGAAATAGATACCGCATTTAGTTATACAAACTCCATGAATAATCCTGAGACCCAAAGACTCCCCAAATGTCCTCACACAGGGGCCATCAGATCGGGTCCTCCACGAGTGCCTTCTTCAGTCCTATGACTAGGGCTTGGTACCATTACATCTTTTTCAATACCAGTACTTTAACGATACTTGGTTTTCGATACCGATACCTGGACAATATTTTTTCCGATACCTGTACTGAAATATTTGTCATCTATAGAAAACAGAACAATAATGTGTGGAAGTTCGGCACATTTACAATATCGGGTTCATCTGCAACGTGTGTGTGAAAAATGGGGAATGAATTGGGAGAGCAAGAAAAAATTGGGGCAGAAACGAGAACAAAATGTGTATGTGGCAAACATTGGGCAATTTTAAAAAAATGTGGAGAAATACAGAAAAATAATAATAATTGAAAAAAAGAATTGGGTAAATATGGGGGGAGTTAATGAAAAAAACAACAACAACATAATGTGGCGAGAAAGAAAAGGACTCAAGCAAGCTGCTAAGGAGTCAACTTTATTCTTTCTGGGCCGAAAGTAGAATGACCAAAATGAAGGACGAACACAACAGTAAGGGCTCAGACACGCCCCCAAACCCCGAAACCTGCTGAGTGAGAGACGACTCTCTAACACAGGGGTTCTTAACCTTTTTGCCCTTGGGGCCCAACATTTTCAGTGCAAGGTAACCCGGGGCCCAATCAAACATTGTTTGTTGTTGTGATTTATTTTTCACTTTTGAAGTGATATGAATTGAGTAGTTATGTTACTGTTTAATAATTAAAATAATTACTTTTCTTGAAAAAATGTTTTATTTAACATAAGCATAATCCTGCACATGTTCACCCAATAATTCATAAAAACTAACCTCATATTAGGAATACAGGATAATACATGAATTTATGATTGGGATCATATAAAACAAAAAATTACTACTGGAAAAAATTAGGTACTTTCAAAAAAATGTATCAAAATATAATGAAAAAATAATAAAATTACATAAAATGTATATTTAAAAATAATGTGTAGAAAGTGCAAGTTATACCCTTAAATTGTGCAAATTCACAAATTTTGTAAAAAATGTTAAAGCAGCAGCAGTGAGCATTTTTCCAACCAAACTGCAAGAACAACAGAGTTCCTCCTACTGTGAGGTGTGTGTGCTTACCACCACGAGTGTGGATTAAAAAAAGTCATGTTAAAAGTGCTACAAATAAGATTCCCTCTCTCTTAATGCGACACTTGCGCCTGCTTCCCAGATATGGGGGAAAGGCTCAGTCTTAGAGTAGCCTCCGGTGTTGTGCTGAGTCTGTTTCGAGCTTTAGTCTTGGTTGTGGTCACAATGGAGAAACCCGATTCACAAAGGTATGTAGTCGTGAAAGGGAGAAGAAGTTTCACAGCTCTGAGAGCAAGACTTGGGTACTCCTTGGAAACAACAATCCAGAATGAAGCCAAATCCAGTTTGTCCCACTGCATCTTCAATAAATCAACATTACAATTAGTAAATTAGCACAGTTAATAATTAGCACAAATAATACAATCTATTCTTACATATCTTACCTTGAAAGTGCTGTCAGTGGAGACATCCAGAAGTTGAGATTCCAGTTCTGAAGGTAATGCAACATCATTCTTCGTAGGATCCACAGAAAAAGGATCCACTATCCATAAGTGTCCATCACTGGGATCTTCAGGGAAGTACTCATCAAAATGTCCTGCCAGTTGTGAAAGGTGCCGAGAAACTAAATCAGTGATCTTCCTCACTTGGGGTGAGGAAACAAGAACGTCAGACAGAATGGGAAACATATCCCTCCTCATTTCCTGAGTCCTTTTAATCCACAAAGCAAGTTTTCTTCTGAAAGCTTTGATTTATCAGCAACAAAAAATATGTTGCTATTTCTCCCTTGAAGTGATGTGTTCAGCTGGTTTAGGTGTGAAAAAATATCACAAAGGTAGGCTAGTTTCAAAATAAAATCAGTGTTTGTGAAGTGCTGCGCAAGAGGGATTTTTTTCTTTAAGAAAACAACAAACCTCATTCTTGAGTTCATACAAACGATTAAGGACCAGTCCTCTTGATAGCCATCTCACCTCACTATGATAAAGTAGCTGCACATGGTCTGCTTCGATGTCCTCACAAAGCTTAGCAAAACATCGTGAGTTCACGGCACTGTTTTTAATGAAGTTGATTGCTTTTACACTTATAGTCATTGCCTTGTGCAACTCTGGTGACATCTTCTTGGCTGCCAGGCTTTCACGATGGAGAAAACAGTGCGTCCACTTCGCTTCTGGTGCGCGAACACAGTTCTTCCATTGTAGGCCGTTCTCCCTGAAGAACTCATCCATGCAGCGGAAACATTCATGTGCCGTAGCTCGCGTGGGCAGCTCTCCACAAAATAGAATGTCCTCATGCAAACTGTTCTCCCAGCGATAGCGAACAAACACAAGCAACAGCGCAGCATTGGATACATCAGTAGACTCATCTAACTGTAATGAGTAAAATGGACTACTTTTATTCTTTCTATAAGCTGTTGCCGAATGTCTGTGGCCATGTCAACAATGCGGTGACTGACAGTGTCATTGGAGAGTGGGATAGTAAGTAACTTTTTGGCAGCCGTCTCTCCTACCAACTCGCGGCACATATCAACAGCAGCTGGCAGAATCAAATCCTCAGCGATGGTGAAAGGTTTTTACTCTGAGCTACGCGTTTAGCTACGAGGTAGCTAGCTTTGAGAGCTCCTTTCGATGCTGCGGTGAAAGACACAACACACTGTTTCTGCGTCTGCAGTGCGATTTCTTTTCGTCCACCGTCTTTCCCACAAGTTTTGGATGCTTGGTCTCCAGGTGCCGCTTTAGCTTTGAAGGTTTCAGTGCTTTGTTCGAAAGAGTTAAACCGCACTCCACACACTGGCCTCTCGGCTCAGCCTCACTACCTCCATTAACAAACCAAACTTGATAAAGTCAGGATTGTACTTGCGAGAAAATGTTGTCTTTTGAGGAGGGCCGGTCCTGCTGTTGTCTTCATTTTTTCGTTTTAAAAACTTTTCCATTACTTTCTTTTCTTCTTTGTGATTTCTTTTGGCATGCTCATCTCTGCTGAATATATACTGACTGGAAGGAGGACGGCCACGCCGAGAAGCCTGGGTTGGCAACACAGCTTCGCCTGCTAAAACGTACGCTGGCTTAAGGCGATCCAGAGTCACCAACTGCGCCCGCCCATATCCAAAATGAAACCCTTGGCACCCCGTTCAAGTACACGGAACGGACCGTCGTATAGAGGCTGGAGGGGTGAGCGGTGGGCATCCCGGCGCACAAAAACAAAACGGGCAGACCGAAGAACGGTAGGCCCGAACGACCGCGGAAAACAATGGTGCATGGGGCTCGGAGCAAAACGCCACCGGACGAAAAGGGATCAACAGCTGCATGGAGACTCGGTGCGGCTGTCTCCAGCAAAAACTCACCCGGGACACGGAGCGGCTGAGCAAAAACCAACTCAGCAGAAGAAGCGCCGAGCGCAGAGTCTGCCATAACAATAGGAATGAAGTAAATCAATCAGGTGGTTTACACCTGTCCGTTAGGTGTCCGTTACGTCTACGGCTCTGCGGCAGAAATACGCATCGATTCTATTTTTGACGGACGCCGGAGCGTCAACAAAGGCTTTTTTCTACAGTGCAGTAGTTTTTTTATGCTGCATAATGAGCCATGTGCTCGACAAAAAGGAAAAACACTGGATAATGGCCTAGTTATAACATTAATGTCAAGGTGGAACTGCTTCTCCGTGTTTTGGTGGGACATTAAACAGCGTAACACCACTTCAGAACAACATAACAACATCTCATGGGAAAAGTTTTGTCCGTGACTCGTCTCTTCTGAAGATATTCAACGGAAAATGAGCTAAAGCCGGGTCACTGCACCGTCACTGCGCTGAGACCCATTGCACGGCCCGCCGTTCTTTTCCTCTCACACACGGACTATGATCTGAAACTCTGGGGAAACTCCGGGGACCTAGAGCACGTTTGCTTCAGACGTTGGATGTAACGATGGTGATGATCGGAGGTGTACAGAGGCCAGGAGAGGAGGACCAGAGGACAACAGACAAGCAGAAGACCGAGGGGGAAAGATGAGGACATATGAGCGGATGATGAGAGAGGAGGAGGAGAACACACAGACCAACGGTGGCTCCATGTGATGTATCTTGAGGTGCAGGTAAACACATAAACACTAACGCTGAAGTTAAAATGTAGGAAATGTATATAAGCTCATATATTGCATTTTAAAGTCAGAAAGTAAGCTGTCATTACTGATTTGACGTGTGATTAAAATGCAACATGACTGATTAAAGACGTACGGACCCTGTGTAAACTAGAATGCATGATTTGACGTACGTAAAACAGACCGTGGACGTAACGTACTCAGTGTAAATGAGGCGTAAGGAGCTAAACGCAACCCGAGCAAAACCCACGGCAAATGATCCACCCAACTGTCATCTGTAAGCGCGGCGCGCAAAGCTGCCTTAAGCGAACGATGGAAACGCTCACACAACCCGTTAGCCTGAGGGTGGTACGCCGTGGTACGGTGCACCTGCACCCTAGGGAACACGCCATACCAGACCAAAGCTCTGAAATAAACTGGGGGCCTCTGTCAGAAGTAATATCCGACGGCACGCCAAACCGAGCAACCCAAGCAGAGAGAAACGCATTAACCACATCCGCGGAAGTGGTGGACGACAGAGGCACCACCTCGGGCCACCTGGTGGTCTGATCCACCATAGTAAACAGATGCGTGAAACCTATTGACGGCGGCAGAGGACCAACCAGATCTACGTGCACATGGTCAAAACCTGGCTGCAATTGGAAAAGGTTCTAGAGAAGCTTTGGTATGGCGGTGCACTTTAGCACGCTGACATGCAACGCAAGAAGCCGCCCTCCCTTAACGTCTTTGCATAAACCAGGCCAAACAAAACGGGAACTAACCAGCTTCACCGACGCACGCACACCCGGGTGTGAGAGAGAGTGCATAGAGTCAAAAATGCGACGGCGCCAACCTGCTGGAACTACAGGGCGAGGCCGTCCGGTCGAAACGTCACACAGGAGGGCCGGGCCCCTTCCTGCAGCACATGCTCCTCAAGTTTAAGGCTTGTACCGACGGAGCGAAGGGCCAGGATATCCGCATCGCCAGGCTGCTCGGCCATCTCAGAAAAATCCGTCCCGAGAAGAATAGGGCAAACCAGCACACGGGAGAGGCAATCCGCGACCGAGTTTGTTACGACCGAGTTGGTCGTAACAAAGTTATTGTTACTTTGCCCTATGTTCCTTTGTTTATGATTTGTTACCTTGTAAATGTTAAATGTAATGTTATTATTTTTATTTCGGGGTGGGCGCTTATAAGCCTTTGGCTTCAGCCCACTCCCTTTGAGCAGGTTAACTGCTCAAACAAATAAATAAACTAAACTAAACTAGAGTTGGACTTTCCTGCGACATGACTTATGTCAGTAGTAAATTCAGAAATGGCCGCCAAGTGTTGCTGCTGACGAGCCGACCAGGGTTCAGTTACTTTAGCCATGGCAAACGTCAGCGGTTTATGGTCCACATAAGCCGTAAACGAACGGCCTTCCAGCAAAAACGAAAATGCAGAATAGCCAAAAACAGTGCCAACAACTCCCGGTCAAAAACGCTGTACTTACGCTCGCAGTCCCGCAATTTGCAGCCAAAATACGCAAGAGGCTACCACGCATCTGCCACCCGCTGCTCTACAACAGCCCCAACAGCTAAGTTGGAAACGTCGGTTGTCAGGGCAACCGGAGCATCTGGATCAGGGTGAGCGAGGAGAGCTGAAATTCAGCCAGCAAACACTGAAAATCATCGCCAGACGCCAAAAATGTCTATGAATGTAATAGTAATTATGATAGTTCACTAGCATACTTTTAAAGATAATGTCTTTACATGTTCTTTTAAAGTGTCCTAGTGCTTTGCTCCGTTTAGTCTCTTTATCTAACTCATTCCACAATGTTATTCCTGCTTGGGACACACACATACTTTTAAGGGTGGTGTGAACACAATGTTTGCTCATCACAAATTCTCCTCTTAAATGATCATTTCCTTCTCTACTGTTGAACAAATTTTGGGTGTTTCTCGGGGGAAAATGCGATTAAAAAAAGTGAAAACGCGGCGACGAGAGGAAAAATCTAAGATCAGTTTTGTATGTCTTAGCTTTCAAATGAGGCGTTAACACGGGCCTGTAGCCTGTACGCTCCAGTCGAGAAGCTTTTAGGTCTGGGTAAAGCCGAACTGGAGAAAATGTCCTCGGTTAAGGGGTTAATCAGTAAATCTTTAGACCTATTAATCTGTGATTCACCGACTCACATTAGCGTTAGCGGTAGCAGTAGATTAGCCGCTATTGCTAAGCCTTAGCCATCTTCTCTAAGTGTTGTCTGAAGCAATAGATCACTTCCTTTTCCTCCTTTTCATACTTGACGAATAGATAAAACACATTTAAATCACATTTAAAATTAGATGAAAATGAACGTAAAAAAAACGTGACGAGAACACAGCAACAACGCGAGGAAAAATATCAGTTTTCTAGGTCTTAGCTTTCAAATGAGTTGTTACTCTGGCCGACAGGCTGTAAACTCCAGCCGAGAAGCTTTTAGATTTGGGTAAAGCCGAACTGGGAAAAAAAATAAAATTGCGCTCGGTTAATGCAGATTATTTCACTTGTAATAATAATAATAATAATAATAATAATAATCTCTTGGATTTGTATAGCGCTTTTCAAGATACCCAGAGCGCTTCACAGCTCATTATTCATTCACTCCATACTTGGTGGTGGTAAGCTACTGTTGTAGCCACAGCTGCCCTGGGGTAGACTGACGGAAGCGAGGCAACCAGCCTGTACCATCGGCTCCTCCGACCACCACCTACCACTCACTCATTACATTCACCAGGCTTCCTGGTGTTACCAAATGGTCTCCCATCCAAGTACTAACCAGGCCCTACCCTGCTTAGCTTCCAAGATCTGACGGGATTGGGCATAGCAAAGGCGGTAATAACTAGTTTATTCAAAAACTAACAAGATCCAAAATCTTTGTAACTAATATTTCAACAAGAACCCGGCTCTGTCCATTATTTGTTTTTCGATTATGTTGCTGAAATATCAGCAATTTTGGTGATGAAAAAAAAAAGTTTTATATGAAAACATTAAAAGGACAGAAAACCTGCAATTCTTTTTTATTTATTATTTATTTTTTTCCAGTAATCTACTGCAAATGTTTCCAGTTGATATCTCTAAGTGTCTGGCCTTGATGTGTTTCTCAGGCACAGGTGTGTGTCGACCACAAAAAAAGCGAATGGCTGTTTGATCACAACTACACCACTTAACATCCTTCCGTTGTTTCCCCGTAGGTGCAAAACACTTTGTATTGTTGACAGTAGAGGCTTAACTGAGTACTTGAGTAGAGCAAGACACGTCCACAACACTTTGTTTACACGATGATGAATATGAATGCACTGTAAAGAGGAAAAAAACTGTGAATCTATATTAGCCGTAGTATTGGATTCCCATTTGATAATGAAATACTAATGGTAATATTCCAGTGTGTGAGCTCATTTTCTTTTCTTAGACTGATCCCTGAAGTCTGACCTCATGTGGCCTTATCTTTCTCACTCTCTCTCTCAGAGGAGGGGATGAGGGGCGTCCTGCAGCCAGCCCGTCTCTAAGCAACGACCGCAGCATCAACACCCAGCGCCCCGTCGCCATGGGCTACAAGGTAACACCGCCGTCTCCAGCACAGAGCGGCCAGAGGAGAGGGAATGCCACGTGTGCGGCGTTCATGAGACGGTCACGCTAAAGAGATAGTCGTGTGAATGGAAGGGGCAGCTCCAGTTTGTGAACTCTCAGCTCGCAGGTGTTTCCTCTCATTTCAAAGTTAGTTCAGTCTGTGTTCACACGCGCCCGCCCTAACGTCACACCATCAGCCACAAAACATCAACCTTCCCATCAAACAAAATGAGGCTGATATGCGAGGCGAGGAGAAATGACCTAAATGTGCTCATGGAGAGGAAAGCTTTACTGTGCCGGAAAGAGCGGCAGAAGAGGGATGATGTAGAGTAGAGTTGATCAATTTGGCCTCGTCAGAGCAGTGATCCGAACTTCCTCAGGCGGCGCGTATATTCATTCTTTCTACGGCCGCCTTTGGTGGTGCATTGTCAAACCTTTTTTTGTTTTTTTGTTTCTATTGTCTTTGTCTGAATCGTTTTTCGAAGTCGTCAGCTTGAGTTTGGAAGTCTGACTAATGGAATGAGGCACCATGGGGGATGGAATTCCTATCTGTGCTTTTGCGATACAAGCTCGTACCAAGTCTGTTTGAGTCTTTATACACAAGAATGTCTAAGACAGGGGTGGCCAAAGTGGGGCCCGCGGACCAAATTTGGCCCGCCGAAACAATTCTGTTGGCCCGCCATAGGGTGACCTACATTTGTGTCACGTATGGTTAATACTAACTCTCTCCAATTCATTCTCAGTGGTAAATATGGATGCAGTACACTTTTTGGCCACAGGCGTCACATTGGGGGCGCTGTTTCACTCCTTTCGCAAAGTTAAGGAAACACTGCTGTGGTGTCTTGGTGTTTATCACAGAGCGTTGTAGCATCAACTTTCACAGTTTTCCAACTTTTATGGCCAAGTTTGTTGACATCAACATAGGTCATGTTAAAAATGGACTTATAAAAGAATTAATGCTGAATTGACACTTTCAAAATGATCTAATATGGCATTTTCTTTGAGTTAACAAATGAATGTGGTAAAGTCATTGCACGTACTGTAGATACAGGTGTTGTTTTTTTACATTTTACATATTGCTACAATTGTTGATTTTGTTCTACTAAAACTAGGCTTTTACCATAGTTAATATTTGTTTTGATATAGCAAGTTATTTGCATAGATATAATCAAATGCAAATATATACCGAAAAATAAAATAAAGTAACTATTATTATTTGCAGTTATATGTGTTTCACGCTTGACATCGCCGTGTTTGGCCCGCGACCCACAGGCACTTTTTCATTTTGGCCCTCGGAGACAAAAGTTTGGGCACCCCTGGTCTAAGAGGTTCGTTTTGTGTTTATCGTATTCAATGGTGAATTTGAGATTGTAATTGTTTTGAATTGATGAAGCTGTGGAGCTCTTGTAGGCAAGACTCGGAGCCTTTCCAGTTTAAGAAGACGTTATCTAGTTTAGTTTAGTTTAGTTTATTTGTTTATTTGAGCAGTATACATTCTGCTCAAAAGGAGTGGGCAGAAGCAAGAAGCTTATGAGCGTCTACCCCCAAATACAGTGCAATAAAGTACATTTCACAGTGGTACAGAAAGAACAAAACATCAACAAGACATCACCCAAGAGAATTTAATACATTTCAAGTAGCTACATTAGCACAGACCAACTTACAAACTTACCAAACAATATTTGAACTGATTATATAATTAATTGAAACGAAGCACAACTACAACAACGATCTTGTTTCATGTACGATGTCTAGTACAAAGCAAGTAAAAAAATGTGATCATTAATCAATTTCTTTCAGATTGTTACCCGTGCCAAACATTAACGAGAGTTACTTTTATGTTATAAAGGTACATTAATACATATTATACTCCGAGATCTTGCTACTTCCCAGTTGTCATTACCATCCTCAATATAATTTTAATTTGGGTTTAATTAAAGAGGATTAGGGATTACTATTGCAACAACACATCATCAGTAGGGTAAAACTAACCTGTCTGACGACGGTCTAAACCCAGCTCACGTTCCCTATGAGCTGGGATTAGACCGTCGTGAGACAGGTTAGTTTTACCCTACTAATGATGTGTTGTTGCAATAGTAATCATTATTATTTTATATTTATTTAATTGAGTTATATGTGAAGTATGATGTAAGCCCTGCATAGTGTTATCTATGTATCGCTTCCAGTCGGTGATGCACTGGGAGTACGGGGTTGCGTGCCGTGTTTGCGTTGACCTCATGCTCAAGGAGTCGAAACTTGGTGCCTGTGCCTGACACCTGTAGGTATAGAAATCAGACCCAAACATGAAACGTTTCATGGTCGGGTCTGATTTCTCCCTGCAGGTGTCAGTTTAAACTCCCCTCACTTTTACTTGAGAATGAAATTGCAGCAGGATAAAAGGATCTCCTAAAGCTCCGTCCTGCAGACCGTAACTCCATGCAGAGGGAGCCTGGTGTTACTGAGGATGGCTTGCACCTTTCCCCCCGTTTCCCCCTTTAGGCATGCAAATAAAAGCAACTAAAAAGACGAGGCTGCTTGGAGCCACTTCAAACCTGCTTTTCTCATCCCCTTAAACGCCATCTTCTTCACTGGCCGACGCTGAAGTGTTGCATAAGTAAAAGAAAACGCAACAAAAACGGACACGAACAAAGTGAGTAGGTGCGTGTATTTTAAAATGAATGTGATCTGAAGGTTATAGAATCATTTGATGTTTTTCTCTAGTTTCCCATCGATCTTGGTGTTGGCCCTGTTTCAGGCCTTGCTTTTAGTCTCATCCCCGGTTTTGGCTGGAGTTGTTGAAAATAATTGGGATTTTGTTTGTTCTAGTTAAAGCTGCTATATTCAAATGATGATGCACCGTCTTAGCTTCGTCCTGCCTCCTCCCTGCTCTCCGCTGGCCTGCCGCTGTTGTGTTGGATAAATAAATGATTAGGCAGAGACGTGTTCGCAGCCTGTCTGCTTGAATGAGTGTTTTTTGTGTGTGTGTGTGTGTGTGTGAAAGCCCAGAGCCAGATGACTCAGTCTGGAGTATCCCTCTGCAAACACATTAACACATGTTTAATCTCACTTCGATGATCTGCAATCACAGCCCTCAGCTCCTCACTCGGCTCCTTTCACGCCTTTACAAACAAACAAACCTCATCAGTGGGATTTTTTCTCAGCACACATCTTACGAGGTGATGTGTGTCCAGGTGAATCCAAGTCTAACGCTGATATTTGTGGAACATAAACGTGAAATTGGAGTTTATTCTACACGGCTAAACCATTTTGGAGGATTTGTAATAGCCATTTTTCAGGCAATTGGATTTTTCTTTTCTGAAACATAGATTCAGTTTGCAATGCACATTTTTAACACAAGCCCTACAGCTCTAACATGTGAGAGGACTGGAATATGAACTGTTTTATGTAAAGAAAAAAATGGATATTGATGCGTATTTTACCTTTCAGTGACCCAGCTGATACAGCCGCTGGGTCACTCAAATGTCACAGGAAAATGTATGTATAAAATGTTGCATAGTGCACCTTTAAACACAAGAAATCTACAGTTAATAGTTTTACCCAATGGGCGAGGAACATGCTTCTCTATGGTCCTTATGGTGGGGAGCTGACATTGTCAATGTCAATGTCAACTTTATTTATATAGCACCTTTAAAAACAGCTACAACTGCCCAAAGTGCTGTACAACAAACATGGCTGTAATACCACCACCTTGTGGCCAGGGGCGACTCAGAGACACTTGGGAGCATCGATTCTAATGGGACGTTAAATGTCCCAAGAACGACTTAAAAGCCTGGCTCCAAAGAGTTTTTCTTTTCTAAAAATTGCTATGACCCATGTGACAATACCGGGGTAGGTGAAATATTTTTAACTTTTTTAGTTTAGTTTAGTTTTGTTTATCAGCCCAAAAATTGGAAGCATTTTCAGTGCATTGACTGGCTCCAGAGCCTGTCAATCAAGCTCTGGAGCTCTGTGGAGGCTTTTAAGGAACAGGCTGCGTAGGAGGAGACAAAGCGGCCATTAAAGGGATATTTCAGGATTTTTGACATAGGGCCTCATTCCCTAGTTATCCAGAGTGTTGTTGATGTCTGGAGATATTTTTTTCTTAAATTCATGCAGTTCTTATATTTGCGCTAGTCTAGTTGCGCTAGGCTAGGGCAAGGCTAAAGCATTTCTTTTGGTATCAGTTAGCCTGCATTAAAAACAGTCTGACACACTCCACAGTGCACCTGAGGTAAATCACATATAACGCAGACTAACGATATAAATGTCTGTGTTAATAGAATCATTTTTTGAAATATAACTGACCATGTATCACATGAATTACCGCATTTTGAGGGACTATTTTCTCGCAGATCACTCCGCCGCTGCGTTAGCTTACAGCCATGACGCTGATGCTGCTGAAATATAAGTTATTTTAAATGCAAAATGGTTAAAATTATTCCATCGACACAGACATTTATATTGTTAGTCTGGCGTTATACGTGATTTACCTCAGGTGCACTGTGGAGTGGGTCAGACTGTTTTTAATGCGGGCTAGCTGTTACCGTAGAAATGCTTTAGCCTTGCCCTAGCCTAGCGCCACTAGACTCTTCAAATATAAGAACTGCATGAATTTAAGAAAAAAATATCTCCAGACATCAACAACACTCTGGATAACTAGGAAATGAGGCCCTATGTCAAAAATCCCGAAATATCCCTTTAAGGTTCATACACGACTCAGGAACCTTTACAATGAATAGGGCTGAATGAGACCCGCTCATCTTTATTATATTATATCTATGGTTTTACCTCAACATAATAAAACTCATCTTTCAACTCAGTTTTTTTTGTTTTTTTTTAACCTGTTACTTTCCGTCCCCCTTGATCAGGGAGTTAGGTTTAGGATCAGGGGTTAGAGTCATGATTAGTGTTAGGAAGAGCAAATGTCATGTAAGTTGTCTTTCACTCACAGGGATCTTACATATAGTTTTAGAACACGAAGGTCTTGGCTTTTAAATGAGATGTCACACTGGCATATAGGCTGTTGTAACCCACGTAACAATTGTAACACTGCCAATACGCTTTGAGATTTGGTAATGCAGAATTGCTAACCCTAACTCCAACCCTAACCCTAAGCTGGCAGATGACAGGTTAACGGGAAATTAGTATCTTGCAATAAACAACGTAACGTACGATAGCGACGTACAATCCTATAACGTACGCGAACAGTTAGCAAGCTGGCTAGTGCGGGAAACTTGTCAGCATTTGTTTACCTGTTCACTGTATTTTTGGGTGCGTACCTATGTTCCCCGGGTGTCATTTTTTTTCCCGTAGGTGAGTTGGTACATCAACCAATCACAAGTCATGAGAGTGAAACGTCAAACATATATCAATCAGCCCTAAACTTAACCTTAAAGGGACTATATAGAGTTTAAAAATGTTATTATTTATTTTCCTACTCTTACATGTTCCAGCCATGTCCTAATGTGTAGAATGAGCCCAGAGCTATTCACCACAACTGCCTCTAAAATCCTGCACTGTCACTCAAAATGGTGTTAATTCGGGTCTGAAATGCCGTCATGCACAAGCTAAATATAGAGACTGCAATTACGCGTATGACCTGAGGTGGCAGTAGTGAGTATAAAATGACCAACTTGCATCTAGTCCTTTTAAAGGGATATTTCAGGATTTTTGACATAGGGCCTTATTTCCTAGTTATCCAGAGTGTTGTTGATTTCTGGAGATATATATTTTTTAAATTTTTGCAGTCCTTGAAGAGTTTCGTGGCGCCAGGCTAGTCTTAGTCTAGCACATTTCTACGGTAACAGCTAGCCTTCATTAAAACAGTCTGACCCACTCCACAGTGCACCTGAGGCAAATTTTGCATTTAAAATAACTTATATTTGAGCAGCATCAGCTTTGTGGTTGTAAGCTACGCAGCGGCGGAGTGATCTGCAAGAAAATAGTGCCTCAAAATGTGGTAATTCATGTAATGCGGAAATGAGGTGCTATGTCAAAAATCCTGAAATTTACCTTTAAGGATAGTGGGCTGGTGCCTAATCTTAATACATAGATGTTTCCCCACTTCTGAGAGAGGAGGTTTGAAGCAGCTGGACCTCTTATATCTCCTACACCATCAACACTTCCCTTCAAGGCCAAGCCACGGAGCTAAACCTGATAAGGACTGACTTTCAGACTGTAAATAACCTGTAAATAACCGCACACACATACCCCCTCTCTAACCACACCCCCGTCGTTCAGCGTCTGCCTCAACACGTTTCTTCAGCCCCGCCCCCTGGTCAATGGCCAGTCATTGTGTATTTCCCATGTCTTGATGTTTCTACATATGTGCTTTGCCTTAACATAACCTGATTGTAATTTCGCATATCTTCTTTTGTAAGGCGCATTGAGTTGCCTTGTGTACGAAATGTGCGGTATAAAGAAAGTTGCCTTGCCTTGCTTTCTATTGACGAAGGGTTACCGGAGGAACATAGGCCTGACCCCATATTTTTCCTATAGCCGTTAGCATTAGCCATCAATTGTCGCTAATTATTAACCATCCACATGATTTCCGCTGTTGTCAACCATCGACCACTCTTCACTTTAGATACAAATTAGCATCTCTGAGCTAAATGCTAAATCGTATTCAGTCAAGTTTTTGCTTTTTGTTGGGAGTCAGAGAAACATCCATTGCCCACTAAACTAAACTCATCTTATAATATATGATAAAGAAACCACAGAAATGATATAAAGTCATGAAACGGACAGACCATACCTCGCCATACTTTAATTAATATAGGGCCTGGCTCCATTCATTTGTATGAAGATAGAACTGAAGAAATAAAAAAGAGATGCAGCGTTTGATTTTAATGTATGCGGACAGTTAGCAAGCTGGCTAGTCCGGGAAACATTTCAGCATCCGTTAGCCTGCTCAACAGATAAAAACTAAGCTTAGATTGATGCCTTTAAAATATGCAGAGAAGTTGAATTGCATTATTTTTCCTATTTCCTGCAGCCCTATACTTCTAATTGCTGTCATGTATTAAGTCTTTGACTCCCTCTGTGACCGTCTCCGTGGACTAAACCAGGCCCTGTTTTTAATCTGGGGCAGTTTTGCGACTTTATAAATAAAACACTCCGCTGCCGTGGAAATTGAAAATGACTGGTCTTAGCTTTCAAATACACAGGCCTATAGGCTGTAACCTCTCCAGTCGAGAAGCTTCAAGATTTGGGTCAAGCCGAAGTGTAGAAAATGCCCTCGGTTAAGGCGAATAATAATAAAATCATGTCTTATTCGTGCTTCATGCACTGTGGGAAAGATGATCCTCTCCAAAATGAATTATTTTCATCTGCTTTTGTGGTCGTAGCAAAGTGAAACATTACAAAAGACTCCAGAACGCACTTAAACCCTCTTAACCCCCACCTTAAAGGGATATTTCAGGATTTTTGACATTGGGCCTCATTTCTTAGTTATCCAGAGTGTTGTTGATTTCTGGAGATATTTTTTTAAATTCATGCAGTTCTTATATTTGAAGAGTCTAGTGGCGCCAGCGTTGCCAGGTGTACGATAATTATGGTATTTGTACGATAATTTTGCCCTATGTACGATGTACGATCAATAATGTCTAATGTACGATAATTTGGCCAAATGTATATTTTGCAACTGCCTGAGACGGAGTTTTTTTTTTTTTTTTAAACCCCGTGCTTTGCTGGGAGTGAGAGGATATGAAGGGAGTGACGTTTATCTGTATGTTTCAGAACAAGGAGCATGATTGGTGGGATGCTCAGTTGCACCCGCCCCCATGATTCTGATGTTGCTCATGCTCAGTGAGTCAGTGCTAGCTAGTGGTGTGTGTGTGTGCTGGTCAAGCGAGCTGTGGCGAGAAGTGTGAGTAACGGAATAGAAAGTGAGTGAAGGGAAAGAAAATGAATGTCGCTGGGGATGATGATGATGATGAACAAGGGGCAAGGAGGACAGGTGTGGGACAGGGTGTCAAAAGAAAACATCGCCCTCAGACTTATAGGAAGGAGTGGGAAAGTCAGTTTGCTGGATGGCTGAAACCGGTCGCCGGCGCTAACGGTGCACAAAACTCTAAGAACCCATAGGACACGATCTCCAGAGTGATTTTATTTGACTATAGCTCTCTCGTAGCCTTGTCATTTTGTTTTCGACATTTGTACGATAATTTCTTTCAAAATACGATAATTTTGAGTCTCTGGTACGATAATCCTACATTTCCCACCTGGCAACGCTGAGTGGCGCTAGGCTAGGGCAAGGCTAAAGCATTTCTATGGTAACAGCTAGCCTGCATTAAAACAGTCTGACCCACTCCACAGTGCACCTGAGGTAAATCACTTATAACACCAGACTAACCATATAAATGTCTGTGTCGATAGAATAATTTTAACCATTTCGCATTTAAAATAACTTATATTTGAGCAGCATCCGCATCGTGGCTGTAAGCTAACGCCGCGGCGGAGTGATCTGCGAGAAAATAGCCCCTCAAAATGCGGTAATTCATGTGATACAAGGTCAGTTATATTTTAAAAATTATTCTATTAACACAGACATTTATATGGTTAGTCTGGTGTTATAAGTGATTTACCTCAGGTGCACTGTGGAGTGGGTCAGACTGTTTTTAATGCAGGCTAGCCGTAGAAATGCTTTAGCCTTGCCCTAGCCTAGCGCCACTAGACTCTTCAAATATAAGAACTGCATTAATTTAAGAAAAAAATCTCTCCAGACATCAACAACACTCTGGATAAATAGGAAATGAGGCCCTATGTCAAAAATCCTGAAATATCCCTTTAACTGAGCACATGTTCTCCTGTTCGGTTTTACCCTTCCTGCCTTTAGAGCTTACAGCCTATAGGCCAGAGTAACGCCTCATTTGAAAGCTGACCTACAGAACTGATCTGCTTTTTTGTCGCATTTCATAAGCGTTTCTGTCGTGTTTTCGTCCTTTTATTTTTGTCGTATTTTGGTCACTGTTTCATTATGGATTTGTTGTTGATTTTTTTGTTGCTTTTTCATCACTCTTTAGTCATGTTTACTGTCGCTTTTTTGTGTGTGGTTCTGTCACATTTTCGTCTCGTTTTTGTCACGTTTTTGTCACTTTATTGTTGCTTTTCATCACTCTTTAGTCGTGTGTGTTTTTGTCGCTTTTTTATCGTGTTGTTGTTGCTTTTCCGAGACGTTTTTGTCCCTCTTTTGCCACTCATTTTGGGTAATGCCAAGCTGGAGAAAATGTCACCTACAGCCGCTGGCCCACTGCATCTCACCTCTGCCTCTCTCTGTGAAAGTGGAAAAAACATTGCATTGCATTAACATTATATTCACTCTAATTACCACTGACTACGGCCCCAGGACATCAGCAGTGATTGAAGCTCTCCTGTGGCTTTTGTTCGGTGAAGCAAATCAATCATATGGATGTGCAGTGAGTGCTGTGGACACTATAGAGGCACATATTCTAACGTATCGATTTTAACTTTGCTGGAACGCGCAAAGATCAGGGACTGATTCCTCTGACATTCATTGCTTGTTCATCATTGTGATTCAATGACTTCTACAGTGGGAGGAAAATGTATGTGAACGCTTTGGAATTTCTCACATTTCTGCCTAAATTGGTCACTAAATGTGGTCTGATCTTCATCATAATCATACGAATGAGTAAACAGTGTCTGCTTAAACTAATACCACCCAAACATTTTCATTTTATCATATTTGTATTGGCCGTAACATGTAAACATTAACTGGACAGGGAGGAAAAAGTAAGTGACCCCAGAGATCTTACTGAACTGCAGCAGTTTTGTAAAGAGGAATGGTCCAAGATTCATCCTGATCGTTGTGAGCGTCTAATCTACAGAAAAGCAGTTATTGCTGCAAAAGAAGGATCAGCCAGATATTTAATACAAGGGTTCACTTACTTATTCCGTGCATGTTGTCTCAGGTTTTTCTGCAAAATATCTTCATAAACTTGTGAATTTAATTTTTCCATTGATGATAGCACGTTGTCCATGCCCTGAGGCAACAAAACAGCCCCACACCATGATTCTCCTGCTCCAGACTTCACAGTGAGGAGAGGGTTTTGATGTTGGTGCTGTTCCATTTGTTCTCCACACATGACGTTATGTGTTTCTCCCAAATGATTCAGCTTTGGTTTGCGAGAGAGCTCTTGGATGCTCCACAGCACTACTGGAAAATGGGTAACACTTTATAATAAGATTACATGAAGGCATGCATGAATAACATGTAATAATGCATGACTTCATGATGTATTCATGGCTGACGATATCATGACTCATCATGACTCATCATAAGTTAACATGACTTCATGTTCTTTCATAGATGACTTCATGCATGAATTAATTAAGTAACTACTTGTTACGGCCCCAGGCCTCCAGTTTGTATTAGTTTTGGTTATGTGGCTAATTTCCCTTTGTCCTCTATGGAAACCTGGCTGTGTGAACCCTGGTCTGGGATTGGAAGACTGGGTTCCCGCTCTGGGCTGGTTGGCTGCTGCTTCCCACTCCTGGGGTCTCATTTATGAAACTGTCCTTGAGAATCTGCCTATAAGAGTCCGTACGAGCAAAACCCAAACTTCACGTACTGAGAAAAAAATTGGGACTTATGAAACCCTCCGTACGCGCAGCACCACGTAAACTCCCCTTCACAAATTCCACCTGGAGCAGAAATGTGCGCACATGACCCCTCCTCACGTCACGCCCCTGCACGCCTCCATGTCACCATATAAGGATATGCAAAGTAACTTATGAATGAGATTTACCTAAACATGAGGCGATAATGACAGGGTTTTACCGAGACCCCGGGAGCAGAGAGGGAGGGGCCACACGCCGCAGCAGTGACAGCAGAGGCCGAGGTGGATCTTTACTGACATGTTACCGCTGTTTCTCTGATCTCAAGTAACCTACTGGCAGAGTGCAGAGTCTCATCAATAACACTTTTGGAAATACACTTTTAGAACGTAAAGAAGAGCCTTTTAGACGCTGATTGTGATATTTCCCAGTGCTGTTCACGGAGCTCACATTTCCTGAAACTACAGAATAAGCTCGGTGGGCTTTGAATCACTCAGATAGTCTATTGTTTTTTTGAGCTCGCTGTACGTGCAGTGGGGATGAGGCACCGGTTCGCTTTGGGCGTGAATGAGGAGCAGAGTCCGGGTGGTATGAGAAAGAGAGAGGTTGTGGAGCTGCAGCGCGTAATTACGCAGCGTCTCTGAATGGACTTGTGCCTTGGACCAGCCATCCGCACGGCCTCCACAGGAGTTGGTCAGACTTTGGTTAAAAGCACAGAGAGGCTCGGATCCTTCCTGCTTCTCGCTCCCAGGCGGCAGTGCGCTCCGGTGTCCGTGCATGAGCGTCATGAGCGTGCACGTCTTTGAGTGTCACACATGACTACAATATTTTTATTAAGTATATAAACGAAAGATTGAAACACTACACAAAGCCAACGGTTGATTTTCTAGATTTTATTTTTAATGATCTTAATCATTCCTGTAGAAAATAAAGAAATGAGCAGTTTAAAAATGTGCACCAGACTTCATTTCCTCAATCCGACCTCCCTTGCTGCTTTCCCTCTCCTCGTGTGTTTGCATCGTTTCTGAAAAGTGCGGACTGCGTACGCCAGGTACAAACCTAGTGTGGCGGTGCGTAATGTTTCACGTTCAGTTTGATTTCTATAAATACCACCTTTGGCGCAGAACAGTTCGTACGGAAGGTTTTGGCCTCATTTTGTCCGTACGTGGGCTTTATAAATGAGACCCCTGGTTGGTGTGGCATCTGAACACCTGGCCCCAATCAACCACCTGGTGCCAGCCACACCTATACAAGCCCACACCATGGACCATTCGGGGCTGGTCTTTGTGTCCAGTACGCCATTTTGTATCTGTATCTGTGTCTGTGTCCCGTTCGTGTCAGTAATGACTTTGTGTGTGTCTAGGGACCACTCGAGTTTTTGTAGGCTGCTGGCCTTGGCCAGTACACCGTTTTGGTTGTGTCTCTTCTTGGAACGTTCACTATATGTGGCGTGGGATTGAATCAATCACACCTCAGAATATTTTGTTATGTGTTTTTGAGGGTTAATGCACATACCTTTTGAATATGATTATTCTGATGGGTAAAATGTTTATTTTTAAAGCTAAAACTATATCAAATGTATACAAAACACTTTAAGAATAGAGTCAGTACAGTATATGTTAGAAACAATTATAGCAACAAATAACAACAGAATAACTGAGCATGAAAAGAATGGAATGTCTGCTTATTTGAGTTAGAGATATAAATATTGAGTGTACTTGCTATGTCATAAATGACATAGCAAATGTCATTTATGACATTTGCTATAAATGTCATAAATGTTTTGCCAATTATATTGCATTTTGTTTATGGATTTTTGATTAGTATTATTGATTTTATTTTTCATTTTGTTATGTCATTAATTTTCGTTTGCTTTGTGCTTCCTTTCTGTTTATAGTTCGTGTTCCTGTCAAAACACTATGAATGTGTGGATGGTTGTGGTTGTGATTGTGGTATGAATGCAAGGGGGAGTGTGGCTGGAGTGGGTGGGGGTTTGAAGCTTGTCTTGTTATTTTATTCTGTAAAAAAAAAAACCTCATGACTCATGATATCATCATGCATAAATACATCATGAAATCATGCATTATTACATGCATAATTTGATGTTATTCATGCATGACTTCATGTAACCTTATTATAAAGTGTTACCGGAAAAATATACTGTGGACTGATAGACTCAAAGTTGACACGACGTAATAAAAATAAAAATATAATGCAATATATAAATTAACAACACAATAAAAGTGCCCCCAAAAAAGATTCAGATTCAGATTATTTTATTCAGACATTCAAACATTCAACAGATGACAAACAGATGATAAATAAACATAAAGTCTGAAATGGAATAGGCAGAAGCTAAAGCTTATTGCGCCTATCCCAGGAAAACAAAAGAAACAAAAGAGTGACAAAAAAGCGATGACAACACAGAAACAACGCAAGGAAAACTATTTAGATCAGTTTTGAAGGTCTTAGCTTTCAAATATTCAAATAAGGCGTTAGATTTGCCTATAGGCGTAAACCTTTTAAGAATAAGGCATTTTGTGCATAAAATGGCCAAAATTGCTGAAATTTTCAGCAACGAAATCTAAATAATGGATAGACCCAGATTTAAATGTATTATGTTTGTGTTTTATGTTATTGACATATTAATAACAAAGACTTTTTTCTTGTTTAGAGTTTTTGAATAAGCTAATCATAAGTGAAAAATCTGTAAAACTCAAATATTGCCTCCTAAAAATATTGTTAAGCCCAAGACTGGAAAGTTTGGAGTCTGTAGGAGCGACGAAAGTGGCAAACTCGTTGTGAGTGGAGCAAAAACCTCATTTCGAGAAAACCAACCCTAAAGCTTTGTAACATGTGTGCGATACATTTCTCTGCTCTTCTGCAGAGAAGAGCATACATTTTTCCTTCATGCGTCTCGCATAAAGGAAAAATACCATATTTGGGTTATAGCGTCGTCGCGGAGCCTTCAGGACACGTGGATATAAAATATGTCAATATTTGTGAATGAATACCCGAGGGAAAGACGGCTGTGCGAAGCGACGCAGCTGCTACTCCCGGGTTATCTCCGCCTCGCTCGCCACAAAACATCATAAAATAAGCATCGAAGTTTTGTCATTTGACATGAAAACTAAGATGTTATGGGAGGAAACTAGGTACAAAATCTCCACTGAAAAATCATTACTCTCGCCTTAAGTGCCAGCAGATGGTCGATTGGGTGGTGACTTCCTCCAGTGCACAGGTGTCGTAGATTGCACAGTCAGCAGGAAAAAACTTCCCAAACTCTGATGAAATTCTAACAAAGATTGACCTCAATCACCTCAAGCAAAAATGTGCAGTCGAAGCGTTTAAGCCTTCTGTGTTGTACCTACCTCTCCTACTTGATCAGTACTTGGCCTGCTGTCAAACAAACACGTTAGCTGCTGACGAAGCCTCGCGGATGAGAGGCGACACATCCGTTAAGCAGTTAAGCTACATAGAGTGTGTTATCTCTCAGGCTGCTGCCCTGTAGTGGAGGCGCTTCCTCCTGAGTGTGCTGACTCACTCCTCACTCGGGCCGATGGGAAATCTAATCCTTGGTCTTTGGTTTGGGATCCCGGACTTACTTTCTCCCGGTCCCAGTGGTAAGGACCTCGCGTGGCGCTGTTTACGTCTCATTGTGGTGCGGGTGAGCGGGAGCAGCTCCTTGGAGGCTCCCGGAGTGGTGCAGCGATTCACTGATAAAAAAAAAACAATACCAAGAGGATACCAGGAGGTCGACTTTGCTTAAGGCGATGTTATAACATGAATAATAGAGTAAGGTAAATAATATATAGCCTGGATTAGTATTCAGCCGGGTCATTTCCCAAGAACGGGCTTTGTCTTTGTGTGTGGAGTTTGGCTGACTGGTTTCCCTCATCTAAAACATGAACAATAGGCATAAGTGTGTTTCCAGGCACTCATAGGGAAGACGTGTTCCTTTGTAGCACAATTCGCACACACAAACTTCCACGAATTTTAAGGTGCACTATGGAACTTTTGATATGGTGGTTAGCACGGTGCTTTTACCCTCCATCATGGCGGCCTCTGTGACGCTCCAGGATCAATTGTTTTTAGGGTTTCTGGGAGGTTTTCTTGGTGGATTGAGTGTGCAACCATGGAGGAGCAAATACATGTCAATTACAATACAGTATATGAGTTTTTTTTTCCACTTAAAACCCTTTAAGCATGTTATTGATGATCATGATTCACCTAGACATTTTTCATGTTTTAGCCATTAAAAAACATGTTTCAAGAGATATCCACATGACATTTTGACACTTTTCTCATAACTAACTCTTCTTCACAGGTAGCTTTGCTTTTTCAGTACTTCATAATATAAACAGTTTAATATCAATTTGAAGAGAAAACAAAAAACGGAAATGCTTTTTAGTTAACTTTACTCCAGGAAACACACAAAAAACATCCTGAAGCACAATAGTGTTTGTGTTTGAACCACAATGAACATCTGTACGAAGATTGTGAAAATTTGAACACTATGAACAGCTTTTTACAATCTTATTTGTGAGGAAAATGTTAGGCGTTTTGAGGTAAAAAAGACACCCTATGCAACTATGTGCAATAACAAAGTCATAAAGGTAAGATGAAAGCTATTACATAACAAAGTCATTCATAAAAAGGATTCTTTCAATAAAAAGACTGAAAACATAACAAATTTACATTGAAGGCCTTCTTATGGCTTTTTATTTACATCCATTTCATTCTTGGCACCCTCAACTGGTAGCAAAACAGCAAAGCAGACTTGCCACTGCTTACCACTTATTTGTTGGTATACAGTGCCTTGCGAAAGTACTAATACACCTTGAACTTTTGCACATTTTGTCATGTTTACAACCCTAAACGTAAAGATTTTATTTAGAATTTTTTACTGAAAGTTCACACACAAGTAACAGACAACTGTGAAGTGAAAGCAAAATTATACATGATTCTGTTATTTTACAAAAAATAGAAAAGTGAAAAGTGGGCCGTGCATAAGTATTCATACAGTATTTTCTGAGTGCATTAAATTGTCTTTATAACATTCCTAATGACTGCAGAAAGTTCACACCTTGCCCTAACCATTAAATAGAGGCCACGTGTGTGTAATCTACTCTCAGTATAATTCCAGCTGTTCTGTGAGGGCCTCAGAGCTTTGGTCAGAGTGTATTGGTCACTAAACAACATCATGAAGGCCAAGGAGCTCACCAGAGAGGTCAGGGATAAAGCTGTGGAGAAGTTTAAAGCAGCGTTAAGTTATACAAAGATTTCCCAAGATTTGAACATCTCACGGAGCACTGTTCAATCCATCATTCGGAAATGGAAAGAGTATAGCACCACTGCGAACTTACCAAGACACGGCCGTTCACCTAAACTAACAGACCGAACAAGGAGAGCACTGGTCAGAAATGCAACCAAGTGCCCTAAGATAACTCTGGAGGAGCTGCGACGTACTGCCGCTGAGCTGGGGGAATCTGTACATGGGACAACTATAAGTCGTACTCTACACAAATCTGGCCTTCATGGACGAGTGGCAAGAAGAAAGCCATTATTGAAAGGAGGCCACAAGAAATCCCGTTGGAAGTTTGCTAGAAGTCATATGGAGGACACAGCTACCATGTGGAAGAAGGTGCTTTGGTCAGATGAGACAAAAATTGAACTTTTTGGCCCAAATGCAAAACGTTATGTATGGAGCAAACCTAACACTGCTCATCGTCCTGAGTGCACCATCCCCAGTGTCAAATATGGTGGGGGGAGCATCATGCTATGGGCTGCTTTTCCTCAGCGGGGACTGGGAAGATTGTAAGAATAGTTGGGAAGATGGATGGAGCCAAATACAGAGACATTTTGGAGGAAAACCTGCTGGAGTCAGCAAGAGAATTGAGGCTGGGGCGGAGATTCACCTTCCAGCAGGACAATGACCCTAAACACAAAGCTAAATCTACAATGGAATGGTTTAAAAACAAACAGTAGTGTTCAAAATAATAGCAGTCCAACATGACTAACCAGATTATGTGTAGTTTTTGGTATAAATCAACTACATGGCCAACAATTTACCAGTTTGAATCTGGTGGCCCTTATTTTAGGAAGTCAGCACATGTTATACATGCATTTCACTTTGAAATCCTGAAGAAAAATGAGTTGTTCAAGACATTGTTCTGAAGAACAGCTGTCATGATCTGCTTTCTGTTGCCCTGTTTTGTGTTTATGTCCTTGGTGGTTTATTTTGACATGGTTTTGGTCTTTAAGATTTTCTGTTTGACTTCCCTTGTGTTGATTGCCTGCCCCGCCCTAAATTGTTTCACCTGTGTTACACTCCCTCATGTACCCCTGTTTTTCCCTTGTTCTTTGTCAGTTCATTGTCGTCTTGTCCGAGCCCTGTCTGTGAGTTTTTGTATTCATTTCAGTTGCTCCTGCTTTATTTTGGGTTTTTGTCAGTCTTGTTTTGATTTCGTCACTTTCCTTCATTAACCCTTGTGTCATCCTTTAATTTTCTTACGTTCGTTTCACAAATCTGAAGATTCACTTCTCACCTTCACAAAACTACCAAACATGTTTTTTATTTGGGGATTTTAACCCTTTGTTTGCCTGTTTGAAAACAAAAACTTTGAAGTTTGTGTTTCAAAACAACATAAAAAGCTCATTATCTTTATAATAATGAATAGTACAGAGCTGAGGCTTTGGTGGATTTTCAGGCCTTGGATGTGTCAAAGTTGAGCCAAAAATTGATTTGAAGCATTTGTAGTTTTTCTGTAGTGGACGATTCTTTATGTCAAAATGTTCTTGTCTCCATTGACTTCCATTATAAAGAAATTCATGACTTCCAATTTTCTTTGCTCTCCTATCACCATATAAAAGTCATATATTTTATAATGTCAGCATTTCATTTTGAAGAACAAGAGTCAGATTTGACATTTTGACTGTATTTTTTCAGTTTGGACTTTGTTCCTATTGTCAGATGATGAATGAAATTGTGGTATTTTTCCCATTAGAATATAATGGGGCCCTGGCAGAACCTGGGACTTTTCTGCCATAAAACTTCCGATTTTAAATCTCACTGCAATAGAGGAAAAAAGTCACATATCTGTGATGTCAGCATTTCATTTTGAAGAAAAGGAGTTGAATTTGACATTTCCACTGCATTTCAGAATGTTCCACTTTTCTAACATTGTACACAGATGCATGTATCTTCAGTCAGCTTATACTGAAGCTGTGGCCGAGGGGGAAACAATAGGATTTGTTTGCCTTTGTGTTTCCTATAAAATAATATGAATAATTTTAAAATTAACAAGTGATTTATCGACAATAATGTTTAGTGTGAAGATTTTTACAGTTTAGAAATCTTAGACACCAAAAAAGCTCAGTGGGAGCGTCACAATCAGTGGTTAGTTTTGAAGCAGAAAAGTCTCTGTTTTGAAATCAAGGCCATGTTTGTAAACCTGAGGGAAACACGTGAATAAATCCAGACTGCAGGTCTTTGTTCAGGTTTTTTGTGTGTTGAGGTCACTTTGAGCTGCCAATTCATATTTTTGCACAAAAAAAACTCAAAAATTAGTTTAGGCTCCACCCACCGTGGTCTGGTTATCACATAAACACAGAGTTTACAAACTGTCGAATATGAAACAACACTGGCCAACTGTCAAAGAAAAGTTGAAATTTATGAAATACTGTAAAAATGTCAAATTTCACTAATTTTCTTCCAAATGAAACCCTGCTGTCACAGATTGAGTGATTTTATGCCGTATTTCAATGAGATTTAAAAATGGAAGTTTTCAGGGTAAAATCCATTGGAAATGCCTTATTTCCATTATATTCAATAGGAAAAATTTTATTCATGTGCCAACAATGGGAATGAGGTCCAATCTGATGAAATTCAGTAAAAATGTTCAAATTCATTCTTTTTCTTCCAAATGAAATGCTGACATTGTAAAAAGTGACGTTTAAAATGGCTCTGGAAGAGCAAAGAAAAACATGTGTTTATAATGGAAGTCAATGGGGCTGTTTCAGTCGCTGCCATTTTCAAATAAAGAATCGTCCACTACAGAAAAACTATAAATGCTTCAAATCCATTTTGGCTCAACTTTGACACATCCAAGGCCCGAAAATCCACCAAAGCCTCAGCTCTGTACTGTTCATTATTCTAAAGATAATGAGATTTTTATGTTGTTTTGAAACACAAACTTCAAAGTTTTTGTTTTGAAACTGGCAAACAAAGGGTTAAAATCCCCAAATAAACAACATGTTTGGTGGTTTTGTGAAGGTGAGAAGTGAATCTTCAGATTTGTGAAAACATTTTGAAAAAAGATGAAAGTATGTGTTTTTTATAACAGTTTGAAAAGCGTGTACATTTTTGTACACTAGGATAACGAGTGTATAGAAAATGCAGATCTCCAATATAAAAGACAGAGAAAAACAAACACTGGATTCGGAAAATTTGGCTCGATAGAACATTTTCTGCCAAAACCCACGTCTCAAGCTGCAACACAGACAAAATGGTCAGGCAATGAAAAAAAAAAATCTTGCAAAATGTACAAAAATGTACATAGGATAACATAAGGGTTAAATCAGTTTCGTTGCAGTCTGCATTTTGGGCCATTCGTTCCTTGTTTTACTTTAACTCGTGACAACAGCGTTCTTTAGTTAAAATTTTGATTGGAGGGGGTAAAACTGCCAAAATGATCTCCAGTGCGTTAAAATGGAAAGCAAAAACAGAGACATGGAAGAAAATGACTACCATTCAAATGGATCGGACAATAGCCAGAACTCCAAAGGCTCAGCCAATGATCAGCTCCAGGATGATCAAAGAGTCTGGAGTTACCTGTGAGTACTGTGACAGTTAGACGCCTTTGTGATGCCAATTTATTTGCAAGAAGCCCCCGCAAAATCCCACTGTTACAAAAAAGACATGCTGAAGAGGATACAATTTTCAAAAGAACAGATCATCTGGCCTAAGGAGAAATGGAGAAACATTTTGTGGACTGATGAAAGTAAGATTGTTCTTTTGGGTCCAAGAGCTGCCGACAGTTTGTCAGACGACCCCCAAACTCTGAATCCAAGCCATAGTACACTCTGAAGACAGTGAAGCATAGTGGGGCAAGCATCATGATATGGGCATGTTTCTCTAACTATGGTGTGGGGCCTATTTATTGCATACCAGGGATCATGGGGTAGTTTGGATATATCAAAATACTTGAAGAGGTCATGTTGAGGAACTGAAGAGAAAATGCCCTTGAAATGGGTGTTTCAACAAGACAATGACCCCAAACACACCAGAAAACAAGCTAAATCTTGGCTCCAGACCAAGAAAATTAATGTTATGGAGTGGCCTGCCCAATCCCCGGACCTTAATCCCATAGAAAACTTGTGGGGTGACATCAAAAATGCCATTTCTGATGCAAAACCAAGGAATTGTGGAATGTTGTCAAAGCATGTTGGGCTGGTGTTGACTGGTGCCAGAAGTTGGTTGACTCTATGCAACACTGATGTGAAGCAGTTCTAATAAACTGTGGTCATACAACTAAATATTAGTTTATTGATTCACAGGAAAGCTAAATCCTAATAAATAAATATTTATTTGTGTAGTACATACTGAGCGTGTAAATACAAATGCAGACACTGCTATTTTATCTGAACAGCCCAATGGTCATTTTTTGTAATTTCTGCAAAGTACTTGAAGAAATTATACATTTCTCCATGTTTTCATTTAGAAAAGCATGGGCAATGCTTCCAATGCATTGAAATAAAATCTATTATGACAATGTTGTGCTTAATTAACGTTTTTGAACACACTGCTATTATTTTGACCACAACTGTATTAATGTGTTAGATCTTGTAGTCATACCCCAAAAGACTTGCTGTTGCAGCAAAAGGGGTTCCACAAAGTATTAATTCATGCTGTATGAATACTTATGCACGCCCGACTTTTTGGTTTTCTATTTTTTTGGCTTTCACTTCACAGTTGTCTGTTACTTGTGTATGAACTTCAAAAAAGTTCCAAATAAAATCTTTATGTTTAGGGTTGTAAACATGAATCAAAAAACAACATCGCACACTCATCAGCCGTTTTCGGCATTAGCCTTCATCAGATCTTTATTTTTTCTTCTTTGAACCAAACTGTAGTTTAGGGTTGTAAACATGACAATGTGCAAAAGTTCAAAGTGTATCAGTACTTTCGCAAGGCAGTGTAAAAACTACATTCTGTTATGCTATGACATCACATCACACTGGACTGAGTTGATTGGGTGAGAATGTTTCACTTCTATCTACAAAAGCTTTGTCTTAGCTTCTGTGGTCAGATTTACTGACCACAAGAGCTAAGAAGAGGCTTCTGCAGATAGAAGTGAAACATTCTCACCCAATCAACTCAGTCCAGTCGATGATTCAAACCATACTCTGATTTCCTGGACGACAATTCACAAACTCTATTGCTCAGCTTCTTCAGACATGTGATACAGGACTAGACGGAGTTTAAAAATGTAAAAAATAATGTATTTTCCTTCCCCTACATGTTCCAGCCATGTCCTAATGTGTAGAATGAGCCCAGACCTGTTCACCACAACTGCCTCTAAAATCCTGCACTGTCACTCAAAAAGGAGTTAATTCGGGTCCGAAGTGCACGAACTTAATATAGAGACTGCAGTTACGCTTTAATTCCAAGGACGTTTTCACGTATGTTGGAGCGCCTTGTGGGTCGACCTGAGACCGCCCTAGTTTAGTTTAGTTTGTTTATTTGAGCACTTTATAAAACACAAATTGCATGGTTACATCATTGCAGTAAAATAAAGCTCAAAAGGAGTAGGCCGAAGCAAAAAAGCTTATAAATGCCTACCCCCCATTCAAAGTAATTACTTGCATGCATTTCAGATAAACTCAAGAAATACAAAACATAATTGTCCTTTCAAAAGAAAAGGCCCGTCATAACACTGAGAATATAAATAACTGAAATGCATGTGTCCGGCTGCAGGTTAATAACGATAATAATCACGGTGATACAAGCAGCATCTTGTAATTTCATACAATATAACACTATACATTACAAATTCCAGAGTTACCCAGGCACATGTGCAACAGAAGCGTGCATGTACCTGTTTACATACAAGCAATTAGTGAATGACAAGTTCCATTTTCCATACATAGGCACACACACAGCCCTGTGTGCCATATCCAATCATTACTTATAAACACTAGTCACCATTGTATTTTAACCACTGATTTAGTTATTATTTGAGTATTACATTTGTCATAGTTTTTAATCACTACACATTATTATTATTATTATTATTATTATAAGTGCCTTTGCAGTCATTCCCATTTCCACTGTAAAAATATCGGTTATGATTGTTTTATTAGTTATTTAGTGAGGTGCCTTAAAAAGTCAGGGTGTAATGTGGCCAGTTGGTAGAGGGCAGTAGCCCCCCATCAGTAAGCCCTCACCCTGCTGCCCTAACTAATTGTTATGAGACAGTTCTGAGACCTATGCTGTGTGGTGTTTCAGCTGCATTTACTCCAAAGTTAGTTCAGTCCATGTTCACCTGCACTTGCTCCCAATGTCGCACCATCAGCCACGTAACAACCATCAGCTGTTCAACAAACTTATTTCCATGACAACGCGCATCAACATATCAATGCACGAACGTGCGTACTTTCCTGTTTTACTGCATCAAGGGAACAAGGGGCAGAAGAGAGATGTACTGATCATTTAAAGTTGATCCATTTTGCCTCGTCAGAGCAGTAATCCAAACGTCCTCATGAAAGCGAGAGTAGTTCGTCCCGAGGTTGGCCGCATTCACACCACAGAGAGACCACCTGTTTAGACCGCTGCAGTTGGATTCACACTGACCCAAAAGTGCCACTCTCGGGTCGAGAGCCCCTTTAGGTTGACCTAACTGTGAAAACGTCCCAAGTCTTTTATTTTTGTGACTTTCATGCACGTGCACAGTACGATGACTATATTAGCCTACCCATCGATCACATGGCTACTTGTCAATGACAAAACACACTAGCGACTACAGTACGCCCAGAGTACACAATCATCAAGATTTTTAATTTTTTTATTTGACCTTTATTTATCCAGGATAAAACTCATTGAGATTAAAAATGTCCTTTTCAAGACAGTCCAGCCCCACATGCAGGGGAACACTTTCACACACACGGCACATTTGTACAAAAATAATCAAACATTGCATTATTAAATCAAGATAATACACTGAGATAAAACTGCTACATGTGAAAGACTTTGTTTCAAGATTTGTCTATAGCGATTTGAAAGTATGAAGTGACGCAAATTCCTTTAACTGAAACTCCTTCTGTGGTTCATTCCAAGAGTGCGGTGCAGCAAACCTAAAGGCCTTTTTACCCAGTTCTGTTCATACTCCGGGCACAGAGTGCAGGAAAAGGTCCTGAGAGTGCAGGCTGGAGCTGCTCCTGCAGATAAGGAGAGACAAGTCCAGCAATACATGTATAAATCAAAAGATACCAATGTTTCAATCTATGAAAGGACAAAGATGAGGAGCTCACCCGTGCGTACGAGAGTCAACGACCTCATGTTTGTGACTCTCTGCGTGCTCTGGATATAACATCATAATAGTCCAAAACAGGCATAAAAGTAGCAGTCACAAGATTCTAGGACTTAAAATGATAAGTACGGCTTAATTCTAAAGTAAAACCCTAGTTTTAGTTTTAATCTGTGAATCCGTTTTTTAATATGGTGAAAATGCTTAAAAGATAAGCAATCATTATGTGCATCGAAACACAATATGGCGGCTCGCCGTGGAGATTTTGAGAATTTGAAACCCATCTATATTGCAATTCAGCTGCAGCAACCAACAAACTGTAAGCTAGAGGTCAAGATGTGTATGAAATGATCTCCAAAGAGCTAGAAAAAACACAGTCTGCACCCAGTGTGCTGTAATTGGTTTGGCTAAAATGCACCAGAGGGAAATCTAATCTCTATAGAGCAGTACCAGACTGATGCTCAGTGGAGAATAGTACCATGCTTCTTTTTGCTCTAATGTTATACCGCGGAGAGTACCACAAACCACCCATTCAGAGACACGGGGAGAACATGCAAACTCCACACGGAAAAGGCCCCTGGGGAAATCAGTTCGGTGAAAGAGGGAGGGTTTTCTGTAGCCTACATTCTTGGTTTCAGTTCTGTATTTGAATCTCTAATCAGCCTCATTCTCCCGTCCACTCTCCTCCGCACGGCTCTCTTCCGGGGCCATTGTTCTTGGTTAAGCAGCCATTCACCCTCTTGTATTCTGTGACAGTGAAAGCATTCTGGGAAACCTGGGCTGTCCCCTCTGCATTTCTCAAAGGCCACGCAGCTCACTCTCTCTCGCTCGGTCCTTCTCTCTATAGGGAGGCCTAACCCGATACTGAAGATAACCGGCCCACATTTACATCAACTACCCACTGCCCTCTCTCCAGCTCTTCATTTTCCTCGCTCTTCCTTTTCCCAGAGAGCTCCAGTCCGCTCCCGATCGCCTCATTGCTCTCATCGCTCCAGGCTCCTGGCAGTGTCCCGCCATATTTCACTTCTCTTTGTCCACTGACCTAACGAGGGAAAGAAAGGGGAGAATAGTACTATTCAGTCGCTGCAGAAAACTGAAGCCCTTGAATCCTGAATATTTATGTTTTGACTCAATTCATGTAATACATTCTTTTTCAGTATTACAAAATACCTTTCGCAATCAAACTGAAATCACAATTTATTTCAGTGTTCTCTCAAAGGTTTGTGCTCCTGGACATTTGTGTAAGACTTTCTGTTATGTACATGTATTTGGATTCTAGCAAATGACTGCATATTCAAGTTACATATTATTATTGTGTTTGTTTGGTTCCAGAAACCCATGTGTGTCCCATATCATCTGTTTTCACAATGGTCTGTTCAATAAATATTGTTTGAACCGCTTCCACTTCCAATTTTTGCACAGCTTTGATGTAGTATCTGTTAAGAAATGTTAAGACTCCAGGAAGAATAGCTACTGCTTTGTTTCAGCTGCTAATGGGGATCTAAATAAACAAACAAACACTGGTATTGGATGCGGAGCCTGTGGTAGTACACATCCTCAATCACAAGCAAGTCTAAAAATATTGCTTAACAACAGAGTTACAACATTGAAGCAATTCAACATTTAGTTTTTTAAAATAGCGTTTTGTGTTTAGCAGCGTCATTGCCATGTCCATAGTAGGGCTGAAAGATATATCGTCATCGTATCGATATCGAGATATGAACATTCAAGACTGCACTCTTTTGTATTATGTTTTTATTTTTCTGAAAAATGCTTGGTTTTCACCAAACCCGTAGTTTATCGTATCATATCGATATCGAGATATCTGGCATAAATATCGAGATATGAAATTTTGTCCATCATTCAGCCCTAGTCCGTAGTAAAGCCTTGCCACTCACTGCCACCTGTGGGAGCAACTACAGTCCATTTCTAATGGAAATAGTAAACCAGTAATCCATCAAATTGTATTTGTTTATTACCTTACAACAGCCAAATGGTGCACAGGGTCAAAACACAGATAAAACATCAATAAAAACATTACATTACTATTTTCAAAAGCTGTAATCAGAAAAAAATGACTTGTCCAAGTCACTGTGAGTTACTATTTTTAGTCACTTTCCTTAGTAAAACGATGTGTCACAAGGAGGGATGTAACATGTTTTCAGCATGAAGACAACACACTCGCCACATAAAGTACGATAGAGGGAGGAGAGAGATGCACGTTTTCTCACTGGAAGTACGGTCACTAAGTTTGAGAATTGTTGATGCTGTAAATAATAAAGTAATCTAACTTAGTAAAGTAACTAAGTTACTTTTTGTAGGAGTAATCAGAAATCAGATAACTTTTTTCAAAGTAACTGGCAACACTGGTTGGGCAAAGTGTAAAGTCGCCATTGAAATCCAGTGGAACTAATGTCATGCTGTGATTGTCCATTCCAATTAAGAACACACATACAGTGTATACATATACACACATGGATGTTGGCTCTTACAGCGTCTTCTCTCTGTCTTTTCTCGTTAGATTTCGGGTGCGGCGATGGACCGCATGAGTCCGCTGTGGAGGATGAGGAGAAGAGCGCGGCGCGGAGCTTTCTGCATGGGATTCTTCTGCGTCTCCATGGCGCTGCTCTATGCCCTCTGCGCCGAAAACAGTGTCCCAGTCACGGACGCCATCTTTGGAGTCAAGGCCCGCACCAGAGCACAGCCCCGGACCCACTCTGTCGCCAAGGTGAGACATGACAAAAGGTTTCCCATTCAATACACCTGTAGAGTTGCATCATGCTTCATTTAGGCTGTTACAACTATTTTAGACACCTTAGCCTTGGTATATTTGCTGTATGACTTTAAAAAATAATGTGAGTGTGAAGAATGGAAAAAAAATGTGGTTTCCCCACGGAAAGGGGAGATGGTGAAAGTATTGTATCTTACTGCTTAGATGTGCCTGGTACACTGAATACCTGCTACTTATTTCTTGTTTAAAGGTACTTCGCGGAGGATCCAAGCCGATGTACGTCGACCCTCAGAAGCTTCCTGGAGTCGTACCAGGTGACCCAAAGCGACCAATCCCGGTGCTATCTGTGCTAAACCACACCCATGAGGAAGAAGCCGTGACCAAACAACGAGCCAAGGACCATGTAACGTCTGGGTTCTTCACACGTCTGTTCCCGCGGCCTCTGACCCGAGCGCTGGAGACCCTGTTTGGGGGCAGGCGCAGGGGTGAGCTCACTGGGAAATCGGGCGACGCAGAGTTTTTTGGACTTTTGGGACAAGTTTGGGACGACGACATGTCCAGTAGCAAACTATCTAGTCGGCTCAAGAAAGTGGTGCAGAACTATCAGGTGAGAACCATGAACATGGCAAAGGTTGATATACACCACGCAAATTATTATGCAAATGATATTTTTCTAAATTATCAACTCAAATGACAGTCAGCATAATTTTCAAATCTTTAACTGTTAGAGGATAATAAGAATGTGATTGAAAAAACCTCCCAGAATAACAGTATTTTATTCAAAAATAAATATAATAACTGTTCTCTTAATCTGATGTGTTTGTCTGGCAGAAACCGTCCTCATGTGCCTTTATCTGCACAAACCCGTGTGTGCTCTGAATCAGCCACAAATCTCTTAACAGTACGATGATTAAGCTTGATCTTTCATGAAGCAAAGGTTTTCATACCTAGTCCAAGGCATTCAACTATTTCACGCTTTTCATCAGCAGAGATCTTTTTTCTTTCCCATGTTGCTTGAAAATGGTGGTCTGCTTAATAATGTGGAACGTCCTTTTTCAGTAGATTTGACCCTAACTGGGCTTAACTGACAACTAATCATCCCAGGCGTCTGAGATTGATGTCAGTGATTTAAAGAGCCCTGAGACACAATACCATCCATGAGTTTCATCGAAAAACTTTTTTTTTTTTTTTTTACCTTTATGACACTGAAATACAAGTTGCATAATGATTTGGAACGAATCATTTAAGCGAGGCCTCTGTAAACAACACGGTGCTCTGCCAACTGTGGTTTAGAACAAAGTGGGGCAGGGGTCTCAACCTATTTTTACCCGGCGAGCTACTTTTACACAACGTGAACATCAGAGAGCTACTTATGCTTCAAAAACACTTGAAAAGTAAAATGCAACTTAGGTAGCGTTTACGCAGAAGAATTACTTGCCAAGAATGACTTGCTTGGTATTTAAAAAAAGTGACTTGAGTTTAGTCCTTGTACCTTACAATATTGAAACAACTGTTCACAGATTGTGTCCAGCATGTTCAGAACAAACAGTAAATGCATCTAAAATTTGAGTTATCAAGCGAGAGATGTAGAGAGGCTTGACGAGCTACTGGTAGCTCCCGAGCTACTGGTTGGAGATCCCTGAAGTGGGGGTTGTCGCCACAATGGAAAGAAAATGGCCTTTGAAGTTACAGTTCCCACACTAATTTTTCATTTCATTTATTTATTTATTTAATATGGACATAGCAATTAACATTGGACGAACCAGATGCATTGTTTAAAGTGTTATAGCACATGTGCTAATTTTCAACACCTGTCCATAGGGGCTTTTAGGTTACAAAGATAAAACACATTATGAAACAAGGTTACAATAAACACATTATTATACAAGATAAGGCACATTTTACACATGGGAACAAGTTTGGCCCGATTTGAGCCACTGTTTAAGCTCTCTGGTAAAGATGTTGATATTAGTCTGCAGTTTCAGTGCAGTGGGGAGAGAGTTCCACAGTGTAGCCCCTCTGAAGGAGAAGCTCGACTGTCCAAAAGATTTTCTAAACTTTGGGAGCACACAATCCCCGCTAACTGAGGCTCTGGTGGAAGGTCTGAGAGACCTGACACCTCACCATGAGGCCAGAGAACAGTGGTGACACACAGTTGTTCAGACATTTAAAAGTCAATTTCATTATACTAAAATTTACAAAGTTTTCAAAAGTAAAAAGCTTGTGCTTTTGTATGATATCACAATGATGCATCTCAGAGGTTTCTATTGTGAAACTTTGAATCAGTGCAATAATTAATCACATTATTGTGATGAAAACAATTTCTAGGTGATGGTTTACTGTATGTGACACGAGAGCAAAATCCAGTGTGAATTTTTACCTCGAGGATTTGCCCATCACTACAGTTTTGACTGTAAAAAACGTTGAGGTTTTCTCCACCTTCAAAAAATACATTGTTGAACTCTCCGCATGTGCACAATGGTCATGCCACAAGTCAACAAACCATTACTCAGTCTGACTCTGCACTGACATCCTAATCATGTCTGTCCAAAAATATACTTATTTCTAAAAAAATAAATATAAAAACTGACCAGAAATGTCCTGTGTCTAATAAAAGGGAAAGGAGAGGACTTTATTTGTATAGTGCCTTTCACAGATATGGTCACAAAGCGCTTTACATGAGACACTTATTACATTCACGCTATATTCACGCTACATATGTAACTTCAATTTCCAAGGTGTTTTAATTCAGGACGGCACATTGAAGTGTATAGGTTAGGTTTATTTAAGAGCAATTTAAACCATTCCCTACACCTTTTTTAAAGTTTGGAACCAACATGCCAATTCTGTCTCACCATATAATGCTCATTTTTGGGGTTTTAGTCGCATTTGGCTCCTGGGCCACACTTTGGACACCACTGCTATACGCTTTAGAATTTTGCACTGTTCCATGAACACAATCTATTGGACCATGCATCATTCACCTTTTAGATCTGAAATATTCCCAAGTGCCCCTGGGACCCACGTATCCTTGGTTGGGAAACCAACCTTACAACCTTGAGATGCAGAAATACTGCCAGTTTGAGATATAATAAAAATAATAATAATAAATATAGCCGCAAGCGGCGATTATCGGCCCTCGCCGACCGCCCTGCCTAAAACAAGGGGGCGCTTCGCGCCCTTTTGTCTCCCTCAATCTAAAATTATGGTATTGCTACTGCCTTTGTTTGTTTTTTACTTTTTTCCCAAGGGTCTTAGTTTTAGGATTATTGGAATGCGCTAACGCGCACTCCACGCTCAATTTTGACATTATACAGAGAAAAAATTAGTATGAATTTGTATCACACTATATCTGCAAACTGAAGCATATTTTACATTTTACTTAGGGCTGCGGCTGCGCCGCAGATCATCCACAGAGGTTATCCAAGTACTTTGGATAACCTTTGGTTCCTCACTTCTCGCTGAATTATGGAGTTTAACATTTTTCCATCAGAATAAAATGGGACGTTCTGGTCATCGCTACAGCAACACCGTGAAAAATATGACATGGGTGTAATTGACTTTTCTGATCGGAACGACCAAATAGAATTTTGTGCCAAATTATTTTAATTTTCGTAAAACTAAAATTTGTACTCTCCATATAATTTCTATAGGGGGCGCTATCGCGCCCAATTTGAATTTTGCCAAATGAAAGTGTTTAGGACTGAGACTTTAACAACTGAACAAAATGAGCGAAATCGGGCTTCATATGTGCGAATGGGAGCCATTTTTTGTTTGCGAAAAATCTCAAAATACTGCGTACAGTTTGCGGCTTCGCCGCATAAAAACCGTAAAACTTAGAAAAGTAATTTGGATAACTTTTAAAGTTCTACTTAAGATTATTTTCCACCCAAAATTAGGTCGTTCCGATAAACGCTCTCGGAGGAGATAGATTTTGTACGAAGTGAAAAATAAAGGCGGATTCCCGCTTCGCGGGCTGTCATCCAAAATGGCCGACACCCAATATGGCGGACGGCGTTGCCGTAATAATATTTTTTGCTCAACTTGTCATGATGCACGTCTGTACCAATTTTTATGATTCTACGACAAACTTCATTTTTGACCAAGTCCTATCTCGCAATGTTAAAAAAAACGGAGGTGGCGCTATCGCGCCACTATTTTGAAATTCAAAATTTGGAAATAGTCAAAGTTGCATCGGATCGGGTTTGAATTTTGGGCCAAAATCTGTGACTTTTCATCAATGTTCACTGGGTGAAAATTGCGACGGTGCGAAAGAAGAAAGAAAGAAAGAATAATGTTCCCATACGAAAACAATGTTCCCGCTTACGCGGGTACCATAAACTATGACCCAGGGCTCTAAGTCGCCCATTGACTTTTATGGGCTCTGTCCAATTACAATGTTGTTTTCTGATACATGTGCACGTGCACGGAACGTGCACGACGAGAGGAGTGCGTTAGTGCATGTTTGAGAGGAGGCGAGCGCTTCGCGCTCGGTTTAGTGCGCTTTGGGGGGAGTGCGCTCCGCTTCGCTCCGCGCACTCTATACGATTACAAGAGCCCCTTCGCCAGCCCTGATGGCGCTCGGGCCTAATAATAATAATAATACGCACAGTGGCCCCATGTGACTTTTGACAGGACTTTCCCACAGCCGCTGGTCGTCCTCTCCATTTAATTTCCTATGAGGGATTACCTCATTGGAAATTCTCACTCAAATTAACAAACAGGAAGCATCTGTGCTCATAAACTGCAGGTGTTTTTTAAGACACTGAAGAGAACTGAAACTAAGACATTATTTGAGAAAACTGTCTATTTGACGAAACCATGATTACAGTGTCTCATTATGCTTTTATTGAATCGATCTTATCTTTCTCTCAGGTGCCATGATTTGGGAGTCTTTTAATTTAAAACAAGAGCCAGGTTGTAAATACTCCTGTAAACTGGCAGGCAGCTCACGGCATGCTTTTGAGAACTTAAAGCAGCTGGATGAAGAAAAATAATTGGCTGAATTTCGAGTTGTTCCTGACAGGTTTTCCTCTCCTCTCTCCTCAGGCCATGAACAGATACGGTGTGGACGTCCCGGGCCGTGGGGGCGGGCCGCTGAAGCTGACTGGACCTCAGCTGCTCTGCCAGGTAGACAAGCTTTAGCAATCAATCTATATGCACAACTACATGTGTCAAAATATAAACCAAGATTTTACATCGCAAAGCTTGTAATAATCAACAATATTTGATCATTTCGCCCTGATCTCATGTGAATGTGAAGTGAATGGAGGATTTTGCATATTTTTTCTTTCACTCATTTGGTCAAACGTTACAAAACAAAGGTTAAAATAGTGATGTTTTTTTTTCTGGTCTAAGCTGAAGGAGCGGGTGGAGGTGTCCACTCTGACACAGGACCTCCAGCCCTTCGCCTCTCTGCCCTGGTCGTCTCAGCTCCCGGCCCGAAACATTACCTCCGAAATCGGGCCGTACAAGACCTGCGCCGTGGTGTCCTCTGCCGGCTCCATGAAGAACTCCAGACTGGGCAAGGAGATCGGTGAGGGCAGCCTCCTAATACAGTACAGTGCTTTGTTTTTCTAAAGTGGACATCATTCTAATTTAACCATGCTATAACGATCCCCTGTCAAAAAACATTCCTGGAGTAGTATTCAAATTGCCGGACGTGGCTTTTTCTCCTTGTGTCTGCGTAAGTTTCCTCCTGGTACTCTGCTTCCCCCCCTACTACTGAAAACATGTACGATAGACCGTGTGTGTGTGTGTGTGTGTGTGTGTGTGTGTGTGTGTGAATGGTGGTGGTCAGAGGGTATGTTGGCATAGATGTGTGCGGGGCTCTCTACACCGCAGAAACATGATCAAAACAGCAGCACGCTCACAACCCACACTCCCAGTCCACGGAAAATATTCAATCACATAACGTCGCCATTCGTGTCTGTCCTGCCCATGTTCAGCCCACTAACTGTGTCAGGTTTCAAGCTGAAGATTTCACAGAGTCTAGTCTTGAGCCTGGGTTTAGAAACAGAAGATCAGGCCCTATGTCTTACGCTCCAGTTATGCATAATATGTAGTGATGGGCGGGTGGAGCCCCGTGAAGCATTGAGGCTTTCTTTGCCAGATTGTTTCAGATGTATCAACGCTTAATGCTAGCTCAATCTAGCTTATAAGACTGACATCAAGTGGACAAGTGTAAACATTGCAGCTTCTGAACAGCAAGCAATAATATAAAGCTGCGGACCTGGAGGCAGAGTACAGTATCTCTGAAGCACAAGCTGCACCAAAACATAGGCCTGTTTCTGTTATTAATCTATTTTAAAGTCATTATTTGACTGAATATATGTGTTTTATCCGATAACTATTTACAGAAACAAAGGGACAACACTTTATGCGTTGAGCACAGGTTTTCAGTTAAGAACAAAAGTTTATTAAGTCCACTTTTTCTTAAATGGGACAGAGGACGCTGGGATGCGCATGTGAGTCTCCACAGTATAGGATAGCGTGTTTTGCGTGATTCCCTGGATTGTAGCTATAGTCATACTTGCCACCATTACAAGTAAACTGGAAGTATACTATCTTCAATTTTAGTATACTTCAAGTATACTTGAATGTACTTCTTTTTGGTAAGGGTTGTGGTAAATAGGGAGATTTTTTCCATCTGTATATCAGCCCAAAGAACAACGCGTTCCTTTGCCTGGTGTGTGTGTAATACAATGTTCTATTTCATATGTTGCTTCAGCCCTTTAGGCTTTCGCTGATGCATAATCTCTCGAAGCTCCGCTTCCCGCCTGAGAAGATCAAACGATCTAACCGCTCCAATCATCCTATGAACCTGGCACACCCCCAAGTCCTATAAAAGGGGGCCTAGCCCACTCTGCTCCTTTTTCTCTCAGCTCGCCTTTGAGAAATCTATGATGTCTACAAGCAAGCACTCTAGGGATAACGGAAGGCTCGTACCTGCGATGGCGTCACCCTCCGGTGTCGAGGTGCGGGTCTGCGACTCCTGTCCGGCTTCCCTCTCCCAGACGGACACGCACGAGTCCTGCTTCTTCTGCCTGGGCTGGCGTCACGTCGCGGAGGAGGGAGACTCGTGCGCTGCTTGCCTCGCGCTCCCCGGGGAGGAGCACTAGCGCCGTAGCCACCCCCCGGTGTGTGCCGATCAGGACTCGGTATCACCCGGGCAGGGCCCGCCACTGCCAGCACCTGTCGTGGCTGCAGGGAAGGCTTGGGCAGACTATGATGAGGAGGACAATCAGCACATTTATGAAGAGGACGTGCTGTCTCTCTCCCCCAGGAGGAAGAGCGGCGGGAACGATATCCTCTGGACCGCTTCCCTCACTTAGTTGAGTCTGCTGCGGTAAGGATGCAAGTGGAGCTTCCCCCACAGCCCCTTGCTCCGGCGGCTGATTATCTCCAGAGCCTCGTCACCCCGTCCCGGCAGCCTCGACCTGATGTCGTTGCTCTGCAGATGGAACCACTGCTGCACTATGCCCAGCGTGAGTGGTCCCAGCCCATGACAGCGAAAGCCCCGGCCCTGGCATACGGGGTTTACGTTGGTGTGGACGAGTGGTCTAAGTTTCCCGGCGTCCCGCCCATTGAGGACGGTGTTCGGTTGTCTCTGCTGCCCTCGTCCTCCCCGTGGTCCGGTGCTGCTTTTCCCTCCGAGCGGGACAAGCTAACCATGACCATGCTCAACAGGTGTTATGCCAACGCTGCTCAGGTTGTGGCGTTAGCAAATAACATGACTCTCCTCGCCGCCTCCTTAGACAGTCTGGTGCGTGGTCGAGACCAGCTGTCTCGGACGGACATCGAGGAAGCAGAGGACACCACGGCAACCTTTCTCCGCATGGCTCAGGGGCTCGCGGTTGATGGCGGCCGTACCATGTGCGCGGCACAAGTAGCCAGTCATCTGTTGCTTGGTCTGTCCTCACTCAAGGACACGGACAAATGGCGCCTCCTGGACCTGCCGCTGTCTACTACGTCCTTGTTTGGCCCAGACATCCAGATGCTGGTGGAGCGTATGGAGGCTGCTTCTAAGACATCGGCTCAGCTGGCTCCACATCTCCGTCCGCAGCAGCAGAAACCCCGGGAATCTGCATCTCGGCGGCCGCTGTACAAGCAGAGGAGGAGGTCTTCCCCACGCCGCTCCTCCGCGTCTCGGGCGCGTCCGGGCCCCAGTAGGCCTTCCGGACCGGAACCAGACCAGCAGCGGAGAGAGGAACCGAGACGAGACCACGGTCCGTCTTACGGTTCCAGAAGCAAGGGGGGGAAATTTTCCAATAAAGGCCGTCAGGCCCGTTACATCATTAAAGAGCACACTTCTGTCTCTATCTCTGATAACAGCGTGAAGAGACCGCTTGTTTTCAGTGCCTCGACGAGAGTTGACAGCGGGGCTCGGGTGGCCTCACTTGTCGATAAAGCTCGCCCCTTTGCTTGCATGGTGGCCACAGGCGTGCACGTGGGGCCTTCTGCGGCCCACGTTGCTCTGCACTCGGCCAGAGACGCGTCCAGCTCGTGTCTGGGTCTCGAGCTCGGCCCTGTTTCTCGTTTAACCACAGACGCTGTGCCAGTCCTGAGCGGTGATTGGCCGACGGTTGGTGCAGCGCCTTCCATGGCTTCGCCCCCCCTTGCCTGCGGCGGGCGGACCTGGGAGAGGTAGGCCGTGATGTAATCTTCCCTCAGTAGTGTCACCGAGCGGCGTCGGCTGACGGGCTTCTCATTGGCCGCACTGCCGATGCGTGCCCTCGAACTTATTTACCTGCTTATACTCAGGGAAAGCGCAAGGCAACTCTTTCCCCGTCTCCTTTATTGGAGACGGCAGCAAAAAGGATAAAACCTTTGCAGCCCTTTCCGCGGGGGCCCCCCACGTCACGACTCGTCCCTGGGAGGGGAGTCTGTGGGCGGGCCCGCCTCTCCTCTCTCCCGCGGACCTGTAGTTCAACCTCTGACACAGTTCTATCGGGTTTGGAAGGGTGCAGGGCTCCTGTCGGCGCCGTGGCTTGACAGGACGCTACGGAGGGACTACGCACTGCAGTTCTCTCGAAGGCCCCCACCCTTCTGCGGTGTGCTCGAGACGAGACTGCGAGGCCCGGACGACACGGCGACTCTCCAAGAGGAGGTAAGCTCTCTGCTTCAGTGCGGAGCTATAGTGGAGGTGGATCCGCTCAGGGCAGGGACAGGGTTTTATTCTCCCTACTTCCTCGTCCCAAGAAAAACGGCGGTGTCCGGCCAATTTTGGACCTGCACGTCCTCAATGGCTGTGTCGCCAAACGGCCGTTTCGCATGCTCACAGTCAAGCAGCTGCTGCAGTGTGTCAGGCCCCGGGATTGGATGACGTTCCTTGGACCTTATGGACGCATATTTCCATATTCCCATTGTCCTGGAGCACAGGAAATTCCTCCGGTTTGCGGTACGGGGGAGGTGCTTCAAGTATTGCCGCCGTTCGGCTACTCGCTGGCCCCACGCACCTTTTCCAAATGCGTGGAGGTGGCTCTGGACCCGCTCCGTCGTCGGGGTCTCCGAATACTGACCTACATCGACGACTGGCTGATCCTGGCTTCCTCTCCAGGGGAGGCGGAGGATCATACAGCCAGACTGCTAGAACACATCTCCCGTCTAGGCTTTGTAGTCAATCACGACAAGAGCCAGCTGCAACCGACCCAACGGCTCCAATATCTGGGGTTAGTCCTGGACTCCAGAAACATGAGAGCCTCGCTCTCGCTGGAGAGGCAGGCGGCGATAGTGGACCTAGGTCGGGCCGCACTGGACGGGCCTCAGATCCGCCCTCAGCGGATCCGCTCACTACTGGGCATGATGGCGTCGGCTCACCCGGTGGTGAAGCTGGGCCTGTTGCATATGAGGAACCTCCAGAGGTGGTTTTCTCGTCTCAGAGGGATGTCGAGGCCAGTGCGGGTTCCCCCGGCGGCACGGAACGACATTGCCTTCTGGCTGGTCCGCAGTCGGCTCCGAGAGGGAGTACGAATGGGTCTAGTGGACCGTCATGTGGAAGTGTTCACAGACGCCTCCCTGACCGGCTGGGGCGGCGTGCTGGGTCATCACTCTGCAGGCGGCCTTTGGTCCTTGCCTTTGAGACACATAAACCTGCTGGAGATGGAAGCAGTGCGGAATGTGCTCTTGCACTTCGCAGCCAGTCTGGAGGGTCAGCATGTGCTGGTCCGGACAGACAACACCACTGTAGCCGCCTATCTGAACAAGCAGGGGGGACCAGGTCCCACCCCGCTCTCCACAGCCTGGTGGAAATTCTACTGTGGGCAGACACACACCTAGCCTCTCTGACGGCCCGCCACATCCCCGGCGAACGCAACGTGGGCGCCGACGGGATGTCCAGGGGAGGCGCCTTGCGGGACGAGTGGGGCCTGGCTCCAGAGGTCGCGGCGGAGGTGTGGCTCCGGTTCGGCAGACCGATAGCCGACCTTTTCGCAAGTGCAGAGAACGCACAGTGCCCACTCTGGTTCTCGCTCAGGTCAACAGACGGACCTCCTCTCGGGGTGGACGCTTTGGCCCGTCGGCTATGGCCAGTCGGCCTCCTATACGCCTTCCCCCTCTCCGGCTTATGGCGTCTCTACTTCACAGGGTGAGAGCGGAACAGGCTCTCATTCTTGTGGTGGCCCCGGACAGCCCGAGTGCCAGGTGGTACCCGGACTTGGTGGAAATGGCTCTTGCCCAACCGTGGCCCCTTCCAGACCGGCCTGATGCCTTAGTCATGGGATCTTCAGGTGGTTCTCAAGGGCCTGTCCGGGCCCCCTTTTGAACCCCTTGGCAGGGCAGACATTGCCTGGCTGTCCTACAAGACGGCGTTGCTCTTGGCTCTGGCCTCGGCTAAGAGCTCGGGCGATTTGTGCGCACTTTCCGTGCATCCGTCCTGTTTGTCTCTCCCTGCCGACGATGGTCTAATGGAACTGTGGCCCAACCGGCCTTCCAGCCCAAGGTCATCACGTCTTCCTTCAGGTCCAGAGTGATCAGGGTGAGACCCTTCTTCCCTCCTCCACACGTTTCTGTGGAGGATGAGCGTCGTCACAGCCTTTGCCCGGTGAGGGCTGTGCGCTGTTATTTGGATCGGACGGCTGGCTTCAGACGGACAGACCAATTGTTTGTTGGATTTGGAGCCAAGAATCGGGGTGCCCCCTTGTCCCCCAGCGTTTGGCCCACTGGGTCTGCCTCGCTATAGGCATGGCTTACGAGGCGCAGGGGCTGCCACCGCCGGTGGTGGTCAGGGCTCACTCCTCCGTGGCGCTGTTTCGAGGCACGTCGGTGGAGGAGATCTGTCGAGCAGCCTCTTGGTCCTCTTCTTCAACTTTTGTGCAGTTTTACCTGCTGGATGTCGCCTCCGACTCTGTCGCCCACTCTGTTTTGGGTGGCGGGCACTTTAGTTCCCCAGCGGCGCACTTGGGAGTGGCGGCCTGGCTGGGTTGTGTTGGGTGTGTCCGGCGCTCTTGGGAGAGGCTGCCTGGGATACACCCACTGTGTTTTAGACTTAGTCGGTGTGGTCTGTTTGGATTCCTCGGGCGCTCTTGGGAAAGGCTGCCTGTCTAGAACTGACCGTAATTCCTTCCTGGGGGTGCTGGCGCTCTTGGGAGAGGCGGCCTTGCACCCTCGCACTTTTGACTGGGCGCTCCCAGCCCCTTTTGGTTGGCGGCTGGGTTGGCGTCCCCGTTTTCTCTGTTTTGGTGAGAGATTATGGTGCCTTGTATGGTGACTGCACTCCTCACCCGGCCTGTGGGCTCCTGCCTTGCTGACATGGTTGTCGGTGTGCACGTCAGCCCGGGCTTGCTCCAATCACCTGGAGTCCCATGCCTGCTGGGAGTACATCGGTCTCCTCGGCTTCGCAATGGCTTATGCATCAGCGAAAGCCTAAAGGGCTGAAGCAACATATGAATAGAGACCCCAGTTACCTAATGTAACTACGGTTCTATGAATATGTTGCGAAGCCCTTTAGCTTCGGGCCCAGCAGGCAAGTCCTCTCCTCCGACGGCTGAGTTCAAAGGAGCAGAGTGTTGGGCTAGGCCCCCTTTTATAGGACTTGGGGGTGTGCCAGGTTCATAGGGTGATTGGAGCGGTTAGATCGTTTGATCTTCTCAGGCGGGAAGCGGAGCTTCCGAGAGATTATACATCAGCGAAAGCCTAAAGGACTTCGCAACATATTCATAGAACCGTAGTTACATTAGGTAACTGGGGTTTTCTTGCCTTGTACCTGATGAAGGAAACTTGTTCTGAGAATATTGTTTATTTGATATTCCATAAATGTTTCTGTTTTCTATTGAGGACAAATTGTTGATAATGGTAGCAGAAGTACAGTGACCAGTGAAAAGTCACACTTGAGTGAGGACGCGCTCGCACAAAATAAAAAAATAAATAGACTGGGCCATGGGCTCATGCGTGCGGCACAGAGAGGCAGAGGCACTCCAGGTCAGGGTTGCCAGTTCATGCAAATATATCCCCACCATCATACTTGTTTGCTTCAGTGCTGGTTTAGACATTCTTTACACTCTCTTTAAACACATGATCTTGGTCTGAAGGTGCTTGAACACAGAAGAAATCCTCCGCACAATGGGCAGATGCAGAGCCGCCAGAATCATCAGAGACTTTTTCTTGTACTTGACATTTTCACATGACTTCCTGTTTGTCCCTTTATCAGCAGACCAAGGTATCCTACTTTCACTTCTTCATTTTCGCTCTACTTTGTGCTTTCTTGTTTTGTCACAGACTCCCATGATGCTGTGCTGCGGTTCAACGCTGCTCCGACCGTCGGGTTCGAAAACGACGTCGGCTCCAAAACCACTCTGCGCCTCATCAACTCCCAGGTTCATCATATCCACAAAACAAAGCCACATTTCACATTTGCATGATATGATATCCATTCACCCAATATCTACAACGGTTAAAGGAATAGGCCACCGTTTTTACATACTGAAATATCTTCTTAGCTTAGACAGATTCACCTGTACCTGTCTGGTCTTCACGTGTGCCTTCCGTAACGTAAACACAGCACAGACGGCGTTAGCATTTAGCTTCTCTCTTCTCCTCTATAGCTCCAAACGAGGTGAAGATAGAAGCCAGAGGTGGGAAGTACTTAAGTAGATTTTTCAGGTATCTGTACTTTACTTGAGTATTTATTTTCCTGACGACTTTTTACTTTTACTCCTTACTTTTGAAACGCAAGTATCTGCAGGCCCGCCTTATCCAACGGGCTAGCATGAGCTGGAGCCCAGGGGCCTACCATAGTCAAGGGCCTATCAGAATTAAAGGGGAAAAAAAGTTGATTCGTTGATTTTCATGTCAATCACTTCACTTTGCGGCATGACTGACCGTATGCGATGATTGCGCTGCGCTCCTATGTGTGTACCTGGAGTAGGCCCGCCCTATCTGTCCCAGAGGGCCTATCAGATATAAGCGAGATCCATATTATATTACAATTTGTTTGTTTTACCTGTCAATCACATACTGCGGTGTCAACTGACCAATTGGCTATAATTTGTCATAGCATCACATTGACACTATGACAATTCTAGCCAATCCAAGCGCAGAGAAAGTTCAGACGTAGCTCATGTACGCAACACATCTATTCACTCATAATATAACTTGATGGCGACTCGTTGTGAGAGACAGAAAAAGTTTGAGAGCGGTGCACAGAAGAGAGAGGCGTAAAAGGAGAAACAGCGTCATGAGAAAGAGCTGATAAGCCGAAGTTAACGGGCTTTTTTAAAACAACAAGCTCAACCTGAGGTGATGAAACCGGCGCCGTGGACTCAGGCAGCTCCACAAGCCGGCGAACAAGCCCCCACAGCCGCTGCAGCCAGTGCCTCTGACACGGGAGGCGGAGGCCGAGAGGCGAAGAGGAGATCGTGGGCTCTCAATCCGGTGAGGAGGAGCCGCTGGAGGAGGTGTCACTGCCTTCCTCGTATAGCCAACCCCAGCCTTCACGGACCACGGACCAGTTAGGACCAGAGAAGGAAAAAAGCGCAGCTGAAGCAGACACTCCTCCCGCTGCAGGAGGCGGAGGGGAAGAGGACTCAAACGTGGACCCTTTTAACATAGACCCTGCTCGATGGGGAGAGCCTGCCAATATGACAGAAAAGGTACTTTTGAAGCGTGTTTTTTGCATGTTGTTTGGAAGAGAGTCTGTTTTAGTTGAGTATCTGTTTGGCCCCGACTCTAAGCAGTTTTAAGTCCTCCCTTAAAACCCACCTGTTTGCACAGGCTTTTCAATACGTTGAGCTGTTTCTCCATTGTTTTTTCTGTTTCATTGTTCTTGATGTTTTATTATGCCCTGTATTCTTTTGTTTTGTTATCCTTTTTATGTGAAGCACTTTGGGCAGCTGTGGCTGTTGTAAATGTGCTATAGAAATAAACCTGACTTGACCTGGAGTTGTACTGGTTTTGCATTAAAGATTGAGATTTTGATACACAATGCAACATGTCGTAGCTGGGTTAGGGTTTTTGTGGGATATAGGGTTAGGGTTATAGGTTAGAGTTAGGGTTTGCGCTGAGGGGGGCCCTACAATTCTGTTTAAGCCACGGGGCCTATGGGTACATTAAGGCGGGCCTGTACTTTCTACTTCTTACATTTTCAAAACGGGCTTGTTACTTTTTCTTTTGAATCACGCGCTGTTTTTTCTTTTTCTTTCCCCGAGGTGGCCGCGCGCACCCGTCTCGTCAGCGCGCGTGCCAGAGCGCAGATTTGTTTTTTGTCTTTTTGGTTTCGGTTTAGAAACAGACGGCATCTCCGCACACTGGGGGCAGCTGAAGTAAACACGCTGCTGTCAGAGCACGGACGCGTATAGAGCAAAGGAACCAGCGTCACCAGTGCGGAGGTGAGAGAGATGGACATGAGCGCGCACGTGCAGCCGTGGTGCAGGGACAGACAGCATGAACATAGCCTAATACTGACCCGTTTGACCGCGGTCCTGCTGTGACTTTAGTGTGAGATCAGCTGCACAGGTCCAAACTGTTCTAAACTCCAAACTTCAGAAATGGAGACTTAATCTGCCTTTGGTCTCTGCTGCGAATATGAATCAAAGGGAGTTTCAGAAATACAGCCTTTTGGGGCATTTTTATTTGTTTTACTATATTAATTTAATCCTTTATTTATACAGGTTTGTCCTTTGAGACCATAGTTTGAGATGATATGATGTCTAATTAGTCAGAGAGACCCGTTTCAAACACATCAACCGTATGGGCTCATAGGCTGCAGTTACATCGGCATCTTTTACTCTTTTTTGTAAAAAGAATTGGATAAATGTTTTGAAAGCATAAAGAAAAAAGACAGGAAAAAAACAACAACAAATGTTCATACAGTGCAGCATTTGTTGTTGTTTGTTCTCACATATAGCTTTAACCAGCACATATGAACAAGCTTAAATTGAGTAAAATAGAGCCTGAATAAGAGCCGTAAAGCCATCTGGATAATGTTTTTAATCGCGTTTCATCGTCGACTGTTTTTACTTTGTACTTTAGTACATTTTTGATGAAGTACTTTTGTACTTTTACTTAAGTAAACTAGCTGCAGCTGTACTTTTACTTTTACCGGTGTAATTTTTTTACCTGAGTATCTGTACTTTTACTTAAGTACGGAAATTGAGTACTTTCGACACCTCTGATAGAAGCTACCAAACTCTAACACGTTTTTCCTATTTAAATATGGTTACGTGGAGTGTTACACCATAAAGTATAATTACACAAAGTTAAACAATGTGGATTTTCTAAGCGGATAAAAAGGGGAACTATATTGTAAGGTGTAATAAAACCAGGAGTAATTCGACATCCGCGCAGTGATATCTTCACTTTACTGTGCGGATGTCGAAGTATTCCTGGTATTATTACGCCTTACAATATAGTTCCCTTTTATCCGCTTAGAAAATCCACATTGTTAAATTTTGTGTAAGTTTACTTTATGGTGTAACACTTCACATAACCATATTTAAATAGGGAAAACGTGGAAGAAGCTACCAAACGTGGAAGAGTTTGGTAGCTTCGTTTGGAGCTCGTTTGGAGCTATAGAGTTCGGGAATGTGATGTCATATCGCTAAGCATTATGGGATTAGCAGCAATTGTAAGCTAATGGAGATTTTAAAAGTTAAATTACTGGAGTTATTGTTCACATTAATGATGTATTTACCAGCAGTAACTCAGCAGCCAACGAGTTGTTCCACAGCTTTTTCTCCACTTTTATACTGTTTTTAGCTAATGTTAGTTGCTGTATGTTAGATGTATGCTAACAGCTGCAAAGATGGCGCATCTCTATGGTAACTGTGGAATTTCCCGAACTCTATAGAGGAGAGCAGGAGAGGCTAAATGCTAACGGCGTCTGTGCTGTGAGGGGGGGCACGTGTGAAGACCAGACAGGTACAAATGAACTCGTCAAAGCTAAGGTAAGAACATATCTCAGTATGTAAAAACGGTGGCCTATTCCTTTAAGGAAAACATGTCAGTGCGTGTTATGATTGTCATTAGATTTCAGTTATAAGCATTTTAAGGAGCGTTAAATTCAAGGGAAGACTGAAATATGAGCTGCTAAATATGTTTGCAGAGATGACAAACTACAGGGTTGGCAGTTTTAATTCATCCAATGACCCCATGGAAGAGGGATATTTTGTTGAGTGCTGATTAAATTATATGACCATTGCCTAAATAATTGGTGGCTTTGCGTTTACTAATCACGACCATTCAGGGCCCAAACGATTCCATGAATCACTGCTGCTGCAGAGCTGCCCTAGCCTGGCCATCTGTAAACTCCGGTCAATTACAATTTCCCTACATGTACGTCTGAGCCTGATCTCAGTGGCTGTGTTACATCGGTTGAATTTCAATCTACCATTCAGCGAACAGGGGAGGCGGGTGTTGTAGGTGACGTCAAGCATTTGCGCCGCATTTGCTGGTTGTAGTTCGGTAATGGCGGCGGATACGAAAGTAAAGGAAGCTCTTCAATCCGTTCTGGCTCGGCTCCCAAATATCCAGAAATTAAAATTGAAGCCTTGGAATGCGCAAGGAATGCTCCCAGGAAATTATGATAGCTGCTTCACTCACTCGGGCACATTACATACGTTACGACCAAACGCTATCGAAAATCAGATCCAATCGTTTCAAAGGAATTCACCCCTCCCACCTGATAACGGAGCTTAATTGTGAAGATCAAGACCCTCTGTACGAAATGAGTGCGAGGGTATGGTAAAACCAGGCTAGAGCTACCCTAAAGTGTGGGCAGTGAAGATGGCGGCGCAGGGTGTGGCAGGAGCAGCTGCTGCGCTCTTTGCGTATGCACTGCTCACAAACACCTTTTTCTATACAGATACTGGTCAAATTCGGAGTGACACTTATAGTTCCAATAGCATTAAACCTACATCAGTGGACATTGTAACAATCAAAGCCACCAAACATTTTGGACTTGGGAGATACGTCCTGGCTGCTACTTTCATTCATCCACATCTGTACAGCAAAGTAAAAAAGCACACCAAATCGGTACTAAAACCGCAACAGAGCCTCGCGCTAATAATCACCTTCTGCCTTCTGCTGTCCGGGGACATCCACCAATGCCCCGGTCCGACAACTGGTCCAACTTCAGATAACCCCCATATCATCTCATCAAACCATCGCAAGAGCATCGCAGGAAACTTACAGGTACGCACTTTTACTTCACGCCTCACGTTTGAGCTAAACACTCACCTCGATTCTTCCATCTCTCCGGCGAGCGCGGCGGGACCAGTGAGCGACACGGATGTGGTCACTGGTTGGACGAATCCATCAGGGAGTAGCGGCGAGTTTACCGGCTGCGCCGCACTGCCCTGTCTGCCGCGCGGGATGCCCCCGTCAACTGGCTACTTGGACGAGGACGCCATACAGGATTACCGTGGAGCGCTTCACCGGAGTTCATCGTGCGCACCAGAGGCCGCTAGAACGAGTGTACGGGTTTCGCCTGTCGCTGTCACAAGATGCAGCAAGGTGAAGCCTAGCGAGTCCATCTGCGGGTTTGCTGAAACAGCTGAGGCTACCTCTACGATGAACCGGCGGCTAACGGAGCCACGAAGAACATCGGACACCATTTGTCTCGCTACGGCAGTGAGTTGTAATCCATCCAACCACCATGTACTCGAGAATCAAACCTCTTCCAATGCTGCTATGACAGATGCAGAAAGTAAACAAAGACGGTGTCCCGCAAGGGTCAAAACTTCAAATCGCGCAACAGCGAAGCAGAGGCAGCTCAAGTTTTTCCAGACTGTAAATCATGCGCAAGTTATATGGAATCCGCAAACGAAACCCAAAGGAATACTAGGTGGACATCTCAACGTTAGAAGTATTTTACCAAAAATAGACCAAATACATAACCTGTTAACTGACTCGAATTTGGACTTTTTGTGCGTTTCTGAAAGCTGGCTAAATCAGTGTACTCCAACAAATCTAATTAATATACCAGGCTACTGTATAAGTGCTTTAGAAGAGACCGGGAAAAGGGAAGGGGCGGGGGGTGTTAATATACATTAGAGATCAGTTTCAATGTGAAGATGTTGCAATTAATGTGAAGTTGGAGTGCCTTGCACTCAGAGTTACTTTGTCTACAACCATGAAATTTAACTTATGTGTTCTTTACAATCCACCCTCACACAGTGTACACTTTTACAATGAATTCAAGAGTTTCCTTTCTAACATGGATTGCTCTGAAAGCATAATATTGGGCGACTTCAATATAAACTGGCTGGAAAAAAGTAGCGAAATGAAATTAAAAGTTCTAGTAGATAAATTTAAATATAAACAGCGGACAAACCTACCAGAGTCACTAGAAGTAGTAAAACGCTGATTGACCTCATTCTCACAAATAGGCCGGAAAGAATAACAAAAACCTATAACCTCATTACTGGGCTCTCCGATCATAACATGACCGTAATTGTTAGGAAATTGGGTAATAAACGATTGACCTATCATAACCAAGAAACAAAAATACAGAAAACAGGAATTCCAAAAGCAAAACTAAACTTCTTTGAAGAAGAACTGAACCAAATAAACTGGGATAATGTTATGAAAGAGTCCAATGTGAACGAAAGTGCTAATATCTTTGTCACTACACTGAGTAAAATGGTAAAAAGTTTACTAAAACATGGACAAGTAAACCACAAAAGCATTCCCTCCCATGGTTTAACAGCGATATTTGGCATATTATGAAAAAACGTGACACTGCACGTAAAAAGTCTCTGAAGTCTAGAAACAGCACAGACCATCAAATTTATACTACACTTTACTAAAAAGATAGAAGAGTCTAACGGTTGTAGCTCTAAATTGTGGCAACACATAAACTACTTAACCAACCCTGCAAAAAAAAGGTGCGTTAGGATAGATTCCATAAAAGTGGATGGCACTCTTGTCAATAACAATGAGTCAAAGGCAAATGTTTTTAATAATTTTTTTATAGACTCTGTGCATGAACTAGCAAACAAATTTTAAAAACAAGGTGACATGTGTTGAAGATGTTAACTTGGGTAACGCAAGCCTTTTTAAAATCCAAGAGGTCTCTTCTGATAAAGTTAAAAAGATAATTACAAATATGAACAACTCCGCGGCAAAAGACATTCATAACTTAAGTATGACCTTGATTAAAAAACATCAGGACAGTCTGCTACAACCAATTACATATTTAGTTAATCTCTCAATCAGGTCAAATACATTCCCACAGTGTTGGAAGCCCGCTGTAATAACACCGATCCACAAGTCAGGCGAAAAGGACACACCCAACAACTACAGGCCTATTGCCATTCTGCCTGTTGTGTCTAAAATCCTGGAAAAGGTAATTGCAGAACAACTCATTGAACATCTTGAGTCAAACCAGCTGCTGCATCCTCAACAATTTGGTTTTAGGCGTAAATACAGCACCGAAACAGCTAATTGTTTCTTGCTAGAGAAGATCAAAGGGCCTCTAGACAAAGGGCAAGTAGTTGGTGCAGTATTTCTAGACCTAAAAAAAGCCTTTGACACTGTGGATCACAGCATGCTATTTAACAAACTCAAGCTCTTTAAAATGTCACCAAGCTCTTTAGCATGGTTAAAATCATATTTTGAGGGAAGACAGCAGTGTCCATCCATCCATCCATCCATTTTCTTCCGCTTTATCCGGGGCCGGGTCGCGGAGGCAGCAGTCTCAGCAGAGATGCCCAGACTTCCCGATCCACGCACACCTCCTCCAGCTGTTCTGGGGGACCCCGAGGCGACACCAGGCCAGCTCGGAGACATAGTCCCACCAGCGTGTCCTGGGCCTTCCACAAGGCCTCCTCCCAATAGGACATGCCTGGAGCACCTCCCGAGGGAGGCGACCAGGAGGCATCCGGAACAGATGCCCTAGCCACCTCAGCTGGCTCCTTTCGACGTGAAGGAGCAGCGACTCTACCCCGAGCTCCTCCCGGGTAACTGAGCTCCTCACCCGATCTCGGAGGGTGAGCCCAGCCACCCTGCGAAGGAAACTCATTTCGGCCGCTTGTATTCGCGATCTTGTCCTTTCGGTCATTACCCAGATCTCATGACCATAGGTGAGGGTGGAACGTAGATCGATCGATAAATCTAGAGCTTTGCCCCCTGACTCAGCTCCCTCTTCACCACAACAGTCCGATACAGCGACCGCATCACTGCTGACGCTGCACCGATCCGTCTATCGATCTCACGCTCCATCCGTCCCTCACTCGTGAACAAGACCCCGAGATACTTGAACTCCTCCACTTGAGGTAAGGACTCCCCACCGACCTGAAGCGGGGAAACCACCTTTTTCTGGTGGAGAACCATGGCCTCAGATTTGGAGGTGCTGATCCTCATCCTGGCTGCTTCACACTCGGCTGCAAACCGCCCTGAAGGTCCTGATTTGATGAAGCCAACAGAACAACATCATCTGCAAACAGCAGAGATGAGATCCTGAGGTTCCCAAACCGGACACCCTCCGGCCCCTGGCTGCGCCTAGAAATTCTGTCCATAAAGGTAATGAACAGAACCGGTGACGTAGGGCAGCCCTGGCGGAGACCAACACGCACCGGAAACAAGTCTGACTTACTGCCGGCAATGCGAACCAAGCTCCTGCTACGGTCATACAGGGAACGGACAGCCCTTAGCAGGGGGGCCACGGACCCCATACTCCCGGAGCACCCCCCACAGGGCACCACGAGGGACACGGTCGAACGCTTTCTCCAGATCCACAAAGCACATGTGGACTGGTTGGGCGAACTCCCACGAACCCTCGAGCACCCGATGTAGGGTATAGAGCTGGTCCAGTGTGCCACGACCGGGACGAAAACCGCATTGTTCCTCCTGAATCTGAGGTTCGACTATCGGCCGGATCCTCCTCTCCAGCACCCTGGAGTAGACCTTACCGGGGAGGCTGAGAAGTGTGATCCCTCTGTAATTGGAGCACACCCTCCGATCCCCCTTCTTAAAGAGAGGGACCACCACCCCGGTCTGCCAATACAGAGGCACTGTCCCCGACCGCCACGCGATGTTGCAGAGACGTGTCAGCCAAGACAGCCCTACAACATCCAGAGACTTAAGGTACTCGGGACGAATCTCATCCACCCCCGGGGCCTTGCTTTCTAACCACCTCGGTGACTTCAGCCTGGGTGATGGACGAACCCCCCTCCGAGTCCCCAGCATCTGCCTCCTCATCGGAAGACGTGACAGTGGGATTGAGGAGATCCTCGAAGTACTCCTTCCACCGCCCGACCACATCCCCAGTCGAGGTCAACAGCTCCCGCCCGCACTGTAAACGGTGTTGGTGAAGCACTGCTTCCCCCTCCTGAGGCGCCGGATGGTTTGCCAGAATCTCTTCGAGTCCGACCGATAGTCCTCCTCCATGGCTTCTCCGAACTCCTCCCAGACCCGAGTTTTTGCCTCTGTGACCGCACGAGCTGCAGCACGCTTGGCCTGCCGGTACCTCTCAGCTGCCTCCGGAGTCCCACAAGCCAACAAGGCCAGGTAGGACTCCTTCTTCAGCTTGACGGCATCCCTTACTTCCGGGCGCCACCACCGGGTTCGGGGATTGCCGCCGCGACAGGCACCAGAGACCTTACGGCCACAACTGCGAGCAGCCGCATCGACAATGGAGGAGGAGAACATGGTCCACTCGGACTCCATGTCTCCAACCTCCCTCGGAATCTGGGTGAAGCTCTTCCGGAGGTGGGAGTTGAAGACCCTACTGACAGAGGGATCCACCAAACGTTCCCAACAGACCCTCACAACACGTTTGGGCCTGCCAGGTCGGACAGGCTTCCTCCCCTGCCAGCGTATCCAGCTCACCACCAGGTGGTGATCAGTTGATAGCTCAGCCCCTCTCTTCACCCGAGTGTCCGAGACACGCGGCCGGAGATCAGATGACACAACTACAAAGTCGATCATCGACCTCCTGCCTAGGGTGTCCTGGTGCCACGTGCACTTATGGACACCCTTGTGCTCGAACATGGTGTTCGTTATTAGACAGCAGTGTGTTAAGGTTAATGGGGTGATGTCAGCTCTCTTCCCTAACATGTGAGTTCCTCAAGGATCAGTACTGGGGCCATTGTTGTTCACAATGTACATCAATGACCTCCCTGATAGCTGCCAAGGTGTCAACTGCCAGCTGTACGCAGATGATACAGTAATTCATCTGTCTGCTAAAACTCCAGCTCTGGCAGCGCAGCAGTTGACACTTGCCCTAGTACACATCTCTAAATGGCTCGAGTTGTCTCACCTAACCTTAAACGTTAAGAAAACCGTCGCTGTCTGTTTCTCAATTAAAACAAGACCTTCTAACAGCACCTTTGACGTAAGCATAAACAATGAAATTATACAAGAAGCAAAAGAGACCAAATATCTTGGAATTATTCTTGACAACAACCTTAAATTTCAAAGTCCAAGTCAAAAATGTGTGTAAAAAGGTCAAATCCAACTTGAATTGTTTTCGTTTTATCAGGAGGGATCTGTCCTATCAGGCCGCCCTGTTATACATGCATGCCATGATTTTTTCACATCTGTCCTACTGCGTCACATCCTGGTCACAAACCTCCCCGTCCACACTCAAGCCGGTTGTTTCATTGTACAAACAGGCAGTCAAGGTATTTGACAGAAAACCTATGAAATGGCATCACTGTGACATAATCTTTTTACTTTCGAAAACTTTATACATTTTAGTATTCTGAAATTGGTCTTTAAATGTTTGAACAGTCATGTGTCGCCGCTGTTTTCCGCTCTCATTATTCGGCGTCAGGACTCCCGCAGACCCTCCACCAGAACCTCGGTGAGTGGGGACTGTGTTCTCCCAAAATTTACAAAATCTTTTGGACAGTCCAGTTTCTCTTTTAATGGATCCAGACTGTGGAACTCTCTGCCCACTGATTTAAAACTGCAGACTGACATGAACAGTTTTTACAGAGGTCTGAAACAATGGCTGAAGTCAAGTCAAAACTGCTCACATGGTAACACTGTATGAAATGTATACTGATGATGTGTAATTGTTTACCTTTTTAAATATTGTACTGTATTGTATTGTGTTTTGTGAAATGTGTAGCCTCCTATGGACAGGTGTTGCAAATTAGCAGTTTTGCTATAACACTAAAAACAACGTATCTGGTTTGTCCAATGCAGTTGATATATCCATATCAAATAAACTAATAATAATAAACTTTGCCTATGATTTAGAACTTTTGGATAGAATTATTTTTGCTCTCAAGCCTTATTATGTGTTGATTAAAATGGTGCTTGGAGCTATTTTCTTAGTCACAAAACCTGTGTATGTAAATATGGAAAATAAGTAATAAAGATGTTTCCTGGGTATGGTCATATAGCACAGCTGGAGGTGGAGATGGTTTGAATGTCCCTTTGAGGTTTGATTTCATTTCTGCAAAATTTGTTCACAATGAAACAAACTGTGTGTAATGGGCTATGTCCACAAGACTTCTGAGTAGATCCTCAAGAGGCACTGCTCTTCTTCTCTTGTTATTTCCCTGAGTTAGTAGCGATGTCTTATCCATAAACGAAAAATAGCTCAATATTACAGGCAGGCAGTGAGTTACTGGTGGACAGTCACAGCATTATGTTAAAAACATTAGGTCAGGAGCAAACGAACTGGAGGAAACTTGCGTGTTCATCACGACAAACACTAAATGAAAATTAAAATAGCAGCAAGATTTTGAACGAGCTGCTCAAAAAATAACCTGCCTGTCTTTAGTGTACATATTTTTTTATTTGTTTAATTTTTGTGGTGTTTTGATACTGGCTGATAGCTCTGAGATAGAAAAGTTCTACCACAATGAACACAGACGTTTCCAACGTAATCTTTTTAGCACATAGCCAGTGACTTCCATCAGTGACGTTTTCTAGAACTATTTGTTGATTTGTGCTAGACATCGCTGATCCTTTTTGGGAAATAGCAAGAGAAAAGGACCGCGGCGTCCGGAGATCGCACCAGGATCAAAGCAGGACAAAAATGTCATTAAACCCGGACGGGAGTCTAAAATAAAAACTAAATCCAAGCTCTGTGATTGCAGAGGGGCCACACTGTTGTCCCAGACCGTCCCCATCATGGTTTGATCTGCATCTGGTCTGTGATACAAAGGCTTGTATTACAGACCAGAAAATCCCTTTGAGCCCAGACAGAATTATTCTCATTGAGTGTGATGTATAAGCTTGTGTTCGGCTAACATCAATATGAGAACTATTTCGGTAAAAGTCACCTGGCTGTAGGCTACTGATGACCTCATCATGCTTCAGCTCAGTGATAGAAATTCCTGTTTTGCTGAGCCTAATTTTTGTAGGGATTGTGTCAACAGTCCTACCATGTTTGTCCACAGTCGTGCCTGTGTGTTTGAATGGTCGATCTGATATCACCAAGTAATTGAGAGTCCAGGGTTAATGTAAATTTGTTTGCCCAGGACATATGTTCCAGCCAGCCAATCAGCCTAATCCTAATATTGGTCCTGGGCAAACAACTTTGACATTGATCCCTCCTCTTAATTACTTGGTGATATCAGGAACACCGTGTTTGAATGATGACACCAATATTAAATATTATGATGGTTCATTTATGCTGAGCCAGAGGAAGGGGAAACTATAGGCTGTGATGTGATGTCATGTGAATGTTGTGTCCTTTGGATAGACGCCTACTTGTGTGAGTTTTTTTTGCCTGTTTTTCTCCAGGAAAGCTGTGGTCATAGATGTAGCTTCTACCATAATTTGATAAAGCACTAATGCAGGGGTGGCTAACTAGTCGGAGACCAAGCGGGAACATTTTTAACCTTGATCCTGTGAAGAGCCACAAAGGCACCGACCATTGGCGAGATCCAGGAGTGTTAGTTTATTGTGATTAAATATAATGATATAGTTAATCACAATAAACTATAACTTCATGTCTGGCCTTTTCTTTTCAATAATTATATAGATTTAATGGTTTTACTCCTCACCAAGATTTTTTATTTATTGGTTTATTTGGTCAGGACAGTGCATGTTAATGAACATACATGGGTCTCATGCATGTAAACAAGCCACACCGGATTGTAACCTTGGGCTAATTTCCATCCTTCATCCCCCATGCACGCTCTCAAATTCATCGTGGCCTATGTTTTAGTGGTAGGGGAAACCGGAGTACCCGGAGGAAACCTAGTTTGTAAACTCCACTATCCTTAAGGTTAGGTCTAAGGTAAGGTTAGGGTTAGCTTTTAAACTCCACTATCCTTAAGGTTAGGGCTAAGGTAAGGTTGGGGTTAGTTTGTAAACTCCACTATCCTTAAGGTTAGGGCTAAGGTAAGGTTAGGATTAGCTTGTAAACTCCACTATCCTTAAGGTTAGGGCTAAGGTTAGGATTATTGTAACTCCGTATCTTAGTTACTTAAGGTTAGGATTAGCTTGTAAACTCCACTATCCTTAAGGTTAGGGCTAAGGTAAGGTTAGGATTAGCTTGTAAACTCCACTATCCTTAAGGTTAGGGCTAAGGTAAGGTTAGGATTAGCTTGTAAACTCCACTATCCTTAAGGTTAGGGCTAAGGTAAGGTTAGGATTAGCTTGTAAACTCCACTATCCTTAAGGTTAGGGCTAAGGTAGTTAGGATTAGCTTGTAAACTCCACTATCCTTAAGGTTAGGGCTAAGGTAAGGTTAGGGTTAGCTTGTAAATTCCACTATCCTTAAGGTTAGGGCTAAGGTAAGGTTAGGGCTAAGGTAAGGTTAGGATTAGCTTGTAAACTCCACTATCCTTAAGGTTAGGGCTAAGGTAAGGTTAGGGTTAGCTTGTAAACTCCACTATCCTTAAGGTTAGGGCTAAGGTAAGGTTACGGTTCATAAACTAACAAACTAACGTGTGTCGGAATGGCAGGACGTTGCACAAGATAAAAGTGTCACCACTCCGACAAAAGGGGGGGGGGGGGAATGTCGGAGTGCCGGGACGTTTGATAAAAAATGGAAACACCCCCACGACAATTAGACCTCAATGTCGGAGTTGGGGGTGTCGGAATGGCGGGGTGTAACCAGTATTTACAGCCAAGTTTGAATGAAAACAATTGTGTAATTGGATGTACAATATCCCTCTCTCCCTTTGTCTTTTCTGTCAGCGTAGTATTTACTCTCACGGACAATTTATGAGTAAAAAATCGCAACATGCTACGACACCTGCAGCGGTGTCAAACACAAACATCTGCGTGAAGACTGAAATATGAATCGTTACTCTCCATTACACTGGCCGGTGATACAGTCCCACCATTGTATGACTGTGCAAGTGTGCATATATTATGAAGGCTTCTACATGTCTTCTTCCTGTTTGCAGGTGATGGCGTCTGAGGACCACCGCTTCCTCTCCAGTTCGCTGTACAGCTCGGGGATTCTCGTGGCCTGGGACCCTGCTCCTTTCTCTGCAGATCTACACCAGGTACTGCTTCTGCATCAGGGGTGCACTGCTCTGTTTCCCCACATATAGGGAAGTGAAAAGACATTACAGGGGCAGGGAGGGGAGAGAGTTAATTTCTGCTTCTATGCCTTAAAAAATTGTTTTCCCTGTCCCGCAGTGGTTCAACAGGACGGACTACCCGATCTTCGCTCAGTTCCAGAGGTACCGGAGGCTCCACCCGCTGCAGCCCTTCTACATCGTGCACCCGCGCTTCGAGTGGCAGCTGTGGCAGAGGATCCAGGCCAACATGGCGGAGCAGATCCAGAAGAACCCGCCCTCCTCCGGACTGCTGGGTGAGGCCAGAGGCATCGAGAGCCATACACACCCTTCTGAAGCGCGTAATCACAGCCAAAATGTCATTGTTTTGGTTTTGAAAAGTGTGAATTTGATAGTGGGGCAGTATGATTTTACAAAAACTCAGAATTCTAATTTCGATGAGCTTCAATATATGCAAAGAAGCGACCCTGTTAGTTTCCTGTCAGGGTTGAACCGTGCCTCACACAAATACATGTCAAAATTACGCTCCAGACAAGAGACGTATTGATGGACATTGCTAATATAAACAAATTAAAACAAACATTTCAGTACATGTTTGTAGAGGTCTTAACTACAGTGTTTAAACATAAGACCCCATAGCACAGGAGATATTCTTGTATGCAAAGGATGTGTTCTTGGAAATGTTATCATCCATTTGGTATGGACACTATGCATCACCGTCTCTTTGTTGTCAGAGTAAAAAGAGCCATTATCCACGTTAATTCCTACGCCCTAAAAGTCCTTGCTTGAATTATGGGTGTGAGTTCCGATATGACCCGGAACCACCGTTTGTTTGCATGCAAACCGTTCGCACGAATCCACTTTTTGTGAGCGATAGAGCTGTCCCAGATGAAACCAGATAACGATCTGCGATTAGCTGCTCATGATGAACTTATGACTGATAATCGCACCGTTACAGGGTTTTCTGACCCGTTTTATATTGTCGGGAGTCCTGGGTAGGGATGGGTATCCTTAAGGATTTATTGATACTCCTCGATCCGGTGCTTTAACGGTACTTTGAAAGGGGAAAAAAAGGTTAGATAGAGGCTACAGAATAGTAGCCTCTATCCAACTAGCCTAGGCCTTTATTTATTATTTATTACACATTTTCTCTACATTTGGACCCAATTTATTTTCAGTTGGCACATACAAATTAATATATGGGAGGTAAAATACAAATATAGACCAAAATGTTTTTATTATTAATTATTATTATTATTATCTAGTAAATGAAGGTTTCAAGTCTCTTAAGTGTTGTGTTGGTTAGATTTGACTGTAGCTCTAGACTGAGCCTAAATGAAAACTTAAAAATAAAATAATAATGAACTAGAGCCACAGCCTGTTTTCTCCTCATTGTGACACTCAGCTACACACGTACACACCGCCGCCGTGTGCAACGTTTGTGTGTGGATAAATAGACTTCTCCCGAAACTCTTCAGTTTGTATTGTCTGTTCAATATGAACAGATCTGATGCAGCGAATGCATCCATAAGAGCGGAGAGCCTTTTTTTAGTGCTTATATTTGAGCGTGCGTGATTAGTGCGGGGGGGGGGGGGGGGGAGTTTCGGTACTACTGGCACATTAAATATGAAAGCTGCTACCGAATTTCTTTAAAAAAATTATCTTTAGAGACCAGCATTATAAGAAGTGATACTTTTTGTTAATGGTTGTATGGTCCTAGACAACAATATTTTAGTAAAGGTATCGAAAAAGTATCATTCAGGTATCTGTATTGTAAACCTTGTATAATTAAAGTACTGATATAAAAATACAAAAAACTAACGGTACCCAGCCCTACTGCAGACACGAAAATGTCTGAAGAAGTCCAGTGTCTGTAATTTGAGCTAGGCTACTTTTCATTAGTTGCTGAAGTTAGCTCTTCCAGCTGTACTGTAGTAAATATTAGGGTCTCATAACGTGCTGTTTGAGAGGATGGTAGGATGCGTCACGCTGCTCAGGTCATGTCCCTCGTACAGTGTGAGCAGGTCAGTCGTGTGTGTCACCACATGTGTATCTGTTTTTGTTGACCCTATGCAAAGTAGCCCAGTCAACTGAACTTGTTGCGTTTGGTGTCTCCCATTAGGCACGGTGCTGATGATGTCGTTGTGCGAGGTGGTGCACGTTTATGAGTTCCTGCCGTCCAAGCGGAAAACAGAGCTGTGCCATTACTACCAGAAGTTCCACGATGCGGCCTGCACGCTGGGCGCCTACCACCCGCTACTGTATGAGAAGAACCTGGTCAAACGCATGAACCAGGGCAGCGACAAAGACATATACCTGTCCGGGCGGGTCACGCTGCCGGGCTTCAGCGCATTGAACTGCACCCAGGGGCCACAGGGGGCGCACCACTGACTCAGATAGACGCTTTTCACGGAGCACGACACTAATCATTTTTATTGGAGAACAATGGAACAGGAAGTGGTCACCCTTAGTATTTGAGTAAAACATGCTCATGCGTCGTGAAACGGGCCTCTAGGGCTGGTACCGTTATTTCGAGCAAATATGATAATGTAACACATGTGCAATCCAATCAGTGGGAATGTTGTGTATAAGTAGTTTAAATACACAGAGTCAAACAGTCCAGGCACTGATTTCTTATTCCTAATTTATTTTATTTTTTCCAAATATTCAGAAAACAATTCTAAGAATATTTTACATATACACAATATTCTAAATTATTCGATTGCACCTGTATGTTCTATTGAAACGGACAGGCCATCTGTCATATGCACTATGAGCAACTGACTTTCTACTGTGTAAAATACGAATGGAAAGGTGAGGCAGAATATCTGAAGTTTGGTGACGGTATTGAATAAAAGTGGACGGTACTTGGCCCCATAATGACGAATGTGAAAATGCATGAAATCCTATAGACTGTTTATAGCATGATGATCATTTAACATAGTCACTGCCGAACTGTGCCAATCATGATCAATGTATGAAACGATGCCACTAAACCGAACAGCACTGCAGAAAAGGAAAATCAACTTCAGTTCAAATTTCACTCCGAACATTCAGTTTGATTTGACTCATTTTGAGCAGGTATACTTTTACTTATAAAGATTTTAATTTTTCAAATCAAGGTGAATATTCTGATTAGGTCATTTGAACTTATGTCAATATGGCTTTTTTGCTGTGCACTCAAACCCTATGTAACTGATATACGTGCCTGCTGTGTACAGACTTTCCTTTAACATTCCTTAGACAGTTTTATAGATCTGCTTCCATTGAGGTGAGAAGAAATAGTTTGGGTATGTACATGCATAAAGTTAAGGCATGTTTTCGTGGTACAATAGTAGTAAAGATTTTCAAATATAGTCAACTGGACTGGGGTGATATAAGACTGGGAAGCCTATTTATACTCCAGCTCCTTATGAGAGGAGGGCTTAGGATTGCCATAAACAACCTGTTGTTTACACTACAGCAGTTTCACTGATTAAGATGGTCTTTCTCCTGGGTCAGGGGCTTAATGTGGTTAGGTCCGAATAGCAATGGAGTCCAGGGGGACAAACTACACTGTATTGGGACAGGGACACCCATCCAAAGAATTGAAATTAAGTGTTCCAACCACTTTTATAGCCATAAAACCATACATAGAGGCTGCAGACTGTTTCCACAAACATCTGTGAAAGAATGGGTCGCTCTCGGGAGCTCAGTCAATTCCAGCGATGTACTATGATAGGATGCCACCTAAGCAATAAGACCGGTCCTTAAGTTTCCTGACTCCTAAATATTCCAAAGTCTGTGTCTGTGATATTATAACAAAGTGGAAGTGATTGGGAACCAGTTACTAAGTGGCAGACCAAGTGAAATGACGGAGCGGGGTCAGAGGTGTAGCACACAGAGGCCGACAAATCTACAGTCAGTTGCATTGCAACAGACCTCCACACTTCATGTAGCCTTCAGATTAGCTCAAGAACAGAGCAGTTCCTGTTTTCACATGAACACCTTTGGGATGAATCAGAGCGGAGACTGAGAGCCAGGCATTCTCATCTAACATCAGTGTGTGACAGAAGGGTCAAAAATCCCAATAAAGACACACCTAAACCTTGTGAACAGCCTTCCCAGAAGAGCTGAACTTGTTATAGCTACAAAGGGTAGACCAACGTCATATTAAACCTTTTTGATTAAGTTTGAGATGCCACTTACCAGTAAGTCGTGAGTCAAGCCAGGTGTCTGAATACGTTTGGCAAAATAGTATGTCTTAGCCCTCCACATGTTCAATCTCTTCTCTTTAGCTTAAAATCCTGAGCTCATTATCATCAACAATGTGGTTAGTGGCTCCCGTCTCTCAGGAAGAGTAAATAGGCATCCAGCTTATGTGATTTGCCTGAAGCCTCTGACAAAAAAGTCCTTAACATACTCCAGTCAACGATATTTGAACGTCTTTACCAAAAAAATGCAAAATTCCAGGAAGACTCCGCCTACACAAACACATTATGGGATAGCGTTAAGCTATTTATTGACTCAACTCAATGGAACCTAGTTTTCTCTACCCTGTAAATATTACTGGATTTTGTTGTTTGTTGGCAATGCTATATTCCTGGAAAAGTCATAGCTAAATGCAGACAAAAGTATTGAGCGTAAAAACATAATAATCCACATCCACTGGAGTTGTCAAGCAATCTGAGTTCAATGCATAAATGTTATAGACTGCTAACCCTCACAGCAGTTGCGATGTCCTGCTTAACAACCCTGTAGGCTAACGCTAACAACAAAGTGCAGTTTTTAACCAAAGGCTTCGATAAATTTGTTGTGTCCATTATGTAGCTTGTAATTACTGGGATGTTTGTATATAATGTATTGTAAAGCCACTGATCCCTGCACTTTTACCCATTTCTTTCCTCCTTTGGATTTTACGAAGAGATTTTTGGAATATATATACATTTCCCTTTCTTTGTTTTATGAGTCACAAAGCCTGTTGATACAGTTTGACATTAAGGGTTGATGGGGAAACAGGCATGCCCAATAAAAATCCTACTCAGAGACACAGGAAGAACATCACAGTCCACACATATAGGTACAGACGGCATCTCTGGGAGCGCCTACAAATGGTCACGGTCGAAACTGCCAGAGGGTAAACAATGGGGGAAACGCTGAATTATGGATGTATTTTCTACCAAAGAAAGATAGAGACATGGGAGAGGTGCAAAGTGGTTCAAAAGTCTATTAATGCATAAATAACGAACCATGTAACTGTAACGCTATCGTTAGCTTTATGCTTCATGCTAACCGCTAGCTTTGGTTGCCAGTTTGTCACTACTACAGGGAAATTTGAGGGATTTTCTTGCGCAAACAATAAGACGAAACATTCATATGGACCCGGTCTTTCAAATATGCTTATATTCTGCCAGAAATAGTCTATAAAATGACAAACTTAATTCCCCCTCGGCTTGGCCACGCCCCCTAGTAAGACCCGTAGATACAGGTGGTGACGCGTCATACTAGGGAGTGTGGCTTAGCAAAGGAAGAACGTTATGGAATCAATTATTTATTAGACTCTTTTTAGTCCTTAGCTGTACCTTTTGTCTGCAGGACCTGTTGCACACATCTGACTTTCTCTGTTCAAAGAGTGTCCATGCATCTAAAGCTCCCAAAGATGCCGTCTTATCGATATGTACGCAAATGGCACAAGACTTCCAAGTGCAATCTCCAGACGCCGCGGTCCTTCCTCTGTCGCTATTTTCTCAAAATGATTAGCGAGGTCTTGCACAAATCAACGACTTGTTCAAGAAAACATCATGGACAGTGAGATACTGGTGGAAGTCACTGGCTACGTGTGAAAAACATGATGTAAAATCTTGACTGCAGGAAATGTCTGTGCTCATTAAGGTAAGAGTTTTTATCTCAGAGCAAGCGGCTTGTATCAAAAAACAAAGACAGGCTGATTATTTTTTGAGCGGCTCGTTCAAAATCTTGGCGCCATTTTAAGTTCAATTTAGCGTTAGCCGTTAGCTTCAAGACAAAAACACTTACTGGGATGAGCAGGAAGTTTCCTCCAGTTAATTCTTTGCTCCTGACGCAATGTTTTGAACCTGATGCTGTGACTGTCCACCAGTTCCTCACTGTCTGCCATGGATTCTTAACCTATTTGTTTTTTAGACAAGACGCTACTACGAACTCATAGGGATATAAAGGGGACAGGAAGAGCAGCGCACCCTGAGGATCCACTTGAAGTCACGTGTCGCTCTCGTGCATATAGCCTATCGCTGCTTGCATCTATAAAAGCCCCATACGGTTTGGGAATCAGAACCGGAAGTTCCTTGCTGCCACAAAGGTTGAGGTTCGGTTCTGGAGGTGGCAGACTTCCATCTCCCCAGAACAACAAAAACATTCAAATGGGTTCAGTGACTTGACCGTTAAAAACTAATATATTTTGAGTGCTTGACAAAATGAACACTGGCTTCTTATGTCATGTAGAGCAAAGATTTCAGAGCACTTTCATTTCGTCACTGGGCGGTAGTTGGATTGAAAGAAACAACATTTTAAACCACTTCTTTTCTCTAGACTAAACTAAAAATACTTTTATTAAGCAGTTATGTCATTTCTGTAACTGCTAGCCATACCTTTAGATGTTTGTTATTTGAGCTTAACCAACAGTGTAGGCAACGCCATATGCAACAATAAGTCGCAATATTCTTCAATGAACCTTGTAATGTACCAACTTGGTAGTATGCAACTTGTAGAGTAATAAGAGATCAGTCAAAGTAATTAAATGCAAGTAGCAGTGATTTAGAATTTATTTTATTGGGGGAAATATATTCTCTTTATTGCTGGTTTATTCTTGCAAAGTGCATGGTTGTAGCGAAGCGGCACAGCAAAGTTCCGTGCCAAAATGTAAAAAAAAACAACTCTTTATGTCAATCTTGATGAATGTAATCTGCCGTGTCAGTAGCATTCAAACGTGTCTAAGATTATATGATTTTGTCCACTGATATGCACTCAGTTTATATCAAATTTTGCTTTCTTTTTCTCTGGGGGCTGTGAATCTAAAGGCCTGGTAGCTCCACAAGAGAGACGCAAACGATTCGCAACTTTTCATGGATACATTTGTTCTAAAAACTCACTTTTAAACCTCTGTTTATGTAGCACTTAGTTTCCCTGTTACCAACATGTACAGCATAATTGTTCTGTAAATACAATCCTTTCTGCCCTTCCAGCACCCACTTTTCACCCCGGTTTTGTTTCTATGAATGGGTTTCAGTCACAGGACGTATGAAGACCTTTACATAGCAACATACCGTGTAACAAAATCAGAATTTACTTTTCAGTGGGTCATTGCTATGGGACAGTCCTCAAGATGGCGGCCAGTGACATTTATTCAGGATAAGGGGGACTCTATAAACTGATTGTGAATAGTTTTGTAATGTATTTTGGCAGTGGATCTTGCTTATTGTAAATCTCTTATTTGATGTATTTTTTTGTTTGAGTTTTTTGTGCCTAAAATCACTGGCTCTTTTGATTCTCAGCACCTCATGGACCATGTTTTTACTCCTTACTCAGCAGCAGGAGCCTGAATTATTGATGTCACTTTGAGAGGAAAAGTCTATGCACTCCGACTCCTGCTTCTGTTGTGTCTTGGGTATTTATTTACGCACGGTCCTTATTTATCAGCGGAAAAATTTATACTTTGTTTGTGTGCCCAAAGAAAGAGGTCAGCAGCAGCACAACGGGTTCATATTTAATCAGTCTTTTATGTGATAACTTATTACTTTTACTCAACTACATTTGAAAGATGAATGTAATACTTTCTACTCCAATATTTCTAAAAAGCTCCAACTTAAAAAAAAAAAAAAAGTACATTTGTCCATTTCTTTTGATTGTCATAAAAGCCTAATAATGCACACTCCAGAACAGTAGGTTGCGCTATGCCAATGTACTGTCAATGCCACTGACTTACAACAAGGAAGAAAGTTTGTCCCCGTTGTGTTGCCGCACATGGCAGTGAATTTAGGTGGACAGTTTTGTGTTATTTGAAGCCGCAAAGTTATTTTTCCTCACACTTATTTAAACTTTGAAAACTTAAAGGACCTGTATCATGCTATTTTAGCCATTCCAAAGTAAAGTATAGGCATTTATATGATATATTGTACCTCTATCACTATGGAGTACTCATTTTTGAGAGAAATACAAGTATTTTTGGGGGTATTTTCCCTACCCGGAAGACAAAACGCTTCGATTCAGTTAACTCCGCCCCTCTCTCCGCTCATTCCACATTTGCAGTATTATAAATATAAATATCGCTGCAAAAAGTGAAGTTACTTCACATAATGCAGTTATAAGGAGTTGACATGTGCAACACAGTTTCATAAATGGCTAACACACATGCTAACACGCGTTTTGATTGACTCACCGCTCAGCCTGGCCTCCCCATCGGGTTATGGTTATAAAAGTTAATCCACTTTGATTCTGGACAAGGTTCACCAAGCATCCATCAGGTTGGATGCTTGGTGACTTATAGTAGCTGAATCCCAGAAAGAAATTCCAACTTCTGGCGAGTGCACTCTTCTTTAGGAAGGTTGAATAGTCCTGTTCCTCTCGTAGCCAAACGCGCATCCATGACATTTTCGTTCGGTAAGAAAAAAGAACAAGCGGTGTCCAGAGTAGGTTAGAAAGAGCTCAGTCTTCAAAAACAAGACTTATGCTCGGATCCATGGATCCTCCGGCCGGGGGTGCGTTTGATTAGCGTCGTGGGACAGCACAGACGCGTCGGAGAGTTCCTTTTTTATTTTTTTATTTCTCTCTTGCAACAAAAATAATGAAAAAGCTGTTTTATAAATTAAAACCAGGCCGTAAGGCATTACATTACAGACGTAGAGCACTTCCGTTCCTTTGTGACGACACAACTGAACAGCTCAGTGGTTTACCAGGAGAGGGCGGAGCAGCTGCTCAGAGAGCAGGATTCAGGAGGATTACTTAGAACGAATGGAGCCAAAAACCGCTCTGGGGGTGTTTTTGATAAGGAAATAGCATAACAACATGGCTAAAAGCTCCAAAAAGTCAATTTTGCATGATATAGCTCCTTTAAGTATATTCGACAGCAAGTACTTACGCAAGTACCTTCACCGCAGTAATTTGACTGAGCAACTTTTCCTTTTACTGGAATAATATTTGATAAGTGACGAAATCACATCTTTTAACCACCACTTATACAATATCTCTTGAGTATTGCAATAACCATATTACCGTGGTATTTTACAAACCATTTCAACACAATACCTTCCAATCAATGTAGACAAAAATCATACACATTTAAATCAAAATTTTAAAAATGCTCAAATTTAGGATCAAAGCGAGGCTAAAATTGAACAAAATTAGGAAAATCTCAGTCAGATGGAAGATGTAAGGTTTCTTGCTATAACTTTCTGCAGTGTCATATTGTGCCATAAGGGAAGATTAAATTAGCTGCTCATTAGGTATTTTGAAGTAGCCAGCTGACCTCTTTCCTTGAACACACTGTCAGTCATTTTCAAAGGGAGCACGTTAGCTTGTTAACATGTGGTAACTGTTTTTCTTCTGCAGAAGCTTTGCCTTCATGTTCTTTTCTACTGAGGGGATTTTCTAGAGGCTTGTTATTAACAGTTTGCTATTGTAAATGTTCATATAGCTGCCAAAATGTCCCCTTTTTGATCTAAAAAGGGACAAACAAGTTTTAACCATGTCAATTCATTGACTGCATACGATGTCTTATGATTTTTACCCTGAATGTGCCCGAGAATAAAATCAAATGTTGTCAAATGTGGCGTCGCTGCAAGAATCGAGACAGAATCCCAATATGAATGGTAACATATTGATCAGGGAATTTGCAAACAATATATCGAGTCTCTGTGTGGTTTTATTCTGTATAAAAACCTGCAAACCCTGTAGTTCAAGCATGTTCAGCAACATCCAATGGTTATTCTCCTAACCCTCTACTCTGCAATTAGATATTTTGATCTAAATCATTCAGGCACAGTATACTGTAGAATTGGTCAAAACTACTAGACCTGTTCACACACGCAAACATACGCAACTTTGGCCAAGACTTTATAATTTTATAGTAACTCATTCTGTACAAGACGATATTTTTGGTGATTGTTATGATTGAAGACAGGTGTTTCAGTTGAATATAAGCCAGAATGTATGTCTCCTTTACTATACATACAGTAACACAGGAGGAACTCATCTGTGCACCAACAGTAATTTTCGGAATTGTATGTAGCGTCACATGCCTCTGTCTCTGTGTTCTAAGGTTATGTATAACTTTGAGGAGGTTGATAATGTCACCTTTTCCCATTGCTTCATATGTGTAAAGTCTGAATTAAAATCTAATAATTTAGGAATTTGTGTGAGCTGTACAAATGTTTGGGTTTTGAGGATTGTGTCAAATTGAGAAAAACAGGAAGCAGCTAAACGTCCTTATGCGACTCTCCTGTGGTTATGATAAATTGCTAGGCCTGTACACTTTCAAGTAATCAGTGAGTACTTCTAGAAAAATTTAATGCTAGCTATGAAATAATGTTTCCAGTCAAAATGTGAATCTGCCAGTGGGCTGGCGTGAACTGGGTGATGGAGCTTTAGTGCCCTCTAGTGACCATCTAGAGCCAATGCTTTCCAAGGGGTTTGTCAAGTCTCATTGGTTTTCCATCTAGCAGAATCCTGTTTTCACATACATTTATTATATCAAGGCCCTAAGTAAGATCATATGTGCTGCCAATCTTTTACAATGTCCTAAACTCACGGAGGTGTAAGATATATGGTACAACTAAGCCTTAAAATCCTGGGTCTAGTGTGAATGGACCCTCTGCCTGAGAGGAAAGGGGGCAAACAGTCGAGAAGGGGTCACTGTTGATCTGACCTACACACCCCTCAGGTTCAGGCCAATCACCTTCTCAGCACAACGCACAATGCACTGCAGTCTGTTCCAGCTGGCTTAAAGGGATACTTCGGGATTTTTGACATAGGGCCTCATTTCCTAGTTATCCAGAGTGTTGTTGATGTCTGGAGATATTTTTTTTTTAAATTCATGCAGTTCTTATATTTGAAGAGTCTAGTTGCGCTAGCCTAGAGCAAGGCTAAAGCAGTTCTATGGTAAACGCTAGCCCGCATTAAAAAACAGTCTGACTCACTCCACAGTGCACCTGAGGTAAATCACATATAACACCAGACTAACCATATAAATGTCTGTGTTAATAGAATATTTTTTTTAAATAAAACTGACCTTGTATCACATGAATTACCGCATTTACCACCACGAAGCTGATGCCGCTCAAATATAAGTTATTTTAAACGCAAAATGGTTAAAATTAACCTATCGACACAGACATTTATATGGTTAGTCTGGATAACTAGGAAATGAGGCCCTATGTCAAAAATCCCGAAGTATCCCTTTAAAGAATAGAAATTGCACTAAATAAACATAGGCTATAACTGTCTGTGTAGGTAGGAGAACTAATTGGCCACTGTGGCCTGCATGTGCATCTGCATCACCATTACTGTAGTAATGGTGACTTTTTGTAACAGTTACAAAATTCAGCAGCTTGTGTCCTGACGAAGACCAGGAGGCGGGACCACGTCTGTCCGTCTGTCCGTCTGTGCCTGTGCGTGTGCGTGTGCGTGTGTGTGTGTGTGTGTGTGTGTGTGATGCGGGGCGTATTGTTTTAAATGTTATCTGTAAAGCACTTTGTGATACCTTTCGGTATGAAAAGCGCTTTATAAATAAAGTTTGATTGATTGATTGATTGATTGATGGCCAGCAAGGAAAAAAAAAAATCAGCCGAATCCAAAAAACACAGCAAAGACGCATAAAAACATGCAGCAAAACAATGTGGAATACAGCCAACGGCAAACACGCCACTGCGCCAAGTTACAGGGAAGCCGCTGCTTGTTAAGTTTAGTTCAAACTTTAGTGAACCCAGGAGGCAGCAGTAACTGGTCTAGAGCCAGATTTATTGAGAGAATAGCATACACGTTCACAGGCATTCTGCGAGGCATTGTGATGTACATTCATCATCTCCCATGTCCTCATATCCTGACAAAGGCCACAGATCGTTTTTATATTATATATGACGTGTACAATGAACATGCAACAAATTATGTCTTAATTTCTGGCACCACTATACCACGAGATAGTCTGTCCTTGGCACATATTCTAATCGTATAAGAAAGATACAAAGTGTTATAAGTTTCCACACTGCTACGCAATTTTCTGAAGTAGAACAGTTCCCTCTAAAAGACGCTCAGAAAAAACGCACCCCCAGTCCTCACTATAGTGTTAACAAATATTCTTCAACCTCAGCCAAAGTTTGAACAAATAATCTATGGCTGTATTTTCATAACTAGTCTGAAGAAGGGAAAATAGAAATGTTTCCGCCCGGTTTCGAACCGGGGACCTTTCGCGTGTGAGGCGAACGTGATAACCACTACACTACGGAAACTGTGGGAGGTGAGCAACCACAATGACGTAGTGTAAATATGAGCTCCACTGCATACAGCAGTATTTTGATTATAACAGTTATGTAAGTGGGAGCGGACTCCAGAACATTTAAGGTTAAATTTGAAAACAACTCGGTATTTACCTTTGCTACTGTAGTAACAGTAATCCAAGTCTGATTTATAACGTATTACGTCATTACGTATGCATACGCAGTTTCCGTAGTGTAGTGGTTATCACGTTCGCCTAACACGCGAAAGGTCCCCGGTTCGAAACCGGGCGGAAACATCTTTATTTTGCCATTTTGAGGACTGTAGAATTATAGTAATGTAGGCAATCACCACAGGCGGGTCCACCGAACAGTCAGGCGAGTGTCCACAGCCAGAATATCCGACAGGTTCCTGTGTGATACTCTAAAAAAGAGAACATAACAAACTCAAACACTTATTATAAACCACAAGGATTTCCACATTGTAATGATGGTAAAGACAACGGCCGAATGACGGACTGTGGGTTACTTTTCAATGCATCAAACACGAAATACACAAAACAATACATAATATTCATGTAGAAATTATCTGCATATACTACTTGTCCAGCAATAATAATAAACGTGCTCTGAGCGGAATGTTTGTAAGAGAAGCCTTCATTATTGAAGTCACGGCGCAAGAGGCTCTCGGTTAGCAAACCACACTGAAAATGAAAGTCACACAGAACTAAAAACTCGCTCAGACTTTGGTGAAAACACAATTACGATCAAAATCACACAAAGTTACTCACTTTCTGTGGCCGCACACCGACGTTATCCGTGAAACGGCGGCTGCACCGATATTATAATAGATCCATGGGCTGCACGCGCCGCATCAGGGCCGTGCTGCTACCTCTTCGATGGGTGTGTCACGGTGTGTTTGTGAGCGCTCCTCTAGTGGTGTAACTCAAGACTGCATGATAACAGCCACTGAACTAAACAGTAACAAACAGTAAGACAACCTTTCCACATAAACAAATACAAACTAAGAGAAACTTAATTAAACTACACCACTGGCCACAGCTTACCACAATAGCCCATACATACTTTTTTTAAATATTACCTGACCTAATTTATTAGCACATACCAAGAAAATCAGTCCCATTAATTTGTCTCTGCACCTTGTAAGCACAAATTAAACCATTTTTGATGATTAGTCAAATTAATTATATAATTACTTACATTTTTGTCACCTTTATTTTATGTTGCTGAACCACTTTAGAAAGTCTGAAGTAGCTTAAACTGCTAATGAGTGCTTAATATTTATAAATTACTGCTACACCTATCGCTGGTTAATAATTTCAGCTACAAGGCCTCTTGCATTGAACCAGCCTCAAATGGAATTATATCAACCTTTCTTAGATAACATTCTTCAAAATAACCCCCAAAAAACATCCAAAAACGTCAGTATAAAACCACTTTATTTGTATACTTTTATCTTTTTTCAGGCCTGTGATGGGAATTCAACATATTTCCTTCCAGTGGGCCTAATGGTAAGGGCCTGTCCGGTCTTGGTCTCATCCAACAACAACTCCATCAGACCTTCTGCGACTTGGGACACGCTAAGAGAAGATAAACAAAGTGGCAATTATAAACCTAAATCTAATAGGTTGCATTTCGCTCACATAATTATTCCAACTAAGTAATAATTAGGAAATAATTAGAAGGAGCATGAAACCCGCCATGTGTATGTTATGATTAAGATTAATATGGAAACGTTGTGGAACAGTGATCAAGCTCAAAATTTGTGGATTCCTCCTCCTTCTGATCTTTCTTGAACCCAAACTATTTAATTATTGATCAAATCATTATAGATAAAATCATTGTAGTGTCGCTCATACTTCATGATCCCGAAGTTGTCTACGAGGCGTTGGGTCAGTTCTTGCATGTGTGAAAACTTGCCCAGCCTTTCAGGAATACTTGTCAAAAGATCTGTTTCCACAAAGCCAGGACAAAGAGCGTTGAACCGAACTCCATAATCAGAACCAAGAGAGGCCAACTACAAACAAGGCAAAAACACACATTATATCAAACTACAGACATAAGAAATGCACTGATAAAGTCAACAACATTTCAAATGTTTCTTCCTTTACTCAAGTGGAACAATTGCGTCATGCTGTGTTTTAACAATATGCCTAACCAACTTATGTTACCTTTAAAGACACACAAACGTATTGTGCAATTACCCTGATATCCTTCAACCTCAAACAAAGTCTGTGCATATAAACCGGAAAATGTAGATCAATAAAACAGTCTTCAAAGGGAAAACAAAGCTGTTTCCGCCCGGTTTCGAACCGGGGACCTTTCGCGTGTGAGGCGAACGTGATAACCACTACACTACGGAAACTGGAAAGGTTACAGATTTGCATATTACAACACTTCTCTTCCTAACGTCCTGTTTCAGATGTGACGTGTGAAACTGCCTAAAACTAACCAGTATGTAGTTAGTTTGTGAAATCCATATATATATGAAGAGGGCACATGTTTTTCCATTCAAGCTGCCGGCCATATGATCAATTTTCAACAGGAGGTTCGGAACCCAATGGTGGGTCACGGCATTTGCTAAGATGGGTTTTATTTTTTAGGTTTTAACAGTTTTTACGATCGTCATGAATCAACACAACTCTTTTAGGAAATATAGTAGTTTGATATAAAGCTGAAATTATTATTTTTATATAGGTTGGAGCTAGTTGAAGGTGAATCCAACCAGTTCACAACCACTGTTTTTACGTTTATCCACATCATTTTTTGGCAAAGACTCATGAAACTACAACTTTACCGAGTAAATACATTTAAATAATTCATCAAACCACTTTTTTTTGTCTTAACACTTCAGTGGTGCTCCAGTTAATCTGAAATAATTCTGAATACTTTACCCTGGGTGGGAAACACTGGTCTATACTGTACATTTATTCACTGTATATCATAGACTTACAGCCATTGCTCTGGTGAAGCCGATTATTCCATGTTTTGTGGCGGTGTACACTGGGCAGCTGGGCAGAGGACCAAGACCTGTGTGATAATGATGATACGGTTATTTAAAACTACGGAAATAATACATGACTATAGCAGTGCAACACTTTTATAGCCCCTGAAGTAGTCCCTTTGGTCAGTGATGAGAAACGGCCATTACAGGAGGAAGACTCATGGGAGGTTGGAAACACAAAAACAGCAAAGGTGGTCCACATGCTGTCTCCATCTGATGCCATTGTGTCACTCACTTGTGTATGTGTGAATGTGGTGCGTCTTTCTGCTAAGATTATACTTAATTCAATGGCAAACGTCCGGCTCTACTGTACCAAGGTCTAACCACACCTGCCCAGTATGTCCCCATCTTAATCTTGTTATAACTATTTGTTTGCTCTCTCGATCTCATTTGTAATCATTTATATGTCCCTACCTTCTTTTGCACCTGATCAAGTGTCTCCCCCTGCACTCTTGATCCATTAATCCCGTCAGTCACGTGTGCTTATGTAACTTTTACGCTTGTTGATTTATAATGCATCATAGCAGCAGCTTTGATTCTGTCCCTTTCAGATTGTTATTAAATGAAATGTATGCGGCCTACCATGCAGTTTTGTACATTGTGGGAGCAAAATATTCGCAGTTCATTCAGCAGCTCAACTACTGCGTTTGAAGACTCGGTGAGTCATATATAGGTTGAATATTTACCGTTTACAGAAGTTACAAAGGGTATCATACACAACCACCAGGTGGAGCTGTTTCCCCAATAATGACCATTGACAGGGAGCCGCAAAGCTCTTACATATTTCCATTCGAAATAAAATACCTGTAATCGTATGACAGTGATTGATGTGTTTGTGAGCGAGACTGGCCATTTTCCTGTGGTCCTGACACTGGTGCGGAATATTCCCCCCTCCCCCCCAGATGACAAAGGATCATCTTGAGTGTAACTGTGACATATACCTGCAAGAGATGCCGTGTTGACAATGACCCCTCCACGACGCCGGACAGTTTATTCATGTGGTCAAGAGCCACATACGACACTCGGATCATACCCAGCTGAAACAAAGAGGGTGTATAGTGATCAGTTACATATTTCTTGTTTCATGTCTTCAATCGTCTTTGGAGAAAATGTGCTTTTGAGAGTAGTTTTTATGACGCTGTACTTTTAATTGTACATTAAATAAAGCTACACAATATGAAAAAAAAAGTCATCTTTGATAACTACAGAAGGCGGACTTCACAAATCAAATACTTGTGCCAGGTGCGTAGGAGACGAGAGAGCGACCCATGTTACATTAAATCAGGAAAAATCACACACACTGCCAAAACGCGCAAAAAGTATTTTTTTTATAAGGACATAAAGCTGGGGTACCTGATTTTTCCTGTTCAAACAGTTACATTTTTGTTTGACCCAAACTGTTCTAGCTCTCGCAGTCCCTCCTGTGTATTCAAATTGGTCAAAGAATGTAATTACATGCACGTTACATGCACGTAGTGACAAAGTGAAGCAGGGGCGCCCCCCCAAGATATATTCTACTAATTTAGATTAAACTTGCTCAATTAAAACTTTAGGTGAAGACAATACAACAAGGTCTGTGTTTTGCTGCGTTTACAACATACTCTGAGGTGGCAAAATATGGTGGCCGAGAAGGGTCACAACAAATACAAACGCCACAACGAAAACAAATGCTACAACAAATGCAAACGCCACAACACAACAATTTAACGAAAGCCACAACACAACAACTTAACTAAAGCCACAACACAACAACTTAACGAAGCCACAACACAACAACTTAACGAAAGCCACAACACAACAACTTAACGAAAGCCGCAACGGAAGTAACGGTCAAAACGGAAGTGACCGGAGCCAGAAATGATTAGCACCTAAAAACACTGTTACAGGCTTTATACATTGTAAAGCGGATCAAATTAGCTTCACTACAGAGAGCTACAAATTCTTCGCTGCTCAAACGAGGGATTCCAGGAGGAAAAGTCTATTTATTAATAGCTAATGGCTTGTATCATTAAGCCAGCTTTAGCCGCCTCACCTGACGTACTTTATTTCAATTCATGTTCTGCCACGGACGTATATTTGCATAGTCTGTGATCACAAACAAAGCACAAGAACCAGTTTAATAAACTATCTTCAACAGAAGACTTCAAACTGACGCGTTATTGATGTAACCGGACTATTACGATGTTGTATAGATACATAAGCCTGATTTGAAGCCTAACACACATGCCTCGGATATATTTCACATATGTACAGTATATTTATATATGTATATTTCACTGTCGAAAAACTGTGATCGAATCCATGAGACTAAACAGGTCTTATCGGTGTGGCTTTCGTGCGTCAGGACGCACGGCTGGCGGCTGCTCCACATATAATGGGTCACTCAGGGCAAGCTCCAGGTGTGAGCACGCAATAGCCAAAGTACCGTCTGTCTATCAATGGAAGTCTTCAATGCCAAGACTTCAACTTTTAGACAAGTTCCAATGCCCCCACACAGGCCTAAGCGTTCTATTCCCATCCACAAACCAAAGACGCACAGAGCATGGCACGCGCAAAAATTCAGCTGCCATAAAAGTATCAGAATTCATCAGCTATTTACTTCAATCGTTTAGTAAACGAAACCAACAAGATAAGCCTAACAACATGGGGTTCGAAATTCCGCCTCCATTTAGCTTGTGCGTAATGGCGAGGCCTGTTCCATGAAACAAGTGAAAAATAATTAAGCATTTTGTTATAAACGCTTTCTGCTGAACTGTAGATTGCATAAGATAGGCTATATTCTTCCAGCTGTGTGTGCGTCATGATAGCAGGCATATACTTTTAATTTTGCAGGCTAATGCTGCAGCCCCTTTGACATGACATTTAAGCTTTTTAAACTTAACATTTTTAAATGTTAAGATAATCAACATATTTTATTGATAGTTATTAAATAATGTTCTAAATGTTAGATAAAGATAATTCTGTAAAGAGGCGCATCTGAGTCTGGAAAATGGTAGATTCAGTCGGTCGGTGCAGGTGCACGAGTTGAGGACAAAAGTTCACGTTGCCCCATAAAGACCGAGCTGCACCGGGAGGAGCAGGTGCTCTAGACTTCAACACGCTTCGTGGACAGTGGGAGGCTGGTGTCCTTTACCTGGAGCAGTTCTTGGGACTTGCTGCGCGAAGTTTCCCATATCCAGTGATGCGTAAAAGAGGTCCGCACTCATGGCGACCGCACGGTGAGAGATCTGTTGCGTCTTACTAACTTTGTGCAAGTGACAAATTACTGATAGCTTCGTTGGAGTAAAACATTTGACCTATTAAATTGACAGACATCTTTCCGCTGAACTCGTATGCAGCGCACAAATAAACTCCATTAAACGGACTGTAGCTCAGTTGCAATCCGAAATTGTGAAGATCTCCGCAATATTATTTGACCATTCAATACTGTTGTAATGCTTGCCCGTCCTCTCTACGAGTCTAAAGCTGCATGTGTAAAACCTTTGTGGAAGATCTTCACAATGAAAAGATCTGCACATGACCATGCCGTATGCTCCCCATGCAAACCTACACACATGGCTGACTCATAGGCGCGTATCGTTCCCTCTGATATGAGGCATTGCCCGTGCTTACTCAGTTTATGGGGAGAGATGCTGCTGTGGAGCGGCCCACAACCCGTGCGTCCTGACGCACAGCTGCCCCACAGAAAGCCACAATCGATTAGACCCGTTTAGTCTCATGAATTCAATCATTTGGCGACAGTGAAATATACATATACTGTACATTATGTGAAATATATCCAGAGGCATGTGTGTTAGGCTTCAAATCAGGCTTATGTATCTATACAACATCGTAATAGTCCGGGTTACATCAATAACGCGTCAGTTGAAGTCTTCTGTTGAAGATAGTTTATTAAAAACTGGTTCTTGTGCTTTGTTTGTGATCACAGACTATGCAAATATACGTCCGTGGGCAGTACATGAATTGAATAAAGTACGTCAGGTGAGGCGCTAAAGCTGGCTTAATGATACAAGCCATTAGCTATTAATAATAGACTTTCCTCCTGGAATCCCTCGTTTGAGCAGCGAAGAATTTGTAGCTCTCTGTAGTGAAGCTAATTTGATCCGCTTTACAATGTATAAAGCCTGTAACAGTGTTTTTAGGTGCTAATCATTTCTGGCTCCGGTCACTTCCGTTTGACCGTACTTCCGTTGCGGCTTTCGTTAAGTTGTTGTGTTGTGGCTTTCGTTAAGTTGTTGTGTGTGGCTTTCGTTAAGTTGTTGTGTTGTGGCTTTCGTTAAGTTGTTGTGTTGTGGCTTTAGTTAAGTTGTTGTGTTGTGGCTCAAAGTTGTTGTGTTGTGGCGTTTGTACTTGTTTTAGCATTTGTTTTTGTTGTGGTGTTTGTATTTGTTGTGACCCTTCTCGGCCACCGTACAAAAAGAAATGTATTCAACACCAAAAAAATCAGGTACTCCATCTTTAAGACACCATTTCGGCGCTATGGCGATAGAGCAGGGGTTCTGAAACTTTAAATCAAAAGGTCACAAAAAATAAAATTCACAGAAGTCCAAGGTCCAAAATAAAATGTATGTAAAGAAATATGAGAGACATGAGACCGAACAATACAGAGGAGCTTAAGGAGCTATTGAAGCATCCTGGTTTTCCATAACACCTCAGCAGTGCACAGGCTGATAGCATCCATGCCACGCAAACAAATTAAGGCAGTCATTCAAGTAAACGGGGCCCAAACTAAGTGCTAAGTACATATGCATGATTGTAGTTTTCAGAGGGCCCACATTTATTTGCTTAAAATCATGTTTTCATTGATTTCATGTAATATTCTAATTTTCTGAAATTTTTATTTGGGGTTTTTTACAACCTGTGAGCCATAATTCTCAAAATGAAAACAAATAAAGGCTTGACATATGTCACTTTGCATGCCATGAGTCTATATCATATTAGTTTCACATTTTACAGAAATAAATGAACTTTTTAACGACATTCTAATTTTCCGAGTTTCACCTGTATAACTGCTGCTAATGTGTTGCTCCTGAATATGTGCGTATGGTCTGAAGCTGTTCTGAGGCTTCATGACTGTAGTGAAGTAGTAAAATGCTCATCGGAGTTAATTCTCCTTTGTGTTAGAACTGTGCACATCCTGTGTTCACAGTAATAAGATTTCTGACAAGAGGGGGGGGGGGGGGCATGGGGAGGATCAGAGCAGTCGCACCGGTGCGACTCAGGACAAATGTTTTGTTGTGAATGTTCTATTTATTGATAGTCTTACGAATAAACAATCGAGTGTTAAATATGAATCAAGTGGTCATTTATTTTCCTGCATCATCACCAACCTTAGGCAAGGAGCGTTCTGTTTGAGGACACACGTTTATACAATCAGTTTAAACATTACAAGTCACAGGGCAATAACCCAGGTGCTGCACAGACAGCGGTATCTCTAAAGGAAAAAAAAAGCTTTACTCATCCTGAAGTAGGTAGCATAATTGACTTAGCTATTAACAATTAGTGGGTAGTGAAAGAATGGATTTGGATGAGGACGAACTTATCTAAATCTCATATTTCAATCAATCAATCAATCAATCAAACTTTATTTATAAAGCGCTTTTCATACCGAAAGGTATCACAAAGTGCTTTACAGATAACATTTAAAACAATACGCCCCGCATCATACATCCATACATACACACATATATAATATACATAATACAACTACATACATACATAATATATATATAATACTACACATTACATATTACACATAATACACATACACATACACAATATATCATTAGGACTAATTAATAGATGTCAGTTAAAAGCTAAGCTAAATAGGTGGGTCTTGAGCCTACTCTTAAAGACATGAACGTTCTCTGGCAACCTTTAGTCAACAGCTGCCTATATTTAAATATTAACTTTAATTATAGCAGCGCTCAGTAAAGTTACAGTCAGGTCTAAAGGTGCGTACAGACCAAACGCTGACACACCACCAACTTCCATGTTAACCCTATGTAGACGTGCTTCGAAATGTAAGCAAAGATGCGAAATGCGAAATGCAAGCAGGTGAGGATAAACGCGCGTCAACACCAAGGAGAACAGCGCGGTACAGAGCAGCGATGCCGCGCCCACTGCTTCATGCACTCAAGTAATCACAATCTACACGTGCGGTCTTTTACGCCTTGTTAACCAATCAGGGACTGGGCTCAAATAGTAAGCACAAGCGTCACCTGTTACCTGCAGCAGTGGAGCAAAAGGGCATATGCAATATATGCCTTTCATAGGGGCGCCAATAGTGATGTGTCGGTCACGAACGATCCGTCTCTTTTGAACGAGTCTTTATAGTGAACGATATGAACGGGTTCGCGGAGGTGAAGTGTTTTTTTTTTTATTCCTCTTTGGGGAGAGCGTCACTTTAGTTGTGCATGCTTATTTGCGAAACAAAAGTCACTGCTGGAGTGGGGCTGAGAGGAGTGAGGATAGGCAGGGGTACTGTCATCTCCACCCCCCACGAGGAGCTCAAAGTGAGCATAAGGCAACAAGTTTGAGAAATAAAAGTCCTAATGAAATAATAAACACGGTTACAGAGGAGATGGCGTTGAAGCAAAACACCTCTTTCACTTGCGTTGTTTTCTCCCCTCTTGTGCGAGGGAGAGAGAGGGAGAGGAGGAAAAGTTACGTGAATGAAGCAACAGAAGCTTTTAATCGGGCCGTGTGATTGTTTTTTTTTGTGATAACAAACTCCATAGAGGGAAATATCGATGTTATATTGTGTGAAATAGTGACATTTTCGTTAAAATAAAGTCAATTCAGAGGGTATTTATTTTCTTAAAGATTTTTTTTTTTTAAACCATCAAAGAGCCATGTGTGTGTGTGTTTGTGTGTGGGAGGGGGGTAGTTGCGCCCTGACCTGACCCTGACAAGTTGATCATCGCGGTTTGTGCTCGGTCTGAGTTGTATGACACGCCTCCTCATTATGACGCTTGCAATCTTCACGTCCCAGCAAACAGGCGTTTCTCGCGAGTGTGAAGCAGCAATGTTTGGCGTCCAACTAGAGGCTGAAAGAGCGTGACGCACGTTTGGTCTGAACACACCTTTAGGGGAGTTGAGCGCTCACAGCAAACACAAAGGTTTGTTTGGGGGCAGTTTTTGGGTATTTTTCAACAATAAATAAATGCTTGTAATTATAGTATTTATTGGTTGTTACGTGTAGGACCTCACCAGGTTGATTGACACCATCTTCTCCCACTCCGTCTCATTTAAGATGCCGGCGTTGTTGCACACGATGTCGATTCCTCCAAAAGTGTCCGCTGCTTTCTGAAAGTAGCTTGGGAACAACACGCACAAATTGACTAAATATGTGGACATGCCATTCCTCATTTAAAAGCTAAGAACTTCAGAATTCAGTCGCTGAGCTTTAACTATTGGAGGCTGCACTAGCACTTATTAGAAGTTAATTGCAAAATTGGCGTTTTAGCGCTTAATGTTGTTCTCTCATGGAAAAAACAGACTTGGAGCTGTGTTTCGATCCACTCGCGCATCTTTGACTAATCTTTGAATCTTCCCCAGAGGCTGTTCTTAGAGAGCAGCGTCAGCTCCCAAAACAGCTCCTTCTGAGGTCCACTCAGCCCTGTTGTGAAGTGTTTTTACTTTGCAATGAAAGGATTAAGCTTAGCCAGAGGTGGAGAAGTGAGGAGAGCATTTCCTGGATATGTAGGACCTCGGGTACGACTGGGGAAGATTACTTTAAAGACGTAGTAACGGCTTGGAACATAACTCCAGGTCTGTTTCTGATGAGGAAACATTGCAACATAGTAAAAAGCTATAAAAAGTCAATATGGCATACTGTAATACGAGCACTTTAAAACAGCTGCAAACAGCGAAGGGGAGCAAGACTGTCATGATTCTGCTTATTTAGTCATTGTTTACGTCCTGATTCACTCCCTGCTCCTTGATTTTGCCTGTTCCTGTTCATGTTTCCTGCCTACCCAGTTTTCCTGCTGTCCACAGCTGCTCCCCATTCCCTTGGCAAGTCGGGGGAGGTTATATATTCTCCCTCAGTTCAGTCAGTCTCTTGCTAGATTGTCAACCTGTGAAGAGAGACTTCCAAGCCCTGTGAAATTATTGAGAGATTCTGATTCTGGTTGTCAAGTGATCTGTTTTCCGTTCCTGTCTTTATAAATAAACAAGTCCTATTGGGGATATTTGGTTATCCTTCTTTGTTTTGTTTGGTGCCCGTTTATTCAGCTTCTTCAGATATTTCAGTTTCCTTCTACTCCTTCCAGCGTTGCATTTGGGTCCTTCTATATTGGTGATAAAGACGAGGGAGAGGTAACAGGGCTTTATCTAAAATGTTTGCTGTTTAGATCAATTGCTGGGTTGCAGGTGACATCACAGCGTTCTAAAGGCCAATACTATAGAGTTCGGGAATGTTACGTCATATCGCTATGCATTATGGGATTAGCAGCAATTGTAAACTAATGGAGATTTTAAAAGTTAAAATACTTGGACACCACAGTGAGTTAGATGTATTTACCAGCAGTAACTCAGCAGCTAACGGAGTTGTTCCACGGCTTTTTTCTCCACTTTTTACACTGTTTTAGCTAATGTTAGTCAATGGAAATGTATGCTAACAGCTGCAAAGATGGCGCATCTCCATGGTAACTGTGGAATTTCCCGAACTCTGTTTGTATAGTAAACATAATTCAATGAGTAAACATTACGGGCTTAGCTGGAGGCAGGAAGCTAGATTCCTATCTTTTTCCATTGTAGCTGTTGTCATAGTAACAATAAACAAATGTATAACTGTTTTGGAAATGTCAGATAAACCTTATTTTATCGTCTCAAATGTCATTCCTCTTGTTCTTGCACCTTAAGCCACAACAGGACCACATTTTTCAGTTGTAGTTTTACACTTAAAATAGCTAGTTTTAGTTTAATCTTATTTCTCTTGATCACTTCCTGCCTCCAGATGATGTCATTGATGATGTCAGCAGTTAAAGGGTCTATTATATGGAGGAAAATTATTTTGTTTTTGAGGAAGTGTTTGGTCTTGTACAGAGATCATGGACCCAGTGACTGATATTAATTATCATTTTTGTAGTTCATACATTTTCTTTTGAGCTACGACTTGTGAAAGTGTAATGCTGTTATGCTCTGAGGCAGTATCTATTCCAGTTGGCTGCAGTGACCATAATTTAATTGCAGTTATGAGGAAGACAAAGGTACCTAAACAAGGGCAAAAATTTATTTGTAGAAGGACTTTTAAACATTTTAAAGAGAATGATTTTATAGCAGAAGTAAGCAACATAGATTGGTCAGAGGTAACACAAGAACAAGATCCAAATAAGGCAGTGGTGGTCTTTAACAATTTGATAACAAAGGTGATTGATAAACATGCTCCAATGAGGAAACAAGCAGTGAGAGATGTCTCTGCTCCATGGCTGGATAAAGACCTTAAGCAATACATGAAGCACAGGGATAAAGTCAGAACAGAGGCAATAAAAACAAATAATTTGGCAAAATGGAATGAATATCGAAAATTACGAAATTTTGTCACCAAATTAAATAAAAATAAAAAACGTCTGTATTATCATAAAAAGATTAATGAGGTTAAATCGGATAGTACAAAAGTATGGAGTACATTAAATGAACTTATGGGAAAGAAAACAAGATTTGCTCCTACTTTTTTGGAGGGCGACGGAATATATCTCACTAAACCGAGGGAAATTGCTAATTACCTGAGCCAGTCTTTTACTAACAAAATTAAAAAATTTAGAAATGACATGGAGGTGAGACCGGAAGAAAACATTTCTTACCAATTAATAAGAAAATATATAATGCAGACCAAAAATTGTACTTTCAAATTTGCTGAAGTGACAGAGGATGACGTCAAAAAATTGTTGAAAGAAAGTAAAGAAAAACCCTCTGGTACTGACAATATTGAGGTCAGATTATTAAAGATGGTGGTAGACCTCATTTTGTTGCCTGTTTCTCATATAATCAATTTAAGTTTAAGGAAACATATCTTTCCATCACCATGGAAGATGGCAAAATTGATCCCTTTAATTAAAAATAACAAAGAACCATTGTCAGGTCAAAATAGCAGACCAATAAGCTTGTTACCTGCATTAAGCAAAATTATGGAAAAAGTAGCATATGACCAATACAGGATTATTTTACAGCTCATGGATTAAATACAATTTATCAGCATGCATATAAAATGGGTCACTCCACAACTACTGCACTTACCCAGATTACTGATCATTGGTTACAGGAATTGATAATAAAAAGATGGTTGGCACAATATTTTTAGATTTAAGTGCGGCTTTTGATCTTTTAGATCATGCAATTTTACTAATAAGCTGAAATGTTATGGATTTCAGTTGCCTGCCTTAAAGTGGTTAGAAAGTTATCTAAGTAATCGGGAGTATAAAGTTTATTTTAATGGTAATTATTCTGATGTAGGATATATGGATTGTGGAGTGCCCCAGGGAAGTTGTTTGGGACCCCTTTTGTTTTCGATTTTTACAAATGATCTTCCCCTGGTATTAAAACATGCAACCATGGCTATATATGCAGATGACACGACATTGTTTGCGTCTGCACAAACAGACTGCCAACTCAATAACATTCTAAATGAGGAACTGGCCTTAGTAACTCAATGGATTAGAGCTAACAAATTAGAGGTTAATGTCGAAAAAACGAAATGCATGGTAGTTGGTTCAAAACACCTATTGAAAACGACACAGATGTTAATCTGACCTCAGGAAATACGAGAATTGAACAAGTAGATCAAGCAAAATTGTTGGGAGTAATAGTAGATTCTAGATTGTCGTGGACCAGTCAATTAATTATGTATTGCAGAAAATGGGGAGGAGTATGGGCATAATTAAATATTGTAGAAAGTGTATTCCTCGGTGGTTGACCAACAACTAGTTCAATCACTTGTACTTTCATACTTAGACTATGCATCAGTTGTTTGGTCAAACACAAGTGAAAATAATTTACACAAGTTACAAGTAGCTCAAAATAAAGCAGGTTCTAGGTTGCCCATACAGAACCAATGTGAGGACAATGCATGATAGTTTGGCGTGGTTAACGGTCAAATGTAGATTAAAGTATTTCCTAATACATTTATTAGGAACATTATTATGACAAAAATACCTAAAGTCATACATAATAAATTGTCATTTTTCTCAGATAATCATAGTTATGGAACACGTCAGACCAGTGTAACAAGGTGTGCTCTACCCTGTTGTAAAACTAATCAGATGCAGCGAACTGTTTGTTACAGAGCCATGGTTGCCTGGAATGCTTTACCAGGATATTTGTTGTCAGAAAATAGCAAAAGATGTTTTCAAAAGAAGTTAAAGGTGTTTTTGTTTACACAAGAATGAATTTGGATTAATACGCTAACTGTTTGATTATAGATGAGTGAATAACATGATAAATGATAAAGGAAACTATTTATCAGCTTATGGTGATTGTTAGTTGCAGCCCTGTGTGAGAGCGATGACTACAGAGTCGAATTAAGTTGAGATTCATGCTTCATACAAAACACTCTGTTTTGATTACTGTAAATGTTTAATTTTTGTACTTTTGTTGTTGGTTTTACTTTGTCAGATGGATATGGTGATAATGATAAAAATAGTTATTGCAACGTTATTGCTGTTTTAGGTCAACTCTATATATCTACTGATAGTTATTCTGGTTTTATGTGATATCGTTGGCTGCATGGTATAATTGCCTAGGTAATTTTGTATTGCTGGAATGGCAATGAGGAAAAACGATGAGTTTCCTAAAAAAAAAAAAAAAAAAAACCTGTTGTACATGTTGTCCAAAAGCAAGGCAGAGATGAGTTGTGCTGTGTGGCCAGCAACATGTTTTGTTTGGTTTCACAATGAGCTCCACGGTTGGTTTTGTGTGTAAGTGTGTGTGTGTATTGTTTTGTTTGTGTTTGTTATGTAAACATTTGTAATGAAAATGAGGAGACCCCAGGTAGAATAGCTCCTGCAATGAGTCAGGAGCTAATGGGGCTCTCAATAAAATGAAATGAAATGAAATAGGAAAAACTGGCTCCTGCCCCCCACAGGGTCCTGTGACATCATCACATTCTAGAACCTGCAACCCAGCAATATTGTATTTTCTAACCAACAAAGTGTAAGATAGTGATAAAGATTGATTGATTGAGCTGTTTATTTGAGCTGTTTACATTTTCATGTGATTTCATCACAGTAAAGCTCAAAAGGAGTAGGCTGAAGCCGAGCAATGTGTGCCTACCCCTCATTCATCATTATTAATCACCCTGGTGCTATACATATTCAGTGGTAACTTTTAGGCTTTTTTTGTTTTTGTTTGTTTGTTTGTTTGTTTTTCTCAACAGCAAGACGATTCAGAATTGATTTTGTTTCCATACACAAGTATACACACAGTAACATGAGTGCACTTGCCTATGAATTACATTCAGTTCCTCTTTCAGCAATACAACATAAAGGAAAGCATTGTACCATTCGGGTTAGCAGTGTGCATCAATGTGGTGCGAGTATCTGTGTGGTGATTCGTAACATGGAGTATTTCCTTATGCTGTATAATACCAATCATTACTGATGAACCATTAGGCCAAGATGTGTTTGACATTATTATCAAATACCTTCAAAACATACAATACTTGTTAAACGACTTGAGACTTAAATCAATGATTCCTAACCTTTATTGTCCCACATTAATCTATGCTCCGAGTACCCCCTAATTTGACGATCCTGCCAAAATGTTTACAAAGTGGGCAATTAAACATAGATGATTCAGCATTCAGTAGAGTGTTATGTTCAAAATGTAGCTAAAATATGCTCTTTTACTGATAAAATAACCAAACAAAACTGACCCTTCTTTGAAAGTGAAATTGAAGTTCTACTCAGTTTCACCTTCTTTTAATCTGAGGTCATTGTGAAAAGTTTGCGAGCCGCTGAACTATGCTCTTTCTGCTTCTCCAGTTAAGCATTCAAATCTTTTTTACCTTTCAGTTGTTCTTCGCACTCAACGTTGCACTCCGCAAATAATGTCTTCTCTTTTCCAAATTTCTTCTCCAGAGCCTCGACCAAAGTCTTCCCAGCTGCTGTGTTGATGTCTAACAGCACCGCCTGCGGACAGACCAATCACGCCAAGCATCACAGTCATTCAGAAATGCACAATGCAAAAAAGGAGTTACCCTTGTAGGGGGAGGAAAATACTTAATTGTAACATTTTTTAAACTACAGTCCCTTTAAAGCCATGTGAGAGCGAGGTCAAACGTTTTGTCAGATGGGCAGGGGTTGTTTGTTACAGAGTCTAAATGGTGGAGACATTCATTTTATCGTTAACATTTGTTGAGTAATTATTTCCTGCACTGTTTCTCCAGTTCAGATTTACCCAAATCTAAAAGGCCAGCATAACACCTCATTTGAAAGCTAAACTCATCTAAACAGATCTTTTTGTTTGTTTTTGACTTTTTTTTTTTATAGCTTTTTTGCCACATTTTTTTTCCTTCCACATTTTCATCGCTTTTCGTCACTTTTCTGTTTTGTGTCTTATTTTGTTGCGTTTACGTCACACATTTTCGTAACGTTTTTGTCATATTTTTGCCCCTCTTCCATTGCTTCTTTTGTGGCATTTATGTCACCTTTTTTTGGGGTCACATTTTCATCCTTATTTTCGTCTCATTTTTGTTGCTGTATATATATATATATATATAAAACAAGAAGAAAAAGAAAGCGTTGCCAGCTGTGGACTTAGCAAAATAAAAGTGTGTAGTATCCTAGTAGTATCCCTTTACCTTGGCTCCGTTCTTGAGCAGCTCTTCGGTCATGGCGCGCCCAATCCCCATCGCTGCTCCGGTCACCAGCGCCACTTTGCCGCTCAACGCCATCTTTCAACTCGAGGATTTCAAACTAATAACTCCACTGAGAGGGAAAAAATGGGACTATATTTCTTTTTTTTTCAAAGCGTGTGTAAGTATCGGTCGCGATGTTTAGCAGCGAACTGACAGCAGGGGAAGATGTGATACGTTCACATTGTTGGCATTTGGACACGCCCACTTGTAAAGCCTACACCAGAGGTTCCCAAACTGTGGTACGCGTATCCCCGGGGGCGTACGCAAAGAAAATAAAAGTTCATCGCAATCTGATCGACACTGACCCGTTAAAACCGCCGCACGGGGAGCGCGCTTATGCAGGCGAAAGAGTCCCCATAGAGTTCTATATTCAGACGTGGATGAGCTTGTTCTGGACCTAAACATGTCCACTCCAGAACCGAACCTCAAGAGCCGCTTTGGACCCGAGCGCGTAAAACTCCGCGGCGCGGTTGAGGCTGCGTCAGCCCTCGCTACAACAGCAGCACCAAAGTTCGATGGAGTTGCATTTTCTGTAATATCTGTCAGGAGCTTGTGCGCGTGCAGTCAGACTGACGGTGACTTCGATTTGCAACAGGAGTTTTCCTCGCATTCTGATCCGAGGGGAGAAGCGAGGGGAGAAGGAGAAGCGTCTGTGTCCCCTCCTCTGCCACTAAACCCGTGGCTTTGTATCTGACAAATACATTCAAATTTACGAGCTGATGTGCGGTGGCTCGCGCAAAGATGGATATGTCTTGCGTATACATTATCTCCGCTTTAACCAAAGCTTAAAGCAGCACATTTGAGTCTGTACCGGTGGTTTGACAGTACGACTGAAGAGCCAGAGCGCAGAGTCCAAACCAGAGTCTGAAGTTCAGAATGAGTGACAAAAGCAGCAGAGTCCTGGTTCACTGGGACAAAGCAAAACACTCAGCTTTATCCATTCACACTAACAGCCTTGTTTACAAAATAATCAAAAACTGGCATTTTCATACATTCTTTTGTATTTACATATTCTTAATAGCCTTAATCACCCAGACAAGCAAAACCTACTGAATGAGGGAAAACCTGCTTGAGTTCACTGTAATAATTGAGGAAATAAACATAATATTACATGTGATATTCCCAGTGTTTTCAATCGCGTCAAACTAGGGGGTACGCGACTCGTCACTAAAGGCTTCAGGGGGTACATGGCTCCAAAAAGTTTGGGAACCTCTGGCCTACGCGTTTGGACTTGCCAAGAACAGATGAACTCTCGCGGGGACAAAAGGTATGAACTAGCCTGGCCTTTGCCATCCGTAAACTCTGGTCAATCATCTTTTCCCTACATGTTACGTCTGGGTCTGATCTCAGTGGCTGCGTTTCATAACACATTTCTGATAACAAACAAGGTGAAAGAGGTTTCGTACAAAATCACCCATAATATTATCCAGTGATTTTTTTTTATGACAAAGTTCAAAAGGGACATTGATGTGAACTGTTTTCTGGAGATCATCCAGAGACAGTGCCACTTTTTTTTTGGACATGTTCTTACTCCAAGAAATTCTGGAAAGACTTCTGCAGTTTTATAATTCAACATCTATACAAGGACTTTACCATAAAATGGGAAAATGTTGTTTTTTATTTCTTCAGAAAGCAAAAGAATGAAGACATTTATTTTGTTATTAATTTACTTATCCTTTGTCCAAATTTTAAATCCACAAATGTAAATATTCCAAGCAGAAACCCAACTTTACACATTTTTATAGTGATACTCTCTTGTAGGAGCCATTCACGGTTTTGGAGGTTTCTCTTTGTGTGTGTGTGTGTGTGTGTGTGTGTGTGTGTGTGTGTGGTGTGTGTGTGTGTGTGTGTGTGTGTGTGTGTGTGTGTGTGTGTGTGTGGGTGGGTACGGGCACGCGCATAGTGTCACGCGCTTCTGCACCACGGTGATTGGTTAGCCTGGTGAGACCAGAATGATTCCCCTCTGTATTTTTTATCCAGCGGGGATCAGTCTGGTCACCCCGCCTTCGTTCGCGGCTTCCGCAAAATCAATCCGTTCACGTGCAATCAGATTTGTTTATTTGCCGTGACGTGTTGTTAGCGAGCAGCGTCACTCACGGGACGCGGAAGTCCCCTCAATAACAATCTACCAACGGCGCACGAAAGAGAGAAAGCGTGTCTCCAATCGGCGGTAAATGACCAAAACACATCGACAGTAGGTGAGTTTCGTGATTCATAATCCTGTGCAAATATTAACCTAAAACCGCTAATAACACCACATCAATGGCAGACGCCCGCCTTCGCTGATTGGTTTACTCCGCTTCCTGTTTGCTTGCGTATGTACCGCTGTGGGAAATGGATTTGACACAACGGTGACCAGACTCACTTGCTGGTACAGCGGTGAGTCTGGATTTTTCCAGGCTAGTGATTGGTGGCACCGTGGGAGTGGTTTCTTTAGTGCGCGCTTGCACCTGTGTGGGGGTGCTGGGCCTGAGTCATGTCGGTGGGTGAGCTTGGGGGAGAAACTTTTTGTTGACCGTATTTTCACAATCAAAGAAAGATTTGCTTATCAAGGTATCTGTTGGCACCATCACTATAAGTAAGTGCGCTTGTTTCTCTTGTGTTGATGTCTCAAGAAAATAAACCCTGGTAAACGGTGCAATTGTTCTGGCTGCGCGTCATCAATGTTTAAACCCCCTTGCCTTAGCCTACCGTGGCGTGTTGGAGTCAAGTTTTGGAGTCATACGCCACAATATTTTGTCAACAAAAAACGCAATTGTTGAAGCGCAGATTCAACGTAGTGTCTGACAACTCTGGATGTTTACGATCGCTATCAAAGTTGTAAACGATAGACGTGAACGTGCTAGGATGCCACGCAGTGCCCTTTCATTCACATAATCTGCTACGCTGCACAAGCTGTTTGTCACAGTCGCCGCTGTTGGATGGTGCGCCGTGTTTTCATAAACATTTTGGATTGTTTGTCAATGTTGCTATTCCCCTATGAACTCTGCGGTGCTTCTACAAAAGGTGAAGTGCTGTTTTGAGAATGGGAAATTAGCATCCACCGCTACGCAGAGTAAACGAGGGTGGAGTTTAGTCCCCGTGAATGGTAGGGGTGAAGAAAAACGCATTGTACCTTGATAAAACAAATAAAATAAAGTGAAAGAAAGGAAATAAAGCGCCGTGTACTGCAGATTTCTGGATATTTTGTGAAGGAAATATGTCAGATCAAGACCAGTCAAAAGAAAATGAAACTATTCAGAAGAGACAACCAAAGCTTACATTTAAAGCTTTTGAACAGAAACTGGATAAGCTTCAAAATGAAAGGAAAGCAAAAGTAAAACAGATCAAAATTACAATGAAAGAAATGACAGAGCTCATGAAAAATGATGAAAATGCTGAACATGTCCGCTCATGTATTGAAAATGTGTCCAGTCTGTTTAATAAAGCAAGCCAGTTGCATAATGTGGTTATTTCTATGGTGCCTTCTGAGGAACAGGAAAAACAGAATGCATGGTTTGATAATGTTGAAGAGCATAAATCTACGTGTGTGGAAGAGGCAAATAAATGGCTCTTGGAACTGCCAACAGTCGCTGATGCACAGCAGATGCCACCAGAGGGCGCTGTTGAACAAGAATATCTCCCACATGAAGAATCTGTTTCCAATGACAATACAACACGCATTTTGAAAACTGTAATGGAACTGAAAAGTACTGCAGTTGATATCGGACCAAGTGACAGTGTTTCTAACGCATCTAATGAAAAATCAAAGAAGCGCAGTTCTGTAGTGAGCAGGTCTGTTGTGTCAAGTACCTCTTCAGCCCGAATAAGAGCAGAAGCAGAGATCGCCGCTCTTATGGCCCGTCAAAAACTAATGAAAGAAAAACATGCTATGCAGGAGCAACAGCAGCAATTACAAAGAAAAATGGAGGAACAGCAGGAACAGCTAAGAAGAAAAATGGAGGCAATGGACTTGGACATGGAAGTCGCGGCGTCTATGGCTAAAGTAAATGTGTTAAAGGCCTCTGAAGGTTCTTGTGTGTCCGCTAAATCTGATGGCATGAACTCTTATTTACAAAAGAGTAAAAACGTGCAGTTAAATGTGGATGCTGCTACCTTCGTGCCTGCATTCACCACACAGCCATCGAGGACAGAGGTCAAAATGGACGCTGTGTCTACAGGCTATATGGCAGTGAAGCCCAAGGCAAGTTACCAAACTGAGTTTCATTCTACTCTGACTGGGGCCGGCCTGCCACCATTACCGGCAGTTGCACTTCATCAATCCGTTCCTCCTATCCAGCCTGACCAAACAACACCTACAACAGAGAATATTTCTGATCGACGTTTGATTACAGTGCTGGAGAAGCAGAATGAAATCACATCTCTACTAGTTGAACAACAGTCGCTTTATCTGTTACCCAAAAGAGACCTGCAAGTATTCGACGGAGATCCACTTTGTTATCGAACTTTCATAAGAGCTTTTGAACACAACATTGAAGACCGTACTCCCAACCACAAAGACTGTTTGTACTACCTCGAGCAGTATACCAGAGGCCAGTCTCGGGATTTAGTCCGAAGCTGTCAACACCTGCCACCTGCTCATGGGTACATCAGAGCAAAGGCTCTGCTACAAGAGCATTTTGGAGACCCATTCAAAGTAGCTTCTGCCTACATGGACAAGGTCCTCTTGTGGCCTTTGGTGAAGGGAGAAGACCTCAAGGCATTGCAGGCTTACAGTCTACTGCTGCGTGAGTGCTGCAACTCTATGGGAGATTCTTGATCGTAAAAAAACTGCCTTACAAGTTGCGTGATCGGTGGAGATGTGTGGCCTGCGACCTGCAAGAAAGGTTTAATCGTAGAGCAACGTTTTACGACATTGTGGAGTTTGTCGAGAGGCAAGTTAAGATCGCAAGTGACCCTCTCTTTGGAGATATACAAGATTCACCTGGAACTGGAAGAAAGGAATCTAAAACTGGAGTGTTCCGGACTGGTACAAAACCTCGAGGCAGTAGTTTTGCCACCAATGTAGCACCTGCTGAGAAGAAAGCGGAGCCTGTAAATAAAAGAGAAAAGAACTTAACTGAAAGGTCATGCTTGTTCTGTGGGGCTGGACACTCTTTGGATGTTTGCCTTCTGTTGGATAAAAGGACTCAAGATGAAAAGATGTCTTTTTTGAAGGAAAACAGGATGTGCTTCGGTTGTTTGTGCATTGGGCACAGAAGCAGAGATTGCAAAAGGCGTCTCACGTGCAGAGTATGCAACCTAAAGCATCCTACGTTGTTGCATGTCCACTCCAAAACAAAGCAAATAAGTTCTACACAGGCTAATGGTGGCTCAGAAGGGGCCAGAGAAGGTGCCATGGTGTCTGTCCAGTCCAGTGGATTAACTGGGGCCGGCAAGCAGGACTGTACGCTGTCAATACTGCCTGTGCAGGTGAAGTCTAAAAGGGGACAAGAGACTCTGGTCACTTACGCGTTCTTGGATCCAGGGAGCACTGCCTCGTTTTGCACTGAACGACTAATGAACCGGCTAAACCTCACAGGAAGGAAGCTCGGGATTCTCCTCAGAACGATGGGGCAAGAGAAAGTTGTGGACAGCTACATGTTGACAGATTTGGAAGTGGCTGGTCTGGAATCACAGGACTTTTACGACTTGCCAGAGATCTTCACGCAAAGGATCATGCCTGTTCACCGTGGAAATATTCCACAGTCAAAGGATCTCCAACGTTGGCCGCATCTGAGACACATAAAAATACCAGAGGTTGAAGCAGATGTGGATCTCCTTATTGGCACCAACGTACCTCAGGCGCTGGAGCCCTGGGAGGTGGTTCGAGCAGTGGACGGAGGCCCTTATGCCATCAAGACCATCCTGGGTTGGACGGTGAATGGTCCGCTCAGAGGAGATTGCCAAGTGGACAACCGGAACAGGCAGCCTGATGTTACAGTAAATCGTATCTCAGTGGCAAAGTTGGATGAGCTGTGGGAGAAGCAGCTGAAAGTTGATTTTCCTGAAACTCAACAAGATGAGCAACATGGATTATCAAAGGAGGATGAACGTTTCATGGAGTCAGTCTCGCATTCAGTCAAGCTTATCGATGGGCACTATAGTATTGGATTGCCAGTAAAACAAAGATACCTCAAATTGCCAAACAATAAGACAGTTGCAGTACAACGAACGTGCAGTCTCAAAAGGCGCTTGTCTAAAGATCCGTCCTTTCGCTCTGATTACATCAAGTTCATGTCAGAGATGTTGGAGAGAGGCTACGCAGAGAGAGTTCCATCTGCGCAGTTGACCCGATGTGATGGAAGAGTGTGGTATATACCCCACCACGGTGTGTATCACCCTACAAAGAAAAAACTGCGTGTGGTCTTTGATGGTGGAGCCACATTCCAGGGGACCTCCTTAAACTCGCAGCTTCTTCAAGGACCTGATCTTACAGGTCAGCTCGTTGGTGTTTTGACCAGATTCCGTAAAGAACTAGTAGTGCTCATGGCAGACGTCGAGGCCATGTTTCTTCAGGTCAGAGTGCCGCCTGAAGATTGCGACCTGCTAAGATTCTTGTGGTGGCCTGACGGAAACTGTGAAAAGGAACTGGTTGAGTACAGGATGGTGGCACATCTTTTCGGCGCCACGTCATCCCCGAGCTGTGCGTGTTTCGCTCTTCGAAAATGTGCTGAGGACAATCGGAACCACTTCAGTCCCGTTGCAGTCAACACTCTGCTGCACCATTTTTACGTCGATGACTGTTTGGTGTCTGTTGCCTTCGAAGAAGAAGCTCTTTCTCTCTGCAAGGAGCTCAGTGAGTTGTGTGCCAGAGGTGGTTTTAAGCTCACAAAATGGATCAGCAACCGCCGCACAGTCCTCGCCGCTATACCACCAGAAGAGAGAGTCAAGGAAGTGAAAGATCTGGATCTGGACAGTGATGACTTACCTGTGGAGCGAGCCTTGGGCGTGCAGTGGTGTGTGCAATCAGATGCATTCAATTTTAAGATCACACTCAAAAACCGTCCACTCACAAGAAGAGGGATCTTGTCCGTCGTCAGCTCAGTTTATGATCCCCTTGGGTTTCTGGCACCAATTGTTCTGTCCGCTAAGAAAATCCTCCAAGATCTCTGCAGGAGACGTCTAGGGTGGGACGATTCTTTGCCCCCCTCTGTAGCCAGAGAATGGAGGATTTGGCTGGAAGACCTCCACCATCTGGAACGTTGGGAGGTCAGAAGATGTCTAAAACCTGTGACCTTTGGTGACACCACCTCTGCCCAGTTACATCACTTTGCGGATGCCAGTGAGGAAGGATTTGGTACTGTAACTTACCTGTTACTCCATGACAACAACGGGAGAAATCACTGTGCATTCGTGATGGGGAAAGGCACGTGTAGCTCCACTCAAACTGATTACGATCCCTCGTATGGAGTTGACGGCTGCGGTGGTGGCTGGCAGGATGGACAAGCTTTGGAGGAGAGAGCTGCAAATGGAGCTGAGAGAGTCAATCTTTTGGACAGACAGTACCTCTGTTTTGAAATACATAAAAAAATGAGACATCAAGGTTCAAGATCTTCGTAGCCAACAGAGTGTCGGAAATACTCAAATTGTCCAGTGTGTCCCAATGGCGTTACGTGCACACTTCAAACAACCCTGCAGATTTGGCCTCCAGAGGAGCAAAGGTCGAGTCCTTTTTAAAGGCTGATGCATGGATTCGTGGTCCAAGTTTTCTTTTGGAACCTGAGAGAAACTGGCCGATAAACCCTGAGAGTGCGGAGGACCTTCTCGTTGGAAACCCAGAGGTCAAGGCTGTGGTTGTTAATGCAACGCAAATGGAGCAAGAAGATTCAGTGGAGATGCTCATCAGCTACTTTTCCTCCTGGCATGGGTTGATAAAGGCCGTTGCTTGGCTTCTCAAATTCCGAAGTTTGCTGTTGTCTCTGGTGCATCGAAGAAAGCTGTCAAGACAGACTCTGGCCAAGCCTGAGCTAAGTTCTGAAAGGCTGGAGAAGGAGGTACAGGTCCAGATGGAACGTTACAAAGCCCAAGTCCCGAAGGAAGATCTCGCAGTGGAAGATTTGGTTGCTGCTGAGAAAGCTGTGATACAGTTTTGCCAAAGAACAAGATTTACTGAAGAGCTGGCAAACTTGGAGAGAGGAGAATGTGTGAAGAGGACAAGTCACCTCTACAAGTTAAATCCAATCCTGGAAAATGGTCTCATAAGGGTTGGAGGGAGGCTTAGTAGAGCAGCTATGCCAGTGGAAGCGAAACATCCAGCAATCCTGGCCAAAGAATTGCACATCTCCAGCTTGATTCTCAGCCACGTTCATCAAGAGACGGGTCACAGCGGGCGCAACCATATGCTTTCCCACCTGCGTCAAAAATACTGGATTCCCGGTGCTTGTGCTGCCATCAGAAAGGTCTTGGCTAAGTGCGTTACCTGTCGTAGATTGTCTGCTGCACCTGGACATCAGAAAATGGCCGACCTACCTCACAGCAGAATAACTCCAGATGAACCTCCGTTTAGTCGTGTTGGCTTGGATTGTTTTGGGCCGTTTGAAGTGAAACGTGGACGTGCTGTAGTAAAGCGTTATGGGCTCATTTTCACATGTCTGGCGATACGAGCCGTACACCTCGAAGTTCTGTCCTCATTAGACACAGATTCTTTCATCAACGGGCTCAGAAGATTCATTGCCAGACGTGGCCAAGTCTTTGAAATCCGTTCAGATAATGGTACGAACTTTGTCGGCGCTGAACGGGAACTAAGGGAAGCTATTGACAAGTGGAATCACAACCTCATAAATGGCATGCTGCTGCAGAAAGGCGTGAAATGGGTTTTCAATACCCCAGCCGCATCACACCAAGGAGGTGCATGGGAGAGGTTGATCCGGTCAGTTCGCAAAGTCCTCAACTCTGTCCTAAAGACTCAGTCCTTGGATGAAGAAGGTTTGGTGACAGTGTTTTGTGAGGCAGAAGCAATCGTTAACAGCCGTCCAATAACAAAAGCATCGACAGATCCCAACGATTTGGAGGCATTAACTCCTAACCATCTACTGCTACTCAAATCGCAACCATCGCTGCCACCTGGATTGTTCGAAAAGGCTGATGTTTATGCCCATCGTCGCTGGAAACAGGTGCAGTACATGTCTAATCTGTTTTGGAAGCGTTGGTTGAAGGAGTATCTTCCAGGATTACAGGAGCGGCAAAAGTGGAACCGTGCTCAAAGGAACTTTGTGCCTGGAGACGTCGTCATGCTCGTGGATGAAATGTCACCGCGCAATTCATGGATTACAGCAAGGGTGTTGGATACTGTTTCGGACAAAAATGGGCTGGTGCGTACAGTAAGGATTAAAACTAAATCGAGCACTTTGGACCGTCCGATTACCAAAGTCTGCCTTCTGCAGAAAGCGGAGGAGCAGTGAAGATCTTGTGGATTATAAACTCTGAACTTTTATCGATATGGATTACCTGAATGAACTTGGACATTGCCAGACTATGGACTATGACTTTCCTACCAGTGGACTCTTAAGGACTCAATTATTAACATGTCACTTTTGCCCTTGGTTGTGGTTCTGTCTCCTACATGTTAATGGTGGTGGGTAATTATTGCCATACTATAATTAGGGGCCGGAATGTAGGAGCCATTCACGGTTTTGGAGGTTTCTCTTTGTGTGTGTGTGTGTGTGTGTGGGTACGGGCACGCGCATAGTGTCACGCGCTTCTGCACCACGGTGATTGGTGGCACCGTGGGAGTGGTTTCTTTAGTGCGCGCTTGCACCTGTGTGGGGGTGCTGGGCCTGAGTCATGTCGGTGGGGTGAGCTTGGGGGAGAAACTTTTTGTTGACCGTATTTTCACAATCAAAGAAAGATTTGCTTATCAAGGTATCTGTTGGCATCCATCACTATAAGTAAGTGCGCTTGTTTCTCTTGTGTTGATGTCTCAAGAAAATAAACCCTGGTAAACGGTGCAATTGTTCTGGCTGCGCGTCATCAATGTTTAAACCCCCTTGCCTTAGCCTACCGTGGCGTGTTGGAGTCAAGTTTTGGAGTCATACGCCACAATATCTCTTATATGAAGATTCTGGAAGGTTCTGATAACAAAAAGGCTCTGAAAACTTTCAGTATTTGTTCAAAATGCAATATATTTGTAAATGTATAATTGTACAATTCTCTTATACCCCTGGCATACTGTTAGTATACATTGTATACTTATTGCAATAATAAAAATAATAATTTTAAAAAAAAGTTTGAAAACGGATCCAATCGTTTCAAAGGAGTTCATCCCTCCCACCTGGAAAGGGAGCTCAATTGTGAAGTTCCAGACCCCCTGTACGAAACGAGTACGAGGGTACGGTAAGACCAGGCTAGGTATGAACGCGAAGGGCTAAGCGGGAACAAAACTTGGACTATAACCTCTTATCTACGATACGCACCTACAATTAGGCTAAGCCAACCATAAATGCCATAAGCACATTTAAGAATGACTAAACTGAACCTGGACATAACGAAACTTATAACCTCTGAACCGAACACATTGTGTCCTGTTTGGCTTTACACAAAACTAAACGCTTCAGCAACAACAACAAAAGCATCAAAATAGCGACGAAAACAAGGATGAAAACGCAACAAAAAATGCAACAGAAAACGCGACAAAAACACGACAGAATAAAAGCAATAATCAAAACCAACAAAAACATGACCAAAAAAAGAAAGAAACAAAAATGTGACTAAAAACGCTTAGCTTTCAAATTGCTCTCAGGTCGAGAAGCTTTTAGATTTGGGTAAAGCCGAACTGGAGAAAATGTGTCGGTTCAAAGGTCTCCTCAAGACCAAAATGTGATTCAAACCAGCTTCATCATCATTCCTGCAAAGAGTCGAGCCTTAAAGGGATATTTCAGGATGTTTGACATAGGGCCTCATTTCCTAGTTATCCAGAGTGTGGTTGATTTCTGGAGATTTATTTATTTTATTTTTTTGTTTGTTCATGCAGTTCTTATATTTGAAAAGTTTAGCGGCGCTAGGCTTGTGCTAGGCTAGCGCATGTGTATGGTAACTGCTAGCCTGCATTAAAAACAGTCTGACCCACTCCACAGTGCACCTGAGATAAATCACTTATAACGCCAGACTAATGATATAAATGTCTGTGTCAATAGAATAATTGTAACCATTTTGCATTTAAAATAACTTATATTTGAGCAGCATCAGCTTCATGGTTGTAAGGTGGAGTGATCTTCTAGAACACTGGTTCCCAAAGTGGGGGTCGGGACCCCTCAGGGGGTCGCGAGGCCTTGTAGGATGAAATAAAAAAGAAAAAGGCAACTGTTTTTGATATATTTTTGAGTGTAAAACAGCATATCATTCGTGAAATCCATTTATATAATCAAAATAAACTGTTTAAATACATGTTAACTTGATTTTAAAATGTTTTTCTTCCCTAAAGTAGCGTAAGAGGCAATAACTTTATACAAGGGGGGTCCCGAGTTGTTTATGTGTCAATTTTTGGGGTCCCAGCCAAAAAAGTTTGGGAACCCCTGTTCTAGAAAATAGTCCCTCAAAATGCGATCATTCATGTGATGCAAGGGTCAGTTATAATGCAAAAATGACTATCGACACAGACATTTATATGGTTAGTCTGGTGTTATAAGTGATTTGCCTCAGGTGCACTGTGGAGTGGGTCAGACTGTTTTTAATACAGGCTAGCTGTTACCGTAGAAATGCGCTAGCATCACTAGACTCTTCAAATATAAGGACTGCATGATTTAAAAAAAAAAAAAAAACAGTATATCTCCAGAAATCAACAACACCTATGTCAAAAATCCTGACATATCCCTTTAATACTAATTATGGACTTCTTTGAAATGGGTTAGGCTTATTACTAGCATTTCTTTCTCTCTTACAAAGGACAGTGACAGAAAAAGTTACAAAAAGTATATAACGTATATAACATTACTGAATCAAAATATGGTAATATATTTGTCATAAAAAAAAGTTTTATATTATAAATTCTTCAAAATTGCCAGAAAATCATTTCCGGTGACGACATTGTGAAGCTCACTAAGAAAAAGTCAAAAAAGTAAAGCGGTAATCAAAGCAAAAGGATGGTCCGGTTACTCGGGGGGCTCGGGGCTGCTCCCCTCTGGCAGCTGGTCCAGTCACAGAGAAAAAACAAACAAAAAAAAACGAATCCCTTGTAACACACATCATTAAGATCATTCTTGTTATTATGAGCATCAATCGGTCTGCGATTAATGTACCTTTCATGAATAAATGTGGAGTATGTTATGTATCAAACATTTTGATACAGAGTAATGTTATATGGGTTGTAATGGTGATGATGAATAACGATAATGCCAACACGGTAATGAATTCGGTATGGGAAACAGAAATAATACAATGGTTGTAGAGTGTGAGATACTGTGAGTGTTGACCTGGTATAATGCAGTATGGCATCTGTTGAAATGTAACCAACTCGGTTGATAGTTGTCTTGTAAGATGGTAAGAAATATGCAGTGTTGTTAGTTATTGTTATTTAAGTTTATGAACAGGGGTGGGAGTCAATAAGCTTGTCTTCTTCCCACTCCTTTTCGAGTTAGAATGTATATTATTATTTTTTTCTTTTTTTGTTTTTTCTTTTATTGTGTATATATATTTTTCTGTTTTTTTCTTGGATTTTGTGCCTTAGCTCGAAATAAAACTCAAACTCAAAAAAAGGAGGCTATTTTGAAGAATCTATTTCAACTTTTTTTGGTTTAAAACACAATTCCATTAATGACTTAAGTGAGAATCTACAGTGTTTCCTAAAGAAAGCGTCTCCAAACTTTTGACCGGTAGTACATAAATAAAATATCAATCAATCAATCAATCGTTTTGTATACTATCACAATATCACAACAGGCACAACATGAGTTGCCTCACAGGGCTGCACCAAACATTAAAGGTACACTGCATAACATTTTGGACTATACTGTTGCCATCAGCACAAAACATGCTCCTAATGAGCGGCTCGACACAGAAAATGCTATTTCTGCCATGTGTAATCAAAGAATGGATCTGGATGACACCTAACCTGTTTAAATCTCGAATTCTGCTTACTTTAGTCACATCTCCATGGAGACGAGCTGGAGACGTACCCTCTCCCGGTAAAGTTACAGTGAGGAAAATAAGTATTTGAACACCCTGCTATTTTGCAAGTTCTCCCACTTAGAAATCATGGAGGGGTCTGAAATTGTCATCGTAGGTGCATGTCCACTGTGAGAGACATAATCTAAAAAAAAAATCCAGAAATCACAATGTATGATTTTTTAACTATTTATTTGTATGATACAGCTGCAAATAAGTATTTGAACACCTGTCTATCAGCTATAATTCTGACCCTGAAAGACCTGTTAGTCTGCCTTTAAAATGTCCACCTCCACTCCATTTATTATCCTACATTTAGATGCACCTGTTTGAGGTCTTTAGCTGCATAAAGACACCTGTCCACCCCATACAATCAGTAAGAATCCAACTACTAACATGGCCAAGACCAAAGAGCTGTCCAAAGACACTAGAGACAAAATTGTACACCTCCACAAGGTTGGAAAGGGCTACGGGGAAATTGCCAAGCGGCTTGGTGAAAAAAGGTCCACTGTTGGAGCAATCATTAGAAAATGGAAGAAGGTAAACATGACTGTCAATCTCCCTCGGACTGGGGCTCCATGCAAGATCTCACCTCGTGGGGTCTCAATGATCCTAAGAAAGGTGAGAAATCAGCCCAGAACTACACGGGGGGAGCTGGTCAATGACCTGAAAAGAGCTGGGACCACCGTTTCCAAGGTTACTGTTGGTAATACACTAAGACGTCATGGTTTGAAATCATGCATGGCACGGAAGGTTCCCCTGCTTAAACCAGCACATGTCAAGGCCCGTCTTAAGTTTGCCAATGACCATTTGGATGATCCAGAGGAGTCATGGGAGAAAGTCATGTGGTCAGATGAGACCAAAATGGAACGTTTTGGTCATAATTCCACTAAACGTGTTTGGAGGAAGAAGAATGATGAGTACCATCCCAAGAACACCATCCCTACTGTGAAGCATGGGGGTGGTAGCATCATGCTTTGGGGGTGTTTTTCTGCACATGGGACAGGGCGACTGCACTGTATTAAGGAGAGGATGACTGGGGCCATGTATTGCGAGATTTTGGGGAACAACCTCCTTCCCTCAGTTAGAGCATTGAAGATGGGTCGAGGCTGGGTCTTCCAACATGACAATGACCCGAAGCACACAGCCAGGATAACCAAGGAGTGGCTCTGTAAGAAGCATATCAAGGTTCTGGCGTGGCCTAGCCAGTCTCCAGACCTAAACCCAATAGAGAATCTTTGGAGGGAGCTCAAACTCCGTGTTTCTCAGCGACAGCCCAGAAACCTGACTGATCTAGAGAAGATCTGTGTGGAGGAGTGGGCCAAAATCCCTCCTGCAGTGTGTGCAAACCTGGTGAAAAACTACAGGAAACGTTTGACCTCTGTAATTGCAAACAAAGGCTACTGTACCAAATATTAACATTGATTTTCTCAGGTGTTCAAATACTTATTTGCAGCTGTATCATACAAATAAATAGTTAAAAAAAATCATACATTGTGATTTCTGGATTTTTTTTTTTGGATTATGTCTCTCACAGTGGACATGCACCTACGATGACAATTTCAGACCCCTCCATGATTTCTAAGTGGGAGAACTTGCAAAATAGCAGGGTGTTCAAATACTTATTTTCCTCACTGTAAGCCCAACGCACACCGAAACACCTTGACGCGCAGCAAAAGAGCCGCCTCCTATCCAGACGCGGCGCCGCGGAGGAAAACACAGGCTTTTAACCTCCTGCAGAGGCACAGAGGCGGGTCTGGTCAGTGAGAGACAGAGAAACCGCCGTGAACTTTGTTTGTTTGGACGAGAGAAGCTGCGGAGACAGAGAAACCATCGTCAGGGCTCAGGCATCAGGGGAAGCATGTTAAACTCGTGTCTGTCGCCAACTCGCTATTAACCTACAAAAAAGAGCCACATTTGCTCTCTCTCTTACAACACGGGCATACATGTCTTTTATTTATGACAAATGTATAAATCACGTGTTTAAAGCCCCGCACGGTTTGAGAAAAGCCTCTGAAGTGCCCTGACGCAACCCAGTCTGTGTGTGTTGAAATCCCACATGGACGCGCGTCAGAGGACGTGCCGCTCTGATGTGGTTGAGCTTAGTCATGTCTTAGGAGAGCTGAGCTGCTCACAGCAAAAGCACAAGTTTGTTTGTACATTTATGAGGTATTTTCAATGATGAAAATATCTGTCATAAAATGAATTTTATTTATTGGGTAAAATTCTATGCGATGTGGCTTTAAAGAAATGAAACATAGTGTAATGTATAAGCGTCGGCAGCAGGTGGTGACGAGCCTCGGGGGCGTCCCCTGTCCTTAGACCTGTCTCTTAATGAGATGTTAGTTGTTAAGGTTATAATTCTGTGGATATATTAGAGTTTTATCATCATCTCTCGTGATGCGTGCCAATTCAAATAGAAGCTGAAGGCCACATTTGGCCCCCGGGGCGGCACTTTGGGCTGCCTTAGACTCACCGACACGGCGAATAAAAACAAAAAAACCCAGGGGAAGAAAAAAGAAACCTCGGGGAGAACCACAGGAGATCCACTCCCATGGATATCTTTGTGAAGATTAAGAAGTGTCCAGTAGATGGAGCTGCTGCTTTAGTATTAGTTACTGTGGACATAGTTTTGTTTGTGTGTTGTTTTTTTGACCAAATTGTGTGGCGTTGGACTTGCCTCCTGTTTGAATATTTGCTTGACATTATGAAGAACTATAAACAGTCTTTAAATAAATTCCCCAAAACATCCAAATGCTGTGCCTTATCGTGCCAACGGCTTTTCCAGACGTGAACAGGAGGTGCCCGCCAGAAGAGGGCGCTCTCAGCCAGCAGACACACTGTAAAGACCACGTTATAGTAAAGGCCCTGTACCTGATTACTACAAAGACAGTGAAGTTTAAAGTATGAGCTGCTGTCCACACTAATTCTGACAATTGGACCGCTAAACTAATATAAGATTAGGATCATAAGCATTTCAGGACATGTTTGAAGGCAGCATTCTTTATGAGACCCCTGAGGACATTTCTATGCTGTTTGCATAGAACATTTTGTAACATTCATGTGTAGACTAAATTGTGTCCGCTAAAAGTCTGATTAGATCCTGATTAATTTTGTTCTATTAAAGCACTTGGAAAATTCACAATCAAACTGATATTGTTACCGATTATCAAGTTTGCCATCCTCATTCTACTGCTGTATTATGTTCAAGAAATCATTGAAATGAGGATTAGTCGTTTTTAGGCGTTTGGCCAATTTTTCAAGTGTTTTTTTGTTTTTGTTGTTTTTGTTTTAAAGCCTGGAGATTATTAGTTTAAAGTGCCTTTACTTACCGTCACAGTGGCCTCGCTCCAGCATCAGTTGTTTGGTTTTTTCACTGCTCACCGGAAAACCTAAAAAAAAAAAGGAAAGTAAAGGTGCACATGTACCATACAGCCATTGGGTCACTAAAAATGTAATATCTAGCAAAAAGCTATCGATGAATGCTTTGATATGAGTTATCACTGGCTTTTCAATCTAAAGCCATGTGAGAGCTGCTCGAATTGTTTCCCATGTGGTCAGTTGGGGCTGGTTGTCTCTTGTAGTAGAGAAAAACTTAATTTGGCACCGGATATTTAACGCAACATTTGTGACAGGAAAACAGACCATGTGCTTTGTCATGTCATGTGTCTAAATATAGCGCATTTTCCTCCAGCGCGAACTAGGAAGTCAGAGGCTAAGATTAGCACAGCGTTAGCATGAGCGGTCCGCTTTGTCCACGTCTCAACCCTGTCTCGCTGTGAACTCCGGCTGAAGTGTGTCTAATGAACTCAAGTGAACAATCGAGATGTGGAGGGGCTGTGAGAGCAAGAAACGAGTTTAGCCAACAGCTCACCTATCTACGACTTTCATGGTTTGCTTCAGGTAGTGCAGCTTTAACAACAATAGGGGAAAAACAACACTGTGACAGCTCGCTCTGGACATGTGGCACATTGTCACAGTTGATTTTCTAATTTGTGACATTTTATTTACTATTTCTTGCAATAAAATATAAAAAGAGGTAAGAGATGCCTACTTCAAGTCAAGTTGAAGAGCTGTATACAGACTATAGCAAAAAAGTATGACAACCAGCCCCGGTTTCCCCTACAAACGGATGCTATATCTGTGTATGAAAACTATATGTTCAAACGGTGACAGTCCACTCCACAATGGTCTCTGCTCTTTGCTTACAGTGCACTTCCCCCGGACTCTGTGCTGGATTTGCTGACCTGCTGCTGACTGTGTTTTTCTGAGCCCGGGACCATGTCTGTTTACTCTGATCACTCTGGAGCTAAAGGCAGCACAATGGCCCAAGCTTTACACGCCACTAAAGAGGAGAGAATGGACCCGCGCCAATGATCCAGATACAGGAGAGCAGAGAGGGCCTCGCGGGGCCACAGAGACGGCCGGCCATGAATTACAGTTAGGGGTCTCCAACCGGTTTTAGTACCCTGAGTTACATTTATGCAACTGAAATGAGAGTGACAACTTTTTCTTCATGGACACTTATGCGGATACTATTATTTGTATAATATGATACTGTTGACCATTGAAACAACAAACACAACGTTACTAATCAATTAATCAACCTTTATTTGTATAGCACTTTACAACAGCATTTGCTGCACTAAAGTGCTTCCCAAAGTACAGTTTACAATTGCAATACAAAATAGAAAAATGAATACCATTATAAAAGACATAGATGTGTGCTATTAGAAGACAAAAGAAGTTCTAAACAGGCAAGTTTTCAATTTAGTTTTAAACAGGGGCTTCTCAAATGTCTCACAGTGTTCCAGAGCCGAGGACCAGCCAGGGAAAAAGAAGGATCACCCACTGTTAGCTCCTGGTCCTGGGGACCTCCAGCAGGTGTTGTCCTGCAGATTACAGTGCTCTACTGGGCTAAATAGGAAGATGCAAGTCCCTCAATAGATTTGAAAACAAACATTAAAAGTTTCAAATCCACCCTAGCATGCACTGGGGGCCAGTGCAGGGAGTTCAGTATTGGAGTGATGGGACTGTGCCAGCGAGTGTTTGTGAGCAGACAAACCACAGTGGTTTGCACCTGTTGCAGCCGATTTAAAGTGCACTGGTTCACGGCCACTTAAAAGTGCTTTACAGTAGTCAATGCAGGAACGAATAAAAGCGTGCTTGGTCTTTTCTAGGTTATTCTCAAATAGGGCTGAAACAACTAATCGATTAATCGACGACTAATCATTTATTGAAATAGTCGACAACTATTTTAGTAATCGATTAATCGTTTTCTGGTTCACACAGACTCAAATAGAGCAAAAATGACATGAAAATGTAGTATTGTTGATGAAAACCTACTTTGTTTTTATAGTTAGGGTCTGTAGTGTTTTGTACATTGTAAATTTCATGAATATCTGTCTGTGTCTCATCCAATCAGAAAGCAGAATTAGCACCAAGAGCCTCCAACAAACATTTGCTTTAAATTTACGCCATCAATATGTCCTCAAGTGCTGCAACTTTAGCTTTTTGTGATTAAAAAAAATGAAAACATACAATTTTTCTACACAATTCACAGCCAAGCGATTACTCGATTAATCGTAAAAATAATCGATAGATTAATCGATTACAAAATAATCGTTAGTTGCAGCCCTATTCTCAAACCTGTCAAGTTCTGAAAATTTGAAAATTGATTTGAAAATTAGGGAAAATTCCCGTGTCAGTTCAGAGAGGCAGAGGAATGTGTTTTGTTTTGTTATAATACAGAAGATTTACATGCAAATACTAGTATCGCGGGAAAGACAGGTAAAATACGGTAGTTTACTTGCCAAAACGGGAGACTTGACTCTATGGTCATTCTGGCAAAGGAAAGGTTTGACTTTGGCCAGGAGACTAAGCTGGAAACAACTCTGTCCACATGTTTGTCTAATTTCAAATTGTCATCGAACTTAACCCCTAAATTTCTTACCACTGTTTGAGAGAAAGGGGCATGAGTACCCACATCCAACAACACAGAGTCCATGAATTTGTGCCCAGAATGCACTCACTGCTCTCATTGAGATATAAAAAACCTGCGCGAGCCATCCCTTGATGTCAGTGAGAGCATTGTGTAAGGACTGGAGTGCCTCTGAGCGGTTTGGCAGAATGGGTGTGTAGATCATCTGCATTAAGGTGAAAAGACATGTTTTATTTGGAAATGACAGTTCTAGGTGGCAGCATACATGGAGAACAACAGTGGCTCGAGGATGAAGCCTTGAGGCACTCCGGTGGGATCAGGTTAAACAGACACAAGGCTGATGTTATTTTGAGTTAATTATACTCTTCCTTCCTCCATTTAGATATATCTAAGACTATGAACTGGCTCAAGATCTGGAGAAGGCTCCAAGCTCTACTCTCACCTACTACTGCTCCTGGCATCACTGGGCCAAATGAGAATAAATAGGTGGATCAAAAATTCAAAGCCATTCATTCAGCTGTAGCGAGTAGTAGAAATAGTTTGCATATTTTCAACTGAAGCGATAAGACGACAGTGAGGGGGGCAAGTTTAAACCAGAACGTTTCTCCAGAGTAATGTCATGTGACCAATATTATTAAGGAAATATCTTCTGCATTAACTATAAATCACATAGTAAATCACATACTTGTTGTAGGTATTATCCATGTGCTAATTATAAAACTGACAGTCATTGAATTTAGTAATACTTTAAAGACGGCTTGTATTTGTTTTGGCGCAGTCTCAAAGCCAGATTAAATGTTCTCCCCATGAATCACTCACAGAAGACACGCCCTCAGAAGACACTTTGAGAATTTGAGAAGCAATAAGAAATATCTCTATAGTACCCAGTTAAAATAAACATACAGTATGATGCAGGCATGTTACTGTCAAAGATGGTCAAAGTACAGTACTGGATTTCATGACTTGAGTAAAAGTACAGATACTACTGGTCAAATATTATTCCAATAAGAGTAAAAGTTGCACTGTCAAAAGTGTTTGCTGTAGACAAATACTGAAGATTTTAAAGTAGGAAAGTAGCAAGTAAAAAAAAAATTAAGTAAGTGACATTAACTTTTCAGCTTCAGAACACAAAACCTGCGCCCCGCCTCGTTGTGTCAGTGACATTTGATAGTACGTCTGCACAGCGCCACCTACTGTTCTGGAGTGTGCATTTTTAAAAGCTTTAGAGATATGGCCAAATTGACATTTTACTTTGGAGCCTTTATGGAAATGTAGTGGAGTAAAAGTTGAATTATATTTATCTTTCAAATGAAGTGAAGTAAAGTAATAAGTTATCAACCAAAACACTACTCAAGTAATGTACAGATCCTCAAAAACTCTACTGAAGTAAATTTACTTTGCCACTAGCACCTGTACGGTATTGATAAAGGCTAATTGCAAAATTTTCTTAAATGAATTTTATTACTATACTTTTTCTTTATTTATATACTGTATAAACATCTTTTCCCCTCGTCAGTCAAGGAATTCCCCAGCTCTACGCCCATGACAGCGTGTTTACACAGTAGTTTGGTTTGAAGCATTTTATTCACTTATTCAGAGAGAGTGAGCAGTGGGACTTCTGCAGCTGAGGGTGATAAACCTGGTTGCAGCTCTCAGCACTTTTAACTCCACATCTGCTTTGGTTCCCATTCATGAATAAACAGTACAGTACCAGTACAAATGGACCATACATAGGTCCCATACTACAGGTTCGAAGGGATTGGGCTCAAGCGGGAAATCATTTTACAAAGCAACGGTAGATGGATTCAGAAGAAAGAAAGTTGGAGCATTATTGTACCTGTATGTATCCCATAAAATCTTGCTGCAAGAATCTGTGTTGATTCCCCAACCACTAAAAACGTCGACACAGTTTAGAAACAAAGCCCTTAGGTTTGGCTAGTTTTCTTATTTGCTGCACACAGTTTGAACACTATTAAGTCAAATGTATATTGGCTTGTGTTAGGCCTATAGGGACTCTTTAACAAGCCTGGGAGCTGCTGTGTTGCGCAACAGTGAAAGCATGTACTGTACACATTATAGCTGCTTTTCACTGATGCAGCGCGTTGGCCCTTGTTCAACCTGCAGGCTATTGGACCAAAAGAGAAGGGAGCAGGGTTGAGAAAGTGTAAACTATGAACAAAATCGCACGATCCCTCATATTGTCTCGGAGAAAAATGAAAAGATGTATGGGAACACAGTAGCTGTACATTCCATAGAAATTTTCACATGTAAATAATACTGGAATTATGACTCATCGTTCATATAAAAGCTAATGTCAGTCTACGGGCAGCATTTGCTATAGTTCCCGTAAAAAAAAAGTATTTTTGAGTAGCAGACTAGACATAACTACGTATGGCATATTGCTGCCTCCAACTGTTCGCACTTCAGGTATTTTCTTTTCTTTCTAAGTCCAATCCTTTGTAGATCAACTTTTTCAAGTATTTCCCAACTGTCAGACGGTGGAATTCTATACGTGAACGTTCAATTTATATCTCACAATCAAACAATGGGATTTCTAACAGGTTTGCACAAAATGTCAAAAGATTGACTTTATACAGTTTATCAACAACAACAAAAAGTAGATTTGGTGTTTAGGTGCACTTTAAACTGGCTTTTTTAGAGCTTTTACTTTATAATGTTGTTCCCTCATTATCTGCTATTCATCCAATGATAGATCCATAGATGATAAGATCCATTTCTTATCGACTGTGAACTGACAGAGTAGCTAGTTGTTGCTGATGTAGTCATTTAACCTCTTAACCCCCACCTTAACTAAGGCATTTTCTCCATTTCGGCTTAATCCAAATCTAAAAGCTTCTCGACTGGAGAGCAACAGTCTAATGCCTCATTTGAAGCTAAGACCTACAAAAGTGATCGTAACTTTTTTGTCATGTTGTCACCGCCTTTTGTCACATTTTGTTGCTTTTCCGGCACGTTTTTGTCATTTATATGTCACTTTTCCCCCCCTTTTTTGTTGTTGTGTTTTTCACCACGTTTTTGTCGCTTTTTGGTCATATTTTTGCTGCGTTTCCGTCGCCATTTCGAAGCTTCTTTTTTTTTAATGCTCCTAGATTTGGGTAAAGCTAAACTGGAGAAAATGCGCTCGGTTAAGGTGGGTGGTTAAGAGGTTAAAGGTTTTGGAAAGTGAATATAAACGCAAGCTAGAAATTTTAATCAGTGGTTGGTGATTGAATACATTTACAGATAGGCTACTACTGATCCAATATTACTCCAATAAAAGTTCTGTTCATACTGAAGTGAAAGTACTTGAAATATTTGCTGTAGAAATATACATAACTATAAATTATGAATCATTTAAATAAGGGTTATGAACAATGACCGTGCAGCTTCAAAAGGATGAAAATGTCACTTGAATTCCTCTCTGTACGGCAACACGACGGGGACAAACCTTCTTCCTTGTTGTGAGTCAGTGTCTTTTGACGGTACATCTGCACAGCGCCATCTACTGTTCCGGAGTGAGCATTATTAGGCTTTTAAAAATGAACAAAACCTCTGTGGAAATGTAGTGGAGTAGAAAGTATTATGTTTGTTTAACATTCAAATGTAGTGGAGTAGAAGTAATACGTTCTCAACACAAGTACACTCTAAGTGCATATCCCAAAAAACGTAATCTCTTATCGGAACCGAGCACGCTTTTGGCTTTACCCAAATCAGAAAACTTTTTGAAAAAGCGTGAAGGGAGTGACAAAAACGTGCCAGAAAAGCAACAAAATTAATTAAAAAGTGACAAAAGCGTAACATAAAAATGAAATGAAAATGCAACACAAAAGCGACAAAAAAGTGATAAAATAACCCAATAAAGCAGCAACAAAGATGTCTGTGTAAGTTCTCAGTCATACAGGAGTTGTCCATCTTCAAAGAAGGTACTTGAGTCATCTTGTGTACTCGGTAGTTGAGGTCTCCGAACGGATGAGAGGCGAAACGTTTGGAGACCTCAACTACCGAGTACAGAAGATGACTCAAGTACCTTCTTTGAAGACAGCAACAAAAGAGTGACAAAAACATGACAAAACACGTCATAAAAGCAACAAAGAAAAAAACGACATAAAAAGAGACGAAAACACGTCAAACCCGTGCCAGCGACGTGACAAAAAAGTTACAATCAGTTTTCTTTCAAATGAGGCGTTACACTGTTGCTCTCCAGTCCAGACGGTTTTAGATTTGGGTAAAGCCGAACTGGAGAAAATTAGCTCGTTCAGGCGGGGGCAGTGTTGGGGTAACATATTACAACAGTAACGAGTTCCACAAATATATTACTTTTTTCAGTAACTGAGGAATATAACATATTACGTACACAATGGGAATATATTAGTCATTACATTTCAAGTAACTCGAGTTACAAAAGCATTTAAATGCATGAACGAAAAAATGCCAAACTCCCCCCAAATAAAATGCAGCATGCCAGAACAAGTTGAACACTGGTGTATAAGATCTGCAGTTGCGTGTAGCTAATGTCCTCAAACAACAAGAGAATGGGGAAAGTGAAGGAAAAGGAAATCTCTGACTGCACTTTTGCTCCGTGGCATTATTAGTATATAGAGCTCAACAGTCCCACTCCTGGTCACGTGTTGGGGTCCAACATAAAAAATCCCATGTATCTTTAGCATTGACTTTTCGGAAAAGTCAACTATTAAGAGTTTAAAGCATAGACCGTTAAAAAGAATAGACAACTCCTCCTCACTCCTCCCCGTTTACCATAATGACCACGTTCGAGGGGGAATTCATGGCGGATTTACAGGCTCCTCCTCCCGAGCTCTGACGAAGCATGTTCCTAATAAGGGCAAAAGGGCGGGATCTTCACTGTAGACTCGGCCCTTGCGTGACGTGTAGCTCGCGCAGCTCCAATGCTAACAGTCCGACCTCCGTTAAGTAGGAGATTAAAAAAAAGATTCTTTCGAAAACCAGCCTGGTTTCTTTTTTTGTGAGTAACCCAGCGTTATCTCAGGAGGAATATGTAGCCGTAGAAAGTGTTAAAAAAATTGAAACCAGGCGTTAAAGTTGTTTTTAACGTGTCTAAAGTCCAATGCTTTTCAATGGGGCCTAGCGGCGATATGGAGGTACTACAACAATGGAGGAGCAATGGCTGCCTCCAGTGTTGCGGTCATAAAGCAGAGCAGCAGCGGCCATTGGTTTAAAGGCACGACGACGGCTAATCAGCTATGTGCTAACTATCGTCAATTGCGCGGGTATTTTACAAGAAAGAAACAAGCAATACTTGAAAATATGACGAGATTACTTTTATAATTTTGCAGTTTATAATGTTTTAGACAAATCTTCAATTTTACCCTGTGTGTTTGTCCATGAGTTGGCACAAAGCTGATTAGCCGGCGCCGTGATGTTAAACTCTTGACTTTTTCGAAAAGTCGATGTTAAAAATATTTTTTTATGTTGGACCCCAACACGTGACTGGGAGTGGGACTGTTGAGCTCTATTCAGTTCATATTTTACCAAAAGTAAAACGTTCATCTAATAAAGGAACACTGGTGTTGCAAGTATACAGTGTGCGAGAGTTTTTTCCTGTTCTACGTTTGGCCTTTATGCCTTCTCTTGCGCACCTGTTTCAAACAAGAGATGTGCGAAGTTAACCGTCTTTAACGCCAAAGTAACTCAAAGTAACTCAAGTAGTATAACATTTTTGGAACAGTAATATGTAATACAAACATACTATGTGTCTGTGTAAGCTCTCAGTCGTACAGGAGTTGTCCATCTTCAATGAAGGTACTTGAGCATTGAACAAACATACTACATTTTTAGAGCTGTAATCACTAATATAGAATACATTACATTTTTTAAGTAACTTGCCCAACACTGGCACTGTAAGAGGTTAATGTCATAAATTGACTTTGTTACAGACCATGACTTTAAATTAACACTCTCCCTCTTTCAGTGCTTGCAAACAGAGATTTCTCTACAGAGATTAATGATAACTTAAACATAAAAAAATAAATAAAAATAAAACAGATAGGCCTGTAGGACCTTTTAAATCAAAACTCACAAACATTAAATCTTCTTTAGTTTTTTCTTCATTCGCTGTCGTCAATGCTCTCACAAACACACCTCCCTCCACAGTGGCTTGTCTACAACGAGTAGCGCTAGTTTCGACCGACTTGAACTCTTGAGTCTATTATATAATAATACTACCTCACACACAGGCAAAAAAAAAAAAAAAGACAGTGCAAGCGAATCCATGGGCCCATGTGTTTACCAGTGCCTCTCTTGGCTGAAAGCGCGCACATGTGAACCCGATGCCCCAGTAAGTGAGGGTGCAATAGTTTGAAGGGGGGGGGGGGCTGGCATTTCATAACATCGTAAAAATGAAGGGAAACGGGCAAACGGAGCGTGAGGGTCCATGTGCGGGTCCGGTGATGACACGTTTGTGCGTAAAGAGGCCGGCGAGGGGAGAAAGAGGAGAGATGGGAGTCTCTTTTCTGAACCTAACTTTAATATCACGGCGAAGTGGAATAATAATAATAAAATAAAAAAAACATACACCCGTTGCTGTGGGTGAGAACGGAAGACGTGTCGTGCGTTTTCGAAGCAGCGATAAACGGAAGCGCTCTGATTTGTGGAGAGAGGACAGACAGAGACGTCAATAAAGCAGAGCCGTGGTGCATTCGGGCTTAAACGGAAAATACAGCTCTGAACCGAAAAAAAAAGAAAGAAAAAAATACTCAAAATGTGGTTGGACTCTTCCTCTGGTACTCTGGGTTATGTGACAATTTAGACTGTTAATGACATGTACGTTTTACTGTATACGGCAGATATGCGCTTTTATCAGGTGTTTTTTTTCTCCTTTTTCTTTTAGATATATTTACACCTGCATGTTTAGCCCTGATTTTATTTGATGGATGATATTGGTTTTATTATTATATTATGCATTAAATAGGCATCAACCAGCATATTTTTTTGCATGTGTTTTTTTTCTTCTTCAATCCAATCCAGTCCACTTTATTATAGTACATTTAAATAACATGACAGTTCCAAAGTGCTGCAAAATAAAAAAGAAAACATCTCAATGTAGCTCCGCCAGTCAAAAAAATAAAAGTCATCACAAATAGAGTAAATGATTAAAAATAAACAAATAATCAATTTAAAATCAATAAAAGTCATAAAACAATAAACAATAAAAACAATAAATAATCTATATAAAATCAATAAATAATAAAACAATAAATAATTACGTATTAAGACATGATCTTTAAAGGGCCTAAGTTGATTGAGGGATCAGTGGGCCCAAAGATAACCATTTCAGTTTTCCCCTCATTACGACATGTTGGGCCAACCAAGCCTTGACGTCACTCAGGCAGGAAAGCAAGGGTGTCAGGGGGCCTTTAGTGGTCTCAGAAAGAGGCATGTAAATCTGACAGTCATCTGCAAAAAAAAGGTATGAAATGCTGTGCCTCTTGAAGATTTGACTGAGGAGATAAAGAGCAAACAGAACTGGGCCAAGAATTGAACCCTGGGGAACTCCACTTCTTGTAAAATGATAGTTTGCAAGTTTAAGCTCTTAACCCCCGCCTTAACTGAGTGCATTTTCTGCAGCAGCATTATAGTGTACTCCCTCATTTGAAAGTTGAGACCTACAAAACAAAAGTATCGTCCTTGTTATGATTGTCACAGTTTAGTCCTATTTGGTAGTGTTTTCATCACGTTTTTGTTGCTTTTTTGGCACGTTTTGGTGACATTTGTGGCTTGATCACAATTACATTACACACAAACAACGATATACAGCCAAATGTGACGACAAAGCAGTGAAAACATGACAAAACCGTGGCAAATACTACTAAAACGAGACAACAAAACAAGGAAGAAGCTTAGATGAGTTTTGAAGATCTTAGCTTTCATGTGATATGTTACTTTAGTGTAAGCTCCAGAGAAGCTTTTAGATTTGGGTAAAACTGTAGAAAATGTGCTCGGTTAAGGAGTTAAATGTTTAACAAATGTAATAGATTGCGTATTGTTGACCGCCTGGGCCTGGAAATTGATGTAGCTTACTCAAATAATTATATTTTTGTAAAGTCCCTCCCTTTGATGATCTGAGACACTAATCAGAATTCCCGGTGCCATCATTTGACCTATGCAACGAGCTTTCCTGTGAACCGGCCTGTAGGTCCAATCAGGAACGGGGAAGGACTTTTGAATCACTTTAATCCCAAGCAGCATCCCTTCCTGGTTACGTACAGCCGACTATTGATTGCCATTTTGATGCCAAGGCACATGTCTGCACAAGACGTTTCGAGTTCGGGATCGTGATGTCATATCGCACAGCATTACGGGATTTTCAGAGGACTTTTCCCGTAATAAACAAATGCAGCTTTTAAAAGATACAACACTGGAGTTATTGTTCACATACAAATATTTGGACAGTGTGTTAGATGGATTTACCATACTCTGCAGCTATTGCCCTTACTTCTATGGCTCTTTTCTCCACTTTTCATACTTTTTTTTAGCCAGTTTTGGTTTATGGACAATGTTTCTAGCATCCACTAACATGGTGGATTTCCATGGTAAAGTGAGTGAATTAACCTCTTAACCCAAATCTAAAGGTTTCTCGACTGGACCTTACAGCCAGTGTAATGCCTCATTTGAAAGACCAACAAAACTGATATTTTTCCCTGCGTTGTTGCCGTGTTATCGTCGCTTTTTTCACTTTCTTTTCACTTTTCTTTTTTGCTGCACTTTCATTGCTTTTGGTTGCTCTTGTTACTCTTTTTTGTTGCACCTTTGTTGATTTTGTGTGTGGCTTTTTTTTATTGTGTTTTTGCCACTTTCCTTGTTGAGTTTTGGTCACATTCTTGTTGCTTTTTTGTTGCTCTTTTGATACTTTTTTGTTGCGCTTTAATCCTTATTTTATTCTCGTTTTTGTCGCTATTTTAACGCTTCTTTTCAAGAAACCTTTAGATTTGGCTGAAGCCGAACTGGAGAAAATGTGCTCGGTTAAGGAGTTAATCCCAAACTAAATTGATCCCCAAGCAAGCAATTTCTTTTATTGTATTTTTTATTTTTATTATTATTATTATTATTTTTAATCGTGTCAAACCTCCTGAGGCCGTGAACGCAGCTGACTCGGCTTGACCCCCTCTCCCCCTCGAGGCGCGCTCCCGTCCATACGTGGCTACTCCCCCTTTCGTTTACGTGCGCGCCCCCGCGTATCGCGTGGTGAGGATCATCCATATTGCTGCTAGTGCTGGTGATAGGGTTGTTAATTCGGAGGCCTTTGGACACGTTTCTCCAAATTTCGGTGCGTGTGGCTGTGGCCGGCCTCTGTGCGCTGTGGACTGAAGCCCTTTGGTCGAAACAGCGGCGGGGCAAGCGCGGAAAAACCTCCACATTTCCCCCCTGAAAGTGAACCCTGCCGAGTCGGGCCAGGACTGGTAATCCTACCGGAGGAGACAGAGACGGACGGCGGCGGCGGTGGGAAATGGCCACTCAGGTGGAGACTCTCCTGCCCGGCAATCCGCTCTCCAAACCCGAGGACCGCGGCGCAATGATCCGCGGTGAGCTGGAGCAGGAGGCGGAGCGGGGCGTGCGAGGGACGAGGCCGATCGAGGCAGCAGCCCTGGAGTCGGCGGCCAGGGAGGCACCCAGCAACAGCAGCAACAACACCCGGCCTCCCCCAGTGATACGGAGCCCAAAGGCGACTCTGACAACGACCACAAGCCAAACGAGGAAGGCGTAAAGGGCAAAAAGGAGTTTACCGAAGCCCCCCGCCCAAGGTGAACCCGTGGACTAAGAAAATGAACGCAGTCACGGTGGTCAGCGTGAACGGACAGTCCCACCATGGTCAGTACCGTTAACACCGTAACTCATTTCTAAACATGTAGTTAACGTTTCTGCACGTCAGCCTCTCCCGGTTGGTGTCGATTTGGGCGTGTGCACTCGTAAGAAGACGTTCAAAACAGCTGTCAAGTAGTAAAAGCTTCAACTTCGTGCTCAAATACGTAAAGTGGCAGTGGTTTGGGTTATATTTGGCGAACAGACCCCTCCTGCTACCACCGATGGCTATTCCTGGACGAAATGTAGATAGGATGTTAGTGTCGTTGCTGCCCCTTTTAACTTTAAAATGTCGTAAAGTACATTAACATTTTTGCAAACCTAGGTCTACTCCTAATCATGGTCGCCTTAAAATCCCCCTATAAATGTTTTTATATTGTTGTTTTTGTTGTTACTATGCTGGGGTGTTGACATAGTGCAAGCCACTGCAGATGCCTTCATCTTGGCACATGCTTTGGTTCCAATAGTGTTAAAATAGTGCGCTCAAAATAATAGTTATAGTTACGACTTTGGTTTACGGTTTTAGTCGCTTTGTGTGCGTTGTGAGCCTTAAACCAGCGCATAAGAACCTTTTTGTCCACTTTAAATCCCGTGTTCACGTTTTGTTGTTGTGCAAGTGTTGTAAAGTCTTCTGGAGGGGAGACATCACGTACAGTAGCCTCATTCAGTGGATTTAGAAGTGGTTCTAGTGGTTAAGTCTTTCCTATCTCCAAAGCCACCGACTGTAATTTTTTGTTTATTTTATTCCAAGTATTCCACGAGACTCCACCTTTTGGATTAGAAAATAGTGTCAGTCACCAAGGTTATCCGGTTTTATCTCGCTGTCAACGTGTTTTACGAGCCACACGTAAGCCTCGGGAAATATGACAAATATTAAGCTCCGTGTTTACACTCTGGCTTTTTGGCCGTTTTTGACATGAAGCCACTGCAGACTTTAGCAGGATAGCCGCCCCGATGACTTGGCAGCAATTAAACGCTACCACGAGTCGGTCTATCTCGGCTGTGTGAGTGTATGGCTAACAATAGCACTCTGTGGCCTAGCATAACCAGGCCCCTTTAGCTTAGCTTCTGTAGCATATCACCTCACCACTTCACCACTTCTTGGACAACATGCAACATTTTCACTGCCTTGGCCCCCTCCCATTCCTGTCAAAGTTGATCCGAAGTACATCGTTTGACTATCAAATGTGTAAAATGTTTGTTTTGAGACCACACGTGTTCACTCCACGTGTTCTCCGGACAGAGAAAAGCAGCATGGGCGAGTGCGGCTAGCTAACACGCTAACATGCAACAGAATCATTTTTTTTTGGGATTCGCTGATTTTGGAAGTCGCTCGCAGTGTGTGTATTTTTTTTTTTAAAGCTTGTTTCCTGGAGACAGAAGCTTGTCATGTCTGGGCAGATGTTTGACAGATGTGTTTGTTTTGTGTCAGTGAGCCTATTCATCATAGAGATACCTCCTGCTGATGTAAAGTAGAGGCTTTTAAATAGCTGTTGTGTCTTTGGATTGTCTACTTTTGTTTAGAAATGATTTCAATATGTATGTTTCAGCTGTTTGGATAGGCAAAGTAACTACAGAAACAGGTAACGTCAGAAGAGATATGACACAATTTTGATTAAAGTTGTCTCTTTTTTCCCACTGTAAAATGTATACTTTTCCGTTCCAAAAGTAGTTCTTGAACTGTTTTGCGTGCCGCTGGTGGTACTTGTGGTCGCCTACAATTGACATATTCGTTTTAATTACAGATCAGTTCATTTCTGCATTTCTGCTAGGTGTTTTTCTTTTCTTTTTAGTGTCCAATTTAGATATTTTAGAACCTTTCGAGACCTGGTTCAGTTCTGAATACATTTTTACCTAGGCCTGGGCGCATTTACAAAAATCAAATATTTGTATTTATTTATTGACCTTTTATTTAACCAGGATTGTCCCACTGACGATAAGAATCTGGCCCCAGAGGGGAACCTATTGTACATGTTTTTAGTGGTAGGGGAAACCGGAGTACCAGAAAGACCCCGTCCAGGTGGGAATCGAACCCCGGGCCTTCTAGCTGTGAAGCACGCCCGCTAGCTCTAACCACTGCGCCACCGTGCTGCCCAAAAGTCTAAAAGGTACCTGGTGTGAAAAGTTTGAGAAGCACTGGCCTATGTGTCTGTGTGCCAACTGTTTAATAACAAGACTGCGTATGTCTTCAAATCAAAGTTTAGAATTTTACATCCAGAAGGTTGACATTAGTTATTCATTATTGAAAGACTATTTTGATAATTGTCATAGACCGTTATGTCAAACTCTGTCTCTCTAATTGGGAGTGTTCTGAAACTTATCTACTGTCAGAAAAAGTTGCCTACCCCTCAGTATCTTGTTGACCCCTGTTGTGTTGTGTTTTTGTCAGCCGACTGAAGTGCAAGTGTATAGTGCAACATCTTGCTCCCTCATTTTCACAATTTACTGTCAATGGACGTAACCCTGTTGCACACTTTACTTCACTCCAAAGTCTGTTAAACAGGTCAGGAGGTGCTTATGACGAAGCACTTTTGAACCTTTCTTAATGGCTTGTAATGTCAGATTCCCTTTAGGGTAGTGGTTGTGTCTAATTTCAGTCTTCTCTGGAAAATTGCAACTCCTGTACATTTAATTTTTTACATTTTTAAAATCCTCTATTACAGAGCAAGGAAGACTTTTTCGAAACTTAGACATGGTATTAATGCACAAAATATTGCAAAGATTTGCTATAACTTTGTTTTATTACAAAAATGTTTTCTTTCCACAAGTGTCTAAGGTTAGTCAGCCTTCGTCAACCTTCAATGTTTCAACCTGAAATATGCAACTATTTGGTGTCTGTAGAGAAGACGTGTCAGAAACGGAGATGAAATGCAAGACGTGTCGAGGTAACACAACAAGCCCGCTTTGTCGTTTAAAGCGACACTTGCATTATAAAGACTTGCTCCCCTTCGCTGCGCAGCTGCTTCAATAAACAGGGTGGAAAAAAGCTATGGCGAGTGTTTTTACTCTACAATGAAAGGATGGAGGAAGGAAAACTTGGTAAGAGATGGAGAGGCGAGAAAAGTATTTCCGGACATGCATAACCTCTGGAGGAGCCTTTTGGGAGATTCAAAGATTAGTCGACCATGTGCGAGTGCCTGAAATGCAAAATCATGACTTTCCAAGGTAACCGTGTTCATTAGCAAAAGGGGAATCATAAAGACTACCCTATGCCACTGCGTAAACTCGATGGGGCTTTCTTGGATTCGGCCGTTCCAAACTTTCAGTCCCGAACCCATTCACGCTCTGCCTGTAAACCCCAGGGCATAAAGTACGAGTGAATTTCCCGTCGACTGAAATGCTGCAATCCTCAAACACAGCGTTGTTTAAATTTGGAAAGTTTGGCTGCTGCTTGTTCTGTCGCTGGAGGAGAGGTCAGCGAGAGCAGAGCCAGACTTTAGACTTGTTGGCGCTGCGTTGTGCTTTTGTGCCCATTTTGTTTGAACCGCCAAAGGCTGGCCTTGAACCAGGACGGGACTGGACTCGGTATGGGTTTCAACAGCACCGGGTCATCCTAGGATATTTAAACACATTGGGGGAAGTCAGAGAAAATGTGTTGGTAGAAACAGTATGATGGACCTGACTTAAATGGCTTTCGGGCAGTTTTTTTTTTGTTTATGGTGCTGCTGGTAGTGCTGATCTGATAACATTTTCTTTTGATAACAACTTTTGGTACCTTAATTGTTGCGGGATTTGAGCTTTTATTGTCTTCATATATGATTATCTCCCGATATAAGGCTGATTCAGGTATTTATTTGGCTGTTCCTGAGCTGCAGGATCCACTGCCCGACAAGTGCAGTGCCTCTATTCACACCTGGAACATTTAGATTATTTTCTCCGAAATACAGCTTGTGTAAAAGCTGTAGTTTAACTTTTAAATGTATTCTGGGATAAGATGAGATTTTGTTCAAACAGAGGATATTTGTCTGCAGGCCTTTTCATTATTTTGGATACATCCACATGTTTTTCTTGTGATTCTTCTTGGATTTTCACTGACAGTGGTTGAAATGTCCAAAACAGAGCAACAGTAAACAAGGATAGAATTTATTTTCAAAGTTCATGTTGTGCTACTGTTTGCTGTGGTTAGCGTTAGCCGTGGTTAGCAATTACCATGGATTAAGTTAGGACAACATAGTTTAAGACATGTCACAGTACACATCTTACTGTGACATGTACACAGTAAGATGGCATTATTTTGGTTAGTGCTAGATTGTCTGCTCGAGAGGGACGGTCTGCTGTAATTTTGTATAGATCTATGAGTTGGTTTGTCAAAAAATACAAATAACCCTAATCCTAACCTTAAGGTTAACCATTTCCCTGGCCCTAACCTTAATTTGTGTCGTGATATTGTTTTCTGATTTGTATGTGGCCATACCGCCTTTGCTATGCCCAATCCCGTCAGACCTTGGAAGCTAAGCAGGGAAGGGCCTGGTCGGTACTTAGGCCCTGTCCATACGAAGTCAAGCTGAGGACCAAACGCAAAGATATTTTATCAATCCAGTGTATCGTCCATACGAGCTCGGCGTTTTGGGGGTCTGTAAACGAACATTTTCCAAACTAGGTCCCAGAGTGGAAAGATCTCAAAACGCTGTTTACATGGCTCCGTTGTTACGTCTCCGCAACTTTGACTAAAACGATGACATCACAGCACCAGAGTGGTGTCTGTTATCCATAATCTACTGACCTTATAATGAGTTTTACTCATGGATCTATGATGGTTTTACTCCGCTCCTCTTTGCTCCACTGCAGTCCATGAGCCACAGGTGACAAGTAGAAAAATACGGCCGAGTCAGTCTGTGTTTTGGACTGACAGTCAAAGTCCGGTCACTGACAGATTTTTCTGCTTTAGTCCCGTTACGTCTGAAGAATAAACTCGCCTCCTTGTCTCTTCTGTATATCATAAATCCTTGAATCAGTTTCATTTTCACTGTTTACATTCCACAAAAGTTTACTGCGAATGCGCCCTCTACATCTTGTTCTATTATCTGTGTTAGCGTCACAGCGCCACACACAGGCCTGGCAGATGAATCACACCGTTTTCACAGACCTGAGTCGACCCATGTGGACGCACACATTTACTAAGCTGACTTTGTGCTCACAAAGAAAGTTTCTGAAAATATAAGCGTTTTGTCTTTGTGTGGATATAGCCTTAGATGGGAGACTGTTTGGTAACACCAGGAAGCCTAGCGAATGCAGTGAGGGAGTGGTTGGTGGTGGTCGGAGGGGCCGATGGTGCAGATTGGTAGCCTCGCTTCCGTCAGTCTACCCAGGGCAGCTGTGGCTACAATAGTAGCTTACCACCACCAAGAATGGAGTGAATGAATAATGCAACTGTAAAAGCGTCTTTGAGTGTCTATAGAAGCGATATATAAAACTAATGCATTATTATTTTTTATTATTATTATTTATTATTTCACAGCAGACCGTCCTTCCCGAGCAGACGATCTAGCACTAACCATTATTTTTCTCATGTAGCATTAGCATTATTATTATTAGCATAACATTATTTTTACTGTTAGCCTAAAGCACGATATTTACCAGAGACTGTATAATCTAAGCCACCTTATGGAATGCTATAGTTTTGCTCATTTGAGTTTTTATAATTCCTCCTAAACTAAACTTAAAAAAAGAAGAAAAAAAAACCCTCCTAAATATCCATTCCAATGACTATTGTTCAACAATATGTTGCACGATTGTACCGAGAAAAATTCCTAGTTTGTGAACCTGTTCCAAACAATGGCAATAAACACTATTCTTATTCTGATTCAATAGATTTATCAGTGCAGCTTTTGAAATTAAAAATTCTAAGAATAAGTTTTGTTGTGACAATAGTGCACTAAACTAAAGTCTTGAATAAATCAGCCTGTGCCCCTAATAAAGTAGCCCCTGCTGTCAGTCAACACTGCATCATGCAATCATGCACAGGTTTATGTAAGAAGTTTTGAAAATCGGCCTAGAATATCAGGCAAAAATGTCTGTGATGCATATCGACGTCGGCCAATCAAAATCCCCCCCCCCCTACTTTCTGCACGTCTTTGAGCTAACGCTGGAGTTATTTTTTTATTTTATTTTTGATGATAGTTTTAATTTAAATGTCAAATAAAACACCTGTAAAAGTGTCAAAACTGTCGTTCTGTTTCATAAAATAAACGTAACAATAAATAAATTCAGGAAAAAAACAAAACAAATCTACACGCCGCAGCGCGCGTGACGTCACGCAGCTCGGAGAAAGTGAGTAGTGGACTTCTGTCCGAATAGCCAACAGAATCAGTGGACTATATAGTCTACTATATAGTGTGGGCTTATGTAGTGAATGAGGGGTTAGGGACAAGGGTGGACATTCGGACACAGCCCTAGTTAGTTCAACTTTTCACTGACAATGGCACATTAAAAAGATCACCTTTCTGATTTATCGACCTCAATTTTCTATTTAATTGCATCATCTTATATTGTGCAACCTTACTCAGCCCTATTCCTACTCCAAAAAAACAGTTGATTACCCAAATGGCTATAGGCTTAACTTGATTGGAAATGGGTTCAAGTCAAACCCCATCATAAAAGCCTTTTTGCACAAGTCCCTGAAAACCACTGCATGGACTTTTGTATTCAGCTCAGTCACAGTAATGACTGATGAGCTCACAGGCTTAACCACGTTTCGTGTTAAAATTAATGGCATCTCCATGAATCACCTTTTGTGTTTTTGTTTATCCTAGTAATGTAATAGTTGGAACACTCCCAGTCTGGAGATGCAGACAGCAGCACACGCGTGTCACGGGTCATACTTTCAAGATAATCAAAATTACTAGCAGATATTCAATCATTAAACTGGCTAAAGGAAGCTTTTAGCTGATTTTGGAGGCTGATGTTGCCATTATGCTGCAGTTGTCTGTCTATCCATTTGGTTTGAGCTGGCCAGGGAGAATGCAGGAGGACTCACTGGCCGCAGATACTGAGGTGCCGTTTAGATTTGCATTCATCTGTAACATGTGGCTAGCTTCATTAGCATCTGAATAACGTGGCACCTCCTGTTTTAAAAGCTGCGGCCAAGATGGGATACTTGAATGTGATTGTCTTTGTTTGACCGTGCCGAATCGCTCACTCCTTGTTGTGAAGGAATTAGGTTAAAATGAAAAACTTTGGAGACGTTTAGCTTTTGATACAGGAGGTCAGGTTGGTTTGCGTCTGGTCTCCATGTCAAAACAAGCGTTCATAACCTGTGATGATTGGATTTCACATTGATTACAGGTAAAGCTGTTCAATTCAAAAGACTTTAAGGGTCAGTCATATAGGTTTCCTTCTGCAGGGTGTTTAATATAAATATGAGCACTTATTCAGATTGTTTCAATGCTCAAATACAACTTGTCAGTCATCCCTTGCTTTTTGGCTTTACTTAATCGACTTCATTACAATCCATGTCCCTCCATCAGTAGCATAACAATTGCATTAACTCCTCTACCCAGTTTTTGTGTATTTGTTTTTTAGTTTCTCTCTTACCCACATCTCCTCACAGCACAGTTACTAAGGTTTCCGAGGCGTCCTTGGGGTAATGACACAAACTTGCAATGTTTACATGTACTATTCCGTAATGTTAACACGTAATTGAGCAAACAGCTTAGTATTGCGATGATCTAACAATCAATCAAGTAGACTGGGAGCACGAACAGTGTTGATGTGAAACGTGTCTTGAAATTGATGCTGATGCTATTTTTCAAAGTCTAAAGGTTTTTAACAGTGGATAAACTTGGCTGTTAAATGCTCTCAGTTTAGTTCCAGGTTCAGACTCTTGTTTAGAACCTGCTTTAAGGCCTGTTCATACTCCACAAGACGCGAGAACTTCTTTCGCACCCAGAGCTGCGAGAACAAAATGACGTCATTTTGTTCTCGCAGCTCCTGTTCGGCAACTCTTGCTGACACTTCGGTTCAGCAGAACTTTGTTCGGCAGGGCTGCGAGAACTCTCGCTGTGATTGGCTGATGTTTAGTGGGCGGGTTAATTTGGCAGAACCGGGAAGCGAGAATCCAATGTTTACTTCTCAACACCGGTGTGGATAACGGGAGACAACATGGATAAGTTTGAGGCACCGCTCGCGGCAGTAAACACTTCGCTGAAGGATTACAAGGACACGCAAATGGCAAACAATTCCTGGCGAGAAACACGCGGACGTTTTGGGCAAGGACGAAGAAGAGCAAAGCAGAAGAGCCTGGCGCTACCTGCGTGAAAGAAGCGAGTGATAAAAAAAAGTGGTCAGTCTCGTGGACAGAGGGATACCAAGCTTGTAAACCTTAGAGCCAATCATCAAACACTGGGAAACGTCAACCAACATGTTTAATGGAATGGATGGATGGATTTGGATGGACAACGCTTGTACTGAGAGGCTACACAGACGTCAAACAACATGATTTTACTGAATGAAACGGAGGTAAGCTTTTAACGTTAACGTTAACTAACGTAATATATCAGCGGGAGATATGTGCTAAACATAAAGTCAATCTTCAAAATGTTTGCAATACCGTGACTGATACATTTTATAATAGTTTGAACTCAAATGGTTCGTTTTATTTCTGTAATTCCTTGATTGTTTTGGCTGCTGAAAAATGGGCATGGCAGTTCGGCAGCAACACGTCTTGTGGAGTATGAAATGTCAGAGCCCAGACGAACTTTGTCTTGTTCTTTTTGCCTCAAGAACAAGAACAAAGTTCTCGCGTCTTGTGGAGTATGAACAGGCCTTTAGGCTGTGTTTTGGAGCTGGTTTCTTCCCAGTTTAGCACTGGTTTAGGCGGCGTTTATCTCAGGTCTGGACCCGGTGATAGTGAAGCCCTCAGTGGTGTCAAAGCTCTGGGCGTGGACTCTCTGGCACACACGCCTACAGATCGTAAACATGTGCACGGTTAAAGAGCTACTGTTCCTGTGTTTTACTGAATTGAATGTGACATCGATTCAAAATTCATGGCACCGCGATGAACATACTTTTTGCTCCTTTTACATGTGGCATGCTTTTACCCTACATGGCTCAGTGCCTGTTTTTACTTTAGTCGATCCGTCTGCTATTTCCATAACGAGTTTATCAGGAGTTTGTAGCATTATTCTAAAGAGCCAAGACAAAAATTAGAGGCAAGAAGCCATTAAACATGAACTATGAAAGTGAGCTACTAGCTAATTTTATGCTAACAGCAGCTAAGGATGTTGTGAAATATAAAGTCATGTAAGATTAGGGCTGGGTATGGTTACTTTGGTTTCGATGCTAGTACTTTAATGAATCTTGTTTAAACTTTACAATACCGGCTTTAAACACGTGTTCTGTTCCCTCTCTAAGGATAAGATCCAGGAAAAACGGATCAATGAGCTACAGCAGTTAAAGAAGTAACAATCAAAGTTAACTTTTTCTACACAGTCCATTCCATTCAGTGTAAACGCAAATCATTGTAATAAAACTCGGACACTAAATCCAGACCAAAATGAGTCAAACGGAACTGAATTGGGAAAATTGTAACAAACATTGAACATTTATAAGTTTCTCAACATCAGAGGATTTCCTTTTTGTTTTCATAACATCTTCTGTCTGCGCAAATGGGGAAATGATTTTCTCAAGATTTGTATCAACGCAACAAACTGAGTATAGAGATTTTGTTGCTGCTGCTGATCATAATCAAATGTATTTGTCAGTGACCGGGTTACCACTAGAAGTGTTTTTGGACCAAACCTGTTCAATATTTATAGTGACAGGACCAATGTTCTGCAGCTGTTTTTCGATATAAAAGGTGAGTGTTTAAGTAAATGATGAACAAACACGTTTACCTAATGCTACCTTGTGAGTGTCATCTATAATGCGTGTGAAACAACAGTGTGTTGAGGACTGGAAAAAGGGCATTTCTAAGGCCTCATATCAATAATTAATGGCTTGCGTTTCCAAATGGGTCAAAATATGGGGCCGAGTACTTCTCCCTCTGATGGCACATGCATTCCATGAATTGCAGTGAAGTAACTGCTTTTGAAACAAGAAATAATTGGCTCGTTTGTACTTCTTCACAAATTTGCCGAAATCATTTGTGCGGTATTCTAGGAACAAGCCTCACGTAGGTCAGACCGTAGTCACTTAACATAATCTCAGACGTCCATCTTTGAGCGACTCTCTGGCTCACTCTCTGTGGTGATGTCATCAAAGGCGATGCGTGACATCACCACTCGGCAGACACCGGTCATGTGACGCAGCGGGATAGCAGGAAGAACCTACGTTTTAGGGCTAAACTACAGGGTTTCATACACAACACCACCCCATGGAGACACGATATTCTGTTCTGCCAAGAATGTTGTACTGCCCAAAGAATCGCAGCCTTTGCATTTATGTTATTGCCAACAGTGAAATGGCACATTTGCAGCTCTAGTAGTCGGCACACAGCTGATGTTTATGAATGTATCTCTATTGTGTGTGTGGTTGGTCACTGAAGGGAGGAGCGCTGCTGCTGTAGATTGTTCCATATTTGGTCACCTCAGGCTTCCCCCATCAGCACGCTTGTCCTCAGCGCGTCATCTGCATAGTTTAGACAGTTTAGACAGGAGCACGAGACTTTCCTTTTGAGATGATACCATCTGATTTTAGATCCAGCCTATTTTTGATTAGAAAGTGTGTCCGATCATGTATATTCACTACGTCTAGTTACTGGACATCAATTATCAATGCTAACAGTAATCTAAAGGGACTTTTTACAAAAACAACAACAATGCTATTTGAAGGTATTCCCACTCCCAGTGAACCATCTCCCAGAGCCGCAGTCTCAGATGAGGCTGCAGACATATTCTCATAAGGCTTTTGCCCTTGGATAAACTTGGTGCCATGTCACAAGAACAAGCTATTCTTTTGCGTAGTTTCCGTAGTCTGGAAGTTCTCTTTGTATCTAGGAGAGTTTCTTCTGGTTCCACCCGTCAACATCCTGCAGTGGGTAACTCCTAACCATGATTCTGGCTGAAGGACAGGAGGTTCCCCAGGTTGCTGTCGCTCACATTGCTAAAATAGAATACACACTTTCGTCATCCAGACGAAAGGATGGGAGAGCTCTGTGTAAAGCCTTTTCCAACTCATGACTCTGTAGTGGCCTCTAGGGCTGCACAATTTTGACAAGAAAAGCTAATTGCGACTTTTCTGACAGATACTGCGATTCAATTTGCAATTTCAATCTTTTACATGTAGCCTATGTTTGATTTTTAATTTAATTGAGCATTAAAGGACTAGGGCATTGTTTTTTTACATACTTAGATATACCTGAGCTTAGACGAGTTGATGCGTAACTGGCCTTTACGCGTGTGCTCAGTCACGCAAAAACACCGAACATGTTGTTAGCATTTAGCTTCTCTTCCTCTATGGGGCCAAACGGGGGTAACATTAGAAGCGACCAAGCTCTTCCATGTATTCCCTATTTAAATCCAGGATTTGATATCTAAAATGCAGTTAAAAAGTGCATCCATTGGCCTGGTGTCATCATTAGACATGGAGATGTACAACTGTGTATCATCAGTGTAACTATGAAAGTTGACTCCATGTCTTCTGATGACATCACCAAGAGGGAGCATATACAGGTTAAAAAGCACTGGCCCTAAAATCGAACCCTGGGGCACACCACATGTAATTTTATGGACCTTGGACTGTATCGAATGCAGCGCTCAGATCCAGTAGAACCAACACTTTATGAGTCGTAATTTAATCTAAATCTTTAAGGGCTGTCTCAGTGCTGTGGTTTACTCTAAAGCCAGACTGGAATTTCTCAAGGTGCAGTAATGAAATCATTAAGTTGGATAAAGACAAGTTTTTCTAAGATTTTGCTTAAAAATTGTCTAAAATTGTTAAAATCATTACAGTCCAAATTGCTCTTCTTCAGTAGAGGCCTCACCACCGCCCCCTTAAAGGCAGCAGGGAAGACCCCAGTCTGAAGAGAGCAATTCATCATGTGTAAAAGCTTTAAAGTATTTAAAAGATCCATAGAATGTTTTAAAAAACGGGGTTGGGACCAGCATCTCAGCATTAACCTGGACAAAACTGTGCAGTGATTCCTCTGGAACAAAGAGACAAATTTTGCAATTTCTCTTAAGTTGCTTTAGTTCCTCGTTTCTCCAGGGGGGGAGGGGTTTGGGATTAATCTTTTTAAGTTTGAATGGTGCAACTGCTTCGAGGGCGATGAGTAGTTTAAGTAAACTAATTTTAACAGTACTGTTAAAATTGTCAACAATAAAATCGCAGGAGGAATTAGTTGTAAAGCATCAATACATTTTGCAGCCACTTCAGGGGTAAAATTACATTTCCTCACAGTTTTTGCCGAGGATTCTCGCTGGATAAAACCGGTGACATTAAAAAACACACAGTAATGGTCAGAGACGGCCAAGAGGACACAGTAGTGGACAGGCCATACGTGATGACCAGGTCCAGACTGTGTCCTTTCTCATGAGTTGGCTGTGTGACGTGTTATAATTAAGAACATTTAAAAACTCTGCAGAAATGGGGTCTAAACGTTGTCTATGTGTAGATTAAAATCACCGGTTAAAATGATCATATTAAAGGATCTATGTAATATTGATAGAAAGTCTGAGAATTCATTAATAAAAAGGGGACATCTTTTGGGCGGTCTATAGATAGCGACACATAAAATCGGGGGTTACTAAAATAATTGTGTGGTGCTCAAAACTCGTGTATTGATCAGATGAAATAGGTTTGGTGGCAAGAGTATTTATGCTTATAGAGGCAGTGCCACCTCCCCTTTTTCCATTTCTGGTTGAAAAGGCACTGCTAAAATTAGGTGGAGAGGCCTCAGCAAGAACGGCATTCGCATCCGCGCCCAGCCAGGTTTCAGTTAGAAACAATCAATCAAGATTATTATCTAAAATCAAATCATTTACAATAAAAGACTTATTCAGCAGAGAGCGGACATTTAAAAGAGCCATGTTCACTGTGGTAGGGGACTGAGTATGTAAGGAACTATAACTGAGCTTTGGTGAGAGGTCTGAGGTTATTAGTATTAACAGTGCGAGTAGTCTTACCTTTGGTGCGCTCTCTGCTGATAAAAACAGGAATATCCGTTATGGTGGGTGTGGAGAGAGACCTTTATGCTGCTGATTTCTATTGTAAGTTGAATGTTCTGTGAAAACAGGTGGGATCCGGTGAAGTTGGGGTGTAGTCTGTCCTTTTTGAAGAGTCCAGGCCTGTTAAAAATTGTTATGAAATTGACTTTGACGCCTGTGCAGTAAAGTTGTAACGCTCCTAAGGTATTACTACGACTTACAATATAGACTAGATAGGTACGCATCAACTCGTCTAAGCTAAGCTTCTAAAACTGCTGTTAAGGACCACTGAACTCATTTATTCATGTTATAGCTTTACCTTGAAACAAGCTGCAAATCTGCAAGAGGCAGCATAAGGCATTTTAAGGAGTTATCCGAAACACATCCTTAGCCGTTTTGGTTTTGTTTAATCTGAATTAAGCATTAAGACCTGCAGTCTGAATGTAGCCTTGGTTGTTAATGTTGGTGTTCAGTTCAGGGAGTCTGCACAGGCTAAAGGAACTCGAATGTAAAGTGGTGATTAAAGCCACTGTCATTTAGGCAGGAATTGTCTGAAGGTTTTTTCTTTTCACCTCTGCCCTGACCTGCCAAACATTTTGATATTCAAGGATTATTTTATCACATAAAATGTTTGTGTTGACGATGACTGATTTGACTAAATGTGACACTTGGCTAGTCTTTTGCTGACTCTTGTGGTTCTCCGAGGAGGATGCACCTTTTGCTATATGTCCTGTGCTTTTATTAATTGACAGTTTATTACATAAATAACTACACATTTTGCAATATGACTGTTCTGATACTCATTTAGATGTGATTGCTAGAACTGAATTATATAGCTTTCTAGAGTTCACGCTTGATTGTACTTTACTTGAATTCCTATTGAAAGTGTCTTATTTTTGCACTTGCTTCATACAGGTGTTTGACATAGACTCCATAGTCCTTGACTTTAGGCAAAAATAAGTTCAGTATTTTGTACACAGAATGACGATAACCCACTATGACCAGTCAACCTCTCCAGCTTTGCCAGTTCAGCTAGGGCTGGGTACGTCTTTGTTTGTTTTCCTCAGGTACCAGTAACATACTTGGTTAAATGCACTGCAGAATGTCTGGAATACTCGAGTTATTATTCACAACCGATTTCCCTGAATATTACAACGTTTTCTACAGCAAATAGTGAAGTACTTGATGGAGCAACTTTTTCGTAACTTGGAGTTGTTTCCCAGGATGATGAAAAATGAAAATCAAGGAACCCAGCCCTAAATTCAAGTGTCCCGTTTGCTCAGGGTCTGTAATCCAACATTTGCTAAAGGAATCGTCGATGTTGTTTGTACTCCTCTTTGGTCCACTCAGTCACAAGAGACGGCTACATTGATTCAAACCACTCGTGTCCAAAGTCTGGCCGTGGGCAGAAAGATAGACTTGGCCCAGAAGTCACAGACGCGTCAAACAAGAATGTAAATTGGATATCTAATCAAAATTGGTATACTATTCGGATGAACGGTCTTATTTTCATATTGATTTATTATTATTACTTCTTACTTCTGGTTCGCTAAAGGAAGAGCTATTAAAGCTGTGGTATCAATGCGATTTCGCCCCTATCCGGCGATTTCAACCAACGTCGGGGAATTTTCTGTTTTTTTCCTTCTTGAATCGATACCGGCTGACAAGTCAAGTAGCGTGCACGAAAAAATAATTACCCCGTGCAAAACACCGTCTCTCCATTGCATCTATCCTGTGCGGAAGCCTGTGTGAACCGGAAGTACAGCCCCATTGTCATGGCAACGTTGGACAAATCAACATGTAGACTCTAAAGGAAAGTTTGGATGTGTTTGGTGCAAAGTTTAGCTGGAGGAGGTTGTTTCAGTGCGAACGGATTAAAGGGGAAAGGACACTGCCGTTTTATGAAAACAGCAAAATCCCACAGACCTGACGCTGATGTTTGTCGTAGCAAGCGCCATGTGCTAAGAAATAGCCTTTCTCAGTGAAGCAAAGCTCACATAAACAAATCTGATAAGTTAGCGCTCGCATCACGAATTAATAAAAGGCTTCATTAGCTATCCACCATTTCCAGAAATAAGTCAGTAAATTATTGACATTGCTGATCCCGTGCGAATGCACTTAATTAAACATTGCCTGACGTCCTGGGGTAATTTTAGTTTTACAGACGTCCCCAGGTAATTCTAATCCCGTTTGAATAGGGCTGTAATAAAGATTAAAAAAAAACAATTTTCTTCAGAAAATATGGCCCTCAAAATGCAGGAAATAGTGTTTAAGAGGGGTCTACATTTAAATTTTTTCCGCTGTGAAAAAATCTATAGATCTACATTCTAAATGTGACATTTGTGAAAGAAAAAACTGACAATTTAATTTTGAGTGGCATTTGTTTAAGGGACGTATAATTGATCTGTAACCTGTCGTTTGCAAGATAAGATCAGATAAGATATTGATCACTGGAGAAAAGAGGCCATTCACCTTTTCACTCAGAAACTCACTTTTAAGGAAGTCGCTTAGTATCGGTTAATATCGGATATTAGCAGATACTCAAGCCCCCAGTATCGGTATCAGAAGCAAAAAGCTGTATTGGTGCGTCTCTAGTAGTACCTGGATCTGGGGTGGATGCAGCTGGTCGTTGTCTAGGTTCAGCCTCATTATGTGGCAAGAAAAGGGGTCAGTTACAACCTGAATACTGAATGACCAGGTTATTTCATCAATGGATTTTTCCTTCCCTGATGGCACGTGCATATTCCAAGATGACAATGCAATTTTTTTTTAGCTAATGTTTCCTAACTCTTTAATTTCCGTTGCCAGTTATATTGACATGCTTTTGGACAATTCAGTTATTTTAAGTAAGTTACCATAATTTTACACATTTGGCCCGCGTACCTGTGTTTCACTGTTTGTAACCCGTCCCACTTCTTAAATATAAACCCATCGACTTCAAACCTGCCTCGTCATGCTCCCTCAGCAGTAGGACAGCCCCAGGGAGAAGAGCATCGGTAGATTTCAGAAACCGTTCTCTCATTCAAAACCTTTAAAATCACGATTAAATGCTTTTCTTTTTTTTTACAGAAAGTGTTGCGACAGGGTAAATGTCAGGCTCCCAAGAGAGAATGCTGTGGGAAGGCGCGTGAGTTTGTAGGTTAAACAACAGTGACGTAGCAGTAGAAATGAAAAGGGAGCTTTTGTAAACCGAGATTAGGGAGAATGCATGAAGCAAGATTTGTGCAACTGAGCTACTCCTTTTGTTGGCAAAGGTCAGTGCTGCCAAATCCATAAATGTTTGAAGGCGCAGCGGCTGAAAATAGCTGTAATACTGTATCAGATTTGGATATTTTACCAGAAAAAACACTAATAGATAAATTGCGTTTTTTTTATGTCCATGAGTTAACAGTGTCTGTTCACGTTAGTCTCGGTCAGCGTGTTTTGGCCATAGCCAGAGGTTGGTTTCAAAACATGTACCTGGTCAGACAGGTTTGGCCCTGGCCTGGGCAGTGGAGTCCAGGCACCGGGGAGGGAGGGCCTGTCAGTGAAAACACCACATTAAGGTTTGGGACTGACCTTGGGCTGTGGCCAAAGCACGCTGACCTTATCATAACGTGAAGTGAATAATAATAAAATAATACATTTTATTTGTAATGCATTTACATTTGACACCAAATCTCAAAGTGCTGCATTGGATGACAGAACGTGAACATTACTGCTGTCCTCTGATTGGCCAGAAGAGAGAGGACCGCCCTCACTAAAACATGCAGGACATACGGATTTAATATTTCACAACATCAAACCGCTGTTGGAGCAGGATTAACTGGTGTTAGCATAACATCAGCATGTAGCATACCTTCATAGTTGTCTTTTAGCTGCTTCTTTCCTCTAGTATTTACCGTGGAACCTCTGAATCATTCCATAAACTCCACCAAAAGGCAGTATTTGTCCACATTGTTCTCATCGCGGCTCACAAAAGTTTTCAACGCTTTTCTGTTTTTCCTTCACTAATGTGTATTCCACCGTGTGCATCTGGGTAGTGCTGCTAACAACTATTGCGATACTGAATAGAAGCGTGCTATGTGGAACCGCAGCTTAAGGGATTCTTATCTACGAAAGGCCCCATGTAAAGGCAGCTTACTTTCTTGGCATCACCCGTGCTGATTGTGTGAAAAGAATTTGTGGTTCAAATGTACTTGTGAAGAGTATCATAAACACGCCTGTCACTATCCATTTATTAATCTATTAACGCTGCAGTGCATAACCCTTTCTCTTGTAGATTAGACTCAAATAATTGCGCCCCCAAAGAGCTGTCTACCTTCTGCTCGGATTTGTTTGTTGGTGTTGCCGTCACTCCGCTTCGCAGTCTTAAAGTTGTAAAATGTGCAACATGTAAATTCATGCCGTGGGAAATCTGCCTCTTGTGTGACCAAACGATGGGACTGGTTGGACCTACAGTAGCGTTTGGTGGCAGCTGTTTAAATTTAGCCCTGACTCGTGGATTATTGAAATAGCAGACAGTGTTAAAAGAGGTCAGTGTATGGTTAAACCTCATCTGAGAAGTATAAGTATGTGCACTGCCTGCCGTACTTATGTTTAATTGCCTTGCTCGTAGAATAGTATGCCACTTGAACCTATTTCCTGATATTGGGGATAGTGTATAATCTAGGACCTTTAACTACATATTGGGGCTGGGCGATATGGCCAAAAAATTAAATCTCTATTTTTATTTTATTTTATTTATTTATTTTACTCAGTTTGGACGATTACGATTTTAATCGATTTTATTGGAAAAAAACTTAAAAAGGTCTCCTGATCTTTCGTATGAAGAAAACTGCTCTAAATCCTGCTCATTAATACTTCAAGATATAGCCTAAAATTAGGCCCGGTAAGATAACCCTTTATTTAAAAATGGTTATTTCTTAAATATTCGTTGTCTGCTCTCAAAAGTAAAACTTCTTAATAAGTCATGAGTTTTCAAAAGTGTTTGTTTTATCTTCATGCCTCTGCTGTGATTGACAACCGTCTCCATGGAGACTCAAGGGGAAAGGGGCGGAGTTAAAAAGATGCACCGCTCAGAGCTGAGTGAGAGAGAGGCACAGGAGCAGACCCAGGGAAAGTCTGTTTTAGCGGAGGAAAACTCCACCGCGCACTCTTACAACACAACACGCGGCCTTTGTGAAGCAGTAGAGATCGTCAGAAAGTCGCTGGCTTCTCCGCTGGTGTCATTTCGCTACGGAGCGTCTAAACGCTGCTAAACTGGCCGCACGTGGGCGGTCATGGAGCGGCGGACACGATTTTACGATTTAGCCATTTTCCACATCGTCTGTTTTTAAAAGCATTAATTAATTGAATTAATTCGATATATCGCCCCGCCATACTACTTGGACAAAGTGCAGACAGTAAACATTTTGGGAGCTTATCCTGGAAGTTATTTTAAGAAGATTCTGATTGCAAATGTCTGAATGTGCTTTTGTTCCCACCAGGATTAACCGATATTACAAATACTTGGCAGAATAGAGACTTTTCGGGAATTTTAGAAATGTGAAAAGTGAAAGGCAAACATAGCTCGTGTTCTGCTGGTTCACTGCAGTTTTTTTATTGGGCCACTGCAGACTAGGAAAACCCACCCAGGCCCTACTTGGGTAAACTAATTTGAAACTAGGGCTGGGCGATATGGACCAAAAGTCATATCCCGATATATTTAGGTTGATTATCGATATACGATATATATCCCGATATTTTTTCTGCAAAGTGAGAGCTGTGAAATGAAATGTTAAGTCAAAGCCAAATACGAGTAGTTTTATCGAAAACTCACCATAAAATGTAAACATAACACAAAGCTCCGTAAGGTCCACATTTAAATAAATAAAAATTCTTGGATAAAATAGCCTATACAATAAAATAGGTAAATCTTTCTCTGAGGGCAGCATTTATATATAAAGAGATAATAAAATAAAGTGCTCGGTTTAAGATAAACTTTTTTTTTTTTTTTTTTATCAGCTTGAGATTAGCGGTTTCTTTTTGTTAACTTAATAGCTTATCTGAATTTGAAATATCCCGATATACGCGATATGGTCTAATTCCATATCTCATTAAAAATATATCGATATATCTTAAATATCGATATCGCCCAGCCCTATTTGAAACATTCTGTTTTCAAGACAATGGCCTGTCCACTGTTTTTTACATGGAATCCGAGTCTCTTTCTGGCTCCTGACCAACGTGGAATTAGAACATTGTGTGTTTTTTGCCTCAAAGCGTTTAAACTGAAACACTCTGTGCTTTTACTTTCATGGCCTGCCCCAGGCTTCACTCGACAAACCAGATCCAAGGAAGTAAAAGGAATAACCTAAATGGCACTGTGAAACGATGATAATACATTTTTAATGTACTAAACAGAGGATCTAAACAGGGTCAGCCTGTTTAAGAAAATATTACCGGCACGGTAGCGCAGCGGTAAGCACTCTCGCTTCACAGCAAGAAGGTCCTGGATTCCCACCTGGACGGGGTCTCTTTAGGCGTCGTTCCACATAGCGCGAACCGGCCGCGCACGCCACGATCTATGTGCACGTATCACACTAGCCTGCAGACCTTCTGTTTCCACCACACACACACATGCATTTGTTGTGGGCGGAGCCGCACGCTGTACAGATCATCATTAAAAGTTTTTAGAGCCGCGATGAGAACAAATGTGGACAAATGCTGTCATCTGGTGGGAGTTATGGAATCATTCAGAGGAGCCAAGCTGTATTAAAACAGAAAATAAACTGCTAAACTACGAACAATGAAGGTAAGCTACAGGTAAATGTTATGCTAACACCAGCTAAAGCTGCGCTAACAGCGGCTAAATGCTATTATCGGCAAAATCCCTTTTTAGCACAGCCGTATGATGTTGTGAAATATTAAATCCATATGACCTGCGTGTCAATAGTGAGGGCTGTCCACTCTCTCGTTGCCAATCAGAGGCCAGCAGTCTGTTCACGTCACATCACACACGGGGTAGCCCGCTTTGGCCACAGCCAGAGGTCGGTCCCAAAACCTATACCTAGTCAGACCAGTTTGGCACTAGCCTTTGTTATGGAAAAGCTCGACAAAGCGGGTGAAAGCCATTCGGCTGACGAGCGCCTGCATGTGGAAAAGAGCCTTTTGTGTGGAGTTTGCATGTTCTCCCGTGTTGCGTAGGTTTCCTTCGGGTACTCCGGTTTCCCCTACCACTAAAAAACCTGTACAATAAGCCAGGATGAATGTGAATGTGAGTGTGTGTGTGTGTGTGTGTGTTGTGTGTGTGTGTGTGTGTGTGTGTGTGTTTGTGTGAATGTATGATGGTGGTCAGAGGGACCGATGGTGCAGATGTGTGCAGTTGCGACAGCACTTCAGTCAGTCTCCCCCAGGGGAAACTGAAGCTACAAAGGTATCTTACCACAGAGTGTGGAGTGAATTCAAAATTCTCCATGTAAAGCGCTTTGTGACCATGTCTGTGAAAGGCGCTATATAAATAAAGCTCTTCTTCTGAACCTGAAATGAAAAATCCAATTTAACAGCTTGAGCTGCAAATTGCAATGAAATCAACATCACGGTTTGGAAATGGAATGGAAATGCTTGGCAAAAGTGACGTGGCAATGTGGACAACTATTTAGATGCACAACCACAAATAGAATGTCAAATTTAAAGGCCCTGGACTAGATTTTTTTAAATTTGTTTTATTACAAAGACACAATGAAAAAGGAAAGCCACTAAGTTAAAATGTCCGTTGTGGTCCAAACTCATTCCCAACTTTCTTAACATCCTAATTCTTCACAGGGACGAGTTTGCAGCCACATTTTACAACTTGCAGGGTCAGTTTTCAGGGTCACTTTCACAGAAATGCTGAAAAACTCGCCTGAGATTCATGAAAGTGATACAAATGCTTTGTATTTAGATGCATGTGCTTTCCCCACAAATTCTGCTCCACTAGAAAAAAAAGAGAAGAAATCTAGTAAAGAGCCTTTAAAGGAACACCGCGTACCATTTTGGATTCTACTGTTGCTACCGAGCAGCTAGACACATAAATGCTATTTTTGCAGTGAGTAATAGTGGTGTGGCTTTTAAAGAATTATTGAATATTGACAAGAAAAGGGAAGAGGAAATGTCCAAAATAAATCAGAATTGAAACAATATTCAACAACAGCAAATTGAATGTCAAAATATAAAAAACAAAAAGTTTTTTTTTACCAATAATTAGTTGAAAAAGAGCTTGAGAGTTGAAATGAGCGCTGTGTGAACTGAATCTCGATTTTCAAACGTGAGTTACAAATCAAATTGTGATCTCGATACTTGGCAGAACAGTCGCAAAAAGATGTATTTTTCTATTCTAAATCGCTGTTGCCTTGATAAGTTTCTGTGTACTTATCGTCCAGTGACGATGCCTGTCCTCGCGTTCACCGGCTCTCGCCCTGTAAGAAGATTAGAGAGGTGTTGGTTTGGGGTGACAGTCTCAAAGCCTTTTTGAATTAGCTGCTTTCACTTCCACAAACTAACAAGACGAAGACTAAGCACACAATGTAGGAAGCTTAGATGGTTTTAATAAGACACTTATTAAAAATAGTTGTATGGTCAAAAAAAGTCACTGTATATAGGGCTGGGTACGGGTACTTTAACTATACTTTGTTTTAGATGCCGATACCTGAACAATACTTTTTCTGATACCTAGAGCTGGGTGATTTTTTAAATAATTATTATTATTTATTTATTTTTATTTATTTTTTAATAAAAAACTCTGATTTACGATAAGATTTTTTTCCTCCCCCATTTTAAACAAAATAACGGCGAACTGTAAATATATTTTAAATATATATATTTATCTTATTTAATGAAAGTGCATCAACATAAACAAAATTGCAAAGGCAACCCTTTCTCTAACTGAAAAGTCTTGTAATGCACTTTACAAGCCTGTATTACCAAGTTTCTCAAAGCGCTACACCGTCACTGTCGTACTCTACTGTTGTAGCCACAGCTGCCCTGGGGTAGATTGACGGAAGTGATGCAACCAGTCAGTGCCATCGGCCCCTCTGACCACCACCAACCACTCACTACATTTGCCAGGCATCCTGGTGTTACCAAACAGTCTCCCATCCAAGTACTGACCAGGCCCTTCCTGCTTAGCTTCCGAGGTCTGACGGGATTGGGCAGAGCAAAAGCAGCATGGCTATTGCTGTATTTCGATTGAGCTAATAAAACAAAACATCCTGAGGTGGGCTCTGTTCTTCTTGGCCCATTTATACATCAAGACCTTATTCAGAGAAGGGGGCAGAGAGCTAAAAAAAAACACATTTTTTTTGTGTTGAAAATATGAATCGATTTGACCTACCAATCGATTTTTTTCCCCAGCCCTACCGATGCCTAAAAATGTGTTGTCTAGAACCAGAAAACAGAACAACAATGTTAAGTTTAGTGTAGTTTATTAATTTATTTCAACAGGGACAATGTGCAAACACATTAATTAAAGATGCTCTGCACCAGATTTAGCTTGAGCTAGTTTCCATCTGTAGTCCTGAGCAGGTGAGTTACGAAATGTACAATATAAAATATATTTAACCACTCAAAACATACAATACAAATATTCATTCATTCATTCACCTGTTACAGCCATCAGTCCACTTGAATCATGCTACAATTACTACATAAAACATCACTAAAGGTCATATTTACATTTACAGTTATCGGTGCTGACATGACTGGTTTTCCAACAGCACTTTTACGAGAGAAATCTTTCAGGTCTAAGGAAAGTTTCAGATTCTGTGGGAGTTTGTTCCATTCTTTGATGCCTTTGAATGAGAAGGATGTCTGAGCAAAGGCCGAGCTACGTTTAGGTCATTGCGACTCGTGGACCTGGAGCTCCTGGTCATCTGCTCAGAACAGAGCTGGACAAATGTTTTCAGTGGTGGAGGTGCAGTATTATTCAAAATTTTAAAAACTAATCGCACATTTGCGTACACAATTAAATGATCAAAGTTAAACATGCTGTATTTTCCAAGGATCAGACAGTGATGGTATCTCAGTGGCTTTTGTCTCGCACTTTAACAGCTTGAATATATAGAGATTTTAGAGGTTTTATTGTTGTGTCACTCGTCTGTGACCAACAAGAAATACAGTAATTAAGTTTGGAAGACGGGCAAATTACATATCGGTTCATCTCTAATGTGAAGAAAGATTGGAAGAAAATGGGGGGAAATAGGAAATATTAGTAATAAAAAAATGAAAAGTCTGGAAAACAAGAGAATATTGGGGCAAAAAATAAGAAATGTGTTAAAAAATTTGGAATAATGTGGAAAAAATAAATTAAAATTGGGCAAAAAAAATGAGCCGAAACAACCAAGTCACTTCCTTCTAGTGCGTCCCTGGATCTGAAGATATAAGATCCCCCCCCGACACCGTAGTGATATCGTTTACCGGCCCTAACTGCATAATGTTTTAACGTCGTCCTGTGTTTCCCATGTTCATGCCTCAACATCTGTATCTTTTTTTCTTTTTTTTTGCCTCGACAGAATCGACCGGCCCGGCCAAAGTGGTGAAAGCTGGGAACCCGCCCAAGTCCCGACGAGGAGGAAAGGTAAAGCGCCTCTTAATCTATGCTCCTCACACCACGGGACACATGACGGACGTTTCCAACCAATCACGGTCCAGTGTAAACTCTTCTTAAGGCCTTTGTTCATTCAGTTTTTCTATTTTCCCAGGTTGGAGACTTTGGCGACACTAACAGCTGGCCAACACCGGGAGAAATGGCGACGAAAGACACCCAGGTAACAGTTTAGTCCTGTACGAAGTCTTGTACGTAGTTTTACAAATTTCCTCCCCATGATTCCTAAGATGCTCTCACAAAACCTTAACCTGGCAGACCTCTCCTTGAAAACTTCTGTGGGAGTTTGAGCGCGCAAGGTATCAATTAAACAGAAGGTTGTCATTAGAAGAAGTCCGTACTTCCTGAATTAAGCTGAAAGCGACCAATCGGTAAGCGTCTGACACGATCCCAGCACTTCGATTGGTTGTTCAGTTTGATTGATGACCGTGTAGCTGTCGAGAATGCGATGCAGTCGCCTGTAATGGGTGTTTTAGAGGTTATGATTACGCAGGAGCTAAACATCACATCCACCACCAGAGCCGTCTGCCACAGAGACGTTTAACAGCTTTTACTATTCGCAAGTTTGCTATTCAAAGAGGAGGAGAGAGAATAGAAAGTGCCACATTTACCCTATAAATAAGAACTTTTTAATTTTACTTTTATGCCACTGAGAAATGCAGTAGTTGGCGTTGTGGGCCAAGTATACCGTCTACATTTAGTTTTATGGATCAGACAAAATGTTATGCACAGACAATATTTTATGAGCTGTTTTTTATATTTATCTGCTCACGGCACTTGGATATGAAATGTTTTGAAATGGTATTGAAATGTATTTTTTTGCCTTTTATCATCTAACCTTTTACATAATGTGTTGGCCATAATAATGCGTTTGGATTATCCTCCTTCCAAAATGCTGACCACATCAAATCCATAGATTATTCATGTAAATCTAAAGTAGGGATTTGGCACAGATTCCTCAGTTTTGACTTTTCTGTGTTTGTCCCAACGGTCACGTGACTGAAGTCATATGACTCTTCAGATTCCTGGGTGATGTGTTTAGCCTCCTTATGGCCGTTATTTGACCTGCGACGTGGAGCTCGGGGCATTTGTTGTCCTGCGTGACTGACACACGTCCCGTTCAGATAGACTGCTGCCTCGGCTAGTTTGCTACGGGACATTGACGCTCGCATTTGTGCGGAGCGAGCCATGAAACTATACACGACTACGCCCTAACCCTCACCCCTAACCACTCGCTACAACTCCAGTTAACCATCTCACACGAACGCCACTCTGCTGTCTCTTACGTTTGTAAACTGAGCACTAAAGGACTTTAACTCATTAACCCTCTTCCTTTATCACCTGTCTGTCACTCTCAGGTAACTTTAAACCCCCTCCTCTGTCTAGTCACCATGAGTACAGCTGAGTCCCGTTACTGCCCCGTAAATCTTTCTCTAATTTACATGACAGAGGGGCTGACTAGATAATCTCCTGTTTATATTTACCGTGATGAACAGGGGAGGTTCTTGTCGCTGGGGACCTGGCGCAGGCGCACCCCGTAGCTTACAACTAAAACAAAACTTTAATCGAAGCTGGAATCATGTCCGAGACGACAGCGCTCAGTAGGGCTGAAAGATATATATCGTTTAGGGCTGCAACCAACAATTATTTTGTAATCGATTTAAAAAGAAAAAGTGTCTGCTATGGCGACACTTCGAACCTCATGACTCACCTGTGTGACCGTCACCACAACTCTATAGCCAATGCAAGTAAGTTAACGTTCGCGTATATATAAGCCGTGTCGTGGCTCCCTCTATATTGAAATGGCACAATGCGTTACAGGGCTCCTGGAGGGCAGATTAAAGTTGGTCGCCAACGCAATAGATTCACTCTCGCCGCATTATTATGAATTTAACAATGATTACTGTCTGATGGCATTTTCCCAAATCTGCAGAGTGAAAGCAAACTGGAAGGACACAAACTGAGCACAATATTCCTGATATAGAGGGTTTATCTAGTTAAAAATATTCTAGCACGGTTCTGGCGCTATAAATAGTACATGTAATACCCTCCAAACGTTTAACAATACATAGTTATAGTTCATTTACTTTGATGTGAAAAGTTGCACTTTTGATATGGCTTTGTCTGTATTTTGCAATATAACAAACACTGTTATACTTTTTTGAAACTATTTCAGTTTGTGTAGGACTATCCATTCTTTCTGAACTTATTAACACACATAAAAAAAGACCGCGATAATACTGAAAACCTTGATAATTTTAGTCACAATAACCGTGAGGTAAAAGTTTCATACCGTGACATCCCTAGTCACCGCAGTAATCTTTTAAGTTCACCTGACCCTGGAGTTACACATTTTTATGAAGGTCAAGACAAGGATAGACTCATGGGTAACAGTGAACACCTTTGTGACATGTATATGGCAGCAACTAGTTTGAATGTATTTTTTAAGCGCCTCCACAGTCGATGTTATTGGGGCTAAGCGTAGTATTAGCTGTGATCTCCGCCTGTCCCAGGGCCTGACTCCAGTCAAAATCAGCAGGAGCACGCATGCAAATTATATTGTCTACAGGCGTATTGAAATTTACACCGGGGTCAAAATGACCTGATAAGCCAGTCACACTCATGCCCCGACCACGCAGCAGCAGGAGGAGGAGGTGGAAAAGCAAGGATTTCACCAAGGCTGCATCAGGCTAGCACTTTCTGTGTCATCTGTTAAGCAGTCAGTTCCTCCAGGATTTCGTGGGCATTTTTTGTGATTGTTGCTGGCTAAAATGCCTGATTTCGCGGGCCATTTTTCCAAAGGTTGCGATGAAAAGATGCTTAAAACAATAGTATATTTTTGCATCAAACTTTTCTTTGCATTTTACATCGGTTTTAACCAAAGAGTCTCTGGGAATAAGAAATTGGTGTTATTGTAAATAAAAAAAAGTTGGAGGCCCAAACCCAAAGTAAAACTCATTATTTGATCTATATTTATACTTGTATATTTTTTGGTAGAGTTTATACATTTTAGGCAGAACTGTTACATTGATTTCTTGTCACAAAATAAAGTGCAAATATATACATAATTATCGGTGTCATTATCGGTATTGGCACATGGGAAATTATCGGTTATTGAGTCACTAGTTGTATCATCTAAAAAACTGAACTATTTTTTCTCCAAAAAAAGACACTGAAAAGGACAAAGTGGTTCAACGGCCCACATATTGCACATGTAACAGGGAATTATAACATCAGCTTAATGCTACATGCTAATGCTAGGTTTGAGTGCAGTTTGCTGTGTCAAAACATCCATATGGACCTGATTCTGACTTGACTTTATTTCTGTGAGGTAAATACTATGTTAGATCGCCAGAAAACGTCTAAAATAACTGGGGAAATGAATGATTTCCATAGCAGAATTCCTTTCCTCGTTAGGTCCCGCCCCCAGCATGACTCGTTGCTGTATCTATTGTATCTATTGAGGATGTGGGCGGAGTTTAGTGTTTAGATACACTCTATTCCTAATCATGTTTAAACGGTTACCCCACCGCTACCTCTGAACATGACCCGGCTCACCTCGTCACCTATTTTAGGCTGAAATGAGTGTCGCGTCACCGGAGACTGGAATAGTCCACTGGCTCCTGGTAGAGGGGGAAGAGGGCGGGGCCAAGCCTGGGAAGGGATGTCCTTTTAGGGGTCCCCTTTGATAAGCGCTCTCTGAATGCTGGAGCAGAGCGGGGGCTATTTATAAAGTCTGGCTACTGACAGTCACATAGGTTTGAGAGATGGTTTCTTTGGATCGAATGGGATATGAATATTGAATTCACAGAGGAGAAATTGAAATACTTTTAGGAGTTTATGTTCTGTTTCAGCCCTCCCCCACCATTTGGGAGAGTGTAGTGTTAGAGGCCCGATATATATCGGCGAGCCGATATTTAGGGATTTTACAATATCGGCTATCGGCCCATCTAGTGCTGATAAAAGCCAATATCTCCAGGACTGAAAGTGATTAAGACGTCCCGGTTTTTTGCATCTGAAAGGCTTTAAAACGAGTCCCCCCACAACTCCCTAGGCCTCAGGGGAGCGAAGAAACATCGTGATGAAAACTCGTTAGCTACAAGTTTGTTAAACACAGGTTTCACTAAACCGCAGTCAAAATGGACATGCATCTTTTTGAAGTGCAGAATCTAAAGAATTCAATCACGGAGTTCGTTTTAACCACCGCAATTGTATATGATCACCGTGCAAAATGCCACAGCTAGCAACAGTATGCTAATGCTAACGGAAGCATGCTAATGCTAACGGAAGCATGCTAATGCTAACGGCAGCATGCTAATGCTAACAGAAACTTATCAAAGCTGGGACAGAAACTATGATTGAATCACCTAAAGTAATAAAATAAAATTGGCCACCTCTGGAGTGGCACAGTATTTGTTTTACAGGATTATAGGCCAGACATCGGCCAAAATATTGGTCAAAATCGGCATTGGCCTTAGAAAAACCCATATCGGTCGACCTCTGGTGTGTGTGTACCTGGTTAAGATGACATAGTGGGTAGAATATCCAAAAGTTCTAATCCGTTTCTATTTTTGTAGAGCTCAATAGGTTGCGTTCACGTGACGTCACAACATTCTAAACAGCCTATAATCTACACTTAAGGTGGTGGGCAGGTAAGAATAGGATTGTTTAGTGACATCACACACAATAAGATATTTCCAGGTCCAAATTGTTGAGAGCTCCATAGACACAAACAGCAAAAAACTAAATTTATCCTTAATCCTCTGCTGAAATAACAGATAAAAGGCCAACTGTTTTACACCTAATTACAATAATTTACGATTTCTCCAGGCAAAATGAAGATCTTTATATTTTTCAAATAAGGCTTCATTATGTATGGGACAAAATAATTTGATAGGCATGATAATCCAATGGCCGCTGGCTGCTCTGCTTTATGATCCACTGCTGTAGTACCTCCATATAGCCTCTAGTTTCCCATTGAAAAGCATTGGACTTTAGACTCGTTAAAAACAACTTTAATGCCTGGTTTCTATTTTTTAAACACTTTTTATGGCTACATATTCCTCCTGACATAACGCTGGGTTAGTCACAATTAAAGAAACCAGGCTGGTTTTCCAAAGAATTTTTTTTAAAATCTCGTACTAATGAGGGTCGGACTGTTGGAGCATGGGAGCTGCACGAGCTACACGTCACGCAAGGGCCGAGTCTACAGTGAAGATCCCGCACTTATGCCCTTTTTAGGAACATGCTTCGTCAGAGCTGGGGAGGAGGAGTCTGTAAATCTGCCATGATTTCCCCCTCGAACGTGGTCATTATGGTAAACGGGGAGGAGTGAGGAGGAGTTGTCTATTCTTTTAACGGTCTATGGTATAATCACTCACCTTTCGGCGAAATTCGCCGTTTTGAAACCAAAATAGGTGACCTACGTAAATCGTGTAAAATCGATGAGAAAATATTTGGGGGGGGGGGGGTTATGGTAGATGTGGGCTTTGGCGTGGGAAATATCTGTGATTTAAGGCCGTGGATCAGTGAATACAATTCTAAAACCTCGCCGCGCCGTCTGTTTACCAGCGGGCCACTGCTCTTAACTCTGGCGAGTCCACGGTGTAGCTCGCGCTAGCTCCGCTGCTGTGCGACTGTATTCCAGTTCTGTGGCGGTAAACTGCTGTTTATGGCTCTGACACATGCCCTGGCAAACCGGTAACCAGCGGGGTCCGCACGGTGCCCATAAGCAGCCACAGTGTGAAGTTACAAAGCTAGTTTCAGTCCTCTGCTCAGCGGTGCGCACTCATTTAGATAAAGCCCCAATGCGGAGTTTTTGAACTACAAATTAGCTTCTAAAACAATCTTATTCACATGATTAATTTACCAAATTAACACACATGCGATTGAATATCTGTAGCTTCATTTTCCACTATGGATTTACCAATTAAGTAACTGAATTTTTTTTTAAATAAATAATAATAGCTTCACAGCTAGAAGGTCCGGGTTCGATTCCCACCAAGGCCGAGCCTTTCTGTGTGGAGTTTGCATGTTCTCCCCGTGTCTGCGTAGGTTTCCTCCGGGTACTCCGGTTTCCCCTACCACTAAAAAAACATGTACAATAGGCCAGGATGAATGAGAGTGTGTTTGAGAGTGCACATGGGGACAACGGATGGAAATTAGCCCAATTCGGTGTGGCTTGTTCATTAACTTGCACTGTCCCTACCAAATAAACCAATAAACAATAAACCAATAAACAAAAAGGAGGCCATAATATTTTTGACTCATGGCTGAAGTCAAGTTTCTCCAGCTCTCCGAAATGCATCAGATTGATGCTTTAAGAAATGGAATTTAAAAAAAATTCTTCCGGGGGAGCATGCTCCCGGACCCCCCAAGAGGGGGAATATCCTCCTCACCTTTTTCACCCCTGACCCGTTTTCATGCCTATTTGATAATTAATGTTATTTATTTATTTATTGGTTTATTTGGTTGGGACAGTGCATGTTAATGAACATGCATAGGTCTCATGCATGTAAACACGCCACACCGGATTGTAGCCTTGGGCTAATTTCCACCCGTCATAATTAATGTTAGAAAAGCATAACTAATTCCAGAATAAATGTGATATTATTGTGTAATCCGATGTTTAAAAAGAGCCTTGTAGTCGGCTTTACAGCAGGTTAAAAACTTTTAAATCCCATTATAGTGAATAGGGCTAACGCCCCGTTGGACGATGGAAGTGGAGCGATGACGACATCACTTAACAAACCCAGTCTATAATAACTACGGCAACTGTCAAACTGCAGGTTTAACTTTTGGTTAAAATCTCCGTCATTACTGGGACAATCTACATGAAACAAAAAAAAATAGTCTCAAAGTTCAATGTCTTCTCTATCAGCACGTATAAACCAAGGTCCTATTATTTTCTCATAAAAGTGTCCAAAAGTGGTGACAATAGTCAGAAACGTTGGTCAGTGGAAAGTCCTTTCTGCCATAAAAATATGGCCGGTATGTGAATCACTACCAAACTGATAGGTACACAATTTGTCAATTTTCTGTTTTAGGGATTTCATTAATGATTTACAGAATTAAACCAAAAATGACTGCTCAGTGTTATGGGAATTGGAGTTACTGTCATATTGGAGTTGTTGTTCACATAAAAGCTCACGGGAGTTGTTCCGCGGCTTTAATTTAATTAAATATGATTTTAAGCTGATGATGGTATATGGGCCAGTGGCCAGTGGCCAAAAATCAATTTCAAACGTAACATTAAAATCATAATACTGTATTTAACCCTGGGTTGTATAGAAGAGTGCCGATAAAATACTTGGAGAACAGCCCTGAACACTCAGACCTTGAGGGACGGGTGTAGCCTGTAGACAGTTTGGTACGTCAACTAAACTTAATACAAAGCAAAGTCTTCTTTTTAGCCTTTTAGTCCAGTTTGTAAGTATTTTTAGGTCATCAAATATTTAGCTTTGAAGTATCATTTCTGTAGCTATTAATATGAGTGGAGTTATGTAACATTTGAAACTATAAATACCCAAGTGAATAGGCCAAATCTCACGGTACTATATACTATAGGAATTCATTCTGTCAAAGTGATGAAGCCAAATGCTAAGCCTAGTGTAATCTTCAACATATTTGTTCAATGTTGACATTTGTTTAAACTAGAGCTGCACTCTTCTTACCATAGAGGTTCCCATGTGTACTGTCCCTCCTGTTCATTTCCTCATGCTGTGCTGTCTGTGTCCATCTCATTGTGCTGTGTCTAAACTGCTGTTCCTCCTCTGTTCAGATGGAGGCAGTGTCGAGCCCCGCCACTGTCAGGCAGGTCAGAGACTCGTGGAGATCGGCCGTAAGTTCAAACCGGCTGCAAAAATAAAATAGAAAATACTAATATTAATGATGAAATCCTAAGCTTAAACACATCATGCACATCAAGCTAATCCTCCAAATAAGTACTCCGGCCATGAGCTCTTGAGGAGGCTCGCTCACTGCTCCTGACAGGTCGTCTCAGGGCATTGATGGATAGATCAGCTACAGAAGACTGGGGACTCTTCTTTACCTGAACTCTGTGGTTCTTCAATGTTCACCAAGTACAACCTCCATAAATATGTCACCTTCCACATACAACCTCATAACATGTTTCACTTTCCCAGTACCATCTCATCCAATACCTTCCAAGTACCATCTCATGAAATATTTGACCTCCCAAGGACAATCTCATGAAATATTTGACCTCCCAAGAACAAACGCATAAAATATTGGACCTTCCAAGGACAATCTCTTGAAATACTTTAGCTTCCAAGTACCATCTCGTGAAATATTTGACCTTCCAAGGACAATCTCAGAAAATATTCGACCTTCCAAGGACAACCTCATGATTACTCAAAAAGTGGGTCAAAACAGAGCTCCAGGTCTGTTTTTATGACAGAACTATATTGTAACATGGCAAAAATTTTTTTACATAATACCCCCCCCCACGCATTAATTTCATAACCCTTTGTAGTAGCATTTTAAGTGTCTAGCTGATATTAGCATGTTTGGCATCGCTGACACCGCCTTGCCACAATTATGCTGATCTTGTAGCTTGGAATGTTCCGCTGTGTGGCTTTAAAATCACAGTGCCAATTTGAAACATTTATTCTGTGATACTTACTGACTTGGAGACTAAATTTTTGTTTGGAGTAAAAACTTCCTTTTGGTGCAGTTTCCTGTACAAATGTTGGTACTAATGTATTCTTATTGTACAGGATTAGAATATGGGGGTCTTTTTACAAAGTGAAACACTGTCAAGTCAATTGAAATTTCTGGTAGTTTATAAACCAACTCTTATGTAAAAGCATGTTTGCCGTGACAATATGGTTCCTTCATCACGGTGCATGTTTTCCTGTGAACAGAACCGTCCTGAGTTTGAACTGGCTGCATGGTTTTGGTTGGTTTTGGTGGTGTGAGCAGCTGATAGTGGAGTGTTTTGAATAAAAAGCATTTATCAGCTCTGTGCGAGGGGAGATAAAACCGTACCAGCCCTTGGTCTCACACTGAGGGCGGCAACCTTTAAATACAACTACTCTCACTGTATGGAGTCTCAATAACGATCTAAAACTACCACATAATGAACTTCTACTTGATATGCAGTGGTCCCTCGTTTATCGTGGGGGTTACGTTCTAAAAATAACCCGCAATAGACTAAATCCACGAAGTAGTCTGCTTTATTTTTTACAATTATATATGTTTTAAGGCTGTAAAACCCCTCACCACACACTTTATACACTTTTCTCAGAGAAAGTAAACGCGGAGTCGGACCCGCTCATGCCCGGCCTGTCTTGCTGTGACTCTGCGGTGTGCGTTGAGGCTCACTCTATGACTAGCCAATCGGGACGCAGAACACAATGCGCATATGGCGGGTTATAGCGAGGGACCACTGTATGCGAAGGGATCGAATCATTTGTTAAAGTAAAAACATGAGTAGCTTAAAGGCTTGAGACCGGTTGACAGTCGCTCACTCCTCCTGACTGGTCAAAATCGAGAAACTTTATATTTTATGACCCCAGTTTGACCCAGTGGCTGTATGGGGTGGTTAGCTCGGCGCCTACGCTTTTCATCTAGGCCTCTGGACGTTCCAGGACCAATTTTATTTAGCTTTTTAGGGTTTCTGGTAGGTTTTCTGGATGAAATGTGTGCGTAACCATCAGCAGAGAAGGCCTACCAGAAAGGAAAGCAAAGGTGCCAGGCGCTAAAAGGTCAAATATGCACTACTAGCAAGTTTTATTTTTCCTCCGTAATGCAACTTTAAGGTAAGATAGGAGGCGATTGTTTGAAACATTAGTCGGTGTAAAGTGTAAGCAAATGTATTACTAAGAGAACTAATAATATTGCTCATGTAGATGTAAAAGGTATTGTGTGGTAAAAAGAGAACCATGAGCTCAACATCTGTTGACATTTTCTGCATGGTAAACAGCTGTCAGAGTAACGTGTCTTGTATCATTAGAAAGTTTAGTTAACCTTTTGCTTATTTTCAAAATTGTATTTCTCCTTTGTCTGCGCAGCCTCCGAAGCGGTCGACGGCGAAGAGGGAGTCTAAGGAGAAGCGCGAGATCATCGAGGAGAGCAAAGAGAATCTCAAGGCCAAGTCTGACGACTCCGGAGAAGACAAAAACCCAGACGAGGACGGGCAAAGGAACGGGCCCAAGAAGAAAGGTATAGATGAACTTATTTCTTCAATGACATGTCCCTTTAATCTTTGTTATGGACTCAGTACTGCAGCGCTATGGCCTATTTATAGCATCTGTACGACCATGTGGAATCATGAATGTATTAGTGATGATTCACTCCTGTTTTCTGCACGCTGTTAACTCCACACACTAGGGCCACGTCACTTTGTTTTCCTTCTGTCATTTCCTCTGATCTGCATTACACACTGACCACAGAGTGAGACTAGTCAGTGGCGCCACCTGCAGGACGCTGGTGGCTCTGCAGCAAGAGTCTATTATTTAAACTGTAGTCAGAAGCACAAACAGCGAGACATATAACAACAGAAAAAAAAATACTCAAGTTTATGAAGCAAAAGTTAATATGATTTATTTGTTATTACACAAATTAGTTTATTTGTGTAAGACATTGATATAACTACACCCAAAAAATGGGGTTACTGCAACATTGGTATGAACTACATAAACCATGATCCTCTGTAATCATTTCAAGGTGGCAGCACTGAAATGGAGCAGTTTTTATAAAAAAAAAAAAAAAAAGGGAAGTTTTTTTTACTACACTCTCCAGTCAGACTGGTTCATGAATGGCATGTGCTAATGCTAAATTGTCCTGTCACTCATTTGTGGTTTACTCCCTGTGCAGGTAACAAGCAGAAGTGGGTGCCCCTGATGATCGAGGTGAAGTCGGAGGGACCCAGAGAGAGATCGGCGTCCCGGAACAACAGTCGACCAAACGAGAGCCCGAGAGTGCCGCCCAACGCCAGGAACGACCTGAGGGGTGAGGAATTTCCATTCCAGAACTGTTATTTACGGATTTAGCCGCCACAAATGCCAGTTTGTTTTTGACTGTTGTGGTCGTATTTGCCTGATGAGGGCAGTGAGCGGATGACGCAGCAGCAGCAGGAGGAAGTGGGCGTGTGTCAAACAGAGCAGCTACTTCTGCCTTTTTAACTCTACTGTGTACATTTGTTTTAACAAATGCGGAAATTGAGTTTAGTTTACAACAACACAACAAGCAGGTTAAACAGAAGTGGAAAAATGACTCAACCAGAGGTACAGTTACTCTGAAACATTACTGGTGTACGTTATTACATTTACAAATAGTTTAGTCTGATGTTGGTGGCATGTGGGTGTATGTTGTCACTTCAAGATAGATATATAGTTATTATGAAGATTGCAAGAATCCAATATAAGTATATCGTGAATGATAGGAAATGAACAAATAAAAGGTTTCTGCACAAACCGCTTTTGAAAACACAAACTAAATACTTGCAGTGTAATAAGTCATGCAAAAAGGGTCTTTATGGGGTTTTTTTAGTTCTTTTTTTAGATAGATAGATAGATAGATAGATGGACCGACCTTTATTGTCCCATGGGGAAAATTGTTTGTGAATTGCGTGACAAAAACGCCACCCGCCTCCATATTGGATCATTTAATCTGGTGCAAATGATGTCAACCTGATTAATCTTGTTATCATGAGCATCAATCAGTCTGCTATTATTGTACTTTTCATGAATAAATGTGGAGTGTATTATTCAAGCACTCTGATACAAAGTAATGCTATATGGGCTGTAATGATGATGGTGAATAACAGTAACACGGTAATATAATAGGTATAGGAAACAAAATTATACACTTGTTATAAAGTGTAACATACTGTGAATGTTGACTTAATGTAATGCATTGTTGCATTTGTTGTAAATATGTAACCAACTTAATTGTTTTGCAAGATAACTAAACATTGTTATTGTTGCAACCACATTATTATTTAAGTTTATGAACAGGGGTGGGAGTCAATAAGCTTGTGTTCTTCCCACTCCTTCCCTCGAGCTAGAAATGTTATTTTTATTTTTATTTTATTTTTATTTATTTTTTTCTGGCTTTTGTGCCCGTGTTGTGTAGCTGGAAATAAAAAATATCCAATCAATCAATCTGAATTGACAACGCAAAGCTACCAACTGCTCATCAGGAAAGTAGCTATATTAAGAAGTATTTTGCCTTAAATGCTAACGAATGATTAACTGTGATTAGCTTACAGGCCTAACATAATCCAATAGAGTCCTTTGGCGACTAAAAGATGCTCTGTAAATGTTTGAAACCTTCAGTGTGAATGGAAGTGCTGCCGGATAAAAAGGACATTAGGTTAAGGATGCCATTCCAATGTTTTAGAGATAGATATGAGTTTAAGTCTGTGGAAAGCTGTCTGTTATCCCCCAGTATGGCGCTGGCTGCCCTGCGTTACCATGGAGATCAGCTGCCATACGTCAGCTTTAAAGCATATTTCAGGATTTTTGACATAGGGCCTCATTTCCTAGTTATGCAGAGTTTTAGCTGTTACGCGCATTTCTACAGTAACAGCTAGCCTGCATTAAAAACAGCCCGACCCACCCCACAGTGCACCTGAGGCACTTACAACACCAGCCATTTTTGCATTTAAAAGAACTTATATTTGAGCAGCATCAGCTTCGTGGTTGTAAGCTATGCAGAGGTGGAGTGATCTGCTAGAAAATAGTCCCTAAAAATGCGGTAATTTATGTGATGCAAGGTCAGTTATATTTAAAAATTGCTCTATCGACACAGACATTTATATTGTTAGTCTGGTGTTATAAGTGATTTGCCTCAGGTGCACTGTGGAGTGGGTCAGACTGTTTTTAATGCAGGCTAGCTGTTACCGTAGAAATGTGCTAGCCTAGCACTAGCTTAGCGCCACTAAACTCTTCAAATGTAAGGACTGCGTGAATTTAAAAAATACATATCTCCAGACATCAACAACACTCTGGATAACTAGGAAATGAGGCCAAAAATCCTGAAATATTTAATTTAATTTTTGTTTAATAAACCGACTATAGGAAAAATAATCATGATTGATTTTAGTCAGAAATGAACATGTAAGAAAGTGCAAATTATATCAAGTCTGTTCACTTTGGTTTAGCTTACACTGTCTTTGAACGTGTAAGAACTTTCTCAGTCGTTATTTTTGTAATAGTCAGGGTGCAATGTTTGCTATATGAATTGTTTTAATACGTGGTATTGTTTTTGCGCGCAGACTGGCACTCTCAGAAGTACGAGCGCGAGTGGAGAGACGACCACGACGAGGTGTCCAGCGTGAAGAGCGAAGGAGCGCCGTTCAGAGGAGGCTTTAGAGGCCGAGGGAGGGGCGGGGCAGGGGCGGGGCCGGGGCAGAGGAGCCGGCAGAGGTGGGTGTAACCTCCTTTTTATTTTCACCCAACGTGCTGTTGACGTGATGAGCTCTTCATGTCTCTTCTCTGACAAAACATTTTGGAGAGGAATATTCTACATCTCTGATCTCAGCCCGCCCTTGAACATTATCATTAATACGGCTATCGTTTTGAGTCTGTCCTGCTTTTTGTTTTGTAAATGAAGCGCGTGTTTGTAGATGATGCAGTTTAAGCACAAGTCCGGTCCGTTTTCAGGTCATTACGAGTACCACTACGGCTACAAATCGTACGATGTGAAAGACGGGCCGTACGGGCAGAAGTTTGGAAACTCGGTCACGTATTACTACGACAACATGAGCAGCAGCGACCTGTACTCTGCGGACCAGGACCTGCTCAAGGACTACATCAAGAGGCAGATGTGAGTGTCCCCATTCGTTTGTGTATTTAGAGAAATGAAAATGAAAATCACGCACAACAGAGTGAAGCAGCTTTTCATGGCAAGCGTGGCAATACAACCCTCCACCCTAAACACCAGAGGGCAGTTCACACAGTGCGTCCTTGAAGCCACGCGCTCGGTCTTGCCTTCATCATGTACCACACCTCCTTCCCTCTCTCATCTCTCTGTTGTTTGCGGATTATCCAAGTCAAAAGGCAGTGCTGCATTTGGACTTTCAGTACTTTTCTTAACCGTGGCCTATCATTTCCATCTTAACAAAGTGACGCACAAAGAAGCACAAAGCTTTGGAAAACAGTGACAAATTACACATATTACTTAATACATATACTTAATACTGAAAATGTTATTCAATAAATAAAAATAAAATATGAGTAAAATTCTGATGACTTCACTGAAAAGTATACTTTATTGGAAAGGTAATGCAAGTAAATGTAACTGAGTAAAGGAACTAATTACAAACCCATCTGCCTAGAACAAGTCTGTCTATAACCTAAATACGTTTGAAGAAAAAATGCCTTGTACTTGTATCAGTATTGGGTATCGGCGAGTACTCTAACAAAAGTGGTATTGGTGCATGCCTAGTACGCACTGGCTGGAGGTTTTTTCACTAGGCCCTTGTCTTAAATGAAACATGCTGCTGAAGTGATGAGCTTTTCATGTCTCTTCTCTGATTAACACTATTGAGGAAGACTTTACATCTCTGATCGCGGCAAAAATCCCAAACGTTTAATTTTGTCTGTTAACCCCTGAGTGTGAGCAAAATATAATGTAATATAAATATAAAGTAAGACGTTGCGGCAAGTATTTGTTACCCCGTTCGAACTGCTGTATGTTCAGTTAGAGGAGGGTTGAATGATTTTGGGAAATATTGAATTTACCTTTTTAACATAGAGCGAAAGCTAAAATATCCTTAACGAATATCTGACTCGTATGTGTTTCAGAATATGTTTGAATATGTTTTGAGTGGTATTAAGTCTTGAAATGTCCCTGTGTCAGAGAGTACTACTTCAGCCTGGACAACCTGGAGAGGGACTTCTTTCTGAGGAGGAAGATGGACAGCGAGGGTTTCCTGCCGATCGGGCTCATCGCCAGCTTCCACGAGTGCAGGCCCTCACCACAGACGTCAGCCTCATTCTGGAGGTGAGGACGGTTTACCGAGAACAGAAACATCCACAACACAAACCACATGCAGCACAACGTTATGTAAATGCACCGATAGCCCATCTCCAGATCTTGGTTCGTGGTCGGGCTAGACGGCCGGAGGATTAGCCTAGTGTGCATGTTTTGGGGTTTAAGGAGGGAAACCTGCGCACCCGGAATAACCCCACACAGACACGGGGAGAACATTTAACTCCACATCAAACTTGTTGCTCTCAGCAGTTAATTTATTCCAATTAAAAATAGGGCCAAGTCACTTCCTTTAATGCTGTCCCTGGGCCAACAGCATGAAAACATGTTCCTGCTTTCGATATTTTTTTGATACCAGTAGTTTCTAAACCTTTTTTCCGATACCATACTGGTATCGCTTAAAATGCATACGGCACATTAGACACAATTTTTGTGAAAACAATTGTACCCAGCTTTCTTTAGTTTGACCATTTTTGTGATGTTTATAGTTTCACTTCCTTATTGGACACTGACATAGATGGAAGCAAACAATTTTAAACTGTTGCCGTGCCAACCATGTTAAGTCGATGGGAATTAGCGAGTCAAACTGCTACCTCTGTCACTTCCTGTCAGCAGCTTAAAAATTCAAATAAGAATAACTTTTCTGCCCAACATTTCTTCATTAAAATTGCTGCTTCACTGAAATAAAATGATGATGATAACAGATGTTATCCATCTAAATAAGATAATATAATAATAATAATTTTCCAAAGCATTAAAACATGTCATATACATTATCCAGCCCTGATTAAAAAGAATACCCTTCGGTTCGGCGCTGTGGAAGTGATGAGCTCTTCATGTCTCTTCTCTGAATAAAGTGAAGACGACTTCAAAACTCTGATCTCAGCATTTAAAGTTTCGGGCACCTCAGCATTAACTTAACATTTCAAATTGACTACCCTTTGCTGGTAGGAATTAACATGTGGTAAAAATGTTAATGCAAGTTAGTTGCATGCTAACAAGTTCATGGCGTCATGATGAACACACTTGGCACATAAATCCTCTCATTTACTTTTGACTTCTCGTATTCATGACTGAAACATTTCTTTCGCCGCAGTCTCTGAAGGACAGCCAGGAGGTGGAGATCATCGACATGAAGATTCGGAGGAAAGAGGAGCCGGAGAAATGGCCGTTACCGGGTCTGACCATGCCAAACCAGACCCACACAGACTTCTCCCAACTCATCAACTGTCCCGAGTTCATCCCACGCACCGCGCCAGACGACCACATAGGTGCACCACTTCTTTGCTACTGCTTGAATAATATTTTGAATCTTCTTGAAGTACCGTTTCTCTTAACTCGCTGTAAAAGTGATGAGCTCTTCATGTCTCTTCTCTGATGTCTCTGAAATTGAGGAAGACGAACAACTCTGATCTCAGCCGTTCAAATTGACAAGGAAACCCTTTCCTACTTTAGGCGAGACGCTGCAAGGGAAAACATTGATTTAGGTCGATAGATGGGAGCAACGTCTACGTCACATCAGTGGCGCCAAAAGGTTAACGCCCCTTTTCGGGGGCAAACAGAAGCTCGGTACATTGGAATGAATGAGGAAAGATCGTCTGAAAACCTTTAATTTACACTTGAAAAAACGTTTTCTTTGTTTTATTTAATTATCGAACGTGAAAAGGAAGCCATGGAAGTGACCTGTTGCTTCAGATAATTCACAGAGAAGACGGTTAACGTTTAAAACTGAGCTGCTAAACCCACTGTGATCATGACTTCTCTGTGACATTTGCCTGTGTAACTTTTTCTCTGGATGCTTTATAATGTCACTACAGCTTCAGCTTTTAGTCTGTTGCTTTTATATTATCATTAAATTAAAATCATAGAGCCTACGATGTAGTGTTATAGCTTATGAGAGCAAATGGTATGGTTCATTCAGCAGCTAATCTACTAGCTGCTAATGCTAACGTTAATGTGCGTTTTAAAACCGAGAGAATCATTAATTAGGCCTAATGCTGAACAGGTTTAATGAGCTTGAATAATTATCTATTAAAGACGTTACACAAAGTGCATAATACACGGCCACAATGTGGAGCTGTTTCCTCAGTAATGAGCTCTGACATGGCCATAACAGATGCTAGTGATCGATAAACTCATAAGTGTCCACAAAAAATAAAATAAATCTTCCAATCGTCTTCTGACAGTGACTTGATGTGTCTGTAATCAAGAACGGACATTGTCCTGTAGTTCTGATCACTGGTTTGGAATATTTTATCCTCCGAATGAGAAATGGTCCCTGTTTCACATACACACTAATGCAATATTTAACTCTCGATTCCCCCAAAAGGGGGCGTTGCCCAGTAAAAGTTCCCGGATGTTGCTCTCATGTATAACTAGTTTTCTCTCTTAACATCCTAATTTTTTTGTTGGAGTGAAAAGAAAATATGACCAAACTCGATGCCTATTTGATGTTAGCAAGCTGTGGTTTTGTAGAAAATGAATAGAAGATTGCGGTTTCCCGGTGACTTTCCCACGCTTTTTTTATTCACAAATATTTACTATGTTGGAAGTGTTTGGTATCCACGTGTACTAGCACAAAAGGCGACCGTGTAATCCAAATATGATCATTTCCTTTTGGGAAGACTGCAGTGGCTAAAAAGTAAAAAAATATATAAACATGAGAGTGCAAAACGTCAGGTTGCGTTTTCTCAAATGTGTTTTCATTCCACTCTTGCGGCGACATCTGCGCTTTAGTAGCTCCTACAGATTCAAAACTTACTTAGCTTTAGTTACTGAATATATTGACCATTTTTATGTACGTACCATGTGCTGTTGGCAAAATTCTTTTTAAAAATGGCTGCAAGAATCAAAGAACTAACTCTTCACTATTCCGGGTAGGTTCACCTCGGGCCTCGACGCCGGTGCGGCAGTCCAAACTGGACCAGGACCTATCCAACCTGAAGACCATGCCAAAGGGACTCTCGGCCAGTCTCCCAGACTTGGACTCTGAATCCTGGATTGAAGTCAAGAAGAGGCCCAGGCCGTCCCCCGCCAGGCCCAAGGTCAGCGAGAACGACCCGGTCTCTCTCTCCCACTATCACACACCACTTTAAACACTCCCCTTTATCCACACATCTTTGTCTTCTTTTTGTGTTTTGTTCATTTGTGTTTTGTTTACCCTCCTCTCATCCTGGTCATGGTTGTTGGTGCCTGGTGCTGGTTGACTGACTTAGGCCCATTCGTTTCAGCAGAAGGAGAAGGAGAAGGAGGAAGCCCACTCTCCTCTGCCCCAGACGGGACCCTCGCCCTCCTCCACGGTGCCCCGCAACAAGGTGAGGCGCACCCTCAGGCCGCTGGTTTGTAAATGTAGGCGTTTCAGTCGTGAAAGCTAAAGGCTAACATTAATATGTATGCTCACAAATGTTCAAATTTACTTTTACTATTTACTTTATTATTAGTGTACGTTCAGAGCCTATTCAATCCTGTAGTTGTGAAATATCCACCTCATCTATGAATGAACTTTAAACTAGTTGTGGTTTTCTGAAGTTGTAAGATTTACCTCTCCCAATGGCTACAGCATTTTAAGACAGGCATGTTTACTATGAAGGGCTCTTCACAGATACATTTCTTTATATTAGTGTTACTTTCTTTAGCTAATGGCAGATGCTGCATATGACAGCATCTCTGGAGTCGCCCATATATGGTCATGTGTGAAGCAGTCAGAGGGGAAATGACTTACCTTAAGAGGAGCAAAGTGGTTCAACAGCCCATAAATACAGAAGAAACAGACAATGCTAACCAGAAAGCTAATGTTTTGCTACAATTGCTGTTTTGCTTCCTTTGAACAATTTGCTGTAAAAACATCCATCTCGACCTGATTTTACCTTGACTTTATTGGTGTGTGATAAATGGGTTAATAGTCTGAAAATTTCACTCCTAAAAGAGTGAAAAATTGTGGTTGAGCTTCCCTCCCCATCGGCTAGGCCACGTCCCCTTGTATGCCGTGTCGCTGTCTGTATTTATACTGAACCAACTGCTCGTTATTGATATTATGCGTAGTGGCATTTAGCGTAAATCCCCGGCCCTCAAGCCACAGAAATGTAGTTTAATAACAGTTATGTTGGTGTTGCATTATTTGCTGTAGAAGTGATGAGCTCTTCATGTCTCTTCTCTGAATAATAGTGAGGATGACTTCAAAACTCTGATCTCAGCAAGCAGGACGGCAGAACCTATTGCAATCACAATATGATGTCACTGTTTGCAGAAATATATTACGATCCTAATCTCCATTTGTGTATTTTTATTTATTTTTATTTAATTTTGCAGCACCTCCCCCCAGTGAGATTTATTGTTGCCTACTCTGCTTTTTGCAAGTATTTAGTCAACCACATCTTTATATTGTTTTAAAACATATCCAGTAGTTTTACTTTATTATTCAAGCGATCTCACCATAAGCCCCTCCCACGCAGTGGTTTCAATAAAGAGAAAAGGCTGTGGTTGTTGTGAAGTGATGAAAGGATGAATTTTAGCAAGAGATGGAAAGGAACACATTCCCTGGGTACGTAGGACCTCGGTAGGAGCTTTTAGGCTAAGAACAGTCCCCCACAACACCTTTAACATTAATGGCAACAAACTTAAACACCCTCCTCAGTGTTTGGAGCTGTAGATGTAACTGATCTTCTTCCTCACTGTTCCCTCAGGACGGGGCGGAGCAGGACGAGCCGGAGGAGCTGGACTTCATGTTCGACGAGGAGATGGTGCAGATGGACGGGCGGCGGAACACCTTCACCGACTGGTCCGACGAGGACACGGACGGGGAGCTGGACGACCACGACGTCAACAAGATCCTGATCGTCACGCAGACGCCGCCGTACCTCCGCAAGCACCCGGGCGGCGACCGCACCGGCAACCACACGTCCCGCGCCAAGCTCTCCAGCGAGTTCGTCAAAGTCATCAACGACGGCCTGTTCTACTACGAGCAGGACCTGTGGGACGACACGTACGAGCCCGAGTACGCCACCATTAAGGTAACCGTCCACTCTGGATGCTTTTCGGGCCGGGCTCATGCGTCCTGGTTGGTGGGCATAAGGTTGGGGACCTCTGATATATAAACTCATGATACTAGATTTGAGTGCAACGTGCCTGTGGGACAGTGACAGCGGAAAAAAGTCCCTCTGTTTTTGGTTTGTGATTGTCAAGAAACTTGTCATGTTATTGTTTTTCATTATTTGTTTATTTGGTTGGGACAGTCCATAATCACATGGGACTCATGTGACACGCCACACCAGATAGTTTGTTTATTCCAAGTTCAGTGTACATTACATATACACATGGTCTTTTTAGAACATACATTCATACTGGGACTGCACCATTTTGAAAAAAAACCTAATTGTGATTTTTCTGACAGATATTACAATTCAATTTGCGCTTTTAACATGTTATACAGGCCTACAGTTTTATTTTTCATGCAAATGAGCCTGGAGCTACCTCTAAAACTGCTGTTAAACATTACGGTACTCACTCAATATATTTCAGCTTCATGCAGCAACAAGATGCAAATCTGCGAGAGGCAAAGAGGCGTTTTATGGAGCTGTCATCAACTCGGATGAAAACAACCTTAGTTTGAATCATCCTCTAATAAATGTGGGCTCTCACACTCTGTCTCCCTCCTTATGCAGCTGCATAAATGTGTTCTCTGGATCACGTGCTGCAAAACGCTGCTTATGAAAATCCAACTCATATTTATGTCAAAAACTGACTGTAAAGATGTTAGAAATGGACGCGGCTTAGTACAGTAAACTGATCCGCGGTGAGTTGTTTTCACTGCGCGAGACACACGTGGAATTTTCTTGACTGTATAGCGACTGCAGCGGAGACGAACATGATTCTCCTGCAGCCTCTTTTGATCGGTAACGGCTAAAAGAAGCGAGGCTTGATCCTTCTGATTGGCGAACATGTCTATCACTCAAACGGCAGAGGCGCACGGCAGGGAAAAAAAACAAACCCCAGCGCTTTGAGGTTCTGTTATCGCAGGAGCTAAAACCTCAATTTGAGTTTGATAAAGGTTAATGGTGCAGCTCTAATATACAGTACATGTACATGTACATAATGAAAGTGATAAAGGAATGGGTGGAAGTATAACTTTTAAGTTCCCACCTCCGTAAGTATCATTTCATTCATGTGGTCGGAGCCAATAGCAGGGTTATATACAACAACATGACGGCAACAATCGGCACAATGATCCCAGCCAATCCCACACTCTTTCATCCTGGCCTATTGTACATGTTTTTAGTGGCAGGGGCAACCGGAGCATCCAGACACGGGTAGAACATGCAAACTCCACACAGAGGGGAATCCAACCTCTGGACCCTTCTGGCTGTGAGACGTGTGCGCTAACCACTAACCAAAAAAAACATCCAAAGTCAAAATAAAAGCCTTAAATGTCATTTAACAAAAGCATTGAATTAGATTCAAAAGAGAATTAAATGTAGAGTTATTGGAAAATGATCACATGACAACAAATTTGACTGTATATGCGTTTTCTGGCATTCCGATGTAGTATTTGGGCATTACATCCGTCTGTTCCAAGCCCTTTTGTTGTAGTTTCCTAATTCATGACGTAACATTAGCCGCATGTTTCTGGAGGGAAGCCCAGTTGAAACTGAGAACGGCACAGAACGCTCCTGTGGAAGTCCGAGCTCCGCATGGTCTCCTGCTCCGGGGCGCTTCTGGGCCCACTTTTATAAAGATGGATCCTCCGCTTTCCCGCCTTAACTGCGAGGACAAACGCGTGAGTGAATTTTGGACATTAAATTTTATGTTTTAGCACGGTTTGCTTTTAAGGAGAACTGGCAAATTGATGTTCTCGTTTCGAAAAGTTGTTAGTCAGTTGTGTTTTGAGCGCAGAGGCGGCGCCATGAAATATAAAAAAGCTCTCGTAGCCGCCATGTTTTGTTGCTGTATCTCGATGTCAAGACTCATCAAGAGAAGGTTCGTGAAGGCTGAACTCTAGCGTAAAAAAACAATCATTTCAGTTTTACATGTGTTTCATTATTATAAGACTGTTGGGCTTTGTTAGAGAAACGGTAGAGACATTCACCAAATTGCCTTTGTCTTGTTTCTTGTTTTTTTTGTAGCAAGAGGTGGAGAACTTCAAGAAGGTGCACCTGATCAGCCGAGAGGAGTTTGACTGTTTGACCCCTGAGCCCCCGGTCGACCCCAACCAGGAAGTGCCCCCGGCCCGCCGCGGCCAAAACCGAGTAAGAGCTTGGTTTTCCAATACCGATACCTGAACGATACTTTTTCCGATGCCTATACTCAAATATTTGTTGTCTAGATCCAGAAAAAGACCTGCACATTTTCAATAGCGGGTTCATTCCCTGTGTCAAGAAATGTGGGGGAAAATGGGGGATTATTGGGAGGAATTGTGGAAAATAGGGAATACATTGGGGAAGAAATAATGGGGGAAATTGGAAAAATTTTAGTAAAATAGGGAAATATTAGTTAAAAAAAAAAAAAAGGGCATAAATTAAGGGGGGGAAATGGGGCAAGAAAAAGAAAAATATGTGGGGAATTTTTTTTTTTAATGGGGCAAACATTGGGCAAAATAAAATTGGAAAAATATGGGGGGGAAAAAATAATTCGGCCAAATTTGGGGGGGGAAATCATTTATTTGAAGTGACACAACCAAGTCCTTCGTTTTTAATGCTAACCCATCAAAACTTGGATCTAAAGAGTTTTTCAGTTAAAAAAAGAAACGTTTCGTTTTTTTGTGTTTTTGTTGCTTTTTCCTAGGTTTTATTTACTTTTTTTGTTGTGTTGTTGCTGTGTTTTTGTATATTTCCTAATGCTATATAAACAATTCCTAATGCTATATAAACAATTCCTAATGCTATATAAACATTTTCTAATGCTATATAAACAATTCCTAATGCTATATAAACAATTCCTAATGCTATATAAACAAAACAATTCCTAATGCTATATAAACATTTCCTAATGCTATATAAACAATTCCTAATGCTATATAAACATTTTCTAATGCTATATAAACAATTCCTAATGCTATATAAACAATTCCTAATGCTATATACACATTTCCTAATGCTATATAAACATTTCCTAATGCTATATAAACAAAACAATTCTAATGCTATATAAACATTTCTAATGCTATATAAACAATTCCTAATGCTATATAAACAATTCCTAATGCTATATAAACATTTCCTAATGCTATATAACAAAACATTTTCTATATTTGCTATATAAACAATTCCTAATGCTATATAAACATTTCCTAATGCTATATAAACAATTCCTAATGCTATATAAACAATTCCTAATGCTATATAAACATTTCCTAATGCTATATAAACAATTCCTAATGCTATATAAACAATTCCTAATGCTATATAAACAATTCCTAATGCTATATAAACAATTCCTCATGCTATATAAACAATTCCTCATGCTATATAAACAATTCCTCATGCTATATAAACATTCCTCATGCTATATAAACAATTCCTCGTGCTACTACTTGCCCTGATCGTGTGGGTCTAACATGGATGTGTAAACTTGCATATTCTTATCTCCTCCCAGTCCCCACAGACGCTCTGGCGAACAAACTCTTCGGCGCACCGGACCCCTCGTCCATCGCCCGCTCACTCCCCACCACCGTCCCGGAGTCGCCCGGTTTCCGTAGCAACCGGACGCCTCGAACGCCCCGCACGCCGCACCGGAAGGACCCCACCATGACGCCGCGCTTCTACCCCGTGGTGAAGGAGAGCCGGCCCGTAGACGCCAAGGTAACGGGTCTTAGTTTTAACGTCAGAGTAAAAAAGAAAAAAAAATAGACCAAACTCTCCCTTTAACAATGTTATACTTATTATTCATTCACAAATATCGCCGTGTTGCAAGAAAGGCTGTGACCGAGATGAAAACTTGCTATACATTTTGTCTCTTCATATTTATACTATTAATCCCTAGGAAAGGCTAAATAAATCAAATGCCCCCCCTATTCTGCAGCGTTTGGCCTTAAAATAAAGCCCATGTTCATCCCATTTGTGTCTGTTCCTCATCTGTCTCCCCGTCCCTCGCGCAGACGCCCAGGAAAAGGAAGACCCGGCACAGCTCCAACCCGCCACTGGAGTCCCACGTGGGCTGGGTGATGGACTCCCGCGAGCACCGCTCCCGCACGGCCTCCGTCAGCTCCACCGCCAGTCCGTCCGAGGGCACGCCGGTTCCGGGGACCGTCGGCTGCACGCCCCAGTCCCTGCCCAAGTTCCAGCACCCGTCGCACGAGCTGCTGAAGGAGAACGGCTTCACGCAGCACGTCTACCACAAGTACCGGCGACGCTGCCTCAACGGTAACAAAAACACACACGCCCTTTTTCTCCATAGACCTTTAAACACACAGATGAAATGAATGTGCGCGTTTGTGTTCGCAGAGCGGAAGCGTCTGGGAATCGGCCAGTCGCAGGAGATGAACACGCTCTTCCGCTTCTGGTCGTTCTTCTTGAGGGATCACTTCAACCGGAAGATGTACGAGGAGTTCAGGCAGCTGGTGGTGGAGGACGGCAAAGAGGGATACAGGTAAGCCTCACTTTTAGGAGCTCATCATACATGTTTGAATAATCCTTCACCTGCTTCTTAAGATCAGCCTGGCCCAGAATGTGTTTAAAAAGCCTGAATTAAAGCATTAAAAAGCATTGAATTCAAAGTCGTTAAATGAACTGTGCCAAAATCAAGGCCTTAAATGTCATTAAAAAGCATTCAATTGGGTTCAAACTGGTATTAAATCTAAACATCTTGGAAAATGATGACTTCAGCTTGACTATTTTTCCTGCATATATTTGTCAAAAATACATCTGGTCTAAAACATTCTGCTGCAGTTTTGGCTGAAATTCGACACTATTTTTTTTCCTCAGACGTTTCTCGTGTCCAATTTGTTTCTGGATAACAAAATGCTGTTTGATGGAATGCTTATGAATCGTTTTTGTGTGTGTCTGTGGCATTAAAAATCTAGTATTTTGGTATTAGAATGGTATTTAAAAAAACATGAATTTGACTTCCTGCTACCTGTATATAAACCCTGTAAACAAAAACATCTACTTGGAGCTAGACCTTTCTTTCTGTTGTGGTGTTCTTGACCTTCATGACCTGCCTTTTATAATAATGCATCGGTCAGTCCAGCCCGTTCTACTCTTTGTTTTCACAAATGAACGACATTACTTTTTGCCGTGGCGTTGTATCAAACCTGTTCCACTCCTAATGAAGCCCTTGTGTTTAGGTACGGACTGGAATGCCTGTTCAGGTACTACAGCTACGGTCTGGAGAGGAAGTTCAGACCCGACATCTTCAAGGACTTCCAGGAGGAGACCATGAAAGACTATGAAGCCGGTGTGTATCTGTTACAGACGGTCCATTTTTCCATCGGTTTCATTCCTCAACGTGACGATTGTGTTTCCCTCCCTGTCTCCTCCAGGCCAGCTGTACGGACTGGAGAAGTTCTGGGCCTATTTGAAATACTCTAAAACCAAAACTCTGGAGATCGACCCCAAGCTTCAGGAATGTCTGAGCAAGTTCAAACGCCTCGAGGACTTCAGGATCGACGTGAGTGTGGAGTTACCTTTGAACTCATTTTGAATAATACTTAAAAAAAAATCAGCAACACCAGGAGGAGGACAAAGCTACTCAGTGACTTTTGCCTCTTTAGATCAGTGGTTCTCAACTGGTTTCACCCCGGGATGATGACTCGCGACCCAAATACAACTTAGACTTGTGAAATATGACGTCAAATATTATCTTTTCCTCAAAAATGTTTTTGAATAAGCATGAAATAAGCCAAAGAAGCTGAAGAACAACCAAATAAGTCATTTTAATAGGCTCAAATTAGTAGTGAGTCTATACTTTTTCTGCACATAAATATTAAAAGAAATGTTTTCTGGGAAAGGCTCTCAACCCACTTTTGGGCCCCGACCCACCAGTTGAGAACCACTGCTTCAGATCAGTGCTATGGGGAATGAGACACAAAGGCTGCCGTCGCGTCACCCTGCTCTAAGGCAGTGTGAATACAGCCCAGGATAGGAGGCCTAACTCGGACAGAAATGGGAACACATTATTAACGGAGGAAATAGTGACTAATTAGATCTAACGCAGTTACTAACGCTGTTATTCCGTCTCTGCTGGTCAGGTTTACTGAAATACATTTTACAATTGTAAGAAGCAGGCAGAAGATAATAATAATAATAACTAGAAATGCAGCAATGGCTTCGCCATTGCGATTGACTGCGGAACTGCGGGAATCGAATGCAGAAATTGAATAAATTGCATAAATTGGTTAATTTGCATAATCTAATGTTCATAAACTGGTGAAATTGCATAAACTGGTAAAATGCATGAACTGGATAAATTGCAGAAAAACTGTAAAATGCATAAATTGGTTAATTTGCATAATCTAATTTGCATAAACCGGTAAAATGCATAAACTTTCATGTTGCATGAACTTAAGATTGCATAAACGGGTTAAATTGCAAAAAACTGCAAAATGCATAAATTGGTTAATTTGCATAATCTAATTTGCATAAACCGGTAAAATTCATGAACAGTTTAAATTGCACAAACTGTTATGTTGCATAAACTGGTTAAATTGCAAAAAAAACGGTAAAATGCATTAATTGGTTAATTTGCATAAATTATATAAACTGCATTAACTGTTTAAATTTCATAAATCCTAAATGGTATAAATTGTTATGTTGCATAAACTGGTTAAAATGCGTAAACTGGTTAAAATACGTAAACTGGTTAAATTCCATAAAGTGGTTAATTTGCATAAATTGTTTATATTGCATAAACTTTTTAAATTCCATAAACTGGTCAAACTGTTGAAATCGCCTAAATGCTGAAATTGCAGAAGCTGCACAAATGGCTGAAACACATGGAGCCAGAAATCCTATTAAAATGCATTGGCTGGATTCGCCATACACACTAATGGGGCAGAGACCACATACACACCAATGCAAAAATTTCAAATTCCCGTAGAAAAAAACTGGAAAACTGCAGAAGGTCAATTTTTTCTCAAAACCCACAAGTTGCGGAAGCTGAACATGCACAAATTGCAGAAATTGCGGAAAAAAATGCGGAAAAGCATGAATTTGCGGGAGCCCCATTATGCGTCAATGGGAAAAATGTGCGGTATTTCGTCCGATTGCGGAAAAACCGTAAATCGCAGAAGTCCCAAAAGTAATAGCACGATTCTCCCAAACATGCGGAACATTTTGATGCATAACTTGCAGAAATTGCACAAAGCATGAAAGTGCTGAAAATCAGGAAAAATGTGCGGGAATAATAATAATAAAGAAACGGAAACCAATAATTGACTGCGGAAGATTCCGCAGTCAATCAATAATTTACACTTGTATTGCGCTTTACAAGCCTGTATTACCAAGTTCCTCAAAGCGCCACACTGTAGCCATTATTCAGTCACTCCATACTTGGTGGTGTTAAGCTACTATTGTAGCAGCTGCACAGCTGCCCTTGGGTAAACTGATGGAAGCGAGGCAACCAGTCTGTGCCATCGGCCCCTCCGACCACCACCTACCACTCACTCACTACATTCATTCTGGCCTATTGTACATGTTTTTAGTGGTAGGGGAAACCGGAGTACCCGGTATGCAGATATGGGGGAGAACATGCAAACTCCACACAGAAAGGCCCCGTCCAGGTGGGAATCGAACCCGGGACCTTCTAGCTGTGAAGGACGAGCGCTAACCGCTATGCTACCGTGCAGATGGACAACTCTGCTTTGCTCCAAGTTAATAAACTGAAAAATAATTGTCAGTGACGACCTTGTCACACCGCATTAGTTTTAGATTGTTTCAACGTACTTTACTTTTTAGACAAAATGCAACATTCATATGAAAAATGTCTCACAGCCAAGAGTGAGCAACCTGCTGGTGTTACCATAGATACAGACAGTACGCGTCATAAGAGGGGGCGTGGCCTAGTCAAGGGGGAAGAAACCTCATACGAGTCACCATTTGTATCCGTTTTCTGGCGGTCTATAAACATATTATCACACACATAAAGTTAAGACGAAGTCTGGTCCATATGGATGTTTTTCAGCAGATCGTCCAGTAGAAGTGACCCCTTCGCATCGCTTTGCTAACGTTAACATACGTAGCATGAAGGTAGCATAGCTTCCTGGTTAGCATCGTCTGTTTTGCAGTATTTATCTGCTGTTCATTCACTTCGCCCCTCTCCATCTCTATACCTTTATTTATATTAAAAATATATTCATAATTCAGCATTGTTAAAGTAATGGTGGAGAAATGGGAGCAAGTCCAGATTGTTCTTTTTCACTCGTTTTTCCCCCTCTGGCTGCTTGGATCATGACCATATATGGGCATTTGCAAGATGCCGCCTGTATAACCATTTGGGACGAACGTTGTATAACTGTTTCTTCCTCTCCCCCCCCCCCAGCCGCCGATGGAGGACGGCGGCCGCAGGCGTCACTCCTCCTGCGGGGACGGCCGGCGCAGACACCAGAGCTCCGGTAGCCGCCCCCAGAGCCAGAACAGCGGCCCGGCTCCCCTCGCTGGTCCACCCACCCACCACGACTACTCCCTCTCCCTCCGCCACCTCCACAGCCAAGGAAGACGCCAAACCGGCCCCCAGAAAACCACCACCTCCACCACCTCCTCCTCCTCTGCCGACGCCGCGCCCAAGTAGCTCTCTCTCTCTGGATTCACCCAAGTTTGACTAAAACTTAAACAAAACAAAGAAACATCTGCAAGTCGCTGGTCCCCCACACAGAGCAGGAGGTGTAGACCACTCAGCTCCACAAAAAAAAAAAAAAATGGATTTCTCACTTTTAACTTTATTTTTGTTACTTTTTGTCTTGTTGAGGCAAGCATCAACTCTCGGTGCCGTTTATTATTATTTACTTTTTTTTTTTCCTTCCTCCTAAATATTTAATTTCCTTGCCATCTCTGAGCCCCTCCGATCTCTCTCTTTGATGCCAATTTAAATCTTCATTTCTGATTGGAGAACCCTTTTTACGGAGACCTTAAAACTGAGTGACAAACTGCACGCACCTCATTGGCGCTCTCTGGTGGCCGCTGTACATCCAGCTTGGACCAAAGTGGGTTGGAAACCGGCAGTTACGATTTAAAAAACCCCCCCTTCAAAAATGACTCAAATACTTTGGAAAAAAACTTGTCATTTTGGTGAGGGGGGGGGGATGAAACTATGAACCAAATGAGTGGAGAAAAGACCTCACTATGGAACTATTATTGAAAGTTGCCTTATTTTAATGGTTTTACTGCTTCGAAGAAAGAAAAAAAAAAAAAAAATGTGCCGCTACTTTTTCTTGTTTTGATTGTACAGCATCGAAAATTCATCCCGTGACAAACTCCTCCTCGGCAAGTCTGCCAATAGTTTCCTCATCAAAAACCGGTTGTCTTTTTTTTTTTCTTTTTTTTTTATTCCTTTGTTGAAACCGTCTTCCAAGCGTCATTCAGCCTGTTACCCATTCGCCAAACGAATCAAATGTCCAAACATAAGTCAGGAGGGTTCTTCCATCAGGGGCTTCCTGGCTTTGGTTAACCGTATAAATCTCCAACTTGTTCACAGCCTTCCTCCGTTAACCGCACGCTTTTCAACGACTGGAAACTCAAAAATCTGGAGTTAACTTGAACCAAAACACGACGGCTTTACCGGGGCGAGGAACCCAGTTTACCATCTCCCGGAAAGACACTTGATATCGAAACGGAGCAAAAGAAACGTCTGGATCCCGGAGTGTTTATAATCCCATTCATTTCCCCCCCCTCATAGCTTTAGGGGGAAAAGTAAACAAACATTACAACTTTGATGGAGGCCGAGCCGGCGACCGTCCCGTTTCAAGACAAATGCTTAAAAACTCTTGCATGTAGGACGACGAGAAAAAAACAAAAGGTGAGACGCTGCAGGTGAAAACATTGTTCCAAAAAATGTGTCGATCTCAGTCCGATGAAGACATTAGTGATGTTGCGATATGTTGTGGCTTCCTGCGATACGGCTATTGAATCGCCTAATATCGCAATACGATATTTTTTGCGATGTATTGCGCAGTCCTAATTGATTTAGTATTTGAGTATTTGTCGCAAACAAACCGAAGGTATCCAGGAAGTAGCTACAACAGCGCGCCGCACCATCTGGTTCCCCCCCCCTCCCCCACTCCTATTCATTCCCAAATATTGACATGTTCGGTATCCACGTGTTGCACGAAAGGCGACCGAGATGACGCTGTAATCCAAATATGGTCATTTCCTTTGTGGGAGACGGCAGCGGTTTTTCAAAATGCGTCTTTCCGGTCTTGGACTTATTAACGGGATTTTGAATGTGTTTTCATAAATATTTGTTAATGTCTAATTTCTAGCCTGATTTATTAAGCTTTGAGCCCATAAAAACGAGGCCAAATTTGAATTTTTACAGATTTCCCCCCCCCACTTATAGCTTATTCAAAACTAACCAAGATCCCATCTGAGCAAATCTTTGTAACTAATACATCATCAAAAATAAAACCATAAATTCAAACCTGGCTCTATCCATTACTCAGATATCGTCGCTGCAAATATCTACAATTTCGGGCCGTTTTTATTTCACATTTATATCCGTCATGTACAGAAAGTTTCAAATCGATATCTCTCTAAATGTATTTATTTTTCCACATTCACCTGCAGCGTCTCGCCTTCGATGTATTTATTATGATATATTGCGCTATATTGTGTCTTCTTGCGATCTGGATATTGCGTCACCAGGTATGATATGATATACCCTCTTTTATTTTATACGTTTTTTTTTTTTTTTTTTTTCAAACCCATAGACCAGACCAGCATTGCAATTATTCCTCAAAGTGTATGGGGGGGGGAAATGAATGGGAGTTTTTTTACCTGTGGGCCCCAGAGTGCAGGAGAATGTTTTTTCCGACCTTCCTCCTAATGTGAATTTGACGCGACGAAGAGCTCAGACTCTCTCCCTAATGATAGTAACTTTGTTTTTATTGTTAACAGATCAGATTCTATATATTTGCCTTACAAACGTGTACTTACAATTTTTCTTTTTCTTTTTAAAGGACAAAAAAAAAAAAATCTATATTGATTATATTTTAATGCTTTTTATTTTATTTTTTTGTTGCAGTGTTTCTTCTAGCGTTGTCATGTTGTAAGTAAAGCGTTGCCGGTGGGTTCACGTGGAGCCGTTTTTTTTGGGGAACACGCTGTTGGCAAAAGGGAAAGTCCGGGAGTCGGTTGCTTAAAAAAAACGAAATAAACCTTTACAGTTGCCAAGAATGACAAAAAGACTATTCTATTGCCATGGATGTATTCTAAAAAAAAAAAAAAAAAAATTCCGCTACGAACTGCTCTGTGGCGAATATGATCTGTTATCAGCAGGCATACTTTTTTCTTTTTTTTTTAAAACCTCATGTCGCGTGAAAATAAATGAGACATATCACGGAAAAATCTACACCAAAAACAAGACCTGGAGTCGTATTTCACTCCAGTTTTGTTCACTCTGGTTGCTCCTTCGTCTCCTGCCGAAGTGCGCTCCGATCTCTACTTCCTGGATTTTGTTGGTTTGAACACGATACTGCCCTCCACATTGTTCTAAAGCTCGTAATCCGTCATTGTCGCAGTTTTCAGCCGTTCCGAGCTCCCAAAAGTGTGTTCATCGCGGCGCCGTCGGTTTGCTAGCATGTCGTTGGCCATAAGTGACGGCTCATTCAATCACGTGCCATTCCTACCCGCCGCCTGCAGAGAGCGCTCCAGGTCAATTCAAAAGCCTGACTGTCTCGCTCTTTGCCTCCATTGGGCTGTGTCGCTAACGTTAGCTGCTAACCTTTACCTCAAGGCGTTTAATGATCCAATAGCGCCTCCATCAGGCAAATAAGGCAATAATCCAAGCCGCTTTCATCATTCAAATCCATGTTAAATCAAACCGATCTGACTCATATTTATCCATACATATGAAACCGTCGCAGAAATGCACGCCGCTTTCTCCGCACCGCACAAGACAACACGCCGACAGAATCCGCGCCCTATACAAGTGACTAAATAGTGCGCGAGTTTTGGAGTGAGAGTGGACGTTCTGACGCAGCCCTTATTCCAAAAGCTGAACGTGAATATGTCATCAACTCTGAGGTATCCGAAATGATGTTTATAAGCCGAGTATGGCACGATATGTCCACTTGAGTCGACTCGGTGTTTAAAGCAAGAGATGAATTGCAGCCATTTTGGGTACCTGGTCTAGATTTTCATTCCTACATCTATGGTTTAAGCCGCCTTCCAGATTGCCTACCAAACACCCTGCCAATGAAATCCTACCTCCTCTTTTGAAAGTTTTTGGAAAAATCAACGGAAGAGACGTGGCCCCAGACCAATGCATTTGATTGACACTTTTCTGACCAGTCCTGCGGCTCCGTATTCCACTCGTTCTAGAATGTTCTGTCACGTGAGCGCAGCCTATTCCATTTCTAAAGGCCAAACAATCTGTGTCATTGTCTGTGTCAACTCTTTCTTCCTCCAAATTTGAAATATTTTGTGGAATGAAACAACATAATTGGCAATGTGTACCGATTCTGTTTATGTGGAATGCTTTTTTTTACAGATTCGGTCAAATTCACGGATTGGCTGAGGTTTTCAAACTTTTGTAGCTAAACCATATTAGTGGGGCTGTAGCATTTGGTGCTAGCACAGGAGATGGTGCTCCCCTCTGTGATATAAATCTTGGAGTCTTGGATGCGTGTTCACACATAAATGGGTGTATTATATTCTACATTTCTGAAATGGGTTTAGTTCTGTTATCGATCGGCTTAAGAAACTGTACTGATGTGACATTAGGGTTATGACGTTGCAAAAAATATCAAAAGTTGTAAGCCGTTTCGATACCTAAAAGTTTGTACGCAGGGGCCTGAGTGTTTGATGTTCACAACAAGAAGGTCCTAGGGTCAATTCCCAGACCAGGGTAATACCGGACCTGGGTGCACCACAAATCTCTGGCCTGAGGGACTCTTCTGCAAAAGAGGTTCTGAATCTGGGACTACAATGTGATGCGTATAGATTTCCATGTATCATCGACTGGACTGGGCTGGGGTTGAGGACGTTGAACGATAGAAAATTCCTGGATGCCTGAGTCTAGTAATTAGAGGTCGACCGATATGGGTTTTTCTAAGGCCGATGCTGATTTCGGAGATTTTTATTGACCGATTCTGATATGCGCTGCAGATTTTTGCAAATGTCTGGTCTATAATCCTGTAAAAACATAAATAAAATTGGCCACTCCAGCGGTGGCCAATTTTCTTTTATTACTTGAATGTGAATCAATCATAGTTTCTGTCCCAGCTTTGATTAGCTGCCATTAGCAGTAGCATACTGTTGCTAGCCACTGCATTTTGCGCAGCGAACCAAAAAAATGGCGAAGGTTAAAACTATCTCGGCGATTGATTTCTCCAGGTTCTGTGCTAAAGAATGACATCAAGCATGTCCATATTCACTGAGATTTAGTCGGTGAAATTGTGGCTAACCAGTTTTCATTGCGATGTTTCTCTGCTCCCCTGAGGCCTAGAGAGTTGTGGGGAGGCTCATTTCAAAGCCCTGACTTGGCTCTTTCAGATGTAAAAATCGGGAAGTCTATCACTTTCGGTCCCTTTTATTGGCGCTAGATGGGCCGATAGCTGATAATTGTAAAATCCCTAAACATTGGTCCGATATATCGGTCGACCTCTACTAGTAATGAATAAATAATAAGAAATAAAATGCCTGTGTGTGAACATTGCAAACTGTGAGGGGTCATGGGGGCAGAAATGGCTACTTCTGACGTCTGCAGACTGAAACCTTTAAGGAGAGTGATTTCACGAAGCCATAAAGTTACACAAAGCTGTCCGTACACATTAAAAACACGTTGCTCGAACATTACCGTGTCCTATAGGCTTGTCATGAGGAAAAAGCTGTGCTAAAAGGAACACAAAAAAATCTATAAAATGGAAAAATGTAAAATACTTGAATGAGATCTTGTATTATAACATTGAATATTCATTATATCTGCTTTGTAGGCTGATGTGATTCGCTATTAGTGTTCTTTGTAATTTGTAGTAATTATGCTTTTTCCTTAATAAAGAAAAAAAAAACACAAAACGGACAAAAAAACCTGAAGCACTTGTGTGTCGTCTGATTATTTTTTACCATAGATACAATATGATAAAGAAAAACTTTTTGGAGCCAGGCATTTAATCCGTAATTGGACCATTTGAAGTCTCATTAGAATCAATGCCCCAAGTGTCTCTTGGAGTCGCCCCTGGCCACCAGGGGGTGGTATCACAGCAATGTCAGCTCCCCACTATGAGGACCATAGCGTCACTAGATGGCCATCAGGGTATCAGAGGCACCGTGGCACTTCCATGGAAGCCATTCTCAAATGGCTCTATATTTTGCATTTTCTCTCTTTTTATTCAAAAGTTACATTGACTATAATAAACAAAACTGCTGTCAATGCAGTTTGAAAAGGAGCAGGGAGAAGAGCGTCTTATGTCAGAAACTTAAAGAGCAACTAAACACCAAATCAAGTTTTTTTTTTTACTGATAAACTGTCTCAATGTGTGTCTCATAGTGTTGTCTACTGGTCCCTGACATTATTCTGACATTATAGCGCAAACACTGTTAAATCCTAACTTTGACCTGAAAACGAATGGGTTGCGCCCCCTTCAGGGTAAACTCTGCTACTAAATTAGAATTTCCTGATTGGCTGGAGAGTGTCCACGGCCTCTACAGAACGTCATAAGCCGCACCAGCTCCACAATCCTCATCAGGTGCTGCCCATTGTCCTTCCCATTGTCCTGCCCCTGCACCTGTGGTTTATAACCAAGTCCCTCCCACGTAATCAGTCTGCTGTGATTGTGCCAATGCAAAGGCCCACACACTCACGCATGTCGCCCCAAACAAACCAAACAAAAGTCAAAAATGCTGTGAAAGAGGCGGTCTCTGAAGTATGGGGGTGACATGTGACATGCGGGGGGTGAGTTTTGTTGGTTGGTTTATTTGGTCGGGACAGTGCATGTTAATGAACATACATGCATATGTTCATGGGCTAATTTGCGTCCGTCGTCCCCCATGCGCACTCTCAAACACACTCACATTCATCCTGGCCTATTGTACATGTTTTTAGTGGTAGGGGAAACCGGAGTACCCGGAGGAAACCTACGCAGACACGGGGAGAACATGCAAACTCCACACAGAAAGGCCCAGTCCAGGTGGGAATCGAACCCGGGACCTTCTAGCTGTGAAGCACAAGCGCTAACTGCTGTACTACCGTGCCGCCACCGTGTGTGGGCCTTTGCATTGGCACAAACACAGCAGACTGATTACGTGGGAGGGACTTGGTTATAAACCACAGGTGCAGGGGCAGGACAATGGGAAGGACAATGGCAGCACCTGATGACGATGTGTGGAGCTGGTGCGGCTTATGACGTTCTGTGGAGGCCGTGGACACGTCTCCAGCCAATCAGGAAATTCTAATTTAGTAGCAGAGTTTACCCTGAAGGGGGCGCAACCCATTCATTTTCAGGTCAAAGTTAGGATTTAACACATTTGCGCTATAATGTCAGAATAATGTCAGGGACCAGTAGACAACACTATGAGACACCCATTGAGACAGTTTATCAGTAAAAAAAACTTTATTTGGTGTTTAGTTGCTCTTTAACTTTACATCAGTTCTGTTACTTGATGGTAATTGTAAATACTGTAAAATAAATACATAAATGTGTCCCAGTCAGATATAATTTAGTCCATTTTGCAATGGGAGACAGTAGGAAAATTGTTCGTAAATTATATTGAAATCTCAAGTGATGCGAGGGAAAGAACCTTGTCATTTCACCACCAGATGTCGCCACAAGCTTGACCTTACATTTGACCTTACAAAAAACTACGGAACAAGGTGTTTTAAATACTATATTTTAATATATATTTCAGACACATTACCAAAACATAAAAGTTCATATTGAACAGTTCGTTAGTAAACAATTAATGCTTTCCTATTAAATACAATCTTCAAATGAGAACCTCCATAGCATGTTAGCATCACATTGTGTCTAAGTGCAAAACGTAGTCTCGTCCATTATTTGACTTTTAAAAGCAATTCATTAAAACAAATATATTGCCTGGATACAAGAAGGATTTTACAATTGGTTAATAAGTGTTTGTGCGTATTCCTAGGCTAGTGCAGTTTGGGCTAGGAGAATTTCCTTAGCTAGCATCTTAGCAGAAATCGCTAATTGAATTCACAGTAATATTGCGTATGCAGTCTCTTTTCAAAGATGTTAACATTAGAAGGCACCACAGGCTAATCTGCAGCAGTATTCTAGAGTATAACTTTTGACAGTTAAGTTTAATGAGAGGAAAAGTCTATTGGGAAATAAATGGAAAACAGTGGTGCGCCATATGCAGCTTTAGGCCATAATAAGTGCACTTTTGGAACTGTAGCGACAGACATTACAGAGATTTCACATGTTATATATTAGTTACAATTTACACCACGATTACAGACATTTCTTTGTACATGAATCCTGCATGTAGGAAAGTATTCTAACTTAGGATATAGTTACACTGTATAAGCACGCACTATTTGTAAAGAATCTGTAACTACTGGTCATTATCCATAGTTTAAGAAACATTTACAAAAGGTTTCCTAATCATTTGTCATCAATCATTCAGTGTTTCCAGAGTGATTTCATATAGAGGATATGCGGAATAAAATCACAGAATAACATCAAACACTAAATGAGGGTCACTTCCACATTATTATTCCTTTTGACAGTCAGTATGTTGTTCTTCCACTTTTCTTTTTTTCCGTGGAGATGGATTCATAAAGCCAAGATCGGCTAACGTTTTACATGACTAAAGAAGAGTAGCACATCTGCACAGCAACCTTTCCCAAATGTTCTGCTTCATAAACCTCATGCATTTATTGACAATGACTAGCAGCCTAATTTGAGAGGCATTAAATGTCTATGAGATGATGCTTCAGCTGTAAGTTAATGTACAACACATCAACGATTAAAAACAACTCCTTTCTGCTGTTTGACACGATGTAACCTCATGTCTTATCAATTATGAGCAGCATATAGTGATAGGAGCTTATAATAAAACCTAGCAAATTAGGAAACTGTTATCTTATTCGAAGTAAGTAGGCAGTTTCAAATGGAAAAGGTTCTGTTTCGAATGAAAATATGAGTGCATACCTTAATAAATGATGAGAAATGCTTTGTAAATCTTCTATAAGGGATGAATTGAGTACTAAAAACAGTGTGTAGTTATCAAACATTGTTACCTGAAGTGTTGCTAGTTTAAAATAGCATCAGAGCATTATATAGGATCGTAGTGTTTAATATAGATAGGGCCAGACAAAGTCTATACCGTTCTTTATCTGGCTGTGTGGATACTTCTTACACCATAATTGACAGAGGAATACTGGCTCCCTCTGAGGGACTTCAGGGACACTGCAGCGACTCGACGCTCACTGTCCTTTCTTGGGCTGGTCGGGATGCTCTCCGTGAGGGGGGTGAGGCTGGTCAGGAGCGTGTGCCGCTCGTACTGTTTGGTTCCTCTGAACTTCGAGTCGGTGCCATGAAGTCGGTCGAGGATCCCCAAAACGCCAAAGCACTGGTTAAACCTAGAACGCATGAGACTAGATTGAGTCGGAGAAAGATTATGTATGGATGTCACGGTAATGGCCAGAGTGCAGCGCTTACTTGGGTGGACATTGGCTTGAATTTATGATATTGCTGCAACATGTGATATTTCTGACAAACCGCTGGGTAAATACACTATTTGCCTATTTGGTTCTTTACAGATGCCGAAAAATATCGCTAACAATAACAGGAGGTCCCTTTTTCATGCCGTCTTCCCGCTCTGTGATCCGCTTGAGGCCACGCAAACTTATTTTCTAATAGCTTTGTCAAGCTATAAGACTTTTTTTGTGTGTGAGACTTTTCTGGTTATAGAACTGCAACTCCTAGACTCAACTTCATGAAGATGTTTACCGTTCTCCTGGCAGCGTGTTAGAAGAGTTAACAGACTTGTATTTAATGCATTAATATGTTTCGACTGCTTTCTGGTGCTTTCCTACTGCTGAAGGTACGACACAGAAATACAGGTGCTGCTATAAACTTTAATATGAATGCTACCTCATACTAACACCTAATTTTAGTGATGAGATTAATGGCTCTTTAATGGTAGCCAAATCTTTGAGAGCCGTTCATTTAGAAGAGACTGGTTCATTTTCAAATTGATACTTTAAAGGTGCATTATGTAACTTTTTATCTGGGGACAAAAGTTGATATTTGCGCGTATTTGACCTGGGTGGTTAGTACGGCGTATTTACTTTCCATCGCGGAGGCCTCTACGACGCTCCAGAATCAACGGTCTGTGTTTTCGGGGTTTCTGGTAGGTTTACTCTGCAACCATCTCACTCATACGTTCCTTCCAGAAAACCTACCGGCAACCCTTAGAAACAATTGATCCTCGAGCGTCATAGAGGGCCTTACAGCCGCTGGGTCTCGGAAAGGTCAAAACGCACACATTTTTCTGCATTCAAGAGGTTAAAGGAGCTATATCATGCAAAATCGACTTTGAGTTTTTAGCCATGTTGTTATGCTATTTCCTTATCAAAAACACCCCCAGAGCGGTTTTTGGCTTCATTCACGCAGTTCTAAGTAATCCTCCTGAATCCTGCTCTCTGAGCAGCTGCTCCACCCTCTCCTACACTACGTCTGTAATGTAATGCCTTACGGCCTGATTTTTATTTATAAAACAGCTTTTTCATTATTTTGGTTGTAAGAGAGAAAAAAAAAAAAAAAAAGGAACTCTCCGACGCGTCTGTGCTGTCCCAGGAGAGTAAACAAACACACCCCGGAGGATCCGAGCAGAAGTCTTGTTTTTGAAGACTGAGCTCTTTCTAACCTACTCTGGACACGCCTGTTCCTTTTTCTTACCCAACGATAATGTCACGGATGCGCGTTTGGCTACGAGAGGAACAGGACTATTCAACCTTCCTAAAGAAGAGTGCACTCGCCAGAAGTTGGAATTTCTGTCCTAGATTCAGCGACTATATCAACCAACCTGATGGATGCTTGGTGAACCTTGGCCAGAATCAAAGTGGATTAACTTTTATAACCAACGCAATCCGATAACCCGATGGGGAAGCCAGGCTGAGCGGTGAGTCAATCAAAACGCGTGTTAGCGTGTGTGTTAGCGTGTGTGTTAGCCATTTATGAAACTGTGTTGCACATGTCAACTCCTTATAACTGCATTATGTGAAGTAACTTCACTTTTTGCAGCGATATTTATATTTATAATACTGCAAATGTGGAATGAGCGGAGAGAGGGGCGGAGTTAACTGAATCGAAGCGTCTTGTCTTCCGGGTTGAAAAATACCCCCAGAAAATATATATATATATATATATATATATAATATTTCTCTCAAAAATGAGTACTCCATAGTGATAGAGGTACAATATATCATATAAATGCCTATACTTTACTTTGGAACGGCTAAAATAGCATGATACAGCTCCTTTAAAAAAATCATAATGCTTACATCAGGATTAATTTTAACCTTTTAGGGTGTTTTCACACAGGCTCTAGTTAGGTCACTTATAGGGACTTTCGGCCCGAGAGCGCCACTTTAGGGTCAGTGTGAATCTACCGCAGCACTTTAAGACGGTGTAAACAGCCACTCCGACTACGGCTGAAACAGGTGGTCTCGGAGCGGCGCATCTCACTCTCTGCGTCGGAGCGGTGGTGGTGTGAAGGCGGCCGACCTCTGGTGAACTATTCTCGCTTTGATGCCTCTTTTTGCACGAAGAAAGAATGACTACACGCTGCATGAGGACGTTTGGATTACTGCTCTGACGAGGCAAAATGGATTAACCTTAAATCATCAGGTACGCCTCTCTTTCCCGTCTTTCCCTTCCTGCTGCAGTGAAACTTTCCTCTCCATGTGCTGATTAAGTACATTTCTCCACGCTGCGCGTCTATAAGCCTCAGTGTATTTAACCACGAGGGAGAGGAGTGACCACCGTGTAACATTGGGGAAGTGTGCACGTACGTGCGCGCGTGTCAGTGTCAGCACATTGACAGGTTGATGCCCGTTGTCATGGGAATAAGTTCGTTGAACAGCTGATCGTTGTTACGTGGCTCCAACATGTGTGAAAACGGCCTTAAATGTGTGTTATGTAAATAAAACAATTTGCCACAATTATTAAAAAAAAAGGCTACAGCTGCCCTGCCAAGTCATTTTCAGGCTTAAAAACCTTTCCCCTGTGTTTCCTGCTCTGGTGCGGTTTTATATTTGTTCAGTTAAAAACTGCAATAAATAAAACAAAAAACAGCTGGAAAAGGATCGACCTGTTCTATTCAATGATTCTGTTCTATCACGATTAAACATTTTCTTCCGTCTTTAACACAAGGTTTCTCTAAAAATATATATATATATATAAATAAATAAATAAATTTTTAAAAATCCTGATTGCTCCCAATGTGGAGTTGAACCTTTTTTTTAATGCCAGATGCCCTTCCTGTCACGACCTGCCATATTCTGCTACCGATGTCCCATCGGTAACTGGATCTTTTTTATTCTTACTTTGGCTAGACAAAAGCTATATTGATCTGAAACGGCTTATTAAAAGATTTCCATATTCTTACTTCCTGATTCCACATCAACAAAAGTCGATTTTGCATAACACCCAACTGGTTTAGCATTGGAAGCCAGAGAGCAGACAGTTTCATTTTGCAGTTTGACCTTTTTAGAGCATATACAGTCCACATTCTCATCATTCGAGCATGATAAGACTGAGTATGAAGGAGTGCCGAGAGAGCTAACCTGAGGTGGTGGAAGTCGTGGAACTCCGGGGAGGGCAGGAAGGGCAGGTGGTAGCCGCAGTGGGACACGGTGGTGCTGACCAGAGCCAGGCAGTACCACAGGCAGGTGGTGCTGAGGTGAGAGCCCAGCAGCACGGGGCCCAGGGCCACGGGGAGCATGTTCGAGAGCTGACGGGACACCAAAACCACAGATAGATGTTAGTGAGCTTTACGAGCGAAAACAGACACACAGCAAGGACTGAAGAGCAAAGGAAAGTTACAATCCAAATCAGCCGAGATGTATGCCGAGGGTATTTTACAGAAGTACTGACCATGTGCTCCAGGGGGTGAGCGTAGATGCAGACGATTCCGATGGGGGCCGTCCACTCGTGGTGCTGTTTGTGGTAGGTCTTGTACAGACTTGGTTGGTGGAACAGTCTGAGGAGACACACCAACAAACTCAAGAGTTAGAGCTGCTCAATTATTGATATCAGTCTGTTTTTAGCTGACTAATAAACACTGGTCAGAGGGATTTTGTCCGTCAACACTGCAACACTAAATTTTTTCTACAGGATTTTAGGAATGTTACGAACGAAATTTGGACCACCTCTAACAATTTAAAATGAGCAAGCTCAATTATTTCAGCTTGAAAATGTGAAAAACTAGCTACGTTACGTTAGACGTCAACACAATCTTGAGGGCAATACAGTAAAAGTGCTTGTACCTGTGAGAGTAGTAGAAGAAGAGCTCCTCCAGGAGGGCGAAGGCGCCCAGCTCTATTAGGGCCCAGTGGAAGGTGGGCAGCTCTGGCCCGCACGGCTCCCCCACAGGCTCATCAGATGATAGGCTATCACCACCATGGGCCCCGAGATGAACATATGGTTAAACACCACCGTTTTCAGGGCGTTGCGCAGCTTTGCCGGGTCCACCTGAGCGAGGACACACAGAGCACAGCAAACAGCTTTAGTAACTTTGTCCATTCTACCAACAGTTAAAGTTTACAGAGGGGTATCAAACTGGGTGCTGTGTTCCTCGATCCAAAATGTGGCTTCGACACACGATGTTCTAATTGCCAATTGTAATATCACACATTTAAACACCTCCTGCCACAACAATATGAATTACTATATTTCAAAATATATTATCGAGGTATTTCCGGATTTGAACGCCTCTATTCTGCCCTCATTTATTTATTCAAATAGACACTAAGGCCGGGTCAATGTCCCGATAGAAGAACCCACTGTCCCCTGGATGCAAACAAACACTAGTTTTTAGACTCGTTAGTTTAGAAGGCCTTCGACACACGATGTTCTAATTGCCAAATTATCCAGTTTTCATTTCTCTGAAAGCGCTCTCCGCTGGATGAAATAATATCTAACTGACAGAAAACAGTGCAAATAGATCATGCTCAGTCCACATTTCTTAATTGGTCCGCTGGTGTCCTACAAGGATCAACATTGGGACCAATCCTGTTCAGCCTGTAATCAATAATCTACCCAATGTTTGTAAAAGTGTTCAAATTCAGTGATATGCTGTATTATATGTTCATGAAAAAACAAAATGTGAAGCTGCTGCATTACTATCTGCAGCCATGGTACCAATCTCCCATTGGCTCCAAAACTCTTGCCTCCATCTGAATACCAGAAAAATGTCAGCCAGTAGGGGATGAACAGCAATCTTTAATAGTGAACAATTTAAGTATCTAGGAGTGCTCTTTGACTCAAATTTTGATTTCAAGCAGCATATTAAGAAAATTGTACATATCATTAAATTCAATTTGTCAAACTTTAAGCATACAAGACCTTCTCTGATGACTGCAAAGTCATCAAAGCCATATACTCATGCAATGATCTTCGCCATATAACTTACTGTTATACCACAGGGTCCCATACATCAGAGACCAATATGAATCCTATCAAGTCTTCTTTAAGAAAACATTAAAATCTCTGGTTAGAAAGCCTTTACGTCATCATTACTGTAACATAGTAAGTAAGTATAATATTTTAGATTTTGATAGTTAGACATTTGATTTTTAGAGTTTAAAATGGTCTTGCCCCTCCACCATTAATGGATTTTATATAAAAAATAAGCAACACTCGAGTAAATACCAGAGCTTTGACCAGAGGAGACTGTATTATGCAACAACGGAGAAATAAATTCAGTCAAATGGTGGTGTCTATCAGTGCACACAAAACGGGCTGAAAACAAAACAATCGTGCACTCACAGGTAGAGCATTAAATATAATCATTTGACATGTCAAATGCTTGAATAATCAGTAATTTCACACATTTAAACACCTCCTGCCACAACAATAAGCATTACTATATTTCAAAATATATTATCGAGGTATTTCTGGATTTGAACGCCTCTATTCTGCCCCTATTTATTTATTCAAATAGACACTAAGGCCGGGTCAATGTCCCGATAGAAGAACCCACTGTCCTCTGGATGCAAACAAACACTAGTTTTTAGACTCGTTAGTTTAGAAGGCCATTCCTGTGTCAAAATATACAGACGGTATCGCGCATCTAAATCAGGCCCATATGGATGTTTTTTCACAGCAGATTGTTCAGTAGAAGCGAAAAAACAGCAGCCATAGCTAGCGTTAGCATGTTAGCATGATGCTAACATGAAGCATCACATTAGCATTCTCTGTTATTTATGTATTTATGGGCTGTTGAAATACTTTGCTCCTCTCCATGTCTTTGTGTCTTTACCACAGCATTTGTTAGCCTCTTACCTCCCGCCTTAAAAAGGAACAGGCCACCGTTTTTACAAACTGAGATATGTTCTTACCTGAGCTTAGACGAGTTGATACGTAACGGTCTGGTCTTTGTGCGTGCGCTCAGTCACGCAAATGTTGTTAGCATAGCCTCTCCCAGCAGAGGTATAGCTCCAAACTGGGGTGAAGTTAGAAGCTACCAAGCTGTTCCACGTTTTCCCCATACAGTTACGTGAAAAGTTACACGATCCAAGTCTAGTTACACAAAATTAAACATGTCGATTTTCTAAGTGGATAAAAAGGGGAACTATATTGTGAGGCGTAATAACACCTGGAGTACTCTTTGACGATATTACTACGTGGACGTCGAAGTACTCCAGGTGTTATTACGCCTCACAATATAGTGCTCCTTTTTGTCTGCTTAGAAAATCGATGGATTTAAATCTGGAAAACGTGGAACAGCTTTGTAGCTTCTAACTTCACCCCAGTTTGGGGCTATACCTTTGCTGGGAGAGGCTAAACGCTAACAACATTTGCGTGACTGAGCGCACGCGTAAAGACCAGACAGTTACGCATCAGCTCGCCTAAGCTAAGGTAAGAACATATCTCAGTATGGAAAAACGGTGACCTATTCCTTTAACCAAGTGGATTTTCTCCAGTTTGACATTATCCAAAGAAGCTTCTACACTGGAGAGTTTGTAGCCTGTAGGCCAGTGTAACGCCTCATTTGAAAGCTAAGACCTACAATTCTGAACTGATCTTTTTCCTTGTGTTGTTGCCATGGTGTCGTCACTTGACGTTCTTGTGTTGCTCTTCTGTTGATTTTTTAATGTGTTTTTGTCATATTTTCGACACTTTTCTGTTGCGTTTCATCTTCGTTTTCTTCCTCCTTTCGTCGCTATTTTGACGCTTTTTTCAAGAAACCAAACTGGAGGAAATTATGCTCTGTTCAGGAGGGGGTTAACCTCTTACCCCCTGCCAGAACCGAGCGCATTTTTTCCAGTTCGGCATTACCCAAATCTAAAAGCTTCTTGACTGGAGAGCAACAGTAATGCCTCATTTGAAAGCTGAGCTACAAAAGTGATCATAGATTTTTTGTCATATTTTTAAAGCGTTTTTGTCATGTGTTTGTTGCTTTTTCATCACTTTTTCCCCATTTATCTTTTGTCGTGTTCTCGTCGCATTTTTGTTGCTTTTCCAGCATGTTTTTGTCGCTCTTTTCCCGATTCTTTGTTTCGTTTTCGTCAAGTTTTTGGTCGCTTTTTTGTCACATTCTTGTTGCGTTTTCATTCTCGTTTTTGTCACTATTTTGATGCTTTTTTGGGATTAAAGAAGTTTTGGAGTAACATTAAAAACTTACTTTTCTTTGTTTCCCCCCCTCAACAGCTTCAAACATGACTCCAGAGACGCCGTCTGTATCTATCTCTGCAATTGCTGCACAATTTGGGCACCGTATCTAATTGCAATTTTTCTGACATTCCAATAAGATTATATAAGCATGGAGGCCTAGCTGAATAAAAAGGCCATGTGAAATAATGACCACAGCGGAAACGTTATCATTCTAACCACTCTGCACTCTGGATCATTTTATTGCCAATTCTTTCCTGTGTATCCACTTTTAATCTTGAGTTGATAGTTCAATAACTTTCAATAATCGCGGCAGGGCCAGGCGGTTATCAGCAGCGCAGTGCCCCAGAACATCATTATCAGGAGCACAGTGGACTTTGGACAAACGGACACATGGCCAGGTCACAACAGCACAAAGATGTTCCAGAACATACAGGAGGCGTTATGGCGGCATGGCGTTGGTGCTTACGAAATGTTTCCACCGACTAGGGCCGGGTGCCGATACCAGTACTTTAACGATACTTGGTTTTCGATACCGATACCTGAACGACACCTTCTGATATCTAGTATATGTGAATATTTGTCATCTAGAACTAGAAAACAGAATAATAATGTGAGGAAGTTCTGCAAATTTACATATCGGGAAATCAAGAAATGTGTGGAAATGTGGGAAATTTGGGTAAAAATTGGGAGAATTTGTGGCAAAAAAAAAATTAGGAAAATAGGGCAAATAGGGCTATAAAAAATAGGCAAAAATGACGGGTGGACAAATTCAGAAAATGAGAACACCTTAGGAGCACTTCGAAGTCCACGCAGTAAAGTCAAAGTGCTCCTTAGGTATTATTACGCCTTACAATATAGTGCCCCTTTTTATCTGTTTAAAAAAATCGACATGTTTAATTTAGTGTGACTATACTTGGATTGCGTAAACGCTCATGTAACCGTATTTAATAGTTTAGGGAAACGTGGAACAGCTTGGTCGCTTCTAACTTCAACTCCATTTGGGTCCATGAGAAGAGGAGAGGCTAAATGCTAACAACATGTTTTTGCGTAACTGAGTGCACGCACAAAGACCAGACAGGTACGCAACATATCTCAGTATGCAAAAACGGTGGCCTGTTCCTTTAACAGTACCCAGCCCCATCACTGACTCAACATTGTCATGGTGGTCTTGGCTTCAGGTGATTTGAAACCAAGCCTGCTTATGAAACGTTATGAGAAGTAAATGGGTCTAAAACTGTATTAATGGTGTTTCCTCAGAGGCTATGTTTACACACAAACCAAAAACGGATTATCATCTGATGTGTGGAGTGGATTGTTGAAGTGGCTGTTAGCAGCACAACACAATGACTATGTTTACATGCAGTCAAAAACCCTTTCATAACCAGAATATAAGCAATAACCCGGTTGTGCATGGTCATGTAAATGCCGGCAAAAACCTGAATATGCTCGTATTCCGTTTTTTAAAAACCTGAATATGACCCCTGGGTTACTCCTTTTCTAACCCTCATATTTGGTCATGTAAACGCATATCGGAATATCCCCATCAAAAGGAACATTAAGTTGTGTTCTGCGCATGTTTTGTCCACAAGGAATCTTGTTCTTTTGAGTACAGGAAGTACTGGCGTGCAGCCTTCCGGAAATACACAAAAAGCATGTGTGCAGGTTTATACTTATTTCATTTGCACTTTTATTCTTACTGTAATTACATGTTTAATATAATGTTGAAAAAAACAGAATCTTTTGGGAAACACAATTTTCACTCTTTTTAGCCATTTTCTGGGGAAATATAAACTTATTTATCACATACAAATAAAGTAAAGTCTAAACCGGGTCTATGTGGATGTTTATTCACAGCAGATTGTGTAGTAGAAGCGAAAAAACAGCAGTCGTAGCTAGCGCTAGCTAGTGTTAGCATTAGCACGATGCTAACATGAAGCCTCATATTAGCATTCTCCGTTAATTATGTATTTATGGGCAGTTGAACCACTTTGCTCCCCTCCATGTCTTTGTATCTTTATAGAGTAGAAAACTGTATTCATTAGGGCAGGGCGATATGGCCTAAAATCTATATCACGATTAAAAAAAAATAAAAAATCACGATAACGATATATTTGACAATATAATCGACAATGGACAAATTACTTCAAAATCCCGGCTTTACGCCTATTGGGAAGATTAATTCAGTGATATTTTATTCATTTGTTTTTTTTAACGGCATACTAATTTCCCCGCAAATATTATCTACTCAAGCAAGTTACATCCTTCATTTCATTTTACTTTTTAGCACCTGTTCCCGTGTTCTACGTCAGTGTTTAATGCTGCTCTGATGAAGCTGAGCGTAACGTATAAATTATATCGTGTCCACAACATATAAAAAATGACAACGATCTCAAAAAATTATATCGCGATAACGATATACGATACGGCCCACCCCTAATATTCATAATTCAGCATTTGTTAAAGTTGTTTTTGAATGATTAGAAAAGGTTTAGAGGCAAAAGTCACAAAGACAAAGATCACCTGAGCAACACTAAAACATTTGCCATCGAGAACCATAAAACAGCACAATAATGTACTGTTTCATTTAAATTTGGATAAATTATTTGAGTTGAAACGACCAAGTCACTTTCTTCAGTGCTGTCCCTGGTCCAACTGGCATCAACACACTTAGTATCTAAAAAAATATAGCCACAATACCACTCACCCAACCTGTTTTTATGGTTCTTTGACTTTACCCAGAACCATAAACCTGTCAACAAGGCAAAGACTGCAGAGCTGTTATGAATGTACTCATGCTATAACAGGTAACCAAGTGTTAAAAGCTTATCAGATAGTCTGTGTGCGTGAGAGGCCGACGGGAGAGAGAGAAAGAGTTGATGAGGAGGAGCAAGTACCGGGTTGTTCTTGTCCTGCTGAATCCGGTATCGGGTGATGAAGGACGGTTTGGCCGTGACGTCCACGATCATCAGCAGAGCATTCGTGCCCCCGAACACCACAGTGGGCACGAGCATTGCCCCTGCAGAGAGACAGAGAGACAGGAGAAAATATCAGTCATGGCACACTGTGGTTGAGTCCTTGGGCAAGACACTTCTCCCGGCTTGCCTCTAGTGTGTGTGTGTACAGTTCACTCGCGAAAGAATGAGCGTTTCTGACCCCATAGGCAATCAATGGGAAATACAGCCTTCTTTACCAGTCCTATTGTTTTTACTGTGAAAACTCGCATTTCACAATGAACTATTAAAAACAAAATTAACACATTAAAAAAAAACGCTTTTCTGAACAAAATAAATCATTAGATCAATTAATATTTTTTTTATTTTATAGTGTACAAAAAGTGAGTTTATAATGGAAGTCAATGGGGCATAAGGGAGAGTGATGCTTTACATAAAACCAAAAAAATGTATCAAAATCAAAGTTGTTACTGATCTTTGACATACCCAAGGGTGTTTTAAAATGTAAAAAAAAACATAATTTAATAAGACACTAGGATTAGGACTGCGGACGGCCTGCAGATGGCAGCTCAAACATGTAAAGGTAAAAGATTTCAACATCTCTAATCCTAGTGTCTGACTAAATGAACCACCTTGAAGGATCTACTAGTAACACAAGTAGACACAATGAACGTTACAAAGCTTATTCATCTGCAATATTTTTACAGCAGTCAAGAAGTGGAATAAAATACAAGACTTAAGCCTGGTGATGGAAATTATTTGGATTGTACTGTTTTTTGACAAACAGTCACTACGCATGCACCTTCTCCAATAAAAAACAAACAAACAAATAGCATAGATAATACTACTACTGGTTGAGAAGTTAATTTTAAGCCACAATAACTTCTTATTTGCGGCACGGTGGCGCAGCGGTTAGTGCTCGTGCCTAGAAGGTCCCGGGTTCCATTCCCATCTGGATGGGGCCTTTCTGTGTGGAGTTTGCATGTTCTCCCCGTGTCTGCGTAGGTTTCCTCCAGGTACTCCAGTTTCCCCTACCACTACAAGCATGTACAATAGGCCAGGATGAATGAGAGTGTGTTTGAGAGTGTGCATGGGGGAATGCTACAATCCAGTGTGGCTTGTTTACATGCATGAGACCCATGTATGTTCATTAACATGCACTGTCCTGAAATTTGCAATGTATGTCACATTTATTATTATTATTTATTAAAAGGCACACTGTAGAACATTTTGGATTCTACTGTTGCCAATACAAAACATAGAATAGAATAGAATAGAATAGAATAGAATAGAAAAAAGCTCTTTTTGCAGTAATCAAACAATGGATTTAGATGAGGACCTAACCTATTCAAATCTCATATTTGACTGCCTTTAGTCGACATCCTTGGAGACGAGCTGGAGACGCAGAAAGGTTACAAGTTAGGGTTAGGTAAGTTTCTGTAATAAACCAAATGCATGTATTTTATTACATTTATTGGGAATGTTGAAATTGTTAGTTTTTTTTGGGTGGTAAAGTAAACCTACACAGACTCCACACAGAAAAGCCTCTGTCTGGGAATCAAACCTGAGAGCCTTGTGCCAAGACTCAGGAGTGTCATCCACATTCCCACCCACTGTATCCAGGGGACAGGGAGACAGTGCAGCCTGTTTGAGCTTAAAACGATGTGTGAAATTTCATTTGGTCAAAACACGGCTGATATTTGAGCCTTCACAAAAGTGTCTCTCTTTACTCGGAGTGGGAAGGAAACTGAATGAAACACAGGGCGTTTTTGTTATAATAGAAGACTTGTACTTCTCTGTCTCATGATTCTATCAGGGCTGTGATTGATAGTAGAAAAGTGCTCTGATTTGAGAGGGAAAACAGCTATTTCAAAGCTCATTAAACACTTATCATTTGACCTTCTGCACTCAAACTGTGTTTATACTGGCTCCAGCAATTTTTTTTAGCATGCTGGTAGCAAAAAATGTCGACTCGTGTGTCGTTTTTACCTCGGTGAATCCCCCTTGCTGACAAATGTTCCACTTGAATATGCAACTTTAAATCAGCGCCATTTTGAAAGTTCAGGAAAGTGCAAACAGGTCATAAATAAATCATACCGAAGTAGAACAGAGCTTGGTCGTGGCCTTCGAACGTCGTGTACAACCTGGTCCACAGCTTCTGCCAGAAATCCCCTGAGGCTCCCCAGACCTTCTGCAGATGCCTGGGGAAAGGAAAACATGAAGCAGGAAAATCTTCACTCCGAGTAGTGGTGAGACGTTCATGGACAAATTCATTTCTTTCTGTACGAACGCAAGAAATAGCGAAACTGCAGCAGGCAACATTATAGCCAGGGGTCACGAATTAAATTTCTCCAAGGTCCGAAATGGGAAAAAATTGTCAAGCAAAGGTCCGGAACATACGGGGTTAATTCACAGTTATATGGGGATTTTTAAGACTTCATTAAATCTATTACTGTGATTTGAAAATAATACAATTATGTGAATCCTGTTAATGTCTTTTTTTTTTGCTCTAAAAATACGTTTTGGCTCTTAAAAAGCAGAATGCATATCACCTCTATTATACACAATGTGCACATAATATCTGACAGTGATGTGTTTCTCCTCTGCTCAGTTCAACACACTGAGCCCTGCTTAGTGCTTTAGTCCTGCTCACTGCTGCTGATCGGAAACAGCCGCTCTATTTGCGCATTACGATCGCGCGTGCATATTTAATTCAGGCGTCCTCTGCTTTTTCTTTTTTTAGCGAGCCGTATTTCAGTCATTCCGAAACCATTTCTAAAAATGTTTAAAGTATCATGGAGCTAAGATGAAGGACTTTCTCTTTCTATTCATCTGGGCTGTAATTTACCGCTCTGCAGTCAGAGAGGGAGAGGGAGAGAGCGCACACGCAGCCGCTTGTCTGAGGGGATTCAGGGTCGGGTCCAAAGTTTGGATCCAAGGTTCGGGTTCGGATGGGCTGGCGCATGGGTCCGGATCCGGACCGAGGTCCGCTGTTTAGTGACCTCTAATTTAAGCTAACCGGAATCAGTGACAAGGAGCCATTTCACGCAAGAGTTGAAAAACACTTTTAATGTTCTGAATAGGGGTGTCACAATTTCAATTTTTTTAGTCACGATTATTGTGAAAGATAATATTGCCATTTTACGATTATCGACCGAATGAAAGAAAAGATATTTTTAATTTTTGTCTTTAAAAAGCTGTTTTATACTTGTAAACTTCAAGTTTACATTCACCGTTTCTAAAAGTGAAAAATGCGTTAAGATTGTTTTGCATTAAAATAAATAGGCCTACATTGAATAATACAAAACAATGTCAACTTTACTTCTTTATAATGACCACAATTATAATTATTTTATCTCCAACCAGAGAAAGTGTTACTTTTTAAGCAAAGAAGACAACCCAACTTCCAGTTACTTTGGATGATTTTAGTCAGAACATGTGCTTTTGATTAGGTCTCAGAGAACATGCCTTTTTTATTATATTTTATTTTTTAGAGCTTTTTTCTATGTTACAATGTTGTTCTCTCATCAAAACAGACCTGGAGCTGTGTGTCCATCCACTCATGCATCTTTGACTAACTTTTGGATCTTGTTTTAGCAGTGCCTGGTCAACCCGGTTGAGCTTTCCGATTGCCAAGGTCAGGGCCAAACCGGTCTGACCAGGTATACGTTTTGGCACCGACCTCTGGCTGTGGCCAACGCGCTGAACAAGGACTAACGTAACATGAACAGACTGCAGGTCATACGGATTTAATATTTCACATCATACTGCTGTTTTAAGAGGAGATAATGCCGATATTAGCATTTAGCCGCGGTTAGCGCAACTTTAGCTGGTGTTAGCATAACATTTGCATGTAGCTTTCCTTCATAGTACGTATTGTAGCTGCTTCTTTCCTCTAGTATTTGCCTTGGCACCTCTGAATGATTCCATAACCCCACTAGTAGAAGAGGCAGCATTGTCCACATTTGTTCTCATCGCGGCTTACAAAACCTTTAATGACGTTCTGTACAGTGTGCTCATGTGGGGGCGCCGTCCACAACAAATGCGGTTGTGTAGTGTAGTGGAAACACACGCGTGTACTGGGTAGAGTCGATACGTGACAAGGTGAGTGCATAGATCATGGCGTGCACGGTAGAGCCGTGTTCAGTGAAGAAGTGGCTTAAGCTCCTCACTTCTCAATCACTTGCTAAGCTTGCTAATCCTCTCATCACGGAATAAAAAACATTCGTCATAGCTTCACACTATTTTTGTTCCTTTTGTTTTTCTCTTTTTTGGACACAGCTGGGAGGGGCTGTATCGGTTGAAAATCGAAAAAGTTAAACTACTGGATATTTAGTTTCAGCTGTTTTAGGTCAATATTGCTTTTTCTAACCAACAGTGATACAGTTGTGTTTGACATTATTACCAAACACCAGAAAAGCCGCTCTTTAAAGAATTCTATGAACCATTCTCACGAAAGACTGTGTGTGGTCACGTAAAGTAAAGATTTATGCAGTCGAAGCACGCTGAGAGTATAGGTTCTGTACCATGTGAGTGAGTTCCCAAACGCGGCCAGGAACAGGATCCCGGAGCCGATCACAAATGCTGCTTTCTTCACCGAGTCCCAGAGTCCCCCGCGAGTGTCCTGTTGCAAAAGGGTGGGGGCAAAACAAGTCAAAGTGGGGAAGGCTAGAAGCAGAAAAGTAACAATGCCTTGGACTGGTCCTGCCTTTTCAGTTCAATATTGAAAGAAATGTTGCTGATATCTCCATAGAAATACTTGGCTTCAGAGTAGTCGTCGATACCAAGTACCAGTCCAATACCACAGCGAGTGAATAAAAACTATAACGAAGCCTGTAAAAATGTGCCAAAACCTACAGCACATGGCTTATTATGCAGATTAAACCAAATCTGTGCACTGATAGAAATCATGAATGAATGTACAAACCTTTTTAGAATCCACTTTAGATAAGAATTAGCGTATAAAAGTGTCCTCTGAGCAAAATGCTAAATCTCACTCCATTTTTGCTTTTTGTGGGGTCGGATTCACATCCAATGACCTCTAAATTAGAGGTCGACCGATATTTGGGGATTTTACAATTATTGGCTATCTGCCCATCCAGCGCCGATAAAAGCCGATATCTCCAGGACCGAAAGTGATCAGACACTTATTTGCATCTGAAAGAGCTGAGTCAAGGCTTTAAAACGAGTCCTTGAAAGTAAGTGACGTTTCGGGCCACAAATCAGCCCTTCATCAGACTTGAATGCTGATTTGTGGCCCGAAAACGTCACTTACTTTCGAGGACTCGTTTTAAAGCCTTGACTCATCTCTTAAAACTGACTGGGAGCATTTAAGCTGTGCGGATCTTTTTTCTAGTTTTTTGGATCCTGCACGCTTTTCAGGTCTCTGTGATGTGCGTGTCTGCTTAACCTTCACATTTAAAACGAGTCCTCCCATACATAGACATATTATTAATAGACCGTCATTACTCACTCCTCCCCGTTTACCACAATGACAACGTTCGAGGGGGAAATCATGGCGGATTTACAGGCTCCTCCTCCCCAGCTCTGACGAAGCATGTTCCTAATGAGGGCATAAGGGCGGGATCTTCACTGTAGACTCGGACCTTGCGTGACGTGTAGCTCGCGCAGTTCGATAACCAGCCCGGTGCCTCTGATTGTGTCTAACCCAGTGTAGTAACAGGAGGAATATCTAGCTGTAGACAGTTCCAAAAAATTAGGCACCGAGCATTAAAGTTGTTTTTAACGTGTCTAAAGTGCAATGGATTCCAATGGGGGACTAGCGGCTATATGGCGGTACTACAGCAATGGCGGAGCAATGGTGGCCTCCAGTGTCATCGTTGCAAAGCAGAGCAGCCAGCGGCCATTGCTCCCACAACTTTCTAGGCCTCAGGAGAGCGGAGAAACATAGCGAGGAAAACTGGTTAGCTACAAGTTTGTTAAACACAATTTCACTGACTAAACCTCAGTCAACGTATGCTGCATGTCATTAAAGGAGCTAGATCATGCAAAATTGACTTTTTGGAGCTTTAGCCATGTTGTTATGCTATTTCCTTCTCAAAACACCCCAGAGCGTTTTTTGGCTTCATTCACGCAGTTCTAAGTAATCCTCCTGAATCCTGCTCTCTGAGCAGCTGCTCCTCCCTCTCCTGGTAAACCACTGAGCTGTTCAGTTGTGTCGTCACAAAGTAACGGAAGTGCTCTACGTCTGTAATGTAATGCCTTACGGCCTGATTTTAATTTATAAAACAGCTTTTTCATTATTTTGGTTGTAAGAGAGAAATAAAGAAGAAAAAGAAAAAAAAGGAACTCTCCGACACGCCTGTGCTGTCCCACGAAGCTAAACAAGCGCACCCACGGCCGGAGGATCCATGGATCCGAGCAGAAGTCTTGTTTTTGAAGACTGAGCTCTTTCTAACCTACTCTGGACACGCCTGTTCTTTTTTCTTACCCAACGATAATGTCACGGGTTCGCGTTTGGCTACGAGAGGAACAGGACTATTCAACCTTCCTAAAGAAGAGTGCACTCGCCAGAAGTTGGAATTTCTTACAGGGATTCAGCTAGCTACTATATCAACCAACCTGATGGATGCTTGGTAAACCTTGGCCAGAATCAAAGTGGATTCACTTTTATAACCAACGCGATCCCATAACGTAAACACCCGATGGGGAAGCCAGGCTGAGCGGTAAGTCAATCAAAACGCGTGTTAGCATGTGTGTTAGCCATTTATGAAACTGTTGCACATGTCAACTCCTTATAACCAGGGGTTAAAGTGGGCGGGAACGGTCGGGAACGGCGTTCCCCCACCTTCGCATGGCAAAAAAAAGAAAAGAAAAAAAAGTTCATGATTGCAACTTTGTCATTTTCACGCACATACGAAATTCGGCCTGTGAGATAAATCAATGCAATAAAAGTACTAGGTTGGGCCTACTCAATATGCGTCCCGGGGGCCAAAAAATAAAGTCTGACCTCATTTTCCATAAAAATTATATTTTTTCCGGCATTATCCGCGCCGCATGCGCGTAGCTCCACAGCAAGTTCGCGGCACTTTGCGTAGCAGTGTGCCTCCGGCTCCGGACCATCATCTCCTAGCGCGGGCTCAAATGAAAACATGGCTCTGTTAACGGTGTAAGACGCTAAACTGAGAAAACAGGAGGCTTATCGTTGGACGGACTGACAGATTTGATCAAACCGTAGCACAAGGACAGCATGAATCGTGTTTGCTCGGAATATCCCATGCAGAAGCAGGACTCCTCGCGGTCCGCGTCAGGTGCAGCTTGTGTTTCTGTTTTTACCGGTGCAAAGGGCTTAACCGGCGTCTTTAAGGTAAGGAACACCAGTTCAGCTGTGGATGTTTGTAAAGCGGATGATAAAGCTGATGGAACGTGAGTTTTGGAAAACTGCTCTGCACCACCAGCACTCGTGTTTAACCGGTCAACATGCTAACCTCGCTCCCTGGGCTCTAAGTTTACTAAATAACATCTGAATCATTCATTTGACAGGTGCATTTTTCTTCCTTTCTGCTCTGACTTCGTTCAATACGTGTTTGTGGGAAATGTACAAGCGCAGAGATGCTCTTTGCAGAGTTAACATGGTAAACGAGGCTGAAGCTGAATATGTGGATGAGTGCACCATCTCCAAGGAGCGCTTCATTTACTGAGTTTTTTCGTAAAGCGCGAGGTCTGGACAGAACAGCGTTTGGTCCGCCCTTATTTATTATTTTCCATGGTCTGTCTGCTCAACGCTGAGGAGCAGTGGCTGAGCAGGAGTTAGTCATGTTGTTTGAGATGTACTGGTCTCATTCTGTATTAGGCCTTTGGCCTGGTTTAGATTTAGTCCTGCCTTAGTCCTGATATTGCATGTTTTTGCCCTGGCTTAATCCTGGTTTAGTTCTGAGTAGTCCTAGTTTATTATTAGGCTCTTTATTATTCTGTATTATTCTATTGCTGTTTTTTTTTTTTTTTTTCTCCAAAGCCTTAAAATGCTGGAATATAATATAACTTTTATGTTTAGGCCCAATTCTGTTCTGTTCAAGCAGTGATGATAATTAATGATAATGATAATTTTCATTTATTTATCCCAAAAATATGAATACGTTTGGTGGTGGGAGGCTCACCCCTGACCAGCTGTAAGCACCACTGACTGTGGAGAGGATTTTCTTAAATAAAGAACATAATAACAAGCCAAAATTGTTAATAAGTAATGTTTCAGCACACATGTTCATTTCTTTGGTTGGGCCTTCTTCGAATAAGTGGATCCTGAGTGGATCCATTTTATTTGTTTCTATAATCTATTAAGCTCCTCTCTGGGCAGGCATGGTGCTCTGCAGCCCTATGTCTAAGAAGAACCCAAAAGAGTGGATCTGGCAAAAGCAGAATTTGTTCATTTAGTAAATCACATAGACCTCCAATCATTTATGATTGTTAAAACCTACTAAAGGATATCTAAAAATAATTCAAGGTATTAAACAATATTGGAAAATAAAATAATTACAGTATCAAATACCTTGTATTGTGCAGTATCTGTTCAGAACCCATGACTACATGTCAGTACCTAAGTACATAAAAAAATATAAAATGTAGCGCGATTCCTACTGCTTGTTAAAGGTTAGAGTTCCCCCACCTCCCAAATCCCACTTTAACCCCTGCTTATAACTGCATTAAGTGAAGTAACTTCACTTTTTGCAGCGATATTTATATTTATAATACTGTAAATGTGGAATGAGCGGAGAGAGGGGCGGAGTTAACTGAATCGAAGCGTCTTGTCTTCCGGGTAGGGAAAATACCCCCCAAAAATACTATTTCTCGCAAAAATGAGTACTCCATAGTGATAGAGGTACAATATATCATATATGCCTATACTTTACTTTGGAATGGCTAAAATAGCATGATACAGATCCTTTAAAATAAAGTAATACAATGGAGTGGCCAAGTATTCATGTTTTTACAGGATTATAGACCAGATATTTGAAAAAAATCTGCCTAAAATATCAGTTAAAAATATCGGCCGAGGATATCAACATCGGCCAATAAAAATCCCCCAAAATCAGCCTTAGAAAAACCCATATCGGTCGACCTCTATGCTAAACATACTCTTATGAAATGTTAATGATGGAGAAGCCACTGAAATGACATGAATGCCATGAAACGGACATGTCATAACTTGCCGTACATTATTAAAATGCCTGGCTTCACCATTCATTTGTATGGGAATTGAAGGCTCAAACAATTGCATAACAGATGTTTGTAGAAACAGGCTTAGATATATAGCTAAAGGCGTTTCTATGGTTGTTATGGACATCTCCACCTCTACCTGCACTCATTGCGCCTCGCCCATTTGCATCATACATGTTATGTTCCACAGGCAGTTTTAAAAGGAAGGGGCCACCTCTATTATTGGAGCATCTGAGAAATAGGTTTATGAACTGCAAAAGCCTTCTGTTTTGTAAGGGTGAGGCGGAGTTCTTTATGAGCCAGTTACAAAGAAAATAAATGTAATGGAAACAAAAAACGTCAAAAGTGACAACAATGCGGTAATAAAGTGAGGTATAAGTTCCGTTTTTGTAGGTCTTAGCTTTCAAATAAGGCTCTACACTGGCTCCAGTCGAGAAGCTTTTAGATTTGGGTAATGCTGAACTGGTGAAAATGCACTTGGTTATGGTGGGGGTTAAGAGATTAAGCAAAACCAAAACAACAGACTAGAATGGTACAAGATTAGGGAAATCATGACTAAAACCGATCTTTTGCTGTATTTTGTGGCTTTTTGCAATACAGTTAAAGGAACAGGCCACCGTTTTTCCATACTGAGATTATGTTCTTACTAGGGGTGTCACGATTTCAATTTTTTGAGTCACGATTATTGTGAGAGAAAATATTGCGATTTTACAATTATTCACGATTATCGACCGAATGAAAAGTAAAGAACTGACATTTTTAGTTTTTGTCTTTTAAAAAGCTTTTTAATACTTGTAAACTTGTAAACATTCACCGTTTCTAAAAATGAAAAATGCTTTAAGATTGTTTTGCATTAAAATAAATAGGCCTACATTGAATAATACAAAACAATGTCAACTTTACTTCTTTATAATGAACATTATTATCATAATTATTTTTACTATAAATTATTAGGCCTCAAGCTATAGGCTAGGTTTCCTGTTCTCAAAAGTTATGCTGCTGCTTATGTCAGATGTTTCGATGAACAGAGAATGAAACGTGTTTACAAAATGACTAAGGAGACTCTTTTGAACAGCTGATTTCCACATGTGTGCGGTTTCACTTTTCTTTCTGTTACGCTGAAGCAGAGCGGAGCGCGTTAGCTTTTTGTTTACATCCTAAGCCAGTTGTGGCGGCTATTTGCGAACATTTGGACAACTTTTTGGGGAATTATTCAGTTCGTTACCTTGACCTGGCTTGACGTGGCTTCTGAAATTCTTACGGATTACCTACCGCATCCTTTTATAATCGTGGTAATCGTCAAACCTGTTAATCTTGACATCCCTGGTTCTTACCTGAGCTTAGACGAGTTGATACGCACCTGTCTGGTCTTTGTGTGTGCCCTCAGTCACGCAAAACGACCAAAAATGTTGTTAGCATTTGGCATCTCCCAGTATATTCCTATGGCTCCAAACGGGGGTGAAGTTAGAAGCTACCAAGCACTTCCACAGGCACAAAGACCAGACAGGTGCGTATCAACTCGTCTAAGCTCAGGTAAGAACATATCACAGTATGGAGAAACGGTGGCCTGTTCCTTTAATACTTTTTAGAAAATAGTAGTAGTAACTGTGGTGTCAAATGGACATATTCAGGTGTGTCTTCTCACCTGCCTGCTCCTGGTCATTTCCCTCATTTCTGAAAAGAGACAACAATAAAATATCTGTTCAAAGGGTTTTAAACAACAACAAAAATCGCTAAATATGTCGATGTTTTTTTCACAGTTGTAACATAGGAGCTTTACGATCAGATTGGCAATTTACACAAAGGTAAGTGACCAAATTCACAGCGAGCTACACCATAATCCTTGTTTAAAAGAGAGACTTTCTTAACAGGAGGCTGAAATGGGGTGCAGTTATTAAAACAAAACCAAAAAGTCGTTCAAGTAAATGTACTGAAGCAAAAGTAATTGTGTCTGTCCCGATGTGAATTTTACAACAGGAGGATTAGCCCCATAATGGCAGCAGCATTATAATCTCACTCTGCAGTTTTTGCAGAAAACTCCCGGGATCAAAAATGTGGCCCATTTTCACATGATCCGAGCGTTGGGTCACACACAGAGGATTTACAGACCGTCACTTTCCAAGCTCAAATGGCACAAACAATGGGCTCTGTAGTCTAGAAGAAGCTTGTGTCGACTTATTCGGTCCCAAATTTGTCAAAGAGATATGTATAAATTATGTTTTCATGGACTGTGCTGACCTCGACCGTCATAAAATTGCCAAATAGCAAAGTATCACCAACATTAGGTAGTGCAATATCCTTATCACGGCAAGCCAAGATCGCAAATCACTCAGGTCTTCCATCTGACTGCGATTTTATTTTTGCTAACACTAATTTAGTTTTTTTTAACCTATTAACCTACGCCTTAACATAGAACATTTTCCCTAGTTCGGCTTTACCCAAATCTAAAAGCTTCCCGACTGGAGCAAACAGCCTATAGGCCAGAGTAACGCCTCATTACCCATACTTTTATTAATGCTTAAAACCTTAAAATGTTAGTTGTTTGGTTAGAATTGTGTAGAAGTATTACATTTCAAATAAAAAGGAGCATCTCTGGTGATGTGTACCGATTCAGCAAGAAGGCCGAGGGCCACCAAAAATTGGGCACCAAAGAGGCAGTACTTTTTAGCAAATATCAATATCTCTATATAGATAATGGGCTGAAAGGAAATGCTAATTGTGTTATATAACTTGCTAGTTCAAAGTTAGCCTGTGTAATAACAACTGAACAAGAAAATGTGAGGGTCAATTTAATACGACTTTATCCATTAACCTCTTAACCCCCGCCTTAACCGAGCACATTTTCTCCAGAATCTGAATAGTTTTTATTGACATTATTTGAGAACAGGTTCACAAACTAGGATTTTTTTCTTGGTACAGATGTGCAACTTAAAACATATAACAGAATTTAGATTAGACTATAGGGGCATGCAAATAAGATAAAAAATAAAGAGTAAAATATGGTAAGACGACAACAGTTTGACAATAACAGCGGGATTATATTTCCAGATGTGTAGGTGTATACAGTGATAAAGTGATATAAAGTGATAGCAGCTGATCTAAGTGTGGACACAGTGCAATAGAGCGATTACATCCATGAGTCTGTAACTAAAAGGTGCTCGTCATATAATTAGAATATCATGAAAAAGTTCATTTATTTCTGTAATTCAACTTAAAATGTGAAAGTAATATATGATATAGACTCATTGCATGCAAAGTGACATATGTCAAGCCTTTATTTGTTATAATTTTGATGATTATGGCTTACAGTCCATTTTCAAAATATTCTAATTTTATGAGATTTTTAATTTGGGGTTTTTACAAGATGAGCCATAATAATCCAAATTATAACAAATAAAGACTATACAAATCTCACTTTGCATGTAATGAGTCTATATTAGTTTCACAGTTTAAGTTGAATAACAGAAATGAATGCACTTTTTCATGATATTCCAATTATATGACGAGCACCTGTAGCTTCGGGTCTTGTAGACCCAGTAGCTTAGTTGGGTGCAGTTCGGCTTTACCCAAATCTGAAAGCTTCTCGACTGGAGCTTACAGCTTATAGGCCAGAGTAACGCCTCATTTGAAAGCTAAGACCTAAAAATCTGATTGTGACTTTTTTGTTGCATAGGTTTTTGTTAATTTTTTTACGCTTTTTTTTGGGTCTTGTTTTCGTAATTTTTGTTGTTGTTGTTGTTGCTTTCTTCATCGCGTTCCACCCTGCTTTTTATGTCGTGTTTCTGGCACGTTTTTGTTGCTACTTTGTCGCTTTTTTGTTGTATTTTCACCCTCGTTATCGTAGCCCTTTTGACGCTTCAAGAAGCTTATTAGATTTGGGTAAAGCCAAACTGGAGAAAATGTGTTGGGCTCAGGTGGGGGTTAAGATATTAACACTGTAGCCTATGTACGCACTCACAGAACGCCAGCGCTTACGGATCGCCTCGCTATTCAAGGCTCATCTTAACACGATTATCTGTAAAAAACGTGAATACTCTTTCAAAAATATTGACGGACTAACCTCTTGTGTCTGTGTCCGCCGTCATCTTTCGCCTCGCTGTCCGCTGGTAACACACTCACTCTGCGCTCCCGAAACTTAAGACCCTCGTTTATTTACAAGCGAGGCCTCCCGCTGATTGGCTGCGACTCAGTCAGCTGACCAGGAAGCCGCGGAGCCCGTTGCCTGCTGTTTTCTTTGTACTGTATTGTTTGTCTCTTTCCGTGTATCCAGGTGAAGGTTGAAGCTCCGCGGATATCGAGTTACCGGTTATAAAAGCACAGTATATGCAAAGTAAGGTTCGCTGTGCTTGGACTTTGGAATATGTTTTATTACAGGCGAGTCAGATGGAAGAGAGGGATGGAGATAGTTTGGATATAATGCCGTTTCTTTATAGTTCGGAGAATTGAGAGACCAAGGAGGTTGCGTTGTATACTCTGATGCAGCGAGGCAACCGTAGCACTTTCTGTCTCATTTGTGCCGATGGTTAATCGCTTAATCCCCACCTGAACCGAGCACATTTTCAAATCTAAAACCTCCTTGGAAAAAAAGAGTCTAAATAGAGAAAACGTGCTGCAAAAGCAACAGTAAGACAAAACACGACTAAAAAAGCAACAAAGAAACAACTAAAGGGTGACAAAAGCGTGCCGAAAGTGCAACAATAATAATAATAATAATAATAATAAAGCGACAAAAAAATCTACGAAAACACTACAAAAAAGACGAAAAAAAAAAAAAACAGTTTAAAATGTGACAAAAACGCGAAAACGTACTGCAAACAAACACACAACAAAAAAGCAACATAGAAACAACTAAAACGTGCCAAAATGCAACAATAACAAATAAAAGAGACAAAAAGAGACAAAAACTTAAAAAAGCGTTGTGACAAAATTGCAAAAAATAAGTTACCTTAAAGGGGCTAGATGCAAGTTGGTCATTCTTATACTCACTACTGCCACCTCAGGTCTTGCGTGTAACTGCAGTCCCTATATTAAGCTCGTGCATGACGGCACTTCGGACCCGAATTAACACCTTTTTGAGTGACAGTGCAGGATTTTAGAGGCAGTTGTGGTGAATAGGTCTGGGCAATTATTAGCAATTATTTTCATGTTTTGATACATTTGTGGTGGCCACAGTTTTGGACAGCACGCGCTAGCCTGGAAAAATCCAGACTCACCGCTGTACCAGCGATTGAGTCTGGTCACCGCTGCATCAAATCTATTTCCCACAGCGGTAGATACGCAAGCAAACAGGAAGCGGATTAAACCAATCAGCGAAGGGCGGGCATCTGCCATTGATGCGGTATTATTAGCGGTTTTGCGTTAATATTTGCGCAGGACTATGAATCACAAACTCACCTACTGTCGATGTGTTTTTGGTCATTTACCGCCGATTGGAGACACGCTTTCTCTCTTTCGTGCGTCGTTCATAGATTGTTATTGAGGGGACTTCCGTGTCCCGTGAGTGACGTTGCTCGCTAACAACACGTCACGGCAAATAAACAAATCTGATTGCACGGGAACGGTTTGATTTTGCGGATACATCCAGCGGGGGCGGGTGACCAGACTGATCCCCCGCTGTATACAAAAATACAGAGGGGAATCATTCTGGTCCCACCAGGCTAAGCACGCGCAGGGTGGGCTTCAAGGAAAAAAGGTTGGGAACCACTGACCTAGGCCACAATTGGTCACAAAATAATAACACATTCCAAGTTCGATACTTTGAGATGGGGAAAAAATCGCGATATACTATATTATTGAAGATATTATTCTACTGAAACTGACTTAAACATGGAAATCACAGTAATGTCTTGATATAAAAGTATGTAGGCTATTACCTTCAATAAAACACGAGCAGCAATACACATAAAGCAATGAAACATAATTTACTCTGGGAAAATTGTCGAAGTTCCTATTACAAAACAGGATTAAAAAGATGCAAATAAATATACATAAAAATATTTATCCCAAAACTATATTCTATTGTGATAGGCCGAACCCAAACCTGATCCTAATCCATGTTTGTTTGTTTCCAAATCAGAACAGAAAAGCCTACAAATAGCTACGAAATAGCCTAAACAGTACACTATAAATGCTATATTTTCAACCCATTCCTTTTGTAACTGTAACATGAGGCAACAGGCTGTAAGATTTCATGTACAGTTTTGTCAATGGTTAATACCTTTATGTAATTCTATGGCTCTGATAACCTACAGGTCCCCCTTATCTCAGCTAATAGTCATTAGCCAGTGTCTGCGTACATTGGTGTATGAATGGGTGAGTGGATCCTGTAAAGCACTTTGAGTGCCTAATGTAGGTGGAAAAGCGCTATATAAGTTGAGACCATTTACCATTGTTGGAAAACGTGTAAAACATGTATTTTCGTTGATTGAGGTCCCTGAAGTTTACAATGGAGTGGTGGCACTCACTTTGATTTCTTCTGATTTAAAGCAATGCAGTAAGACAACATTGGTCATTGGTTCATTCTTAAGGGAGCACATTATTTTTGATAGAAGTTCATTTCAGTGGAGCAACGTCTCCAAGTAAAATCCTGAGATCAGCATTTACACTTCAGAAGTTAAATGTAGGATTTGAATAAAACATAACTCCACAGATTTAGCAGCACAAGGTCACAGTACATCCTTAACATTAATCAGAAATACCCATTTCTAATTATTATTTACCCCCACCTTAACCAAGCTTATTTTCTCCAGTTCAGCTTTACCCAATCCCAGATTCAAAGTTATCTTTCTCATCACAGTTTTGGCCATCTCTACACATATAGCCTAAATGCCTAATTTTGATGCGAAAACATCAACTAATATAATACATAATAAGCCTACTTGTTTAGGGATTATTGTGTTTTCTTTTCTTTTTTCTCAATAACTGTTAATCTGGCTTGCTTGAAAACCCAACTGCTCAAATAAATAACGAAAATAAAGACGTACCAGCGCTGGTATAGGCTTGGAAGAAACAAATAAAGGCAGGCTATATTAGAGTCTATTTTATTCATTCGTTTTGGAAAACATTTACATTTCATGTTTTCCTACTGCTGATTCCCATTTGGTTGTCAATTACAGTTTTATACGCTGACTATATTAAACCCTTTGAGTTGTCACGTCTGCAGTCAAAAAGGCATTTTCCAAGCAGAGATTTATCAGGTGTGTGTGAAAAAATGGCTTTAGTCCGAGTTTTTTTCCAAAATTTTCTGATTTATGTCCTGGCACTTTGATTGAATAGGGAATAATAAAACTGTCTGCATGTGTGGATTCAGTCTGGAACGTACAGTGTTTCCGTTTAGAATGAAATGTAAGATTGACACTCTGTTGCTATGCTGTGACATCACTTTCTCACCTCTTAAGGAACAGTCAAATTCATCGTAACCCTATTAGTCCCCTTTTCAGTTGTCTGCAAGTGAAAAGAATCGTCTGATTTGATCTATCTTAAATAAGCTTGTATACACAGAAGAGCGACATGCTTGATTTAAGAGTCTTCAGCTCAAGCCTGACCTCTACTGGAGAAATGTCAATACTGCATTTGTCTTGTTTATTTGGATCAAATATTATGTGTCAGCTGCACTTCCCTTCTGACAACATGTCCAGGCTTATTCTTTAGATGACGAGCCAATTCATAATCAGAATACAGACTTTTTTTTAAATTTGTCAACCATATTGTAAAATAGTCAGATGTCTCTATAGGTGATTATACATTATGGTAAGGTATTGTAAAATGTAAATGTAAATTTCAATTTACCATTTTTAAGCAAAATCTTGTCTTTATCCAACTTAATGATTTTATTACTGCACATAATGTCCTTTAGAAATTCCAGTCTGGCTTTAGGATAAACCACAGCACCGAGACGGCCATTTTAAAGATTTTAAATGATCTTAGAATAAATTATGACTCACAGAAGGTCACAGTGTTGGTTCTACTGGATCTGAGCGCTGCCTTCGATACAGTAGACCACACTATTCTTTTAACTCGTTTAGAACACATCGGCCTCTCTGGTGCTGTCCACAAATGGTTTACATCGTACCTCACAGACAGGACATTCATGGTAAGTGTGGATACCTGCTCCTCTAAGGTCCATAAAGTTACATGTGGTGTGCCCCAGGGTTCGATTTTAGGCCCTGTGCTTTTTAACCTGTATATGCTCCCTCTTGGTGATGTCATCAGGAGACATGGAGTCAACTTTCATAGTTACGCTGATGATACACAGTTGTACATCTCTCCATGTCTCCTGATGACATCAGGCCAATGGACGCACTTTTTAACTGCATTTTACATATCAAATCCTGGATGGCAGAAAACCTTCTCCAGCTTAACCAGGACAAAACTGAAGTTTTAGTCATCAGTCCTGAGGCCCAGAGAGAGAAACCTTTACCCGAACTACAGTCATTGTCTTTTAATCCTTCCTCACAGGTGAAGAACCTGGGCGTGATTTTTGACTCTGAGCTGACTTTTATTCCACACATTAAGAATATCACAAAGATAGGTTTTTACCATCTAAAGAACATAGCCAGAGTCCGCCCCATTCTCACTCGGGCCAACACGCTAATGCATGCTTTTATCACCAGTCGTATCGACTACTGTAATGCCCTGCTCTCTGGTCTTCCCAAAAAGAGTATCTCAGGTTTACAACTTTTACAAAATTCAGCAGCTCATGTCCTGACGAAGACCAGGAGGCGGGACCACAATACACCGGTTTTAGAGTCGCTGCATTGGCTCCCCGTGTGTTTCAGGATCGATTTTAAAGTTCTTTTAATGGTTTTTAAATGTCTTAATGGTCTTGGTCCTTCTTATATTTCAGAACTGCTTTTACCTTATGAACCTTCACGGCCCCTTCGCTCCTCCGGCAGGGGTCTCCTAGTTATTCCTAAAGTCAACAGAAAGACCCACGGCGAGGCGTCTTTCCAATATTATGGCCCTCGCCTCTGGAACGACCTGCCGGAGGAGCTCAGGACCGCAGAGAACGTTCATGTCTTTAAGAGCAGGCTCAAGACCCACCTTTTTAGTTTAGCTTTTAACTGACATCTATTTATTTAGTCCTAATTATACATTGTATATCATGTGTATATGTGTGTATGTGTATGTGTATATGTATGTATATATGTGTATATACGTATATGTGTACGTATATGTGTATGTGTGTGTATATATATGTGTATATATATATATATATATATATATATATATATATGGATGTATGATGCGGGGCGTATTGTTTTAAATGTAATCTGTTGCAACGGTATGAAAAGCGCTTTATAAAGTTTGATTGATTGATTGAATAAGGAAGTGAAACTATAAACATCACAAAAAATGGTCAAACTAAAGAAAGCTGGGTAAAAATATTTCCTAAACCTTTAACTATGTTTTTTTCACAAATTGTCTGTAATGTTTCATTATGCACTTTCACTGTGTGGCATATGTGTTTAAAATGAGGTGAAATTCATGTAAATGTTTCTTAACATTTTGAACTACTGCAGCCATTTCTGGGCATGTATTGGTCATTTAGAAAAGCTTAATCCCAGTAACTTGCCATTAAAAGTAAAACATCTAATTGGGAATCCATCGATATAAGGAAAGAGTTCATACATTTGAGACTTGCACCGCCCCCTTTTAATCCAAACCCACTCGACACAAAAACACCCTCCTTATCCTTATCCAACCTGTGTGTGACAATCCCTGCCTTTATGCTGCGTTATTGATCGCTGGGCAATAGGCTCTATTCCCGTCATATCACGTGCCTTTTTTTTTGGCCGAAGCAGATCGCGTGGAAAGGGTTAAAGGACCTCTCCTCCTCGTCGGTGCCTCGGATTGAGATTCATCAGCAGGTTTCGGGCTCTCTCCTGCACAGGCGGCAGCGCTCACTCCGCAGCGCTGGGCTCGGGCTCGCTGTGGATTCTGGGAGAGTACGGACGGAGTCGAAGCGCGCACACACACACGCACGCACACACACGAACAAACACGCTTGCCCACACCACTGCTGCGTGCCCAGGCGCATTTCCCCGTCCGCTGTGTGTGCTCGCCTGTTTCGTAAGTAATCACGCCGAATTGTGGTCGAGTTTGGAGATATTCACTCGGTTATGCGCGCGGCTTGATTCACGCGCGTTGCCATTTTTCGCTTTTCGCTTTTTTTTTTTCTTCTCTCCTTTTTCCATCGCGGAAGGGAGGCCGATACGGAAAGAGCGGAAGGCAGGCGGTAGATCGGTGGAGGGGAGGAGCAGCAGCGAGGGGGGGAAACAGCCAACCGAGCCGACTCTCTCTCAGCCTTTCCGTTATTTCCGCCGCAAAACCCCGTTTATCGTGACTGTGGCAGCGTCGTCCGCGTCCGGCATTGTATTCAAATATTTGTGTACATTTTTGGCCGCGGTGAATTCTCGTGCCGCGCGGTGGCCGTGCCGCGGACAGGCGGAAATGGTTGTCACTGTCACAGCTGCAAGAATTTTACTCCCCCCGTTTAAAAAAAAAAAAAAAAAAACCTCCCACACCTGAGTGCACCAGATGTACGTGTATTTGACTCGCTAAATACGTGCACTTATTTTTTTTTAAATGGTAATCTGCGTGCATGTCCGTAGTTTTCGCGCGTTGTGTGGCTATAAGGTCAACAGTGAATACCGTAAAATGTGCTGTTGCTATGGAGAAGGTGGAAGAGCCAGGTCCATTGTGGCGCTAATTGATTCCCAGTAATTGGGCTGTTGTTCAAGCTACACGCGCGTTTCCTTTTTTTAAGTGTCTACGTGTCCTGGTGTGAGGATTTTTAATATATCATATTTTGACAGCCAGTTGGGGGTGCATGCGATGGAGTTAAAATAAATAAAATATGGCATGGGCCTTCTGCAGCCTATTACAAGCTAACACAAGAGGTCGTTTTTTGTTTGTTTTTTGTTTTGGTCACAAAAGAAAAACAAGTTATGCTAGCAATGGCCATTCGCATAATGTAGCTTTGTTTACTTATATTTACTTGATGTGCTTATAGAGTCATTACAGGACATGCAATTGCAGATGATGTGAAATGAGTGTCAACATTTATGTAATTTGTTACTTACTTATTTTGACACTCAGTCCGCAGGTTGAAAAATAAATCGGCTACCGGTAGCCTAAAAGTAATGCAGCGTACAGGTTGTTGAAAAGATGGGGTGTGTGCGTGCTAAATCTAAATAAAAATATGACTTTCAACATTGAGTGTTAAATAAAAGAATAGCCAGGCAACTTGCCACTCAATTTGCTCTGTTTTCATGGCGGAATGCTTTATCTGCCATGCTGTTGCTATGCTACACGTCACAAGGATAACCTCTATACCTTTTAAAGTGATGTCCAGAGAGTAGATAACTGGGTATTAACCTCTTAACCCCCGACATAACCAAGTACATTTTCTCCAGTTCATCTTTACCCAAATCTAAAAGCCTATAGGCCAGAGTAACGCCTCATTTGAAAGCTAAGACTATGCAACTGATCTAGAAAGATCTTTTTCCTCGCATTGTTGCCGCGTTTTGTCGTCACTTTTTTTGACATTTTGTTTCATTGCTTTTTTTGGTAGCGTTTTTGTCATATTTGTGTCACTTTTTTCATCACATTTGTGTAACTTTTTCGTCGCTTTTCTGTTGTTCTTTTGTGGCTTCTTTGCTCCATTTTCAATGTTTTTTGGTATTTTTTTTGGGTGACTTTTTCATTCTCGCTTTCGTCTCGTTTTTGTCGCTATTTTGACACTTTTTTTTGCAAGAAGCTTTTAGATTTTATTAAAGTTGCACTGGAGAAAATGTGCTTGGTTCAGGTGGGGGTTAAGAGGTTAAGTATTTTGTGCCATTGCATTTGCACAAAATAATAAAAATGAATGAATGACTGTGTCCATTCATTTAAACAATTATTTCCATGGCATCTGCAGGGGAGAAAAAAGTGGCCCTGTATCCACTTGAAATGTGTTTCATCTGTCTTCTCTGTATAAACTATGATCCAATTATATTCTCATAAAGGTGTTCAAAAGTAAATATTCAAAAACATTTGCATAATGTTGGTCAGTCGAAATGACTTTCATGTACAGCAACTGAAACATCACAATAATAGACTAATCCTCTAGTGTGGTATCTTTCTTTACCAAAATTGTGGTTGACATGGAGGTCGATGGCCAACACTCTTTAGTTTGTATAGTAGCGCAGGACAGGTGTAAAGTTAGCCGTATTATGGAGAATGGGTCTAATATGATATTGTGTCAAGTCTGACCATCAGAAAAGCAGATAATCCAGCGTTGCACGTCATAATCACCTTTTCTCGTTCGCCCCTTTGCAGCTCCGAAGTGTGTAGCAGACTTGCGGCGTCATGTCGAGTCGAGGCGGAAAGAAGAAAACCACCAAGACGTCGCGCTCCACGAAAGCCGGGGTCATCTTCCCGGTGGGACGGATGCTGCGCTACATCAAGAGAGGCCTCCCAAAGTACCGCATCGGGGTGGGCGCTCCCGTGTACCTGGCCGCGGTGCTGGAGTACCTCACTGGTGAGAGACTGCTCTGAGGGTAATACAATAAAGAATCGCTGGGCTAGTCTTTAGTTTCTAATGTATGTTTTGGCCGTTTGTGGTGCGTGGGGAATGATGGATGTTGCTTTTAGGCACTTCAGCACTGATTTTTCACGTTTTATGATTGAAGTTAATGTGTTGTATGGTGGGGAGAAAACACATAAAAAGGGCAGCATTACACTTTCCTAGTGTACAGCCTGCTGCAAATCATTATGATAACAAGACTGCTCCCAGGTGGGGCTGGGTACCGTTAAAACATACCAGTATGTTATTTAGTTTAGTTACTACTGGTATCAAAAAAGTAAAAGTATCGGTAGCAGGTACTAAAAAGTTTGGATGTCATAAAAATTTCCAAAAAGGGGAAAAATTTAGAAAAAAGTGGGAAAAATTGGCAAAAAACGAGTGGGAAACATTGCAGTAACTTTAGGTCAAAATTGGGACCAAAACAAATACTGGGGAATTTATTTTTTATTTTTTTTTGGGAAAAAGTGTTATATCTGCCCTTTTATAGTTAAACCAAGTGTCTTGGTTGTTTCACCTCAAACAAATTATAGAAAACAAATGAAATGGGACAAAAAGGAATAAATAAACATTCTAAATCTGTTTTATGGTTTAATATGACAAATATGTTAATATAGGTATAGAAAAAAAGTATCGTTAAAGTACTGCTGGTAATTTACGGTACCCAGCCCTAGTCAAAGTTTGGTTTTACTCATAACAATTGTAATGTTGCCTTATTTTCATTTTATTTATTTATTTATTCTTTTTTCATGGTAATGAAATACCACAACAACAATCCAGCAGACAACAAAACAGTAATACATTCCATGAGAAGAACAGGAGCAGGAGTATTAACATTTACAAAAACATTTTACACAATATGCCACTCTCACTTCACAACCCCAGCACCTGTCGCACCATTCAGTCCTCCAGAACCATCGCGTGTTTATGATGTTTCTAACGTTCTTTCAGCTGAAATCCTGGAGTTGGCGGGAAATGCGGCCAGAGACAATAAGAAAGGGCGCGTCACGCCTCGCCACATCCTCCTGGCCATCGCCAACGACGAGGAGCTCAACCAGGTCAGACGCATCGGCTTTTCTACAGCCTGGGTGTTCCAGTTGTTGATCCCGACTCAATCAATCAAAGTTTATTTATATAGCACTCTACAAATACACAAGGAAGACCAAAGTGCTTCACAGAAACATAAAACAACTTAGAACGCACTTATTTATGTCTAGTATGTAATGATGTTTTGAAGTATTAAAAGCTAGTTTGAAAAGATGAGTCTTTAATCTGGACTTAAAAAGGGACAGATCCGTGAGCACATGCAGACTAATTAGCATTTATTATAATTTAGGTGCAAAAATGTGGCCTAATTTCACTCAAATATGCTGTTTTCGATCAAATACATCAAAATCAATGTCAGAAATGTATTAAATACTGTTTCAAAATCATCTTCAGTGTCCCCGACCCCCATTTTGGGAACCACTGATCTAGACAACTGGACACGTAGCTTCTAGAGTAGACGGTACGTTGGTGCTCTTTAGTTTTGTAATGGGCTGTACGTGTTTCCAATGACGCATTAGAAGTAGAATTGTACTGTACTACAACATGTAATGATGTCGCTACTCGAGACGAAAATGAAGGACAACTGACTGACAGTAAGTTTAGTCTGTAATTGTAATTATTGCTCAAGAAGATGAGTGTAAAAAGAGCACATGACTACGCAAACAAGCCAGCACATGGCTGTGTTTGTAAGGCACAGACGTAGCAGCGCCGTCAGTCCAGCTACAGCAAGATTTACCAAAAATCGGCTTCAACTCCTCAGACTAAATAAACACACTGAAAAGGAAACGGAACACTTTCTCTGTGGTTTCTACACTGTATTGTCAATAGAGCCTTAGTCTGAGTCAGTGTTTTGGCTTCTATTGCATTTAGCATGTAGCCTCAACACAATAAACACATCTTCATTACGTAAAGTGCTTTGTGACCATGTCTGTGAAAGGCGCTATACAAATAAAGCTTCTCTTCTTCTCATCTATGAACCCTCTTAGAAAAGAAACTACAGTAACAGCTCAGCTCTTACCTCTGTCACATATCCAAGGCTAGATCCTCTTTGAGAAGGCCTATATTTGTTTTATGCAGCCTCCTAAAAACAAACAAACAAAAATAATCAATAGAAAAATAATCACGAGATGACTTTACATAGTGATGAGAAATCTTGTGGCAAATTCATGTTGATACTGGCGGTGCTTTTGCAGCTGCTCAAAGGGGTGACTATCGCGGCCGGCGGAGTGCTGCCCAACATCCACCCGGAGCTTTTGGCCAAAAAGAGAGGAGCCCGGAGCAAACTGGAGGCTCCGGTGTCCCCCGCCCCGGAGAAAAAACCTAAGAAGAAACCCGCCACCAGGAAACTGAGCGGCAAGAAGCTCGGGCGGCCCAAGGTACTGTTGGAACGAAGGCACCACTGCGGTTACTGCGTGGAACGGTTACTCGATGAATAACCATGACACCTGCAGGACAGTAATGTACGTGTATCGTTGGCGTTGCAGAAGCAGACCGGAGAGGTGAGCAAGGCGGCCTCGGCGGACAGCACCACAGAGGGCAGCCCCGGAGACAGCTTCACCGTCCTCTCCACCAAGAGCCTCTTCCTGGGGCAGAAGGTCAGACAACACCCCCTAAATAACACCCCTCACCTTAATCTATAAGCAAACGGGTAAGAGCCTCCTACTGGATGAAGAGCAGGAGCACAAGAATCAGATGAGAAGAGCTCAGAAAATCAGAGTAAAGCCGGTTAGGACGCAGGCGGCATATTATGTAAACAAGGAAGTTAGTGAGAGAAGATGAAGCAGGTACATTCTTGATAAGTACGTTAGGAAAATATTTGACTTGTGGTTAGTTCGGTTCCTGTCGTGACAACGCGCTCGTGAGATTGGATGAAATAAAACTTTGAGACTGGATTGGCTGTTCCAGACGGTCCTCCTTTTTATCCTTTTAACCCCCACCTGAACCGAGCATATTTTGTCCAGTGTGGCTTTAACACAAATCTGAAAGCTTCTTGAAAAAAGCGTAAAAATAGCGACGTAAACGAGGATGAAAATGCAACCAAAGAGTGAGGAAAATGTGCCAGAAAAGCAAAATAACACAATAAAAAAATGAAGAAAAAGTAACAAAAAAAAGGCAAACAAAAATGTAACAAATGCGGTGACAACACGACAAAAAAGCTAGCGGTTTTGTATGTCTTCGCTTTCAAATGAGCCGTTACACTAGAGGTTGTAAACTCTCCAGTCGAGGAAGCTTTTAGATTTGGGTAAAGCCGAACCAGAGAAAATGTGTGCACTGTAGTCTTTTCTAAAACCATGCCTACTATTTGTTAGCATTACAGTATTCCTCCCTGACAGTTGTGAAACGTGCTTATAAACTCAACAACAGGGACTAAAGAACATGGATGTTGGAAATGGAAAGTTAGCAGTTAGTTTGGGCCGCACAGCTAACCATTTCAAATGTACACGCTCCCCTTTTTCATTGTTTGTGAAAAAAACAAAACCTGTTACCTGGGCTTTAACTCCACTGAGGCCTGGCCCAAAATCAAACTGTCCCACTCACTAAGCCTTTACCTTTGGGTCGTTACATTCAGGTTGATCTCTCTCTTTTGTAACGTTGATGAACATGCTGTCATTTCCCAGTGGAAGGCTCTTACCTGTTTTCTTTCTTTATTTCGAAGAACTCCCAGCCTTTTACGTCAATTCTAATCTTTGTAACGCACACGGCAATGCAATCAGCCTCACTGTTGCAGCAGCGGCCGCGTTATCGATCGCTTGGCCCTCCTTCCCCCGCTATGACCCAGCTTATGAGGGCCCGCAAAGTGGAAGTAAATTTGTCTGTAATGATGTTCTAAGCCAAGCGAGGCCGTAAACAACACGGTGAAGGGATTTTTAATGCCCAGCAGGTTGAAAGTTGAATATTTCTCAGCCGCCCTTCGCCTCAGCGTGAAACTATCAGCTGTGGAACGACGTCATGTGAACGCAACCGACTGGATAAAACGGAAGGAAGGGAGGAAAAAGAAACGTTAGCAGTAACAATGAATGATTCAAGACTGATGCAAGAAGTGACAAAGACGATATTGAAAATCTTCTCGCTCAATCTGCTTATTATTTTTCAAGCCCACAAAACCCACTCGATTCAATTCAAAAATGATTTATTGGAAATTAATTGGTCGACTAGCTAAGGCTGTCTACCTAATTGAATTAATCCAATGGAAAAACAGTGATGAATTTACTTCCACTACAAATTTATTTTATTTTTTTCTGCCTGTATGCTTTGGCCAATAATTGTACTTCTACATTGATTGATGTACTATTTAAATCAAATAGAATTTGAACTATCGGCATTCCTCCTCTCATATCAAGTGTAATAATTACTAGTATAGGGCTGGGACACAATAACTATAGTACTGCATTTGGATAAGGAATTTCTACTGATTTATTGAGTTTTGAATTTCGTAAAACAATGTGAAATTTCAATTAAAAAAAATTGTATTCCCACTAAAAAATGGCTTATTTTAAAACTAAACAAGATCCAAATCTGAAAAGGTCTTTGTAACTTATGCTGCGTTCATGTGGACTGGGGCGCTCGTTTTCCTGAGATGTGACATCATTGTCCCCAATTGGTTTGTGCTCATGAGCTTTCTATGTTGGAAAGTGGGTATTTTGATGTGATCAAATAAAAATGGCCTTAGCTCAGCTAATCATTTAAATGTGTCTCAAAAACTAAACAGTTTTCAAAAATATCACTTAAATGTACTTTTTGCTCGCATTGATGTCGGGCATTTCACTCACATTTTTGTTACTCCGTGGACAACAGCTCACACTAAATTTAAAAAAAGTAGTGTTTTTTTTAACAAAAAAGCTCACATTAGACGATAAAAGAACAAATCAGCGGATTTCTGTTGTCAGGTGCGGGAAGCTCGTCTTGACCCGAGTTCCTCAGTCGTTTCCCCAGTTGAGCGGGGGAACATTTCACATATTCATGCCAGTAATCTACAGAAAAAGTTCCAAATTGATCTAGGTTTAAAAGGTTCCCTATTCACCTGCAGTGTCTCACCTTAATTGCATAAACATTAATCATAAATATTATTAAACAATATTAAAATAGCAATATCTGTCATCAGTTTTTTGTCGTGCAGCCCTGGTAAAAAAGCAGTTCAACGTGTATCTGTGGTTGTAACAAAGCCGTCCTCCTTCTCTTCAAATTCATATTGATCCATCTCCAGGATTCGATTAATAATAGTGATACCGGCCCCAGACTTTACAATGTAAATTTGATGAACACAAAATGCCCTCTGTGACATGATAACCAGTTGTCTAGATGCCTTTATAATATGATAGAAAAAAGCTTTTGTCCCAGTCCTAATTCCATCACCTTCGAAAAACCTGAAACCAGGCGTTTCTCCCACTTTATGCCCTAATTTATGTTCATTGAGCTGTGTATTGGCTCCCACATATTTGAATTTGTGATTTGGCTCAGAGGAAGCCGAAGCCCGCCGCGCAGCACGCCGTTAAGCGTTTGTTGATTAATCAGTGGAACGAGGACCTCCCACTGATTTCCGTGATGAGCTCTTGATTAGAAAAGCCAATGTGTCACTGAGGAAATCGCTGCTCTTTCTGCTTCACGTTTCATTCGCCAGTTCCCAATAGGCTACGTTCACTTGACACAACAGTAAACGTATCACGCAAATTTAATTGCTTTAAAAAAAAAAAAAAAGTTTAGCTTTTAGTCTGTAAATCATCACCGGATCCATTCTGAGCTATTGATTCACTAGCATGCCATTAGCAAGTGAACTTGTTTTTTTTATACAGGGGGAGCTCAAAGCCAATTCTAAAACCAACGTAGCTTTCTTTTTCATACATAGACATTATTTTAAGATGACTGTTTTTAAGCTACAATTATGCAAGATATGTCCACTTCAAATCCTCATAAACCTTTAAATTGGGGAAAAAGTATTATGTTGTCCTGTTTTAATTAACTCTTAATGAGAGCAAACTTTTGTATTTTGGACATTTCTGCAACTGAATAGGTTGCGTTCGCATGACCTCAAATAGCCTATAATTTTGGTGAAGCTAAGAATTATATTATAATGGTTGTAATGCTGTAATGAAAACAAAATCTGTTACAAAGTCCAGCATCTTCTCTCTCAGCGAACTAATAGTCCGGTTCACTATGTTTAGTGATTCCACTGTTGTGGGATTTTTGTGGAGAGTATGATAACTATATGTTTTTGGAAACCTTATGGTATAAGCAATGAGAAAAACAGTGTTTCCGTTTGCCTTTGTCTTTTGGTAAAATTGTGCAACTGTACAATTTTTCCATTAGTGTAAATGGGGAGGTCTGGTCATTGCTTGGATTGACTATGTTTTTTACTCCCCATATAAATGTTTGTTCAATTTATTGTCGCACCTTTTTTTTCACATTTCAGAGCAAATGGAAACATTGTTTTTCTGAGTGCTTATTTAATAAAGTTTTCATAAATGTATAGTTTTGATACTCTTCTAAAAAATCCGGTGAAATGACGGTGAACCTGACTATACAAGGTCACATGACTGTCTCACAAAGGCGTCCAAAAGTGTAGACTATATTCCAAATGTTGAAAGGACTTTGAGCTACAAGATGAATGTGCCAGGTTTGTGCACTTCCAAATAATGATCAGGGAAAACAATTTGGAGATTTCTTTCCAAAACTTTGTCCCTCCCCCTGGACCAACTTAAGTTATGAAATGACACTCGAACGTTGTGAACGCAACCTATTGTTGGCGTCAAACTGTAGAACATGAACCTGTTTAATGTCAAATCAAATGTTTGCATTCTGAATCAATCAATGTGTGCACTAACAGGCTTCTGCTGGGTGTGATCAAGCCAAAAAGATACCTGGACTTATAATTGTATATAGGCAGTTGGTATTACAATAACCAATTAGTTTAATATGTTTTAGAGACTCCGTTAATCAATGTACAATATTAGGCATTGTTGGTTCACTCTCCACAGTCCACACTGTTGCCCTGGGGCTGACCGAAGGAAATATGGCTAACACGCGCCTCCGACCACTATATTCACTAGCAGTTAGGGCTGGGAAAAAAATCGATTTAATTTAAAAATCGAGTTGGTAGGTCAAATCGATTCTTTTTTTTAATTGACTTTTTTTGATTTTTATTTTTTTAGAATTTTTAATTTTTTATTCATTTATTATTTTTAATTATTTTAATTGTATTAATTTTTTTAGCTCTCTGCCCACCTCTCTGAAGAAGGTCCTGCTGCCGAGAAGAACAGAGCCCACCTCAGGAGTTTTTGTTTTATTAGCTCAATCGAAATACAGCATTAGTGCTCCCTTTGCTCTGCCCAATCCCGTCAGACCTTGGAAGCTAAGCAGGAAGGGCCTGGTCGGTACTTGGATGGGAGACCGTTTGGTAACACCAGGAAGCCTGGCGAATGTGTGAGTGAGTGGTTGGTGGTGGTCGGAGGGGCCGATGGCACTGACCAGTTGCCTCACTTCCGTCAATCTACCCCAGGGCAGCTGTGGCTACAACTGTAGCCTACGACAGTGACAGTGTAGCGCTTTGAGAAACTTGGTAATATAGGCTTGTAAAGCGCATTACAAGGGCAAGCATTATTATTATTATTATTAATACAGTATAAATAATTTGGATGTTTAACAATCTTTGTTGCACACTGCACAGTGACTTTTCAGTTAGAGAAAGTGTTACCTTTGCAATTTTGTTTATGTTGAGGCACTTTCATTAAATACAATAAATATATATATATATTTAAAATATATTCGCCGTTATTTTGTTTAAAATGGGGAGAAAAAAAATCGTAAAATTGAGTAATTGGGGGGGGAGAGAATCACCCAGCTCTACTAGCAGTGTCACGAATATTATCCATACACTGATATAACACTGTGACATATCAATATCATCACAGTTTTTAATAGAGGTCGACCGATATATCGGGCCGATATTTGGGGATTTTACAATATCGGTGATGAAGACTTCCCATTTTTTACATTGGAAAGAGCGAAGTCAGGGCTTTAAAACAAGTCCTCCCACAACTTCCTAGGCCTCAGGGGATCAGAGAAACTTCGCAATGAAAATTGGTTAGCTACAAGTTTGACTAAAGTTAGTTTCACTAAACCTCAGTGAATATGGACATGCTGCATGTCATTTTGAAGCTCAAAACCTGGAGAATTAAATTGCTGAGTTAGTTTTATTTGTGATTGCCACACAATGCCACAGCTAGCAACAGTATGCTAATGCTAACGGCAACGAATCAAAGCTGGGACAGAAACTGATTGAATCACCTAAAATTGGACTAGCCAAGTATTTATGTTTTTACAGAATTACTAGATCAGACATTTGGAAAAATCAGCCAAAAATATTGGTCAAAAATATCAGCCGAGCATAACCACATCGGCCAATAAAAATCCCCCAAAAATCGCCTTAGAAAAACTCATATCGGTCTAGTTTTTTGGTGGCCATACCGCCTTTGCGATGCCCAATCCCGTCAGACCTTGGAAGCTAAGCAGGGTAGGGCCTGGTTAGTACTTGGATGGGAGACCGTTCAGTAACACCAGGAAGCCTAGCGAATGGAGTGAGTGAGTGAGTGAGTGGTTGGTGGTGGTGGCTGATGTGCGCAGACTGGTTGCCTCGCTTATCATCACCGAGTATGGAATGAATGAATAATGCACCAAATTGTAAAGCGACTTTGAGCGTCTGGAAAAGCGCTATATAAGACTAATGCATTATTATTATTATTATTATTATTATTAGTTTTAATAAGATATAAACAATAAAGACACCCCCCGACACACACAAAACACTGGAAAGCCTTCTGATTGGTCAAAGTGAAGGCAACAAGGGACTTTAGATGGCATATAATGGTCCCTGTGCTGTTTTTAACAAAGATTTTTAAACATCCAAATTATTGCCACTCAAAAACAATCTAGCAAATTAGATTTTCTGATGATACGAATCGGTTTGACTTACCAAATCAATTTTATTTTAAATCAATGTTTTGCCCAGCCCTAGTTCCTAAATACCTGCTTGACAACCATGGTCATATTACAATAATACAAATAGAAACAAATCTACTCAGGGGTTTGTCCTTGTGTCATCATTATACTTCATTATTATTAATATTTACACTGTTTTATCGATCAAATCAAACTTTGACCTTTTATGAATCCATACATACTGTATCTCGTGATAAAACAGACAATTTGCACTCAAAATTACTCGCTTGCTCACACACAACACTCATACATAAGTGTGTCAAGTGTCTTGCCAAAGGAAAAGGGCCAGGTGTTGAGTTGAAGATGCTTTAAATACAGCAATATTTGGCAACAATCGCACAAAATGATATGAACAGGAGAAATGAGCAAGAGTCCAGGTGTCTTTCCGACTGCAGTGTGATGATCTCTAACGCCCCTCTCCTCTTCCTTTGCCCCCTTTCTGTTCTCTGCCCTCCTGCGCATGTCTCCTCCTCCCCCTCCTGCTGCTGCTGCCCCCCCTCCTGGCGGTGCTTGGGCTGTGCAGCTGAACCTGATCCACAGTGAGGTCAGCAACTTGGCTGGCTTCGACGTGGAGGGGGTCATTAATCCCACCAACGCAGAACTCGAGCTCAAGGACGATCTGGGTGAGAAAATGATCCGCAAATAGCCGCGGGGGGTTCGGAGGAGGAGTCCTTGAGCAGGAAAAGCGTCGGACCTAAAATACGCAAAATAGGAAAACACCATTTGCGGCTTGCTCTTCTATTTCTCACGGCCACGTCAAAGGGGTCATAAAAGTAAATCGGAGTCAGAGGGGCCTTCGCTTTATCTCGAGATGAAGAGAATATATAAATGAGTTTTTTTCCTTTCTTTACGAGACATGCTCAAGGATTTTTTTTCTCCGAACCCTTCAGATCTTACAAACACAGTTCTGCTCAAGGCAACATCTCTTTTATTCCTGTGACAAAATCTTAAATGAGCAGAGAAGGAATTGCTACAGACATGGGTGATAGAGTTTCATTTTTGGCTGGTAACACATATAGCTCCACAAACCACTTTGGCCACTTGGATTGTAGACGACATCAACGTAGCTCTATTGACCTTCTGCAAAAGCCCCGCCACCTTAGTCACTGTTGCACAGCTCCGTCGAGAAGTAGAGTTTAAGACGTCATGAAGGGAGGAGAAGTGCGTGTTTAGTGACTGTTTTTGTTGTCGAGGCCAAATGGTTTGCAGTGTGCAGTGGAGGAATACATTTAAAATATGCAACGAAGGGGACGTTATGACCATCGAGGCTAAAGCACCAGCTACCAGTTCTCTTATGTTAGTCTAGTATTGATGAAATAGGAGTAATAATGCTTCTATTTCATCAATACTAGACTAACATAAGAGAACTGGTTGCATTTAAAGGCAGCTTAAGGGTGCTGGTGCTTTAGCCTCGATGGTCGTTACGTCCCTTTCGTTAGCTCGCTAGCTAAACCTGCAGGAGCCGAGTGCACCAGCTGCTCGTGTGCCTCTTATCTGACACGTCTGACTTTAAAGTTACGTCTTCCTCATTCTTACAGCCTGTGATCGCTCAAAGTTAAGAACTCTGTGCCCTACACCCAAATGTAACTTTTAAGGCCAGTAAGTCCCAGATTTCACATACTGGCTGCAGTGGCTCTGTCTCCCTCGTGGCTGTGGCTCTTATTCAGCGTGGTAACATATTAGTCAGGATTCTCCAGCCGCGATGTCCCGTGTGTTTAATAATAAAAAGAGGTAAACGTTCCAGATATTCCAGCGACGACAGCTCACGAAACAAGATGGATGGTAAACAAGTCTTACCTTGGCTTACAAGTTACTTACAGGCTTACAGGCACCACTCCTGTTTTGTTTTTGGCTTTCGGAGGGGAAAAAACGCACTTCACTATTTATTATGTCAGGAGATCCGGTGAATGACGGGCAGCAATGGTTGCTATGAGGTAAGATTGGACAATGACCTTTTGGGGGCAGGGTATTGCGAAAGGTCAATGAAGAATTCAAAACAAAATATTGTGTATTTATTTTCATAAGGGTCTAAAGTCTGTACAGTAACAGTAGAAAGTCATGTGTTCCCAAGCCCATCTATGGAACTAAGATGAGCCTGAATTTCAAGTCTAGTGTACTCTTAATTTGACGCACAATTGGAAAAGAGCCAAGTTAAAAGGCACTCTATACAATGTTTTGAATTGGCAATATTCTTAAGAAAATGTACTGTAGCTGTTAATGATCAGTATTCAGGGTTTGTAGAATTCATAGAAAGCTAGAAAAGTAGCATTGAGCCAATCTTTAAAACTTTAAGCTCTGATTATTGAATTAATAAATATAAGTTCATTCCACCCATGTCTAGAATTCTTCAAATGGATAAAATGGCAATGAAACGGATGACAGGAGGTTGTTGCCTTGGATTTTGAACATTTAATTTCTGTTTAATCCTCTTAAAGGGTTGCCCGGGGAGCAGGACGACAGCACAGTGGGACAGAAATTGGATTATTTTTGCTACAAATCAATTTCAAAGCCAAAGCGGATGTGTTTTCTTCAATAATTGGTCAAGTTTCTTTTAGGACTCTTATTTCGATGGTGCGTCTTGTCCGGCTCTCTGTTTGGGCCAATCCCGTTTCGTCACTTCCTCCTCGCTTCCTGCCACGTCCCGTGCTTCCATCTCACTCCACTTTTGTTTTTCAGCACGACAAAGACTCCACCCATTCCCGCTGTATCTCACGTGTATACATCTTTTTTGACCTCCATGTTGTTTTGCCTGTTTGTCGTTGTCGTGTTGTTGTAGTTGCAAGTTGTGAAAGCGGACCTTTGCAGCGTGGAGAGTGACGCGGTGGTCCACCCCACCAACTCCTCCCTGTACATGGGGGGAGAAGTAGGTAAAGGAAGCCCGCTTTAAAGGATGGCGATCACTGTATATAATGAGTAAATCAAGCCTATGGTCTGTATGTGCTTTGTCCCAGTTGGTTCACACTCCAGTCCAATTTTAGACAACACACACGCAAAGCAGTTAAAGAAGGCAACTTGGAGTAAATGACTGAAGTTTTAGAAATGACTTTGGGCTTAGAAAGTTTTCATACGTCTCTAAGGCTCTAGTCTTTATTTTTATGTCAATATGTTGAGGTCTGTTAATGGGCTTAACCCGGTCTGTGAACAAAGAAGCAAGGGGGAAGATGAAATGACGTCCAAAAGGACAGGTGGGCTGGGTACCATTCATTTTCTTCCGATACCAGTACTTTAAAGCAGTACTAAGTAACTCTTGCCCCTAGAGGCCATAAGCGCAACTGCAGGTGTCTTAGCAAGTTATTTTTTAATTATTAAATGTCTTGGAGAGTAAATACTACGCTGACAGAAAAGGTGAAGGGAGAGAGGGTGTTGTACATCCAGTTATACAATGGGAATATTTTTTTTCACTCAAACTTGGCTGTAAATACTGTTTAAAGTGGCACTAGCCCGCAGTTAGCTTTGCCCGTTAGCCTGTTAGCTTCTTCTTCGTGATTCTATTAGTGTGTATTGGTTGCTCCGCCCCGCTGGCAGTCAAGTTGCAAGCATGGTTTTCTGGCCAGAGACACCAGGGGGAGATGAAAGACCCCCCAATCATCCCATTACCCCCCCAGAGGGACTACGGAAAGGATTTATTAAGGTAAACACTTACTTAGTACTGCTTTAACGATACTTGGTTTTGATACCTATACTAAAATATTTGTCATCTAGAACCAGAAAAGTAAAAACAAAACAATAATGTTAATTTATTCCACAAAAGACAATTTCTTTTAATTTATTATCATTTATTTGAGCTGAGGCAACCAAGTGACATCCTTTAACGCGGTCCCTGGACCAACAGGCGTCAAAACTTCTAAGGACGTACTTTTTTCGGTACCAGTAGTAGCTAAACTTTTTTTTTCGTTTAACGCTACCCAGCCCTAGTTACAGATTTATAGATGATACATAAAAAACAGGTTTGATTGTAATGGTTCCTGCAGAAATAATGCCTCCCAATATGGCAAGTGTCACAGCTTTAAAGGAACAGGCCACAGTCTGAGATATGTTCTTACCTGAGCTTAGACAAGTTGATGCGCAACTGTGTGGTCCGGACGCGGGCACTCAGTTATGCAAAAAGACCAAAGATGTTGTTGGCATTTAGCCGCTCCTCCTCTCTTCCATGTGGCCAAACGGGAAGAGAGGAGGCCACATGTAATAATACCTTATTATTACGTATAGTACAATATAGTATTTTTGCGTGACTGAGTGGATGCGTAAAGACAGTTATGCATCGACTCGTGTAAGAACATATCTCAGTATGGAAAAACGTCTTTCCATTCCAAAGTCTTTCCATTCTAGTTTGACAAAAGTCTTCCAGAGCTGAGAGATTTCTGGGCTGCTCGTTGGAGGTCCATCCACAGATCTTCAACGGTGTTCAGGTCAGGACACTGCGAAGCCAACGGCAAACCTTCAGACTGCACCTGTAGGTGTCGTCCATCATGGATTTTGAGATGTGTTTATGATCATTACTCATTTGTAGGAACCATCGGCTTTTCTACTTCAGCTTTTTCCTCCAGAATTTGTTGGAATTTAACGGCATCAGTTCTTAGTCCTACCCATGTTATGTCCCCTGTGCCACTGGTTGCATTTGAATTCTGTGCCCCTTCCTCTCCAAACGAACCTTTGCTCTTTCAAGCCAAAATGTTTTGGACTAATATTTAGACATATATACATTTTGGAAACAGTCGTGAAAATGGAACAATTTGATATGGAATGAAGAATGGATTTAATGAAATTCCAACAAATTCTGAAGGATAAGTGATGCCATCTGTGAAAAAGCTCAAGTTAAAAAGAACTGGCTTCTAGAAATAGGTAATGATCCTAAACGCACCTAGAAACGCTTTTGCTGTGGCCTTTTTCCTTTTAGTTATTTTGAAAATGTAAAAAGACCAACATACAACCTGATTTTTGTTTTGTTTTGGTGGGGCATGGGAATGTAACTGCAGGCCTTTTTATAAGACCATTTTATATTCCCCTTGCTTTACTGTTCACTGATCCGGGCTGACGAAACTTTTGTGCCCCCACTGTAGTCTTCATTGAATACTCCAAAATGCATCGCTACATTAGTTACCGCTCTTATCTTTATGTTAAAAATGGATTTGAATAATGTTGAACGTTTTTTTTACAATAATCCAAAACGTACCGGGAGTGGCTTTTGTTCGTTCCAACAATTCTAAGGTGTCTAACAGTCAACAGACAAGCCAACATATTGCACATCATAGCATTTAACTCTGTGTCTTGGGCAAAACGCTGCATCGACAGAAATTGGACTCCAAAGTGGATCACACCGTACGACCCACACGAACCTTGCATTCGTGGTTGTTCCGATTTGGACTGAAATGTGACCGGTCTTGGACTTTTTCAATAACGGCTATCGGAAATAATCATACTTTGTTAATCTCATGAACTTGATTTGCGGTATTTGGGGGGGGGGTGGTGGTGATATTTCAATGTTTCTGTCCGTGGCTAAGCTAGTGTCCCTATAGTGAATGTTTTTCGAGTTTGGAGAAGCAAACGAGGAGCACTCCTCTTTCCAGTTCTCTCCACCTAAAACCCAACCGGGTGTAGCTTTTAAGACATTGAAGATCTGGAGACGAGTTTGGAAAATGGCGGACTCCTGTTTGCCTCTCCGAACCCGAGTATCATTTGGCGCAGGGATAGCCCACGCTTTACCCAATGACGGATGGACTTTTGATGCAAACATCAAAATGCATCAACAGTGTACATCGCCAACACAGCTTTTCCAAATTTTCCGTAGAGACCAGTGTGAAAAGGCCAGAAGGAAGTAATTAAGGCTGTGGTTAAAGTGACTCACGGTGAATCACTTGGAAAACAGCGCCTCCAACTCCCCACACTTTCCCTTTTGTATAAAAACGGTCTATGGTAGAAAATAAAGTATTAAACATATAGTATCACGCTTCAAATTTAGGGGTATGACGGAACACTACTGTATAATGTCATTTCACTTCAGTTCAACTATTTGGAGAGCCTGGTTCGGTATCTTTCGGTACAAAAAAGCCCCACAGATAAACTTGCAAAATGTAATTGTTCAAAAACTTCGAGAGTATTGAAAATAATTTAAAGGTGCATTATGCAACTCTTAATGCAAAAAAAAAAAGTTTATATTTGTGCGTATTTGACCTTGTAGTGACCCAGCGGCTGTATGAGTGGTCAGCATGGCGCCTTTACTTTCCATCACACTGGTCTCTACAATGCTCCAGGGTCAACTGTTTTGTAGGTTTTCTGTTGAGAGCAGAGAAAACCTTCCAAACAATTGATCCTGAATATAAAAAGGTCACTTTTGGTTAAAATAGATTTAAACAAAACGCCCAATATAATTATTTCTGTCTGCATTTATTCTTCTATTTCAACATTTATTTATGTTAGGCTTTTTTTTTTTTTTCCCAGCTTTTGTTTACATATTTCAATAATTATTTGCCAATATGGAAGATTTTTTTTCTGATTGTTTTGGCAGTATTTGTCCTCCGTAAAAGAACATTTAAAGTGCACCTGACTAGTTCAACCTTATGTTTTTGGATAATGCCCGTGGTAAGTAAATATAGCTTCGTGACCCATTGGAAACAGTGTGGTTTCAGTTATGGAAATCCTACCTCTTTTTGTATGTCACTCCCTGTGCCCCAGGACCACCAAATCATGTAAAACTGCGTAGCTTTTTTTAGCAGAATCATAAAGTTTCTAACCCGTCATGTGCACTTTAAACATCTTCCATCTCGGTTCTCGTTCTGTCCTCCTCCGTTGCATTTCTGTCATGTCCGTCGTTTTGCCTGGGTTTGTTCTGTTTTTGAAATGATTTGTAAAAGTCGTTGCGTTTTGTATTAGGCACTGCTCTGGAGAAAAAGGGAGGAAAGGAGTTTGCGGAGGCCGTGCAAGAGCTCAAGAAGAAGAACGGCCCCCTGGATGTGGCTGGGGGTAAGTGCAAGAGGAAGGTGTTTTTGAGTCTTTTGAACGATTTGGAAGTCATGGATTAAGAGTGCAAAAAATAGGTATTCAATGCCGTGTTGGGCACTTTTTTTTTCTTTTTTTTTCGTTTTACATTAACACATGGCAGAATAAAGGTCTGCTGCTACACATTTACAAAACACAAACCTATGTGATAGGCTGAAACAAGTTGGTCCAACAGCAAAGTCCTTCCTGTCTTCCCCAGATTGGTTTAATTAGGGCTGTGCCAAAAATCTGCTGAAATGTAATCTTGATGATCAGCATGGGGCTTTTTAATGGCCAGGTCTAAAGCCAATCCTGCTGTAGTAACGGCTCATTGTTTAGAGTTCGGACTTTGCAGGAATGAAATGAAAAGGGGGTATTGGTGGTAATCTCCAACACATTTTTTATCACTATCGTAAACGCAGCTGCTTAAGTAAAGAGCGGGAAATAAATAATAGTCCTCGCCGCTCAGGTGGCTGTAGTGAAGCAACGACAGGTGTCTTGACCTCGTGACGAGAAGATTCAGCTTAGCATGAGATGGAGAGGTGAGAGGAAAGCACTTCCTGGATACTAGCAGTGTTCATTTTTGTTTGATAATTTACAATAATCTTATACTGAGATTTTTTTTGTAAATGGCAAATTACATTTTAGTCCGTGCTTGTGAGATAAGTTCATACCATTACCCAAAACGTTCCCAAACATAAGCCTCATAAAGGTCCCAACTGAGCTGCAAACGACTCTTTACGCTTTACAAGCAGCACATGGCTCATCTTCACCTCTTGGTGAGTAGGTTATTGATACAACAGGAGCTTCTGTGAGCAGTGAGGGGGCAGCATGTAGTAGCAGGGCATGCAGCGGCTAAAGCAATGCTAACAGAGAATAAAAGCATAGTTCTTTGTGGTGGCTGCATTATAAACGCTGATATTTTCACTGTACATGCACATGGATTGGCCATGTAATTTGGAAATATAAAATTAGACCTCTGGAAGAGCTTTTTTTGGGGGGCTAATTATGCTAGATAGTCGGCTCGGAAGGGACGCCGTATTGTGAAAACTTGAGATTTCATTACACAAATTAGGGTTAGGAACAGGGATATGGTTAAAGTTAGGGCTTGGATTACATTGTCAGTAAAATGAGGCAAAGTATTCTTTGACCCACAATAGTGGCATTAAATTTCACTGTGATGGTATTAAAAAGGTATTTAAAAAGTCTCACTTGACCAAACCTGAAGCTACCCTGATCTTGTCTTTATTCATAATCAGACATTCTTGAAGAGCGGATTTTTTAAAGGTCGATTTAATAGTCTAAGTCGAGTCGACTCGTCGATGGGTCGACAACAGCTGAAAACATCTGTATGGTTCATCATTTGCGATGTTTGGTGGCTGATGCTAACGGCTATAGGAAAAATACATTGAGCAGGCTAACGGAATGTGAAAAGTCTCCTGGACTAGCTCGCTTGCTAACTGTCTGGATACGTAAGGGTCGGCTTTCTATTTTTATGCTAGTGGCTAGTTGACGGTGTGACACTGTTTAATATCCCACCGAACACAGAAAAGGGGTTAAGCCTTAACAGTAATGTTAAAACTAGGCGGAGAGAGAGATTAACACACAACTAGTCAACTCGTCTTACTCAGTACTCACAGTACTCAAGTAAAAGTAAAAAGTACTTGAAGAAAATATTACTTGAGTATATATTTTGGTCACTACTTTTTACTTGTTCTTGAGTAAAATGATTTCAAAGTAACACTACTCTTACTTGAGTAAATGTTCCTGCCTTTGCCTACCTCGTCCAGTATCCATCGATACATATGAAAGATGTTTCAATTGATCTCACAAAGGTTGAGAAAATGATCTTGGAACATTAAACTGCAGCAACATAAAGCACATAGCTCTCTTAATAACCACTTTGCACTGTGGTCCCACATCTGTTTTTCTCTTAAACATCTGGAAATGGCTTTGTCTTAATTCTTTCTCACACTCTGTCGGATAATGAACTCCGGACTGCAGCCTCTCAGACTTCACTTGTTTCTGCAAGTTTCTGGCCAAATGTTCTCTCCTAACTTCAAATTTGAGTGTGATGCGAGATAAAGCCGGCGTTTGAACTCGCGCGGACGGTTCTCGGCTCTGGAGAAGTCATTTTGGATTCTACACCCTCGCTGTAATCTTTCAGTCAAACTTTGAGAAGTCCAGAGATTTGCTTTAGTTTTATTCCACCGTTAGATCTCTGCCTTTGTGGTTTTGACTTCTGACAGAGTGCACAATGGGGCTTATTATCAGCTAAAGGAGCGAAAGGATGGGACCGGGCGACATGGAAAACAAGTGCATTATTTTAATTTTAACTGCAGTTCAACTTCAGAGCAGACTCCTGGCACAGCTGCGCTGTGAGACATTTTAAAAGTGCTGATTTGCGATGCATTTCTGCTGTTCATTAGTGAACATGGGAAAATGCTTTGGCCTGCGGAGGTTTTGACAAAATAATGTTGTGATCTGGAAAGCTTTCATTAATTCAATGTCAGTGCAGCATTTAAATATTAACTTTATAAACCTAAAAATTATACCAGAATTTTACCGTATTTTCAAATGTTCAGTCATTTCTTTGCTTTATTTGCCATTATAAAACTGTACAATGAAATTTGTCCTCTGTATTCTGCAGTGGCGCTTATGGCCTCTAGGGGCATGAGTTACATAGTTCTGCTTTAAATTCCGAAACCAGAATCAGGGTTTAAAAAATCATTAAATGAATTGTGCCTTAAATTAGAGGTCGACCATATATCATCTGGCCGATACATGGGGCAGATATTTGGGTATTTTCCAATATCGGCTATCGGCTGATCTAATGCCTGTAAAAGGTCGATATCTCCGGAACCATAAGGGATAGAGACTTCGCGTTTTTTTTTTTTTTTTTTGGAATCTGCAGATTTTTGTCTTTTAAAACGAGCTCCCTCTGAAGTACCTACTAAACATGAATGTCTTGAATAAATCAGTCCTTCGCCCCTAATAAAGCGCCCCCTGCTGTCACAGTTTAACACTGATATATTTTACAGTTTACACATACATAGCATTATAGACCAGACATTTGGAAAAATCGCCCAAAAATATCAGCTATATAAAACCCATATCGGTAGACCTATTCTTTTAAATGTCATTAAAAAGCATTACATTCGATTCAAACCGGCAGAAAATCAACATTTCCAGGAAAACGACAAAATTGCACGACTAATTTCACTTTCACAGAAATGATCGTCCAAAACACATTCAGCTGCAGTTTTGGCTGAAATTTGAAACAATTATTTACTCAAAAGTTTCCTGTTGCTTTCTCTTTTGCTACTCATTAATTCATTGGAGGAAATGTTTGCTGCTGTTGCGGAAAAAAAGTATGCAAGGATTTCTTTTGTATTTGTGTGATTAAAGGTACAGTAGTTGGGCATCATTAAAAAGCATTAAATGTGCCACGTTGTTGAGTTTTAAGAATATACTACATAAATAAATCTATTAGAATACATTCAAAATCAATTAAAAAAAAGAGCTAAGCTGCAAACAAAGACTAAACTGAAATATGAACTGCTAAACTCACAAGAATCCCATGCATTTCAGGACATGCTTCTGTAGATGTCTAAACTTCAGGGTGAGTGTGTTTTTTGTAAATTCTAGTACGAGCGATTTATACTTGTCCTCTCTCTCTCCTCCCCCCGTGTAGCGGTGCTGACCTCCGGGTTCGGGCTGCCGGCGAAGTACGTGATCCACTGCCACAGTCCCGGATGGGGCTCGGACAAATGCGAGGAGCTCCTGGACAAAACCGTCAGGAACTGTTTGGCTTTGGCCGACGAGAAGAAGCTCAAGTCTGTGGCATTCCCTTCCATCGGCAGCGGACGGTGAGCACTGCACCAACAGCACGTGGAGCCCAATGTGTAAAACAGGGGCAGGTTTGTGTAAAATGAAAGAACCAACACGCTAAAGAAGTGGTTATCCAACTGGTCTGGCCTTGAGACCACACTCAACCCACTGTATATACTGTATATACACTGTTTTTGTTCCTATTTTTCATGGGGTGAACTCAAAGATGTGAAACTTTTTCTGTAAACACAATAGACCCATTTCTCCCAAATATTGTTCTCAAATCTGTCTAAATCTGTGTTGGTGAGAATTAATTCCCCCTTTCAGGTGAGGAAAATCAAGATGCTGATTAGACCTCCTGATTAGACAGGTGCCTTAGGCTGTCTACGATAAAAGGACACTCTGAAATGTTCAGTTTTGCTTCACTGGTTCGATCGAGGAGGTCAGAAAACCAGTTAGTGTCTGGTGTTTGCCTCACACAGTGCAGAACATCCCGTTGTCGTACTGCATACGCTCAATGGGGGGGGACATGTGATTTAAAGTGCCATCAATAAAATTCAATAAAATGCACTTGTGTTCCTTGTCCATATCAACAACTTGATCAACTCTATACGTGCTGCACTGTGTGAGGCAAATGGTGCCCCCCCCCCCCCCTCCACAATAAAGCAGAACTGAACATTTCAGAGTGTCCTTTTATTGTAGACAGCCTAAGGCATGGAGGATGGATTCTCTGACAAATGTCTTTGAGTTCACCCCATGAAAAATGAGAGCAAAAACAAAAGTGTTGTGTTTAAATTTCTATTGAGTGTGTGTGTGTGTGTGTTATTTTTTATATATCATTTTATTTTTCCAGGGTGCCCCGGAACCCCACTTTGGGAACCACTGGTGTAGAGTAACACCAAGCTTATGCCCACATTTTAAAGTCCATTAAAAATAGAATAAGATTGAATAAAACTTAAGAACCCCCTAAATGTCAAGCCAAGTGTATTTCATAATAATTAGTTGGGTTGTGTTTGTAAGTAATTATCCAACAGCTGCGTGTTTTCTACCATTTACTGTTTAAATATGTCGCTACCTCAGGAAGTTAACATCATGTTGCTATAGATACAGACGGCGTCATATGGGGGGGCGTGGCTAAGCTGAGGGGGAAGAAAACCTCTCATGGGAATCACAATATTTCTGTTGGACTATAAACATATGTATCTCAAATGGCACTTCTTGCTAACGTTAGCATATGTAGCATGAAGCTAACTTAGATTCCCAGTTAGAATTGTCCGTTTTTGTTTTTGTTTTTTTGTTTTGTGTTCATGAACTGTTGAACCACTTTGCTCCTCTCCGTGTCTCTGTATATTATTTAGTAGAATTCCAATGAGCGTGATTGACAGGCAGATTAACCAGTCTAAGAAATGCATGGTCCGTGCGTGTCAAAACAAACATGGCAGCTTACTTGAGAAACGATTTATTAATAAACCTTCAGAGGGTGCGCCATTTTCTGCCAAATATACTGGCGTACCTCAAGAGTGATGTCATCTTTCAAGCGCGTCAGCATGAGCTTTTAGCCACAAGAGATTAGCACATTTTCGGACTTCCCATGATCTGGTTCTGCATGGGTGGATTTTCTATTTGTCGTATGTTTGTGATCATTTTATCTCATATACACATATCTTTCCCCCGCAGTAACGGTTTCCCCAAGCAGACGGCGGCGCAGCTCATCCTGAAGGCCATCTCCAGCTACTTCGTGGCCACAATGTCTTCCACCATCAAAACGGTCTACTTTGTCCTGTTCGACAGCGAGAGCATCGGCATCTACGTCCAGGAGATGGCCAAGCTCGAGACCAGCTAAGGCTAACAGCTAAAGCTAATCCCCTGAGAGGAAGTGAGGTCCTCTGTAAATTTACATGAAGAATCTTTGTAAGGCCGGGAACTTGTTTTGCATTACGTTTGTATTTTGTAGTTTTTAATTTCTTACTGGTAATTGAAAAGAAAAGCGCTGTTTCAATCTGTGGCATTTTACGACAAACAGTGCGCGATTTGAGTTTGGAGGGGGGGAGTAAACAATTTTATTTGACAACAGAAATGATAATTGAGAGAAGGCTACTCCTCAATTTCCTTCGGCTTCCAGAGAAGTCGCTCATACGGGTTTTGCATGTGGAGACGGCTCTTCTTTTTTTTTTTTTTTTTTTCGTCTTGTCGCTAAATTACACATTTTTGGTTTATTAATTCTTCATTTCGGGAGCACCTGTTGTCACTGGTACTGTATACTCAGATGGTAATGCTAAAACGAAGTTGCGTTTGAAAGAAACATTCATAAATGACTTTGTTTTTTGTGTCGTGTTCTGAGAAATATCCATGTTATTTTTGCCTTCATTTTAAACGGGCAAAAAAAAAAAAATAGCGCTGCAAAGGCTTCAGATATCCAGACTATTCGATTACTAGGATTAGATTTACGTTTTTTCTTCGTGCACTTGTTGGCCACATTATTAGGTACACCCGTCTCAATGCCTTTCTGCTTTGGGGGGTTGAATCCAGCTGTCTTTTTTTTTTTTTTTTTGCCACATTCATTCTACATTCTGACACTAAAACGGGACTGCACATGGCTAAAACTTACCGTACCTGGATTACAGTAAGTCACGCCTAGTCTAAACTGGCGTGAAGTCTCTGGAGAGGCACAAATGAATGAATTGTCGAATGCACTTTAAGGTGAGACGCTGCAGGTGAAACCCATCGTTTTTTTTCTCCACGCTGTTGAGACTTTTAGCTAGTTTTCTCCTTTAACACGCTTATTTTATGTTGTTTTGTCACTAGCGAGCCGGAGATATCCAGCAAGTAACTACTACGGGTTCCCCACGCATATTCTTTCACAAAATATCGACATGTTTGGTATCCACGTGTCGCACGAAAGGCGACCGAGATGACGCAGTAATCCAAAATATGGTCTTTTTCTTTTTCTGGGAGACAATAGCGACTAAAGACGAGATAAATATATACAGGCGCATGGGCAGACACTACATAACTTTAGGCTTGTTTTTTCAAAATGAGCTTTTCTTTACACTCTTGCAACAACTACTTCTCCACTTTAGTAGCGCTTTCAGAATCCAAAATTTCCCGTTTGGGACTTAATCATATTTTGAAGGTTTTTTTTTCAAAATCTGCTTTGAACTGCAAAAAACAAGGCGAGATTTGAATTTTTACAGATTTTTCCCCTTTTATAAATGGCTTATTCAAAAACTAAACAAACTCCAAAATCAACAAAATAAAGCCATACATTTAAACCTGGCTCTATCTTTTATTTTGATGTCGCTGTAGTTATGGGACATTTTGACCGTTTTTATACATTAAAAAAAAAAAAAGGTTTATATTTCCTCCCTCCTTATATTTTTAGGTTTATATTTCCTCCTTATATTTTTTATATTTCCTCCTCCCCTATTCACATGCAGAGTCTCGCCTTACATCAGTTACTGTTGGGTTTGAGCAGCTGTGCCTAATAATATGGCCGCTAAACGCCTATGTGTGTGTGAAACTGTTTTGCAGCTTTGCAGGATTTCGGAGGCCTTCGCGGCGCACATTGGTTCCTATGGTGTGTTCTACGTGTTTATATAGATGGAGTATCTGTGAAACGTTATGGTTAAAGAAAAAATAGATAGATATTGGGCTGTAACATAGGATTTTATTTGAATCTTTACACTAATCATTTACGGCGCGGAATGGAGGAGAAAAACAAAACAAAACGACGTCTATATTTCAATAGGTTTTGTGTTCGGTCGACCCCACATACTGTACCTGTAGCGTTCATCGTTTTTTTGGGGGGGGGATGTATCCACTATATGCCACCACCAGAGCGCGCCATGTACTTGTACAATTGGGTCGGTTTTACGTGCAGTAGCAGGCTTGAGTTGTGGATTTGAATCGGGACTTATTAAAAAGGGGAAAAAAGGATGACACTATAAAGACTGTGCTTCTTCTGGTGCATTGGGACTTTTCGATAAAATGATGTTTTCTTATATAAAAAAGAGAAAAAAAAACAAATGTAAAATGCTTTCTATGGAATTACAATTGATGACTATACAAAAAAAGAGCTCTGTACACTCCGGTAATAAAATCATACAAAAACTCAACTTTGTCCCTTCTGAAGCTTTTAATTAAAAAAATATATACCGTACATACTATGAGACATTTTTACCATTTACAGCAAAAATGTGACGACTCCAGTAAATGAAAATCCTGCATACATAAAAGTATTTAAAGTGCATATGACACATTAGACACAATTTCTGCTAAAACATAGTTAACACACTTGTATTTAATATTTTGTTAAAACCTTTACCCAGATTTCTTTAGTTGGACCGTTTTTTGTGATGTTTATTGTTTCACTTCCTTATTGGACACTGACAAGAAGTGACGTAGAGACGAGCAATTTTACACTGTTGCCGTGCCGACCATCTTATGTCAATGGGCAATGAGTGAGTCAACCCATAGAAATAAAAAGGAGAAATGGCCTTGGTGGCTTCGTTCCATTGTCGCAATATGCCGCCATCTGTTGTTGTGCTAGCCAAATGAAGCCAGGTGTTAATTCAACCTTAATTCACCTAACTCCAGCCAATGGTCGCTTCCGTGAGGGCCACACCTCCACCTCAGCCCATCAACGTAAGAGCTGCACCGCCGTAGCAGCCAATCATTGCTCTCAGCCCCGCTTTTAAGCCTCCAGCAAATCATGGCTCGTTCGCTTCCCAGCTGTGCTGAAACCCACCTCTGCCCTGTCTCCACCTCTTCTGCCCATTGCTTCCTTCTCGAGTGTCCCCACCACCAGTGTCCAGGCTCCGGGGGAAGACATCCCTAACTCCAAGCTGTTCATCCATACAGACTTACATACAGCGATGTCTACTGCTGGGGTTTGATCGCCAAAACTAGTATACAGGTACATGTCAATAAATCTTCTAAATCGCTGATTTTTTCTCTCTGTTTGAGTCCATCCAGGTTGAATGTAATGTAATGGAACTGGCATAATGACTGTTGTTATTTTTCTGATAAAACCCATAACAACAAATGCAAGTATGTAAGGATTGCTACGAATCACAGTTTGATATTTTTGCAATATTCTTCCCACATTAAAAAGAAATGTATATATTTTGTGAAGTTTTCATCGAAACAGGCCGTAATTGACCTATACAAACAGTAGATGGCAGCCTTCACATCAACATGACTTGCGTTGTTTTGTTCAATCAATGGATCATGTTATATTTGAAGTTAATCAATGTTTTATGTTAATAATTATTCCTTTCCCAATGCACATTTTGATTATCAGTAAACATAGCAGCAACACGAACTGCAGTTAAAGTTTGGTCAAACGAAAGTTAACCGAATCTGATTGGACAATTAACCAAAATAACGATATAAACTGTACTGTATATTGTTATTTATATCTGATTGGACAAATAACCAAAATAACAATATAAACTTTAAATCATAGTTCATACCAGTGAAAGGTAATTTCCTGTTGTTTCGTAGTGACTGTCCTTTGATTAAAACAGTCCTAAACTGCTCAGAAATCTTGAGCTGTAAAGCTCTTGCTTCAAACCCCATAGTAACGTTAACGACCGCTAACTACATATGAAAAGTGAAGGCAGCCTACAGTACGACCAAGCATGACGTGTTTCACGGTATTTCTGTGGTTTCTTTATCATAAAGTATACAAACAAACATGTACATATCATAAGATGATGTTTAATGTCCTATTAGATGTGTATTTGTGAAGCAGAAACTTGAACGTGATTTATTTAGCATTTAACTCGGAGGACACTTTTAGACGCTAATTTGTATCTAGAGTAAATTATATATTTTTTAATGATTTCTAACTGGGCTTTGGCCTCCCCTAAACGTGGTCGATGGGTTGAAAACAGCTGAAAACATCTGAATCGTTCATAATATGAGAGGTTTGGTGGCTAACGCTAACGTCTATAGGGGAAATACATTGAGCAGGCTAATGGAATCTAAAACTATACCGGCGTATCTTCTTTGCTAACTGTCCACATGCGCAAGGATCGAATGATGCGTCTCCTTTTTATTTCTATGAGTCAACCTGCTACGGAACTTTACCTTTATATATGTCACTTCCTGTCAGTAACTTCAAAATTCAAATAAAAATAACTTTTCATTCACCTCTTAACCCTTACTTGAACCGAGCACTTTTTCTCCAGTTTGGCTTTACCCAGATCTACAAGCTTCTTGGAAAAAGCGTCAAAATGGCAACAAAAATTAGACTAAAACAAATCTAAAATATAAATGGTAAATGGTCTCAACTTATATAGCTGCAAAGCGGCGATTATCGGCCCTCGCCGACCGCTCTGCCTAAAGCAAGGGGGCGCTTCGCACCCTTTTGTCTCCCTGAATCTAAAATTACGGTATTGCATCTGTCTTTATGTTTGTTTTTAACTTTTTTCCCTAGGGTCTTAGTTTTAGGATTTTGGAATGCGCTAACGCGCACTACGTGCTCAATTTTGACATTATACAGAGAAAAATTAGTATGAATTTGTATCACACTATATCTGCAAACTGAAGCATATTTTTACATTTTACTTAGACACCCAATATGGCGGACGGCGTTGCCGTAATAATATTTTTTGCTCAACATGTCATGATGCACGTCTGTACCGATTTTTATGATTCTACGACAAACTTCATTTTTGCCCACGTCCTATCTCGCAATGTTAAAAAAAACTGAGGTGGCGCTATCGCGCCACTATTTTGAAATTCAAAATTTGGAAATAGTCAAAAGTTGTGTCGGATCGGGTTTGAATTTTGGGCCAAATCTGACTTTTCGTCGATGTTCACTGGGTGAAAATTGCGACGGTGCGAAAGAAAGAATAATATTCCCATACGAAAACAATGTTCTCGCTTACGCGGGTACCATAAACTATATATTTTCAGAAAGTGCTCGCACATTCCTACCTCATGGTAGAGGTCCTGGGTCTGACCACTAAACAGTGACCCAGGGCTCTCAGTCGCCCATTGACTTTTATGGGCTCTTTACAATTACAATGTTGATTTTTGCATTATATATGTATGTGCACAGGACGTGCACGACAAGAAGAGTGCGTTAGTGAGTGTTTGAGAGGAGGGGAGCGCTTCGCGCTTGTTTTTGTGCGTTCCGCGCACATGGAGGGTGCGCGGAACGCACCCTCCATGTGCGTGGAGGGGATCCGCTTCGCTCCGCGCACTGTCCAATTACAATGTTCGTTTTCTGATACATGTGCACGTGCACAGAACGTGCACGACAAGAGGTGTGCGTTAGTGCATGTTTGAGAGGAGGCGAGCGCTTCGCACACTCCACTTCGCTCCGCGCACTCTATACGATTACAAGAGCCCCTTCGCCAGCCCTGATGGCGCTCGGGCCTAATCATTCATATTTACAAAAGCATTCAAACCTGTCGTAAATAAAGGTGAAATAGATTCTTCAAAATGGCCACCGTTTGTTTTGATTACTGCTTTGCTATATCATGAAGTAAAAGAGCAACAAAGTGTCAGGACCCAGTCCTGGATTGGGAGTTCTCCTGGTTTTTGTGTTTGTCTCATTTCTGTGCAGGCTGGCTCCTCCTTTCCTGGGCGTGACGTGGGCATGGCCATACCATGTTTGGCAGATGGCACATCTGTTTCTCATTCCACCTTCGTCAGCAGGTTGGTCCGGACCAAGTGGACACCATTGTTCCTCCTACCTGTGTGCTGGGGTTCATCACCTGGGAAATCAAATCTGTTGTGAGAGAGGCGCAAAGGACTGAACCTGATCCAGGTAATGGACCACCTGACCGTTTATTTGTCCCAAAGTCTGTTCGTTCACAGGTCATCGAGTGGGGGCACACTTCCCGGTTCTCTTGCCATCCTGGGATAGGCCGGACCATCTCCCTGCTCCGACGCCATTTTTGGTGGCCTACTCTAGAGAAAGACGTCAGAGAATACACATTCGCCTGTACAGTTTGTGCTCGAAGTAAATCCTCCAACCAGTCGCCTGCAGGCTGTCTACGCCCACTTCCTGTCCCCAGTCGGCCCTGGTCACATATTGCCTTGGACTTTGTCACTGGACTACCTGTTTCCCAAGGTAACTCTGTAATTTTGACAATTATTGATAGATTCTCCAAATCAGTCCATTTTGTTGCGTTGCCCAAACTACCTACTGCTTTGGAGACGGCCGACCTACTGGTAAAACATGTTGTTCGGATACATGGAATCCCTTGTGACATTGTGTCAGATCGTGGGCCGCAGTTCATTTCCAGGGTGTGGAGATGTTTCTGTGAGGCTCTTGGCGCCAGGGTGAGTTTGTCATCTGGGTTTCACCCTCAAACTAATGGTCAATGTGAAAGGGCTAACCAAGACCTTGAGTCCACCCTCCGATGCGTGGCTGCCAAGGACCCGACAAGCTGGAGTAGTCACCTGCCTTGGGTGGAATATGCCCACAACTCTTTGTCTACTTCTGCCACTGGTTTGTCCCCGTTTGAATGTGCTCTTGGATATTTACCTCCCTTGTTCCCTGAGCAGGAGAGAGAGTTGGCAGTTCCATCAGTGACCGACCATCTGCAACGTAGCCGCAACATCTGGAGAACGGCTCGAGCCGCGTTGCTTCGTGCTGCTGAGAGGAATAAGAAGTATGCTGACCGTCACCGGACCCCTGCTCCGGCTTACCAGCCAGGTCAGAAAGTGTGGCTTTCTTCGAGAGATATCCCTTTAAAGACGGAAGCTAAAAAACTTGCTCCACGCTACATTGGACCTTTTGAAATTGAAAGGGTTCTTAATCCAACTGTGGTTCGCTTGAAGTTGCCTGCTTCTCTCAAGATTCACCCAAGCTTTCATGTACAGTATCTCACCTCAAACCAGTCACCTCCAGTCCTCTGTGCCCTCCGGCCGACCCCCCCCCCCCCCTCCTCCCGCCCAGGTCGTTGATGACCACCTGGCCTATACTGTTCGGCGTCTGTTGGATGTGCGTCGCCGTGGGCGTGGCTACCAGTACCTGGTTGATTGGGAGGGTTATGGGCCTGAAGAACGCAGTTGGGTCTCACGTTCTCTTACCTTGGATCCTGCTCTGCTCACTGAATTCTACTGTGCTCATCCTGGCAAGCCTGGAAGGCCGCCCGGTGGCGTCCAATGAGGGGGGGTACTGTCAGGACCCAGTCCTGGATTGGGAGTTCTCCTGGTTTTTGTGTTTCTCATTTCTGTGCAGGCTGGCTCCTCCTTTCCTGGGCGTGACGTGGGCATGGCCATACCATGTTTGGCAGATGGCACACCTGTTTCTCATTCCACCTTCGTCAGCAGCAGTGTGCCTGCCTGTCTACTCGCCAGCCAGCCAGCCTGCCCGCCTGCCTGCCAGCCGCTACTTAACTTCAGTCCTAAGATTTACACCTTCCTTTTTGTGTGAATAAACCCTTATTCACTTTCCGGCTGTGTTCTGTTTTTGGGTCCTAGTATAACCGTGACACAAAGAGCTTGATTGAATTAAAAATCGAAACTTTCCACACTCACGTAAAAGGAAAGATGCCCTATCCACATGGGGTCATATTCCACCCCGTGCCCAGGACCTCCTGTGTGCCCCTATCTCACACTTTAATCCCAGGAAATACACTCCCCTTTCTCTCTCCCTCCCGAGTATTAAAAAAAAGGAAAAAAAAGCCCCTAAACTGGAAGCATCTGTCCTCGGCCATTCCCAGATGAAATTTGGATTCTTTGCACGACAGTCTTCGGGGCGGGAAGAGAAAAGCAAACAGAAAAATAAAGCCAAGCAAACAGAGGCGGCGATCACAAAGCCGCGCGTTCATATATCGAGCGCACGGGGCCGGCATCTTATTATTTTTTTAGGGTTCAGACTCGATACGAGCTTCGGGCGAGATGAAACGGGAGCCAGGAGTGGATTGGAAAAGTTGATGGAAAGGCCACGGGGCAAATAGCCGACTTTGGTGAAAGATTTTAATACGGAAAATTTGAAAGATAAATACAACACACTGCGTTTCTGTAAAGGCTCCAAAGTGGAAAAAGTCAATTTCTCCATGTATTGGGTTAATTTGAAAAAGCCTAATAATGAACACTCCAGAACAGTAGGTGGCGCTGTGCAAATGTACTGTCAAATACCACTCACTCGCAACAAGGAAGAAAGTTTGTGAGCGCCATCATTCAGGCCACATTTTAGAGCTTTCATGCTGCAAAGTTGTTATTCATAAGTAAGTAAGCGCTTTATTTGTCATTGTACAATTTTTCAAAGAAATTCCGTTCAGATGTTGGGTTAGTCCTGAGCCGCCATAGTGGGCCAGTGATGTCGAGGAAACTGGAGTACTGCCTTCACTGCCGCTCTGAAACCATGCAGGTGTTTTCCCCTGTTTGGGCGGCACGGTTGTACAGCGGTTAGCGCTCGTGCTTCACAGCTAGAAGCTCCTGGGTTCGATTCCCACCTGGACGGGGCCTTTCTGTGTGGAGTTTGCACGTTCTCCCCGTGTCTGCATAGGTTTCCTCCGGGTACTCCGGTTTCTCCTACCACTAAAAACATGTACAATAGGCCAGGATGAATGAGAGTGAGTCTGAGTGCGAGTGGCGGACAATGGATGCAAATTAGCCCAAGGCTACAATCCAGTGTTAAAGTGCATATGACACATTAGACACAATTTTTGCCAAAACACAGTTAACACGATTATATTTAAGATTTTGCTAAAGATTATACCCAGTTTTCTTTAGTTTGACCATTTTTGTGATGTTTATGTTTTCACGTACTTATTGGACACTGACAGGAAGTGACATCGAAAAAGGTAAACAATTTTAAGCTGTTGCCGTGCAACCATGTTAAGTCAATGGGAAATGAATGAGTCAAACTGCTATGGAATGTTACCTTCTTTATAATAATAATAATAATGCATTAGTCTTATATAGCGCTTTTCCAGACGCTCAAAGTCGCTTTACAATTTGGTGCATTATTCATTCACTCCATACTCGGTGATGATAAGCGAGGCAACCAGTCTGCGCACATCAGCCACCACCACCAACCACTCACTCACTCACTACATTCGCTAGGCTTCCTGGTGTTACTGAACGGTCTCCCATCCAAGTACTAACCAGGCCCTACCCTGCTTAGCTTCCAAGGTCTGACGGGATTGGGCATCGCAAAGGCGTATGGCCACTTCCTGTCAACAGCTTAAAAATAAAAATAACTTTTCTGCCCATCATTTCTTCATTGAAATTGCTGCTTCACTGAAAAAAATTATAACTATGCAACTGATGAACTTGCAACTGATGTATCCATCCATCCATCCATCCATTTTCTTCCACTTGTCCGTTGCCGGGTCGTGGGGGCAGTTGGAGCTGCCCAGGTCACATAGCACCGGCCCCCATGGCTCCTTCTGCAGGTGGTGGTCCACGGAAGGACGGCCTCACGGTTCAAACCGGGCCTGTTGGTCTCTCCTAGGGGGCTACCAGTGTACGCAGACACTGGAGGCAATGTGGGTGAAGTGTCTTGCTCAAGGACACAACGACAATGTGCACCTTCAGGAGGCGGGATTCGAACCCCTGACTTCCGATCATGAGACGACCCGCTCTACCATCTGCGCCACTGTCGCCCCTCCCATCCATCTAAATAAGTCCTATTTCAAGAGCATTAAATCTGTCATATGCACTTTAAGTGTTTATATGCATTAGACCCATGTGTGTTCACTAACATGCACTGTCCTGACTAAATAAACCAATAAATAACATTTCAAAACGTGGTGTCCTGCACGCGTCCACCTTCCTCCTGCGCAGCTCCCTCCGCTCCACAACAGTCTTTCACTATCTCTCCCCGTTTGTCCCTTTTTGTTTCCTGCAGTGTCTCTTGTCTCTCTTCAATGTTTCAGAAGAAGAAATGTGTAGGTCTCAAATGTCTTTAGCCATAAGTTTGTTTACTTTGAACTTTGAACCAAGCACATTTTCTCCAGTTTGGCTTTACCCAAATCTAAAGTTTCTTGAAAAAAGTGTCAAAATAGCGACAAAAATTAGACAAAAACAAGGATGAAAATGCAACAAAAACGTGACACAAATGTTTGATGAAAACGCAACAACAAAAAAGCCAAAGGAAAAAAAGGTCAAAAAGTAACAACAACGTGAAGAATGATATCCTTAGATGAGTTTTGTAGGTCTTAGCTTTCAATGAGGCATTATGCTGGCCTACAGGCTGTAACCTCATGGATTTGGGTAAAGCAGAACTGGAGAAAATGCGCTCGGTTAAGGCAGGGGTTAAGAGGACAAAATGCTGTTTCCTTCATGGCTAGTACGGACTCTCTGAAGTAAAAAAATCCGCCGAACTTCGAAACGAAAACGCAGCAAAGATGTACAAAAGTATCCAGTGAAACAATGTGGAACACAGAAATGCAGTTCACAGAAAAAGGCAAAAAAACACTGCTGTACCAAGAGAGAGGGCGGTTGCTACTTGTTTACGCTTCGTCATAAACTTATTTATTAGAGTAATGTTTGACGAGTGGTCCGTACTTTGAAAATGAAATCGGGTTCTATGTGTTAATATTGACAAAATATTTTGGCTAGTTTTTTTTTACGATGGTGTGAATTGTTTTTAGTCGACATTTAGGACATAACCCTGTTCCATTTTAGTCCAGTTTCAGTCGGCTGAAACTGCAGTTGAATTTAGTAAATCTAAACATGACTTGGCTAACTTTACATTTAGGATAGTTTACTTGATCATATTTAGACCTGTGGATTGAAATGATATGGTGGTCACTGAAATTCACATGTTTTTAGTCCCTCCTTTGACTTTTTCTTTAGTTTTTAGGGAGTTGTCCAAAAGATATCTAGTGATTTTAATCTCATTAACTCCTTTTGATTTAGCTTTAGTCTCATTTAAGTCAGAAAAAAGAAAAGAAAAAAAGAATTATGATGAAATATGAAATGAAGGCGAGACCCTGCAGGTGAACGGGGAATATTAGGGAAATGCAGTGATACCAATTTGAAACATTTCAACGTTACTGTACATTATTAAAAATGCCCCCCAAAATTGCCAATATTTTGTGTGACAAAATCTCAATAATGGAGAGAGACAGGTTTAAATGTATGGTTTTAAACTAATCAAAATTTTGTTCTCCAATTGTAGGCCAAAGTAAAGCGTGTTGTTCATCATATGGTGTTCCACTAAGAATTTTAACCTCTCAAATGAACAGGCCACCGTTTTTCCATGTTCCATGTTCTTACCTGAGCTTAGACGAGGTGATGCATACCTGTCTAGTCTTTGTGCGTGCCCTCAGTCACACAAAAAGACCAAAGATGTTGTTAGCATTTAGCCTCTCCTCATGGACCCAAACGTGGGTGAAGTTAGAAGCGACCAAGCTGTTCCACGTTTTCCCTATTTAAATACGGTTACGTGAGTAGTATAGTGACACAAAATTAAACATGTCGATTTTCTAAGCGGATAAAAGGGGCACTATATTGTGAGGCGTAATAACACCTTAGGAGAACTTCGACGTCCGCGCAGTAATATCTTCACTTTACTGCTCGGACGTTTAACCTTTGTGTAACTAGACTTGGATCGTGTAACTGCTCACATAACTGTATTTAAATGTGGAAAACGTGGAAGACCTTGGTCGCTTCTAACTTCACCCCCGTTTGGCCCCATAGAGGAGAGGAGGAGAGGCTAAATTCTAACATCATCTTTGGTCTTTTTGCGTGACTGAGCGCGCGCGTAAAGACCAGACAGGTACGCATCAACTCGTCTAAGGTAAGAACATATCTCAGTTTGTAAAACGGTGGCCTGTTCCTTTTTAACCCCCCACTTTAACCAAGCACATTTTCTCCAGTTTCTCCAAGATTAGGGTTTGTTTATTTTTGTTTCCATGTGTTAAGAGACCAAATTGGCCCCAAAACCTGAAAATGGAAGGTTTTGCCTGTAGTGTCTGCCCTTAACCTCTTAGCCCCACCTGAACCGAGCACATTTTTCTCCCAGCTTGGCTCTACCCACGTATAAAAGCTTCTTGGACAAAGCGACGAAAACAAGGATGAAAATACAACAAAAAGAGCCACAAAAAACAAGCTGTGCAATCAGACAAATCAGCGTATTAGTCTCATAGACGACTCCTCTCGAAGCAAAAGCAAGTCCCTCATTTGGATTAATGTGGTAAGATGGCAGGCTGGGACTTGAAGGGCATCACCGTGTGCCTGGCTTAGGGGGAGACCGGGGCTGGTTGTCGCACTTTTTACCCCCCCCAGAATCCACAGCATCTCAGCAGACTGTAATCTGATCATATTTAGACCACACATCAACCATTATCGCCCCATGTGACAACCAGCCCGTGGCAAACCCAGAAGGAGCAACCAAAAAATGTTGACGTCTTTATCTTTCTCCATCTTTATTTTAACTCTGTTCGAAGGTGTCCTGAAGGTGGCAGTAGAGGAGTAGCGTTTGCATTATTGTTTCATTCGAGGTGGAAATGAAGTGGTTTGGAGCGAGGCCTTCGAAGGCTTGATTCTTATGTTCATTCACTCATCAGAGGAGCCTTGAGTTTGCAGGAGTAAGGGAGAGACCGGGGAGGTTTGTGACACTGTTGCCTGAGCTTTTGAGCAAGGACTCTAACCCTGAAGGTCAGCTGCTGTGAGCGAACGGTATTTAAAAAAAAAAATACAGAAGAAAATAAAAATCTTTTGCTCACCTTTTGCCTGAGAGACTGCACTTGAACATGCTGCGAGTCTGTGATTTCATCTACCACTCAAATCTTCGTACGTTTGCTTTCAGCTCTGAACATGGCCATGTGAGCTCAGGAAGATCCCGATACATTTCAGGACATCTTCCGGAAACTTTCAATGGGAACTTTATCTCGGAATTTTAGGAATTTTCACAAATTAAGAACTGTCACAATGCTTTTGCATTTTTTGTTGAATGAACCGCAACTCATACAAAAAGTGTGAGGACCATATCATCATGTCAAAACATGACACAACTTTCTTAAAACTACATTCTGCTTAATTCTAATAAATCTAATAAGCGGCGGGACAAACAAATAGTTTCTAACATGATTTTGTTTGATCACACCGTGATGTTAAATTAACTCGTCTCTAACTCAGATCATATATTATTAATCAGACTAATACTGTACGAGGAGCAGTGTTGGGGAGAATACTTTGAAATTGTATTTAGTTACAGAATACTGAATACTCACCTTAAAATGTAATTTGTAACATTCCGTTGTCCAATCAAAGTATTGTATTCTGAATACTAAAATACTTTCACGTTGATTTGCATAATATTCATGCATAAAAGCGGCGTATGATTAAGAAGATGTTCAAGCTATAATTGTTACTCACCTGTTATGAACTTTTTTTATTACTCATTTGGAATGCAAATGCACAGCCCAAAAGGACGGAGCTCATTCCCCCCCCCTCAGTACTCTGATGTATTCCTTTGATATCAAGAAAGTAACTGATACATGTACAGTATTCAGTTACTGCTCAATACTGTAGGAGGAGTGGGCGGGGCCTGTGTCTGACACAGATCTGCATTAAACAGAACAAACCTAAACTATAGACTGTATAGAAACCATATACTATTGTAATACTGCACACATTTGATGAATCTACGCAGGAAGGACACAAACATGGAATGAGTCTGTTCCGTTTCCAAAAGCTCTTTGTATCCGACACATATTAAAAGTCTGTCCTCTTCAAACCCGGTGTCAGACACGTTTCTTTGAGACTCTTCATCTCTGCTGTGATAGATATTTCAGTGTATAACTATCAAGAAAACCCAGAAGCCATCAATCAATTTTGTAAAGAAAATGTGTTCATTCAAGATGAGACAGACCTTTACCAGCCTATCTTTTGAAATAAGTAAGCTTTCTGTCGTTTTCATAGAACCATTCACTTCTTTACCGTTTCAACTTTGAGCAGCACAAACCCTGAGTGAGTGTGAAAGGGCCCGGCTTGTCTGTGCTTGACCCTGTTTTGCGCGCGGAGTTAGCTTGTCCGCGTGTCATCGCCGCTCACACGCCAAACGAAGGGTATCAAAGCGTGAAAGCTTGGCACGGAGCATAAACGATACAGAGGAGTGTGGGTTTTTTTCTTCCCTGGAGTGGACACACACGGAGATACAGAGCAGCTGGAAAACCGTCCTGAACCGCGGCGGGCTGAAGACGAGAAGAGCTGTTATTCTGACGAGTGTGTGTCTGTTGGCGTGTGGTAAAGGCTAACAACTGCCATTCACTCCAGGGATCACGCTGTTTTCTTTGTGTGTCAGCGATTATTTATATTGTGAAAGGGCATTAGCCGGAATATAGCACAAAAGGACATAATGTCACTTATTTTCTATATACACACACAGCTTTAACCTCTTAACCCCCAACTGAACCGAACAAATTTTTTCCAGTTTGGCCCTACCAAAATCTTTCTGGAAAAAAAGCGTCAATATAGGCAACGAAAATGTGATAAAGAAGCGATAAAAGAGCGATTAAAAATGTGCCAGAAAGCAAAAATAATGCAACAAAAAGTGACTAAAGAGCTAAAGACGAAACATTTAAAAAGTTGCGACAACAACGCAGCAAAAAAAAAAAAAAGTTAGGATCAGTTTTGTAGGCCTTAGGCTTCAAATGAGGCTTTACATTGCTGCTCTCCTCCAGTCCACAAGCTTTTAGATTTGGGTAAAGCTGAACTGGAAAAAGCCCTCAGTTAAAGAGACTGCATTTTACTTTTAGCCTCTTGAGGTAAGGTCGTACAGTGCCTCTCGAAAGTACTAATACACCTTGAACTTTTGCACATTTTGTCATGTTTACAACCCTAAACATAAAGATTTTATTTGAATTTTTTTACTGAAAGTTCACACACAAGTAACAGACAACTGTGAAGTGAAAGCAAAATGATACATGATTCTGTTATTTTTCAAAAAATAAAAAGTGAAAAGTGGGGCGTGCATAAGTATTCATACAGCATTTTTCTGAGTGCATTAAATTGCCTTTATAACATTCCTAATGACTGCAGAATGTTCACACCCTTGCCCTAACCTTTAACCATTTGTCGGTCTTAGCTTTCAAATGAGGCGTTACACTGGCCTATAAGCGCCAGTCGAGAAGCTTTTAGATTTGGGTGAAGCCGAACACGAGAAAAAGAGCTGGGTTAAAGTGGGGGTTAAAGGAATAGGCCACTGTTTTTACATACTGGGGAACTATATTGTAAGGCGTAATATTACCAGGAGTAGTTCGACATCCGCGCAGTAATATCTTCACTTTACTATGCAGACGCCGAAGTATTCCTGGTATTATTACGCCTTACAATATAGTTCCCCTTTTTATCCACTTAGAAATCCACATTGTTTAATTTTGTGTAATTATACTTATAATGTAACACTTCACATAACCATATTTAAATAGGGAAAACGAGGAACAGTTTGGTAGCTTCTATCTTCACCTTGTTTGGAGCTATAGAGGAAAAGAGAGGCTAAATGCTAACGCCGTCTGTGCTGTGTTTACGTGACTGAAGGCACACGTGAAGACCAGACAGGTACAAATGAACTCGTCTAAGCTAAGGTAAGAACATATCTCAGTATGTATAAACGGTGGCCTATTCCTTTAAGAGGTTTTTAGAACGCATTGTGGGAAATTTTGAATGCATTACTTTTTCCGGACAATACAAAATGGCTTTCGAACAGCGTTTACGTTAGCTGTTTTTCTAGTTCTTTTATTTCCTAATTTATTTCCTTTTGTGAAATGCAGTTTAGTAGTTCATATTCCAGTCTTTTCTCAAATGTTTAGGCCTTTGTGCAAAGACAAATCGCATGCCTAATCAGAATCGCAAAGACTGTCAGAAAGATTCTGCTTAGGTATTAACTTAAAAATCACGCAGGCCTACGTGTGTTGAGCGCTCCGATTTGATGACATAACGTCTTTGAAACAGCCTTACGAAGCCATTGCCATTGCACTATCACCATGGCGTCATTTTACCTGTCACGGAGATTAGCGCGGCGGCTAGGCATTGTTTTTTGGGGGGGGTTAGCTCCCCCGTTAGCATTAGCTCAGCCTCTCTTTAGCTCTAGTGTCGGGGAGGTCGGCCCGCGGCTAATTGGGATCCTCACCTCTCTCTCAAAGGGAAAACTCCGGTCTAAGGCAGAGAGAGACTGGAGAGGACAGGGGTGTGGGTGGCACCTCGGGGCGAGATTTTGAGGATTTTTTTTTTTTTTTTTTTTTTGCTGTTACATGTGACTCCTTCCAATGATCCGACCGTTTTCTTTCAGAGACGAGCAGCAGAAGGATTAGTTGTCAAGTAAACCAACGCAAAACAACATAAATGATGAATAAAGACAGAACAATATGGTCTTGAAAGTGCGCTCAAACGGGCAAACTTGACCTACTACTTCGTCTACAAGTTATGAAACTGAACCACGACAGCAACACAACAGATCATCATAAAAGTACTCTCCTTGGTTAAATCCAACAAAGAGTCACATCCTGGTTATGTTATGCCGCTGTATTAATCACCAAACACTGTGCGAATGATAGGCGTCACAAGACTTGGCATCGATAGCGAGCTCCAGCAACAGTCGCTAAACATGTGTATGAAAAAGACTGATAGCCTATCACTATGTTGAGGGAAAGTTACTGACAGTGAGCCTTATACAGCGCATTGAGTTGCCTTGTGTATGAAATGCGCGGTATAAATAAAATTGCCTTGCCTTGCCTTGCCTATACAAACAGAGCTTCTTTCAAAAATGTCCCTAAATAAGTTATTTCATGAACCCAAACAGTGTGGTTATATTCATGACCAAATAATAAATGTTATGAATCAATTAAGTTAAGTCAATGAGTAATGCTGCCTTCATGTGGTCTCGTAATTATGGTAAATACCAATTGCCGAGTGGGAAATTGAACATGAATGCCACCTCATCTCGTATTTTCCACTGGGAAACTGGGAAGATTTTATGATGCCCGAGTTTCTGAGATGAAAAAAGCTTTGACCTTTCACAACAGAGAGCAGCAATGATACGTTTTTGTGTCTAATAGCTAATTGTTACTATTCATTTCACTATTTAGCTACTCAATTTTAATATCTCTCTTTCCACACTTATCGCCATGTTTTTTCAATCAACGCAGATACAAAGCAGTAGTTCAGCGATTTATAGACAACTTTCTCACATGAATTTATTTGTTTTATAGTGAACTGGTGTGGTCTTTTTTTTTATGTTCCACTTTGCTACAACACAAAGGCGCTTGAACACAATGCACTCGTAATTTCCACTTCACAACTGGAAAGGATCATCTTTACCAGAGCACATGAAGGCAGCATCAGTTCTTGTTGTCATTAACCGGGTGGTGACGTTAGCATGATTAGCATCACAGAGCACACGGTGTATGTACACTGTGAGCATGAAGAGGCTAAATGGTGAACAACAACAAGAAAGTTTATTAAGTCAGGTGCTAAGTAAGTAGCCTAAATAGAGAGTGTAATCTGGAAGGAAGCATTTAGCTGTTTGTATTCATTTATTTGGTTTATATGATAGGGACAGATACAAAAACATAGACAAACTGTAACATAAGTCTGATGTATGTATGTATCATAGTGCTTATAGCAGAAGCTAATTTGCAGCACTTGTCCCTATTGGCTTACAAAAACAGTTAAAAGGTACAAAACATGTTAAAAGGGGATGAGAAGACAATGACATTTACAGACCCTGAACTGTACATACAAAAGAAGACGGGGACACAACACTTAACATGAGTACAATGCTGCTGCTGGCACATCCATGATTTTGTACGTTTTTTAAAGATGCCAAATCCCATCAGAGATTTTAATTCAGCAGGAAATAAATTCCACAGATTTGCGCCTCTCACTGAAAGTGCAGATTGGGCAAAGGCTGTTTTTCTAAAGGCACTTTGCAGACTCCATTTGAGCCTGCTTAAGAGTTACTTGGCTAGTTTGTGACCAGACACATTCAAGAATCAGACATTTCCTTATAATCTTAACTTAAGCAGTTAATACAAATATTTTTTGAAAATAGTCCAGGGTTTTCCAGTTGAATTAGACTAATTTTGATGCTCTGAGTCCGAAAATGACCTTGGTTTTGCTCAATCAGGTCAGGATTTTTTGCTACAGAATTTTTTTTTTAAATCGATTTTGCGTAAAAAACAAATTTCTGCGGATTATCAGCTGAGAAACCCTTGACGTTTTTCCGTTTTCCTCAAGAAATAAAAGTCAACGTATCCAAAGTCATTCAGTTTTTATTTACTCCATCAAATTTGATAAGCAGAATTCATAATATTAGTAAAACAATGAGCGTTACGTGACACAAACTTTTAGAGTTCACGGCATAAATCGGCGTTTTTTCGATTCCCGTGTGTGAGCAGCTGCTGGGTTGTCTCTCTTCAGCGACCAGCAGTAGTCCGCCATCATGACTGCGTCCCACCTTCCCTGGTACCTCTCCTCCCTGCTCGTCGCTCATCGCCCCAAGGTTTTCAGGAAACTTCTCCATGTGTGAGAACAGGAAGTGAACCTTTATACTCATCAAACACCCGAGTTTTTGGAAGGCCTTTATCATCTTGCTGACGAGTATGGCGTGGTTTGCTGCCTTTGTGTTCCCCAGGAAGTTGTTCACCACCTGCACAAATGATGTCCACGCGGCACACTCTAGCCTGTTCATGGAGTTTTGGAACTCTGTGTCCTTTATGAGCTGCCGTATCTGTGGGCCATCGAAAATGCCGGCTTTCAGCTTCTCAATGGTCAGTCGAGGAAAGGCTCGGCACAAGTAGTTGAAGCACCTCCCATCCTTGTCCAGAGCGCGCGTGAACTGTTTCATTAATCCAAGCTTCATGTGTAGCGGTGGGATCAATATCTTCTCCCGGTCAACAAGAGGTTCGTTTATGATGTTTCTCGCCCCAGGTACTAACTGCTCTCGCGCCGGCCACTCTTTCTTTACATAGTGCTGGGCTCTGTCTCGACTGTCCCACATACATATAAAGCATGGGTACTTCGTGAACCCGGACTGCTGACCAAGTAGAAAGTTCACCATCTTTAAGTCGACGCAGATGATCCATTGGTGCTGCTCATATTGGATTTTGTCGAGCACGTACTTCACTGCTTCATATTTCTCTTTGAGACTTGTGGAGTGCGCAAGAGGGATTGAGGCGAACTGGTTCCCGTTGTGGAGGAGCACAGACTTCAAAGAGCGCTTGTTGCTGTCAATGAAGAGTCGCCAATCTCTCGGATCGTATTGAGGAGCGCCGAGTTTACCAAGAAGACCGGCGACATCTCGGCAGTACACGAGGTCTTCCTCCTGGCAGAAGTAGCCCATGTAGTCCTCATGCCTTCTACGAAAGAAAGTGATACGCGCGTCCTCGCCAAGTAGATTTTTCTCTTTGAGTCTGGAGGCCAACAGCTCGGAGGAAGTCTTTGACAAGCTGAGATCCCGAACCAGATCATTAAGCTCACATTGTGAAAAGGGCTGCGGACCATCTTGTTCCTTATACTCCTCTTCTGCATATCCTCCCTCGTCTGCACTGGTGGCCTCGTCGTCGCTGTCGGGAAGCTCTGTGAACACTGGTACAGGAATTTCTTCGCAGTGAGCAACTGGACGGCGGGCAGATGGAAGGTCGGGGTGCTGGAGGCTGTGCCGATTCTTCCGGTTGATGCCAGTAGTATTGATGGCGCAGAAGTAACAATCCGATGCATGGTCTCGCGGCTCCCTCCAAACCATCGGAATCCCAAACTTCAGTGAAGTTTTCGTGCCCTTCGTCCACCGCCGGAGGTATTCCACGCACGTCTTGCACACCGTGTGCGGTGCCCAGGATTTATCTTGGTCACCCAGCTTGACTTTAAAGTAGGCCTCATAGGCGTGCTTTACAAATCCTGTGATATTCTTCCTGTCCACTGACCGCGTGTAATCTCCGCAGATGTAACAGAAAACATCAGGATCATTCCTGCATGACCGTCGCGCCGAAGCCATATCAATCAACTGAATCAATTTGTTTGGCTCGTCAGGTAGGCCTTATGCAAGATATTTGTTGCTATGGGGATGATTCTTTTTTTTAGTATGGTCTGCTTTTGACTTGTTACGTTACGTCAGGGAGAGGTGAGGAAGTGCGTGTCTTCAGTATGACACGCGTTTGTTTAATTGTAGATTGGCGCGCTTTGTTATATTTTTAGCATGTCGCAGCGCGAATTTAGTGATTGGGTGCCCTCTTTAAGTTATTTTTCCCGGGTGTCTGGACAGGGAGGCTATAAATAGGGAGTATCTTGTTGTGTAGCAAATTTATGTTTTTTTGTTTAATTTGTACCCTCTATGATTTAACTGGATTAGTTTGTTTATAATAAAATATCTCCTCGTCGCTACGGATTTGTTATTGAAACTCTCGCACACACCACACACGTAAAACGTAGACGTACGTAATCCGTAACACTATGGCTGTATCTCAAAAAGTTGACCTGATAGAGCAAAATGCATGTGATATTCGGACTCAGAACACCAAAATTAGTCTAAATCAGTTGAGAAACCCCTGACCATTTTTGGCTGTCAACTTGTGTTAATAATACCTTACAGTTTTACACATCCTCTTGACATGGCTTTTAAAATTGAAATGAGAATCTAAAATAATTCCTAAATATTTCTCCTCCTACACCTGCTCAATACTCTCCATTTATTTGGACCTGTAGGGCAGTAGTTGGGGCTTGTTTGATGAGAAAACACATGGACTTAGTCTTCTTGGTGTTTAGTGTTAGGCAGGAGTCCTGGAGCCAGGTGGAGGTCTTATTTAAACTCTGATTCAGTTTTTCGCTGATTATAGCACAATTCTTACCCGATACGTGAACCACTGTGTCATCAGTATACATCTGCAGATTGATTTCTGGACAGACTTGAGGGAGATTATTAATGTACAAACTAAAGAGAATGGGACCCAGGATTGTTCCTTGTTCCTTGTTCTCCATCCTAGAGAATGATGCGTGATTTAAAAAAGCACAAATGACTCTGCTGCTGTTCCCAGTGTGCTCGTGCTACTTGTTTTGCACATGCGCAATGTTGTTTTTTGTCTATATCTTTGTCACTTGGAGATCAGAGATGTTACACAAGTGGGAATTCCAAATCAAAAGGCTGTTCCGTTTGAAATGTGCAGGTCGAAACCCGGAAAAGCCAACCTCCGAGGGCAACTTCAACATGTCACACGTCCTATCAATGACATCTACAGTGCCTCTCGAAAGTACTAATACGCATTGAACTTTTGCACATTTTGTCATGTTTACAACCCTAAACATAAAGATTTTATTTTGAATTTTTTTACTGAAAGTTCACACACAAGTAACAGACAACTGTGAAGTGAAAGCAAAATGATACATAATTCTGTTATTTTTCAAAAAATAGAAAGTGGGGCGTGCACAAGTATTCATACAGCATGAATTAATACTTTGTGGAACCCCCTTTTGCTGCAATAACAGCAGCAAGTCTTCTGGGGGTATGATTACAAGGTTTGCACATCTAGAGACTGACATTTTACAAAACAACTCAAGCTCTGTCAAATTAGAAGGAGAGCGTTTGTGAACAGCAGTTTTCAGGTCTTTCCACAGATTTTCAATAGGATTTAGGTCAGGACTTTGACTGGGCCATTCTAACACATTAATATGTTTGTTTTTAAACCATTCCATTGTAGATTTATCTTTGTGTTTAGGGTCATTGTCCTGCTGGAAGGTGAATCTCCGCCCCAGCCTCAATTCTCTTGCTGACTCCAGCAGGTTTTCCTCCAAAATGTCCCTGTATTTGGCTCCATCCATCTTCCCAACTATTCTTACAATCTTCCCAGTCCCCGCTGAGGAAAAGCAGCCCCATAACATGATGCTCCCCCCACCATATTTGACACTGAGGATGGTGCCCTCAGGACGATGAGCAGTGTCAGGTTTGCTCCATACATAATGTTATGCATTTGGGCCAAAAAGTTAAATTTTTGTCTCATCTGACCAAAAATACCTTCTTCCACATGGTAGCTGTGTCCTCCATATGACTTCTAGCAAACTTTAAACGGGATTTCTTATGGCCTCCTTTCAATAATGGCTTTCTTCTTGCCACTCGTCCATGAAAGCCAGATTTGTGTAGAGTACGACTTATAGTTGTCCCATGTACAGATTCCCCCAGCTCAGCGGCAGTACGTCGCAGCTCCTCCAGAGTTATCTTGGGGCACTTGGTTGCATTTCTGACCAGTGCTCTCCTTGTTCGGTCTGTTAGTTTAGGTAGACGGCCGTGTCTTGGTAAGTTTGCAGTGGTGCTATACTCTTTCCATTTCCAAATGATGGATTGAACAGTGCGCCGTGAGATGTTCAAACCTTGGGAAATCTTTGTATAACTTAACACTGCTTTAAACTTCTCCACAGCTTTATCCCTGACCTCTCTGGTGTGCTCCTTGGCCTTCATGATGTTGTTTAGTGACCAATACACTCTGACCATAGCTCTGAGGCCCTCACAGAACAGCTGGAATTATACTGAGAGTAGATTATACACAGGTGGCCTCTATTTAATGGTTAGAGCAAGGGGTGAACTTTCTGCAGTCATTAGGAATGTTATAAAGGCAATTTAATGCACTCAGAAAATGCTGTATGAATACTTATGCTCGCCCCACTTTTCACTTTTGTATGTTTTGAAAAATAACAGAATCATGTATCATTTTGCTTTCACTTCACAGTTGTCTGTTACTTGTGTGTGAACTTTCAGTAAAACATTCAAAATTAAATCTTTATGTTTATGGTTGTAAACATGTGCAAAAGTTCAAGGTGTATTAGTACTTTCGAGAGGCACTGTATCTGCTATCTGGTTCTCAACTGGTGGGTCAGGACCAAAAAGTGGGCCATGGAACCATTTTCAGTGGGTTGCAAGCCTCTTCCAGAGTACATTTCTTTCTTGGAAACATCTGAATCTGTAAAAAATACAGTTTGGTCATAAGGTCAACTTCATAGGTGTATTTAACATTTAATAAACATTAATTTGTGGAGAAAATATTGTGTTTTTATATGATATATAAGAAATTCAATGATCAATAGGATTATTGTGGGTCTAAACAACAGAGGTAATCTGTTCAATCGTCTTCTGCAGACATGTGATTAGTGGAGGTTTCCATATTGATGGCAAGTCATGTGACTCCTAACTTATTGCCTGATTAATACAGCATGGCGTGGTTGCGTCCCATGCATGCCATCGGACCCCAGTATAGTGTCACTCATTCGGCCAGACAGCCTACTGCATGACCCCGACTCATTTTTCACTGTCTATTCAAGCCTGTCTTGGGAGTAAAAGTTACAGACAATTTGACTGAAATGAACTTGATTTATTTTTTCCTTCTTAAATCTTTGGTGTACATTTCAAACGTTGGGCGTGACTTAAGCCCAGCCTGGAGACGTCATCACCAGGTCAGCCATGACGGGGGCAGATGGACATGAGAGGGCCTTTGAACTGGTCTCAGAGGTCCTCATTCGGACAGCTTCTGGGAGATGTTACAGAGATAAAGCCAGGTGTCCAGATGGAGATATATAGGTAGAAAGATGCTTCGGTTAGAGAAGTCAGGAACATGAAGCCAGTTGGCGTCAGAGTGGGGGACAAAGATGAAAGCAAAAATGATCCCTCATCAGGACAAATTATTGGTCAATGTTGAGTTTTCCATTTTTTCAGGTGTAGACGGTTGATTATTCTCCAAATGGTGGACGATGAGTTACATCGAGCTGAGAAGCTTTGTCGAGCCGAGCTGAAAGTATCAATGTGCATGTCTTAGTATCTCGTACTAAGTTCTGCTTTACAGAACTGTGATAACATGGTGAGGGATCATGTGTTCATGAGGGATCATGTATTTCCTATTTCTTTGCAATAAAATAGCACTGATGTCTGTCATTACTGTAAATGACATGTTATTACACTTTTAGGTTAGGCGCCATCCTATATCCATTTAAATGTATGAAGGATTTTCCTTTGAAACAGAATCCTCGTCCTTCTAGACTGTGGGGAAATCAAACAATAGGTTGTGTCATCATTTGAGCTGGAGATGTTCCAAATGGAAAATGTCCAAATGTTTCCCCTTTGGAAGTGATTGGATTCACAAACCTGCCACATTCATCATTTGGTATATTGTCTCCACGTTTGGACGCCTTTATGAGACAGTCATATGTGCTGAGTAGTGGTGGGCCGAGATACAAATCCCACGAGGACGAGATGAGACGAGATTTTGACATAATTTGCAATAATAAATAATATTTTGCAATTATGTTTCCTTTGTATGGAGCCATTGTATTGTTTATAACAAAATGAACAAACTAATAAGGATGGGAACTGATAAGATTTGACCAATATCATCAGGCTCTATTTGTGTGCAGTTTAGAACAAGGCTAATACATTTGGCTCTTTTGACAGGTGTATTCTGATTAAATTTCCAAATTATAAATAATAATTAGATATAATTTGAAGCTTAAAAGTTGATTTCAGGTGGAGGAGGAGGAGACAGTGGGCCTTTCCGAAACCGTTCCCTCCTCCCTTCCCCTACACCCTTCCACTCAGGCCTCAGTGAGGGCACCTTCAGAGGTTCACTCATCAGAGAAATTCAAGCTGTGACTTTCAGACGCACTCTCCCTCTCCCCCACCGACTGCACAGCCCATAATGTTGCAAAAATCACAAGTTCGACTGATCATACTTTTAAATGGAAAAAAGTTCCCTTATGAGTTTAGAAAGTAATTCAGATTCAAATGTGTCGCATTTACATGATATAATTCAGCTTCTTCAAACTCACAAGTGAGAACTTTTCCTTTCCCAATAAATTCATATGAAGTCTCACTGTCACTTTCTTTGTCATTAATAAAAGTCAATGTGACGATAAAGTTGTTCAAATGAACACTTAGATGCTCCTAAATAAACACAGAACTGAGGTTGTTTGGTGCGTGTTTCTCGTGGGACTGCTCTTCTGTGTAACACACATCTGTTAAGTCTGCATCGATGCAGACTCGCTGAGAAGGAGCTGATCAGACACGTTCCCTCACGGAGCGCTCTGTTTCGGACAGAACTCCACTCCGCGGGCACGCGCAGTGTGAGTGTAACCTATTACACATTACACACCAACAATGTGGGTTTTTCTTACTGCGTAAACCCTGTGTTCCAGCACGGACAGACCCAGAGGTGAGAGCAGCGCCCTGGGGCAGATTAACCTTGCACACGTCCCGGGACAGGTGTGGTCTCAGGCCTGGACCAGTCCCTAAAATCCCTCATCTCTGTCTGGGACCGTTCTCAGGCCACACATGTTCCCTTTGTGCTGCCTGTTTGGGGTGTCAGGGTGTCCCGAAAGCACCTAAGCCCCTCGGCCTTTGTCCCGCGGAGGAGGAGGAGGACGGTCCCGGGACGATAGACAGCCGCCTGGGTGTCATCTCGTTCTCCTTATCAGTTCAAAGTTTGCTGGAACAATGGGAGACAATTAGCGGCTTATGGAAGAGTCTTTGGGTTGTGGAGTCGCCGACGGGATGTGCCTCATTAATGTCTACCTCTGCTCACCTTCCTGTCTGCGGCCATTTTGGGGCCTATTGTTGGGACGAAACAGCCCAAACACCTATGATCCAAAGATACGGTCACCTGAATCCACTCAAATCATATTCATCAACTGAACCTACTTTTCACTAAAAACATAGTAGCAAGATGTTTTATTGATAAAAAATGAACAAAATGTGTGTCCATGGTGTATTAAAAGTCATTCAATCTTTAAAACCTCAAATTGTTGCATGTTATTATAAAACAAACACATGGGCCGAGGTGGGTAATTCAATCAATCAAACTTTATTTAGCAGTCCAGCACAGCTACAGGAGCACTGACCCAAGAGAGACACCTCACCTCCACCTGAGCACCCACGACAGAGACCCCCACCCCCCCACCCCACCTGAGCACCCACAGGACAGAGACACCACACCTCCACCCCCCCCCCCCCCCCCCCCCCCCCCCCCCCCCCCCCCCCCCCCCCCCCCCCCCCCCCCTGAGCACCCACAGGACAGAGACACCACACCTCCACCTGAGCACCCACAGGACAGAGACACCACACCTCCACCTGAGCACCCACTGGACAGAGACACCCACCTCCCACAGCAGAGACCACACCTCCCCTGAGCACCCACAGGACAGAGACACCACACCTCCACCTGAGCACCCACAGGACAGAGACACCACACCTCCACCTGAGCACCCACAGGACAGAGACACCACACCTCCTCCTGAGCACCCACAGGACAGAGACACCACACCTCCACCTGAGCACCCACAGGACAGAGACACCACACCTCCCCTGAGCACCCACAGGACAGAGACACCACACCTCCACCTGAGCACCACAGGACAGAGACACCACACCTCCCCTGAGCACCCACAGGACAGAGACACCACACCCCACCTGACCCACAGGACAGAGACACCACACCTCCCCTGAGCACCCACAGGACAGAGACACCACACCTCCCCTGAGCACCCACAGGACAGAGACACCACACCTCCACCTGAGCACCCACAGGACAGAGACACCACACCTCCACCTGAGCACCCACAGGACAGAGACACACCTCCCCTGACACCCAGGACAGAGACACCACACCTCCACCTGAGCACCCACAGGACAGAGACACCACACCTCCCCTGAGCACCCACAGGACAGAGACACCACACCTCCACCTGAGCACCCACGGACAGAGACACCACACCTCCACCTGAGCACCCACAGGACAGAGACACCACACCTCCACCTGAGCACCCACTGGACAGAGACACCACACCTCCACCTGAGCACCCACGGACAGAGACACCACACCTCCACCTGACACCCACGGACAGAGACACCACACCTCCACCTGAGCACCCACTGGACAGAGACACCACACCTCCACCTGAGCACCCACTGGACAGAGACACCACACCTCCACCTGAGCACCCACAGGACAGAGACACCACACCTCCACCTGAGCACCCACTGGACAGAGACACCACACCTCCACCTGAGCACCCACAGGACACCAACTAGGAACAGAGACACCACACCTCCACCTGAGCACCACACCTCCACCTGAGCACCCACTGGACAGAGACACCACACCTCCACCTGAGCACCCACTGGACAGAGACACCACACCTCCACCTGAGCACCCACTGGACAGAGACACCACACCTCCACCTGAGCACCCACTGGACAGAGACACCACACCTCCACCTGAGCACCCACAGGACAGAGACACCACACCTCCACCTGAGCACCCACAGGACAGAGACACCACACCTCCACCTGAGCACCCACAGGACAGAGACACCACACCTCCCCTGAGCACCCACAGGACAGAGACACCACACCTCCACCTGAGCACCCACAGGACAGAGACACCACACCTCCACCTGAGCACCCACAGGACAGAGACACCACACCTCCCCTGAGCACCCACAGGACAGAGACACCACACCTCCACCTGAGCACCCACGGACAGAGACACCACACCTCCACCTGAGCACCCACTGGACAGAGACACCACACCTCCTGAGCACCCACAGAGACACACACCCCCTGAGCACCCACAGGACAGAGACACCACACCTCCACCTGAGCACCCACTGGACAGAGACACCACACCTCCACCTGAGCACCCACAGGACAGAGACACCACACCTCCACCTGAGCACCCACAGGACAGAGACACCACACCTCCTCCTGAGCACCCACAGGACAGAGACACCACACCTCCACCTGAGCACCCACAGGACAGAGACACCACACCTCCACCTGAGCACCCACTGGACAGAGACACCACACCTCCACCTGATCACCCACAGGACAGAGACACCACACCTCCACCTGAGCACCCACAGGACAGAGACACCACACCTCCACCTGAGCACCCACAGTACAGAGACACCACACCTCCCACCCAAGACAGACACCACACCTCCACCTGAGCACCCACAGGACAGAGACACCACACCTCCACCTGAGCACCCACAGGACAGAGACACCACACCTCCACCTGAGCACCCACAGGACAGAGACACCACACCTCCACCTGAGCACCCACAGGACAGAGACACCACACCTCCACCTGAGCACCCACAGGACAGAGACACCACACCTCCACCTGAGCACCCACTACAGGACAGAGACACCACACCTCCCCTGACCCCCACAAACACCACACCTCCACCTGAGCACCCACTGGACAGAGACACCACACCTCCTCCTGAGCACCCACTGGACAGAGACACCACACCTCCACCTGAACACCCACTGGACAGAGACACCACACCTCCACCTGAGCACCCACAGGACAGAGACACCACACCTCCCCTGAGCACCCACAGGACAGAGACACCACACCTCCACCTGATCACCCACAGACCCCCCCCCCTGACACCCACAGGACAGAGACACCACACCTCCACCTGAGCACCCACAGGACAGAGACACCACACCTCCACCTGAGCACCACTGGACAGAGACACCACACCTCCACCTGAGCACCCACTGGACAGAGACACCACACCTCCACCTGAGCACCCACTGGACAGAGACACCACACCTCCCCTGAGCACCCACAGGCCCACCTAGACCCACAGGACAGAGACACCACACCTCCACCTGAGCACCCACAGGACAGAGACACCACACCTCCACCTGAGCACCCACTGGACAGAGACACCACACCTCCACCTGAGCACCCACGGACAGAGACACCACACCTCCCCTGAGCACCCACAGGACAGAGACACCACACCTCCACCTGAGCACCCACAGGACAAGACACCACACCTCCACCTGAGCACCCACAGGACAAGACACCACCCCCACCGACACCCACAGGACAACACCACCCCCCCCCCCCCCCCCCCCCTGACACCCACAGGACAGAGACACCACACCTCCCCTGAGCACCCACAGGACAGAGACACCACACCTCCACCTGAGCACCCACTGGACAGAGACACCACACCTCCACCTGAGCACCCACTGGACAGAGACACCACACCTCCTCCTGAGCACCCACAGGACAGAGACACCACACCTCCACCTGAGCACCCACTGGACAGAGACACCACACCTCCACCTGAGCACCCACTGGACAGAGACACCACACCTCCCCTGAGCACCCACAGGACAGAGACACCACACCTCCACCTGAGCACCCACTGGACAGAGACACCACACCTCCACCTGAACACCCACTGGACAGAGACACCACACCTCCACCTGAGCACCCACTGGACAGAGACACCACACCTCCACCTGAACACCCACTGGACAGAGACACCACACCTCCAGAAACCATCTAAAAACACTCATAAGAGTTTAAAATCCAGAAGTAAAAGCAATTAATGAAGCTAGGAATAAATACATAAATAAATAAATAAATATATAATGCCTTGCACTTGTAATACGCTTTACAAGCCTTTATTACCAAGTTTCTCAAAGCGCTATATGGGTAAATATATATATAATTATATAATATATAATTAGGACTAAATAAATAAATGTCAGTTAAAAGCTAAGCTAAAAAGGTGGGTCTTGAGCCTGCTCTTAAAGACATGAACGTTCTCTGCGGTCCTGAGCTCCTCCGGCAGGTCGTTCCAGAGGCGAGAGCCATAATATTTGAAAGACGCCTCGCCGTGAGTCTTTCTGTTGACTTCAGGAATAACTAGGAGACCTCTGCCAGAGGAGCGAAGGGGCCGTGAAGGTTCATAAGGTAAAAGCAGTTCTGAAAGATACGAAAAAGTCGATCCTGAAACACATGGGGAGCCAATGCAGCAATTCTAAAAACGGTGTAATGTGGTTCAAGTACATGTCGTCAGTACTTTTATTTGTACTTAAATAATATTAAAATAAAGTATATGTACTCTTACACTGACCTATAGGCTGTACGCTCTCAGGTCAAGAAGCTTTTAGATTTGGGTAAAACTGGACTGGGGAAAAGGCACTCGGGGGTCAGGGAAATTTTTTTTTGTGAGAATCGATCTCAGAATCGATCTCACAAACTCGGGACAGATTCAACAAACTCGGACAATACAGACCGCTGACTGACTGTGGGTTTTAAATTCACATTCTGCGTCATAACGTACAGCCTGACATAACCTGGAAAGTTCCGCGGTGTGGCTTTAAAGTGCCACAGAGGTGTTGTCTGGCCTGTCCCGCCGCGGCGTTCGGGGTCCAGTCATAATCTGTCTATTGTGTCGAGCGTATTGTCCTGCGTCCGACGCTCCAGTCACCATTGTCCCGGCCCAGTGAAACCAGATCCAGTCTAGACCGTAGACCCCTCGTCTGCTGCGCTAATCCTCACGCACATGCAGCTAATCGATCTGGAACTGGAGAGGACAATACTGCTACTACTACTACTACTACTGCTACTACTGCTACTACTGCTACTACGGCTACTGCTACACTACTCATGTTGAGAGATTACTCCTATTGCTTCTACTACCACACTCCTATGATTTAATATGACATTTACCAACAATTTTAACGGACTTGTTCAAATCGTTTCAGCGCTCTCATTCAACACAACCCATTTCAAAGAAGCGGCTATTGTTTTAGCTTCTTTTGCTCATACGCTCATCATTTAAGGTCAAATTCTTGCCTGTATGAAAGACACAGGACGATTAAAGACTGTGCCAATACGCACGTCTGCCTTGCTTATAGGCACGCAGGGGGGATTGACCATGATAGAAACAAAATACAAGTCACCATTCTTAGCTATTGGCATGCTAATAAGTCGATTATAAAAGCAGTTTGCATAGATAACGGCTCAGGACGTGTCCAGTGACGGGCTTTACAAATGCAGACAACACTTCTTGATTCCACCTACTGTATTGTGCGACAAAATCCAGAAAATTAACCACATCTGATCCGCCAAACAATGTGTTCTGGCAATTTCCCACAATAAATGAATCACAAAAGGCTTATCGCGGTGAACCTGCTAATGCTGCCGCGGCTACCGCTAACGTCCACAACAGCTAACGCGCGCTGTCACTGAGGAGGCCGTACTCCTGCTCAAACATAATAATTACAGAGAAATAATTCTTGTTATCTTTGCAGTGCTTCAGCCTTTCAGTCAGAGCTCTGGCCTGATGGAGTCTTTCAGCTGTGATCAGGAGCTGAAGTACGGCCTTTGCATGCGTGTTTCACCTTTCAGTAACCCAGCGGCTGTATGGGTAGTTTCCTTTGCGCCTTTACTTTGGCTCCATGATTCATTGTTTTTAGGGTTTCTGGTAGGTTTTCTCTGCTGATGGAACCGTCTCCATGGTTACACATACATTCCATCCAGAAAACCAACAAGAAACCCGGAAAAACAATTGATCCTGGTGCGTCATAGAGGCCACCGTGATGGAAAATAAAGGCGCAATGCTGACCTAAGGTCATATACGCAATTATATACTTTATATACTTTTTTTTTTTAGTAACGCATTAAAGAACTCAGATTACGTTTTCAGTAAATTAACAAGTTAGTTTTGCATTTGCAGGTAATGTAGTACTAGTTTCTTTATCAAATCAGTACTGTGGTTAATCTGGGTCCTTTTCTCCCTGCTGCTCAGACTGACAGCACACATGTGCAGACTGTGTCCTCCACAACTTTACATCAGGTCAGCAACATGGCAGCGTTTTCAGAGAGCGCGTTCACATCGTGGAAGAACTCACATTATTTTGAACTTACTGGTGAAAAGTAGAATACAGCGCTGCTGGTGTTGAAGCTAAAGAGGAAAACCACAATGAAGCTCGACCTCACCTCCCAAACAACAACAGCCCTTCCACTGTAATCAACAAACTCATAGCTGGTTATGTGGTTGAAGAAAGCTGTACAATTAATCTAAATCAAAGTGAGTTGTGTGTTTATTTTTACCAATTCAATGTAATGTGTAAGAGCTCCTTTACAGATGTTCTTTTTGTTGAAAAACTGGCGTGGTTTCTGACAGGGCCAAACTGTTTACATTATAGCGAACAAAGCCAAGCTTTTACGTCGACCATAGGCCTGTAGTTCAGGCTCATTATTGTTTCCTATTGCTGTAATTTGTCCACATACAAAATAAAGCTTAGTGAAGCAAATTTATTGGGCTATTATTAAATACATTTACTGGTCTGGGCTGTTTGTGTGAGTTAGCTGTACTGCACTCCCACAATGAGCTGCTCCCATTTGGACCACGCTATTGAGTTCCAATTACAAACAAAAAAGATACGTGAACCCATTTCAGTGAACCTTGAACTGGAAAAGCCTTTAGACGCCAATGAGGGTATCTGCCAGCGCTTTGTTTCTTAAAGGGTTTGAAATTGCTCTTTATCCTCAAAATATGAATACGTTTAGTGGTGGTGGGGGGCTCGCCAAATGACTCCCAGTGGCCACTGACCTCAAAAAATACCATGGCCCTGTCCTAAAGTGACAGTGTAACCTCAAAGCTCTTCATATTCCCGTGTCTCTGTAACAAAACCAGCTGAGACGAACAACACGTCAAGGATGATCTGATCATCTTCTGTTTGGAGTGACGCTGAGGAATGGGGTAACAGGCGCGGGGCGGATACATGACCACGGGACATGCCTGAGACGGGACAAGAGGAGGGGGCATTTATCTAAAGGTCTGCAGGCTGCGTGGACGTGATGGCATTATGGTCTGCAACCAGAACAAGAGAAGCCATAGATCAGGGAGGAAATGTGAAGAATTTAAACATGGAGATGAGATTATGGGCCATACAGTTTTGAGTCCAAACCAGGTCTACCAAAGAAAATAATCGTCTAAAATATGGCTAAAGTGTGGAGTGAATGTAAAACTGTCCCATGTAAAGTGCTTTGTGACCATGTCTGTGAAAGGCGCTATACAAATAGTCCTTCCTTCCACAAAAGAGCAACAAAAAAGCCACAAAACAGCAGACCAGAAAATTGACACAAAAAAACTATGAAAGTGTGAGGCAATGGAATTTAAAAAGAAAAAGAAAAGTGACAACAAAATGAGGAAAAGGATTGAAAAGAAGAAGACATTAACGAGAAAGGAAGAATAAGGGAAAAAGAAACCCAAGGCGTGAACTTTCCGCAGGTGCTGGATGTTGGATGGTGATGCGAGACTCCACTGCTCTGTGCGTGGATCCCGTCGCTGCCGTGTCCACAGTGTCGGGAATAACTCTTCCCATCGTTACAACGCCGTTATCGTTACTGGGCACGTTACAATTTGGCTGAATGAAGCGCTCCGGTGTCAGCTCAAAGTCTGCCCTGATCGTTGGCCGCGTTGGCACATGCTTCCATTCAGGTCATTCAGTTACAATGAACATCTTTGACATGATAGTAAATACAAACACCTGTCTGTTCTACTCATCTCAACTGATTTGTAAAAACTGCTCAAAAAAATTCATATTCTTTGACATATAGCAACTGTTTTTTTTTAAATATAGTAACACAAATAGTTACTTTCCCTGTGTAGCAAGACGAGTGGTGATGGTACATAAACTAAAAAAGACAACGCCACCGGAGAGAAGGCTCCGAACCTCTAGAAAGACTCGTAGGTTTGTTCCTTGATAGAGGACAGAAAATGTTCCAAAAGTATACATGATTTATTTTATCACATTTGTTTCATTTAAAATCTTTTGTTCATATTTCCCTTTTTTTAAGATCTTGGAAATCGTTCAGTCCATAGTTCACCGTGTAACATTGGTTTTTCAGTTAAACGAAAAAGTCCATATAAAACAGACACTAATAAAACAAGAAAACAAGGCAGCAGGAGAACTAAAAGCAGCAGGGACATGACCAAACCCCTCAACCTATAAATTAAGAATAATGTTAAACTGTAACATAAAAGCAGGAAAATGACCGTAACGCTAGCTGGTTCATACCGTCGCACGCCCGCACGAGCTACTCGGCCATCCCGGTGCTTCGATAGTGCTCACACCACACCCCAGCAGACCCCGGAATGCCAACCGAGCAGAGCTTTGGACGCCATGGAATGGTGCGCCCTCAACCATCCACGACACTACAGAAGAGCTCGTATTAGCGGCCATACAAAGTACGAAGATAAATGAACGGTAAATATCTACAATATCTACCTGACAGGAGACGTAAACACCTGGCGCTCCCAGCCCAGCGGACCCAAGGCGGAACTACAGAGAATAGCAGAGGACGAATGAACGAAAGGGAGGGGCTTTTAATACGATTGTAAGGGGTTGAGCGCCATCTGCTGATGTTCCGATGCTATATACTAATAATGAATATTAATTACTAAGATCCCTAGCCTATATTTAACAATAAAATTGGTAATGCCACACCTGGTAACAAGCTACTTTTATTATAGAGTAATTAATTTACTAACTCAGTTACGTTTCGGAACAACTAGTGAGTAACTATAACTAATTAGTTTTTTAAAGTTGGGAACGTTAGTTTTTAGTGTTAGTTTTTAGTGTTAGTTTTAGTTAGTGTTAATTTTTAGTGTTGGGAACGTTTTTAAAACGTTCCCAACACTGCATGTCCATCGTCCTTGCAGTACTGTCAGTCACCGCGCACGTCTCATTTGTCTCATTTTTGCGAATATGACTTATTGTCTAAAACACCGGTGAAACCTTCTAAGTTTTGCCATATTGCCCACCCCTTATGAGTGTTACTAAAAAGCATGAGACTAAACCTAACTAAACTAGTCATAAACAAGTCATGTGAATGTTTGGTTGTTGGCCTTTGAATATCCAAGTCAAAAACCAACGCTCAAAGTAAAGACTAAACCAGGACTAAACTGGGATAAAACATCAACTTTAAAAACCTGAGCGAGAAGTAAAGCTGAAGGTTTGAAGTGGGACTAAACTAGAGCAGCACCATGGGACTGAGCGGAGAGACATTCATCAGAGGGTCTGTGTGTGGAGATGGCACTGGTATGGGCGACAGGCCGTAACAAGAGACGCAATAGATCAGGGAGGAAATGTGAAGAATTCCAACGATGGTCCACAGAGACTCTGTCATAAGTAAAGTTCAAACTTACAAAGGCTTATGTCATCGCTGTATTTTACTGCTTCGTTTATGCGTCTCCTTTGATACTGTGTACGTTATACTAATCACACATTGTCTTTTGAAATGTCATTCTTATAAACCACCGATTTCGTCATGTCCCAGTTTAGTAACTTCCAGTTTGGCTTTACCCAAATCTAAAAGCTTCTTGAAAAAAGCCTCAGAAACGAGAAGAAAACGAGGATGAAAACGCAACAGAAAAGCGTCAAAAAGTGATAAAAGAGCAACAACAGTGACCAAAATGTGTCAAAAATGCAACAAAAAGTAAAAAAAAAAAAAACGTTGAAAGTGCAACACAAAAGAGACAAAAACACATTAAAGTGGCAAAAATGAGAAGAAAAAGAATGTGACAAAAGCGACACCAATGCAAGGAAAAAGATACGTTAAGATCAGTTTTGTATAGGTCTTAGCTTTCAAATGTGGCATTACACTGCGGCTTCTATCCTACTTCCATGTTCTTACTGAGTGTGTTTACATGCACTCGAGTATCCCGGTAATTAACCATATTCCAGTTCTGGCAGTTTTGGGGGTATAATGTAAATGGGGAAACTCAAATGCCCTGTTTACACGATCAAATAAAGGATCCCGATATCTTGTATTGAGGCGACATCTGCGCAGGCGCATTTAAATAACAAATGTTTGAGCACAAATCGGCAACAATATTAAAAGCATAAATATGTGACCACAGGGGCTTATTGTGGGGCTGGCGGGGAGCAGATTGTGGGCAGTTTGTTCCCTTTACCCATCCTGGATCAGCCATTACGATGCTTCTTTCCATCTAAAATATTCACTGGTTGAAAAATAAAAAAAAAGCTCTTTGTTTATGATTAACGGCTCATGCTCAAGAATTGGAAAGTTGCATATATAACCGGGAAACAGCGTATACACCGCATTCCAAATGATTATGCAAATTGTATTTCAGTGTCATAAAGGTAAAAAATAAATACAATTCAATGAAACTCATGGATAGTATTGTGTCTCAGTGCTCTTTGAATCACTGACATCAATCTCAGACGCCTGTGATGATTAGTTGTCAGTTAAGCCCAGTTAAGGTAAAAACTACTAAAAAAGGACGTTCCACATTATTAAGCAGAACACCATTTTCAAGCAACATGGGAAAGAAATAGGATCTCTCTGCTGATGAAAAGCGTGAAATAGTTGAATGCCTTGGACTAGGTAAGAAAATCTTCGATATTTCATGAAATCAAGGTGTAGGACCCTCCAGAGGCTGCAGTTGTGCATAAACCTTCTATCCGGCCTCCCCTAAACTGTTCATTGAAGCTGACGAGCAGAAACGGCTGCAGTGGCTCAGAAATCCATGAAGAATCATTTTCAAACAGTCTTGTTCACTGATGAGGGCCGTGTAACCCTGGAGGGTCAGATGGATGGAGTAGTGGATGGTTGGTGAATGGCCACCATGTCCCAACAAGGCTGCGCCGTCAGCAAGGAGGGGGCGGAGTCATGTTTTTGGCCAGAATCATGAGGAGAGAGCTGGTCGGCCCCATTAGGCTCCCTGAAGGTGTGAAAATGACCTCTGAAAGATATGTGGAGTTTCTGACTGACCACTTTCTTCTATGATACAAATAGAAGAACCGTGCTTTCCCTAATAAAATCATCTTCATGCATGACAACGCACCATATCATACTGTAAAGAATACCTCTGCATCATTGGCTGGTATGGGCATAAAAGGAGAGAAACGCATGATGTGGACCCCATCCTCCCCTGACCTCAACCCTAATGAGAACCTTTGGAGCCTCAAGCAAACCATCTATGAGGGTGGGAGGCAGTTTTTATCCAAACAGCAGCTCTGGGAGGCTATTCTCATCCTGCAAAGAAATCCAAGCAGAAACTCTCCAAAACTCACAAGTTTAATGGATTTAAGAAGTTTGAAGCTGCTATCAAATGTTAAAATGTAACGTGACCTGTTAAGATGTTTTTGATTGAAATAGCTTTTTATTTCAATGCTGCAAATTCAACAAATGGCTTCCTGTGTATTACAGGATAAGGTTTAAGCTTCTACTTGTTGTTTTCAAATGTCTCCATGGCACTGCTCCTCTGTATTTGTCTGAGCTTCTTGTACGCCATGCCCCCGCTAGGGCTCTGAGATCAGCTGATCAGCTGCTTTTGGAGGTTCCTCGCTCCAAGCGTGTGACCAAAGGGGACAGGGCTTTCTCTGTTGCAGCTCCTAAACTGTGGAATGACCTGCCTCTCCACATAAGAGCTGCACAGACACTTGACCATTTTAAATCATTGCTTAAGACACATTTCTATGCAAAAGCTTTTAACACTGTCTAGCACATCATGGCCAAAATCGGAGCTGTTAGTGCTTTGCTGCTTGTACATTGTGTTTTGTTTATTATTATTTTACTATAACTTTTTGTACTGTAGACCTTTTTGTGAAGCACTTTGGTCAACAACAGTTGTTTTAAATGTGCTATATAAATAAATTTGATTTGATTTGATTTGATTTGAACAAATGACAGTAGATTTTGAGTTGTTTATTATATTTATTTTTGAATAAAATACTGTTATCAATCACATTCATATTATCCTCTAACAGTTAAAATTATGCAGACTGTCATTTGAGTTGATCATTTAGAAAATCTTACAAAAGTATAATAATCATTATACATATACATAATCATTTGGAACGCGGTGTACATGCTGTTATATCCGGTTACTGTCGGAGAACCCAGGTTCCTTATGACTGGGAAACTGCTATTATCGGGTTTCTGCATTTATATGGTCAGAGACAAAACCGGAATATTAAAAACTCCCAATGATAACCGGGAAACCTGAGTGCATGTAAACGCACTCACTGTGCTGCACAATAAGACCGACCAAGACTCGCAGTTGAAGCATCTTTTCTCACTAATTCCATGTGTACCGGTGTTTGTCAGCAGCCCCGTGTGCGTTGATTACATGTCCCTCATCTTTAATGACCGGCGAGCGGGCCCGGCTTGTTTGCGGAGCTAATGCCACGGCAAACAGAGGCAGGACAAAAGCTCCGTGTTGACCGTTCAGATCCAACCCTCCAACCACCGTCAAGCTTTTGTAAACCTATCAAAATCAAACACGGCCTGTGCACATAGCGCCGCAGACCGCTGTCAGCGTTGCGGCCGAACACGATCCCCCCAGATGACATGTGTTGCTAATAGAAGTCAATATGGCATCTGCGGCATGGATTATACGTGTCAGCCATTACCCCCATTGTAATCAAACTGCGTGGGTCCGGAGCCGGCCCGAAATGCACGGAACAAATCTCATAAATGCGATCATTTGAGGAAGGGAATGCACCTTAAATAGGTAACTCTAGATCTGGGCCCATCCCGGACCAATGTGGACCAGCTGCGCGGACTAATCCGGGACCTTAGAGGGGATTTGGGGCGGCCCTGTCAACTTTAATTGGGCATTAATTACAAACAGTGCAATTTCCCCATTCAGGTTGGTCCGCCGTAGCGTGATTATAGGGGCACCGCTCGGTCCGAGGGGCAAGTCAGACCCTCCTGGAGTATGTGCGCTTGAGTGAGAGGGTTAGACACGTTTAGGCTGCGCTACACTTTTTTTTTTTATGCTAGGATTTGGCTAAAACAGATGTCCATTCCCTTCTGTCAGAACCAGCCACGCGACAGTCATGCTGGTATTGTGCAATTTGTACACATATTTTGATTTAGGCAAAAATAAAATAAAAACCTAGACAAAGGTGTTTAAAGAATAAAGCGTAATATCATTCAGCCGGCAGTGGACTTCTCTTGTTTGATCTGGATTTTACTGGAGTGTTCGGCTGATGTATCTGCGTGCCATGTCAGGAGCGTGGCCTAATAGCGGCCCATATATTCTGGAGTGTTTAGCTCAGCGGACAGTTGCGGGACAGGAGGAAATGGGGGCAAATGAATGAAGCTGCGGGCGGGACACAGGCCCATGTTTACGTACTATCTGTGGGAGAGTCCTGAGTGCTCAAATACTCAGCCGCTCGGTGTTCCACTCTGCACAGGCTGATGAGGTCACTGATGAAACAAGGAAGAGACGGAAATATCTGCATGAACGAACTCTTTATTGGTTTTTGATTTGGGATGAGTTTGATTAGACTGGACGGTCTAGTGTGAAAGGGGCTGAGAGTTGTGAGGAGCAGCCTTCAGCAAATTGTCCGAGCTCATGATTCCAAAACATATATTATATTCTCATGGTATTATGAAACCGCTTAACCCCACTTAAACTGAGTACATGTTCTCCAGTTTGGCTTTAGAGACGAAAACACAACTAAAACGCGGTGACGTTGTGACAAAAAAGTTACGATCACTTTTGTAGATCTTAGCTTTCAAATGTGGCATTACATTGTGGCTCTCCAGTCGAGAAGCTTTTAGATTTGAGTAAAGCAAATGGAGAAAATGTGCCCGATTCAGGCGGGGGGGTAAGAGGTTAAGCTTTTTGCCAGTATATAATCATTACAAACACATCTTTGTACACTTTGTTGGTTGGAAAATGCAATATAGATCTGAAACAGCTGAAAAATATCCAGTCGTTTCACTTCCTGATTAGGACTCCCCCTCCCCACTTGCTCCCCTTTGCTGTGCAGCTGTTTCATTAAAGAGATGTAAAAGAAAAACAGTCATGCAAGCGATATTATTATGCGATGAAAGTATTAAGCTTAGAAAGAGATGGAGAGGTGAGGAGAGGAGAGCACTTCCTGGATACATAGGATCTCAGGAGGAGCTTTCAGGGAGCTGTTGCCACATCAGCTGATGTCCGCGGTCAGGTGGAAGTGGGGAAGCTTGGTTTGACCAGAGTTCCTTAGGCAAAGTTGTTACATGGTTCTTTCCTCATTTAAAAATAAATAAATAATTGTTTTCAGGTAATGGTTGATGTTTGCTAGTTCCCTCAAAATGGCAGATTGCTATGGTGACTATGTTCATTATCCATGGGTGTAAAGCCACATTCATGTGGTCCTCGGAAACTGGGGAAAACACTGGAAAGTGCACAGTTTTGCTTGCTCATCTGAGGAAAATGCAGCTACTGTCCAAATACTTTAATGTGAACAATAACCAGCGCCAGAGAAAGAAAAAGATTGAGGCTCCATCAGTATCACATACATGCAAATAACAACTGTTGCAAAAGTGGTGGCCATCTTGCGATTCTCCTAGTAGCCAAAATCTACCTGTAATGCAGGTGGATGCAAAAAGAGGGTATTAATTTCATTTAAGATTCTGTTGTTATTTTGGAGACCTAAAAGTCTCTGTCTTTGTCATAACTGAAATATGAACATTAACCCCCAAAATGCTACTGTAAACTGATCTAGAATGTATGCAGATCTGCAGTCTCCTTTCATGTCCACACACTATGGACCCGTCATACATTTATTTTAAACCAATTACTAAAACATAAAAATTCAAGATATTTCCACATTAGTCTGGTCAAACATGGATGTTAGATAATGCACAATGAGAGTATTAGTTTACATTAATACATCATTGGAATGGACAATCATAATATGGCCGCCAGAGCTAGTCATTAGTGCCAACGACAACATCTTATCAAGAGTTTTATTGCTCGGTTGCAGGTGAAATCACAGCATTCTAAAGGCCAATACTATTATATGGAGGAAAAATTATTTTGTTTTTGAGAAAGTTTTGGTCTTGTACAGAGAGACCATGGACCCAGTGACTGATATTGATGATCATTTTTGTAATTCATACATTTTCTTTTGAGCTACACTTGTGAAGGTGTAATGCTGTTAATAGGAAAAACTGGCTCTTGCCCCTCGCTGGGTCCGGTGACATCATCACATTCTAGAACCTGCAACCCAGCAATACGGAATGTGAACCTTTTTCCCAGAATGCTTCGTAGTCTTAACAACACGATTCCGAATGCAGCTCCTCTCATTACCGCAGCAATGGTTACTAAGCTACAGAACGCCTTCCTGATGTCATCAAGTCAAACGCAACAACATTTACATATAGGACCTTGACTCCTCCAAAAGATTCAACCATCTCAAACAGTCCTCACACTATTTTCTCAAGATGTCCTCAACAGACGCGTCAAGAGAAACCCTGCTAACGCCCAACACGATCATTTCAGGCAATTTCAGCTCGTACCTGATCAAGGAGTTTAAAGGAAAAGGCACGTACGCGAGGGTCGCCCGGTGCACTGACCTCTCCACGAAGGAAGACGTGGCAGTGAAAATGTACAGGGTGGGGATGTCCCGTGCCGGCCGACACGAGGCATACCTTCTCCGGAAGCTGCCCCGACACAGCCACAGTAAGAACATAGTCAAGTTCATCACCTCCTTCCATTACCAGGACCATTACTGTTTGGTACTGGAGCATTTGGACAGAAGCTTGTTCGACTACATTGAGGAAGCGCAAAAACTCACCCACGTCGGCGACATCCGCTACATCGCGGAGCAAGTTCTAGTCGCGCTTCGAGAACTGGAAAGGCATGGGCTCATTCACGCAGATTTGAAACCGGACAATGTCATGTTGGTTAACCAGCAGCTGGAGCCGTTCAGGGTGAAGTTGATAGACTTAGGGATGACCATGACAGTGCGCAGCTTGGTACCTGGTGTTACCATCCAGGCATCACGCTATCGGGCCCCGGAAGTGTTCTTTGGGACCAAGATGAATGGCGCCGTAGACATGTGGGCTCTGGGCTGCGTGCTGGTGTACGTGTACCTCGGAGAAAATCTCTTCCCTTATCGATGTGAATACCAGATAATGAGGGTGCTCACGCAGATGTTCGGCATGCCCGATCTGCTGCAGCTGAACGAGGGCCTGTTCACCCAAAGTTTCTTCACCAAGCAACACGGAGAGTACCGGCTGAAAACGCTTGAGGAGTACAACGCGACACAACCCACGAAGCCCTGCAGCAGCGGCTTGTTCCGATGCTTCACCTGCTTGGAGGACATGATGGAACACCGCCCGGCACCTCAAACCGATGAGGAGAAACAAGAAACAAGGCAGTTTTTTTACCTTTTGCGCCAACTGTTTCAGGTTAATCCGGCCAAAAGGATCAACGCGTTAGAGCTCTGCGCCATCCATTCATTACACATAGATACGAATACAAAATGTCCGTGGCCACACATCAAAAAGTCCATGACAGGATGGTCAAAAAGTCAAGAGTCGCAGAAAATGGCGTAAGCAAGAACACAAGAATGGATGGGTCTATGAGCGCAGATGATTCAGGAATGGAAGAAACATCAACGAAGGAAATGTCGGTTATGATCCGGATATGTCGTTTTTTCAGACACCTCGTGTACAAATGTATGTGTGGAAGATCTGCATCGCCCTGAAGAACAATATCTACTGTATTCAATAATCAATTTGTTCATTAAATATATTCTTCCACTTGCAGAATAAGAAAAAATATTTACTAAACACAGATTCAATCACTTTGGTATGGTTCTAAAGTTTTTTTTTTTGCAACGGCTATAAACTAAAATATACACATCATAGAAATAAATGTGTCCATTATGTGGACAGTTAGCAAGTCGGTTAGTCCAGGTCACTTTTCAGCTTCCGTTAGCCAGCTCAATGTATTTTTCCAACAGCCGTTAGCATTGAGCCATGTGACATAGCAAATTATGAAAGATCCAGATGTTTTAAGCTGTTTACACTAGCTGTTAACACAAATTTACACTAGGTGAAGTCAAAGCCTAGTTAGAAACCATTAATGAATTTACAGGCCCCTGAGCTTTCATCATGGTGGCCTCTAAACGCACCAGGGTCAAATGTGTTGTAGATTTTCTGGTGCAAGAGTCCGTCAGCAGTGAAAACCTACAAAACAATTGATTCTGAATCACTGTAGAGGCCACTGTGACACAAAGTAAAGGCGCCAACACCAATACAGCCATTTCTCACAAAAAGGTCAACTTACCAATAAACAATATTTTTTAAGTAAGTGCTTTATTTGCCATACAATTGTACAGCAAAATTGCATTCAGGTGTTAGCCCTGAGCCTGAGCGCGCTGCCATTGTGGGCCAACCTGACCAGCAATTTTATAGAGGTCGGGGAAACAGGGGAACTGCCTTCAGTCTCCTCTGATCCTCTGAAACGGTGCACCGCCTCCTGGGTTAGTCCCTGTTTCAGAGCGTGGTGTCGCTCACTGGTCAATCACATTTAAGACACTTGTGTCAAACACAAGGCCCGAGATGATTGATGATTCGGCTGCTGACTTAAGAGCATTATTTCCTGAGGATGTAAATAAAATAAAAGAACTAAGTCTCATGCCCATTTCTCTGCAGAGTTATGCTTTTTTTTGAAGAAATTGCCACAATGCTCCCCCAGAATCAGAATTGTATTTACTTCCATCCACACCCTTCACCAGCCCGTGACCAAGCTCTCCACCATGGGACACAGGGCCTTTAAAGAGGGGGTATTATGCTTTTTTCAATCACATAGCATCAGTCTATAGCATACTACAATGATGACGTAACCTTCTGTTGGTCTGTATATGCAGTAAATTAAAATAACTGCCTTGAATAAAATTGCTCTCTCAAAATGGCTGTACTGAACGTCTTGAAATAGGCCTCTGTCTCTTTAAGAAGCTTTCCGACACGCCCCCTTCAGCACACTGCTGTGGCATCTAAACAACACTACTGTGCGGGGAGGGGGCTCTGCTGAGCTGAGGAGCAGTGGTTGGTGGCTTGGCTGGTGACGAAAGGTCCAGAGGCATCTCCAGGAGGTGGGGGCGTTCCTAGGAGGACTGAGGCATAGCTACACCTAAAATGGCTGCCGTCTAAGTTTTTACTGATTACTCAAAAATATGTGAATGAGCCAAGGCAACACTCCAGGCATGTGTTTAATGAGGGAATGACATAATAACATGATATAAAGCTTGAAAAAGTCGATTTTACATAATACCCCCCTAGGCAGTTGCCCCTCGACTCTGGAACGCTGAGGGCTCCCCAGAGTGTTGAGGCCTTTAAAAAAGGCCTGAAAACACATTTATATAAAAAGGCCTATTGGTCTGTTAAAGTTCTACGTAGCCTTTGACTGTTTTGTTTTGCTCTTGTGCGTGTTTTGTTTTATTATGTCAATGTTCATTTGTTTTTATCAGATTTTATTCACCTGCTGTAGCACTTTGAGGTTTCTTTGAAATGTAAAGTGCAATATAAATAAAATGTATTATTATTATTATTATTATTATTGCCATTGTTTGAAAACAGGTTCACAAACTTGGTGCACTCATGACACATAAAACATATAACACAGAATTTAGATAAAATAAGCTATGAAAACCTGCCGTGGGAGTTGACTTTCGGCCCAAAGTTTGAGAAACGCAGGGAGTAGATGTCACAGAATGATAAATTTGCACGCAGTATTTTGCCCATTTGGTTTTATTGTTTGTGTGTGCTTTTATTTTGAAGTGTTTTTACTGCTGTGCATTGCTGTGCTTTTTATTCCCTGTTTTTAATCACCTGGACCCTCGCACCTGTGGCAGACTGTTTTAGCCTAGTTTTTATCCAATGAGCATGGAGGCTGGTGGCGGACAATTGGATTTTATTGGACAGTGGACTATTTGACGGGAGAGGAGCGGGTAACGAGGGAGAGCACCGGCTGGCTTGGAGACGGCAAAAAGCAAAGGGAGAATGCTCTTGCCAGGTTCATTTTCAATCTTCTTAGACCCTCTGTATGTCCTTTCCCCAACCTCACACACCTCCCTTTCCATGGTTATCTATGTTTGTCCAGAGCTATTCACTTGAGTTGACTTAGAGTGAATGTTTACCACCAAAAATGTCACTTATCAGATGAAGAAACGATATGGCGTCAATGAGAGGTAATTCTGAGGAAATCAATATCAGCCTGCTTTGTTTGGGCAAAGTATTGACCTGTTTGTCCACATTAGCGCCAAGTGCGGAGTTTTCTCGGACACTTAGGCGATTCTAATGGCCGTTTTATCGGTTTTCGAGATACTTGCTGTCACAATAGGCTGCGTCAGTGATTACGTAAGATGGTTTGCAGGGTTCGGGGTGAGGTCAAATGGAGGTTAGGGGAAGGTTTACGGGTCGTGTGGTTTCCGTTACAGATTAGTTCCGAGTCTCCAGGAAATCCGAGCGGCCGCGGGAGTGTTGAAAAGTCGGCTCGTCGTTTTGGCAGGTGACGTTGCACTCTTTCGTTGCCAGACCTCATGTTTGTTTTTTTGTTTTGTTTGGGGGGCGATGACATTCGGCGAGTTCTGCTGTCAAGAGCGAATCAACAAAACCCTGCTTTTCCCTGAACGAGAGAGACCAGCGGCGACGCACGCTGAGGCAACTTTGAAACGTGTGCTTACAAAAGAGTCTGTTGCCTGGTAGTATTATTTAAGTTGTTTGGACAAATTTGTTGCAATTTCCCATTTCTCGTTTTGATTTTTACTTAGAATTTTGTTTTCTTGCATTTCTCTGCCCAATTTCGCGGACTTTTTGTTGGTGTGATGCATTTAGTTCCATTTTCCCATGTGTAATGAACCAACACATCGCTGACAGTTGTAGGATGTCTGTTTTAGGCAGCCCCTTTAGAAACAAAACCTACATTACTGTCCGGGGTCGCAGCACATCTCGTCGTGGTCATCTACTTTTTCAGTCTGATCTGACTCCAATTCTGCCCCATCGAGTCGTCGTTTGGGGTCTGCTCTGGGGCGAGCTGCTCTTCCTGTTTTTCTCGGCGTCTATCCGCTGAGCTTCCCCTGGCTCCTAGTGCCCCACGTCCCATTATCAGAAGTCATCTACATTTTTTTTCACATGTAGCTGGAACTGGCGCGCGTGTACGAGTAAAACAGATCACGCACTATTCTTCTATATTATCCAATGACAGTAATTCTTGTCGATGGCAGTTAAATAATTAAAGACTCAGGACTACTTCGGCTCGACACGACCTTGACCTTTACTGGCCAATATGTGCACCAAAGTACACCACTATGCTGCTTAGAAATTACAAATATGTGTACAACTTTTATACATGCGTTACACTTGGAGTTACATTGTATTGTTCAAGGGTTCCCTTTATTTTTTTGAGCAATATCAGTTGCTAGTGCCCTTAACTCGGCCCAAGCTGAGCTGAGAAGCGAACATGGACGGTGTTTACAAGTGCCAGAGTAGAATGTATTTCCTTGAACAGCTGGCCTCGTTCAGGGCCTGTTCTAAGCTAGTTTACATTTGTTATCAGTCCATTGTGTCCAGTGTCCTTTTTTATGCTGTTGGCAAAGGGACACTCAGAGGCTGAACCGGCTCATTTAAAAGGCGGGTTCTGGGCCTGGATTCAGTGGAGAAGGTGGTGGAGCAGAGGACGCTCTCCATCCATCCATCCATCTATCCATCCAACCAACCAACCATCCATCCAACCAACCATCCATCCACCATCCATCCATCCATCCATCCATCCATCCATCCATCCATCCATCCATCCATCCATCCATCCATCCATCCAACCAACCAACCACCAACCAACCATTCATCCATCCATCCATCCATCCACCTAATCAACCAACCAACCAACCAACCATCCATCCATCCATCCACCTAACCAACCAACCATCCAGCCATCCACCTAACCAACCAACCATTCATCCATCCATCCATCCATCCATCCATCCATCCACCTAATCAACCAACCAACCAACCATCCATCCATCATCCATCCATCCATCCATCCATCCATCCATCCATCCACCTAACCAACCAACCATCCAGCCATCCACCTAACCATCCGTCCATCCATCCACCTAACCATCCATCCATCCATCCATCCATCATCCATCCATCCATCCATCCATCCATCCATCCATCCATCCATCCATCCATCCATCATCCATCCATCCATCCATCCACCTAACCAACCATGCATCCATCCATCCATTTTTGTGGTCTTGTGTTTAAAGCGTTTTTTTCTTTCCGATTTTAATACCATCGTCATTGTTTTGTATGTGTAACTTTATTCATGTCTATCGTTTATTTTCATCGTCCACATTACTTGCTGCAGCTTATAATAGTCCAACTGTGAGTCTGTTATTAATCAATATTTTTTATCTAGTACCTGTGGGTGCCGGGGAAAGGTCCTGACTGTCCTGAGAATCTCCTCCTGATCACCCAGAACCGTAGCACCATCTCTCAAGACAAAATGTCAGAAGTCAGACACAAGCTCAGAAAGCAGCAGATTTAAAGGAAACATATGTAAAATTGCCTGCTTTCCATATCTTTTTTTGCCTTTAACCATGTTTATATCTCTAACTCAAGTGGTAAGCTTCGTGAACGCGATGTCTAATAACCGTACTTCTTGTTTGTAGAAGCAGACCGTGGTCGCTGACAAAAGTGACTTATCCCGGAGTGACTTTTGAGCTTGAGGCCTTGTCAGACTGCGGACTGACGGAGTGTCACATGTAAATCCCCCCTTTGTGCTGGTGTCCTCGTGCTGCTGATCTCCAGACTTGGCAGGTGTCACCGGCCAAAACTCAACAGCAGCGGCAGCAAAACCTCCTACAAACCCGCGGTCACGGAGCGTCATGAAAACAAATGAGCACAAATGTTCCCTCAGCAGAGAAAAAGTAGCGTTAGCGCAATTTCGACAGGTAAGATTTGGGTCAGTAGGAGGCCGTCTGTAGGCAGGACGTCCCGCGGCCGGATGACGGTGTAGACCTGTTGCGTGTATGTGAGAGCGATGGGGGTGTGGGTGCGTAGGCGCGAGTGTGACAGACCTGGGAGCAGTGACACAGGTTCGGCTCGGGACAGAGGCGTCAGAGGGGCGAGCGCTGCGGGGCGTCTGACACACTCTGTTGTAATGTGCGGGATCTGAGAGTGTCAAGAGTCGTCATGTCTGCTGTCGGTCAAAAGCTCACGTCTACAGCTTTTACACTCCGGGCCTTTCCTAAACACACACGCCCTACTGCGCTGATGCACAGAAAGTCTTTATGGACTTGATGCCAGCAGCGTTTACAGTTGCAATCTCCATTAAAGTGGACATACTGTATCATGCATAATCGACTTTTCTAAGCTTTAAGGTGAGATGAATAGGGGAAAATAAATAAATTTAGAGATATCAATTTGAAACTTTTGCTGTCATTTTCTGTTTTCATATAAGAATAAGGCATTTTGTAAATATAAATGGCCAAAATTGCCTACAGGTGAAACTTTTATTAATTAGAATATCGTGAAAAAGTTAATTTATTTCTAATACAACTTAAAATGTGAAACTATGATATAGACTCATTACATGCAAAGTGACATATGTCAAGCCTTTGTTTTAATTTTGATGATTATGGCTTACAGTTCATTTTCAAAATATTCTAATTTTCTGAGATGTTTTATTTGGGGATTACAAGCTGTGAGCCATAATCATCAACATTATAACAAATAAAGGCTTGATATATATCACTTTGCATGATGATTTTGGCTCACAGCTTGTAAAAAACACAAATTCTAAATTTCAGAAGATTAGAAGGGACTATTATTGTGGCTCAAAGTCTCTCCTTTCATCAGCTAATGAATCCAAAACACCTGCAAAGGGTCCCTGAGACTTTAAATGGTCTCTCAGTGGTTCAGTAGAATTCACCATCATGGGGAAGACTGCTGACCTGACAGGTGTGCAGAAAACCATCATTGACACCCTCCATAAGGAGGGAAAGACAGAAAGTTAAATGGAATGGAAAAGTGTGGAAGAAAAAGGTGCACAAGCCGCAGGGATGAGCACAGTCTGGAGAGGACTGTCAGGAAAAGGACATTCAAAAGTGTGGGGACCTTCACAAGGAGTGGACTGAGGCTGGAGTCAGTGCATCAAGAGCCTCCACACACAGACGGATCCTGGACATGGGCTTCAAATGTCATATTCCTCTGGTTGAAGCATCCTGGTCTTCCATAAAACCTCAGCAGAGCCACAGGCTGAGAGCATCCATGCCATGCAACCGCATTAAGGCAGTCATTCAAGTAAAAGGGCCCAAACCAAGTACTAAGTACTGTACATATGCATGATTATAGTTTTCAGAGGGCCCACATTTCTTTGTTTAAATTTTTTTTTTATTGATTTCATGTAATATTCTAATCTTCTGAATTTTGAATTTGGGGTTTTAACAAGCTGTGAGCCAAAATATCAAAATTAAAACAAAGGCTTGACATATGTCACTTTGCATGCCATGAGTCTATATATATATGTTATATATATTACACAATATATAACATTCAACTTTCACATTTTAACATGAATTACACATGAATTACATTTTCACGATATTCTAATTTTCAGAGTTTCACCTAGATTTTGTGGCTGAAAATATTATTTTCAGCAAAATATTATTCAGCAAATATTATTTTCAAAAATATTATTTTCAGCGACAAAATCTAAATAATGGATAGACCCAGATTTAAATGTATGGTTTTATAAGTGAAAACATCTGTAAAAACAGAAATTTCTCCTTGTTTTTTTGGGTTCAAAGCTGAAAAAATCTTAATCAGTTTAACATAAAGATATCGACAATTTTGGCTGATCATACTGTAGATAATGTCAATAACATCTACATTAAATCGCTCCAATTGCATTGTGTGTTTTATTGGATGAGTTTTAAATAGTGACAAATGTCTGCTCTTTGGAACAGACAATAAAGTTATTGTTTAACTACCACGACACAGACTGCAAGCATTAGCGTTATTTTCCCCTATTTTTTACTGCCAGTTGCATTCTCAGGTTTAGTGTCTTAAGTTGATTTGAGTAACAGAGTCTTCCTGTCGTGAGCGCCCGCTTAGAGAACATGTTTTAGTGCCTGAATGGAGCGGGGCAGTTGTAACTTCCAGGAGGAAACAAACCTGTCCGCAAGACAAACTGCTACAGAAAGTGTTAACAACTGGACAAGGGTTTCTTTTGTTTAGCTTTATCCGAGCTCCTTCCAGTGCACATTGTCATTATCAGGGCATCTAGCGTCAATGGATGAGTAACTAAATATTGAAATGTACAGTGGGACAAAAATGTATGTGAACGCTTTGGAATTTCTCACTTTTCTGCTTAAATTGGTCATAAAATGTGGTCTGATCTTCATCAAAATCGTAAGAATGAGTAAAAAAGTGTCTGCTTAAACTAATACCACCCAAACAGTTACATGTTATCATATTTTTATTGGCCATAACATGTAAACATTCACTGGACAGGGAGGAATAAGTACACCGCCTGAATCTCACTGAAGTGTAGAAGTTTTGTAAAGAGGAATGACTCAAGCCAAACGCCAGAATTGTTATGTATGTATTATCCTCATCAGTAGTTTTCCAAAGTATGATATCAAAAAAAAAAAAAAAAACAGTTAAAAAGATTACCAAAAAAATGATAACAATAATTGATTAATGCATATAACAAAGCATTTTAATAATGTATTTAGGAAAGTATTGGCATTGGTTTGGTAATTCCTGTCATTAGTGACTGTGACGGCTCCTCTGCTCAAGGCTAACACACTCATCAGCTCTCATTCAGACAGAGCAGGAGCAGCTCACGTTTGTTTTGGGGAAACTCCCTCGTTAGGCAGGGGTCTGTTTACTCTGCGTCTGAGGGACTTGAATGCCCCGCAGATTACCCAGCAGCCTGAGGGGCAGCAGTGGACACACAGGCCTGAGGTCAGAGAGCGATAATCTGCGCTGATGACCCACCATTAGGGAATCAGTGCTGAGCGTGTCGTATCCAAGTGTATGTTTATTCGGGCTGGGCGCTGTTTCAGGGACTGGATCACACGTTTTGAAAACACTTGAATTCTTGTACAACATAAAGGGTGTTTCTTGAATAAATGTTTTTGTCTTTTTATATAACTTAAAATTATGTCTGTGTATGGAAAAGACATTCATTACCACGGACTTGCTCTTTATGTGAAGCAGGCACTGGTTTATATAAACATTTATCAATACATACGTTTCCAATGACATCATGCATAGTTCCGGCGGCCATTTTGAACACCGGAGTAGAATTATGCAGTACTACAACATGTAACATATCTCTAAAAATATCTCTGAAAATGAAAGACAACTAATTGACAGTGGCATTTTTATGTACTCGTAAACATTGCTGAAGAAGATAACAGTTAAAGGAGTACTAAGTAACTCATGTCCCTAGAGGCCATAAGCGCCACTGCAGGTGTCGCAGCATTTTGCAGTTTTTTACTCATTAATTGTCCGTCAGAGTAAATACTACGCTGACAGAAAAGACAAAGGGAGAGAGGGATGTTGTACATACAGTTACACAATGGAGATAATCTTTTTCCACTCAAACATGGCTTTAAATACTGTTTAAGTGGCGCTGGCCCACAGTTAGCTTTGCCCGTTAGCCTGTTAGCTTCTTCTTTGTGATTCCATTAGTGTGTATTGGTGACCCCTACACGGTGGCAGGGAAGTTGTAATTGTGGTTTTCTGGCCAGAGACACTGGGGGAGATGAAAGACCCCCAATCATCCCATTAACACTTGTATTACCCCCAGAGGGACTACGGAAAGGATTTATGGTTACACTTTAGAATACAGCCCGGTAACTCCTAGGTAGTTACTGTAGTACATCCCTGGTACTTTCAGAGATAATTACCAAGTACTTACAGTGGTACGTTTAGGTAAGTACCTAGGAGTTACGAGGTTGGCCCATTAGTCCGACGTCTCATTATTCTGAAAATCACCCATTGAGTAGGTGCCATTAGGGTTAGGGTTATATTTTGTAATAATGAGTCGTCGGACTAATGGGTTGTCGGACCAATGGCATGGCACCGGAGTTACCAGGCCATACCACTGCAAGTACCTGAGTACCTGGTAATTACCTCTGTAAGTACCAGGGATGTACCATAGTAACTACCTAGGAGTTACTGGGCCGTATTCTAAAGTGTTACCGGATTTATTAAGGTAAACAAGTTACTTAATACTGCTTTAAAACACGGTCCGAGAGAGCACACGTTTATGTGATATAACCAGGAAATGTGGCACAGCGCTGTCTGTCGAGCTACAGCAGGATTTACTAAAGATCTGATTCACTCCTCAGACTAAATTAACACATCAAAGAGAAAACCGAAAACCTTTCTCTGTTATTTTTACAGTTTGTCATGTCAACAGAGTCTCAGTCTGAGTCAGTGTTTAAGCTGCTCAAGACGTTAGCATGCTACCGGTTAGCAACTGTCATCAATCAACTGTCAATGGCTTCAACACGATAAACACGTGTTGCTCACATCTATGAACACTGAGGAAATACTACAGTAACAGCTCAGCTCTGACCTCTGTCAAATGTTGTAGCCAAGGATAGATGGTTGTGGTTCAGGGCTTTCTCTTGGAGAGGTCAGAGCTGAGCTGTGGAAACTAAATGCAAACCGGTAGCATGCTAACATTTTAAACACTGACTCACTGGTTTGTTCTAAAAAAAAAGTGCACTCTCTGGGGTCGTGTTTTTACTGTTATCTTCTTGAGCAATAATTACGAGTACATAAAAATGCCACTGTCAATCAGTTGTCTTTCTTTTATATCCTGAGTATCAATATTGTTACATGTTGTAGTACTGTATAATTCTACTTCGGTATTCAAACTGTAAGGCATGTATATGTCAAAGATTACACATACACAAGCAGTCATTTTAAGCTAACAACTTGCTAACAAATTGTATCTGCCATCATAAACTCAGTTTAAGTGCAGAACATGAGAATACTATTGTGCTGTTTGGTAAATTACAACAAAACGAATCAGTTAACCAACAATATTTAGCTTGGCCTTCGATGTTGAAATGGGGTTCTTTGATATCTGGCTGTAGTTGGATCTGTCAACGTAAATTACCATGTATTCATTAGTGGTGTTTTTCTTCATAGATTACAGTAATAATGTCTATACTAGTTTTTTTTAATTATTTATACATCATGAGCAACATGTGATTCTTCATGTGACCTTTGACTCTTTCTATCACCTGCATGATTGGTCTTACCCTTCCCTGATGAAGACCTATAACAAGACCTATAATCGGACCTATAATGGGACCTATAATCGGTACAAACACGCTGGTGTCCCTTGATGTAATAATGATTTGTATTTTATAAGTCTGTTGTGCCTTGGACCTCTTCTCTCTTTGATTTAGGTGACGGTGGTGCAGAGAGTAGAGCGGGTCGTCTTGTGACCAGAGGGTCGGCGGTTCGAATCCCGCAGGTGCCCACTGTCGTTGTGTCCTTGGCAAGACACTTCACCCACCTTGCCTCCAGTGTCTGCGTACACTGGTGTATGAATGAGAGTGTGAATGGGTGACTGGTTCCTTGATGTAAAGCGCTTTGAGTGCCTAAAGCAGGTAGAAAGGCGCTTTATAAAATGTGACCATTTACCATTTAGGTGATACAAGTTCAGTATGAGATGTCTCAATCATTTATTGTATTTCAGTTATTGATTTTCTAGACCAGACATAAAGATCCAGTAGAACTAATCATAATCCAATAGGCCAATCCAACGCAGCAGAGTCCATTGTAAATACTTGAACATGTGCTGCAAAATGGGGTTTTAATATCGTAATGATTTTATTTTTTATTTATTTATTTAAGTAGGGACAGTACATATTAATGAACATATAAAATATGTAAATATGTCAGATTTTAGCCATAGGCTAATTTCCATCTGTTGTCCCTAGACAAGCTGATGTGAAACTTCACATTGAACATTTAACAATGACACACAACAAAGTCACAAGACAGTACAGGAACAGAACGACTGCAGGACAAGGAACAATGGGACCACAAGATACACATTCAAATATACTGTACAAGAACATTAGGAATCTCAGGCAAATACAATGACAAAAGACTGGACAGGACAGAGGACAGGGAGGACAGGGAAGGGTGAGGCAGTAAACGGGAGCGAAGGCGGTTCACTTCCACAAACCCAGGGAAAGACTTAATTCATTAATTGCTACAGATTTATAAAAATCTAACATTTCATGTTTCATTTTTTTTTTTCTCTTTAAAATACTTATCTAAAGTGCTGTGGTGCATTGCATAGCCCTAAGGTACGTTTTACATGAAATGTTATCGATTATGTTGACAGGTTTGTGTTGATCTGAGCCATTCCTTTAAGTGACTTTTAAATGATTTGAAGCTGATTGCCTCCCTCACAGTGGTTGGTAGTTTGTTCCACTGGACACTGCCTTTATAGGACAGGACATTTTGACCAAAGAGGTTTCCTCACAGGAACCTCACAGTCGCCTCTGCTCATGGACCGAGTTGTTCTCGAGGCACTTGTTCTGTATTTAAAATATCTTGTTAGGGGTGGTGGAGCCAACCCATGTAAGCTTTTATAAATTAGACAACAGTTTTTAAATGTTATGAAATGTTCAAAGCTCAATAAATTATATTTGGAGAGGATATTACAATGGTGGTAACCAAATGGTTTTTCATCAAGGATTTTCAGTGCCTTTTTATAAAGTCTTTCAATTGGTTTAAGAATCGTTACACCTGTCAGAGACCAACTAGTTATACAGTAGCTTACGTGCGAAAAGATCATACTATGTAAAAACATCATAGCAGCTTGATCAGTCATTGACCTGCGTATTTGGTTGAAGTTGGACACATTAAATCTAATTATTTTTGATATCATTTTAACATGATTCTTAAAGGACAGCGTAGAATCTAACAAAACACCAAGATATTTAAACTCTTGAACTAATTGCAGTTCTTGCTCTCCAAAGTATACATTGGAGCGGGCAATATTAAAGTTTTTTTTTGAGAAATACATACAGACTGTTTTCTGTGCGTTTAGTTGAAGACATGATCGAGTAAGCCAATGCTGGATTCGAGTTAGGGCTGATGTAAGAATTTGGGCTGCTTCCTCGGATGATTTTGCAGTTGTATAAATCACCGCGTCATCGGCGTATAGTTGAATGTCTACATCCTTACAAACATCAGGTAAATCATTTATAAACAGTGAAAATAAAATAGGTCCCAAGATGGACCCTTGGGGGACCCCTAGTGTACAATGCAATAAAGACGATTTCTTTCCATTGACTACAGTAGCTTGTTTTCTGTTTGATAAGTATGAAGACATCCATTTTAAGGCTTGGTCAGAGAAATTGAAAGTTTTCAGCTTTGACAATAGTATGCTATGATTCACTACATCAAACGCCTTTATCTGATCATTTTTGTGTCTTTTTTGACCTGTCTGTTACACCAAAACCAGTGGTTGGCCTGGAGTTATTCAAAGAAGACACATAAATGATAAAACAGGGACACAGTTTATGGAAATGATCAGATTTGAAAATCCTCCATGTTCAAATGTTGATAATCTGTTGGACTCTTATACATCAAGCGTCTTAAATGTTTTGGATACTATTGCTCCTGTCAAGGTTAAAATGGTTAACAATAGACAAAAGGCACCTTGGAGAAGTGAAGATTCGGTCAGGGCACAGAAAAGGGAGTGCCGAAAAGCCGAAAGGAAATGGCGCAAGTCAAAGCTCCAGGTTCATTTTGAGATATACAAAGAAGTGCTTTGTGAGTTCAACCAGATTTTGCGTGGAGAAAGGGAGAAATACTTCTCTAAAATCATCGCAAACTGCAGAAACAATCCTCGTGTTCTGTTTCCACAGTAAACAGATTAACTAACCCTCCAGTTTCACTGCCCTTAGAACTAATCTCTACATCTAAGTGCAATGAGTTTGCAATATTTTTTCATGACAAAGTCCAAGGCATTAAAAATGCCATAATTTCCACAACACAAATAGCAACCCTGCCACCAGCTAGACACCTTGAGCTGACACATTTCACTCCTGTTACTGACAAAACAATCGAAGAGGTTATCTCCGGTCTGAGTTCATGTACATGCTGCCTTGATGAATTACCCACTAGATTTCTGAAGTCTGTGCTGACCAGCTTGTTACCACAACTTGTTCAGTTAGTTAACATCTCATTTGAGACTGGAGCATTTCCAAAGGCCTTGAAAACCGCGGTCATTAAGCCTCTTCTAAAGAAGAGCAGCCTTGATCCCAAGGTACTGAACAACTACCGGCCCATATCAAACTACCGTTCTTAGGAAAAGTCCTAGAGAAAGTAATATATCAACAGCTCACTTACTTTCTCCTATCTAACAATGTGTTTGATACTTTCCAGTCAGGATTTAGGCCCCACCACAGCACTGAGACAGCTCTGATCAAGGTGACAAATGATATTCGTATGAACACAAACGCAGGTAAGGTCTCAGTTTTAGTTCTGCTGGACCTGAGCGCTGCCTTTGACACAGTGGACCACGGGATCTTACTTCACAGGTTAGAAAACTGGGTGGGAATCTCTGGTACTGCTCTAAACTGGTTCAAGTCCTATCTCGAGGATAGGAGTACTTTGTCGAAATTGGCAACTGTGTCTCAGACAAAATTTCCATGACCTGTGGAGTCCCCCAGGGGTCATCTTGGGACCCCTCTTATTCAACTTGTACATGCTTCCATTGGGTCAGCTAATAAACAGCAACAATGTGTCGTACCACAACTACGCAGATGACACTCAGATCTACGTGTCACTGACGGCAGGTGAACATGGGCCTGTAGATACACTCTGTCACTGCATCGAACAGATCAGTTTGTGGATGCAAAACAACTTTCTCCAACTAAACTCAGACAAAACTGAGATCATTGTCTTTGGCCCACAGACACAAAGACAAAGTGTTATCAGTCACCTTGAGTCTCTCGCTCTGAAACCAAAAAATCAGGTTAGAAATCTAGGAGTAATCATGGACTCAGACCTGAACTTAAACAGCCACATCAAAGCAATAACGTCATCAGCTTTTTACCATCTGAAAAACATTGCTAAGATCAGAGGAATAGTGTCAAACCAGACTTAGAGAGACTCATCCATGCATTGTCTCCAGCAGGTTAGACTACTGTAACGGCCTGCTCACTGGCCTTTCTAAACGAGCTGTTAGAGCTGCAGTACATCCAGAACGCTGCTGCTCGAGTCCTGACAAGACCAGGAAATACGACCACATTAGTCCAGTGCTCCGGTCTCTGCACTGGCTTCCTGTCACTCAGAGAATAGAATTTAAAACAGCTCTGCTTGTGTACAAGTCTTTTCATGGTTTAGCACCAAAGTACATCTTTGACATGTTAGAGCCGTATGAACCATCTCGGGCCTTGAGAACTTCAGGGAGGGGTCTCCTGGTGGTTCCCAGAGTCAATAATAAACACGGTGAGGCTGCGTTTCAGTTTCATGCAGCTAAAATCTGGAACAGTCTTCATGAGGATGTGAGACAGGCCTCAACTCTGACAATGTTCAATCCAGGCTGAAAACAGCTCTTTTACCCGTGCATATGAAAACTGAAAGTATTTATCTGCACCTTGCTTTTACTGTAATTGATTAACTTATGTTGATGTTTTATTGATTGATTTTATCTGTTTTCTTGTAATTTCTCTTTCTGCAACTGTGAAGCACTTTGAATTGCCTTGTGTATGAATTGTGCTCTACAAATAACTTGCCTTGCCTTGCCTTGCCTTTCTCAGGTCAAGAAAAACTGCTCCTACATAATTATTTTATCCAGACTACTTTTGACTTTTTCCAGAAACATTGCTATGGCAGATTCAGTTGAGTGATGTGCGCGAAAGCAAATTGCATTGGGTGCAAAGGAGTTTGGCCCGTTTGCAGATGTTCATTTAACTGCTTTGCAACCCATTTCTCAAGAACTTTTGAAAAAACTGACAGTATGCTAATTGGTCTGTAATTATTTATATTAGTTCTATCGCCTGATTAAAAATGGGGTAACTGTGGCCACCTTCCATGTTGTGGTACAATGGAGTGCTTAATCGACAATTAATAACATGCACAATTGAATGTGCTAAGGACATTTATGCATTTAAGAAATGCATAAAATGATGATATTAGAATGGGAATTGGCTCGGGGGCCGGATTTGGTCCAAATTGAAACGAAATGAGTTTGGTACAGGTATCTGCAGGGGAGCATTATGACATGAGCAGGTGAGGAGAGTGTTTGATTTTTCACATATTAATCACAGTCCAACAACATCAGGACAAATAACTTGGACAGGTGCTTGAACTTGTATGGGTTCTTCCATCACAGCCTCCTTGCGGAACATTACATTCTGACTATAGAAGCTCAAAACAGTCCAATATGTTCGAAATAAGAAATAAAAGTATTGGCTCTTTGGAGATAAAGTGAAGACACGTTTCATCGGCCTAAAACCTCTCCATCCATCTCACTGCAAACAGGAGCGATTCTCTGTTTGAGCCAAGTGTCGGCTTTAATCCCGTGGAGCTTAGTCCAGATCTGAGCCTGAGAGAGAGCGCCGTGGGGGGGCGGGGGGGAACGCCTTAATCCTGTTCGCCCCAGGACAGGAGGATAAGTTCGGAGTCTATATGCTTCAGTTTCAAGAGAAGGTCAACAGTGAAAGAGTGAAATGATGAAACATACACAACTCCTGATGTGGCTGGATGAGAATACAATAATTTTCAAAAAATAGTCATACAGGAAACACTTGGACGACTGAGAGCAAAGTATACATCATGTTCAAAGGAAATGTGCTCTCGGTGCTGTACTATCTGTGCTGTGATTTTCAGCTGTTTAAAAACACTGTGCGATGTTTGTGTATGGTGTGACTATATCGCATGTGCAGCAGAGAAGAGGAGAGAAGTTTGAAGTAGGAAGAGTGCCTTGGTTTTTCTTTTCTCTCATAAGTTTGTACTCCCTAAACACCACGGAGCACATTGGGCACTGTTGGACAAAAACTTCCTCAGCGCTGCAGAACCGGAATTGTAAAAGCACAGCATTTTGTTATAGTAATGTAATGTAATGTAATTAAAAACACATTTTCTAATAATGTGCCGCTTTTTTTTACTTTAATGCATGAAAATGTAAGACTTTATGATGACTGCACACTATTAAAGCATTTGTAAATATTATTTCATCATTTCTGTAAGTTACTAAGCGTTCCAGTATTTGTTAATCATAAGTCGTAATTACCGTCATTGCTCAGACCATGACTATGTTTAGAACTTCTAAAACAACGGCCAAAGCCTTTTCCTGACCTTAGCTTTTGCGTCTAATCTTAATCGAGACACATTGGTAGTATGGTGGCCCGGGGCCAGGTCTGGCCCGCCAACAATTTAGTTTGACCCACTGGCAATTTCCATTCTTATATGCCCTTCGATTCTGCGTCAGTGATCACGTCAGATAGCGTTATCTCATGTCATCGCCATTTGGAAGATATCTGTGTTTTTTTGTTTTGTTTTGTTTTTACTGGACCTCGTGTCTGCAATAAAGATTTGATGATGATGATGATACAGTATATCCATGTTTTCCGTGAGAAAAGAGCTCCATAGGTCGTCGCCATTTTTATGGCAGGACGGCCCCCACGTGACCGTCCCACCATATGTCAATATAGACCACAATGTATTGCAATACTACATGTCAATATAGACCACAATGTATTGCAATACTACCGTCGGAGGAGAACCCAGCCGGCAGTGAATCAAAACAGCTTTTTAATCGTGTGTGGCGTATTTTCATGAACAAACTACTTAAAGTTACGATCTACAGTAAGGGGCACTCACAATCTGAAAGTACAATGTATTCATTCTACCCTAAAAAGTTATCGTATCACCCGGAGAGGTGTAAATCTGTGAATAATCTTGAGGAATCCTTAAAAGGCGCTGATAGTCTACAACAATTTAAAATACAGTATAAGAGAAGTGTGTTGAGAAATATGATAAAGACATGTACTTATTATCTACAGGTAATTTTGTATTACTTATAGATAATTATAAGCAGGGGTTAAAGTGGGCGGGAACGGTCGGGAATGGCGTTCCCCACCTTCGCATGGCAAAAGAAAAAAGAAAAAAAAGTTCATGATTGCAACTTTGTCATTTTCACGCACATACGAATTCTGCCTGTGAGATAAATCAATGCAATAAAAATCCATAAAAAGTATATTTTTTCCGGCATTATCCGCGCCCCATTCGCGTAGCTCCACAGCAAGTTCGCGGCACTTTGCGTAGCAGTGTGCCTCCGGCTCCGGACCATCATCTCCTAGCGCGGGCTCAAATGAAACATGGCTCTGTTAAACGGTGTAAGACGCTAAACTGAGAAAACAGGAGGCTTATCGTTGGACGGACTGACAGATTTGATCAAACCGTAGCACAAGGACAATATGAATCGTGTTTGTTCGCATTATCCCATGCAGAAGCAGGACTCCTCGCGGTCCGCGTCAGGTGCAGCTTGTGTTTCTGTTTTCACCGGTGCAAAGGGCTTAACCAGCGACTTTAAGGTAAGGACACCAGTTCAGCTGTGGATGTTTGTAAAGCGGACGATAACGCTGATGGAACGTGAGTTTGGAAAACTGCTCTGCACCAGCACTCGTGTTTAACCGGTCAACACGCTAAACCTCGCTCCCTGCGCTCTAACTTTACTAAATAACATCTGAATCATTCATTTGACAGGTGCATTTTCTTCCTTTCTGCTCTGACTTCATTCAATACGTGTTTGTGGGAAATGTACAAGCGCAGAGATGCTCTTTGCAATGTTAACATGGTAAACGAGGCTGAAGCTGAATATGTGGATGAGTGCACCATCTCCAAGGAGCGCTTCATTACTGAGTTTTTTCGTAAAGCGCGAGGTCTGGACAGAACAGCGTTTGGTCCGCCCTTATTTATTATTTTCCATGGTCTGTCTGCTCAACGCTGAGGAGCAGTGGCTGAGCAGGAGTTAGTCATGTTGTTTGAGATGTACTGGTCTCACATGTAGCTCTCTCATTCTGTATTAGGCCTTTGGCCTGGTTTAGATGTGATTTAGTCCTGCCTTAATCCTGATATTGCATGTTTTTGCCCTGGCTTAATCCTGGTTTAGTTCTGAGTAGTCCTAGTTTATTATTAGGCTCTTTATTATTCTGTATTATTCTATTGCTGTGTTTTTTTCTTTGTTTTTTACCTCTAAAGCCTTAAAATGCTGGAATATAATATAACTTTATGTTTAGGCCTAATTCTATTCTGTTCAAGCAGTGATGATAATTAAATTTTCATTTATTTATCCCAAAAATATGAATAACCAATAATTTGGTGGTGGGAGGCTCACCCCTGACCAGCTGTAAGCACCACTGACTGTGGAGAGGATTTCTTAAATAAAGAACATAATAACAAGCCAAAATTGTTAATAAGTAATGTTTCAGCACACATGTTCATTTCTTGGTTGGGCCTTCTTTGAATAAGTGGATCCTGACATTTTATTTGTTTCTATAATCTATTAAGCTCCTCTCTGGGCAGGCATGGTGCTCTGCAGTCCTACAGTATCTAAGAAGAACCCAAGAGAGTGGATCTGGCAAAAGCAGAATTTGTTCATTTAGTAAATCACATAGACCTCCAATCATTTATGATTGTTAAAACCTACTAAAGGATATCTAAAATAATTCAAGGTATTAAAAATATTGGAAAATAAAATAATTACAGTATCAAATACCTTAATACAGTATCTGTTCAGAACCCATGACTACATGTCAGTACCTAAAAAAATATAAAATGTAGCGCGATTCCTACTGCTTGTTAAAGGTTAGAGTTCCCCCACCTCCCAAATCCCACTTTAACCCCTGATTATAAGTATTACTTATACTGTGAATCATGTTTAATATCATTGCTGATAGAACCAATGTCACCAATCTCCAAGTTTAAGTTGTTATGAATTAAAGGAACTAGATAGAAATGAATAAGCAAAAGATAACAACAATGCTGTAACAGCCTGTTTCCACTGGTCACTATGTAAGGGATAATGCACGACGAGGTGTCCATTATCAGAAATAACTGGACTCCGCGGAGGCGTGAACCGTCCGACGGAAGCAACCGTCCTCCGCTTCGCGTCGGACGGTTCACGCCTCCGCGGAGTCCAGTTATTTCTGATAATGGACACCTCGTCGTGCATTATCCCTTACATATTCCACTGTCTCCGGAATTTGGTTGGTCTTTATCACAGAAATACATTATTCCCAGAGTTTAGCGATGTATTGTAGCTGTAGTCACTCATTCTGCTGGCTCGCTCCTTTCTGCACGCCGCCGCAGTGCGCCTGACAACACACAGTCTGCTTCAGTGGTTCCCAACCTGGGGGCGGATTCCAGAGGGCCCAGAGCTTTGTCTGGTCAGAGGGTCAGACATACGTCATATTTATTATTTGAGAAAATGATATTATCAAATATGACTGAGGAAGGACTACTGTATGAACGATATGGACAAAATTCAATATCTCAATATTTATGCCAGATGTCTCGATATCGATATGATACAATATAACTATGGGTTCGATGAAAACCAATAACATAAATGACAAGAATAACAAAAATAAAAACATCATATTAGAAAAGAGTGCAGTTTTATTGATGAAAATCTATATCGATATTAATATCTTGAATGTTCATATCTTGATACGATAACGATATATCTTTCAGCCCTAGACTACGGGTGCGTTTAACACTCCAATAGCAGTTTATTTGTATTTTGTGCGCAGCCCGACTACAGCATGTGCAGGAGGGCTCAAAGAAAAAGGTTGGGAACTTGGTCTACTGTGCAGCCATAGGCCAAGTCACAGCTAGTAAGAAATAAATAATAGCCTATTAGGCTTATTGTAAGGCACTTGTTAATGCTCCTGCGGCTACCGCTAATGTTTGACAGCAACTTATTCTCTCACTGAGGAGGCTCTAATAGCATTGTTATTACAGATAATTCTTATGGCCTCTGCAGTGCTTTCAATAAGAGTCAGCTCAGGGCCTCCAGTAAAAAATGTCATTGAATAGCCCTGTACTATGGTTCTGATTGGTGCTTATAAATGGAAAACAATGGTAGAAAAGATTTGTAAATGTTTCATAAATGAGGAGTGAAGCTATTCATAATGCATTTCAAACTTGATAAATAATGCAAAGTTGCCAAATGTAGCAAAAATGTAACGAGAAAATGAGAACAAAAAGCAGTTTATTACACTGTGAAGTGAACATTTTATGACATTGTGAGCTGTTATTACAGAATGCGGCTTAACAAGCGCTTACAAAATGGACTTGTTACACTTTAATATAGTTCCTCCATGTTTTGAAAAGTTGTTTGTTTAAAGATTTGTGTTTAGTCTCTCGGAGAAACCGCTGCCATTGTTAGAACCGTGTCCGTGTAATGCCTCTCGAGCCGAGTCGTTCAAGCGCCAGTCGTGCTCTTTTTCGAAACTCCTTTAATCTGAAGGTGTCAGGGCCGACTTAACTCGGGTTTAAGGAAATGTGTCGAATTAATGAGAACTTTATGGGACTTTGTTACTTTGGGGCTTAATTAAAATAACAGGACTTATCTGGAGCAGCGCTGGCAGTTGTCAAAGTTATGAGCGGGGCGGAGCGACGCGAGCCGAGCCCGGGAGGAAAACACAAGATGGTTGTCCGTTTGCTACCACGGAAAATAGGACATGAGCTCCTGAGATTTGGCAGAACAATGCTGGCTTGTGCCAAATGAGTCTACAGAGAAGTCATTAGGGCTGTAAAATAACACCTATCCAAGTTTTGATTTCTATTTAGCGTTTAAAAACATATCTAAAAGACTTCATTGAGTGAGTTTAATGATCCTTTGAGTTTGTTTTTAGTCCCGTTTAGAAATAACTTTATAATTTAGCACTCTTTTCTCTCACTGTTTTTTGGCCCTAGGAGGCTTTAGTCCCCACATGTTTTGTTTTTATTTGGAACCATTTGCCGAGTGAGTCACTGTTGGTATAGAGCAAATGTCAAACTGGTATGTGCCTGTTGTCTTTGCACACAGGGAGAACATGAGGCCAAGGCAGTTGTTTTTAGCTGCAACTAGGCTGGAACTATGACGATACCCGTCCCATATACCGAGGGTTAGCAAACAACCCATGAGTTCTTCACACTGAAACAAATGATAAGTGGTCTTTACTTGAAATAATCCAGGAAACCGAATGCTTTGAAAAAGTCAAGCTAATGTGGCTAATCATTTACAAGTAACTCACCAATTTACAGTAAAGTTAACTTCCATTGAACACTTTTATTGCTGAATACTTGCTTATATTTTAATTACTCTCTTCAAGTTTTCACCCAAGTCATGGAGATTCTGATTTAGGCTTCACACTCAGAAGACTCAGTGGACTCATTTTAAGTAGTGAAAACTTGAATTCAACTGAACACTTAACTTTACTGGAAATTGGTGAGTTACCAACATTTGTTAATGATCAGCCACATTACCTTGACTTTTTTTCCTGGACTTGTTAAAGGAATGACCACTTCAATACTTACTTTGCACCAGTGAAGGTAACTGATAGACGAGACACAAGTAAACAACACTACTATATTCAAGAAAGCACAACTATTATTTTTATCAGTGCAGTGGAGACGAGCAGGGCTGGACTGGCCATCGGGAGCACCGAGAGTTTCCCGGTGGGCCGACGTATACGTTTGGGCCAGTCAGACCAGATAAGTGAACAGGCCTGTACTGCACCACACCGGCCCACTTTAGAAACTACAAGCCCTATTGACATGCAGAGCATTATTTGGATGCAATTACACAACTCATCCTCTCGATCTATCTGGCGCCTTTTATCCCCCTCCGTTAGCGCCGTCTTGAGTTATGGTTCCCAGATAATCTCGCATATAACGAGGGCCTCTCGGCTATAACATTACTCATGTCCCACATCTTATTTGAGAGGGTTAGACAGACCCAGGTCAGTTTAGTGCCGTGCAAGAGTTCAATAGTACGTGAGATGAAAGGATAAAGACTCTGCACCGCTGTTGCTCTCCCAAAGAATTTATTTTGGCACCACAAGGTAACGTTTCGGGCGTCACTTAGCCCTTCGTCAGACGAATATAAGTAAAAAGAGTTTATTGTAACACCCTCCAGGACCCACAGAAGTGCCGTAGTCTCACGAGGAACCTCCTTAACGCGCATTTTAAGATTGTTTAGTCATTTTATAAATGTTCCAGCAAGTTGTAAACGACAAGATTGAAGTCGTGAATCAAGTGAATAGGTGGGAAAGAAAATAAATGTTTATATATCAATTTTAAATATTGGCTGTAGACTGATTTCATTCAAAAGACATTTTATCTATAAAAATTGCCAAAATTGCCAATATTTTCAGCAACAAAATCTAAATGATGAATAGAGCCAGGTTTAAATGGGTCTAGGTTTGCATCTTTAGCGGCTGCTGTCTCCCAGAAAAGAAAATGACCATTTTTGGATTACAGCATCATCTCAGTCGTCTGTCGTGCTACACGTGGATACCAAACTTGTCCATATATTTGTGAATCAGCGTGGGACAGACGGGGGAGCACTGCTCTTTTGCACAAGCTAGTGACAAAACACCGCAAAATATCCATCACTCAATGTACAGTATGTAATGTCTATCAAACAATAAATAAATAAAAATAAAAAGGAGGGATTTACTTAGTACTTTGAAATGCTTCAGTACTTTCACTAAAGTAGAAATTTGACTCAGCAACTTACTTTTCATTTTTGATCAGTAGTGTCTTTTACTCAAGAAATTAAATCAAGTACTTTGACCCCCACGGACAATTATTTATGTTTTAAAACGTTTTTTTTATTCAAACTTGTGTGGAGCGAAGATGGAGCCCTGAGGGACACCACAATATCGTGCATGAAAACTAGATGTTTGTCCAACAAAACAGTGAACAGAAGATCGTAATAGAAATAACAATAGTGATGTGTAATATGCACACATTCCCTTAGAACGAGTGCTGCAAAACCAAAAATTGTATTGTTGTTATCAGCAAATGTGTGAAATGTGCTTTTGTAGTTTTGACCAAGGGTTCCCAAACTTTGAACTTATTTTGAATTCCTGATGGGTGTGATTGAAAAGCATATTAACCAATCAGAAAAGGGAATATGACGCAGGCAGCACATAGCGTAAGGAAGTTTATAGTTTTACTATGGCATCGGCCAGAAGAGTTTCTCTGTGGCTGGAGTCAAACTGTGGAACGCACCTAAATGTAAAGAACTTAAAAAAATGTTTTTTTTCAAATTGACAAACATAAAATATTACACATTACTATAAATATATAATATATATTCAATGTAACATTGTTTTTTCTGTTAAAACATTACCTGTCTGTGTGGTTGAAGTGATATTGTAAATTGCACATCAGACCATGCACAATTTTTGTTTTGTTTTGTGTTTGGAAAAAAGGGCACTTATTATAAGCTTTGTCTTCTTTGTGCTCCTTTTCAATCACGTAAACATACTACAATGTAAAGCTATTGATAAACAACATGAAAAAGTAAATGACTGAAAAAAAAAAAAAAAGAGTCATTAGCAAATCGTTTCAGATATTCAATGTAGGAGAATTCGACACAAATGCGCAATGGCTTTTTCAATCAATATACATTTAAAACGCGACAAAAATAGAAAATCCTCTCAGAGAACATGAAGCAGCTACATTCTTGTTAAGTACATTTACAACGTGCTCTGTGATTGGATCGATATAAAACTTTTGGAGATTTGTTTGGCTGGCTAGGCTAGGCTGGTTAGGCAACAAAATCGCTACAGACCAACACTGTAAAATGTAGTTAGCGTTTGTGACACTTTCACAAAATCGGGTTTAGTTTGTTTCAATGCTTTATTTTGACATTTGGCAATAATATATATCACAGTCGTAGCACTGTAGTTACACTCTTAGACAACTCAAAAATATGCACCGTGTGAGCTGAATCATGGTATTTGTACACTACAAAAGTCTCTCGTGCAGTTCAGTTCCTGTTCGTGCGCGCTAGAAGAACTCAAAGGGCGTTAAAATGCGGTGAGACAAACGGTAATAAATGATGACCTTTCTGCACGGGGCGCAGTTCCGCAGAGTCAGAGGGAGTGTGCTTTTTGAGAACACGGCCCATTGGCAAAACAAAGAGCCATCGCCCGGGAGTGAGCGGGGACGCCGGCAGAGCGAGGAGTGGCGAGTGAAGCGCCCAAACAAAAATGTGTGTGCGGCTGCTTTCACTGCGGAGACAGTCACTGTTTAGATAGATAGATAGATACTTTACTGGTCATTCTTATGCAACATAAAAACGAAATTACGTTTCACACGTATTCAAGAATTTAGTGCAATGTAAAATTTGGGCAAATAGAAATGATACATCGTGATTCATCATCCAGACAATTATTGTTATAGGAGCTTATATAGGAGGGTCAGCGCAAAGGGCCAATCCGGGTCAACAACTAAGAGTGTACACAATAAAAAGTAAAAGTAGTAGAAGATATTTAAGTACAAATCATTTTCATTAAAAGTTTGCATGTCGCAGCTTCAAAAACACTTATGGCAACACGTCGGGGACAAACACTCTTTGTCGTGACTCAGTGGCATTTTGCCGTACATCTGCACAGCGCCACCTACAGATCTGGAGTGTGCATTTTTTAGGATTTTTAAATGAACAAAATCAACTTTTTACTTTGGGGCCTTTGTAGAAATGTAGTGGGGTAGAAAGTATTATGTTTAGCTAGTTATCTTTCAAATGTAGTGGCGTAAGAGTAAGAAATTACTACTCAAGTAAAGTGCAGATCCTCGAAAACGCTACTCAGGACAGATTTAGGTTACTTAGGAGGGAGGGGGAAATGCAACAAAAAGTATAAATGTTTCTAAAGTCACAAAACGTAGGCCTTCTTTGTAATGTTTTGGACTCATCATCATTAGACTATGGATGTGATATAGGAATGCTAGTTCTATGATGGGCCAAAGTAATGTTCGTAAATAGAACATGGTCTGTGATTTACATACATAAACAGCGCTACACATTTAAAGTGCATAATGACACATAATGACAGCAACTTTTGCTACAACATAATTAAGACTAATTGTAATAGTAGCATCATATTAGATAGACATACTGTTTTTGTTTGTTTCCCAATGGGTTAGGGTTAGAGAAAAAGTTTGACAAATGACATAAAAAGAACAAATTCATCTGATATTGCGTAATATATGGCTATAACTTTGTGTAGTTTGGGAGACATTGGGAGCCCAGCTAAATGGTGCAGTCCTGCAGATGGGACATGTCAGCAAATTTCAAAAAGTACACCCCCGTTTTTTTATTTTCAAATTTCGCTATGAGCTAAAGGCCAAGTCAATCCCAGCTGTAGCCATCTGTGTCAAAGAGACTGCATCGGAGCGCCGTCCTCTTTCAGCTCGTCGTACGGCTAATCTCCGATGAAAAGACCATCAAAGCCTCGTGTCCAGCCTAGCTTACCCGTCGTTAGCTTTAGCCGCCGTTAGCGTAGTCCACGGCTCACTTCTCGCACTCTGCATGCACACGCAGCCCGTCTGGAAAGCAGCTAGCGAAGCGCGTCACCGCAGAAACGCATTTGTCACCGTGCTGTGCCACTGTATCCATGGGAGCGCCATAATAAATAATAGTAACGAGGTCCATTACTGAGAACTGTGTTGACAAAAAAAAAAAAGGCCGTGATCTGTCTTATTTGACAAGAGCAGAGTCCTTTGACAAACGGATTGTGAGCTTAAACCTTTGGGCCCGTAGAGTATATAGGTCTTTGTTCAGAAAAGTATTTAGCCAAACAAGTGATAAATGAGAGTGTACACAAGAGAATGTGTAGTGACTTAAGTGTTGTAAAAGGCTCAACCTCGAGGCGATTCTAAAAATAGTTTGGGACAATGTAGCAGATTAGTATTGGTGCAGTTCATATACGAGTAAGTACACTAGTGTGGGAACGAGAGTGTGTTTGCGAGTGTGACTGTGCACATTAGATCATGGCTATACAATCCAGAGTGCCGTGTTTTTTTGCGTTGGTCTCATGTTTGTTCATTAACATGCTCCCATCAAATTTCCCAAACTTTTAAAATGATGGAAGCTGAATAATTTATGTACAGCATAGGTACTTGTAGAGGCCCATTTCCTCCCTCAAAAGTGGGTCGTTTTTCTACATTCATTCCAAAATAAAGAAGGGGGCTTTGGAAAATTTGAAAGATGTTGAAAACCAGCCATGTTATGTTGATGAATAAGATTTATGACAGACCGAGTAGTTTTATGCAGAAAATGTCACAATTTTCATGTATATTGGCTGATTCTGGAGTTGATTCTTATATCACAGGGTTGAGCGCTGTTGTTGTTCATTCATGCAATTTTTCCCGGATCTTTTTTGGTGAATGCTGGGCAAATAGCTATTTAAAGTGCATATAACATGAATGTTTTAATGCTTTTGAAAATATGACTTATTTAGATGGGTAACATTTGTTGTAACCCCTCTTTGAACCGCCACCTTAACGTGGTGGAGGGGTTTGAGCACCCGAATGACCCTGGAGCTCTGTTGTCTGTGGGGTCCCATGGCAAACAGGTCCTAGGTGACGGGTCAGACAAAGAGCGGTTCAGAAGCCCCTTATGAGAGACCAACAGGCCCGGTTAGAACCATGAGGCCGTCCTTCTGTGGACCCACCACCTGCAGGAGGAGCCATAGGGGGCTGGTGCAGCTCCAACAGCTGCCCCCACGACCCGGCAACGGACAAGTGGAAGAAAATGGATGGACATTTGCTGTAAGTAATAACTATCATTTTATTTCAGTGAAGTAGCAATTTTAATGAAGAAATGTTGGGAAGAAAAGTTATATTTAGTTCAATTTTTAAGCTACTGACATAACATGGTTTACATGTATTTGCCTCTATCTATGTCACTTCCTGTCAGTGTCCAATAAGGAAGTGAAACCATAAACATCACAAAAATGTCAAACTAAGAAAGCTGGGTACATTTCTTAAATATAATCTTAAATGTAATTGTATTAAAAGCAGCTTCATTCACTCCAGTCCATGGTGTTTATGTTTTCAACGAGTAAAAGGCCTAGATTATTTTAAAGCATTTTATGAACCTGATTTTGGTTACCTTAGCATTGAGATTTCACATGAAATAGCACATTTAATAACACATCTTTATCATTATTTTACACTTTGTTGGTTATAAAATGTGATGTTGATCTAAAACAGTTGAAACAAAATATCGGGAAAATGCAATCAAAGAAGTACAGTATAATGTGCAAACAAGTAATACTAAATAGGGTAATAATAAATAAAAACTATTAAAAAAGAAAGAATATAAATTGTAATATTTTTTTAATATGTTGTTTGGAGTGCCTGCAGCTGGCAGCAGGGGGAATTACACATGATAAAATCAAGATACAAGCCACCAGTTCAAGCTAACAGCATGTTAACATTTTAATGGGGGCGTGATGAGCGCAATTTGAGAGCAAAACAGCTCAGGACACATTCGGCGATGGTTGATGGACTTTAAATATGCTGTGGGCACATTTTGCTTTTATCTATTACACAACAAAAGGAAACTACCAAAGTAAACAGGAGCCTCAAAACTATGTGAATGAAGCAAATACAGAAAGTATGCTTTTATGAGGGAACATTATAACAAAGCAAGAAATATGAAAGCCACTTAATAATTTAAAAGAAGCCTGTGCAAAGCAATGAATAACTTGACCTCAGTTTGCCCCCGGACTCTCCTGTGGCCAGACGCGTAAAGAAGCCTTGCATTTCAGGTCACTCAGGAGGTGATGTTCCCAGGCCGGCGGTTCACGAACACATCACGAGACATACGGCGGCCTTGCCCCGCTCCGTCCCGTTTGATCCTGCGCTCTAATGTGGCTTTTTTTTAAAAAGGGGCTGAGATCTTTTGAAGTGCGGCTGACGCTGCGCAGAGCTGAGCGCCGGTGTCATCCTGCAGTTATAAAACGTGATGTAAACACAAGGAGGAGGGGGCGGCACCAAAGGGCTTCAGAGGTCGTATATGAGCCTATTATTTCTGTCTTCATCATTATAAGGCACCGCACTTCAATGGGGGACAGAGTTAAAATTTAGAGAGGGCCATTTGAAACATTAGATTGTTGACATGAATAAATATTCGGGAAAAACGTACTGCAAGTTTTCTTTCATCTAATGCTTTCATATAAAAACACGGCTCTATTGTCTGATGGTGCGATCTGAATGAGCCAGCTTTAAATGTATAGTTTCGTTGACATCGTATAAGTTACAAAGATTGTTTTCAGATGAGATTTTGGAATAACTTTTGAATAAGCTAGTTATAGTTGGGAAATAGAGATTGAAAAGTCCTTCTGAAAACAAAAAACAAACCCTTCAATATATTGTTAAGTACAAGACTTGAAAATGCCGTGCTACTAAAGTGGACATATTGTTGCAAGAGTGTAATAAAAAATTAAATAAAAACTCCTTTTGGGAAAACAGGCATTAAAGTTTGGTAATGTAAGGCACTATCAGCACAAACAGATAAGGTGCGCACTACACCACACCACTCAAAAGAACAAGATCTACTGTATTTAATGATTCATTTGTTCCATATGCAGTAGAATTAAGAAAACATTTATTAAACAGATTTGATCACTTTATATATGAATTATGAAAAATAGGAATAAATTTGATCCTAACGTCTGCGAACAGCTAGCAAGTCGGCGAGTCCAGGTAACTTTTCCGCTTCTGTTAGCCTGCTCAATGCCTTTTTCCTAAATCCGTTAGCATTAGCTATCAAACATTGTTAATAATGAACGATCCAGACGTTTTCAGCTGTTTTCCACCCATCGACCACAGTTTGGTGAGGTCAAAGCCTTGTTAGAAATTGTTCATGAATGTACAGACCTTTGGATATTTTACTTTAAGAATTAGCGTCTCTGAGCTAAATGCTAAATCATATTCCTTTAAGTTCCTGCTTTTCACGGAGTCAATACACATCCAATGGCCACTAAACATCGTCTTATAATATGATAATGACAAAGGAACCACAGAAATGATATAAATGTCATACCTCACCATACTTTAGCATAGGGCCTGAAGCCGTTGGCTAACAGATGTACGCATTTGTATCAGCAGGCACAGATGGACAACATAATGCCAACAATATAAGGAAACAAAAGCACACATAATCAACATATGAATGTAAAATTTAAGACCCACTCTATATATTGTGACCAGACCCGATGTTTATTTAAGTTTAAATCTGTGGATAGTTTGGCATTGCGTGAGTTGTATCCAGTTTGTTCCAAAGTTGTACTCTGCATACAGACACACAAAAACCTTTCCGAGTGGATTGAGGTATTGGCAATGTAAAATCTCCATATCCTCTCAAATGATGCGCTCTCTCTCTCCAATTGTAAATACATGTTGTACATTAGCCGCTAATAATTCATTGAATGCTTTATGTAGGAATATTTCAAGATCCTTCAATTTTAGCACCTTTGACTGAATAAACAAGTTATGTGTGTGCTCGTCTATCGCATCTTCTTTATGTTGATGATCTTCAGAAGGATTGGCCCATAAGGAAACAGGCTCTGGTTGTTTATTGTTGGACATTGATAATTTACTGACTGATAATTGAGTCGGTAACCACAGAGTCCTTTCACTGTGTACGCAGGCCAAACAAAGATAAGGCCCTAACGACCAACAGGCCTTCAGATAACTGCCCCAGGGCCCTCTGCTCTCCACGGGGTAAAATATGACTGACTTTGGTTAGTTCTGAAGGGCCTTAACTGCTAAAGTGACTTACAGAAGCAGACGATTCACAATGTCAGGCAGGGTCCTGAGTTGTTTAGGTGTCAATTTTTGGGGTCCCAGCCAAAAACAATTGGGAACCCAAAGATTGGGCTTAAACCTGGCATTGTTATCCAGGAATATGCCCGCGCCATCAGGGAGAAAACAATCCAACCTAGACCTGACCAACTGCAGCGACCCCAGATCAGAACAGTTAGTTTCATCCAGGGGAGGGGGGATTCGTTCATTGTCTGACCCATAAAACTATTTCACGATTATTTGAGTCATAATTGAAATCACAATTGTTAAAACGATTATTTGTTATAAAAAGTTTATTTTACAAATTTATTAAAAAAACAACTATGCAAAATATTTTCTTTGGACTAATAAAAAAGTACTAATTATATTAAATATGCTCACGTTTCTAAACTAATGATCTATGTCACACCTGCCCCCTGCTGGCCAGCCCTCACAGCTGCCCAATGAAACAGCGCCGCGTGGCCTGATGACATCATCACACAGCGCTGATGTTTAGATGTCGGACAAAAAGTATTTGTCATTAGCACAAGAAATGCGAAGGGAACAAAAATAGTCCTGTGAGTTTGCTTTGGGCTGCGTTAATGAGATCTGCTAAAGTGAAGAGTTATTGACTCTTCTGCCCTAACCAGTGCCTGGGCAAAGGATATGAGCGGCTCCTAAACGTCTGTTTTTCTTTCAGCAAAAGGTGTGCCCTTATTAATGGCGTTCTATTTAAAAAAATGTATGAAAGAAACGTTACACTACACTGTAAAATTTGTTTCAACTCAAAAACTAATTCCAAGGGCTGCCAAGAAATTTATGTGTAACCAATAACCATTTTACAATCTAGTCGATTTGAAATGTGAGATTCACCTCTTTCGTTCAATTGTATTCTTAGGTTGACATAACTGTTTCCAGTTGTCTGAAGTGAAAAAATTAGGTTGACACAACTGATTTAATTTGTAACTGACGTTTTTCACTTCAGACAACTGGAAACAGTTATGTCAACCTAAGAATACAATTGAACGAAAGAGGTGAATCTCAAATTTCAAATCGACTAGATTGTAAAATGGTTATTGGTGACACATAAAATTTCTTGGCAGCCCTTGGAATTAGTTTTTTGAGTTGAAACAAATTTTACATTTTACAGTGTAGAGTCAATAATATTTTGGCTTTTCTACCCACTTCTAACACAGGGATTCCCAAATTGGGGGTTGGGCTCAATACATTTTTATTTATTATTTATAACAATGAATTTGATGTATTTTGGATTGATAGCAGTATATTGTACAAGTGCATTATGTACCATTGTGTTTTTGTTGCATTTTGTTGTTGTTGTTGTTGCACATTTTGTTGCGTTTTTGTCGCCTGTTTTGTCACATTTTTGTCGCCTGTTTTTTTGTTGTTGCCTGTTTTGTTGCATTTTTTTGTCGCCCGTTTTGTTGCGTCTAGTTAAACACCTGTATAACGTTTAAACGGCAGATTCTAAACCGACTGACCAGAGACCAGAGAAAACACTCGACTGCTTGATTCCAGACTACGACTTTAAACTGACTGGTGGAAAAAGTTTGTTCTTTTTCAGCAACAAGAAGTGACTCCATTAAAACCAGCATGTTCAGAGAGTGACGGAATGGTGTGTTGGAATACTTGTGCGTTGGGTCGTTTGGTGTGAGGTCAGGGTGAGTGTGAGTGTGTCTCCCCCTGTCTCTCTCTGCGATTGTTTTGAAGGGCCTCTCTATATAACTCAGCGCTAATGCATCCAGTTTGACCCGAGGAGCGTAAATCACCGCGGCGATCTCTGATGTGTCCGAAGCCGAGACGTGAACAGACCGGGACACTGTTACTGCGGGGCTCGCATAGCAACACATCACTTTACATGATAGCTTTCTATTGGATGAGGAGGTCAAAGGGTCCCACATATTACGCTTCATTCAGGCTTTTGAAAACGTCTATAGCCATGAGTTCCTTAAATAAAGCAGCTGTCCACATTTTATCTAGTCAATAATAAAAATGTCTTGAGTCCAACATAGGATCTCTGATGTTTGTCTTGCAATTGCTGTTAATTTGTATTTTTTAACATACTAGAAAAATTGTAAATTACTCTAGCCTAGTAGAGTCTCTTCTACACCTTTATTATTATTATTATTATTATTATTATTTTTATTTTTTAAAGTATTTTCAGTAGCTTACTTGTTGTTAACTGCTTAACCTCCACCTGAAGCAAGCACATTTTCTCCAGTTTGGCATTACCCAAATCTAAAAGCGACGAAAACAAGGATGAAAACACAACAAAAGAGCGACAAAAAACGTGCGAAAAACACGACATAAAAAGAGACAAAAACACGAAGAAAAAAACTACAAAAAGAGACAAAAACGCTCAAAAAGTGACATAAACCGGCGACAACACAAAATTATACAGAGCTGTACTTATGGGTATATTTGGTATAGTATGGCGAGCGATATTGAAGTGTGTATATTTTGTATGATCAAAATGAAAGAGACGTGCCTGGTATAATCTTGGTGTATTTATTTTGTACGACCGTAAATGATAAATCCTTTATTTATTTTTGTATGACTGTAATTGAAAAATCCTTTGACACTGTAAATGATAAATCGTTATGACACTTGTACATCATAAACGATTTATATTACTATATAAGCATAATGCATAAGCTAATGCATGAGCACAGACTCATGCATTAGCTTTTGCATGAGTGTAGCTGAAAGTGTATGTGATGTTACTTGAATGAGAAATAAGGGTTCTTTGAACTTCTTCCTCCTACTCCTTTTGAGGACAAAGTCTTGTTTTTGTTTTCCGCTGTAAAAAAAATGCTTGAAATACTTTTCTGCTCAAATGAATAAATAAATGAAATGAAAAAAGTTACTATCAGTTTTGTATGTCTAGCTTCAAGGTCGCACTGGCCTATAGGCTGTAAGCTCTCCAGTCAAGAAGCTTTTAGATTTGGTGAGAAATTGCGCTCGGTTCGGTTAAGGCAGGGTGTAAGAGGTTTAATTACTCTCCATTTTTTTTGACAACACTTTGACTGTTTTACTTTGCCCATGAATAATTAGAAATGAAACTATTAATAATAGTACAGTCTGGAACGGATTGAGCGCTGTGAGAGTGTTCGGTCAATAGGGGGCAGTAGCAGCTCCTTGTTGAGCAGTGAAACAGCAGAGTGCTGGACTTTACTGAAGCCTTTCGCCCGTGAGTTATTGTCATTTATGAGACGATTACAAATAAACTGAGGAGTAGTAAGAAGAATGATTTCTTTTTTTTTTTTATTATTAATGAAAAACAAGCTTTATAATTAGGTGCACATTTTTTTCCACGACTGTCCAGGTTTACAATATACTAAATGAGGACATTTTTTTCCCCATTACACAACTAAAGAAAAGGTAGAGTGCCTTTAACCTCTTAACCCCCAACTGAAACGGAGCACATTTTCTCCAGTTGGGCTTTACCCAAATCTAAAAGCTGTCAAAATAGTGTTGAAATAGCGTCGAAAAGGAGGATGAAAACGCAAACAAAACAGTGACCAAAAAAGCAATGAAAAAGAACGTGAAAAAAGTGACGGCAGCTGTAATCTCCAGTTGAAGAAGCTTTCAGATTTGGGCAATGCCGAACTGGAGAAAAAAAAACACAGGTAAGGCAGGTTTGAAGAGGCTAATGTGCTAAATGAGTAATAGGCCAATGATTTAAAAAAATAAGTGTAAGTGAAATCTGTGTGTTCTGAGTCAGCTGGAAGGTCACATTTACTCGATCGTTCCAGTATAGACCCACAATCTCAGGAATCCCTCAAGCAAAACAGTTGTACAGAACCCTTTAATACTTCAAAAAATTCGATTTCAAGTGTTTCATGTGAAGGACTAATGAGTTCGAAGCGTAAACATATGCCCAGTGCCCGGACGAGAGAGAAAAGGTTTGAGGAACTTCGTCAAAACCATCAGGAGAAATAAGTTCTATGAGTTATGAGTTGGCGGCTTGGTGTCGTCAAGTAAAAAATAAATCTGACCATAGGTTTCAGTGATAAAAAAAAAAAAAAAACGCACTCCAGAACAGTAGGTGGCGCCATGCAGATGTGCTGTCAATGCCACTGACTCGCAAGAAAGAAGGTTTGGCGAATTCGGGTACCATTTTTTGTGTGTTTTCAAAGTGTTTTAACCTCTTAACCCCCGCCTTAACTGAGCACATTTTCCTCCAGTTCGGCTTTACCCAAATCTCAAAGCTCCTTGACCTGAGAGTCTGACAGCCATTCAAAAGCTATGGCCTACTGATCGGAACTTTTCTGGCACGTTTTTTGTCGCGCTTTCATCACCGCTTTCCCCCCCCAGAAGCTTTTAGATTTGGTTCTCCAGTTTCGGAGAAGTACTCGGTGAAAGGGGGGCTGATTTGTACTTTGAATAACGAAGTATTTTCTACTGCAAACGGAGTGATACATTTGACCCCGCGGTATCTGTGCCTTAAGCAAACCAAGTACTCTGACCACCGCCGGTGTCATGCATTCTCCGTATACTTCATCAGTATAGGCGCTGAAAAGACTCCATCTTTTTGTAAAGCGTTTTATCGTGAGTGCCCCAATCCTCTGAAATCCTTGTCAAACATTATTAAACCCGCTCTTTCTTTCACCCCCCCTCCTGCCCCACGCTCGCCGCTCTCACAGCAAACTCCAGCCCGGGCTGCTCTCGATCTTCAATCAAAAAGCCGCAGCCCCGGACAGTTCGCTGCGGGCCAAAGCAAACAGGCCGCTCACAGAAGTCAGCGCTGCCCAAACAGAGCCCCCTAATCCCGGCTTGTGTAGCCCCCGCAATGCCCCCCACCCGCCCCGCCTCCCCCGTCCCACCGGAGCCCGGACCCGTACCGGAGCAGAGGTGCAAAAATAACCTAGGAGTCACGGGGTCAAGCTGAAGGGGGATTTAGGGCCTTAGCGTTATCACGAAATGGGGAGAGGAGAGGGCAGAGATAGAGCGGTCTGCAGAGGCCAACCAAATAAATCACATCTGTAAAGAGACGCGGTATGTTACTGTAAATCTGTTTTGTTTCCCCCATGCACAAAGTTAAGTTTGCAAGTAAAGCTTTCTATATTTCTTTTACGTTTTGGCACATTGAGTCGCCTTGCGTACAAAATTCCGCAGTATGAATACAATTGCCGCGCCCTGCCTTATGATGTCCCATGTTAGTGTGTTGACTTTTTGTCTTTTTTTTAATACTTGTCTGTAAAGATATAATATTTTCCCGTAAAGCTGTCGAGTTTAAAAACAACAGCCACGTAAAGCTTCTCTGTGAAGTTGCCAACATTTTTTTTTTACAGCTTTTATTTGATCTCTTGTATATACTGTATGTTGTTTTACTTTTTAGTTGTTACTTATGTTTTTAAAGAAAGTACATATCAGTAAAAAGATCATTTACTGTAGATCAAGTTTACGGCGAAACACAACATGCTACTGTTTTTTTTCTGTTACATTTTTGAAGTAAAGCTTTCTATAATTTCATGTTTTGGTGTAATCTCTTTTTTTTAAAGGTTTTATAATTGGCTGTATAGAGATATTATTTTTACCGTCTGTAAAGTTGCCAATATTTTTGATTATGTCCCTTCTTTGTATATTGTTGACTCTTTTGTTGTTTTCTTATTCGTGTATTTATACTCAGTGAAAAGATATTTCTTTTACTGAGTTTTACTGTAACTCTTTTACGTTTACAGTTAAAAACAGCAATCTGAGGTTTATAATATTTTATGCACTTAGTCATATTTTTTGTCATTTTCTGATTAAATTGTTTGAAAAGAGATTTAAAATTTTACTGTTTCCTACCGGTTTGATTCTTTTTTATATTGTCATGTTAATAACTAATAATAAGTAAGTAATACCTATCTCCTTTGGAATCTATTGTACCTATTGTTACAGTATATACTTAATCATGGAAACGTCTGCCTCTCACTTTTTACATTTTATTATATTACTTTTAGCTGGAATTTTGCCCCTAGATTTGTTTATGGATCTGTCCTTTAAACTCTTTATATATTGTTTTTAATTGGTTTTGAACAGTCTATGGACATTTTTATGGAGACTTTTTGCCTTTCTGGACTCTGACCGTAAGAGCCCCTGTTGAGCCCGTTCTCAAATGAAAGATTTAGAAACTGCGGCTCAAGGCCCAACCTTAATCTTCAGATGAAACATTTCTTAAAGCGTACACTCTCTCATAAATCAAACTCATTTTCCTCTTGACAGCGCTAAACTCCTGCGCTTAAGATGAAACTCTCCTGCCATTGTCCGCGCGGCTCTGTGCTGACCACAACAAGGCTCACCCCCAAACTGCTTTAACCCCCGGCGCTAATTCAGGTGGGATTTAGCGTTAGCCGCACCGTGAGCCGTTAGCCGCTGCTTTTATTTAGCACCTTGTTGTAGCTTAGCGCGTGTTAGCGGTAGCTGTACACAAGCCTTATTGCTCCTAAGCCTTTACGGACTTGATAGAAAGACGGGTCGTTGCATTGGGAGAGTCTGGGGTATGTTCCATGTTCCGTTGTTGTTAGCATTAAGCTAAGCGTTTTGAAGGAGAGAAGCTTACAATGACAAACTAGGAGATGACACACACACACACACACACACACGAACACACACGCACGCACGCACACACACACACACACACACACACACACACACACACACACACACACACACACACACACACGTCCTTCAATCATAATCACTGATTTGATATCCCACTGAGATATGATTTTTTTTTTTGCCTTTTTAAAACAGTTGAAATGAAGACAACAAAGAAAACCTGTTTAAACTTTTTGTCTTACTTTTAACCTCTTAACCCCCTGCCTTAGAGGATATTTTTGACTTAAGGCCTCATTTCTTAGTTATCCAGAGTGTTGTTGATTTCTGGATATATATATATATCTGATTACTGGCAGGGCGTAGCCAGTGGATGAAACATCCAAGATCCACAAGTACATCAAGGACAAGGCTCCAACAGATGACGTGCTCAGTGAATGTCTCAGACAATGGGGAACAGAAGATGAGGTGCTGGAGGTCCCGTCATGGGAGGACAAGCCCCTACATGGGATGTACCACCGAAACATAACTGAAGTGGCGGATATCAAGAAATCCTACCAATGGCTAGACAGAACTGGCCTGAAGGACAGCACAGAGGCACTCATCATGGCTGCACAGGAGCAGGCCTTGAGCACCCGAGCAAGAGAGGCCCAGATCTATCACACCAGACAAAACCCCAGGTGTAGACTGTGCAAAGAGGCCAATGAGACAATCCAGCACATAACTGCAGGGTGCAAGATGCTGGCAGGGAAAGCTTACATGGAGCGCCATAACCAAGTGGCTGGCATAGTGTACAGGAACATCTGTGCAGAGTATGGGCTGGAAACCCCAAGGTCAAAGTGGCGAACACCTCCAAAGGTGGTAGAGAATGACCGAGCCAAGATCCTGTGGGACTTCCAGATACAGACGGACAGAATGGTAATGGCGAACCAACCGGACATTGTAGTGGTGGACAAAGAGCAGAGGAAAGCCGTGGTGGTTGACATAGCAATACCAAGCGACTTCAACATCAGGAAAAAGGAACACGAGAAACTAGAGAAATACAGGGGCTCAGAGAAGAGCTAGAGAAGGCCTGGAGAGTGAAGGCATCAGTGGTGCCCGTGGTCATTGGAGCACTCGGGGCAGTGACCCCCAAACTGGAGGAGTGGCTCCAGCAGATCCCAGGAAATACATCAGACATCTCGGTCCAGAAAAGTGCAGTTCTAGGAACAGCAAAGATACTGCGCAGAACCCTCAAGCTCCCAGGCCTCTGGTAGAGGACCCGAGCTTGGAGGAAAAAGAGACCGCCCGCGGAGGGTGAGGAAGAGTTAAAAAAAAATATATATATATATATGTATATATTATTCATGCAGTCCTTATATTTGAAGAGTCTAGTTGCTCTAGGCTAGTGCTATGCTAGCGCATTTCTACGGTAACAGCTAGCCTGCATTAAAAACAGTCTGACCCACCCCACAGTGCACCTGAGGTAAATCACTTATAACACCAGACTAACCATATAAATGTCTGTATCGATGGAATAATTTTAACCATTTTGCATTTAAAATAACTTATATTTGAGCAGCATTAGCTTCATGGATGTAATTGTAAGCTACGCAGCGGTGAAATGATCTGCTAGAAAATAGTCCCTCAAAATGCGATAATTCATGTAATGCAAGGTCAGTTATAATTAAAAAATTATTCCATTGACACAGACATTTATATGGTTAGTCTGGTGTTATAAGTGATTTGCCTCAGGTGCACTGTGCTTGGGTCAGACTGTTTCTAATAAAGGCTAGCTGTTACCATAGAAATGTACTAGAAATCAACAAAACTCTAGATAACTAGGAAATAAGGCCCTACGTCAAAAATCCTGAAATATCCCTTTAACAGTCATTTGAAAGCGAAGACCTACAAAACGGATCTACGATTTTTCCTTGCGTTGTTGCCATGTTGTTGCATGTTTTTGTTGCATTTTTTGTCACTGCTTTCTTGCTTTTTCATCACATTTTTGTCGCTCTTTTGATGCTTTTATTGCTGCGTTTTCATCCTCATTCAAGAAGCTTTTAGATTTGGATACAGTCAAACTGGAGAAAATATGCTCAGTTAAAGCAATGATTTTGCTCTTTTGAATATTCAATTATTTTCTCATATGCAGCTCCATATTTGTATTTAACTACATTTTGTGGTTTTGCATGGTTTTGCAAATTATCCTCCGTTCCAAACAACCCTGTCCAGATGACTATTTTGTGAAATCTTTACGATGACTGAGCATTTATTATTAATATATGCTAATGGAATATAGTTTGGAGTTAAATCTTGTTGGGGCCTAACAATGTTTATCTAATCTAGTCTTTACCTGCAGACTGGAGTGACTTTCAAGAAGGAAATTCCCAAACACCATCAGTTAATCCTAGTAATTATGTCCACGTTAAAGAGGCGTAATTGCCTTGTAAGAAAAGAGAACGACTAGAATTTGTGGAGTAACTGTGTAAAAAGTTGGCTCACTTTCTCTGTAAGAATGTTAAATGTGTCCAGGAACAAGAATATTTGCTATTGCTGGGTTTCAAGTGACATCACAGCATTCTAAAGGCCTATAATATTATATAGAGGTAAAATTATTTTGTTTTTGAGGACATGTTTGGTCTTAATAGGAAAAACTGGCTCCGGCCCCCCACTGGGTCCGGTGACATCATCACATTCTAGAACCTGAAAACAACCAATTGACACAACTGCAAGGTTGGCAGGTTTTATGTCTGCGGTGTGTCTATTGGGTGGCCAGGAGTAGCAAAGGCCACCTCCAGGCCACCCCTGTTGGCTATACAGTGGGTCAAGGTCATTTAAATATGACCATTCACAAACACACAAACACAAATCTAGATAAGGACAGAAGAGCAGCATTATAATAATAATAATAAAAAAAAAACAGTAAAATATAGGCCGTGATAAAAATCAAAGGTATTCAAAATAGATGTCTTTTAACTGTAGAACATGAGAAAATAGTATGTGTGCAAGTTCACCAGAATGCTTAAAGTCGTTTACTCCTCTAGAAGGGTCTGGCTCCTAGACTGATAGTAATAGACTGCCATTGCTCACTCCTCCCCATTTACATGAATTACTCTGTTCGAGAGAGAATCCATGATGGCTGCTCTGTCTCCTACTACAGAGCATGTTCCAAAAAAGGACACAGAGGCCTGAAACTCCGCCCCCGTGAGGCGAGCATAGCAGCAACAAGCCTCCACAGTGCCCTTAAAAAATATATATCATAAAACCTCAGTTAAACATATATTTCACTCTTCTCAACAATAGAAACAATAAAAGCCAGGCTTTAAAGTTGTTTTTGGCATGTGTAAAGTCCCCATTGGTTTCCATGTTTTAGTAACCTTTGGTGATATCGCAGCAGCGGAGTGCTGGGACCTCATTTTGGTCCTGCTTACCTCTAGATAGGACATGAGGCCTGTTGACGTAGCAAATCATCCATCATCCAAAACCAGGAGCAACATTTGCATTGCTTCAACAAAATGTGAGATAACGTTTGTGATTGTATTACAAGGCATCTCAGTCAATATGTAGTTTCTTAGAATTTTTTTTTAGTTGTGTTGTTTAGTCGTATTAGCATTGTTTTCTCCATTCATTCCCAGGGTTCAGTGGTTAGCATTCAGAGCATCATGCATGTTCAATAAATATTGGTCATGTTGTGTTAAAAAGTACAGAAATACTGTTTTAAAGTAGGAAACAAATGTTGTATTTGATATAAATAGAAGTGAATGATTTGAAGTGTTTGACAGAGGAAAATCCATGAGCAAATGGAGCTAAAGTCTGTGCCTCCTATAAAACTGGAATCATATTTGAAAAACATAAACAACTTTATTTTCTTGCCTGATATGACATAAGGTCATATAACAATAAGTTTAGTTGAGCCTGCACTTCTAATTGACTTGAACATCTTGCCCATACAGGGTTACATTAGCGGTTTTCCCAGACAGGTAAACAGTAGAGGGGTAACTGCACAGCAGGGCAGGGGAGGCACAGACGTCGTACGTTGAATTTTGATTGGCTGATAATTCTGCCAATCATGTGTGTGGCCTGACAACAGGGGCAGCTGGATCTGTAAAGCAGTCCCTAAGGAGGAGCAGTTTACCAAAGGTGTTTAAGGTACTTTTTGAGTTGGGAATTACAGTTAAGCCTCAACAACACCAATATAAGCAAATTAAGCATACTATTAAGACATTTTACACTTTTATTTCTTCATTACTACAGTCATTACTAGCTTGGTTGTTGTTTTTTTCCATGTAGGCTAAATATTGTTATGCTAATCCTCGATTTTGTCTCTCTCACTGTCCTGTAGCCTATTACATCCTTCAGACACATCATCAAGATAATCTACACAGTGTTTACACATTTCCACACCTCCAGCAGCCTCGGCACAGACGACAAACAGCGCGCGTAACCCATTGTTTTGACTGATAAGAACGAGCTACCTGCCATTAGAGCAATTAGCATTAGCATTAGGGAGTCGACGTTATGGAGATTGAAGTGATAAAACCCAGGCTTAGCTTAATCTGAACTGTTGTATCAGGGCCTTGGCAAAAAGACCGGGCAAAATAAACAACTGACACAAGGTGGATGAAAAGTTTTGGATGTGATTAAGGCAGAGAAAGCACGGTTTAGCTAGATTAGCCTATGGCCAATAGACTAGTGGCTGTCGTATTTATTAACATAGGCTTTGTAGATGTACCAATAATAGAACTTTATTCAACCAGGAAATTCTGAATCTGTTTTTGTAGGTGCATGTTTTAAGTGTTAGGGAAACCCTAGGCACGCTAAAGAAGAGACCCAGCTCGACAGTTAGAAAAATGGTGGGTGGTCAGGCTTACGTTTAACCCTCACAACTAACCACTATCACGTTTTCAAAATCACCAGTTGTTTACGCTACGTCCCGCCAAAACAAAGGGACGGCGCACATTGTTTTCTAGGAAAGTGGATGCTGGAGATTTGTCGGTAAACCAAATATTTGCCTCTCCCGTTAGACCAGATTTAGATGGAGCTGATTTCACTGCGTTAAGGCTAATTGACTTTTGGTTTTTGTGCTTCCTGCTCCCAGAAGTGGCTAATCCCGGTGACATGCATTTTGCCTGACATCTTTCAAAGCAGACTGTGTTTTTAGCAATAATAAACACTTGGATTTTTCTATATTAATTCATCTGTCGCGCTAGGCTACTTAGCAGGGAGAGGTCTTTGAACTGAACACAAACAGTTAATAACGTTATTTTAATTCACAATACTGATGTAAAATATAGGAGGAATGGGTTCTTAAGTGTACAGCACAGTAACAGCATGGTGCAAAAGTGGAAATAAAAGTGTAATAACATTATAGTCATGTCATAGAAACACATGTAGTTTATTTCATGGTAATGAGGCTGAAGGAAAGTGTAAAAACTGTAAATGACCATGAAACATTGTTAGGGCTTATTCTGTAAAATTCTACGCAGTGTGGCTTTAACCAAGTCTTAAATCTTCTTGAAAAAAGCTTCAAAATAGTGATGTTAATAGGATAAAAACACAGCAAAGAAAAGCATCAAAAGAGCGATAAAAATTCAACAAAAACAGTTACAAAAGCGCAACGAAACAGGTGACAAAAAGTGATGAAAAGCAACAGATGTGACAAAAGAGCACCACAAATACGATGAAAAAGTGACATAACGCAGCAACAACAGTAAGAAAATAAAACATTTGCATTTGGCATTGTTTGTAGATGGATGAAATATATATAAATATTTTTTCCATTTTGGAATAAGGCTGTAACAAAACAAAATGTGGAGAAAGTGAAGGGGTGTTTCCGGTCTGTATATACGGTTTACTATGTGGGAGGGCAAACTCAAAGAGGCACGAAATGACCGACATCTAAAATTCTGACATGAGATAACAAAACTGCATTTATTTGTTTTTGCATTATTCCTCCCTGTGCAGACAGGTTAGCTTTAATCCTGCATTAGAACACAAACTGAGAAATAATTCCTGCAGGCGCTCATGACCAAAACAAACTACGACCTGGTCAAATGAGTCAAACCCGAAAGCTCCGCTCCCTGATCAGGCCCGTTTTATGCCTTTTTTTTGCCCTGACTTTAGTAAGATCGAGAGGAGAGAGACTGGCCCTAATCGGCCGCATTAACGTCATCACGGCTAAACGCTTGCCCCGCCCACTCCGGATCAGGACGCCATGTTCTGATTGGTCGAGTGGACATACCAGGGTAAATTTACGAACCTCCCCTGGGGGGATACGGTCTTACCCCTTCCGCGGCCTCCCGTCGCACCGTGAGCCAAAGCCTAACAAGCTGCGAGAGTTTCCGTCCGCCATAATAAGAGATTGGATTCAAATATGCTGTTTCTGTCATGGCTGGCTATAGGGCGATAGTTATAACTCCGGCAATGTGCATTATAGAATTTAGGAATAACTCCATTGCAAAGTTTTACAAAGACAGTGTGTGGTTGAACCATCCCATTAGTAAAATCGTCTCCATGGAGATGGTAATTCTATTATTACATATAGATTTGACAACAGGTTCTAAAACTGTTGTACACACTGTACAGTATATGCGTGTTATTAGGCGTACTTGGGGTCATCTGCAATTTTATAAGACATCATCTCTTTAAAGGTGCACTATGGAACTTTTTATGTGGAAAAAAAACCTTGACATTTGTGCATATTTCACCTTGTAGTGACTCAGTGGCTTTATGAGTGCAGCATGGCACCTTTGCTTTCCCTCACAGTGGCCTCGATGATGCTGCACATTCAAATGTTTTGGGGGTTTCTGGACCGTTTCTGGTACGAACCACTAAAAGCAATTAGTTTCCCTGAATAGTTTCCCTGACAGTGCATCATAGATGCCACTGTCAGGGAAAGCAAAGGTGCCATGCTGCACTCATAAAGCCACTGCAAGGTCAAATTTGCACAAATATTAAAGGATCTGTATCATGCTATTTTGGCCATTCCAAAGTAAAGTATAGGCATTTATATGATATATTGTACCTCTATCACTATGGAGTACTCATTTTTGAGAGAAATATAAGTATTTTCTGGGGGTATTTTCCCTACCCGGAAGACAAGACGCTTCGATTCAGTTAACTCCGCCCCTCTCTCCGCTCATTCCACATTTACAGTATTATAAATATAAATATCGCTGCAAAAAGTGAAGTTACTTCACATAATGCAGTTATAAGGAGTTGACATGTGCAACACCGTTTCATAAATGGCTAACACACACGCTAACACGCGTTTTGATTAACTTACCGCTCAGCCTGGCCTCCCCATCATCGGTGTTTACGTTATGGCACTCGCGTTGGTTATAAAAGTTAATCCACTTTGATTCTCCAAGGTTCACCAAGCATCCATCAGGTTGGTTGATATAGTCGCTGAATCCCAGAAAGAAATTCCAACTTCTTGCGAGTGCACTCTTCTTTAGGAAGGTTGAATAGTCCTGTTCCTCTCGTAGCCAAACGCGAACCCGTGACATTATCGTTGGGTAAGAAAAAAGAACAGGCGTGTCCAGAGTAGGTTAGAAAGAGCTCAGTCTTCACAAACAAGACTTCTGCTCCGATCCTCTGGGGTGCGTTTGTTTACTCTCCCAGGACAGCACATCGGAGAGTTCCTTTTTTTCTTTTCTTTTTTCTTTCTCTCTTACAACAAAATAATGAAAAAGCTGTTTTATAAATTAAAATCAGGCCGTAAGGCATTACATTACAGACGTAGAGCACTTCCGTTCCTTTGTGACGACACAACTGAACAGCTCAGTGGTTTACCAGGAGAGGGCGGAGCAGCTGCTCAGAGAGCAGGATTCAGGAGGATTACTGAGAACTGCGTGAATGAAGCTAAAAACCGCTCTGGGGGTGTTTTTGATAAGGAAATAGCATAACAACATGGCTAAAAGCTCCAAAAAGTCGATTTTGCATGATATAGCTCCTTTAAGATTTTTTTTCCACTTAAAAGTTACATAGTGCACCTTTAAGTGTTGGGGAGAATACTTTGTGATTGTATATTTAGTTACAGAATTAGAGTATTGTATTTTGGTAACATATTTACCAATAATTAGGACCTCAAAAAGTCTCCTGGCAAACGCTCACACATGTGAATGTTTGTATGGAGGCGTTTTAAATCTGTGTCTCATTTTAGGAGGAAAAACAGGTCGTCATTAAAAAGTTCTTTCTTAATAATGTTGTGCAACATGATGCTAAAATGTAATGAGTACGTGATGTGTTCCATTAAAGCCTCCTTTCTGGCCTGGGTTTGTCTTGATTTCATTTTCTGGTCTTGGCCTGATGGTAATTGAAAGGTCAAACATTTCACGAGGTGGATTTGAAAAGTTCAATAACCAACTGCAAAAATCACACCGCCACAATAATGAACAAAAAAAAGGTAACGCTAATATTTGGTTGTAGCGTCTTTTAGCTTTGATTAAAAAGCCTTAGCAAGACCTTGTAAGGTGCCGCCATAAACCCATTTCTACCTCCCACACAAATCGATTCGAAAGCATTCATTGCGGCTCGTCCTCTTGTCTGTCTGAGTCTCTTCTGGTATTATCGGGAACATAATCTCTGCATTGCTATGGTTAAGGTACCAAATATTGACACATGACACAGCATCCGTTTCATTAAAGGATTACGTTCATTACCTTCTGATTCACAAATCCGCCGAACTTTCCCTTTTTTTGCTCCTGGGGCAGGGGGGGAGTACAAGTGTTCAGACTCAGTCACTGCTTTTGTCCAAACTGTCAAAACCAAAGTGGGCGCTTTTCGTCAGCACAGCGGGGCATTGCTCAAGACTTTGGTGACGCACAAAGTAGAAACGCATTAGTCATCTCGATAACCTTTTTTCAGTATAACTTGTGTATACTAACAAGGACACTCTCAACTTGTTCAGTGCGTCGTTTTTTAAGGTGAGACGCTCCGGGTGAAAACATCGATTTATCCCGCAGGGGTCGATGTTGACATTATTACCCAAATCGAAAAGCTTCTTGAAAAAAGCGGCGTCAAACTCAACAATGAGGTGAAAAGGTGCCAAAAGAACTGACAAAAAAGTGACAAAAACGCAACAAGAAAGTGACAGAAAAGTGACAATGGAAACGAGAAAACGGGCTAATATCAACAGACCACTGCGTGAAAAGACTATAAGGCTTAAATGATCGATACACTGACATGAATATCAATGCTCAGGCACAGGGGAACCACAGAGAGAGTCCTCACACGGTTTGGGACCTCGCTAACCTCGATGTCCCCATATGGAACAATGGAGACACAATCCTCTTTAGGTGCTTCTTGACCTGACCTGCTGTGCCACACTGCTGGGTATAGAAAAGACGCCTGTGCTTAAAGTGAGATTGCAGCAGATAGAGAATCCTCAATTAGTGCTTGTACTTTTTGGGTTAATCCTCCATTTAAAACACACCCCAGGCCTAAAGTCTAGAGTCGGGTTTTTGGAAAAAGGTCTTGATTGTTGGAGGCACAAGTTAAGCCGCCCCAGAAACTAATGACCCCTCGCCCCTCTGGCCCACGGTTCCCTTTACTCGGGCCTTCAGGGCTAATCCCAGAGCACCTTCCCTTCCTCTAAAAAAAACTAAACTAAACTAAACGCTCTTATCTGCCACATGTGTCAGCTCTGTCTTTTGCAGCCTCACTGGTTTCACTTGTTGCGCCAATAAAGTCACAGTAGTAACACAATACAATACATGCCCTGAAACGAGTCCACAGTTTCAAATGTGGAGCGTGTATGATTATTACTTAATGGCAGAGTAAAAAATAAACCGAACTCTCTCTGTGACGTTTTATGCTGTTTGTTTCGGTGTTTTCCATCCACACTCATCCATTCTCAAATATTGACATGTTCGGTATCTACATTTATGTCAGTAATCTACAGCAAAAGTTTCAAAGTGATATCTCTAAATTCCTTGTGTGTGTGTGTGTGTGTAGTATATCTCACCATAAATGTTTTATTATTTGTAGATTTATTGAATGTTGGCTTTTCTGCTCCATTCACATGGTTAGATACATTTTTTAGCACATAGCAACTTCTATTCAAGCAGGAGAGCAGCGTGGGACGTTATGGTGTTGGTCATTTTCCAGATTTCTTTGCCAGCGCGTTGATGGCGGATTTAAAAGTGACATCACTGGTATCACCGACTGCTCATTCTTTCAGCCAGTGCGTGTTGTTTGCCCACCTTGTGCTAATATCCCGCTTCTGTCAGTCAGTCCAAGTTCATCATGTGGACAGTGGAGGATTTAAGACCTACTATAAGCAGGCTCATCTGGGAGGACCCGAAGGTGTTTCCATCCAGTCTAGATTCAGCAACACTAGGAGCCCAAAGAATGAGATCAGCTGACTACCTGAACATCCTGAATGGCCAAGCGCTTCATCTTTGAGTGTGTTTACATGCGCTCGAGAATCCCTTATTCTAGTTATGGACACTTTTTGGGGGACATAGTGTTTATATATCGGGAACTGTTTACATGCACTTTATAAAAAGACACATTTGCATTTTTTTTTACTCACTTTCTGACATGAAACCAGAATTAACTTTAAAAATGTTTAAGTAGAATTTAAAAAATATTCTATTTGCTAAATTCCAGAAGAATGAGAGATAGAGTTTCGCGTATCGGAATATCCCCATTGAAAGGAAGGAAGAACATTAATTTGTGAATGTTCAATCCGCAAGGAATCTTGGTCTTTTGGGTACAGGAAGTACTGTGCACGCAGTGTGGTGAAAGACATGAATATACGGTCTTACCAAGATAGCATATTTGCGTCAGGATGTCAAGACGTTTGGACATGCGTTGCAGTTTGGATCATGATTTCCAAATTGATTACAATGACCATGTACAGTAGGAGTAACTCTGTCTGCTCACGCATGGAAACGGGTTATTCCACATGTTTAAGAAACCTGGAATATTGAGCTTAACCCGAATATTGACGGCAAGTAAACATAGTCATTGTTTGGCTCATCCATCACATCCTGAGCTATGGTGGACAACAACACGGCAGATTGTGGTTCATTCGTTACTTTTACTCATCCTGGGTTTGTCTTTGCCACCGGCTCAGACCAGAGAGCACTGAGGGAAGGTTAAAGTCAGGACTGGAGGGAGAAAGTGGAGATGATAGAGTTAACAGTTTTCTTCCATCGTGAACACACCTGTTCTGACAGTGCCACCTTTAAACGATCGGTGACAGTTTGACATAAATCCACAATACGATGCTTCTTTCCATCCAAAAATATTCAGCTGTACCCTCTTTTATTGATAAAATAATAAACTCATTCTCCTTTTGACTCAATAAATAGGAGCTCTTCGGACTCACTGCCGCAATGTTTGTTTACGATAACCAGCGCATGTGCAAGAAATGGAAAGTTGCGTATAACCGGGAAACTGCATATACATGCCGTGATATCCCAGTTACTGTCGGAGAATCCCAGCCGGTAGGGTGCGCAAAAGTATCTATACCCCCCTGAGTTAAAGGAGCTGTATCATGCTATTTTAGCCATTCCAAAGTAAAGTATAGGCATATATATGATATGTACCTCTATCACTATGTAGTATTCATTTTTGAGAGAAATATAAGTATTTTTGGGGGGTATTTTCCCTACCCGGAAGACAAGACGCTTCGATTCAGTGAACTCCGCCCCTCTCTCCACTCATTCCACATTTGCAGTATTATAAATATAAATATCGCTGCAAAAAGTGAAGTTACTTCACATAATGCAGTTATAAGGAGTTGACATGTGCAACACAGTTTCATAAATGGCTAACACACACGCTAACATGCGTTTTGATTGACTCACCGCTCAGTCTGGACACCCCATGAGATCGCGTTGGTTATAAAAGTTAATCCACTTTGATTCTGGCCAAGGTTCACCAAGCATCCATCAGGTTGGTTGATATAGTCGCTAGCTTAATCCCGGAAAGAAATTCCAACTTCTGGCGAGTGCACTCTTCTTTAGGAAGGTCGAATAGTCCTGTTCCTCTCGTAGCCAAACGCGCATCCGTGGCATTATCGTTCGGTAAGAAAAAAGAACAGGCGGTGTCCAGAGTAGGTTAGAAAGAGCTCAGTCTTCAAAAACAACACTTCTGCTCGGATCCATGGCTCCTCCGGCTGTGGGTGCGCTTGATTAGCGTCGTGGGACAGCACAGACGCGTCGGAGAGTTGCAGTTTTTTTTTTTTTTTTTTTTCAAAAAAAAAACAAAAAAAACAACCTGTTTTATAAATAAAAATCAGGCCATAAGGCATTACATTACAGACGTAGAGCACTTCCGTTCCGCTGTGACAACACAACTGAACAGCTCAGTCGTTTACCAGGAGAGGGCGGAGCAGCTGCTCAGAGAGCAGGATTCAGGAGGATTGCTTAGAACTGTGTGAATGAAGCCAAAAACCGCTCTGGGGGTGTTTTTGATAAGGAAATAGCATAACAACATGACTAAAAACTCAAAAAAGTCATTTTGCATGATATAGGACCTTTAATACTTTCTGGAACCGCCTTTTGCTGCAATTACAGCTGCAAGTCCTTTTGGGGTATGTCTTTACCAGTCCTGCACATTTATTTTTAACTGGAATTTTTACCCATTCTTCAGCTCAAGCTCAGTTAGATTAGATGGAGAGCGCTTGTGAACCGCAGTTTGCAGGTCTTTCCACAGATTCTGGATTGGATTTAGGTCTGGACTTTGACTTGACCTTTCTAACACATGGATAGTTTTTGTTTTCAACCATTCCATTGTTGCCCTTTCTTTATGTCTAGGGTCATTGTCCTGCTGGAAGGAGAACCTCCGCCCCAGTTTCAAGTCTTTTGCAGACTCCAACATGTTTTCGTCCAAGATTGCCGTGTATCTGGCGCCATCCATCTTCCCATCAACTCGAACCATCTTCCTTGTCCCTGCTGAAGAAAAGCACCCCCAGAGCATGATGCTGCCACCACCATGTTTGACAGTGGGGACGGTGTTTTCAGGGTGATGTGCAGTGTTACTTTTACGACAAACGTAGTTTTGCATTTAGGCCAAAAAGTTAAATTTTGGTCTTATCTGACCAAAGCACCTTCTTCCACATGTTTGCTGTATCCCCCATGTGGCTTCTGGAAAACAGAAAACGGGACTTCTTATGGTTTTCTTTTTAAAATGGCTTCTTCTAGCCACTCTTCCATAAAGGCCAGATTTGTGCAGTGTAGACTAATAGTTGTTCTGTGTACAGTTTCCCCCACCTGAGCTGTAGCTCTCTGCAGTTCATCCAGGGTCATCATAGGCTTCTTGGTAACAGCTCTGGTCAGTGTGGTCCTTGTTCGGTCAGTAAGAACAGCCGGGTCTTGGTAGGTCTGCAGTGATGCCACAGTCTTTCCATTCCTGGATGGTGTATTTAACTGTACTTTGAGAGATGTTCAAAGCTTTGGTAATCTTTTTATAACTTAATCCAGCTTTATACTTCTCAATAACTTGTTGTTGGACTTCATGATGCTGTCTGATCCCCAATAGTCTCTTAATAGACCTCTGAGACCATCACAGATCAGCTGTATTTGAAGTGAGATTAGATTACTCACAGGTAGATTCTATTTAGTCATTAGATCAACATGTGATCGTTCAGAAATAATCAGGCAACTTCTGAAGGCAATTGGTTGCACTAAAAGGAAAAGGGGTAGATACTTATGCACGTCCCACTTATCAGATTTTATTCATAAAAAAGTTCAAAATCATGTATGAATTTAATTTCACTTCACAATTGTGTGTCACTTAGTGTGTGTCTTTCACGTAAAACATTTCATTATATATTTATGTTAGTGGACCATAGCGTGGCAAACTGTCAAAAGTTAAAGGGTGGTGGATACTTAAGCAGCCCACTGTATCTGGGTGGTGTTTGGAAAAAAAAAAGCTCTTTTAAATGAATGGATCCCAAAGGTTTAGAAAGGGTTCTGTCACAACCTGCAGTTCAAAGATGAGGAGGAGGAATGTAGATCGACCGCAAAAAGACCAAATATTCCAGTGTCTTCATAGGTTCTCGTTACATGTAAAAGCTGCAAACCCTGTAGTTCATCTCTCTCCAAATACATGTGACTCTTTGTTCCACCACACAGACAGTAGCTACTTCTCCATTAGTTTTCCGCCTCTTCTTCACAAACGCCATCATTAGGGCAGGGCTTCCCCCGCATCGTCGGCCCTTTTATCCGTGGGTTTAACTTTGACTAAGGCCCGCCGTATACCACACACGTACTGTGCACACTCACTGTAGATGCGACCGGGGTGGGCAGGCAGTGACTAGCCCTTATTCTAAAGCACGATACAAGAAAAAAAGCGAACAGACGGGGCCCAGACAGGAGCGGGGTTCCCATCGCCTCCTCCTCTGCTAGCGCGTTTAGAGACAATGGGGCGGAAATGCAGCCAGACGACGCACGCCTTCCAGTTTTATGGGTCTAAACAAACATCGACTTAGATTGATGAACGTGGATTTGCACAAAAACAACAGTCAGGTGAACTTTAGATACGCAGCGTGGCTTAGGCTTGGTTTCTAGGACAGTGTGCAGATGAAAGAATGGGTACATACTGTACTTCGAAGAGCAAAATCAGTTCAACTTACTTTCCATCGACTTTCTCCTGCTGAAATTTAACAAAGCTGACAGTCTTTGGGCCACAGAAACAAAGAGAAAGTGTCATCAGTCACCTCGAGTCTCTCTGTCTCTGTGGTCTGGGTTTTGTTTAGGTCGTCTACTGGACAAACTGAGGGGAGCTAGAGGTTGGCGTGAGACGAAGGACTTGGCCCATTGCCTGTCTTGATTCTTTGTCCTGCTACCTGGGTTTTTCTGCTGACCAAACAAGTAGTGAATGTGTACAACCTGAAGATACAAACGAAAGCCTCTGTGAACTGATATGCCAATGGTCAAACTAAAACCTTAGACATTGTTACATGAACGATAACAACATAGATGCTAGCATGCCTATCAAGAGTCTACGATGAAGTAATGTCGTTTCCTGTTGTCACAGATAAGGTGTGTGCTGGACTAGGGATGTCAAGATTAACCGGGTTTACGATTACCACGATTATAAAAGGACGCGGTAGGTTATTCGTAAGAATTTTAGAAGCCACGGTTTACCGCGGAAAATTTTCACGCTGACGCACGAGTCGCTGCACGCCATAAACAGCGCCTAAACTCACCGGTAGTTGAGCAAGGCAGAAACACGCTCTCCTCTAGTGTTGTATCCACCCAAAAACGATTGAAGTCAGCAGAGTGGGACCTCTTTAGGATCCAAAACATGACCAAGGCGTTGTTGTTGTCGATGGAACATCCGTTATGCAAACCCTGTCGTCAGAAAGTTGCAGCAAAAGGCGCTGATATCGGCTACGTCGAATATAAACAACATCTTGGAGATAATCCGTTGCTGTGAATGTCCAGGTCAAGGTAACGAACTACATACAGTAATTCCAAAAAAACTTGTCCAAATGTTGGGAAATAGCCGCCACAACTGGCCCAGGATGTAAACAAAAAGCTAACGCGCTCCGCTCTGCTTCAGCGTAACAGAAAGGAAAGTGAAACCGCGCACATGTGGAGATGAGCGGTTTAAAAGAGTCTCCTTAGTCATTTTGTAAACACGTTTCATTCTCTGTTCATCAAAACATCTGACATATAATTAAGCAGCAGCATAACTTTTGAGAACATGAACCTATCCTAGCTTGTGGCCTAATAATATATAGTAAAATAATTATGATAATTATGGTCATTATAAAGAAGTAAAGTTGACATTGTTTTGTATTATTCAATGTAGACCTATTTACTTTAATGCAAAACTATCTTAAAGCATTTTTCATTTTTAGAAACAGTGAATGTTTACAAGTTCAAGTATTAAAAAGCTTTTTAAAGACAAAAACTAAAATGATCAGTTCTTTCCTTTCATTCGGTCGATAATCGCGAATAATCGTAAAATCGCAATATTTTCTCTCACAATAATCGTGACTCAAAAATTGAAATCGTGACACCCCTATGCTGGACATAGGTTCATGCTTCGTTAGATAAGAGAGTAATGTGCCAACTGCTTTTGTGTGTTAAGTGAAAATGTATGTCACAAACCGCAGCTTCATGTTTGGTTGACAAGCGACAAGTGAACTTCAACCTAATCCCTTTACCTCCCTTTCGTGTCGGAAACATTCTGTTGTTTTTTATGCTGCTCTAATAAAAAGAACTGCGAATTAAAAGCCAAAACTCCAACACAGAAATGAATAAACGTAAAAGGAGCATGCAGCCTTCTTTTTCTCGGTCCAACCTATGTTTCTTAAATGTTCTCAATTATGAAATTACCACCAATACACGTAATGCCACCTCTCTAAAACCTAGAAATCAGGTTTGAAATCTACGAATCCTGGACTTCGACCTGACCTGAAACAGCCAGAAACATTGCTAAGATCAGACCGAACTTGGACTAATCCATGCAGAAGGACCATAGTAGTCCAATGCTCAGGTCTCAGGTGCGCTGGCTTCCTATCACTCAGAGGGTAGTGTGTTTTCACGGTCTAGCACCAAAGTACATCTCTGACATTCCGTTTCAGTTTTACGCAGCTGAAATCAGGAAAAGCTGCAAGACCGACTTCAACTCTGACATAGCTCAAACCAAGCTCAAAATGTAATTCATTCATGATTATAATGATGTTCTATGGATTGATTTTATTTCCCTTCATGTAAGTTTATGTATCTGTACAGTACTTTGAAGGACCGTGCTCCACACTTGAAACCTTTTCGAACGCTGATCAGTGATTTTCCATACAAGTCGAATGAAAAGATCCATTACACCTGAATGACAGTGACACAAAATGATTGAGTTTTTTATCTTGGACATCAGGCGTGAATCTGTAAACTGTTTATCTTTCCCACGGTGCCGCTGGATCGCTGTTGATGTTGTTAAGTCGGTCGGTTTCCGCGCCATCGCCGTAGCCGCAGTCTTTGAGTGAGCGCCACGGTCCGTGACGCTCTGACAGATGGGGATCAAGTGAAGAGGATCCAAACGCCGTGAAAGTCGGGCTTTATCTCTAATAAGTCCCCACTTTGAAGGCACCTTTGTGAGTAATATTTTTGTCAGCAGATAATCCATGGGCGTATATCAAAGTGACGAGTGTCTGGCCACCCACGAACCAGAAGACTGTACTCTTGTGTCATGGCGTATCTTGTGTCATCGGTGAAATTTATCAGAGTAATCCGCTACTGTCCTAATGATATTTCAACTGTAAGGCGGGATGAGTGTTGCGCAATTAGGGCGTTTGCGGCATAAGGTTCCTTACAATCGAATGATGCTGAAACAGTGGTTGTATAGGTTTTGTTGGTGAATGCTGATGTGAATATTAGGTGATACACGGCCTTTGTAAACACAGTTTCTTTAGATTTTTTTTTAGCTATTTTTCTCCCTTAACAATTAAGGTGCAATGTCAAAGTAAAAAATAGACCAAACTCACCCTTGATGGGATTTATTTAGGACGTTTTGTCAACTCGCGTGTAGAGGTGGGTAATATTGTATACACATAAAATATCGAGATTGCTGTTTGGAAGATATGCAAATGTACAATATCGAGTTTATCTCCAATGTGCTTGTATTTTAATGCCTTTTTACATCTTGGCCAGGGGACTACAGATGAAAAATATCCTTCTGGCTAATTCTGGCTTTTTTTTAACCATGTTTGTTCATGTGTTATATGAAATTGCACTGTCCCCTTTCAAATAAACCAATCTAATCTAATCTAATCTAATCTAATGTCAAATAGGGCAAAAGTTCAAAACATGGGGATAAAATTGGAGGGGGAAGGGAAAGAAAAAGGGGGAATAATTGGGAAGTGTTTTTCCTGCCCCTCTGTAGTTTGTTCAGGACAATTATCTTTTTTTCAATCCAATCCATCTTAATTCTCGATAGTATTAAGATATTCATTTGTCACTGCAACATTGCGGCATGTTTTCCCGTATGCATGACGTGTGTGGTATCAATTCATGGTTCTGTATAGCCCAATATCACAACAGGAGTTGCCTCACAGGGCTGCACCGAATATTAAGGCAATAAAACAGAGCAGTAAATAAGACCATGTAAAGTTCAGGCGAATTAAGTAAATAAGCGGCGGTGGCAGGTGGTGACGAGCTGCGAGGGCGTCCCCTGTCCTTAGACTCTCCAGTACGCCGAGGAGAAAAACTCAAAAACCCAGCCGGAGAAAGGAAAAACCTCGGGGAGAACCACAGAAGGAGAGATCCACTCCCATGGACGGACAGGCTATAGAGACCCAGGGCCGAAGGGAGGCCATGAGAAGACGGCCAAGATCGCAGAACGTCCAGTCCTTGCTGGAGTTTCAGTTCCTCTTGTCCAATCCCTGTAATATGGTCATCTCCTTTGTGGGAGACGGCAGATAAAAAACTCAGCGGGTACTCGCGCGTTATAACAGGGCCATAATTAGGGACAGTTTTTCTCGATATGAGGTTTTCAGTCCACTCTTGCAACATCATCTCCACTTTAGTAGCTCCTACAGACTCCAAACCTTCTAGTCTGGGACTTGAATCTAGTCATGGATCTTTTAATATCTAATTCCTAGTAGGATTTATTGACATGAAAACCAAGGTGGAATTTGAAATAGCTTAGCCCAGGGTCACGAATTAAATTTCACCAAGGTCCAAATGAAAACAAATGGTCAAGCAAAGGTCCGGAACATACGGGGTTAATTCACGGTTAAATCAGGATTTTAAGCCTTTTTAAATCTATTTCTGTGGTTTGAAATAATGCAATCAATTGAATCCTGTTATGGTTTTTTTGCTCTAAAAAATAAGTGTTGGCTCCTAAATAGCAGAGTGCATAGGCTACTGTAGCCTCTGTTATACACAATGCACATAATATATGACAGTGATGTGTTTCTTTGCTCAGTTCAACACACTGAGCCCTGTTTAGTCCTGGCTTAGTCCTGGTTCAGACCTGCTCGGGAAACAACCGCGCTATTTGCGCATTACGACCGCGCGTGCATATTTAATTAGGGCGTCCTCCGCTTTTGTTTTTAGCGAGCCGTATTTCAGTCATTCCGAAACCATTTCTAAAAATTTAAAAAGTATCATGAAGCTAAGATGTAGGACTTTCTCTTTCTGTTGGTCTGGGCTATAGTTTACCGCTCTGCAGTCAGAGAGGGAGTGGGAGGGAGGGAGAGAGAGAGTGCGCAGACGCAGACGCTCATCTGAGGGAATTCACGGTCGGGTCCAAAGTTCGGATACAAGTTCGGGTCCGGAATGGCTGGCGCATGGGTCCGGATCCGGACCGAGGTCCGCCGTTTAGTGACCTCTGGCTTAGCCCCTTGGCTTCACCCACAACCTAAAAGCTTCTTGAAAAAAGCATCAAAATAGTGACAAAAACAAGGATGAAAACGCAACAAAAAAGCAACAAAAGAGCCGTGCCAAAAAAGCACCAATAACACAACAAAAATGTGACGAAAACACAACCGAAAAAAGTGGGGGGAAAAGCCACAAAAGAGCAGCAAAAAAGTGACAAAAACTAAATAAAAACAAAGATGAAAACGCAACAAAAAACTGCGAATAAGTGACAAAAAGCGATGAAAACGAAGACGACAACAATGCGACGCAAAAAGATCCGTTTAGATCTTTCAAATGAGGCACTGGTCTATAGGCTCTAAGAAGCTTTTAGATTTGGGTAAAGTCGAACTGGAGAAAAGGGCAGGGGTCAAGAGGTTAATATGATATTTAATTTAAAATAAATCAAACCTGGCCCTATCATTCCTATTTGGTCGCCGAAAATATAAGCCATTTTTTTCCTCCCTGTTCAACTGCAGCGTCTCGCCTTAAATGAAAAGAAAACCCGAACGTTGTGGCTTCCCTTCTGTGGTCGACCTCCAGCGCTTCAACAGTGGAAGTGGTCAATCCAATCGCGCCGCGGCCTGTTTTCAATCCAACGCATTTGTCCTAATCTTTTGTTAACGCATAATCACATAACGGGGATCAAAGAGGCTTTGCTTTCCCAAAACAAACGGCGAGTTTGCAGACGCTGGGATGTCCCGCGGGGGCCGGGGTACGAGTAAACACGGCGCGCAGACACACGGCAGGAGCGAGGCCCGAGCTGTCGTCGGTCGTTACGGGCTGGTTCACAGACATGGGACAGACCTGTATAAGAACATGAAGCGGGATCATCTCTGAAGCTGCGAGCGCGTCTGTGGGACCTAAGCTGCTGGACGGGAGGCACACATGTGGACACGGTGGATCAGTAGTGGTTGTAAGGAGGAACATTTAATCAAATCTTATTCAGTTTTAGGCCAGTTTGCTCCATTTCACCTGGAAACAACAGAAAAGTCCGACGTTAAAGTGTCTCATTTTTCACTAAATCAACTTTCCTTCACATTTACAGTACCTTGAACTTGTCACTTAAAGACCGTTTGTTTCAAAACAAATTATTTTCTAACACTAAGGACCGGTGTTGGGGGTAACGCGTTTAAATCCGGTTAATGTCCGGTACGGCGTCCGCAATCTTAGAAAGTCATTCAAACCAATGTTGCACACTCACACTGCTCCGCCAAGTCCGGGTCAGGCTACCGAGGCCATCCGGCGGCTACGGAAAGAATCCGCAAGAAGTCTATTTTTGCCGGAGACCGGAGCCCCAACGGATCAAGCTGACGGAAAAACACGAGCCAAACAGGAAGTCAGGTCTCGTGAGAAAAGAAGATCCGGTGTATTTCAAAATAAAATCTGTCCGCTTACTACTTATTTGGTCTTTATCACCTGTACACGCGCGTAACGTCGGAAATGTAAACATTTGTCCATTACCAGTGACACAGGGGCACTAGTGTGTTGCAAAGCATCCACTTCACTGGGGAGAGTCGTTGTTCTGGCAAATACGGCTTTTGTTTACAAAAACTACCTATATATGGGGCTACTTATCACGTGAACTCGCACCAAGAGCGAAACTCACGTGCACTTCTGTTCTCGCGAGGGCCGTTTCTGTGCCTGGCGCAGCGTCTGGCACCGGAGCTGGCGGAGCCACAGTGTCAGCCGGACTCACTGTGAGTGGTAGTTTGGGGCAAACCCGAACCGGATCTTGGTGAAGACCTTATTCTTCCTCTGTAGCCTTTGTCTTGTTTAGTTTTGTTGTACACTTGTTTTTGGCCTGGCTTACATGGTTTAGGCCTGAGATGGCCTTCGTCCTTGGTTTGATATGACTAAATATTTACAGAAATGATAGTCCTACTAAATACCAGTATCAGCTTGCCTATTCAAACAACACAATTCAATGTACAATAGGATAAAGTTGTGCAGAATAAGTTTAATAATTAAGGCCCCTTGTGAAAATGAATTGCCCACCCTGGTCTAACCCGTTACTTAATAACAGAATAGCGCAGTGACATAATAACACTGTAAGGTTCATTACTTTCAGTGTTGTTATGTCGCTGCACTATTCTGTTATTGCTTAAAGAAATTGTAAACTATGATTTGTAGCTGTTGTAGTTGAATTCTTCTTGTTTCTTGATGGACGTGCATTGCAATCATTCTTTGATTCTGTCAGTGCGCAGGACATAATTGTGAAAAGGGCATTCAGGCTAACATGCAATCAGCAGGACTGACACATATCATGTCATAAAAGCGGTTTCACAAAGGCATTAGGCTGGCTGTTGTGTCCCGTATTATGTGTGGTACATATTTCAACTGTTTTCAGGATTTGGGTCCACAAAGAAACCCACACATTTCAAACTGGTTAGCGCTAATACCCCATCATTATATTCAAAATTGCCTTTATTGTTCATCTGAAGAGTCAAAACAGTGGTTACCCAGTCGTCATGGAAACGCAGGTGGAGCGCGGTGAGATGCGAGAGGCGGCTGTTTACCTGGGCTTTACCGTGAGAACACTGACTGGGGCTTTCCCAAAAACACTTTTAGTCTCAATTCAGAGGGATTTGGACAAATTACTTTTCTGTTGTTGTGATTTCGTCTCTTTTGTTGTCTCTTTCTTCATCGCTTTTTTGTCCTTTTTGTCGTGTTGTTCCGGCACATTTTGTTGCTCGTTTGTTGCTTCTTTCCTGCTTTTTTTGGTCACTTTCTTTAGCTTTTTCATCACGTTTTAATCATGTTTTTGTCGCTAGTTTGTTGCTTTTTTGGGGGGGGGGGTCAATTTATCTTAGATTTGGGTAAATGCCAAACTGGACAAAAATGTGCTCAGTTCAGGTGGGGGTTAAGCGGTTAAACCAAAAACAGAACAGCAGCGCGTGTCCAACAGTTCACAAACCGCGGAGTCACAGCAGCTCATACAGACACAGTACAGAGACACCAGGGCTGCTGTCAACGGGCAAACACCGGATCATCTCCACAGCCGCCAAACCACACTGTGGCCGCGCCTGTGCAGTCACAAAGACAAATGCAGCGGTGACTGATGTGGCTATTTGCTCTCTCGCCTCACCGCGAGAAAGTCCCATGCGCAGGTTTCGATTGCCGGACCACGTCAAATCATAATACGGAAATGTCCAGCTGTATCGGTGGAGGACTCAGTTACCGTATTTTCCAGACTATGTGTCGCTCCAGAGTATAAGATGCACCAGCCAAAAATTGCCTAATGAAGAAAAAACAACAGGATGAATAGGCGTACGGTATGCTAACCTAACACATTGATGGTTAGCTACATGAAGCATAAGCAACAAACTAAATAGGTGTCTGGTATGTTAACGTCACATAAACAGTTCAACTATAGCATAAAGAACATACCAAACTCTCCATCTCACTCCAAATCACTAAATCCATTGAAATCTTAATCCTCGGTGTCACTTCTGAACAATCGCCTTGGTGACTACCTGGACACGTAGGCGTAACTGCACCGATGACAAGCCTCTCCCAACAGCAAACAGTAATTTTTCAAGCTCTCATTTGCAAACTCATTCCTTTAGCTGTGGCCAGCTTTTAGCCCGTGATTAGCTTTTTTTGTTTTCTTCATTGCGGTAAGAGTAACCTCCGCTTTCTCGCTTTCTCGCTCACTCCAAACGTTTTTCCTGCTGCAGTGCCCTCTAGCGGCATGTGAAATTATATATTTGAATTAAAAAAAGAGGATCACTGACATCAATCTCAGACGCCTGGGATGATTAGTTAGGTGAGTCCAGTTAAGGGAAAAACTAACGTTCCACATTATTAAGCAGACCATCATTTTCAAGCAATATGGGAAAGAAAAAGGATCTCTGCTGATGAAAAGCGTGAAATAGTTGAATGCCTTGGACTAGGTATGAAAACCTTTGATATTTCATGAAAGATCAAGCTTAATCATCGTACTGTTAAGAGATTTGTGGCTGATTCAGAGCACACACAGGTTTGTGCAGATAAAGGCACAATGAGGACGGTTTCTGCCAGACAAACACATAAGATTACAAAGCAGCAAACAGGTATTTGAAGCTGCTGGTGCCTCTGGAGTCTCCCGAACATCAAGGTGTAGGACCCTCCAGAGGTGCAGTTGTGCATAAACCTTCTATCCGGCCTCCCCTAAACTGTTCATTGAAGCTCACGAGCAGAAACGGCTGCAGTGGCTCAGAAATCCATGAAGACTCATTTTCAAACAGTCTTGTTCACTGATGAGGGCCGTGTAACCCTGGAGGGTCAGATGGATGGAGTAGTGGATGGTTGGTGAATGGCCACCATGTCCCAACAAGGCTGTGACGTCAGCAAGGAGGGGCGGAGTCATGTTTTTGGCCAGAATCATGGGGAGAGAGCTGGTCGGCCCCTTTAGGCTCCCTGAAGGTGTGAAAATGACCTCTGAAAAATATGTGGAGTTTCTGACTGACCACTTTCTTCCATGATACAAAAAGAAGAACTGTGCTTTCCCTAACAAAATCATCTTCATGCATGACAACACACCATGTCCTGCTGTAAAGAATACCTCTGCATCATTGGCTGGTATGGGCATAAAAGGAGAGAAACGCATGATGTGGACCCCATCCTCCCCTGACCTCAACCCTATTGAGAACCTTTGGAGCATCAAGCAAAACATCTATGAGGGTGGGAGGCAGTTTTTATCCAAACAGCAGCTCTGGGAGGCTATTCTGACATCCTGCAAAGAAATCCAAGCAGAAACTCTCCAAAAACTCACAAGTTTAATGGATTTAAGAATTTTGAAGCTGCTATCAAATAAGGGCTTCTATATAACTTGACCTGTTAAGATGTTTTTGATTGAAATAGCTTTTGAGTTCAGTAAATATGACCTCCCAATGCTACAAATTCAACAAATGACAATTTTCAGTTAATTACAACCTTTAAATGTATTGAAACTATGAGTTGCATAATAATATGGAACAGTAGATTTTGAGTTGTTTATTATATTTATTTTTGGAAAAAGAAAATGCTGTTATCACTGGGAGATTTTTTCAATCACATTCATATTATCCTCTAACAGTTAAAGACTTGAAAATTACGCTGAAAATCTTAGAAAAACGTCATTTTCATAATAATTTGGAACGCTGCCAGTCTGACCCGGATCTCCGCTGTTTACTCTCATTTTCTCTCACACCACTTGTAGTTGTTGAAATCTGGAGCAGATCAGACAACCCCAGAACTTGCCACGATCCACTTCGTTTACATTTAGAAATGTTGTTTTGCTAACGCAGGTCTAGAAAAACTGTCCTCCCTAGTCCACACATGACAAAACATAATTGCAAATCCAACTGTGATATTTTTCAGATTGTGCACCTTTAGTTATTAATTTTATTCCAACAGCACTTCTACAGCTACGTTTGAACATGTGCTTTGAACAGTGTCCTCACATGCTGGAATTGTCAAAACAAAGCCTGAGCCCTTTCCTACTTGAGAGATAAAAAAAAATTGCGCAATGTTTCCTATCTTCACCCTCGACTTCGTCTTTATCGTCCAATCAAACATGTCCGTTCTGCCTGAGCGCGGGCAAGCGTGACCGCCACGCGAGAATAAACGCTGTGCGTGTACAATGTTCCCATAGACGTACATCTCTTCGGTAGAACGTGGGCTAAGGTCCGTGTGATTAATGATGGAATTCACTCGAGCTTGTGTTTGGTTATTTTTAGTGTCAGGTTTACAGACGAGCAAAGTGGGAGGTCTTTATGCTGCAATAAAACAAACAGGTAAAAAATAACAGCAACCGGAATGAAAACGGAGGATGCAATGTTACTAAGCAGTTTATCCCACGTACGTCACACGCACTTTTCTGTGGACGTGTAATGAGCTTAGCCTGTTAAAAACCCCAAGACATAAGCACACGAATTACCTGAAGACCTACTTAGTGTTTTGGTCAGGACTACTATCATACACACGGCTGTTTGCAGACATTTACACGCTATTGTTCTGTTGCTATTTAAAGAACATAATGTTAGCCTGTAGGCTAATCACAACTGCTAATAATTAGTGTATAGTACTTCTTATTAAAGCTATTTCTGCTCATGCTAATACACTAGTTAGTGATCATTTGGATCTGTTCATGTAAAAGAGCCGTTCAAAGACTGGCTCATGTGGATTTTGTTTAAGAAGACAGCCAGAAAATCTTATTGTCTTTCACATAATTTGCTTCAAGGTTAGGCATTTTTGATTAAAATGACTAATGCTTACAACAGAGTTAGGTTTAACCTTTAAACGCATGTTATGTGAACATTTTGCTACATTAATGAGAAGACCTACCTGCAAGACAGTCAGGCACCTTTCATTGTGGTTCCTGTTTTGCTTAAGTGATGTTATCGACTATTTGTTCAGTTACTTGTGCCAATGGTACAAAAACACACAGCAAAAAGATTCCTAAGGACAATACGGTATTCAATGCCCATCCGCATTACAGTGATGTCAGGCTAATTTTGATTGATCTTGATAAAAGTGCGGAGAATTAGCAGTGCACATTTGGAATTGTGGTTTTGCCCTAGAATTAAAAAAAGAAGCGATCCTACATGTGCACAGTTAGCGAGTAGGCTAGTCCAGGAAACTTTTCAGAGCTGCTCAGTGTATTTACTATAGCCGTTAGCATTAGCCATCAAACATCACAAATTATGAACGATCAGATGTTTCAGCTGTTGTCAAACCATCAACTACATTTAGGTCAAGCCTTTTAGTAATCATTAATGAATGTTCACACCTTGTAGTTTATAGTTATTTGAGCAGTTTCCATTGTGTTTTACATTCACATCTTTGCACATTATTGCAATTATTTACATTAACATTTCCAAAAATAAAAATAATAAGGATTGAAAGAGAAAAGGAACTACCTCAAAGAGTAGGCCGAGCAAGAAAGCTTATAAGTGCCTACCCCTATTCAACTGCATTTATTTCCAGCTGCAGGCGGTCCCCAATAGGGGTAATAATAACAAAGGTACGAACGATTATTAGTGTTTAAGTTTAACAGCACAACGTCTGTCTTACATAGCTATGGGCAACCAGAGCATGAATGTGCCTGTTAAGTTCAAACAATTAATAGTTAAGTAAATATTTCAACTAATTTTTTCAGATATGGGCACACACACACAACTCGTGTATGTTACCACATCGAAGTGTTACAGTAATTCTGTTGAAGAATTTAAACTTTTTCTGTAAGCATTGACAATTAGAAGATGAGACAAGAAAACTTACATGAAGACATTGAGTTAATGCTTTATAATAAAAGATAATGAAAATATTTCAGATAATAATGAGTTTTTTTTTTTTTTTTTTTTTTTTTTTTTAGCCATTTACAAATACCAAGTTCGGTCATTACTTATACAACAGGTCACCATTCTTTGATTTACTTAATTGGAGTTTATATTTCTCATTGTTTATAATATAGATGCATGTATACATACATGCCTACATGCATGCATACCATTATCACCGTCACCTTAATGACGATGGCAATTGCATTTCCAAAATATCATGCTTCACCTTGCTGTCCTTCCTACTTCCACTGCAATTATCATTAATATTGGTTGTATTTATTGCAGTGGGTTATGATGTTTGCCTTATTCATTAAGCTGCGTTAAAAGCCAGGGTGTAGTGTGGCCCGCTGGTAAGGGCAGTAACCCCCATCAGCGAGCCCTCACCCATGCTGCCCTGACTAGATTGTAAGATGTGAGCCGTTTTGTTTAACCTATACTGAGTGTTTTGATTAAAAAAGACAAAGTTATGACTATTGAAAGGGGTGCCTTCCAACAAGCTTCCATCTCTCGCCAGCCCTGATTCTATTTTTCTTAGTAATTACCAGTGGAAGCAAGCAGTGACAGCAATTTCGCATATCTTCATTCGGTACTTTCGCTCAAGTTCCTGTAATACAAATCAAAATACTTTGGAGTTTGGTGACATTGATTATTCCAGTAATGATGTGGTACTTCGCAAGTGCACAAAAATACAAGAATATTTACTAAAAATGGTAGGGTCACAAGTCTGTTGCATATTTCTCAAACACATTTCTCTTATACAGTCTTTTAAATTGCAGTAGACTAGCAGCATCTTTTAAGTGTTCTTCTAACTTATTCCATTGATTTACACCTCTCCGAGTGATACAAGAACTTTAAGGGTTTGAATGACTATATTGTACTTCAGATTTTGAGAGCCTCTTAGATTGTAACTTCCCTCTCTATTACAAAACATTTGTTGTATGTTGTTTGGGAGCTGATTATTTACAGCTTATAATATGTAACAAAGTATTAAGATTTATCAGGTCATCAAGTTTCATGGTATTTAGATTAGAACAGTATATTTGTATGTTCTCTATACCCAACATTGTGCACAATTCTAATGGCCTTCTTTTGGAGCCTATATAAAGCCAGTAAATGACTATTGTAGGTATTTCCCCAGACCTCCGAACAATAGTGCATGTACGGTAGGATTAAGGAACAGTACAGGGTGAAGAGAGACTTTTGGTCCAGAAAAAATCTACACTTGCCCATTATGCCACATTTTTCGCCCACTTTCCGACGTATATTTGTCTATATGTGGTCTCCAGCTAACCTATGATTAAAGATCACACCCAGAAATGTATATTCCTTTACTGTTCTATTTGAGTGTTTTCAATGTTGATTTTAATTTGAACTTTACTATTCCGTTTGCCAAATAAGATCATTTTTGTTTTCAATATGTTCAGCGATAGTTTGTTCCTATTAAACCACTCTTTGAGTTTATGTAATTCTGTTGTGACCTCTGATATGAGCAGCTGAAGATCTTTGCTGGAGCATAGTATTGTTGTGTCATCTGCAAACAATATAAATTTTAACTTTGTTGAAACTTCACACAGATCATTAATGTACAACAAAAACAATTGAGGTCCTAATATCGACCCTTGGGGGACTCCACATGTTATGTTCCTCCAACCTGATACATGTTCGTCAATTTGTACATACTGTTTTCTTTCGGTCAAATATGACTTCAACCAATTGTTAGCAATCCCTCTAATCCCATTATTTTGTAGTTTATTTAAGAGTATTTTATGATCTATAGTGTCAAAAGCTTTCTGGAGGTCTATGAATATACCCAAAGAATACAGTTTATTGTCATATGGTTAGTGACTTCTTCGGTTAGATTGATTAAGGCGTGTGCCGTTGACCTGTTATTTCTGAACCCATATTGACAGTCACTGAGTAAATTGTATTTGTTTATGAAACTGTCCAGACGAGCAGCAAAAAGTTTTTCCAAAATCTTGGATAATTGAGGAAGTATAGAGATGGGTCTGTAGTTTGTGAACAGATGATTATCCCCACTTTTATAGATTGGAACGACCTTGGCAATCTTCATGAGGTTAGGGAATTCACCAGTTACATATATGTGTTAAAGGCACTGATATATTTTGTATTACTTTTTTAATCATGGTCATGTCAAAGTCGTTCCAATCAGTAGATTTTTATTCTTGAAAGCTTTGACTATTTTAATGACTTCATTTCATTTGTTGCTTTGAGAAAAAAGGAGTGTGCATTTATATTTTTATGTTTAGTAGCGTCATTGTTTGTTTTAGCTATTTTAGATGCCAGGTGTGGCCCGATGTTGACAAAATAATCATTGAACGCATTGACTATGTTCTTCCCTTCTGTAATTTTCTCATCATTTTTAATCATGTAATCTGGGTAACTTGCAGTTTTTGAGTTCTTTGAGATTGCTTGGTTTAAGACTTTCCATAATCCTTTCATGGTGTTTTTATTAGCTTCAATCATATTTCTATAGTAACTTCTTTTACATTTCTTTATTATACTTGTGAGTTTGTTCTTATATTTTTTATATTTAGTTTCAGTTTCCAATGTTTTCTTGCTTATAAATATTTTATATAGGGAGTTTTTCTTTTTACATGCGTTCAATAACCCCCTTGTCATCCATGGGACACATTTATTTGTTTGTGTATATTTGCGCGTTACTAAGGGACAATGTTGATCATGATGCTGTTTGATTGTGTTAACAAAATTTGCATATGCAATATTAACATCTTGTTCTCCGAGGACATTATTCCAATCTTGATCAGACAAACTCTGATTTAAAGCGTTTATCGAACGGTCAGATGTTAATCTTAAATTCTTTACCATAGTATTACTTTTGTTTTTGTTACCTTTTTGTTGTATATCGAATTGTGCGAAAACTGGCAAGTGGTCACTAATGTCGTTAATTAGTATTCCACTTGTCATATTTTTTAGAACGTTTGTGAAGATATTGTCGATCAATGTAGCACCATGTGCATTTATCCTTGTGGGCCGTGTAATTAAGGGGAAAAGTGACAAGCTGTACATTGTGTCCACAAATTTTTCAGTGGGTTTATGCCATTTAGCTTTCAATAGATCAATATTAAAGTCCCCACAAACAAAAATATCTTTCTGGTGGCTATTGGTAAATGTCTTTTCAATATGTTCAATAAAGACGTCAATATCTGCACCCGGTGCTCGGTAGATACAGGAGACTAGTATATTTTTTCTTTTTTCAAGAATTATCTCTATTGTCACCCATTCAAATATATGGTCAACTGCCATTGTCATATTCTCAACCAATTTTACATTAAAATCCTTATGCACATATAGAGCCACTCCACCTAGTTTGTGGTTTCTGTTTTGAGTGAACATTTTATAATCCTCAAGCTCAAAATTCCCAAATTAGTTTTCTTTTATCCACGTTTCAGACAGTGCAATTACAGCAACATTTAAGCTAATTTTATTCAGATACTCTTTTATGTGCTCAAAATTGGCATATAGGCTACGGCAATTTAAATGAACTATTGGAATTTTTTCTGGCTTATCTAATAATGAGATTTGGTTGACATCATAATATTTACAGCTACGGCAAATGTTATTAAAGAAGTGCATGTCAGGGTTCACGTCATTTAGGTGATTTTCTTTGAAGTCTTCGAGTGAAAATATTTGAAGTTCAGATGTTAGTGTTTCACTTGTGTCCTCATTGTCTGATGAGGATGAGTCTGTGGTTATAGTGTCTGTCATGGTGAAGAAATGGGAATGTTTACCTTGTCATCTCATACGTATTTGTCCAGCTCGTTTTCTTCCTTCACCCAAAGAACTTTAGCAACATTAGGATCCCCGTTTAATTTAATGTAGACTTTGCAGTTGAAGGTCCAAGTTCCTTGAATTTTATTTTCCTTGCGTAGCAGTCGGGCTTTTTTGGCAATGTCAGCGTTCTTCTTCGTTAGGTGTTCATTGATATAAACATTCGTTCCTTTCAAATATTTTCCTTGTTTGAGTAAGGCTTGTTTCTTTTTCCTATTTACAAAGCGCAGGATTACTGCTGGTTTCAACTGTTTGTTCTTTCGTGGCAGTGGGTGGCATGCTTCAATATCCTCTTCTTGTATCATTATCCCTTGACTGTTCATATATTTGATTACTTGTTGCTCAGTTGATGCCAGATCCTCATCCTTCAGCGGCTCTCGTCCTCCTCCTGTTGCGACGGCTCTGGCGTAGGAGCGAGGCTTCACCTCAATGCCTGTTATTATGAGGTCGTTCATACGAGTATACTGCTCCAGGTCCGCCAAGCGATGTTCTAAAGCAATGATTTTTTTGTCCTTTTCATCATTTTCCCGTCTAAGTTCTTTTACTTCCTTCGCCAGGTCCATAATAGTCTGTTGTTGTTGTGAAATTTTCTTCATTTCCTCAGTCAAAGCGTTCAGCGAAGTTTTTATTTGTTCCAAATCACCTTCCATTGTTGCGTTGTTTCTCGTCTTCGGTCTCGACATTCGTCCACGTTTGGATGTGCGTCTCCAGCGACTCCAGTTTTGGCAAAAATCAAGTAAACAAAAGCTCGGTTAGCTTGTCGGCTAAATCCAGCTCGTCATGGTTATTGCTTTCTTTGCTGATCGCTGAGAGCGGTGGGCGCCCGAAAAATAATCGTGGCGCATCAAAACATGTCTAGTGCTCACATTACATTTATTATTTTCTACTTGTAAAGAGCTACCTTTGAAGATTTTACTTTAGATATAAATTAGTGTATAAAGGTGACCTCTGCGCTAAAGGCTAGGGCTAGTTTCTGTTTTTTGTGGGGTCGGATACACATCCAATATTCACTAAACATTATCTTATAAGATGTTAATGATGATGATGATGATATAAATGCCATGAAACAGACAAAACATACCTCAGTATTGCGCTCACTCACACACAGCATTAACCGTTGGCTAACAAAATGTACGCATTTGTAGAAACAGATCGGGAGATGACAGTCATATGGCCAAAAGTTATAGTAAACGCCTGTTTTCCCATCTGACTGTTGTGAGTGAGAAAGTTACGGTGGCTGAGCAGATGATACTCCTCACCTTCGCAGTCAGACATTAGCATTAGCCTACGTTAGCCACCAACGTCAGTATGGCGGCTAGTAAAGTTTTTGCCACGTGTTTGCCAAATGCAATAGTTATCGATAAAACCATTATTTTGTGTACCTCATATCTTGGGACATGTCATGTTTTATTTTCATTCCTACATGTTTAGTTCTATTTGCTCATGTTAACTGAGAACACTTTTTTAAAACATGATCTTGATTTCTTTGCATTATCAATATAGGCCTATACGAAGAATACGCCCAAAGGTGACTCCGATATCTTGAACCGAAGTTTCCCGTCTCTGTTGTGAGCGTTTGAAGTTGGCCGTTTATCTTTGAACTGCACTTAGCATTTATCCCGGGCGAGAGCGTCTTTCAAACAGCCTCTCAGGCCGCACTCAGAGGATGAAGAATCGCCTCGTCTCCTGCCCCGCGGCCCCGGCGCTGCCCCCGCTAATCCTCACACACTCCAGACACGGCCCGTTATGCATTCTCCATGAGCGAGGGGTCCGCAGACAGCCGCCTAACTGGCCCCCGCGGGACGTCCCCGACAAGAGGGGGGGGCCATCCTTCAAACCTGTTCAAACCCCAGGAGCATCCTCACCAAAGGCTCACGGTTACACTGCAAAACTGACATGAAGGAGAGGGACATGGGTTCAGATGTTAATCTTAATTATTGGACAGAGTTTAGCCTGAGAAAATAATCTGACAGTAGGTTATTGTGTTCTTCTAGATGCTGCTAAAAGAGCCGTGTAGTTTTTATATAAATGTTAAGGCTTAAAAATACAAACACAGTGAGTGCTCTGCGCCCCGAGAGACAAGTTTGAAAATTTCAGCGGAATTTGAGAATTTACTCAAGACAAGAGTTAATAGCGAGTGTAAAGCGGAAAAATTTGCATGTGCTTTTTTGTAGCCGTGTTGCACCTGACTAAACATTTGAAATTGAGTGCATCATAATCAGATAAAGGGGGGGCCTGACTACAGCATGCGTAGGGGGGGGGGCTTCAAGGAAAAAAGGTTGGGCCCTAGAGGCCATAAGCGCCACTGCAGGTGTTGTAGCATGTTGCAGGGTTTTTTGCTCATTAATTGTCCATGAGAGTAAATATTACGCTGACAAAAAAGACAACCCACTACCCAACAACACTATGGGGATCGTTTTTTTTCACTCAAACTTGGCTGTAAATACTGCTAAAGTGGCGCTAGCCACAGTTAGCTTTGCCCGTTAGCCTGTTAGCTTCTTCTTCGTGATTCTATTAGTGTGTATTGCGCCTCCGACCTGGAGGCAGGCAGGTTGCAAGGGGGTTTTCTGGCCAGAGACACCAGGGAGAAAGACCCCCCAATCATCTCATTAACACTTGTATTACCCCCAGAGGGACTACGGGAAGGATTTATTAAGGTAAACAAGTTACTTTAAAAAAAAAAAAATATATATATATATATATATATTTAACCTTTATTTACCCAGGAAAGTCCCATTGAGATTAAAAACCTCTTTTTCAAAGGAGTCCTGGCCAAGAGGCAGCAAAAGATACAGTTATACAGAATTACATAGGCCTATACATTACATACTCATTATAAAAAAAACATTTACAAGAGGTCGACTCAAGTGTTCTCAATCTGGACTTAAATACATTCAATAGAATAAGTTCAGTTATTTTAAGTGAAAGCAAACAGTAAGCACCAACACTCCTCCATGAGATGAATTTACAGATGTAGGAGGGCAGTAGACCAAGCATGGCCTTATAAATAAAGGTATACCAATGACCCAGCCTCCTTAAGGACAAAGAAAGCCATCCCATCGGAGAATACAGTTCACAATGATGGGTCAAGGCCCTACAGCTGGTAATGAACCTCAGAGAAGCCTGATATACAGTGTCAAGCTTATGTAGACATTGAGCAGACGCATTCATGTACAACAGGTCTCCATAGTCTAAAATAGATAAAAAATGTTGCAGTGACAAGGCGCTTTTATGCCTTAAAAGAAAAACAAAATTTATTTCGAAAGAAAAAGGAGATTGTCTATGTGGGGCTTGAAAGTCAGGGAGTCATCAAGCAAAATACCGAGGTATTTGTAAGTGTGAACCACTTCTATGACATTTCCCTCAAGAGTGGACACTAAGGGATCGTTTGAGGAACCTTCTTAGTGTTTGAAAACAACATTAGTTTGGTCTTTTCAGCATTGAGGACCGGTTTTAGCTGCAGAAGTGTGTGCTGGACCACATCAAAAGCTTTCTGCAGAGATTCTACAGCTTTAGCAGGGTTCAAACCAAAACAGTAAATGATTGTGTCATCAGCGTAAAAATGCATATTAGCGTCAGACACATTTTGTCCTAATTCATTAATATACATAATGAACAGGAGGGGTCCTAATATTGAACCCTGTGGCACCCCTTAAGGACATTCAAACACAGACCGTCACATTTAATACACTGGCTCCTGTCACTCAAATAATTTGCGAACCAGGAAACAACAACAGTCCCAGACAAAGAAGCCTATGCTTTAAAATAGCATGGTCCACAGTGTCAAAAGCCTTTGACAGATCAATAAAAAGGGAAGCACAATATTGCTTTTTATCAAGAGCAACAAGTAAGTCATTTATCACTTTTGTAGCAGCCGTGATGGTGCTGTGCTTTTTCCTGAAGCCGGATTGCAATTTAGAAAGAAGCTCGTTAGAGTGTAGGAACTCTTTGAGTTGATCACAAACAAGAGATTCAAGAACTTTTGACAATACACACAAATTTGATATTGGCCTGTAATTAGTTAAAACAGCTCCTTTTAATGAAGGGGTAACAAAAGCAGACTTCCAAACAAGTGGGATTTCTTTGTTTTGGATTGAAAGATTAAAAAGGATCGTAAGAGGTTGTGCTACATAATCAGCTGCTATTTTCAAGAAGTAGGGCTCTATCAAGTCTGGTCCGGGGGGTTTCCTGTGATCTAATGCTTTGAGAGCTTTATGCACTTCCTGCACAGTAAAAGGAACAAAATTTAAAAACTCTTCAGAAGACATTGGAGGTTCTGTGCAGGGAGTCACAGGGGCTACTTAGTTCTTCTTTAACTTTAACCTGATTTCGCATATCTTCTTTTGTAAGGGGCATTGAGTTGCCTTGTGTATGAAATGCACGGTATGAGAGAACTTCAGGGACGATTTGGTGTCTGCTCCATGTATTTTCTCTATAGCTGTTAGCATTAGCCTTCAAACATCGCAAATTATGAACAATCGAGCTGTTGAGATGATGTCAACCATCAATCACATTTAGGTCAAAGCCTAGTTAGAAATGATCAACGAATGTACAGACCTTTTGAGATTTTACTTAAGATACATATTAGTGTATAAAAGTGTCCTGAGCCAAATGCTAACTCAAATTTACTTAGGTTTTTGTTTTTTGCAGGATTGGATACATGTCCAATAGCCACTAAACGTAATCTTATAATACGTTAATGATATAGTAACCACAGAAATTACATTTTATTTATTTATTTATTTATTTAAGTAGGGACAGTACATATTAATGAACATATAAAATATGTAAATATGTCAGATTTTAGCCATAGGCTAATTTCCATCTGTTGTCCCTAGACAGGCTGATGTGAACTTCACATTGAACATTTAACAATGACACACAACAAAGTCACAAGACAGTACAGGAACAGAACGACTGCAGGACAAGGAACAATGGGACCACAAGATACACATTCAAATATACTGTACAAAGAACATTAGGGATCTCAGGCAAATAAAATGACAAAAGACTGGACAGGACAGAGGACAGGGAGGACAGGGAAGGGTGAGGCCATGAAACAGACAAAACATACCCTGCCATAGTTTAGTATTGCGCCTCGCTTCCCTATTCATTTGAATGGAGATAGAACATTCAATTTAAACGGTTCTGGGATGCGATGGGTGATGAAATGTGTGCATTTGGGTAGACAACATTAAAGCTAAAACCTTTGTCAGGACTCTAGACTTTTTGTTACTTTGTGTTGCTTGTATTACGGGTCTGATACAGAGGAAATAAATGTGTGGAAAGACCCACACGTGTGATCGCTTTGACATTTATCACTTCACAAACACTGGCTAATTTCATTTGGATATTAAACCGTGAATATGAGGCCAATTGTTGTCAAATAAAAAGTGACGGAAGGGTGCAAAATGCTGTTACATGTCGGACTTCTCATACAAGACGGACAGCAGAAGTTCTCCGACGACTCCACCATTGTGGGCTGTGTGTATGAAGGGAACGACCTGGAGGACTGGACTTTGTGAACACCAGTAAGACGAAGGAGATGGTGATCGACTTCAGGAGGAAGTCACTACCGCACACACCGCTGAACATCCAGGGGGAGGACATTGAGGAGGTGGACAGTTTCAAGTACCTGGGTGTTCACCTCAACAATAAACTGGACTGGTCCCACAACACCAACAGCCTGTACAAGAAGGGCCAAAGTCGCCTCCACCTTCTGAGGAAACTGAGGTCCTTCAGAGTGAGCAGGCCTCTGCTCAGGACTTTTTATGACTCTGTGGTAGCCTCTGCTGTCCACTACGCTGCCGTGTGCTGGGCCCCGGGCAGCACAGAGCGGGACAAGAACAGACTGAACAAGCTGGTCAGGAGGGCCAGCTCCGTCCTGGGCTGCCCTGTAAAGTAACATGTGCAATAACCCCTCTGCAGAATACATGCAATAATCTCTGTATTCACATCACTTACCTGTGTCACTTTATCAACCACATGCACAATGATATAAACCTGCACTGCTAATACTGACTAACATTTTTTGTTATAGTCTGTTTACTCTATTATTTACTGTTTATACTTTTTTGTCCCCACAAAGTTAATTTTTATGTTCCATTTTTCCTGCCTATCTGCACACCCTGAGTGTTTCTGAGAGCTGAATGTAACAAGTAAATTGTGAGATCAATAAAGCTTACCTTATCTTATCTTATCTTATCTTATCTTATCTTATTGAGGAGGCGTTTAAGCTAAATACAGTAATCCAAGTGTTGCCTTTTTGCAGTGCAGTCCGTCCCTTCGCCACAGCATCATGGATATGTATGACAGAGGCAGAGACAGCTGTGATTTCCCCAAAGGCTGCAGCTCCAAGTCCTCACTCGTGGGGAGGTAGGGGGGGGGGGATTTGTACGGCCCTTTGTTTAACACAGATGTCAGATCCGAAATCGGCGGTGGCTTCGGACAGAGATGTTGCCTGTGATTGACAGGAGAGGGTGCGCGCGTCAGGAGCCCTGCGTGTCTCTGGAATGATAAAGCGGAGCGCGCCGGTGCTAATGGAGGCAGGCGTTCGCGCTGGAGAGGTGCCGCGAGGTCAATAGGGTCTTCCGTTCTGAATCTGTCGCCGCCTGACAAGAGGGAGAGTATAGGGAGCATGTTGGGAATATCTAAACAGACAGGGTAATGACAGGAAGTGTAAACGGCGTATACGTTGAACTCTTGGGAGATACAAGGAAGAAGATTTGTCACAGTTAGTGTTGTCAGTCGAAGTGCTCCTAAGGTATTATTACGCCTCACAATATAGTTCCCCTTTTTATCCGCTTAGAAAATTGACATGTTTAATTTTGTGTAACTCGTGTAACTTTTCACGTAACTGTTTTTAAATAGGGGAAACGTGAAAGAGCTTGGTCGTTTCTAACTTCACCCCAGTTTGGAGCTATGAATATGCTGGGAGAGGCAAAATGCTAACAATGTCTTTGGTCTATTTGCGTGACTGAGCGCACGCGTAAAGACCAGACAGTTACGCATCAACTCGTCTAAGCTCAGGTAAGAACATATCTCAGTATGGAAAAACAGTGGCCTGTTCCTTTAATGTAATGTACTTTGAGGGTCATTGACCAAACATTTGCTCATGTGTAAAACAAGTACAACTTGCCAAAGTGGATCAGCAGCAGACTTATTTGTCTTTTTTTTCTTTCTCACGCAGCTTTCTCTAATTGAAATTTCAGATATGGGGCCCTAATACAGTAATACATGCAATTCCAAATGGGGAATGCGGCGCAACATTTCCTCAAATAGCCGCGTATATTTTCTAAATTGCACTTGCCATTTAGCACCTGTCTTGCCTCTTGATAAATGATCCCCTTAGTCTGAGTTCCACAACCTTCCAAAGTCCACTTACCACCTAAGACCCAAATCTTAGCAAGAAACAAACAAAAAGACAGTTAATCTTGAACAAGTGCAACTCAATGCAGTGACAATGACGACATGCAGGGTCCTGCAGTCTGTGGGAAAAGCCACAGTTTGGAGAGCTGTAACGGCTGGATGACTACTCCCGACAAACGGTTTTCTGCACCGCACAAAACTTTTTCGACCTGTCACCCACTTCCCTCCGCCTCGGCAACGAGGAACTGCCCTCTAATGAACTGTCAAAAGAAAACATAAACTTGTTGATCTAATCTTCCAAACAGGCGAAGCATACGCGTCAGAATATTCAACGCCCAGAGGAAGTGGAGGAGGCCGACGCCATGATTGGCAGCGGCTATAACAAAGCACCTGTCCGCGCCGAGACGGATAGACATACAAACATGCAAATAAATCGGGGAAAATGCCCTATTGTTTTCCCCTCTCAAATGAGGCAGAGCGGGGAGGACGGCGCTTTGCCCTTGCCCTCTCTAACCCGCCAAATTGGTCCAAAGCGGCGAGCAAACAGCATAACAAAACGGGCAAATTATGCATTGGGAAAAAAAGAGGGGGAACCGCCGGCGACACGGAAGCTAAAGCCAGGAGGAGGTAGGTAGCTTGTTAGCGAGACGCGCACCTCCGTTGTCCTTCCTCACCTCTCCTCCTCGCTCCTATACGTCCTAAATTGGTTGTTCCACCTGGCCCCGGTTCATGCATATGCAATCGAGCCAAATCCCCCAAGACCTCGGGCGGGGAGGCAAACGCGGCGCCCGGGCTCACCTAACAAAAGCAATTTGGCGAGGTCCGGGTCAGATATAGTCCAGGCTCGTTTTCCCCCACGCGCCGCCCAATTGTTCTAATCAGGTTTGGATGTGTGCGCACGGGGCTCCGAGGCTCCTGAAGGCGGCCCGGGCTCCACAGCCATTATAAAGGGGGGGGGGGGGGAGACGGCATGACAGACAGGAGAGCGGATGGGTCAATTAGAAAGACGAGGCGAAGTTTGGAAAGAGAGAGAAAGCTCTGGAGGAGGAGAGACGGGGAAGTGTCCGGAGGCACACACAAAAACACTTGTTAAACGGAACAACTCGACAGGTCCAACCCGTGTGACAGATCTATATTCGCTTGGGAAAGGGTAACGATACGGTTGTCAAAATAAGCGCCGGGAGAGATGGAAGAATTTCTCAAAAGTGGCATCCAGAGAGGGCTTGCGTAAAAGTAACTGCAATTGTTACTCAAGGCCATCAAGACTTTAGAAATTCATCAAACTTAGGTTGTTTTTCAGGTTTCGACGTGGATTACAAACTTCGCACCCAGTTGGGACATGATCTAGTCCAATCTAGGTCTTTTTCGGCCCGTTTCTAAAGTGGTACTTGTGTAAAAAGTTGAAGATATTGCACCGTCCTGTATCTATGGGAACTTAGTCTAAAACCCTCCAACCCTGTAGTTTAGACATGTACAGTTACACTCTGAATCTTCAATTTGTTTAGGGGCTCATGCGTCAGTCTTCACTCAAGTGTTAATGCTGATGGTTACGTCTAAAAGGTGCACAAGGAACGGAATCTTGATTAGAAACACAAATTGAAAGTCTTTTCTCCAAAACTGTGCCGCCCCAAGATAATCCCATTGCATATTTCTGTTGTGTTGGTAAAAGTGGACCCACTTACCATTTTAAGTGGCTTGCGAACGTTCTCCAGGATACATTATTTCAATATTTATCTAATGTGAACATATAGAAAGGTTTGCATCTGTAGAAATGACTGTTGTTTGGTTCATGATTTCAGCTTTATAGGTGTCTCTAAAGTTCATTCAACATTAAATCGTGGGGGAAATACAGTATTTCATATGATGTATAATAAATAGGGCCGGGACTTTTTTCGATTAATCGAAATTAATCACACTTTGCTTTCCACACTTCAGTTTCCTTTTTTCCTGCAGATGCACAATTAATGGCAATATTGCACTGGTCTGTTTTATTTATTGGTTTATTTGGTAGGGACAGTGCAAGTTAATGAACAAGCCACACCGGATTGTAGCCCTGGGCTAATTTCCATCCGTCGTCCCTAATGCGCACTCTCAAACATCCTGACCTATTGTACATGTTTTTAGTGGTAGGGGAAACCGGAGTACCCGGAGGAAACCTACGCAGACACGGGGTGAACATGCAAACTCCACACAGAAAGGCCCCGTCCAGGTGGGAATCGAACCTGGACCTTCTAGCTGTGAAGCACGAGCTCTAACCGCTGTACTAACGTGCCGTGTTGGACTTGGTTGAACAAAAATAAACAATATTTTGTTGCTTAAGCTTATGTATTCAGTCATTATTCAATGGTATACTAAAAATCCTTATGAAAAAACTTACTTCTCACTGTTCTCAGGTCAAATATTTATATGCGATTAATTTCGATTAATTAATCACAAAGCCTATAATTAATTAGATTAATTGTTTTAATCGAGTCCCCGAGGTAGAGTGAACTGGCTCGGCGACTGACTACAGTTTCACAAACGCCTCTTTTAATTAAGTGCCGCTTTATTATTGTGGTTGAATTTCTCCTCTGAATTAGCACACGACACTCTGATGGCGTCAATGAGTTTCTGTAATGAAAGTTTGTCACGCCGTGCCACAATTATGAAACGTTACCGCTGCATTCCACACAGGAACATGGTGCATGCTTTTCTTATGCCAAATTTTTTTTCATCAAAATGATTAATGATTTATGGATGATCATTTTGTGCACACTCTCCCTCCAACCTTTAATCACAGTGTCACAGGAGGAAATGAGTGACGTGCAGTCAATTGTTGTTCAGTAAATCAACTTCAGCACCTAGAGAGATACTGTATGTCAAGGATGTTATAAAGGGAGAGAACAGGTTTTTTTTTTTTAGAAAATATCTCTCCTTGGGCCAAGACTCTGGTTCTGCTGCTACACTGGAAATTTTACTTTAATACTCTCCAGAGGGTTGAATTGTAAAGGCCGGATATTTTAGGGCTATACCGCCTTTGCTCTGCCCGATCCTGTCAGATCTTGAAGCTAAGCAGGAAGGGCCTGGTCGGTTCTTGGATGGAGACCGTTTACCTTTTGCGTTCTATATTACGCATAAGGCGAGTGACCGTTCGTTAATTTCGGAGTGAGATTGTGTTGGTTAATGATTTAAAATGTGGAATAAACTGGAGATGGAGATGAAACGATGTCCTAACATCAACCTGTTCAAACTAAAGAGCTTTGAAAAATATAGTGAAGAAGAAACGAGTCGTCACTAGGGGGAGCAGAAGGATCAATACATCTTATGGTGGTTCCCAGAGTCAATAATAAACACGGTGAGGCTGCGTTTCAGTTTCATGCAGCTAAAACCTGGAACAGTCTTCATGAGGATGTGAGACAGGCCTCAACTCTGACAATGTTCAAATTTTACCCGTGCATATGAAAACTGAAAGTATTTTATCTGCACTCTTGACTTTTACTGTCATTGATTAACTTTATGTTGATGTTTTATTGATTGATTTGATCTGTTTTCTTGTAATTTTATGCAACTGTGAAGCACTTTGAATTGCCTTGTGTATGAATTGTGCTCTACAAATAAACTTGCCTTGCCTTGCCTTGCCTTATTAATGTGGGAAGAGTGTTGTTGCTCTGAACGGTTGTCATTCTATTGCTCAAAACTTCAATTGAGAATTAGGGTAGAGTCTTTTAATGCACCACACAGCATAGGAACATCATCTACAAAATCAGCTGTTAGGGCGGCTGGGTGGGGGTTAGTGGATGGGGAGCTCCTCTCCTCTTCATTATTTCAATATGTATCTAATATGAACATATAGAAAGGTTTGAATCTGTAGAAATGACTGCCGTTTGGTTCATGATTTCAGCTTTATAGGTGTCTCTAAAGTTCATGCAACAGTAAATCGTGGGGAAAATACAGTATTTCACATGATGTATTTCAACCTGAAAAGACTCTCAGAGACTTGATGCGTTAGAAAGTTTTATTGAACTTTATTGAGATTGGGGCTCAGACCCCGGCGGAAGATGGCTGAACAATACGGACTGCCTGGTGTTGATGATGATGGCCAGCATCTTCCCCCGGAGCCTGGACCTGGTGGTGGTATAACGGGACCCGATGCGCGTAGACGTGACGGGCAAAGCCTGGGAGGAGGAGGGGCGGAGGAGGGTCGCTGCACGCTGTGAAACTCCGAGTGATTGACCGGGGAGCTTATGAAGGGGATCCTGGACTGTGAATGGCTGAGCGGGACAGCGCTGCGCTGATTGCTGATGCGAAAGCGCGCTTGCAATGGGCCGTGATTGAATGCTGGTGAAGCAGCCGTGAAAGATGAGTGAAAGCTGCAGGTACGTCTCCAGGTTGAATTTGCGCTCAAGCTTCATAATACATTTTTTACAGAATATTGAGGTCGACATCGACCCTGAAAATACGTTTTTTACGAGAGCTATTAATGAATGTCACTATTATGCAGAGGATATTTACATTGGAAAATTGAAGAATGTGAATGCCTTTTCTGTAATCCACTTTAATAGTCAAAGCCTTTATGCAAACTTTGACCACATCAAGAGCTACTTAAATCAGTTTTCAAAACCTTTCAATGTAATTTTCAGTCATTATTCAATGGTATACTAAAAATCCTTATGAAAAAACTTACTTCTCACTGTTCTCAGGTCAAATATTTATATGCGATTAATTTCGATTAATTAATCACAAAGCCTGTAATTAATTAGATTATTTTTTTTTAGAAAGGTATCTATGGGAAACATGGGAAACATGGATTCATAATGACAGGGAAATGGAGTTCTCTATTGACGGTTATGAGTTTATAAGCATGAACAGAGGAAATAAGCATGGTGGGGGCGTAGCTTTGTTTATAGACTCAAATTATAACTACACAGTGATTGAAAATAAGACTATGGTGGTTGATGATATACTTGAATGCCTTAGTGTGGAAATTGCAAGGTTTAAAAAGAAAAATATGATTGTAAATTGTATTTATAGAACACCTGGGTCTAATATAGAGGTTTTTTCTAATTGGATGGAGGAGCACTTTTCAAGCTCCAATCATAAAGTCATGTTTGTGGGGGGAGATTTTAACATCGATCTGTTAAACCCATATAAACATAAAAAGACTGACGAATTTATCAACACTTTATTTAGTATAGGTCTGTTTCCCTTAATTACCAAACCTAGTAGAATTACAACTCATAGTGCCACTTTAATTGATCATATTTTTTCTAATGAAATGGAAAATGATACTGTCTGCAGACTAATGATAAATGATATCAGTGATCACCTTCCAGTTTTTGTATTGTACAAAAATGAAAACAAAACAAAAAATGAACAAGAAAACTTGTATTGGTTTAGAAGGGTAAAAAGAGAGATAGCTATTGATGCATTTAAAAAGGAACTATTAACGCAAGACTGGAGTATTGTATACAGAGAGAATGACACTAATAAGGCATATGAGTTTGTGCAAAAATTTCAAAAAGTTTATGATAAAAATTGCCCAATACAAAAATACTGTAAAAACAGAAAGTGCAAAGAAAACCCATGAATGTCTAAGGGATTGTTAAATGCATGCAAGAAAAAAAATCACTTTACAAAAAATTTATAAATAATAGAACAAAAGAAGCTGACGATAAATATAAGAAATATAAAAATAAACTAACAAGTATCATTAGAAAATGTAAACAGGATTATTATAATGTGTTGTTTGATAGCAGTAAGAATAATATTAAAGGCCTATGGAACATCTTACATAGTACAATTAGAAATAAACCAAGGATGATCAATTATCCACAATATTTCAAAGACGAGGATAAAACTATAAAGGATATGAATGAAGTAGTCAATACTTTTAATACATTTTTTGTAGATGTTGGCCCAAATCTTGCTGCAAAAATTGTAAACATTGAGAAATATAATTGCGAGCTGATTGACACAAATCCTATGTCCATGTTCCTCAAACCTGTTGAGGATTCTGGATATTGTAAGAGGATGTAAAAATAAAACATCGACAGATTACTATGACATGGATATGAAAAATTTAAAAACTGTTATTGAAAGTATCTCTAAGCCGTTAACATACATCTGTAACTTATCATTGCAAACTGGACAATTTCCTGAAAGTATGAAAGTAGCAAAAGTGATTCCTCTGTTCAAGGCAGGAGATAAACATCTCTTCACAAACTACAGGCCTGTTTCCCTTTTACCGCAATTCTCAAAAATCTTAGGGAAGGTTTTTAACTCTAGACTTGACAGCTTTATTGAAAGAAACAAATTACTCTCTGATAATCAGTTTGGTTTTAGGAGTAAACACTCAACCTCACACGCGCTCTTATAATTGAAATAAGTAAGGGATAATGCACGACGAGGTGTCCATTATCAGAAATAACTGGACTCCGCGGAGGCGTTGCTTCATGCTTATACCATGGTCCGGCAAACTGAAACTGTTCATTGGGGCCTGTTTGCTTATTTTTTTAAGTCCTGGGCAGGAGTTATTTCCCTTTTTAATCAGTTTTACCTGAAACTAGTTCCATCTAAATTGTTTACCGTTACTATGGAAACAGCTGCAGTGGAGTGATATAGAATGTGATTTAACTGTTTTTTTAACTGGTGTACATTATCACTTTTTAATGGACACCTTCCAGCCAATCAGAAATGAGTATTCACACAGACCATGGTATAAGAAAATAGATAATAAGAAATATGCAATCGGGTTATTTATTGACCTGAGTAAAATGTTTGATACAATAAAGTATGATATACTAATTAATAAACTAGAACATTATGGGAAACAATGTGTGAAAATAGGAGATTATCAGTCAAGTTTCAAGTCTAGAAAGTGTGTGTGGTTTACCTCAAGGTTCCATTTTGGGTCCAAAATTGTTTAATATGTATATAAATGACATTTGTAAAACTTCTCAAATACTTAAATTCATTTTGTGAATGTGAAGGTTCCAAGAACGTACTGGTCGTTATGATTTACGTGATGAATTAAACTTTAGGACTCAGAAACATAGCACAACTTTGAAAGGTTTCAGCCCTACAATTAAAGGTGTGCATTTGTGGAATAAACTGGAAATGGAGTTGAAACGATGTCCAAACATCAACCTGTTCAAATATAAATACAAACAAAAGACTTTTGAAAAGTACAGAGAAGAAGAAATGAGTTGCCACTAATCAGTTTATCAATTTACATTTGATTATCTAAAGCAGAGTGTTTGGAACTGCTTGGAACGGCTGTCATTTCTATTGCTCAAAATAAAATAAAGAAAAGAGAATTACGCTAGGCGAACTATGACTTCGTTCTGTTAATTATATGAACAGTTCAAACAGTGGTTGTGAGTTTGGTCTGTGTTAATAAGCTGTTCTGAAAGGTAACAAGTTCTTCTTTTCAGTCAATGAGACTAATCACAAAATGATGTGGCTAAATGTATGACTGAACATGTAAACTTATTTTCTTATTATTGCTGTGGAAACTGAAGCTTCAGAGGTCGTAATGTAATTTTAGACATAAAATCTTCTTAACGTAAAATGCCATTACGTCATCAGAGTACGTCATCTTGCCAACCATGACCACACTGTGCACCTCATCCTTTTTTGCTATTGTTCCTTGTTGTTGTTTTGTTCCCTTTTACACTAATTGTACTATTGTGAAATGAAATGTTTTATCATATTGAGTTGGGGGTAGGCGCTCATAAGTGTCTTGCTTCGGCCCACTCCTTTTGAGCAAAATGTATGCTCAAATAAATAAATACAATTCTTATTTGGGTCTTCTCTGGGTAATCCTAGGATTATTGAGTTGCCTTGTGTACGAAATGCGCGGTATAAATAAACCTGCCTTGCCTTGCCATTATGGTGGGTCCTGACAGCATCCCAGTTGAGAACCACAGTTTTAGAAAAGTCATTCTGAGTAACTGCGTTCAGGTTCAGTCACTCTTTCATTTGAGGATAGTTAGAATACAGCGAGGATGCAAGACAATAGAGATCACATGAGTTTTCTGTTGTTCAGAGTTGTTTTTAATAACAATAATAATGCCTTACACTTGTATTGCGCTTTACAAGCCTGTATTACCAAGTTTCTCAAAGCCCTACACTGTCGTCATTATTCATTCACTCCATACTCGGTGGTGGTAAGCTACTGCTGTAGCCACAGCTGCCCTGGGGTAGACTGACGGAAGCGAGGCAACCAGTCTGCGCCATCGGCCCCTCCGACCACCACCTACCACTCACTCACTCACTACATTCACTAGACTTCCTGGTGTTACCAAACGGTCTCCCATCCAAGTACTAACCAGGCCCTTCCTGCTTAGCTTCCAAGATCTGACGGGATTGGGCAGAGCAAAGGCGGGATGGCCACACATGTTTTTAGCAGTTAGCTAGCGTGAACTGGCTCGGCGACTGGCTACAGTTTCACAAAGGCCTCTTTTAATCCAAGTGACACGTTTCTGTAATGAAAGTTTGTCACGCCGTGCCACAATTATCAAACGTTACCGCTGCATTCCACACAGGAACATGGTGCATGCTTTTCTTATGCCAAATTTAGGATCACAAAGGTTTTTTTCCGTTTGAAGGCCGGTTACCAGGGCGGGTGTAAATTTGCCTGAAAAACCTCAGAGTTACAGCCCAGGTAAGGTGGAACATTGGAAAACTGTGGAAAATTGTTTTTTTTTTGGAGAAAATATCTCTCCTTGGGCCAAGACTCTGGTTCTGCTGCTACACTGGAAATTTTACTTTTATACTCTCCAGAGGGTTGAATTGTTTTTAATTTGGGCCCAAATTAGGGTCGTCAAGTCTGCAGAGAGGATTATTGGTTGTGCTGAGAAGAACGTCACATCCGGTGAGTACATTCTGTGTTGACGCTCGTGTAGTGTTGCCAACTTGAGAAGAGAAAAAATAAGGGACACTTTTGGGTGACCGGGGTGAGGGAGCAACAATGACATCAATAGACGATTTTAGAGCTTGTGATTTGTAATTACAGATTATTTTTTCATTTGCTGTAACCAGGTTAACATATATACATTCAAACAATGTTGGATCATTTATGTCATCATCATCATTTATTTATTTATGCATATATTTTACCGGTTAAGCACTTTCTTTCTATAAGGTCAGGTATTGCATGCTTAGTAGCAGTGGTTAAAGTGGACTTTGGGAGGTGGTGGAACTCTAATCTAGAAGACTCAGAACGCTACATTCAGTCGATATATGAAAGGCTGTGTGTATATTACATGTAACAGAAGGTGTTTTATATTACTTTTAATTTATTTATTTTAGAAATAAGTTTTAAACCATTTTACAGAATAACTCTTCTTTATTTGTGCTCTTGTTTGAAATACAGTTAGCAACAGCAGGTCCTCCCCAGTAAAATGTTTGTTAATCAGATACAATTTTGTGCAATCTGGTGAATTTTAAGCAACACTATGCTATTTAAATTAGCCCCGGGCGCAGAGCAGTAGTGTTGTCACAAATCATCAAGTGTGTAGATTCTCCAGAATAAATAAAGACTTGTGTCTGTCCCCCGTAAACCAAAAACTAAATATCAAAAGCTCACAAAACAAATGCTGGCGTGCGACCAAATAACTTAATACAAATACCAGAACAAATAAACACTGTGTCAGTCCCTCGTATACAAAGCACTAAAACATTAAAAGCTCACAAAATAATCGATCCTGATATTTTAGCCAACTATAGGCCCATATCTAATCTGCCTTTCATTTCAAAAGTCCTTGAAAAAGTAGTGGCTAAGCAGCTTTGCCGCCACCTACAGGGCAATAGTTTATTTGAAAAATTTCAGTCAGGGTACAGAACTTATCATAGCACAGAGACCGCCTTAGTCAAAGTTACCAACGACCTGTTATTAGCAGCTGACGCCGGACTAGCTTCAATCCTGGTTCTCAGTGCAGCCTTGGACACAATCGACCACAATATTCTTCTGCAGGGGTTAGAAACTGACGTAGGCATCAGGGGAACAGCCCTCTCTTGGTTTAAATCTTACTTATCTGATAGGCACTAATTTGTTAATGTAAACCAACAGTCTTCACCGTGTTCCAAAGTGTGCTATGGGGTGCCACAGGGTTCAGTGCTCGGGCCAATTTTATTTATATTGTACATGCTTCCATTAGGTAACAAATCCGAAATAGCAATATAAATTTTCACTGTTACGCGGACGACACACAGCTGTACTTATCAATGAAAACAGGTCAGACAGATAAATTAGATACGCTTAGTTCCTGCATAAAAGCCATTAAAGGAATAGGCCACCGTTTTTACATACTGAGATATGTTCTTACCTTAGCTTAGATGAGTTCATTTGTACCTGTCTGGTCTTCACGTGTGCCTTCTGTAACGTAAAAACAGCACAGACAGCGTTAGCATTTATAGCTCTGTAGTTCCAAATGAGGTAAAGATAGAAGCTACCAAACTCTTCCACGTTTTCCCTATTTAAATATGGTTACGTGAAGTGTTACACTACAAAGTATGATTACACAAAATTAAACAAAGTGGATTTTCTAAGCGGATAAAAAGGGGAACTATATTGTAAGGCGTAATAATACCAGGAGTAATATCTTCACTTTACTGTGCGGATGCTGAATTACTCCGGGTATTATTACAACTCGTCACTAGGGGGAGCAGAAGGATCAATACATCTTATTAATGTGGGAAGAGTGCTGTTGCTCTGAACGGTTGTCATTCTATTGCTCAAAATTTCAATTGAGAATTAGGGTAGAGTCTTTTAATGCACCACACAGCATAGGAACATCATCTACAAAATCAGCTGTTAGGGCGGCTGTGTGGGGGTTAGTGGATGGGGAGCTCCTCCCTTCTTTATTATTTCAATATTTATTTAATATGAACATATAGAAAGGTTTGAATCTGGATTTGGGGTGGAACCCTCCATGCATGGACATATAGAAAGGTTTGAATCTGTAGATTGGTTCATGATTTCAGCTTTATAGATGTATTTGAAGTTCATTCAACATTAAATCGTGGGGAAAATACAGTATTTCACATGATGTGAAATAAATTAAATTCTTATTTGGGTCTTCTCTGGGTAATCCTAGGATTATTGAGTTGCCTTGTGCACGAAATGCGCGGTATAAATAAACCTGCCTTGCCTTGCCATTATGGTGGGTCCTGACAGCATCCCAGTTGAGAACCACAGTTTTAGAAAAGTCATTCTGAGTAACTGCGTTCAGGTACAGTCACTCTTTCATTTGAGGATAGTTAGAATACAGCGAGCAGTGAGCTAGAGTGAACAGGCTCGGCGACTGGCTACAATTTCACAAATGCCTCTTTTAAAGGGGGGGTATTATGTAAAATCTACTTTTTCAAGCTTTATATCATGTTATTATGTCATTCCCTCATTAAACACATGCCTGGAGTGTTGCCTTGGCTCATTCACATATTTTTGAGTAATCAGTAAAAACTTAGACGGCAGCCATTTTAGGTGTAGCAATGCCTCAGTCCTCCTAGGAACGCCCCCACCTCCTGGAGACGCCTCTGGACCTTTCGTCACCAGCCAAGCCACCAACCACTGCTCCTCAGCTCAGCAGAGGCCCCTCCCCGCACAGTGTTGTTGTTTAGATGCCACAGCAGTGTGCTGAAGGGGGCGTGTCGGAAAGCTTCTTAAAGAGACAGAGGCCTATTTCAAGACGTTCAGTACAGCCATTTTGAGAGAGCAATTTTATTCAAGGCAGTTATTTTAATTTACTGCATATCCAGACCAACAGAAAGTTACGTCATCATTGTAGTATGCTATAGACTGGTGCTATGTGATTGAAAAAAGCATAATACCCCCCCTTTAATCCAAGCGCTGCTTTCAAACTGAATGTGCAGTTCCACTTTGGTATGTTTATTATTATGGTTGAATTTCTCCTCTGAAAGAGCACACGACACTCTGATGGCGTCAATGAGTTTCTGTAATAACAGTTTGTCACGTCGTGCCACAATTATGAAACGCGCTTCATTCCACACAGGAACATGGTGCATGCTTTAAATTAACCTTTTCTTATGCCAAATTTAGGATCACAAAGGTTTTTTTTTTTTCGTTTGAAGGCCGGTACAACGGGTTACCAGGGCGGGTGTAAATTTGCCTGAAAAACCTCAGAGTTACAGCCCAGGTAAGGTGGAACATTGGAACATCCAGAACGCTGCTGCTCGAGTCCTGACAAGAACCAGGAAATACGACCACATTAGTCCAGTGCTCCGGTCTCTGCACTGGCTTCCTGTCACTCAGAGAATAGAATTTAAAACAGCTCTGCTTGTGTACAAGTCTTTTCATGGTTTAGCACCAAAGTACATCTCTGACATGTTAGAGCCGTATGAACCATCTCGGGCCCTGAGAACTTCAGGGAGGGGTCTCCTGGTGGTTCCCAGAGTCAATAATAAACACGGTGAGGCTGCGTTTCAGTTTCATGCAGCTAAAATCTGGAACAGTCTTCATGAGGATGTGAGACAGGCCTCAACTCTGACAATGTTCAAATCCAGGCTGAAAACAGCTCTTTTTACCCGTGCATATGAAAACTGAAAGTATTTTATCTGCACTCTTGCCTTTTACTGTCATTGATTAACTTTATGTTGATGTTTTATTGATTGATTTTATCTGTTTTCTTGTAATTTTTTCTGCAACTGTGAAGCACTTTGAATTGCCTTGTGTATGAATTGTGCTCTACAAATAAACTTGCCTTGCCTTGCCTTGGAAGACTGTGATGGATTTTGTGGGCTACTTTTGGGTCATCAGAAAAAAATAAGCTAGTCCATTCAAAGCTTTAAAGACAAACAATAAAAGTTTAAAATCAATTCTAAAATTAACAGGGAGCCAGTGCAAAGACGCAAGGATTGGGATGATACTGTATGTTCACGTTTTTTGGTCCCTGTTAAGAGTCGTGCCGCAGAGTTCTGTACTAAATGCAAGCGAGAGAGTGCTTTCTGGCTGAAAGCACTCGACTTGCAAGCGTGCACGACTTGCTCAAAAAGATTAAAAGATAAAAAAGGCTTAACTTTGGATAAAAGACGAAGATTATAAAAACCCGATTTTAAAACGCCATTGAACTGTTTATCAAATTTAAAATCACTGTCTATGGTGACGCCAAGGCTGGTGACTTTGGGATACAAATAGTTTTGGAGTGATCCCAAGTCCATGAGGGTAGTTCCAAATGCAATTATTTCCGTTTTTCCGTCATTCCGTTTTTTAAAATTCTGGGCTAACCAAGCCTTGACGTCACCTAGACAGCCGAGCAGGGGTGTCAGGGGTCTGTGGTCATTCTTGGCAATGTGCATGTAAATTTGACAGTCATCTGCGTAGAAGTGGTAATGACATGCCATGCTTCTTAAAAATCTCTCCAAGTGGGAGGAGATATATAGCAAAAAGAATGGGTCCCCGGATAGATCCCTGTGGGACTCCATAGTGAAGCGGGGTAGAAGATGAAGTGGAGTCCCCCAGCCTGACAGAGAATAACCTCTCCGACAGGTAGGACCTAAACCACTCTAATGCGGTCCCCCTGACACCCACGCGATCTCTTAGGCGGTCTAAAAGAATTGTGTCGTCGACTGTGTCAAAAGCAGCCGTCAGGTCTAAAAGCACTAAAATGGCAGAGCCTCCAGAATCAGTCATTAAAAACAGGTCATTAAAAACCTTTAAAAGTGCAGATTCAGTACTGTGCAAAGCTTTGTAGCCTGACTGATATGGGTCTAAAGTGCCATTTTCATCTAAAAAAGGCAACTGTGCAAAAACGCATTTAAGATTTTCGATACCAAGGGTAGTTCCACTTGTCATCTCCAATGAAGTGGACGGACTCGGATTAAAAACAGAACCAATTGTTTTAAAAAGAACTCGAGGCTTACTGACATTATTCAAGATCAAGTTTGAGAAATATTGATTTTTTTTCCGCTTTAACAACACTTTGATAATTTCTCCAGCAGTCTCTAAGAATCTCGTGCTAAACCTCCAAATGGTCCTTCTTCCATCTACGCTCCGCTCTCCGACACTCACGCCGAGCTGTGCGCGTAGTGTCATTGAGCCACGGTTCCTGCTTTGGCTTAGGACATATGGCTCTGATAAAATAAAACACAATTGATTGATTGGATTTATTTGAGTGATTATTTACATTATTTACATTAACATTGTTGCAGTGCAGAAAATAAATAAAGTAACAAAAACTCAAAAGGAGTAGGCCAAAGCAAGAAAGCTTATAAGTGCCTACCCCCATATTCAGAATTAATTTACATTCCGGATACAGTAATACAACATCTCATGTTTTCATACAGTATAACACTTTACATTACAAATTCCTGAATTACACAATTATAATTGTCCGCATTAACTTTACGTATAGCAGCATCGTTAAAAAAAAAGCATTTCATGTTTTCAGAAAATCACATGATGTTTACAAGACTTCCAAAGTAAGAAGATATAAGCCGAAGATAGAAATGTATGCAGTTTACCAATATATATAAACATTTATTTTTATTTTATTTTTATTTACAATTTGTACTTTTTTTCTTTTTCCTCTTTCCCATTCACATAATAACCATATCCAATCATTACTTATAAAGACCAGTCACCATTCTATTAATTGACCATTGATTTAGTTATATAAGAATTACATAATCAACACGACCCATTATTATTGTCATTCCCATTTCCACTGTAAAAATATTGGTTGTGATTGTTTTATTATTGTTGTTGTTTGCCTTGTTTAGTGAGGTGTCTCAAAAAGCCAGGGTGTAATATGACCAGTTGGTAGAGGGCAGTAGCCCCCACCAGCAAGCCCTTACCCTGCTGCCCTAACTTGTTATTGTTGTGAGACAGTTCGGAGACCTATGCTGGGTGGTGCATTAAAAAGATAAGATTTATTCAATTCAAACACAGCTACATCATCAAACACAGACGTTTCTCCGTCACAGCTCAGTTTGAGAAACAAAGGTCCAAATGAAGAATCTCTCAGGTCAGTCACAGCCGACGGTCCACTTCTGCATCAGCCGCTCTTATAAACATTTATTTATATTATTATTATTATTATGTTTTTGATAATATTTCCACATTCTGAGACTGTATTTGACACAGTAAGTCCAAGAGTCTGTACAGGTTTAGATGAACATAACAAAAGGCTGTGAACACTCACAAATTTCATCACAGATAAAAAAAATCTGATGCATATCAGTGCTTTGAGTAGTTTTGGAAGTGATTATGACAAAATAAGATGATTTTATATACATACATGTGCATTTGTCTGGTGTTTATAGAATGTCAGTTGTTTGTCTAACTTTTACAGCTTTGTTTTTCCAAACAAGTTCTGCTCTATTGTACTTTACTTTCACTGTCAAACTGAACTGAACATTCAATAATTTGATAAAAGTTCATGAATTAAGATGTAAACTCTGCTTTGGGCAAATTTTTTGCTGAAAATAGAGGACTTTCCTGAAATAAGAGAGTGAGAGTTTGACTATATTTCAAAACTGGGTTATAACACTGTTTTTTGGGTCCTAAAACTATGAAAAAATGGTGAATTCAAAATTTGGTAACTGTGCGTGTAGAGGAAGTGTATATCTAAACAAGTTATGGATTTAGAGTTAAAATTAAGTTGGTATGAAAGGTTGAAGACAAAAATATAGCTGGATTCACAGACATGGAGGACACTGCCATCGAAATGAATGGAGAGCTGCTGCTGTTTTCGGGCTTTAGGCCCTATAACTATTGTTAAAAAAAATATGTGAATTCAAAATCTGGTGAATGTGCATGTCAAGGAGGTCCTCTGGGATGGATACATAATAATGGTTTCATATCTGAAGCACAAATGAAGTCAGTACGAAAGGTCAAAGACAGAAAAACATGCAGGATCAGCTCATGTCCATTGAAATGAATGGGATTTTGCCGGGGTTATAAATTACCCCAAGTGAGCACGAGTGTTACTATTTGCTCTCACTCAAAAATAAAGCATTTTTCAAAAACAGCACCTTTGATCCTCTACCAATGCCCAATTCACCAAATACTTTGAATAATATCCACTTCAGGAATTTCAGAGTTACAGGGCCATTTTTGGCTAAACATTGTTTTCACATAAATATGTCCCACCAACCCAAAAAATAAAAAATGGTAAATTTAGTATCAGTGCATTTTTATGAAGTCAAACTAAAGATAAAACCCACATTTATTTCAAAATGTTATTTTATGAGTGAAATATTAGAGAAACAAAATGTGACCAAAAGTGACCACGAGTGTAACTATTTGTTCTCATTCAAACATATGAGAAAATTCAAAGAAAACACTAAATTTTGACTATTTCCACTTGGAAACTGACCAGATAGTCCGAGTTATCCTCATCATTCGTTTGTGATATTTTATGACTGCTGTTTGTTCAGGATTTGGTGTTTTTTGTTTGTTTGTTTTTTACATAAACAAGGCCTACAAACTGGAAAAAAAAAAACACAAACACAAACATTTGGTATCAGGCCATTGGTCTGATGTTACACTAAAGATAAAACCCAAATTTATTGAAAAAAATATTTTATGACTGAAATATTAGAGAAACAAATTGCGGTCATAAATGACCCCAAGGGACCACAAGTGTAACTCTGCAGAATGGGGCACACAAGGGTTAAAATCGATCCTGAAACACACGGGGAGCCAATGCAGCGACTCTAAAACCGGTATAATGTGGTCCCGCCTCCTGGTCTTCGTCAGGACACGACCTGCTGAATTTTGTAAAAGTTGTAAACCTGAGATACTCTTTTTGGAAGACCAGAAAGCAGGGCATTACAGTAGTCGATACGACTGGTGATAAAAGCATGCATTAGCGTCTCCGTGTTGGCCCGAGGGAAAATGGGGCGGACTCTGGCTATTATGAAACGGTAGTGCTGCATTCCACACAGGAACATGGTGCATCCTTTAATTTTACCTTTTCTTTTGCCAAATTTACGTCACAACGTTTTACCAGGGCGTGGGTAAATTTGCCTGAAAAACCTCAGAGTTACAGCCCAGGTAAGGTGGAACATTGGAAGACTGTGATGGATTTTGTGGGTCTCGATACTTTTGGGTCATCAGAAAAATAATAATAATGGACTCTCACAGTTGAGAGTCATGTTTGCTTTGTAACCATGGAAACATCTTGTAACTTGAGACATTTTCAGGGTTACAAAGCATACATGACTTCATTTTGTTCTTGCAGCTCTTGGTGTAAGAACAAAGTTCTTGTGTCTTATGAAGTATGAATGAGCCTTTAGTTGTCAAAGCTAACGCTCTGTGAGATAGGCTAAAATTCTGGGGCCGCGTGCACGATTTAAATCATAAAACACCCGGGCCGAAATGAGGCCCCAGCATGCCCTTGGATTTGCATTGGTTCTTCAGTCCATTCATCCCCAGTAAACATAAGAAATACAAAACACTTTTGTGTTTGCTCCATTTTCCATGCACTGAACTCAGTGACATGAAATATTGTCTATTTACCCTGTCTCATGTAAAGCGCTTTGTGACTGTCTGTGAAAAGTGCTATATAAGTAAAGTTCTTCTTCTTCTTCTTAAGCGTGTCAGTTCCGTTACGCACGTTCAGGTGCTTTGTGTACAAATTGCGCTGTACAAATAAACTTGCCTTGCACTGCTCAGCAAAGCTGAAGATTTATTGCTTTGACAAGGTGTCAAAGCAAGGTGTCAATTATTTGCCAAATTAAACACACATTACAACTGTTAATTTGGAACAAAAGACTCCAGACCTGATATGTACAAGCCGGTACAAAATGATTAATGATTTATAGATGATCATTTTGTGCACACTCTCCCGCCAACCTTTAATCACAGTGTCACAGGAGGAAATGAGTGAAGTGCAGTCAATTGTTCAGTAAATCAACTTCAGCACCTAGAGAGATATGTCAAGGATGTTATAAAGGGAGAGAACAGGGTTTTTTTTTTTTTTGAGAAAATATCTCTCTTTGGGCCAAGACTCTAGTTCTGCTGCTACACTGTACATTTTACTTTAATACTCTCCAGAGGGTTGAATTGTAAAGGCCGGATATTTTAGGGCTATACCGCCTTTGCTCTGGCCGATCCTGTCAGATCTTGAAGCTAAGCAGGAAGGACCTGGTCGGTTCTTGGATGGAGACCGTTTAGTAACACCAGGAAGCCTTGGTGAATGTAGTGAATGAGTGAATGCTTGGTGGTGGTCGGAGAGGCTGATGGCACAGATGGACAGCCTCGCTTCCATCAGTCTACCCCAGGGCAGCTGTTATACAAAGCAAGGTGCAAACTGTTACCAAGCCAAACGTTGGCCAACGCCCCCTGACAAACCGGAAGTCCGCTATTTTGATAGGAAGTCTGGAAAATGCTGAGTCAGCGTTTTCGCTGACGTCGCATTTTAACAAACTCCTCCTAGGGCGTTTCACCAAATGAGCTCCAAATCACTCCGGCTCATCTCGAGATGTGGGGCATCAAAAGTTATTCAAAGCCGCAATCTGTACGAAGTATTTTGCGATTTATTTTGCGATTTATTTTGTACGGTGTTGCCATGGGGACGAGCGGTGGCCCCCATGTTATTCTAATGGGACTGACACATAAATCTCACATTATATGAAATCACAGCGCGTTAGCGCCCTCTGTAATGAGCATGTGGACAGTGGTCATGGAAGTACGATGCTGCTTGTGAAATAAAAAAGATTATGGGCGCGCTAGCGCCCTCTTCAGGTTGGAGCTATTATTCACAAGGAGAGGTGTTTACTGACACAGATAAATGGTACATCAGGGCAATAAAATGTAGTGGGCGCGTTAGCGCCCTCGGTAGGGTTACAGAGGCGTGGCAATGGAGGCACGGCCCACGAGGGCCATTCGATGCCGCTTGCGGCTTTAATTTTTGCTGTTGTTTCTTTATTTTTGCTGTTTCTTTATTATTGTTCTTTATTATTTTTTGTTACCTTTGCCCTGTGTTCCTGATTTGTTACCTTGCACGAAGTTCCTTGCTTTGATTATTAAATGAAAATGTTATTGTTTTTATTTTGGGGGTGGGCGCTTATAAGCATTTTGCTTCGGCCCACTCCTTTTGAGCAGACTAACCCCCGGCTCACATTAAAAAACACACAGTAATGGTCAGAGACGGCCAGGTCGATAACAGAGGACACAGTAGTGGACAGGCCATACGTGATGACCAGGTCCAGACTGTGTCCTTTCTCATGAGTTGGCTGTGTGACGTGTTATAATTAAGAACATTTAAAAACTCTGCAGTAATGGGGTCTAAAACGTTGTCTATGTGTAGATTAAAATCACCGGTTAAAATGATCATATTAAAGGATCTATGTAATATTGATAGAAAGTCTGAGAATTCATTAATAAAAACGGGACATCTTTTGGGCGGTCTATAGATAGTGACACATAAAATCGGGGGTTACTAAAATAATTGCGTTTTGCTCAAAACCTGTGTATTGATCAAATAAAATAGGTTTGGTGGCAAGAGTATTTATGATTATAGAGGCAGTGCCACCTCCCCTTTTTCCATTTCTGGTTGAAAAGGTACTGCTAAAATTAGGTGGAGAGGCCTCAGCAAGAACGGCATTTGCATCTCCGCCCAGCCAGGTTTCAGTTAGAAACAATCAATCAAGATTATTATCTAAAATCAAATCATTTACAATAAAAGACTTATTCGGCAGAGAGCGGACATTTAAAAGAGCCATGTTCACTGTGGTAGGGGACTGAGTATGTAAGGAACTATGTGATGACTGAGCTTTGGTGATCGGTCTGAGGTTATTAGTATTAACAGTGCGAGTAGTCTTACCTTTGGTGCGCTCTCTGCTGATAAAAACAGGAATATCCGTTATGGTGGGTGTGGAGAGAGACCTTCATGCTGCTGATTTCTATTGTAAGTCTACTGCTGCTGAAGCGCTCAGATCTGTATTTCCGAAGTTTTGTTGCATCGTAGAGAGGACACTAACCTGTCCTCCACATGTTTGAAGCCCATTATCATCTGAACAGTTCAAAGTGCTCAAAATGTGTTCATGGAGGCGTTATTGACTTGATACCATGGTGTTTAGGGCGAAGTGAAAGCTTGTTTTCACAGTTTTATAAAAGTCATTCCCACTCCCGCCTACAGAGTGAGCTCTAAGTCAATTCGAAATCACGTTCAGCCCGGCTCTCTCTCATTACTGTCGTTTTGTTACATTGACAATCATTTCAAATCCTCAACAGGAACTTTTTCCCACTGTCCCCGACGCGTTGTGTGGCGAAACTCGACCTAACATCGTCAAACTATGCGTCAGCCACGTGCGAGACGTGCTGAGTGACAGAACAGAGGGGACTGGACAACCTTCGGGGCATTTTCTGTCAGATTTTCGAGCTCAGACATAGAGACTCAGACAGACCTCTAACTACAGTCATAATCAGCTCCTGCACTTAACCCCGACGCAAGAGGATACAGGAAGTCTGCGGAGAAACAAGTCCGGGTCGGATAATTGTCGTAAAGAGAGGCAGCAGCAACTTATTTGTGGTTCAAACAAGATACACAAAATCTGCTGCTACCATCGCCACTGCTTCTGCTTTGCTGGTATCGTTTGTTGCTATATCGACGCTGGTCTCATCTATAAATGGTCTTCTAGCAACTACAAAAGAATGTGTTCAATGTACCTGATTTATTCTTTAGCAATGAAAGAAGGAATATATTCGTATACCGCCTTTTACTTTACCTTTAACTGGTTTTACTTGAGCAGTCCATCAGAACCGTATGTCTCCTTCAATATCGACCCTCGTTCATAAAAATCAAGGGAGGGAGAGATACGTAAGAAAATCCCAAACATTGTTAGGCGCTCGATGTAGGTCCTGCTCTTTTTTAAACTTTTTAAAATGCTAGATTAGATAGAAAGTTTATGTCAAAAGATGCCAATTTATTAGCTCTCCTGTGTAAATAAAAACTACAAGAAGCATGTGTGTATTATATAGCCTGTTTCTTTTAATTAATTGGAATCGATAAGAGAAATAATCAATGGCATTAATATCAATACGCATACATTTTCCTTTCACAGTCACAAAGCACTTTACATGGGACAAGATTACATTCACTCCATACATGCTGGAGCTTTGCCTGAAATTTTCTGAAAAACGAAGAAAACTATAAAAAAACAGGACAATGGAAAAAAATAGCAAAACTGACTGAAAATAGTCTCTGGAGCCATAGTCTAATTACCACAATTGTACGAGCTGTAGAAGTAGAACTGGAGTATATGAAGACTGTTTGGGTTGTAGATGGCTTGCAGGTGAGAGGTGATCAGCCAGCAGCTGGAGAGAAGGACTCCGCCCAGGTAACTCCACCCAAACACACACACAGTGAAGGGGAGGGGAGAGGAGCCAGGGATGTGACGGAGCAGAACAGACTGGACAAATAACAATAGCACACGAAATACAAGCCACCATTTTTACCCAACGGCATGCTAACAGATTGATGGGGCCGCGATAAATGCAGTTGGTGATGGTTTACGGGTTTGAAAATGCATATTGTGTCTTTTATGGAACAAAATCCAGGAAACGCAGATCGACGTGCTTGTTTTTCTGGTAGTAGTAGGAGAAACTAAAGTAAACAGGATTACTCATAGTTTCGTATATGAAGCAGAATGCTAGGTATGTTTTTTAACCTGGGAACTAGAGGATTAAAAGCTTAAAAAATAATATGTCTCCTTCAAAATGTCTGTCAACCACATATTGTTCGTTCAATTGTTGTATGTCTCTAAATGTATAGTCTAGCGGCCTTTAGCAGCATTGTGCCCCTGTGGTAAAGTCCCTTTGTAAATCCCAGGCCTATCTGTGTCCCTCATTACATGCTCCAGTGTGTGGCAGAACACAGCAGCTCAGGCCAGGGATAAACAATGATAAAAGATTCCGCGCGCGCCACATAGCACCCACTTCTCTAATGTATACACTATCAGGGGACAATGAATGGGCCTATCAATGATTCATAGCGGAAAGGAGGCCCACTGTCGACAAGCATCCATAAGAAGCGCCGCAGACGCTTTCGTGGGGCCTGCTTTGTTTCGCACCAAGGGAGGAAGACGGACTCTCAGGTGTCTCAAGGAAAAGTCAATTGAATGAAATGGATGCGACTAAATCTATGTTGTCATGGACGTGTCAATATTAGTGATTGTTGTTTTTTTAGAAACTCACTGAGTCTGGAAGTACTTTGGAAGTATAAATAACATTTCTCTTTCTTTGTTGTAGATTTAAAGTAATGGCGCTTGATTTACGTCTATTAATTCTATTCGGAGAGGGTTAAACAACGCCAACCCAGGTATAGTTACACCTGACAGCATGTGCGGCTGGGGAAGATCGTCTCGGACACTCGGACTACAAACACTGGAACTCCTCAGGGCTGTGTACTTTCCCCCTGGCTCTTCTCCCAGTACACAAACTGCTGCACCTCCAGTCACCAGTCCGTTAAACTGATCAAGTTTGCGGATGACACCACCCTCATCGGGCTCATCTCAGACGGTGATGAGTCCGCCTACAGGAGAGAGGTGGACCGGCTGGCATCCTGGTGCAGCCACAACAACCTGGAGCTGAACGCCCAGAACACAGTGGCGATGATCATGGACTTCAGGAAAGACACAGCCCCACCTTCCCCCCTCGCCCTGACAGACTCTCCCACCCCCATCTCCATTGTGGACTCCCTCTGTTTCCTGGGCACCACCATCACCCAGGACCTCAGATGGGAGCCAACCATCTGCTCCCTCATCAAGAAGGCCCAGCAGAGGATGTTCTTCCTGTGGCAGCTGAGGAAACTTAAGCTGCCGACCAAGATGCTGGTGCAGTTCTACACGGCCATCATCGAGTCCATCCTCACCTCCTCCATCACCGTGTGGTATCCCGCCGCTACAGAACGGGACACGTATCGACTGCAGCGCATTGTGCTGCTGCTGAGAAGGTGATTGGCTGTGAGCTCCCATCTCTCCAGGGCCTGTTCACCTCTAGGACCCGGAGCCGTGTGGGTCGGATCACAGCTGACTCCTCTCACCCCAGACACAGACTATTCACCCCTCTCCCCTCAGGCAGGAGGCTACGGTCTATCCAGACCCATAAATCCCGCCACTTGAACAGTTTTTTCCCCTCCGCCATCAGACTCTTGAACAATAACAAGATCCAATAATTAGTTAATTAATTTAATTAATAATTAGTTACAGACTCATGGATGTAATCTGCTCTGTTGCACTGTGTGGAGTGTCCAAACTTAGATCTGCTGCTATCACTTTATCACTTTATATCACTTTATCACTTACTTTATACATACACATCTGTAAATATAATCCCACTGTTGTTCTAAGTCAATTGTTGTCGTCTTACCATATTTTACTTTTTATTTTGTATCCTATTTATTTAATATTCCTTATGCATGCCCCTAACGCCTTATAGTGTAAAGTTTTATAGCTTATTTTTATCTAAATTCTGTGTTATATGTTTTATGTTGCATGTCCGCATCAATAAAAATTCCTAGTTTGTGAACCTGTTCTCAAACAATGGCAATAAAACCGATTCTGATTCTGACCTAGGTGTAATAAATGTATGTTTCAGCCCAAGCTAGATTATTGAACATACAACATATGATGTCGGAAGCACAACAGGAGTCGGTTTCAATGTCCATTACAAAAGCACTGTTGAGTCCACTGACGAACAGACTAGTCCTCCCACTAGCTCTGAGTAGGACTGGACACGTGATATGCTCATTGATTGAGGGTTAAGGAGTGGCTCGCTGCCTGCAGATGCCTACAGATACAAAACCTAGTAAACGGGACAATTTATAGCTTATTTATTTCTTCATTTATAGCTAAGTCTATGCACCTCAATGCTGATTGGTCCATTTGATTGACATTTCACTTCGAGTTTGACCATTCAACGTTTGGCTACAAAATGCCATTGTGTCCCAGTTTTTAATGTGGAAAATCTGTTCACCCTAGAGAGGTAGGAATTGCTTGCCAGCCTTTTTTCTTCTTTTTTTTGGCGTTGCACTTTCGCCTGCATTCTCACTGGGAGAGAAACCCGGCTTCTTGACACTTTGAACCTTTGTCTAACAACAATTTCCTTGTTTAGATCCTCCTCAGTCCCTTTTAATCCCGACCTTGATTCTTCCCTGATGTTGCGAACGCCACCGGACTGGTCTAAATTTACCCACAACCCCCGCTTCTCTCCAATATCAACTTCAGAGTCGCCCGAAAATCTTCTCGCGGTCCCGAAAATCCTTCTGCAAACTCGATTTTTTTCTTCCCCCCCCCCGTCGTCACGGCAGCGGGCGGATTTACCAGCTGAACTGCAGAGGAAATGGGGCTTTCACCTGGATTGAGAACTCTTTTTGATGCCATGAGAAAGCCGCCATCTTGTTTCAGTTTAAGCAGCGCTCCGGGGCGGGAGGGGGGGCGACGGCAGGAGTGTGTGAACGGCGCGTTGTTTTGACTAGCCCCGTGAGAGAATGCCGCTCTTGCAGGTTTGTGTTGATAGGGGAAGGTTAAGAGTGTCAGTGTTGCGTCACGCAGCTATGGGCGTTGCCTCAGACTGTTGTTACTGCCGCTTTTTCAAATAGCTCCCTTTGACGTTTTGACACACAGCCATTGTCCTGCGGAAGAAAGTGCGGCCTGAGCATGCGCCGCGTTGGCGGATGTTTGCGTGTCTGCCAATGATGACGCGCTCACTGTCCGTCCTCCAGGAACAGAACTGACTTATGGCTGGACTAAGAGGAATAAATCTCTGGTTCTCAAAATATGACTTTTCTTCGCACTTCCTCTGGCATTCTTTATTTTAAGGTTTAGAGAAAGTTCAGTTTGTAGCAGACCTTCATTTAACCAGGTGAGAGCCCATTCTGAGTCATGCAAACATTAAAGCTATTATTCACGTGTAAAGCGATAGTGCACAATAATGAACCTTTTACAATGAAACTTTACCCAAATTAGCTAACTTAAGCTAATTTTCATCAGTAGTGCCTTTGGCAGATGTTAAAGCCAGCTGGGTTTTTTTGTTGTTTTTTTACATGCTCCAGCAATGTCCTAATGTGTAGATAGAATGAGCCCAGACCTACTCACCACAACTGCTGCTAAAAGCCTGAACTGTCACTCAAAAACTATCTCCATCTTCCATCTACTGTAGTCCCTTTAAACACAGACATTGGTTAATAGGGCAGGGACAATCCACTTTTGTCACGATCCAATACATATCATGATACCCAGGGGGCGATCCGATACGTATTGCAATACAGTAATTATAAGAAGTGATATGTTTACCTGCCTTGCCGTAGCGGCTCCGAGACTCTGGAACAGCCTTCCGCTGAATGTCAAAATGGCCCAGTCCATTCATGTTTTTAAGTCGTTGTTGAAAACTCATCTTTTGCTTTGGCCTTCAACACAAGCTGAGCAGATCCCATGTATTTTATTTTTATTGTTTCATGTTGTATATTTTGTGACTGTTTTTACTCTTCATTGTACTTTATGTTTGTTGTGCAGCACTTTGGGCGGTTGTGGCTGTTTTAAGTGTGCTATATAAATAAAGTTGACATTGACATTGACATTGACATTGACATGACCTTGAAATGTGTAAAAAGTCATGTGTCCAAAGTTTATAAACCAAATGCCATTTGACATTTACTGAAGTGTGTAGATTCAAAAGTGCATTAACACAAAATGTATCAAAGTGCTGTAACTGTTACTGGAAAACAAAGAAGTGTATGGTTAAAAATGCCTCCAAACACAAGTATTGAAAGTATTGCGATACTTGATAAAGTATCGATACTTACATTTGCAGCAAAAACTATTGCGATCCAAGTCCGATCCGATATTTTCTTCCAGTCGTATTGGTTAACCTGTTAAACCCTGCCTTAACCAAGCACATTTTCTCCAGTTCGGCTTTACCCAAATCTAAAAGCTTCTTGATTGAAGAGCTTATAGGAAAGTGTAACGCCTCCTTTGAAAGGTAAGACCTGCCAAATTCATCTTTTTTCTTGCATTGCTGCCGTGTTATCATCGCTTTTTTGTTGCTCTTTTATTACATTTTAGCAATTTTTTGTTGCATTTTTTCATCACTATTTAGCATTTTTGTCACATTTTGTCACTCTCGTCAGTTTTTTGTCATGTTTTTGACCTTTTCTTTGTTTATTTGGTCGGGACAGAGCATGTTAATGAACATACACGGGACTCATGCATGTAAACACGCTACACCAGATTGTAAACCTTGGCTAATTTGCATCCGTTGTCCCACACTCGCACTCACAAGCACACTCTCTTTCATCCTGGCCTATTGTACATGTTTTTAGTGGTGGGGAAACCGGAGTACCCGGAGGAAACCAACACAGGGAGAACATGCAAACTCCACACAGAAAGGCCCTGTCCAGGTGGGAATCGAACCCCGGACCTTCGAGCTGTGAAGCACGAGTGCTAACCGCTGTGCCAGTTACTAATTTGTGACGGTTCAGTCAAATGTCACTTCAAAATAAAGTTGGAAAAAAGTAAGCAATGATATTTTTGTCAAACTTTTCAGAGAATAACTGAAATCATACTGTATTGTGGTATATAGTGATATATAAATTGTTATCATGATATAAAATAGTCCATATCGTGATCGCCCAGCACTGCTAACCATAATGCTCACGTTAGCTACATGCTACATGTTAGTGGCTAGCTTTGCGTCACGTTCTCATGTAAGAATGTGTCAAAACATTTGTAAAAATAACCTGTTTTTCATTTAACTTGGAGTGCTGTTACTATGCTTATAGTCCATCAGAAAAGTATATCTAAAAAGAGTAAAAACATAGGAATTTGCTAGGCCACACCCCCATCAAAATTACGCGTCCAAGCAGAGGAGAGCCAGCACACACCTTTGTTTTTAATATTTCCGCCTATGAAAACACCTGTTATGGAAGTAACACAAATGCATTGTATTGCTGTTGTGTGCAAAAAGTTCTGCAACGTGTCTTTAATGTGAGTGACCGGGTTTGGGGTTGCTTCTCTGTTGCCTTTAGGAAGCACTGAGCTGAAGTAAATGGTTCGGAGAGAGTTGCTTTGGCAAAGACTCCATTCAGGCCCAGACAAAAGCCGAGCGTTTGAAGTCCGTGTTGGTTTAATGCAGAGTTTGTTCAGTCGAAGCTCCAGCCTCAGCACATCTCAGACAAACCGCACTAAGTGACTAACTGCTGCATTTTTCTTTTCTTTTTTCTGCTGCCGAATCAGGTTTGGGATGATAAATATTGTGTGGTGCCTCTGAATTTTCCACACTAAAGAATGCGCGAGTGGATCATTGTTATTTTAATACTACTTCAAGCATAGTATAAGTACCAAACTGGCATCATTTCACATTTGGCCGGTGGACAACCTTTTTGAACCTGTGAAACACGTCTGACGGAGTGCTTCAAAGACATGTGTATGCGACTTGGGTGGAGTTGAATTCAGTAGCCAAGATAATATTTCAACACAATTTGATTAATGCTCATCTTTATTAGAAAGAATTACCCACAACATGTTCAGAAATAAATTAAACCCCAAGGCATGTTTATGCCGCGTATTTCACAAACAAGGCAACTCAATGCTCAGAAAGTTAGGAAACAGAACTCTGTGGAAGAGCTGTTTGGGAGCTACTTGGAAGAGCTGAAGAGCTACTATATTAGTCACTCCTGGCTGGCGATCTTTGAAATAGACTGTGTGTTACAGGGCCTTTATCTGATTTTTTTTATTACGGAAAATAAAAGAGGAAGCTACAAAATGTAAATATTATTTGTGGTCCAAACTTATTCCTAACTTTCCGAACATATTTGTAGCATCCTAATTAAAATACACCAGGTTGGTCCTTCTAAGTTATTAACTTCCTCCTGCTCCCTTTGATTTCTGTAAATGGTATACTATACTATACCTGTATGCATCTTTTTATGTTGCTCAAATAAACTAAACTAAACTAATTCTTCACAGGGACACGTTTATAGATAGGCAAGGCAAGCCAAGTTTATTTGTACAGCACATTTCATGTCAAAGACAACTCGATGTGCCTAACAGCATCACCAAACACACAAAACACAATGAAAATACAATTAAAAGCAATACAAAAACAATCAATCGATATGACGACATAAAAAAATCTATATATGCATATATACACATGTATAATGAAATTAGTTAAATACATTCACAAAAAAATGCTTATTTACTGCTGTATAGGACAATACAGCAGTAAATAAGCATTTTTTTGGACTTAAACATAGTCATGGTTGAGGCCGGTCTCACATTGTCACCGAAGCTGTTCCAGACCTTTGCTGCATGAAACTGAAATGCAGACTCCTCCCTGAGGTTCTCAGGGCCCGAGGTGGTTCATATGGCTGTAACAAGTCAGCTATATACTGAGTGTGAATTTTAAAGTCTATTCTCTGAGCGACAGGAAGCCAGTGCAGAGACCGGAGCACTGGACCAATATGGTCATATTTTCTGGTTCTGGTCAGGACTCGAGCAGCAGCGTTTTGTATACTGCAGTTGTCTAACAGCTCGTTTGGAGAGGCCAGTGAGCAGGCCGTTACAGTAGTCTAACTAGAGACAGATGCATGAATAAATCGCTCCAAGTTCGGAGCGATTCTTTTATTTTAGCAATGTTTTTTTTTAGATGGTAATAGGCCACTGGACACGAGGGCCCCAGAATCGACCCCTGAGGAACCTCACAGGTCAGTGCTACTTGGTCTGATACACAGTTTCATATATTTCATAACTTGCAGGGTCACTTTTCAGGGTCACTGTCATGGTAGAAAACTGACCTACAACTTCATAAATTGGTACAAATGCTCTGTAATTAGAATAATAAGTGTTGTTCTGCACAAATGTCTGAGTTTACAATACTACAGCACAACAAAACAAATTCCATTCCAGTATATAAACAAATCAGGTATAATACTGTAAATGTTAGATAACGCTTTAGAATACAGCCCGCAAGTTCCAGGTGTAAGTACGTGTAACAAGAAAGTAATTACACATTTAAGTACAGGTACTCTTACAGCGTGTAACTAGGGGAACAATGTGTAACAAGGTAGTAGAACGTGTAACAAGGGGGAACAATGTGTAACAAGGTGGAACAATGTGTAACAAGGTGGAACAATGTGTACCAAGGGGAACAATGTGTAACAAGGAAGTACAAAGTGTAACGAGGGGGAACAATGTGTAACAAGGTAGTACAAAGTGTAAACGTGTAACTACGTGTCAAGGTGTAGTAAAGGTATTCAAAGAGCAATTAATGGTGCTGAACTATCACATAGTTGTGGCAAAAGGGAATGTGGTATTATTAATAGTGCATTCATTTTAATGTTACAGGACAACAGTATTACTGTTGGGAAAGTGAAGATATGACTTTATTTTTTATAGTGAGACACCGTTGCATGTAACAAGCAGAAACAAGAGTGAACAGAGAAAAATAAAGTGAAACAAGGGAAATTACCACGTTATCACTGTGCAAGTATACTGTAAGTAATGTGTAGGTACAGGAGAGCACGGGCTGTAAATTAAAGCGAGACACTGTTGCCTGAAGAAATCAGAGAGGATTGATTTGGTTCTGGACGCTGCCAGGAGATTTTTAAATGTTGATGGTATCACTGGGGAAGAATTGGACAGCACTTAAGGGAAGGGTATGCACAGGCTACTGGAACTGACACGGCGTAGAAGATGAGAATGATTGGTTTTGATTTTGGTCATATTTCACTGTACTTGCTAAAACAAACAGTATTCAGAGATCCAGTAGGTGGCGGTAATGCACTTTCAGTGCCATCTGCCATAAAACTATCAGAAGAAGAAGAAGAAGAATGCAGCGTCAGATCAGTCCTGGGGGACCAACAACAGCCTCTAAACAATTATCTTTTTAAAAATACCTTGTACATTTTGTCTAACTGTGTATGTAAGTAGTAGCGGTAGACCCAGAACACAAGATGGAAGTATATCCAGACAATGTTGCGATCAGCTATACAGACCCACATGCAACCCACACGTGCATACGCCAGATGATATTCCAGATAAGCCTTGCCTGGCAAGTGGAGATCTGCATGTTTGGCAACAAAGATACAGAACTTCTTCTTCTTCTCTCAGGGAGGTTAAAGTGACATTGGTAAGTCTATTGTAAGGATTCCTAGATCAAAAGGTAGCATGGAGCTAAAATTGGCTAAAGCTATGACTCCATTTTCTAGGGCAAAACGAACCACTGCCGAGTGGCAACATTGGAGAAAAGCAGTATAAAGCAAACGTCAGGAGCTTTGAGAGGTATTTATCAAAACAATGATTAATTAGTGGTGTAATGCTATTTTTTCTTTCTTTTTTTAATAGAGGAGCATTTTAAATGTTAACATTGCGTTTTGTTCTTTATTTACTTCTGCAGATCCAGAGTCGCACACCAACCTCAAGTACCTCGCTGCATTGGATCGGCAAAAGAGTCATACAGAATCAAAATGTGGATTTCAGAGGGAATCACTAATGACATGATTATGACCATGTCATTAGTACTCCGTTTCATACAAACTGACTAGATTTACAAGACTCGATGCCTGTTTCCCCAAAGCCTTTTTTGTTTCTTTGTTTAGGTAGATAAGCCCTGTGTTAAGCAAGTAATTTAAAAGTTCAAGTTGCGTTGGCTTGATTGAGTTAAAGGAGCCTGATGTACGCGTTCCTGTAAATTCATTACTGTGACTAATCAGTTTCTGTTCTGTAAAGCTTTAGACCAGTAGTGCCCAAAATGCAGCCCGGGGACCAAGTACGGCCCTCTGACCATTTTGTGTTAAAAGGCACATATCGAAATGGTCCATTTTACTGCAAGTTTAATACTTCTGCACAATTATAATGTCAAAAACTTCATATTGAGACAGAAGTGGTTCAAGTCGAAATAAAGCTGTGGGGAACGGTGTAAACTTCTCTTAAATGGACCCAGTGGAATGTTTCACTGCACTGACCACCGATCTGTGGCCCTCTGTGCTGTTCACACTTCAATATGTGGCCCTCGATGAAAAAAGTTTGGACACCCCTACTTTAGACTCACTCATAATGACTAAGTAATAAGATTTAAAAAAACATGTACAGTTACCTTTATGAGCAGTTTGTCTCAGAGGAAGGAAAATGGCGCCGTTGGCAGGTCAGCTCAGTCTGTATTTTGATCCAATCGCTGGGTTATTTGTGAGGAGTTGACCCAAACTGCTGACGAATGCTGAAAATGACCCAACCTATCGACCCAGCTGGGTAGAAAATAGTACCCAACTCTTTGAAAATAACCCAACAAAATGACCCAACAGCCATGACCCAGTAGTTGGCTTGTAATACTAACCCAGCATTTTGTGTGTGTACAGTGTTATGCCAATCAACAACATCATGAAAACGATATCTTTTAGACTTGTGTGCTTTGAAAATCACCAATCATAACTTGACATATCCTTTCTTCTTACGGACGTTTCCTCGCATTACCTGATTGAAACGCAGTAAACATGAGTTACAGCGTGGATGCTTGAATGCGGACACAGGGCTGTAATCTCCGAGGTTTTACCGAAGACATTGAAGTTCAAATCCACGGTGTAATTACAAACCGGGGCCGGCCCTTGTTGGTTCAGCCGTAAGGACTTAGACCTGTGCGTATGATCTCAGAGAGAATCTTTAAAGGAAGGGCCTTGTTTACTGTGGCTGCCATGCTCTGTTATCAATGCCTTTGCTCGGGAGATTACAGCACAAAGTGGCATTTAGAGCTAACATTACACTTCTGGGAATCATAGAAGGCTTCAAATCGGCTGTTGGTAAAAATATTTGCTCGTTAACCTTAAACTTGGATCGTTTTAATTCTAGCTACTCTTGCTGTTGGTTCGATGGTACACGCACGATAAGCCAAGACTTCCAGCGAGGTACCAAACAATAGCACCAACTCTACAAAAGACCTTAATCTTCTGTTTCATATGTTTATTGGTATGCGTACAACAAAACCGTGAAGGCACTTGGGTAACAATAACAAACATATTTGCATACAACTTTTCAATTTTTATATACAAATAAAAAATAAATAAAATAATTCCAATATAAATGGAAATATTCAAAGTCCGTGCAATAAAAAAGAAAATACAATAATTGGTATGTTATTTAAATAAATGTATATGTGCCTACCCACACACATACACATATCCACATTCAACATAATGAACTCACTGTATATTGCACTAGTATAGAACTTTACCTTCCAAAAATAATAACAATAAATAAATTTAAAAAAATAAACAAGCAAAAAACAAAAAGGGTGTGTGTTGGGATTAGGCCTAGTTAGCCTGGAAAAATTGCATAAATGGTTGCCACTTATTATGAAATTTGACAAGATTACCTTGTTTAGAATATCTTATTTTTTCTAGTTTTAGAAAAGACATGACTTCAGTGGTCCAAAGTGTATTGGATGGGGCATTTGTTGCTTTCCAATTAAGAAGAAGGTGGCGTCTCACTATCAGAGAAGTGAAAGCCAGGACCTCTAACTGAACTGATGAAAAATGGTGGTAATCTTGAGGCATACCAAAAACAGCTACATGTGGAGAGATATCAATGGTCTTGAGGAGCACTCTAGACATGGTGTCAAAGTAAGTTTGCCAAATATTTCCTAGAGTTGGACAAAAGAAAAACATATGTGCAAGATTACAGGGTGAACCAGAGCATCTGTCACAGACATCAAGTGTATTTGGGAAAATTTGTGATAGTCGGGTTTTCGAATAGTGACATCGGAACACTACTTTGAATTGTATTAAGGTCAAGCGGGCACAAATGGAGGTTTTGTGAATACGGCCTAAAACCAAGTCCCACCAATCAACATCGAAGGTCAGACCCAGCTCTTTTTCCCAAGCCTCCTTCGTCCTAGAGTTTAAATGATCATCGTAGGACTGGATAGTACCATAGACTTTTGAAATTAAAGATCTTTGTGAAAGATTTAATTGTAAAAGATCATCCCATGTCTGCTCAGGCGGAAGTTGTGGGAAACTAGGAAATAAAACTTTTACACAGTTCCTAATTTGAAAATACCTAAAAAGATGTGATGGTGGGAGGCCGAACTCGTTAGCTAGGTCTGTAAAGGAACAGAAAACCCCCTCTTTATAAAAATCTTGAAAACATTTTAGACCCTTATCATGCCATAAAGTAAAAGTAGAGTCAGTAAATGCAGGTTTGAACGCATAATTCCTCAAAAATGGACTTGATGTGGTGGGAGTAAGAAATTTAAACTGTTTCCTAAACTGAAACCATATCTTTAATGTGGAAGTGACCACTGGGTTACTAGTAAAGCCAGAGGGGTTGACTGAAGCTGCGCCAGACAGTATCGCCAATAAAGAGGACGAGGGACATGATTGTATTTCCAACTGACACCAAGGTATATTGACCAGTCTAAGCCAAAATGTAGTTTTTGTTATGTTCGTAGCCCAGTAATAAAATTTGAAATTTGGTAGAGAGAGACCACCATCAAATTTGCAATTCTGAAGTACTTTTAGCCTAACTCTGGGTGTCTTACCATTCCACAGAAATTTAGATATAATCGAATCAATGCTTCTGAAAAAACCTTTAGATAGAAATATAGGTAGGCATTGGAACAGAAACAAGAATTTTGGGAGGACATTCATTTTAACCACATTAATTCTACCGATCAGAGAAAGAGGGAGGGAACTCCATCTTTGGAAATCAGCCTTAATCTCAGTCAATAGGGGAGAAAAATTTACAGAATAAAGCGATTTATAGGACCTGGCCACATGAACCCCAGATACTTAAATCCTGTAAAACTCAGTTTGAAGGGGATATCAGATTGAGATATTTGCATTGCTAGGGCATTGATCGGATAACATTCACTCTTCGAGACATTAATCTTATATCCCGAAAACAAACCGAATCTATGAAAAAAGGAAAGAATAACGGGACATGCCCCTACAGGGTTTGTGACATACAGTAGCAGATCGTCAGCATATAAAGAAAGTTTGAATTCGACACGAGAACGTGTAATGCCGGTAAAAACGGGGAAAGACCTCAAATAGATGGACAAAGGCTCTATTGCAAGAGCGAAGAGGAGGGGAGACAGAGGACAACCTTGTCTACAGCCTCGATTTAAGGAGAAATAACTAGATTGAACCTTATTAGTTGTAATACTGACACAAGGTGATGTATAGAGGAGGCGTATCCATGACATGAAAACCTGACCAAATCCAAATTTCGTTAAAACCGAAAGCAAGTAACTCCATTCGACTCTATCGAACGCCTTTTCTGCGTCAATAGAGATTACAACTTCTGGAGTGGTAGCGCTTCCTTTCGAGTAGATAACATCTAATAAGGTACGGACATTATAAAAAAGCTGACGTCCTTTTATGAAGCCCGTTTGCTCCTGAGAAATAATTTTTGGAAGCACCTTCTCTAGACGACGTGCCAAAGCTTTTGCGAGAATCTTGGTATCGACATTCATCAAAGAGATAGGTCTATAAGAGGTGCAAAGTTCAGGATCTTTGCCCTTTTTCAGAAGAACACTAATAGAAGCCTGTCTCAAAGTAAACGGAAGAGCGCCATTCGACAAAGATTCAAGATAAACAGCATGTAACAGCGGAATGAGTTGATTGTGAAATGCCTTGAAAAATTCAACCGGGAACCCATCTGGCCCAGGTGCCTTGTTATTTTGCATATTTTGTAGAGCCAATATAAGTTCCTGCGTAGTAAGTGAAGAATCTAACTGATTAACTGCATCTGTGCCCATATCTGGAAAATCCAGATCTTGCAAAAACGCATCCATATCAGTCAAGTCCACTGGAGATTCAGAACTATATAGGGATTTATAAAAGATGAAAATACCGAATTAATAAGGGCCGGTTCCTCAACCAACATTCCCAACTCATCTTTAACACAAGGTATTAAACGCGAGGCTGCTTGTCGACGCAATTGGTGAGCTAGTAATCTTCCAGATTTGTCTCCATATTCGTAGTATTTGGACCGAGAATGTAGAAGTAGCCGTTCCGCTTCACTAGTTGTGATCAAGTCCAACTCTGTTTTCAATACCACACGCCGCTTTAATAAATCAGGAGTCGGGGAGGAAGCAAGCTGTTGATCCACAGATTCCAGATCGGCTGATAATTTTGAATAGTTAACAGTCTTAATTTCTTCACATGAGCAGAATAAGAAATAATCTGACCCCGTAAGTATGCCTTTAAAGATTCCCACAGGAGTGCCTTAGAAATAGGTTCTGATTCGGATTGGTTAAGAGATACAAAATCTTCAATTGTACTTATAATAAATTCGTGAAATTTGTCATCAGACAAAAGAGATGTATTGAATCTCCAATGGGTTGGGTAACGAGATTCAGATGAGATCTGAATGTCCAAGGTTACAGGCGAATGATCTGAAATAATAATAGGATAATAAGAAGTATCTGTCACCTTGGGCATCAGTCTGGCATCAATAAAAAAATAGTCGATACGGGAAAATGTCTGGTGAACATGTGAATAAAAGGAGTATCGTCTGTCAGTAGGATTACGAACCCTCCAGGGGTCAACGTAGCCATTGTTGGACATAAAACTACAAAGAGTTTTAGCCATTTGAGACTGATTTAAGCTAGCTTTAGAACGGTCTAGCTGTGAATTAACGACACAATTCATGTCCCCGCCAAATATAAAAAATACATCATTTAGTGATGGTAAATTCCCAAACAAATTATTTAAAAAACTAGGGTTATCAAATTTGGCGCATATACATTGACCAGCAGAACTGGAATCTGGTGTATGGTCCCTAAATAATCAAATACCTGCCGTCCTTATCCGAGATGATTTTAGTCTGTGTAAATGGGACTGATTTACTAATCAGAATGGCAACCCCTCTGGCCTTAGAATTGAAGCTAGAATGAAAAACCTCTGCAACCCAGGGGCATCTCAACCGTGCCTGGTCGTTATTTCGCATGTGGGTCTCCTGTAAAAAAATAATATCAGGTTTTAGACGCTTCAAGTGAGAAAACACCTTTGACCGTTTGACAGCACTCCCCAAACCCTTGATATTCCAACTAACAAATCTCACATTTGATGCTTTAATGCTGGCCATGTTCAGTTCGTATCACAACAGAATCTGCAACCACATTTGAACCTCCAACACACAAGGAGGAGAAAAAAAAAAAAAAAAGGAATATAAATAAAATAATAAATGGAGAAAGGACAAAAACAGTAAGTAAACCCAAACCCCCTCCCCCCGCACCTACCACTACCCCATCCCCAAACGATAGGATACCGGTGCAGACTCCACTAGGAGTCATTAACAGAGTAAGTAAATTCCGTGTATTAGACCTGACAGTCTTCTTCATACTTCTCCAAACTCAACAGGAGCTCCTGCTCAACAATTATGTAAGTTTCTGCAGGAGCCCCCGGAGACACGTCTTTACGCCATTAGTCACTAACAGGAACTCCAAAGAGACCTTAATCTTAAAAGGGACATGTGCAAAATTCACTTTTTGCACGTTGTATCGTTATCAAAAACTTGCCTGGAGTAGTGCACTTCTTTAATGCACTTTAGAGTAATCCTGATCACTTTGGTTGAAGCGCTCACCTGGTTTTCCTGGATTTTATTGCATCATAGAGGGAACACAAAACTGGCCTCCACATTATTAAGGCGAGACACGGCAGGTGAAAGTATTGATTTTTCACGCAGTGGTCGAAGTGGAGATTTTTATCTATTTTCCTCCTTTTAAGTCTTAGTTTTCATGTCAGAGAATAAAAATGACAAAACTCACCCTGCATGATGCTTATTTTATGATGATGTGTCCGCCTGCGACGCGGAGGTAACCTGGAAGTAGCAGCTGCAGCGCATTGAAAGACCGTATTTCCCGCGGGTATTCATTCACAAATATTGACAGATTTTACATCCACATGTGCTGTGAAGGGTCCCCGTGATGACGCTATCACCCAAATATGGTATTTTTCCTCCTACAAGACGCCTGGTGCGGAAGAGCCAAAGAAGGTTCCGCGCACTCGCTACAAACTTCAGGGCTTGTTTTCTCTGAATGAGAGAAGGTCCCACTCGGGCAGCGGGTGAGCCCTTATAGCCGCTCATACAGACTCCAAACTTTACAGTCTGGGACATAACAATATTTTGAAGGTTTTTTCAGAGGGATTTTTTAATATCTAATTCCTAGCCTGATTTATTCAGCTTTGAACCCAAAAAAACAGGCGGAATTTGAGTTTTTACAGATTTTTTCACTTATGAAAAAAGTTAATTGAAAACTAAACAATATATACAAAATCCCCTCTGAAAAATCTTAGTTACTAATATGTCAATAAAATGAAACCATACATTTTAATCTGGCTCAATCCATTATTTTCATTTTGTTGCCCAAAATATAGGCAATTTTGGCTATTTTCATGCACAAAATGTCTTTTTTTCTATGAATTCATAAAATGACAGAAAAAATGCAATACATTTTTTTCTCATATTTATATCAGTGATGTTCAGCAAAGTTTCAAATTGATATCTCTACATTAATTTGTTTTTCCCCTATTCACCTGCAGTGTCTCGCCTTAAAGCCCATAATTGAACATCAGTTCTGGCCAGTTCTGCGCTCAATGAGTGTTCTACGCACTGTTAGCAGACACTGAAAGTTGTTTTCACTAAACCATTGCCATACCGCCTTTGCTCTCCCCGTCAGATCTCAGAGCTAAGCTGGAAGGGCCTGGTTGGTTCTTTGATGGAGACCGTTTGGGAAACACCAAGAAGCCTGGGTGAATGTAGTGCGTGAGTGAGTGGTTGGTGGTGGTGGTGGAGTCTACCCCAGGGCAGCTGTGGTTGCAATAGTAGCTTACAGTACCACCACCAAGTATGGAGTGAATGAATAATGCAATGTAAAGTGCTATATAAAACCGATGCATTATTGTTATTGCACTCCAGCCCTGACCCCTGTGTCTCACTGTCTTATGTTTACGTAGACATTATTTCAAATGATAAAATGTGAAGTATCAGTCCTGTAGCACCCAAAAGAATGTTTTTAAGCCTCGATTAGGCAGGAACTACATTGTAAATTTGTCAGAACATTTATTTTCCCCAAACTGTTTAGCCCTAATCGCGTCACAGTGTAAAGCCATATTCACATGGGATTATAATGACCTAGGGACATCGGCAATTTTTTTTTACCAATGTAGGATCGTGTAGGATCAGCAAAGTCAGTAATGACACTGAATGATGACAACAAGCCTTTTATTCATTCATGTTGCCAGCGCTGGCTATCAGGTTCCTTTTTCTTTTAATCCGTTCGCTCTGAGGCTTCTCCTCTGTCTAAACTTTGCTCCAAACTCATCCTAACTTTCCCTCAGACCCTCCATGTTGGTCTGTCTACTGTTGCCATGACAGCGGGGTCGTGCTTCCGGTTCACCTCTGTAACATTGTAGTTTTTCTTTTTTATCGTCTACTTTTGAAATGGATAAACAAACCAACAAACGGTTTGATGCATGATATTATTACTATAGCTTAAACACGGACATAAATAAACTGTTAAAAAGTTAAAAACTGATATCTGGACTTGCACGGGACTAGAGTCACCTGAGGAGTTTGCAGAATTAACCTAAAGATAAATATCGGGGGAATTTTTACCTTCCAAATCACCAACATGGCAGATTTGCGCGGGCATAGAAACTCCGGGGACGTCAGTCATTTTGACTTTTTACCCCTAAATCATTCTAATCCCATGCAAACAGGGCTTAAAGTGCATATCACACCATTTTTGCTAAAACACAGTTAACACGATTATATTTAAGATTTTGCTAAAGATTGTACCCAGTTTTCTTTAGTTTGACCATTTTTGTGATGTTTATGTTTTCACTTCCTTATTGGACACCGACAGGAAGTGACATCGAAGAAGGTAAACAATTTTAAACGGTTGCCGTGCCGACCATGTTAAGTCAATGGGAAATGAATGAGTCAAACTGCTATGGAATGTTACCTTCCTTTATGTCACTTCCTGTCAACAGCTTAAAATTCAAATAAAAATAACTTTTCTGCCCATCATTTCTTCATTACAATTGCTGCTTCACTGAAAAAAATGATAATTATGCAACTGATGTAATCCATCTAAATAAGTCATATTTTCAAGAGCATTAAAATCTGTCATATGCACTTTAAATTTACTCATTTTCAAATCTTCTTTGCGGTAAGTCTTTCCACAGTGTCTAATACAGCTGCCGTAAACTATTGTTGACCCTGCTGCTGTTGTCTTAAATCAAAATTCAAAGATGCAGCTCCTTCTGGTTTGGTGCAAATCTCTTTCTCTTTTCGCCTCTACAAACACACCTTTGTCCATGTTTTCCGCGGTCTGAATTTCACATGTGCGCCGCCGAATATCTGGGCAAATCCGTGCCAAATCCCGCTTGAGTCCCGGGTCTCACTTCGCTGTCTCTGCCCCCGCCTCGCTCGGCTCTGCTCCTAAAGGACTAAATGAGAGATGCTAAGGTTCCCGGATAAGGGTGAGATCGGCGAGTGACAAGAACGGGACTTAGAGCCAAATCCCGCTAAAGCCGGCTGTATAAACGCCTGGGTGACGTAGGCCCGGCCGCTCCATTTGCGCTGCATGCCTTGCGTGTTGGGTCCGTGTTGTCTTTACGGGCTCAGGTAGGGCCTTGCCGGGCGGCTTCGGCGGCCCTTGTTGAATAATTGAAATGGGACTTTGCACAAAATGCGGTGAAAACAACCGTATCGTGGACACGGGGTTAGCGCTGGGGATTTGAGGCACATTCTCTCTGTCACAACATTCATGAAGCATAAATACTGTTCAAAGGGGTGAGGGGGAACGTTTGTTACAATATTGGAAATGCTGGGATTTTCTGATATAAAGACACTGTAATATTAATATGAACTCTGGTCAAGTGGTAAGCAACTGATAAAATGCATAGTTTTGTGGAAGGAGTGATAAAAGCGGAACTGCATTGCATTGTTTTAGTGTAACCAACGTTAAGAAATCACCCCAGTTGGGACCCTATTGTTCATGTTTTCAGTGGAAGGGGGAAACCTAGGCAGACACGAGGAGAACATGCAAACTTCACACAAACTGGCCACAAAAATGATTGCGCAGAACGCCTTAAAAAATGCTTCCAAAATACAAATAATAAATTCAGTTTAATAATAAATGTATTTATTTTTTCTCTTGGGAGGAACCCCAGACCCCCAATGTTTAGACAGGAAGATAATGAACACAACTGTAGGTAGCCTGTAGTTGAGGCGACTGCGGGAAGGCATAGCTCCCCATCATTTGACAAGGATGAAAATCTGCCCGGGACTATGCAAACTCATATAGAAGCAGAGTCATGCATATTAGATTAGACTACATGTTTCATAAACCCTAAAATGTCTGAAAAACCGGTGAGTGAGCACTGTTTGGTACAAATACACACCGGGGTCCTACAATTCTTATGACTAAACTCTCGTGAGCCGTGGCCATTTTAAAACCCTTGACACCGGTAACGCTTTAGAATACAGCCCGCAAGTTCCATGTGTAAGTACGGGTAACAAGAAAGTAATTACACATGTAAGTACAGGTACTCTTACAACGTGTAACAAGGCGGAACAATGTGTAACAAGGCAGTACAACGTGTAACTACGTGTCAAGGTGTAGTAAAGGTATTCAAAGAGCAATTAATGGTGCTGAACTATCACATAGTTGTGGCAAAAGGGAATGTGGTATTATTAATAGTGCATTCATTATAATGTTGCAGGACAACAGTATTACTGTTGTGAAAGTGAAGACATGACTCCAAGCATTTTTATTGATTGTTTATTTTTTATAGTGAGACACCGTTGCATGTAACAAGCAGAAACAAGAGTGAACAGAGAAAAATAAAGCGAAACAAGGGAAATGACCACGTTATCACTGTGCAAGTATACTGTAAGTAATGTGTAGGTACAGGAGAGCACGGGCTGTAAATTAAAGTGAGACACAACAGCCTGTAACAAGCAGAAACAAGAGTGAACAGAGAAAAATAAGTAATAATTTTAAGTAATAATTTTTGGAGAACAAATCTCCAAAAATGATCACGCTATCAAAGTGCATGTCCACCATAAGTACATGTCACATGGTGGCGCAGCGGTTAGCGCTTTTGCTTCACAGCTAGAAGGTCCCATGTTCGATTCCCAAGTCAGACGGATCCTTTCTGTGCTGATGTGCATGTTTTTACAGCGCGTGCTCTCCTGTACCTACACATTACTTACAGTATACTTGCACAGTGATAACGTGGTACTTTTCCTTGTTTTGCTTTATTTTTCTCTGTTCACTCTTGTTTCTGCTTGTTACATGCAACAGTGTCTCACTATAAAAATAAACAATCAATAAAAATGCTTGGAGTCATGTCTTCACTTTCCCAACAGTAATACTGTTGTCCTGCAACATTAAAATGAATGCACTATTAATAATACCACATTCCCTTTTGCCACAACTATGTGATAGTTCAGCACCATTAATTGCTCTTTGAATACCTTTACTACACCTTGACACGTAGTTACACGTTGTTACACATTGTACTGCCTTGTTACACATTGTCCCCCTTTGTTACACTTTGTACTACCTTGTTACACATTGTTCCCCTTGTTACACTTTGTACTACCTTGTTACACATTGTCCCCCTTGTTACACTTTGTACTACCTTGTTACACATTGTTCCCCCTTGTTACACATTGTTCCCCCTTGTTACACATTGTTCCCCCTTGTTACACTGCGTGCTGGAACGGAACCGGAAGTTACTTCTTGGGCGGTGTTGTTACCGTTAGTCCATTGTTATCCATCCAAATAAGTCATAGTTTCAAAAGCCGCAAAACCTGTCATATACACTTTAATGCCAGTATGATTCCAATTTTTAAATCCTTTTTGAATATAGTTTAGTAACTTTTAAGGCCTTAATTTTGACATAGTTCATTGAATGACTTTGAATGCTCCTTTAATTCCCCGCGACTACAGTCATGTGCTTGTATTTTTGATCCACACTAATGTGATAGACTGACCCGCGTCTGCTTGGCTATGCTTGTTGCATTCACTGACTCATTTTGTGAACAGGGCACATTAACCTGGGTGCTCAAAGGTGTGAGCCCCAAGGCACCTATACGGGATCGGCAGCGCTCACGATTCTGTTTGCATTTTGCGTTAGCAACGGTAACTAGCCAGGCACATGGGCCAAGGATCCTCTGCCAAAAACTCACCCAATCCGCCCCATCATTAACTTTCCATTGTGTGGCACTTCTAACGATTGCAAGACACTGATGCTTTCCCTCGCCAGTAAATATGCCTGATAAAAGAGATAAAAGCGTGAACGAAGGAGCGATATATCTGGCTGATCGCTCTGGCTCCCGCTGCTGCCACAGCCACATTTAGGGGCTAATTTAAGAGCGGGATTACTGTGATGTGAGCGAGCGGGCGTCTGACCCTCTCTTAGAGGGTTCGCAAGGCCTGTGAGATGGAAAAGCTTCTGATAAAAGTGCTCTTAAGGCATGTGGCGTTGGTCGTTTTCTTGAAGGAGGTCGTCTGACTTCGCAAAACCATATCCAGAGCAGAGGTAGGATTTCCTAAAGTACAGTGTAGATTTTAGGTACAAGTCATTTTTATCTTTGCTTCACTGTTTTAGAGATTGTATGTATAACTTATACTCCAATCATTTTTTGAACTGGACTCACAGTAAATGTATTTTTGAATAGTGGTTAACTGTAAATGCATTTATTTTTGATCAACGTTACAACATTGAGTATTACACCATTGGCTTCAAGTTTAGTGGTATGAGCTCAGAGGAGAAAAGGCTTCACACAAACAACACGAGATTTGGGGTTTCTGGTTAAAGGGTCAACCTCTGGAATAACTGCACAGACCAGTTCCACTAAAAGAAAATGTGTACAAGAATGAGTCTTCTCAAATACATGAACCTCGGAAAGATATTAGTGCATATTTGACCTTTCAGTGATTCAGAGCGCCATAGTGGCCACTAGGACGCTCCTTGACCCATTGCTTTTTAGAGTTTCTGGTAGGTTGTCTCTGCTGATGGAACCATCTCCATGGTTACGCATATATTCCATCCAGAAAACCTACTAGCAACCCTAAAAAACAACCAATAACCAACCAAGCTACTTCCGGGTTCAAACTTTTGAGAGTTCCATAGACGAACACAGCAAAAAACACAACTTTATCTGAATCTCCTGCTGAAATAACAACAGATAAAAGGCCAACAAGTCTTTTACACCTAATTAGAATAATTTAGCTCATGATTTCTCTAAGCAAAACAAAGATATTTTTATGTTTAAAATAAGCCTTCATTGTGTATGGAAAATGTAATATGATATTAATGTCAGAAGAGCATAGTATAAGCATTGTAGTCGGCTCTACAGCAGGTTCAAATCAGTTAAATCCCATCATAGTGAAAAGGGCTAAAGCCCCGTTGGACCCGGAAGTGGAGCGATGACATCATCACTTAACAAACCCATTGGTCAAAGAGACCACTGTGATGAAATGTAAAGGTGCTTTGCAACTTTTTTGTTGTTGTTGCTTTTTGCACATAAAATGTTATGTAATACACTTACAATGCATTACAATATTATGTAATGCACTTTTAATAGGTTGCGTTCACTTTCTAAACTTTGATCATGCCATGATGTCAGATGAAGAGCCGTTTTTGAAAGAAATCTCCCAAAAGAAAATTGACAAATGTTGAAATTTATCATTATTTGGAAATTCACAAACTTGCCACATTGATCTCATGGCTGATCTGATGGCATCACGCAAATGTTCTTCAATACTGTCACCACTGATGGACACCTTTATGAGAAAATAACTGGACCTTAGTTTATACATGTGGACAGAGAAGGCACTGAACATTGTAGCAGGTATATGACAATAACTAAAACTAAATCTGCATTTTAACCGTCACCATGGGATTCCTAACTGTAGCATATGCATATTATACAGCATTAGCAAAGACTACCTTTGAATGAATAAACTGCTGTCTGTTAGGCAAATTGACTTTTTATAATTGTCAAACTGATGAGTCAATACTTCATTGAGCAGGTTCTTTTTGTACCTCATTAAAACAACATGCAAAGGTGGTGCTCAACAAGATATTAGGCGAGGCCGTGTACTGTGAGCACGTTTGTCTTTGATTCACCAGGCCGTGTACTCCGCCCCTCTGTCAGCGCTGCCATCCATCCGTAACCGACACAATGATCCGCCGCAGAAGCTGCCAGCCCTCATGCGCCCGGGGCATTGTGGCACACGGCAGGTGGCTCCAAACGGGGAATTCTCAAAGGAGCTCGCGTTTGGAAATGCTCCTTTTTTATTATTTTAAAAATCTATTTTTAGCTGCTATCAGATAAAGCACATTAACAATGAAGTCAAACCACTTCAATCGCACTTCAAAACAAAGTCATGTTGAGTATTAATACGTCAATACTCTTACTTGAGGTACGTCTGTGCCAAGTCGTCCCACTGTGAGTAAGTCGTACTGACAGTAGTTTAAGGATGTTGACAATATAATTATGATACATTACTTTATGAGCTAATTGAGTCAAATATCCATTTATTATTTTTCTTTTACATAATGCCATCTATCTAATTTCTCCCACTTCTTCCAAGATCAGAGCAGAGATGCCCAGACTTCCCTATCCACGCACACTTCCTCCTGAGGTGCTCTAAGGCCAGCACGGGGACATAGTCCCTCCAGCGTGTTCTGGGGCTTCTCTGGGGCTTCTTCCCAATGGGACACGCCCGGAATACCTCCCACAGCGAGGTCACCTTGCTTTGTCCCGACTGCCAGATGCTGTGAAAGTGGACCGGCCCATTGAGACACCTGCCGCTCAGTGCTCTCTGCACCTGACCCCTACGGCTCCCTCTTGGGCTGAGCTTGGCCCACCCTCCAGGTCTGGCTCCAGGTCTGTGGACCGCTCTTAGTCTGGACCCGTCACCTACAGGACCTGTTTGCCATGAGAGACCCTACCAGGGGCTTAATGTTCCCCCAAACAATAGAAACACCACGATAAGGTGGCGCTTCAAGGGGAAGATAACAAACTCTCTCTAACCTCTTACCCCCCGCCTTAACCGAGCGCATGTTACTCAAATCTAAAAGCTTCTCGACTGGAGCTAACTGAACTGATTGTTTTGTCAAATTTGTGAAGCGTTTTTGTGGCCTTAGTCACTTTTTCGTCAATCTTTTTTCACTTTTTTGTCATTCTTTTGTTCTTTTTGTTCCGTTTTAATCCCTTTTTCGTCTCTCTTTTATGACTTTTTGTCACCCTTTTGTCACTATTTTGTCTCTCTTTTGTCACCTTTTTGGTGCGTTTGTTTTTTATTGTCCTATAGTTGCTTTTCCAGCACATTTTTGTGTTGTGGTTTCTTTCTCCATTCTTTGTTACTGTTTTGTCACCTTTTTGTTGCATTTCATTTTTGTCGCTCTTTGATGGGGGATTGTTGCCTTTTCATCACTTTTCAGTCATGCTATTGTTGCTTTTCCAGCACGTTTTTGTCTCTACTTTGACACTTTTTGCGAGAGGTTTTTAGATTTGGGTAATACCAAACTGGAGAGGATGTGCTTGGATCAGGTACGGGCTAAGGGATTAAATCGTTTAGTCTTGATCTTATATACATAGATGTCTGAAATCGTTTGCCAAAGTCAGATCCATACCGCACCTTATGACTGTATTAGACCTGTCATTAATCCTGTAATAATGTCGTTTATAGTGTGGCTCAATCCTTTTGGCACATCAACAATAAGGCTTATATGTTTAAGAGATCAATAGGGTTTTAATAACAGCAATAACAAAAGGCAGACTACATTTGCAACTGTGACAATTCATTTATAAAGCTTTAAACTGGGGATACAATAGGATTGAAAAAGAGGTGTATGCAATTTCAAAACATGACACCATTTTCCAACATTTAATAATCTCACGATGTTACAGCCCGGTGTACTCTGCACTTTTTTGAAGACGTGGGGAAAGAATAATTGGCGTACAACCGTTCTGTTGGATAAGCCCCTCTGATATACGGCTAACTGGAGCTGGCAAAAAAAAACAAAAAACAGAACCAGGAAGTGAACAGTGAACACTCTCGGAACAGTGATTTGTGAATAGGTACATGGTAGCAGGCCTGACCACTAAACCATCGGCTGTGCCAATTCCTGCAAACTTTGTAGCCCAGTTTCTACAACTACAGTGAAATGTGTGTCGTAGGCAGAAATATGACAAACTGAAATGCTATGCTTCATTTTTTTATTTCCCGAAATTAATACTTAAAGGTCCTATATCACGCAAAACTGACTTTTTGGAGCTTTTAACCATGTTCCTTATCAAACACACCCCCAGAGTGGTTTTTTGGGTTCATTCACGCAGTTCTAAGCAATCCTCCGGAATCCTGCTCTCTGATTATCCATCCCCTACATGCCCCATCCATGTCCTAATGTGGAGAATGAGTCCAGACCTATTCACCACAACTGCCACTATAAGCAGTTGTTCTAAAAAGTTGTTATTTCGGGCCGAAGTGCCAACTATCTCCATCGTCACTCAAGACCTGAGGTGGCAGTGGCGAGTAAAAAATAATGACAACTTCCATCTAATCCCTTTAGGATGAGCTCTAAAAAAATACAGCTCTATTATTATTCTTTATTTATGAAATATGGCTTTGAAATGTGGTTTCATATTGGAGCACCCCTTGTCCCTGGGTCCAGTTTTAGACCCTCAACCCACCATAACATTAAATGTAATGGATGCGATAATAATTTGATCATATAGCACAAGAAATTGTTTTCATTCATCAATAAATGTTTATTTTCTATCCTCAAATGGCTGAAAGTAAAGACATTTATATCATCGCGGACACTTGGTATCACTCACTAGATGAACTTTTGCAGAGCAAGCGGGAATCGGCCATACTAGTCTCCAGTGGGACTTGAGCGGGCTGTGGCTCAAAGCCCGAGAACTGCATATACAAGCCCGCAAAGACACCGGCAGCAGTTTCTCGGATCACAGACGAAAACATGAGCATGACAACGCCAGAGCTGCCATTTTGGGGATTTGTAATGGAGGACTCGACCAGGAAGAAAACAGAGGGTTAAAAAATCGCTTTAATAAAAGTCAATCTGTGGAAGTGTTGGAGATTTCTGAGAACTTCAGAAAGACTCCTCAAGTTCCATTATATGGCTTTTTTTAATGAGCGTAAAATAGAACGTCGTTCATGTGCCATAGGATTAAATGGGGACATATTAGTGTTCAATAGACACGCAGAAAGTGGAAAATGTGTTGGGATGACACGCTAAATGTGCACTAAAAACACATTCTAGTGAGAACACATCGGAGCTCAGCTTGCAACAGACTTTCAAAGAAATGTGATGTTTTGTCCTTCCCATCACAGTCATTTCCAGAAACAACAAGAAAATTGCCATGAACTGCTCAGGTCACTGTGAACACTCAATATATTCATACTGAATAAAATATAAAAAAAATCATCCATCCTGGCATCCTGATGCTTTTATGGAAACATTTCCTGGGACATGTCATTTCCATCACAGCCATTTGCCTCCAGTTGAAGAATCACCCACTTACAGTCTTTTTCTGGAGTGGTCAAGCATTACAAAACTTTGTTCGTGTGTCAATTTCCTTCTACTGTATGTCAGAGGACTAGGGGCCGAACCCCCCAATCGTGGCCCAGTAAAGACCCACTTTCTCCAAATCCCAGTGATTCAAATCAAATAAGACCTACTGTAGCAGGTGGTTTGGGAAGGTCCGTCCCTTCAGAAATTGTATAGGAATTGAAAGTTTCAGCCTTTTTCAATACCTTAACAGGAATCTTGTCCCCGGTCCTGACGTGACCTATACCTCTGCTCTACTTTTCCATTCAATAAACAAAATGTTGTCTGGTCAAACCGCATATTTCATCTCATTGATCTTCATTAACGTTGGTGGAAGTTCGCCAAAGCCGGGACTGGGACAAACGCCAGTGCGGTGACACATCCTGTTGGTTTAAAAAGCTTGTGTTTGTTTTTGGACGCGTGACAAAGAGCTGCAATTCATCACAGGTTAAAAAAGGACACGCCCGCCCAAAGGAAGGAACGAGCACGCCTCTCACAGACATGTCACACAGAGTAAGATATCGTTTATTGTCATTCATTGCAACTGTAAAACGATTTGAATGGAGTGACCGGGGATTCACCTCACATGGTTCTACTTCCAGAGCTGGACAGCGTTTGTCGTGTTAAAGGACTGTATGTTGTTATTGTTGGAGACAAGTGCACGCAGAGAATTCAGTTCAAACGTCATGGGAAAACGTGAAACTTGTCATTGTATCAGGTGCAGAGCCAATACGTCATCACGGCAACTGTTGTTGACCTTGAGGAGTCGTGAAAAGAAAAGGGCCTCACCTCACAAGCTTTGTATAAATGTCGCAACTGGCAGGGTTTTATGGAGCAGTGGTGACGTCTTCAACAAAAAGATCTGAGGGTTGGAAAAAAAAAACACGTCTGACCATCATCAACAACACATAAACAGAGAAGAGAAGCACATGGAGATTATTGTTAATTTGCTGAAGCTGCAGGTTTTTTCACACATTATTTCCTCTGACCTGATCCTCTGAATCTGCCCGTTATAAAAGCAACAGAAAGTCAGGAGTCCTGGCTAAAGTTTAGCCTTTAGTGTCGTCTGGAGACTGTGTCTCCTCCTCACTGCTCAGCGAGAGGAGCAGCTACAGACGGAGGAGGAACAGGGGCGGAGCCAACACGGGCAGCGGAGGGACTGGGGGCCCCACTGGGAAACTCTTACACAGGATTTAGAGAGTACTTTAAAAAAATAATAATAATAAAAGTAGTCTAATAGCAGCTATGAAAATTATAATATTTTTAGGGAAGTAATCATTTTTATCACTGTAATAAGAGAATATTGTCGGCTAAAATACACCAGATTGCACTAAGGTTTTTGGGATTCATTCAAAATTTTCTGGGAGAGGACCCTGTTGTGAAGAGGAGGCTTTAAAATGAGCCTGCCCCGACCCTCCTATGTCTCCAAGAACGCTCTAACACTATTACCCATGCCTTTCAAACAAAACAAAAAAATAAACTTTTTAATCTTTAAAATGTGTCCACTGGTCAGCCGCCATCTTGTTCTGTGTTTACATAGAGCAAGGTGGGCACTGTTGTACAGCGGTTGGTGCTCATGCTTCACAGCTAGACGGTCCTGGGTTCGACTCCCACCTGGACGGGGCCTTTCTGTGTGGAGTTTGCATGTTCTCCCTGTGTCTGCATAGGTTTCCCCTACCACTAAAAACATGTACAATAGGCCAGAATGAATGAGAGTGTGTTTGAGAGTGCGCATGGGGGACGACGGATGGAAATTAGCCCAAGGCTAGAATCCGGTGTGGCATGCATTGTCCCAACCAAATAAACCAATAAATAAAATTAAAGCCGCAAGCGGCGATGGAGGCCCTCGCCCCTGGCGCAGCCCCCCTTGCGACCGTCCCCCTTGCTACCGCCCCCGCTCTCGCCCAAACCTGCTCTCCCCTCGGCTTCACACACAACCTGTGTGCTCTCTGCTAACTCTTGCTCCGGCCCACTCTCGTCTTGCCTTCGTCACACCTTACTCTTGCCCCAGGTATCTATGATGCCAGCCCACTCTTGCTTCAGCCTCAGCGCCCCGGCCTCACGTTCACCACAGCGGTGCTTTTCACTCGTTCTATAGTTGAAATACCTTCTATGACCAGTGAACTGCAATACTCGGGAAAAGCCAGCAGGCAAAACAGCATCTGGACAGAGGTGCACTCTTGCATTTGCAGAAAAAAGAGCAGTGATCTGCACGAGTAAAGAGGAAAATGGCAGTGAAAGGTAGAAAAGTGGCTAAATACATAATTGTGTCTACATAACTTGGTGCTCATTCTGGAGTTGTATCTGGCTCAGAGTTTTAGTGGCCCATGTGAAAAGAGAAAGCATTATAAAAGTGTCAATACCATGTTTGAATTGGCAACCTCCTGCATCAAAGACAAGGACATTATTACTGAGCTGTAACATGACCCCAAGGTTAACCTGATACGGGCTACTTTTTTCTAAATCCCCGGGTGTGAAAATATGTCCAAGCAAGGCATTTGGGAAGAGAGGTCATTTCAGGTCATTTCAGGTAATTTTTGCCCCTCCATTTTCTCCATTGTTTTCGACATTTTCCCCCAGTTGTTCCTCTATTGTTTCCTACTGTCCCCCCATGTCTTTCTGTGTAGTTGTGCATATTTCTGAACTGTTCTTTCTTCGTTTTTAATAAGGTTGGGACCATAGGCGCCGATTTATGTTCTTCCCAGTAGATGCCCAGTCCAAACCAAAAAAAGAAAAAAAAAATATTGTTGATTTTGAACCAGCAACCTCCTGCGCCAAAGACCAGCGCACTATCTCTGAGCTATAACTCTGTGTGATGGTATGCCTAATGTGGGCTACTACTATTCTCTAAATGACCAGGGTGAAATTAGATCCCACCATGCCACTGGAGGAGAGAGGTCATTTCAGGTCATTTTCCCCACCCCCTCCATTTCTTGATTGTTTTCGACACCCTCCCCAGTTTTGCCTCAAGTGTTTCCCTAGTGTCCCCACATTTCTTTCTGTGTAGTTCCACATATTTTGAAACTGTTCTTTCCTCGTTATTAATGAGGATTTAATAAAATATTCATTAAAAAAAGAAAAACAAAAAGTCATGGTTGCGTTTGAACTGGCAATCTAATGGTTGCAAACCCTGCACTCTATAAACGGAGCTAGACAAGCACAGACACTTTTACAACCGAACTGACAAATGTCTTATGAAACGCCTTGCGCTCATGTAGTCTAGGCTTGGACAATGTGTGGGTCATTTCCCCGTTTTTAGTGAGGGTGGGGCCATAGGCGCCGATTCAGGTTCTTCCCAGTAGGTACTGAGTCACAAATAAAAAGAAAAAAAAAAGAAGTCACTGTGGGGTTTGAACCGGCAATCTAATGGATGTGAACCCGGCAGTGTACTAATGGAGCTATACAAGCTTAAGCAACAACACTGCGGATTTTATATTAATCTTATGAAACAGTTACACTCGTGTGTTCACAGAAAACGGAATTACAGTTCAGGCAATATTTATTGAAACATTTTGTAATTAGGGCTAATTCCCTGGGCGCCCAAAGATCTGAGAAGGTGCTCCAGCCCCACAAAAGTCTCGATAGATGACGGAATATTTTGGTGAGACCAAAACAGTACGAGGAATAAACGGAGAGACGGACAGGAAACAGCCTATCTGAACTTCCTGTGATTGTACTTTCCAAAAAACCTGATTTTGGAGGCAAAAACGTTCAAATTACAGCTTCTTTCTGTAACAGAGGGGTAGTAAAACTATGTATGAGTCTAAAAGTGTGGCTGTTGTGAATAAAGGGGGAATTTGGGAAAAATGGCGATTTTCAGGAGAAACTCTGACAGAGGCCATCATGCTGCCAGAAGAAGAACTCTGGCTATTTTCACGGAGGATGGGCGGGCCACTTACAAGCCATCTGAAGCCAGCAGGTGGCGCTATTCGGCCAATTTGCTGAGGCATAATAAGTGGACAGGTTCACTTGACCCCCACATGTTATACATTTTCGGAAAGCTCTGACTGAGGCGCATGTGACTGTCAGGGTCATTGGTCACTGTCGAGTATGCAGTGACCAAAATGTGTAGATGAGGTAGGCCTGGGAGCAGCCTATATGTTAATGGCTGCGTTCTGTTGAGTTTCGGGTGGTGCATTAGTGACTTGAATATGAGCTCTGTTGGCCAATGCCTGTGAGCGTGAGCTGTCTTCGAAAATACACGAAATGTAAGCATTCTTCGCCGTGGCGTTATGAGGGGACCGTTGAAATGTTTTACAAACCGTGCCTGATTCTTGAAGTTCAAGATGTCTAGAGGCACTGTGCCAAGTATGATTTTATTTGGATGAAAAACCAGGGACTAGTTCGTTAAAACATAAGTTGAGTCCAGCCGGTTTTTCAATTGAAAGTCAAAATGGCCGACTCCCTGTGCATCCGGGCGTGGCGCTCCAATTGCGTTTTTGGTTAGTCCTGATGTCCCCTTTCACTGTACCAAGGGTTTGGGCCTACGGCCAAAAACGCGTGTTTTCATTTGTATGGGGGTCAACTTTGAGGGGGCGCTGTGGAGCCATTTTGTTTTGGGCGTGGCCAATTCGTCTATTTACATACATTTTCACGCCATCCGAATGACTCCGCCAAATTTGGTGAGTTTTCGGCAACGTTGAGCGGGTCAAAAGTACGATCGTTTCCGGAGAAAAAATATAATAAGAAGAAGAAGAAACCACACAGAATCAATAGTCCCTTGCCGGGACTGCGTCCGGCTCGGGCCTAATAAATTCAGTCAGACAGTCTGCAATATTATTCTATATGATCTGCCACTCAGTTTGTTGAAGTTGTTGTTGAAGGTTTCATTTCTATTCAGATCTAAAATGTGCATCATTTCCAAAAAGTGTGTAAAAAAATGTAGCAACTGAATGAAGCAAAATGAGTGCCAAAATAGTGACAATAAACACAAGTGGCAGAAGTTCAGCTTTATAACCGTTTATGATTATAGAAGGATATATTAGGGGCAAAACAACAATGAACGTCTGTTTTTTTTTTTTTTTTTTTATTGAGTTAGGTTGGAGCTCCTCCTCCTCACACGTAAACAAGCTGTCTACTCTAAAGAAGTGGCTTTGCAATTGGACATTAAAAAACAAGCTTGGTGTATTATCGTAGTTCACCCCACTTGCCTCCAGTGTCTGCGTACATTGGTGTATGAATGAGAGTGTGAATGGGTGACTGGTTCCTTACTTTAAAGCGCTTTGGGCCTGATAAAGGTAGAAAAGCGCTATATATAAGTTGAGTCCATTTACCATTTACCATCTTTGAGAGGATACGTCTTGCTGTTCACACATCCTTAGAAACGAGGAAACAGCGATAGGCTAAGGTCAATACCTTAAATCAAATCAATTTATTCTAACTTTTGTCACATTGGGCAGAAACAAGCATTCTTGACGCCATTCTAGTTACAAAAATGTTGAAAAATATGTCAAAATAGTAGTTCTGTTGCCGTCTGGTGAGAGGTGTGAAGGTCAAAGCACTGAAATGGCAGATTCTGGTCATTTAAACTGATTGCTTCTCAATCAAACAAAGTGTAGATCAGCAGAGAAGCTTCAGTACCATTGGAATGTGGGCTAATTCTCTAACTACTCCTGAAGTGAAACCTTGCCACCTGTTTCCTCACGCTGTCGTCACGCTGTCGTCACCCTTTACTGATAAATCATTTGGCCAAACATCACAAACATCAGCACTCTAAACAAGGCTGTTCATTCACACCAGTTTATCAAGTCTGGGTAAAAGAGCTTCATCAATCATGGACACAACACTTATGAGTCTGACTTCAGCCAAAAACAATATTAAGGATTATGATAAATTAAGATAAGAATGATCGTGCCTTGACAGACAAAAGCCAAGCTAAACCTCGTCAACTCACTCGGCATTAAAATAACAAGATCCTCTTCTCTGAGTCAAACCAAGACACTTAATACCTGATATATCCAGTTACTTAGATCACATTCAGAGGTGATCCGAGACAAATGCCGGGCTCAAGGAGCCTCTCGCCAAAATGCAACTTTAATGCAGTGAAAGCAGCCATGAAAATGTCTGTTTACATATTTCATTATTAATGCAACAATTACAAAGATTTCCAGATCTAAAGTCATGACCAAGGATTACGAATTTGAATTGATTTGATTATCTTAATGTTTGTTTTAACGCACTTCATAGTCTCACTCTGCTATATTTAAATGAGATTTTGACCGTTCTTCGCCCCAGCAGAGCTCTCCGGTCTGCCGATCAAATGGTTCTGGATGTGCCCAGGTCCCGGTACAAACAGTGGGGCGATCGTTTCTTTGTGGTTGCTGCGCCTAAACATTGGAACAGCTGCCCCTCAGTCTGCGTGTTCTCACGGACCTGTCCCTTTTTAAGGATTAAAGACTCATCTCTTCAAACTGGCTTTTAACACTTAGAACGCACTGATTTAAGACTAGGATGTGATAATTTTGTGTTTTGAATTGTTTTATCTTTCTGTGAAGCACTTTGGTCTTCCTGGTGTTGTTGTAAAGTTCTATATAAATAAACTTTGATTGATTCAGGGCAGAGGTGCCCTGCAGCGTCACAAACTGTCGAAACCTGTTTCGATGAATGCACAAACCATTACACATAATGTCCTGCACAGCTGTACGCTGTTGCGGGTCACTGCAAATTGTCACGTTCCGGTCAAGATTCTGTAATGATTCTTTATGTATTGCTTTTTCTTTTCTTTCCATATCATTTCCATTGTAGATTCTCACTGAAGGCGTTCGTTTATGAATGAACACATATGGAAATATAGCTGCAAAGCCGACCGCCCTGCCCAAAGCAAACCGCCCTTTTGTCTCCCTCAATCTAAAATTACGGTATTGCCTCTGCATTTATGTTTGTTTTTAACTTTTTTCCCTTTAGTTTTCGAATTTTCGCTCAATTTTGACATTATACAGAGAATAATTAGTATGAATTTGTATCACACTATATCTGCAAACTGAAGCATATTTTTACATTTTACTTAGGGTTGCGGCTGCGCAGCAGAACATCCACAAACTTTGGTTCCTCACTTCTCGCTGAATTATGGAGTTTAACATTTTTCCATCAGAATAAAATGGGACGTTCTGGTCATCGCTACGGCAACACCGTGAAAAATATGGCATGGGTGTGATTGACTTTTCTGATCGGAACGACCAAATAGAATTTTGTGCCAAATTATTTTAATTTTCGTAAAACTAAAATTTGTACTCACCATATAATTCCTATAGGGGGCGCTATCGCGCCCAATTTGAGTTTTACCAAATGAAAGTGTTTAGGACTGAGACTTTAACAACTGATAACAAAATGAGCGAAATCGGACTTCATATGTGCGAATGGGAGCCATTATTTTTGGCGAAAAATCTTAAAATACTTCGTACAGTTTGCGGCTTCGCCGCATAAAAACCGTAAAACTTAGAAAAGTAATTTGGATAACTTTTAAAGTTCTACTTACAATGTTTGTTTTCTGATACATGTGCACGTGCACGGAACGTGCACGATGAGAGGAGTGCGTTAGTGTATGTTTGAGAGGAGGCGAGCGCTTCGCGCTTGTTTTGTGCTCTCCGCGCACTTTTTCCGGGATTACAAGCCTAATTATTTTCATTAGAAGTGATCACTTCATGTCCATCTATGTATTTGATTCTCTAGAGGAGGCGTCTCAGACACGCGGCCCGGAGGCCAAATGCGGCCCGCGAGATGATTTCTTATTTACATTACATGCGGCCCGCCGGTAAATTGCATTAAACACGTTAGAACTACATTTCCCATGAGGCACCAATGCCGCTGCGGACGCGAGAATGACCACAACATCAGACGGGAAGGGAGATGCAGTGCTTCTGCAGACGACTTTTCTCAACAAAGAAACGGACTAACAGCAGCAGACTGTGAGAGGAGCTTCTGAAACAGGTGGAGACTGTCAGAACACGAGGGAAATACTTTAGTTGTTCAGCTAACATGTGCTGGAAAAGTGACAGCACTGCAGCATGACAATAAGCACCTTTACCATCTTTACCTTTATGACTTTGCAAAGTGAACACATCGTAATTAGTGTTTAAAAGCGTCACAACAGTAAAGTGAGGAGCCTTTTCTCTCCATCTCTCTCTCAGAGCAATTTAATCTTTATTTGGACACATGTGTGAACACATGATCCATAGTTACATTAAAAATGTAACTATGGGACATACGCCTTTGCGATGCCCAATCCCGTCAGACCTTGGAAGCTAAGCAGGGTAGGGCCTGGTTAGTACTTGGATGGGAGACCGTTCAGTAACACCAGGAAGCCTAGCGAATGTAGTGAGTGAGTGAGTGGGTGGTTGGTGGTGGTGGCTGATGTGTGCAGACTGGTTGCCTCGCTTATCATCACCGAGTATGGAGTGAATGAATAATGCACCAAATTGTAAAGCGACTTTGAGCGTCTGGAAAAGCGCTATATAAGACTAATGCATTATTATTATTATTATTAAAAATAGAGAATATGGAAATGTGTAAAAATACTGCAAATACTTACAGCAACATTGATGGTAAAAAATATAAGCACCATCCATTATCTAACTGTAGGTCACAAAAAGGCCTGAGGCCACTGACTCCACATTATTTACATGAGGTGAAGCTTTTTGCTAGTGCTCATTATCAGCTCCAGTCCCTGGTTGGGCCTTTCTACACTAAATTAAAATGACATTTGAATTACATTTTGCATTTCTTTCTAAATAGGCTAACAGACAGAAACTGGACCTGACTCCTGAAAGATCATTCACTGATGCCCTGAACCAATTTACCTGAACCAAAATGAAATTAATTACAAAAACATTAATTGTCTAAGTCTGTAATTTCTAATTTAGAAGCTCAGCAAATGTTTGGCCGATTGGAAACCTCTGGAAGATTATAAAAATGTGCAGATAGTTCATGTACAGTCTATTTTAAGGTTTATTATAGCAAACAATAAAAAGTTGCTAAATCATAATCGACTTAATAAAAAAGGCTTTGTCTGTTGCGACCCCCGACCAACACTAGGTTTGCATTTGTGGCCCCCAGTCCAAATGAGTTCGAGATCCCTGCTCTAAAGGGTCACGTGATGCCTCCCACGTGACCCTCTGAGTATTTAACACACCTGTGTTCATTCACAAAATTGCCCTGATGAAGACCCGTTTGTCAAAACACGTTGGCTGTTTTTTAAGCCTTTGTCCATGCCGTCCATAAAGGACTCTTAATTTTTGATATCACGGAGTGCCTCGGATGCTTTTTTACTGCATTCTACACATTTATATCACCAGTCAGTCACCTTTTTGCTTTCCCACATATGGAATTATGTTTTAAACAAAAAAAAAGGCAAAATAGATTCCTTAAAATAGCTGGATAATTTTGCTTTGATTACGGCTTTGCACTTTTGACATTTTCTTAATGAGCTTCACAGTGTTGTCACACTACACAGACTGTTGAAAATCATTTCAGGGACAACCTTATGAAGCTCACTGAGAAAATGCCAAGAATAAAGGGTGGCCATTTTGAAGAATTTAAACATATTTTGAGGTTGTTTTTTTTTTACTATTCCTACATAATCCCATGTTTTCATTCATAGTTTAATGTCTTCAATTAGAATCACACAATGTAAATAGTGTTGAAAACAAAGAAAGCTGCCGCACCAGCTTGGTGGAGAATAAAAGCCCGTTTGCTCCTCTTTGCAAACTCTCTCCTCTGGGTTCCAGCTCCAGGTGTATCCTATTTTATGTCAATCTCAATAAAACAAAGTTTCCAAACTCCAATCACATCGGTGACCGACCGCCACGGACCTCTAGCCCCATCTCTTCAGTGCCTTCGTAAAAGTAACTACGGCCTTTTTCCAAGACTTGAACGTGTGGGTTTCGATGACTCATGAGAGAAAACAGTGATCCGTACAGAGCAAATGCTGTCACAAATCATCACCAAACGACACGCTCTGTTGCGAACTCCACAAATGGAGGGTGAATTGTGACTCTTGTGGAAGGAAAATGCTCATGCCTATGCGTAAACCCAGCATTACTCTTTCTTTCAGCTACTATGACGTGCCTGGGATCGCTCTTATCTCCTGTCCTGGTCTCCATCGTGGTCCTGTCACCGATTTTAGGAACATGTTTTGATGAACGACTGTGAAAGATCAGAGCGGCCAGAGGATGGGCCAATTTCACAGACGCTTTCATCTTCAGACTGGGCCGCCAGAGTTCGGTGGAAGGCGATATGAACGTGAAAGTCGCCTCGGCTGTCTTCGCAGAGTCTCCCGTCACACAGATCTGAAACACGCTCATCCATCTTCTGCGCAGACATTTAAACTCGATATATTGGAGAACATTTGAGATCTTGAGCCACCGATCTTCACAATGGGTCGGGTTCACAGAATTTAAGGGAAGGCTGAAACTTTGCGATGGGTGTAAACTAGGTGTTTGGTTGAGTGACCTTTCTAAGACGAGATGAACAGCTTCAGTACAGAGTGATTTGTAACAACACACACAAACACATTGAACAAACTAAACAGGACCAACCTGTAACTCACTGGGAATTCCTCTGTCAACAAAGACCAGATGCCTCCAGGACAATAAAGACGTAAACGCACTTTAACATGGAGCGAATATGCTCAAGGTGAGAGACTTTTCCTGGAAATAAAGCAGACACATTAGACACAATGACATTTTTTTTCTCAAAGAGGACTGAAGATATCTTATTTTGTATTCGGTTAAGTTGGTTTCTATTGAAAAAGTCGGTTACTACCTGTTTGTTGGGGTTCAGAACGTTTAACAAAACATAGGAATGGGTCATCAACCAATCCTTCTGGGGAATTCTTGAATTAGGTGCAGAATTATTATGCAGTTTATTTCTCTCGCACAAAAAGGAAAAGACACCTGTCAGACTCAGAGAAGTCAAAAACTGTTCAAAGCTTGTCAGAGGGATGCAAGTCTTTCAGAAACAATGGGACGGGACCACAGATCCATCAAAACATTTTGTTGCTAAGAGCCAACAATGACAGAAAAAGCAAGTTCACAACACACTTACAGCACACTTCTCACTCTACCCCATGTGGCTCCGTGAGTTCGGCCATTTCATTATCCAAATCTACGGGGCGATCATTTGTTTGGTTTCGTGACGTTCATTTGTGTCCTTGAACTGCGGAACCTCCTTAACACAGCACACCTTTAAAGATATTTCCGTAATTTTACAAATGTTCCAACTAGTTGTAAGCCACTAAATTGAAGTGATCAGTTCTGTGGGGTGTTACCTGGAATGCGGCAGTAATGGCCTGCAGCTCTAATCCTGTGATTTGTAGCTTGTGTTGTTTTTGTACGTAAGCCTGTTGTATTGCTAATGGCCTCCTCCATTAAAAGTCACAGAAATGCCACTAGTTATCTGAGCCTGTTCCTACAAACGTGCACATTGTGTTAGCCATTGAATCCCGGACCAGATTTAAATTGAACGTTCCATCCCCACACTGTAAACCCTAACATGCCGATTGGACTTAAAATTTTTGATGTAATCTGTTTCAACAAAACTTTTAAGTTGATGAACTAAAAACTTTAAAGTTGAACTTGGCTTAAAATATCAGGAGTTTTTAAGCTAAGTTGAACTTTAAAGTTTTCGGTTTCTTGGCAAACGTTTTTTAAGTTTTTATGAACTGAAAAATCTCAAGTTCAACTTAACTTAAAAAATGTTTGCCAACATAAACTGAAAACTTTAAAGTTCAACTTAGCTTAAAAACTCCTGATAGTTTTAAGCCAAGTTCAACTTTAAAGTTTTCAGTTCATCAACTTTAAAGTTTTGTTGAAACAGATTACATCAAAACTTGTAAGTCCAATCGGCTTCTTTTAACCAATATTTCAAACATTACAAGCAAACCCAAAAAACAATTACAAAATGGCAAATTGCAGTTTTTTATTTTTTATTTCATAAAATAATAGTTTACATACCTTATGTTGTAACATGTAGGCTGAGTTATTCACAACAGAATTCAGAATGTAGTAAAGATGCAAAATATTTGTGTGTTAGTCCTTATTGATTCAAGCAGATTCACTGGACAATCCTTCCTGGCTCAACTGGCACCAACATCTGAAAAATATGGAGAAAGTCTGTCAGTACAAAGCAAGAAATCAAACCAAGTTCAATGTCATGTGACTGTGTTTAAACTTACTGTTTGTCTTCTAGAGCACACTCTTTCTCCTCTTCACATTCTGCGATATACCACTTGGCTTGTACAAGTCTGTAAGAATAATAATAGAACAAACATCAAACGTCAGAAATTATTAGCTTTACCACGTATAGTCCAATATTGCTCCAACACTTTCTAAGACATTCTGTAAAATGATCTGAGCAAACAGATGAACAATGAACGCAAAGCTCTAGACTTTTACATTAACAGAGTAAAAGCGACGTTTTTTAATGGTAGCATTATGTGCACAAATGTTATCAAAACATCCAAATAGTTGCTAATAAGTAAGTAAGTTTCAAACAAATAAACTGGAATTGGAGTGTTGAACCTGTAGTCCGTTCTCATCATATTTGATGATTTTTACCATATCATTTGCTCAAATAATATAATTTAATATAATATAATTTATGATCTGACCCTGGGCCCCCCGTGCACCCAGGCACCCTCTCCAGGTTGGGAACCACTGCTTTAGGCGACAGTTTGTCTAGTTGCACACTCAAAATTTTCTGAAACAAATTTGTATAAATGTGCATGGAAATGCGACCACATAGAGAAAAAAAAAAGACACACAAAAAAAAGGTTGCCCCACTATGAGCCCAAAAAAAAACATTAAAATTTTACAAGTGAAACTCGGAAAATTAGGATATCGTTCAATGTGCATTTATTTCTGTAATTCAACTTAAACTGAAACTGATAGACTCATCATTCAAAGATAGATATGTATAGCCTTTGTTTGTTATAATTTTGATTATTATGGCTCAGCTTATAAAATTAATGTAACTAAATTAAAAATCTCAGAAAATTGGAATATTTTGAAAATGGACTGTAAGCCATAATCATCAAAATAATAACAAAGGCTTGACATATGTCACTTTGCATGATGAGTCTATATCATATATTAGTTTCACAGTTTAAGTTGAATTACAGAAATAAATTAGCTTTGAACGATATTCTAATTTCCCCGAGTTTCACCTGTAAATGCTTCAGTAAAGATGAAAAATTTACTTTCGCAAGTGGATTATATTTACTCACTTTTAAAGCGAAGAGCTGAGAGTCTTTCAGCGAGTGCTTCTCATCCTAATTCACGCGGAGCTTCTAATGTCAGTGCACGAGATCCCATCGGCCTCAGGTCTACTGAAACAAAAACATTTAAGAACATAAACATTTGTAAATACTTCAGTAATAGATGAGCGGTACAAAGTGAAACCTGACTCAAATCTACTTACATTCTGGCTGATTAGCTGAGTCCTTGTGTGTGCTTCTTTTCCCTGCATTCTTCATTTCCACATACTGTACGACATACTGGTGGACACTGGAAAGCCCTCATGTCTTCATCCTCACACAGGCCTCTAGGTCACAGCACCTCCTCCTGTATTTGTAAAATGGACAAACAGGATACTGAAGTCAGGACACTTCACCTTAACACAACAATGGCAATAGTTACTGACTTTACCTTCTTCTTTGTGCATATCAAACAATTCCAAGTTAGTAAGACGGAATTTGTAGAGTTGATTCTCTAGATAAAAAGAAACATTTGTTAGTACTCTATAGGTATCCATGACAGAATTAAAAGATCATAAACCATGGTAAATGGTCTTGATTGCGCTGTTCAACCTACATGAGGCACTCATTTACACTCTGATTCATACTCCAGCGTGTGCAGACGACACTGGAGACAAGGTGGTGGAAGTGTCTTGCTCAAGGGCACAACAGCAGCATGCACCTGTGGGAGCTGGTATCATCTAGGTGAAAAGGACACAGTAAAGAATTGCCCCAATTCCCAGTTGTGATAGTGACAAATCAAACACCAAAATAAACTGTTCTTTCTGTTTAATTAAACTTTGTTCTCATTAAAAAAAATGTCCAACATAAATGTCTCACACAAATGTAGCAAATGCACACTAAACAGCTACGCCTACTTTCTGCCCAAAGACAGGAGCGTCGGGGACTTTTCTCACAGCCAATCATTCATCACATTTCATATAGTTCCAATCACAGATGCATATTTGTAAATGAAGAAGAGTCTCAAATCACATCTCATTCAGAACAACTTTATCATTTCTGTTACCTGTAATTAAAATAGTCAAGTGATTTGCCTTTTGATTTGACAGAGTGCAATATTTGTTATGTTTAGTGTTTTTGTAGTGGGGTGGATCTGCATTTTCTAGGTTTAAGCGTTTCTCTGATCCAGAGAGCTGTACAATACATTTTTGTAAAGAATTGGAAAAGTGTGTTGTCTGGCTGGCACAAAATCCAGGATAAAAAACACAACAAAAAACGCAATAAACCAATTAACAAAAAGTGTAAAATAGGATCATATAATCAGTAAGTGTACGGTCTCACCTTTATTTCTGCTACAATTTCCTTTCTTGTCTGGTACTTGTTAACCTGCGTTACAAAAACAAATTAGGGTTGGGCAATTTGGCCAATAAATAAAAACATACATACATACATACATACATACATACATACATATATATAACTACTTTGGACAATGACCTAATCGATTGTATTCAACATTCTCTTAAACAAGGACCATTGTAGCTAGGGCTGAACGATTAATTGCATTTGCAATTTTATCGCGATATGACACAACGCGATTTCGTAATCGCAAGGCACGCGATTTGGAAGTGAATGAAGCAGCGAGATATGGCAACAAAGTCCGCTCCGCCGCATGCTTTTGTTTACGTGTCAGTCTAGTTAAGGTGCGCGGTAGATTGTGGATGTACAGTGAAAATATCAGCGTTTATCATGCAGCCACCGCGAAGGACTATTGCTTTCTTCTCCGCTAGCATTAGCGTTAGCCGCAGCGCTCATCACGCCATTCTCTCGCTGCTACTACATGCTCGGATGATCACAGAAACTCCCTCACCTCCAGATTCACACGTCTCTGCCTCCACAGGTGAGCCTGTGTTGCTTGTAAAGAGTAAAGAGTCGTTTGTGGCTCAGTTTAGGAGGCTTATGTTTGGGAATGTTGTGGATAAAGAACTTATCTCAAAAGCATAATGACGGTTCATGACCGTAAAGTATCCGCGGAGGCGACGTGCCATGTGCCTTTATTTACCTTTGCATCTACCGCATATGCGCTCCGTAGGTAGTCTTATTTTGCTGAGTAAATGCAATGCGCTGTTTAGTGCTGAAATGTCACTAAATGGCTGCGAGTCAAAGAGACGTGTCTGTGTTTGGCACCTCATGTCTCCTTGCGTCACTGTGCTTCTTTCTTCATATTGTCCAAAGTTACATCCCAAAACCAAAATGCTGCTCCTAATTCCACTGTGTTTTGGCGTGTGCTCCATCAGGCCTCTCCGTGTCCATCAATAACGCGCATCTGAAGCAACTACGAGTTGCAGCTCAGACCGGGATTTGATTGGCCGAAATAATAAATAATCAATAGTTTATTTTGTATTAATTGGGAGTTTGATTTCCTAAAACTTTTCCAACTAGTTAAAGCAGACGTTTGTTCTTACTTTCTTGCACTTTAGTGTGGGTGATGTTACTGACTGGCTCAGTGAGTTTTATCTTTTTTTTTTATATCGATACATTATATATATATATATATATATATATATATATATATATATATTATATATATATATAGACTGTACTGTTAAGTTCAGACAGTTTGTAAGAAATGCAGTCCACAAATTTTTAATAGGTCAAACAACAATTTTGTTGCAATTTTCACTTCAAATTAATCTAATATTGTTTGTTATGAAACAGACTGATTTATTGCTTGTGTTAGGTGAAAAATACATGAGAAGAGGACTGTGCAACAATAATCGCATATTTAATCGCAATCGCAATATTGAAGAAAAAAATCGCAATTAGATTATTTTCCAAAATCGTTCAGCCCTAATTGTAGCTCATACAATCTTTTTAGGCTCATAAGCAGTTGTATACAGTTTATTAGCCCTTTTACTTAAACATTAATTTTACAATGATTGTAATTTCTTCTATTAGCCCAAAGAAATATAACTTGCTCTTAAAGTTAACACACTTGTTACGGAGTTAGTTCTCAAAGCTCTGTGCCTCTGTCTGCCCCGCTGCTGCTGCTGCTGCTGCTGCTGCACAGACGGAGGTGCGGAGACAGCGCTGAAAACAGCGATATTAACGTTACTTGCACTTCACGGTCGATAATAGCCTGCGTGCATATTTAATTAGGTCCTCACGGTTAATTGTAAGAGTTTTAAAGACAACGCGACTCGGACTTGGCCCGGACTCGGGCGGAAGTGCGTCGCTGTTGCAGTTTTGAAAATAGGAGCGGGAAAAATCTCACGCTACGCTTTATCGATTAAACTGTACAATCTGAAGCATAAACAATTCTCCTGGTTTTAACTACCTGCAAACTGAAATCAGACATATAATTTCACTGGATATTAATAAAGTATATTACCTTATTCAGGCCGTAGAAGCTCCTCTTCAGTTAAATGACGGACACTCCCACAGCAGCGCACTGCGGCTGTGCAGAAACAAATACGTCACTCCAGCCAAGGCACGCAGGCGTCATGATGTCATGACGCAAAAGACCCGCCTCAAAACTTATAATTTAAACTTTCTAAACGTGACAGTTTTAATCTGAATGGCAATAAAACTTTACTAAACTTAAAAAACACCCTTTGGACTTAAATTTTTTAGATGAATGAAGATTTTGGCTAGTTTTGAGTTCTTTCACATCTTAAATTATGACCTCAAATAGCATTCGGGTTTACAGTGCATACAAATGAATAGGTGAGACAGGTGCAATACAATAAAACATATTGGGAGGTATATTTTGTCCTTTTCATGGCATTTATATCATTTCTGTGGTTTCTTTATCATTAACATATTATAAGATAATGTTTAGTGGCCATTGGATGTGTATCCGACCCCATAAAAAGCAAAAACTTAACTGAATCTGAGTTAGAATTTAGCTCTGAGACAGTGAGGTTTGATGCTATCAATTGACTCCAATATAAAGTAAACAAACTGCAGGAAAATGCAACTTGCTGTTTGTGTAAATGTTACTTTGAAATAACATTCATTAGCATTTTCCAATTAAATACATACAAAATACATTCTCACGATGTTGCAAATAAAAATTAAAAGACAACATAGTGAACATGGCCTGGACTCGTCCCCCGCACGTCCAAATAATAAGTTATTGACAAATTGCCTCTCCTAAACCGTGCAGATAATAAAACAGACTGGTTTCACTTGTAGTCCACACACAGCGCCCCCCTCGTATCGTCAGGGCAGTACATTGGAGGCGAGCCTCACTTCGGGCTATCAAAACGGGTTTAAAGTCAAATGAACAGGTTAAACTAAGTCGTTCTTATGCCTGATTCTTTATACAGGTGATAGAAAACCATCCGCCCAACAAAAACCCATTTACAAATGTATTTTACTTTTGGGGGTCGAAAAAGCCCGAATGGGACAGAGCGTTGAGTGAATGAGCCGAGCTAAGTGTGTGCAGGACGCCGGAGGCTCGCGCACCTCGCCCTCTTTACACCATATCGACAACTGATAAAACAATTGAGCGATTTTTAACAACGAGATTGATTAAATCAAGGAAATCCCTATCATCTTCAGAAAAGGGACTTGTTTGTTTATTGTATTTTTTAATAAAATTCCCCATAATGACTGGTAAGGCACGGCCTCACTTACCTCCCCTGAGCACACGTCACTGCTTGAGGACACTTATATACGCTAATTTATATCTAAAGTAAACCTCCAAAGGTCTGTACATTCATTTATGATTTCTAACTAGGCTTCGATGGTTGGCAACAGCTGAAACATCTGGATTGATGTAATCTGCAATGTTTGATGGCTAATGCTATAGAAAAATACAAGCGCAGGCTAACAGATTCTTTAAAGTTTCCTGGACTAGCCTGCTTACTAACTGTCCGCGTATGTTAGGATCTAATGCCGCGTCTCTCTTTTTGTTTCTATGGCGTCCTCAAATGTTGCAGTGCAAATGACTGACTTTTTTCTAATCTGGTTTTGAATAATTGCTTCACACTTAATGGTTCTAAATTACTGATTTATGATGGAACTGATGGTGGTATGTTTCTACTCTATTATTTGAATAGTTAAAACTCAATACAATAGCATAAATAAATCATCTTTTTATTTTTTTTTCGAGGGTGGGGGTTAGTGGGCCGGTACTGACCAAAAAGTCCAGCCCTGAAAACATCTGTAATCAAAAGAAATGCTTGCAGAGTCTGGGTTAAATATGATGCAGTGTGGAGCTACTATACTGTAGAGTGGGAACGTGAGAGGACTGGGGTCTGGAGAGAGGCAGCTGTGTTTATCTGATCTCTGACCTTTAGACCAAACTCTGGTCTGGTTTCACACTCACACGCTCTCACCTCACAGCAACGAGGACTCAGGTTGGATTCCCAGATCCAGATTCACTTAATCCGGCTAAAACGCCCTGCCTCAAGATCGAAGACTCTTCCTCAACCTCGTCTGACTTTTCTTTTGTGGATTTTCTAGAGGTTTACTTTACTGTTTTTTGAAATAAGAGGCCGGTGTCTCTGAGGAAAAATTAGCTAAATGACAAATGTGACAGATTGATCAATGTCAAAGACGAGGACCAGGCAGAAAACGATGCATTTGATTTCAACCTGAAAACACTCAGAGACAGAATGCGTTAGGAAAGTTTTATTGAACGTGAATCATGATTGTAATGATACTGGAGAGGCCAGGTGGAGGAGGGTTAAGCTTAAGAAGGGGATCCTGGCGATGATTGGTTGACGCGAAGGTGCGGCATGAGCTGGGGCCATGATTGGATGATTGGTAAAGACTGCTGTTGATGAGGCGATGAATGAAGGCTATGCAGGTACGTCTTCCTGGTTGAATTTGCACTGAAGCTTCATTTAAGGGATACGTAAGAATATTTATTTCTATGATGATTATTTAACCAGTAAAGTCTCTCTGAGATTTAGTGTGGAAGGCGAAGGTTAAAATGGTTTAACTTTAGCTTCTAAACACTACAACGCCACCCTGGGAGATACAGCTGGAGAGTTAACTCACTGAATATAAGGCACATAGGTTCATAATGATTCATAATGACTGGCAGTCATATATTACAAACCAGATTTTAGATGTATGCAGTATACATTGGTTTTGGTTCGTATAATTCATACGTTCATATATAATTAGTTATCAAACCCCTAGGTTCCACAGCAGAACACATTGGACGTCCCAAAACCATGTCAGGAGTCCATCGTGTGACCTTCACAGTAGCGCAGACATTAAGGGCTGCACAAAAGATTACATTTAGACGCTTTTGCAATAAGAAGCACTTTGAGCCTGATGAAGGTAGAAAAGCGCTTTATAAGTTGAATCCATTTACCAAGAAAGTTACCCGCAAACAAAAGGAAAACGAGCTCTCGATAGGGAACGGCTGTGAACAGACACCGCATAGAACTACAGCAGCCACGACAAGAGCACGGCGTTAAAGGCTAACAGTGGTCGCTCTTCGTGCCATATGAGCATCAGAGGCGCCAAAGATATAAAGTACCAGATAGAGGCAGCACCAGTAGTGTGGTAGTGGTGGAAAAGCACTGTATTAGGATTTATGGACCTGCACAGCCATGGCAGAGCGCTTGAACCGCACGGTAAGGAGACCGGGCTGCGGTAGTCAGACGGAGAGTAACCCAAAGCACAGACTATTCAACGGTGAAGCCATTACAAGAGCACCCAGAGGAAGCTTAGCATCGGGACAAGACGCAAACTCATTTTGACAAAAAACCTAATTGTGATTTGTGTGACAAATATTGCTATTTGATAATATATTATTTTTATTTTTTATATATATAGCATGTTTTATTTTCCATGCAACTGAACACTGAGTTGCTTTTTAATCATTCTCAAATAAACAGGCTTGGCGCTCTCTCAATCTCTCTCCCTCCCTAAAATGCATTCTCCAAATCACAAGCTGCATAACGCTGCTCGTTTTAAGAAAATCCCTCATATCTTTAGTTTGAGGTATGAAAGTGCACATGGGGACAACGGATGGAAATGAGCCCAAGGCTATAATCCGGTGTGGCTTGTTTACGTACATGTACTGTCCCGACCAAATGAACCAATAAATAAATAAATACATGTTTAAAAACCTGCTAATGAGTGGAGGTGATTAGCTGTTTTTGACCTCCTCAACCTGCTCCATGAGAAAATGATTGTTTCGTGAGTCCCACCGGTGCCATGCTATTGGTCCGACATCTCATTATTCCGAAATAATGCCCAAATACATACTCACACCTCATCCTCAGTAAGTGCCTTCTTCTTTTATTACATTCATTATGTCTTCTTTATTACAAAATTTGTTTTTAAGGTTCTTTTAGAAAGACACTATGTATAACAAAAAAGCTTGTTCAAATATTTATATTTGAACAATATATACCTAGTGTCTTTCATATAGAACCTTAAAAACTAATTAAGTGCCTTCTTGTTGGCCTTATGGCGGGACACACACAGGAGCGGAGCCTAGCACAAACACAGGATTAAGCAGTAGCACTTTGCCCGATTGCAAAGACAGGGGTTAGACCCACCACACGCTCAGACCCCCCTGGAGGAGACGGGCCACTGCAGGTTCAATGAATAGATGAAACATTAGGTTATTAACTCAAATATTTACACAGTTACATTCACAACATTATTCACACAGTGATCAATGTTGAGATTGTTCTCCTTAATTTTAGTTTGAATGTCAGAGTAATAAAAAGGCTAAACTCACCCTTTGTGATGCTCATTTTATGACATTTTGTCACTAGCAAGTCAGCAAGAGTTCCAGGAAATAACTCCAACATGGAGGCGCCCCCTCGTCTTTCCCACACTTTCTCATTCACAAATATTGACATGTTTGGTATCCACGTGTTGTCCACGGCTAAAGACGGGAGAAATATACACGTGCACGTGCAGACATGACAAACTTTATGACCTGTTTTCTTAAAATGAGGTTTTCACTCCACTCATCTCAGACAAACTCTCCAGTCTTGGACTTCACAATATATATAACATAATAATAATGTATACGTTCTCTAAACTTTGAAATCTGTGATCATTCAGCGATACAACAGAGGAATGTATTGCTTATAGTGGCGATCAAAAGTGAACTTTATGTTGCTAAATTATGCTCCATACAACCCTCGACATGAAACTGACTATTTATTTCATTTGCATGACAGAACAAGTTTCCCGTTGCTAATTTCACAGCTCTTAAGCATTAAAACAGTGCCAGCCTTTACACAATGCACAATTCGCCCACGCTAGTTTGAACAGAAAGCCAGGATTACGGCGCTAAACTCCCGTCGCTCCTCAACACCATGAGAACGGAGCGAGGCAACAACGTACTCCATTTACCTGCCGGATCACACCCGCACTTACCCGATTAAAGTGCGCGCTTGTGGATTAGCCCTGGTGCGCGCGGCCGGTGGAGCGCAGTGAGTAAACTGGTATTACAGAGCTCAGACTCAGACAAACAGGGCTTAGCTGAGCTTAAACTACCACACACAGAGACACAAGAGGAGACAGGTATTCACAGAGGCAGACGGCAGCTAAAGGACAAACACACTCTTAAACGCACAAGCTGGACGTATGGGAAGTTTTTAGTTCACGCTAACACTCTCGCCTCACAGCAGAGAGTTTGCCATTTACTGTAAATGATTGTTGATCTGGTTACGGTTAATTGATCGTAGCATTTCTTTCATTGTTGGGGTCTTCGTTTATGAAGATAATCGCCAAAATAACACGGTTCTATGGCACATAAAACAAATTACACAAAGTATACACAGAATCCAGCTACCTACTAGAGTATGATTTTTGCCAAAGTTCTCCTTCCAATAGCATCCGTCAGGCATTATAAGTACTTTCTGTGATTATTAGCCTCCAAAGTCAGTGTTTTAGCTGTAAGGGGTGTTAGCAGTAGCCTACAGTAGTAGCAGTAGTTCTACAACGCTAGCTTCCACACAGTAAACAGCTGCATCTTTTAGAAAATTACGATGAAGTTGTAGCTCTTACCCCCGTCAGCATTTTGTCCAAGACTAGCCATTTTGACAATGACACAGAAGCTTATCACAGGCCTTTCCAACCTGAAGGAGCAACAGTCATTCAGCCCTTTTCCCAGCGACACAAATTATATTTTTCAAGTCAAATCTATTGTATTTTTTCCATTGTTCACCAAATGAGCTATGAAATATAACACTTCAAACCCTAATCTGCAGAGATTTAGTTAAATATACCAAGCAAAGCTAAATAGAGCAAAAATTCACCGTAAGAAATGGTTTAATAATTATTGTGATATTATTGTTCATCAGAATTATATTGTCCAAGATCATCGTGAGACAAAATTTCAATATCGTTCCAGTCCTAGTCTGGGGCCCCTTGTTAAGGGATGTCCATTCTCTTGGTTCATTGCTGGCAGTAAGTCAGACCTGTTCCCAGTGCATGTTGGTTTCCACCAGGGCTGCACTTTGCCACTGGTTCTGTTCATCACTTTTACAGAATTTCTAGGCGGGTGTCCAGTTTGGGAACCTCAGGATCTCAGCTCTGCTGTTTGCAGATGATGTTGTTCTGTTGGCTTCATCAAACCAGGACCTTCAGCATGCACTGGGGCGGTTTGCAGCCGAGTATGAAGTGGAGGAGTTCAAGTATCACGGGGTCGTGTTCACGAGTGAGGGACGGATGGAGCGTGAGATCGACAGACGGATCGGTGCAGCGTCGACAGTGATGCGGTCATCGTATCGGACTGTTGTGATGTCTAAAGGCAAAGCTCTCGATTTACAGGTCGATCTACGTTCCTACCCTCACCTATGATATCTGGCTTATGACCAGTGTTGTTTTTGGCAGCCCTTTTAGTTTTAGTTTTAGTCATAGTCTTTTGGACGAAAATGCTTATAGTTTTAGTCACATTTTAGTCATTTCTAAATGTGATAGTTTTAGTCACGTTTTTGTCAGACGAAAATTTAAAAGGTTTTAGTCAAGTTTTCGTCAGTTTAATTATAAAAAGTTATAATTAATTTAGATAACTATTGGAAATTGGGATAAATAATAGTTATCTATTGGCTTTATAGCTTTTGACAAACCAATTACACCACAATAGGCAGTAGTAGAAGTGTCTTTGTGAACAGGACTTTCCCCAAAAGCGCCCGCTCTCCTCGTCCTCTGATCAACAGCGCTGTCTGCACATATGTAGCCTCCACATGCTTTCTGCGTTCATACGCTACGGTATTTAAAACTGTCCTGAGGTCGATGTCCCTGTGACATCGATGTCAGACGCTCTCCGTGGAGGATGTACGCTAGCAGTGCACTGCACGCCACGAGGAGAGAGAGAGAGAGGGAGAGGGAGAGAGAAAGAGGCGCCGCTGCCCGGCAGCATCATGAGAGCTGCGGCGCCGCTCTGTGTCACGTTTACCGGTGTGTTCTCCCGCTCCGCGTATAAACTCTGTTTGTGAACGATCTGACGAACCACTTTCTCTCATTTTAGTCTCGTCTCGTCTCGTTGACGTAAACTCATAAACGTCTCGTCAGGTTTTAGTCCCCAAAGAGCTATTTTTAGCTAGTAATCGTTACGTTATCGTCATTAAAAAAAGGGGCGTCAACGAAATCATATCGTTATCGTCTTCGTTGACGAAAACAACACTGCTTATGACCGAAAGCACAAGATCGCGGAGACAAGCAGTCGAAATGAGCTTCCTACGCAGGGCGACTGGGTGATCGGGTGACGAGCTCAGTCAGGCCTTAGAACTCCTCGGAATCTGGAGCTGGAGCAAGTGTGCGTGGATAGGGAAGTCTGGGCTCGGCGTATCTTCTGCTACCTCCCTGATGAAGCGTAAGAAAAAGGATGAATGGATGGATGGAGATCTGGAGAATAGTCCTCCAGATGCACAGTCTCCCACTGCTTCAGACAGGTTCATTCCAGAGGAAGCCTGGTTCATCGCAGCAACACCCACAACTTGATAAAACTGTCTCGTGATACTGTAAGATTCAGCAGCCTAAGATTTTTTGATTTTTGCATTTACCTCACTCTACGGTCGATCCATGAACGGCTAATTACGATTGGCCATATCACTCATTTCCAAATCTAAACCCAACATTTCATTTTAGGATTTGACATCATCACATTACCACACAGAATGTCATTGTCCTCAAAGTTACGGTGTGTTTTAATGGCTTATGTGGTTTTATCATGAGTCAGACAAGTGTTTGAAAAAAATGTTGCTCTAATCCTGGATCGAGTGGAACTGTCTCCTCACGGGCAGACGCACAACAAGACCATTAGTCCATTCTTACACAAATGATACCGCGGTTAAAATATCAAGAATATTTCCCATGTGCACCCAGTCAAGGGAAGGGCATCATCAAAGCTATTTCGCAACATGCCATTCATGTCCGTCTGCCTAATTTAGGATAAAATAGTTTTGATTATAGTGGCAGACAATAGGAAACTAAACTTACAGCGCTCTATACTTATCAGGGGAATTAAAACTAATGCCTGCATTTAGAAGAGAAAGGAGATGTTTATTGCCACGTTGCTCGGCTAAGTCCCTTTTATGGATTCACACTCATAGTAGGACTATTAGAGGATGACATGCATAAAGGCAAAATGACAGGCTACTAATGTCATTGTCAAAGTAATATGTTTGTCTTTTTCCAGTTCACATATAAAAGAGTATTGAGAGTTCTTGAGAAGGAAGTTTATGGGTGATTAGCACCCGCTTCCATGCACTGTGGTGGGGGGCGGACACAGACTAAGCCTTTTTAGATAGGCTAAATATTGATTTGACAACTTTTTTATTATTTGATGTAATATGCTTTTAAATAGACTATACATTATCTATCACCATGTCTAAGTTTCCCGGGGTTTTCGTGCTAATAACAACTTGTAGGACACAAACTCCTTCGTGTTAGCTAATAATTCATCCTTAGTAAGACAGTGACCTGCACCAGTTTCATCAGTCCCACTTTACTATATGTTACTGAAACAGTGGTTCACTGCAGCTGCTTTTAGATTCAGGTCATTTGAATATTTCTTCCTCCACAGGATTCATCAGTGCAACCAAACTGATCAGTGTCCTGTCTGTCCTTCACTTAACATTGTGCTCCGTGTCCTGAGCAAATGAGCACTTCATGATCCCCTGGGAGAGAAAGAGATGGAGAGAGGAAAGCGTTTCAGATGCATGACATAAAGCTTTTAAACGCAGATTTAAATTCTTATAAGAGACCTTGTTTGAACTTTACATGTTCGCTTTCAATCCAGTCCAATACACTTTATTTATATAGCACATTTAAACAACAAAACGTTTCCAAAGTGCTGAACATGCAACCACAACAACAATAAAACTAAAACAATACAAATGAGCTCTACCACTAAATGAGTATAAAAGAATACATAGAAATAAAACAGTTAAAAAAATAAATTAAAAATAAATATAAATAAAAACACATTAAAAACTATAAATAAGAATAAAACTCCAAAAAAGACACAGGGGACCACACAACTTTAGCAGTGCTAAAAGCCAGAGAATAAAAGTGAGTCTTAAGACGAGATTTAAAACATTCCGCGGTGGGGGCCGTACGGATGTGGAGGGGAAGAGCGTTCCACAGCTTAGGGCCGACAATGGAGAACGCTCTGTTCCCTCTGGTTTTATGGTTCGTCTTCGGAACCACAGGCTGGAACTGGCCCTCAGACCTCAAATCCAATGCCATGTGGCTGTAAACTTTACCAGCACATGATTAGCTGAACAAAGAAAGTTTCACTCCCGGTCTTCAGTTAGTCTCTCACACCTGTCTCAGAAGCTTCCGCTTTCTGCGTCCTCTGGCCCTTCATCCATTTCTTTGTTTAAAAAAAAAAACGTTTCAAATGCCTGGTGCCTCTGTAAAAGGCATGTCTTCTGTTCCATCTGGAAGCAACGCTATAGTGCAGGGGGGAAGACAGACCATCTGCGCTAATGCTGCACCGAGGCTTATGGGAAATGTACTTCCATCATTAATACAATTGATCAGCAGGCCAGTTATAATATGAGTTAGTAGTTATAAGTAATTATGTTTTTTTTTTTTTTTTGTGTGCCTTTTTCTGCAAACTGTATTTGTAGTTTCTGTGTCTCACATTGTTTTACTGGATACTTTTGTACCTCTTTGATGTGCTTTTGTGAGGTTCAGTGTTTTTTCTTTTTTTAATGCAGAGTCCATACCAGTCATGAAACCCAGCTTTTATTTTAAAGTAAACACACAGTTAGCTTATGAGCTAATGACATTTGAGACATACACATTTCTTCTTCTGAAACACTGAAGAGGCACCAAGAGCCCCCACACACACACCTGCAGCACAGTGGAGGCGCCACAAGAGGAGCTGTTGTGGAGCGGAGGAAGCTGCGCAGGAGGAAGAGGAAGGAGGAGGTGGAGGGGCTGACCAGTGCAGGACACCACGCTCTGAAACAGGGACAAACCCAGGAGGCGGTGCACCGTTTCAGTGGATCAGAGGAGACTGAAGGCAGCCTGAATGCATTTTTGCTGTCCAACTGTCCCTCGAGCTACAACCTCTACCTTTCCAGCCCCTCTTGGATGTTTGGACTATAAGTTCTTCACACCGTCATATTGCGTAGCGCTGAAACAGATTACGGTCTGGCATGAGCGGTGAAGATGATGAGTGTGTTGTCACCGCGTAATTACAGGCTGTCACTGGATTGGCTGCTCTTTTGTTTCAGACGATGAATAACACGAGTATTTGTAATTGGATCGTCAGTCATAAACAAAATCATATTACATCGGCGATTCTTGGGAAGTGGGAAAACTGGTTTTAATATTACAATTTTGAAAAAGCCTTCTTCATTTATAATAGTTATATATTTATAAAAGGGAAGTCTGAGCTGCACAGCTTTGTAAAGCAACAGGTGGCATATAATCAATTTTAGTTTTTTTTAAACAAGGCATATCTCCTATTTGATTTTCATGATTGTCAACTCTTGCCTGATTTATTCAGCTTTGAACCTAAAAACATTTATAATTAGCTTATTCAAAAATTAAACAAGATCCAAAATCCCCTCTGAAAAAAAAAAATCTTTAACATGTCAATAAAATAAAACCATCAATTTAAATCTGGGTCTATCCATTATTTAGATGAATGAAATTGATATCTCTCTAAAAAAATAAAAAAATGAAAAAATCCCCTGCAGTGTCTCGCCTGGATGTTTGAGCTCTCTATTTTATTGGAACAATCAAGGAAAGATGATACCGACGATTAAAAGATAACAGCAAGGACTAAAAGTGCACGTTAACCTCATGAAATGTATCATTTTTAACCTCTCAACTCCCACCGGAACCGAGCACATTTTCTCCTTGGTTTGGCTTTACCCAAATGTAAAAACTACACGAAAAAAGCGTCAAAATAGTGACAAAAACAAATGGAAAACAAGGATGGAAAACGCGACAAAAAAAGCAATGAAAAAAAATATGAAAAGGTGACAGAAATGCAACAAAACTCTGAAAACGTGAAAGTAAAAAGTTTATTTATTTTTTTAATTTTATTGACATAAAACAAAGCTTACAAATAGCACAAAGGAAGGATACACAAGGGTAAGGTATTAGATTGATACACATTTGATTCTTAGGGTCATTCTTGGGTTGTACACATGGATCTATTATAATAATCGGTTGAACATAACAAATAAGAATTAAAACATGGAAAATGATGAGAGTAACAAGTAACAGTAAAGGAAACAATAATAATCGAGGTCGAGGTAAAGGTAAACTGAATAGGGTAGTGAACATGAGGAAGGCTAAACATTAAAGATTGACATCAAACAGACAATTATGATTAGGAAGAAGAAACAAACAAGAACACAATAAAAATTTTTTTTAAACAAACAATTAAATAAATAAATAGATAAATATAAAATTAAAATAAGAAACATAATATAGTCGTAATAATAACAGTCGTGATAGTATAATTCGCTTGTAATATAATTCTAATATACATATTTATACAATTTCATAATATAATTCCATAATATAATTTCATAGAGTCGGGGATTCTGTGGTCAGAAATAGAATTGTTATACACATATCTATCTACATATAATTACAAATTATACACCCATAGTTATCACAAACACTGTATCTGTTTTTATTATATTATCATTATATATTATGCTTTACGATATTATGTATGAAATATAATAACCCCCCCCCCCTTTATTTTGTTTATAGAAAGTAGCATCATACAGTTGTAGATTAAGTTCTGACCACCCCCATCTGCACCAGTTTCCCTGTGTGGTGCATTAAAAACTGTGATATGTGATATGTGGTGCAATTAAAAACCCATGGGGTAGTACAGGGTGCAGATGAGAGATCCTTATCCCAGATCCCCCCCCCCCCTTTTTATTTTTTCAATTTTTTTCCTCCTCTCTTCTGTCTATATGTTTGTTCCCCCCGACCCCCTTTATAATTCTTATGTTTATTATTCTTATTGACTGGCTCCAGTTCAGTTTTACCCAAATCTAAAAGCCAACAACAGCCTCTTGGCCAATGCCTCATTTAAAAGCTAAGACCGACCTCAAGTCAGTCAGTAGGTCTTAGCTTTTAAATGAGGCATTGGCCAAGAGGCTGTTGTTGGCTTTTAGATTTGGGTAAAACTGAACTGGAGAAACTGCACTGGGTTAAGGTTTGATGGTCATATCTCACTAACATCAAAATCAACCTTTGTGATTGCGCTATCTGCCAACTGTCTCAGATGACGAAACGCTCGGACTTTTTGCAGTGGGCCGACTGTCTGCTGCGGTGCGCGTGATGGATGGAGGCTGAGGCTGAAATGACAAGCGATGAATTAGCACATTTACAAACAGATCAACAAAGACCGAAACGCGACACGCCCAGGGCTTAAAGCAACACTGTGGACACTGTCTGCTGCTGCTCCTCCGCAAAAAAACTCAATTAGTCACACACCTCTGCGCCGGTACACAACTCCGCCCGGCAACAAAACAAGCCACAAACACTGCAGAACACACACACAGAGAACATATATGGAAAATTACTTGAAATCAGAATGTTTGAAAGTTTGTGATAGGGAGTTTTAATGATATATGGACTGGCCCCTTTCACAGAGGGAGATTTAGCTCACCAGGATAGTCTTATGCCTTAGGGAGTGCATCCATTTGACAACATTTCATTTTAGCCCGTTTTCTCCCTTAACCTCCCTGAACCGAGCACTTTTTCTCCAGTTATTATCCAGGTATTGCCCAGGCTTTACCCAAATCTGAAAGCTTCTTGAAAAAAAGCGTTGAAAATACCGACGAAAACGCGGCATCAACGAAGATTAAAACGCAACCCAAAAAAAAGCATTAAAAAGATACACAAAAAGCAACAAAAACATGACAAAAAATGCAACAAAACAGTATGGAATGCAAACGCATGGAAACACAACCAGGGAAAACCTTCACATGAGGTGTCACACTGGCCTGTAGGCTGTAAGAAGCTTTTAGATTTGGGCAAAGCTAATAATAAATAAATAAATAATAATGGTAATGACAATAGTGGTAGTGATAATAATAATAATAATAATAATAATAATCATAATAATCATAATAATCATAATCATAATAATAATCATAACAATAATAATAATAATAGTAACACAAAAATCAGTAGTATAATTCTCACGAATCCCAACAAGAATCATAATAACAACAATAACACAAATCTTTACAATAAAATAAGAATAATGATGATAATAATAATGGTAATAATGGTGGTAATGATAATAGTGGTAGTGATAATAATAATAATAATACAAAACTCAGTTGTAGTCTGTACAATTCTCACGAATCCCAACAAGAACCACTTAACAACAGAGGTAGTGACGATCGAAGCAGCACTTGGAATTTTAAAAGCCAAGATGATATCTCCAAACCACACATGAGTTTTGTCCTCATATTTTACTACATTGAACCATATGTTTAGAAAAAAGGAAACGTATCTAACCACACACATACAGACACACATACACACACACACACACACACTACACTTTTTTATTGTTTTCATGTTGCCTTTGTACGCATTCCACTTCCTTTACTGTACTGTCTCATGTCAATGATAAAAATAGATTTGGACAAAGCTGAATGTGACAAAATGCGCTCTGTTAAACTTTTCCATACACTTCATGTACTTGTAAGACATTTTGATGGTCATTTAACAAAGGGACAGATACTTAAAGAGTGATCTTCCCTTTTCTCCTTTTCAAACTGCATTGACTGGGCAGTTTGTTATGTTCTAATGTTGCATTTGAAAGAAATCAATAACACATGAAAAAGTGAAACATATCGAGCCATTTGAGTCTGATGATATAAATATCATCGATTTAATACGGTTACGTGAAAAGTTACACGCTCCAAGTCTAGCCACAAAAATTAAACATGTCGATTTTCTAAGCGGATAAAAAGGGGCACTATATTGTGAGGCGTAATAACACCTGGAGTACTTTGACATCCGTGCAGTAATATGTCGAATTGTGTAACTAGACTTGAAGCGTGTAACGTTCACGTAACTGTTTTTAAATAGGGATAACGCAGAAACAGCTTGGTAGTTTCTAACTTCAGCCCAGTTTGGAGCTATACATTTGCTGGGAGAGGCTAAATGCTAACAACATTTGCGTGACTGAGCGCACGCACAAAGACCAGACAGGTACGCATCAACTCGTCTAAGCTCAGGTAAGAACATATCTCAGTATGGAAAAAGGGTGGCCTGTTTCTTTAAGAGGTGAAATGGTTTTATTTTGTGACTTCTTAGTACAGAGGTGCCCCTAAACAATTGTATCCGGCCCTCAACTCTCTTCCCATAATTTATATCATCAGACTCAAATGGCTCGATATGTTTCACTTGTTTCATGTGTTATTTATTGATTTCATTCAAATGCAAATTAGAACAAAACAAAACTGCCCAGTCAATGCAGAGAGAGAAAAGGGAAGATCACTTTAAATATATGTCCCTTTGTTAAATGACCATCAAAATGTCTTACATGTACATGAAAACCTAAAATGTCCTGCCATACATTTTCTTCTCATGTTTATATCAGTTTATCCTCACTTTGGCCTTTTTCTTTTCTTTTCTTTCCTTTACCTCCCTTTTCTCTTCTTTTACCTTTATTTTAACTAGTACATTCCCACTGAGATGGAGTCCTGGCCCCAGAGGGTGAACCTATTGCACATGTTTTTAGTGGTGGGGAAAGCGGAGTACCCGGGTTTGACAGTCGCTGATCCAGACCTAATAAATGAACCAAAAATAATCTACGTAACAACACTGGAATCCGGATGTATATTCCGATTGGGCGTCATTGTAAAGATGTGTATGTTTTACAGTGAAAGAAGTGGATCCGAACGTGCACAGGCCTGGCCCGCGCTCACACACACACACACACACACACACACACACACACACACACGCCCTCTCAGCCGGTGGTCCATGTCGGAGCCGGGGCCTGTGACGGGTAAACAGAGACACGCCTCACTCCCACTGTTCTCCCACGACTTCTGAAGAGCCAAAGAGGCCGACGCAATTTACACGTCAACGTCAGACGAGTTAATGTCGCGGAGCACGCACCGAGACGCTGCGAGGAGGCGGAGCCAATGAGCCATCCATCCCACAGGTTCAGCTCATATACGCACACAAGGAGCGAGCAGAGCGTACGGTATCTTTCAATTCAACACAAACCGTCCCTGTACCCCATGTTTCCCTGCTTACAAAACATAAACAATAGGAGCTAGTGCAAAGGGTAAAGTGTTAGTTCGCTCCTAACTTTTTGATGAATCTGCAGATTATTTTTTACGATTAATGGATTGATCGCTCGGTGCACGGAAAGTGTATTTGTTCAAACTTTTCCCCACATGAATCTAAAGCTGCGGCGCTGATGAGTAAACTTAAAGTGAGTGTTTGTAAGAGGCTTTTAGTGCTTTCAAAAGAAGTCACAGTAAGCTATAGTAGTTCAGCTATAGTAATGCACAACATGGACAACTTTGTGTGAACAATCTATTCCTCATTTGAAAGCCAAGAACCATCCAGAGTGCAAAAGGTGTAACGAGTGGAGGCTGCACTGGCACTGATCCCGACTGTATCGAGGACAGGAGCTGGGATTGAGGACGTTTATTTCCAAACTGGTTTAAATTTTAGGATCTGGCAACAACAAGAGCGGAGTTCATTCTGCTTTCAAAATCGATTAGACGTCAATTAATCTATTGGTTGTTTCAGCCCTACATCTTCAGAGAACATGTGTTTTAGCATGTGGACTCTTTTTGTGTGGGTCTCCTCTGGTTTCTGCGGTTTCCCCTACCACTACAAACGTGTACAATAGGGCCAAGATTCTGAGTCTCAGTGGAACTTTCCTGGTTAAATAAAGGAAAATAATAATAATAAAGCTAATCATTTTCATCATTGGTGCTACCTTTCGAGTTTACTCAACAATATGCTCTTCTATTTTCCTCACAAATGTCTGTGAATACAATATATTGAAATAGAATTTCTCTCAACTACAAGTATATTTATTACAGGAATATTATGGCTTAACCTCTTGCACCCGCCAGGACCCAGCACATTTTCTGTAGTTTGGCTTTACCCAATTCTAAAAGCTTCTTGAAGAAAGCGTCTAAATACCGACAAAATGAGACGTACATGAGAATGAAAATGCAACAAAAAGGCGACAAAAGGTCGACCAAAACATGTGCAATGAAAAAGTGACAAAAATGCAACAAAAATGTGCGGCGGAAATGCAACAACCACACAAGCAACACAAAAAATTGACAAAAATGCCACAAAAAAAGTGACAAATACAGTATGTGGTGAAACAGTAAGAAAAACTGTAGCGGACATGCGACAAAAAATTCAATCACTCAATCATTCAATCAATCAAAGTGTATTTACATAGCACTATACAACAACACCAGGAAGAGCACAGTGCTTCACAGGAAAATGTTGTAATCTGTACAGCCCGTGAAAAGCGCTTTGTAGATAAAGTTTGATGGATTGATTGATTGAAAGATAAAACAATTTAAAAACACAAAATGATTACATCCTAGACATAAATCAATGCATTCCAGGTGTTAAAAGCCAGTCTGAAGAGAAAAAAAGCCACAAAGATTGGACAAAAACGCGACGACAACACGGCAACAATGCAAGGAAAAAGATCAGTTTACATCGGTTTTATAGGTCTTAGCTTTCAAATGAGGCGTTACACTGGCCTATAGGCTCTTGTTGAGAAGATTTAAAGGATCTGTATCATGTTATTTTAGCCATTCCAAAGTAAAGTATAGGCATTTATATGATATATTGTACCTCTATCACTATGGAGTACTCATTTTTGAGAGTATTTCTGGGGGTATCTTTCAACCCGGAAGACAAGACGCTTTGATTCAGTTAACTCCGCCCCTCTCTCCGCTCATTCCACATTTGCAGTATTATAAATATAAATATCGCTGCAAAAAGTGAAGTTACTTCACATAATGCAGTTATAAGGAGTTGACATGTGCAACGCAGTTTCATAAATGGCTAACACACATGCTAACACACGCTAACACACACGCTAACACACGCTAACACACACGCTATACATGTTTTGATTAACTCACCGCTCAGCCTGGCCTCCCCATCATCGGTGTTTATGTTATGGAACTCGTTTTGGTTATAAAGTTAATCCACTTTGATTCTGGTCAAGGTTCACCAAGCATCCATCAGGTTGGTTGATATAGTCGCTGAATCCCGGAAAGAAATTCCAACTTCTGGCGAGTGCACTCTTCTTTAGGAAGGTTGAATAGTCCTGTTCCTCTCGTAGCCAAACGCGAACCCGTGACATTATCGTTGGGTAAGAAAAAAGAACAGGCGTGTCCAGAGTAGGTTAGAAAGAGCTCCGTCTTCACAAACATGACTTCTGTTCGGATCCTCCGGGGGTGCGTTTGTTTACTCTCCCGGGACAGCACAGACGTGTCGGGGACTTCCTTTTTATTTTAATTTTTTTTAATTCTTTCTTACAACAGAAATAAAGAAAAAGCTGTTTTATAAATTAAAATCAGGCCGTAAGGCATTACATTACAGAGGTCTGGCCCTTCCTGTTTGACACTCTGATGTATTTTAAACTCAGTGGTTTACCAGGAGAGGACGGAGCAGCTGTTCAGAGAGCCGGATTCAGGAGGATTACTTAGAACTCAAGAATGAAGCCAAAAACCACTGGGGGTGTTTTTGATAAGGAAATATCATAACAACATGGTTAAAAACTCAAAAAGTCAATTTTGCATGATATAGCTCCTTTAAAGGCGGGGTATTATGTAAAATCGACTATTTCAAGCTTTATATCATGTTATTATGTCATTCCCTCATTAAACACATGCCTGGAGTGTTGCCTTGGCTCATTCACATATTGTTGAGTAATCAGTAAAATTAGACGGCAGCCATTTTAGGTGTAGCTATGCCTCAGTCCTCCTAGGAACGCCCCCACCTCCTGGAGACGCCTCTGGACCTTTTGTCACCAGCCAAGCCACCAACCACTGCTCCTCAGCTCAGCAGAGCCCCCTCCCCGCACAGTAGTGTTGTTTAGATGCCACAGCAGTGTGCTGAAGGGGGCGTGTCGGAAAGCTTCTTAAAGAGACAGAGGCCTATTTCAAGACGTTCAGTACAGCCATTTTGAGAGAGCAATTTTATTCAAGTCAGTTATTTTAATTTACTGCATATACAGACCACAGAAGGTTACGTCATCATTGTAGTATGCTATAGACTGGTGCTATGCGATTGAAAAAGGCACAATACCCCCTCTTTAAGATTTGGGTAATGCTGACCTGGAGGAAATGCACTCGGTTCAATGTGTGTCACAGACTAAACTCTATGTCAGGCTAAACATTATTGTGCCGCAGTTGGCTTGTCTTACTCCTCCCCAAAGGTGGTTGGAAATTGCCGTTTTTAAGCCAGAGCTGAAGAAGCTTCTTGGACAAGAGCCGAAATGTCGAGTACTCTTATAAAACGGTTGCTAAAAAGTATGTTTGAAGCGCTCCCACTCAATAGGCAGACTGTGGATTCCTATACGTACAGATTCCAGTCCGCACACTCATGGAGTAGTTTGGATTACGTTCGGGGCGATAACTTCTGTTTTAAATGGCTCGGTAAATGTCAGCGTGACTTACAGCTCCTTTTAGCTACTGCTGAAATCTAAATCTCCATAATCCCCCTCATGCTCATGAGCATTCCCCAAGAACAACGTCCCCACTGCTAAACACTGCAGCCGCATTATTGAAATAGAATCAACATCGCAAAGTTCACAATTACAATCTCCTCTGATTTTTACTGGCTACCAGCCATAAAAGCCATGCCAAATACCCATATTATTTCATTTCCGTGGTTCTATAAGTGACTCGGGACAAATGGATGTTCACTGCTGACATATAAAGCCCATAACACAAACAGCGCTCACACTTGTGTATAATAATGACAGCGTTGTAGAGGCCCGGTCCACTCCGACTCCTGCCAAGCCGTTCAAAACATTTAGAACCGCGCTCTCAAAGCTGCTACCAACACCTAGTCCATCACTGTGGCGTTATTGGATTACTTGCAATTGAGGTAAACACAGAGGAGCTCCTTCTTCCTGGGGCAGATAAATATCATGAGCCAAAGAAGCTTCAACAAAAACAGAAAAAAGGGATTTCTCAATGTGAACGTCTAAATGAGGTCTAGATTTTGCAGGTCGACCGATATGGGTTCCTCTAAAAGCCGATGCAGATTATTTTGGAATTTTATTTGCCGATTCCGATATGCACAGCTGATATTTTGACCGATATTTTTGGCTGATTTTTCCACATGTCTGGTCTATAATCCTGTAAAAACATAAATACTTGGCCACTCCAGCGGTGACCGATTTTATTGTAATTACTTTAGGTGACTCGATCATAGTTTTTGTCCCAGATTTAATTAGCTGCTGTTAGCACTAGCATGCTGTTGCTAGACGCGGCATTTTGCGCGGCGATCAAAAATACAATTGCGAAGGTTAAAACTAACTCAGCGATTTAATTCTCCAGGTTCTGCACTTCAAAATGTTTTAAAATCGCCAAACATCTGCCTGATATATCGGCCGGCTATACATCGGTTAACTTCTACAGATATAAAACCTGCTATTCAGTTTGTATGTCCATACAGATGATGGTATTAAAAATGCAACCATAGCTATATATGCAGATGACACTACATTGTTTGCGTCTGCACAAACAGACTGCCAACTTAATAACATTCTACATGAGGAACTAGCTTTAGTAACTCAATGGATCAGAGCTAACAAATCAGTAGTTAATGTCGAAAAAACGAAATGCATGGTAGTTGGTTCAAAACACCTATTGAAAACGACACGATGTTAATCTGACCTCAGGAAATATGAGGATTGAACAAGTAGATCAAGCAAAATTGTTGGGAGTAATAGTAGATTCTAGATTGTCGTGGACCAGTCAAATTAATTATGTATTGCAGAAATGGGGAGGAGTATGGGCATAATTAAATATTGTAGAAAGTGTATTCCACGGTGGTTGACCAACTAGTTCAATCACTTGTACTTTCATACTTAGACTATGCATCAGTTGTTTGGTCAAACACAAGTGAAAATAATTTACACAAGTTACAAGTAGCTCAAAATAAGCAGCACGGATGTTCTAGGTTGCCCATACAGAACCAATGTGAGGACAATGCATGATAGTTTGGCGTGGTTAACGGTCAAATGTAGATTAAAGTATTTCCTAATAACATTTATTAGGAACATTATTATGACCAAAATACCTAAAGTCATACATAATAAATTGTCATTTTTCTCAGATAATCATAGTTATGGAACACGTCAGACCAGTGTAACAAGGTGTGTTCTACCCTGTTGTAAAACTAATCAGATGCAGCGAACTGTTTGTTACAGAGCCATGGTTGCCTGGAATGCTTTACCAGGATTTTTGTTGTCAGAAAACAGCAAAGATGTTTTCAAAAGACGTTAAAGGTGTTTTTGTTTACACAAGAATGAATTCGGATTAATACGCTAACTGGGATCTGTGGGCTTAGCTCGGGACTGCAGCTACCAACTAAGTTTATCTTGACTGTTTGATTATAGATGAGTGAATAACATGATAAATGATAAAGGAAACTATTTATCAGCTTAGGGTGATTGTTAGTTGCAGCCCTGTGTGAGAGCGATGACTATAGAGTCGAGTTGTTAGGTTGAGATTCATGCTTCATACAAAACTCCAAATGTTTTTGATTACTGTAAATGTTTTACTTTTGTTTAGATAATGGATTGTTGGTTTTACTTTGTCAGATGGAAATGGTGATAATGATAAAAATGCTGTTATTGCTGTTTTAGGTCAACTCTACATATCTACTAACAGTTCTTTTTGGTTCTATGTGATATCGTTGGCTGCATGGCATAATTGCCTAGGTCATTTTGTATTGTTGGAACGGCAATGAGGAAAAACAATGCGTTTCCTATAAAACGTCTTTTTACATGTTTTCCAAACGCAAGGCAAGGATGAGTTGGGCGGTTGTGCTGTGTGGCCAGCGACATGTTTTTATTTGGTTTCACACTGAGCTCCCACGGTTGGTTTTGTGTGTATGTTTGTGTGTGTGTGTGTGTGTGTTGTCTTGTTTGTGTTTTGTTATGTAAACATTTGTAATGAAAATGAAAGAGACCCCAGGTGGAATAGCTCCTGCAATGAGTCAGGAGCTAATGGGGCTCTCATAAAATGAAATGAACTGAGAATTGTATGTGGTTCTTATGTTAGTTTGGATCTTTGTATTAGTTGAGCAGTTTTCTCTCATATGTTAATGTGTCAAGTCCTGCATGAAAGTCCAATTTGCGATAGTGGCGTTGTATGGTGGTGGTGCATTCGCTGTCCTTCAGTCTGAACACTAACCCTCCCCAATAACCTCCGGAAAGACTTTATTTAAACAAAAATGCCACTATTTTACGCAGTATAACCTGGATATTTCAACGCTGTAGGAGTTTGTCGTCATAAAAACAATCTCTGCCTCTGTCCCTCACACGCAGGAGGGGGAACAAAAACTTGTGAAAGTGAAAGAGGATGGGGCGAGCTTCAAAACGATCTCCATGTGACGAGTGTTTACAGTTCGTATTCCCCTAAATGATGTTATGTATTAGATATTAGGAGTTTTATTTCATTAAATCTCATTCTCACGCTGGTCATTCAGAGGCGTCCAGGAGTGGAGCGGAGCTGAGCGAGCAGACGGAAGATGTGGAATCTGGGCTTCTACTGCCACCATATATATTTATTTATTGAGCTAGAATCTAGAACAGGTAGGCACTAACAATCTTCAAATCCAGGATGAAAACGGTCTCCTAATTTTATAAAGACGACTCACTGTATTTTTTGACTTATGGTTAATTCACCGAATGGTGGTGAAATGTGTCTTGGAGAAGACTGTGGAGTATCCATCGGTGACAGGTCCCACTGACTGAAAAAAGCTGACATCTCCCCTTCCATCCCTCTGCTGCCCCCCGTATTGCGTACATATGTGTTTTGTTTTGATCTACTAACTATTGCCTTTGTGCAGCAATGAATTTAGAGAAACGACATTTTGAATTCTTGCATTTACTACGTGTGGTAGAACTGACAATGCTGATGGAATTGAATTAGAGTCGATAAAATTCATCATTTATAAACCTGTCTTGTCAATGTCCAGAAAAGTCATGTCCAGAAGTGAGTAGTCCAAGTTATATTTACTCAAGTAGATGTACTTTAGTCACTTATTGAGTTGTACTTCTTGTAAGTCCTATCAACCTGGCGAGAGTCAGACAGAAACAAAAGCAGTGATGATTAGAAAGCTATGTTGGCGCGCTTCAATCTAGGTTTTGGCACTCAGACCCCAGCAGAGTTGAAGGTAATGGATGACCGTTAGGCAGGAGCCCGATGGTGGAATGGGAGGCTGGAGAAGGATGAGCGATGGGAGAATCCATGATGGGCGGTGGCGGGGCGGAGGTGGGTTTCAGCACAACTGGCAAGATGACGAGGCCAGGAAGGAGGGAAAGGCGGAATCCTGGGCGATGATTGGCTGCAGCGATGATAAGGAGTTGATTGGATGAAGTCAGTCTGTGTTCTCAGAGTAAGGGACACAGTTATGGAACCCTTTGCCACTGGAGCTAAAGTGGACCTGAGACTTTTCTCACTGAAGCTAAAGCTCTGGCTAAAGAACAAACAAAAGTGTGAGCACTGAACTGAAGGGATGTGAAGAGGTCAGATATGTCTTCTCTTCTTTTTTTTATAGTTGTATTGTATAATGTTCTTTACTGCTTTCCGTCTTTCTATTATGCTTTCGTTTTTATTTTTTTTTTACATACCTTGAGAAGCCTTACCAGGGACAGAGGGCTACATCAGCCACCTAGTTGGCAACATTTTCTAGTACTGTCCCTGCCAAATAACAAATAAAGGCAGGTCATGCTTTAATGAGTGTACCTGGTTGAATTTACTGTTCATTACTCTGTAAAACATTCGTAACTCTTCTCACTGTGAGTACTTCTATAACTAGAACTGTCAAACGAATGATTTCTTTAATCGCATTAATTGCACCTTTGGCAAGAAACGTTTAATTCTATTTCCATCTTAAAGTGCCAGGCAGACATCTTAAACAATTCTGCAATATTGCATAAGAAAGTTGATATTAACAATATAGGAACACTGTAAACATTGGTTGTAAACATTTTAGTTCTGTACTACTATTACTGCTTGCAGTAACACATTTGATTCTCTTCCTACAACCAGTTACTTATTCAAACAAGCTTATTGACATTTTCAGATGACAAAGTTGATATTTTCTTTTGCACAATGTGGCCAGCTAAAGAAAAAAGTGGAAGCTTACTGTAGGCACCACTGCTGACCACCACTCCAATGGACATGTGTGTATGCTTACACAGGGCTCTGCTTTGTACTTCTCCAGTGTGTTGTCTGTGTCTGATCTCTAAAAACGACCGTGTTGCTCCGTCAGCCATCTTAAACTTCCAGTTTGGCGTGGCCGGATGCGTTGGCGTTGATGTTGCCAGCTCAGACTTGTTCTTACACAAATGTAGTCTCAGCTGATTTGAACAAAACTCTCTCTGAAAACTCAGGGTTCCCATTCGTTTTTAACGTCGCTTTTACCTGGATCTATACCAGGGGTCGGCAAGTTGGCTTGGCTTCGGGCCAATATTTTTTATACCGATAGGTGGCGGGCCAGCCGGTCATTGATAAAAATAGATTTATTCATGCATGGATATTCAATACTAGATAACCCCAAACTATACATATTTTTTATGTAAAATAAAATATTGTTTGAAACAATACATCCCTGAGTCTGTCGGATTTTCGCGGGTTACACAGCAGTAGCAAAAAATAAAGTTAGCATCACAAACATGTCGCTTTCCAAAGGACAAAAAAGAAAAGTGGACAGTGAGAACAGGTTGTTTTAGGGAGGATGGCAACAAACATATGGTTTCATCCTACCTGGATATGTGAATGCCAAACCTCTGTGCCTCATCTGCAACGAGGTCATCTCCGTTTGCAAAGATAAAATAGATGAAACAACGACAGGAAGGTTTCTAGGACTGTCTCTTAACAATTATATGAGGTGTGACGTGAGAGTGTGTGAAAGCACTCAAATGCGTGTGTCTCACGGTGAAAGCGTGAGAGTTGGCAGCTCTGAAGAGGGGGTGCATTTTTAGGCGATCATGCAGTTTTTGGCGTAACACCGGCACGCCGCAGTTGTGTGAGCAGCGCTGTAGGCCAGGATGAGGTAAGTATAAGTATGAGGATCGGGACAAACCACAATTTAACCTAGAAGTTAGGCTGCTTAGAGTTAAAATGCAACAGTGGAATGGTGTTGTGCCAAACACAAGCAAAGATCAGGGGCAAAACATTTGCGGATAAAGAACAATTAAGTCTCTGTTAGGCTTTTTTTTTTTATATCCTCTGGCGGGCCAAAAAATATTGGCAACGGGCCAAGTTGTCCCCCGGGCCGGACGTTGCCGACCACTGATCTATACTATCACAACTTTTAAACCGTTCTAACCTCAGCGTGGACTTGTGCTAACCGGCAGCTAGCTCATGGCTACATGACTCACCTCCACGCCCAGTTGCGGGGACTGTGCTGGTCTGAGCCAAAGATTTGCTGATCTGGAGCAAAGGATTTCCATGCTGTTCAAAATCTAGGCGGAAAAGGACTCTGAGATAATCGTGGGTAAAACTCAAACCAGTCCCACTAGTGCGCAGCTCGCTGACACGGCGCATTCTTCCGGAATGTCTCAATACATCCAATGCTACCTGTCCACGTCATCAGGCCGGTGTTGTCCCTCGCAGCGAAAACTACTGGCTCCAAATCAGCGCTAAGCCAAAGGTCCGACTAGTTCAACTCCACGGAAGTCAGAGGAATGGATAGTAGTCCCTGCTAGCAAAGCTCCCCGTAAGCCTGGCCCCCATCACGCTGATAGCATAACGCTGGCAAATAGATTCAACATCCTGGACAACGAGAATGTTCCTCCTCTGCCCACTCTTCACTCAACGCAGCCGGGACTCACTCAGTCTGGGTCGCCCCCTCCAGGACTCTCGGCCTTCAGCGGACCCCGCTTCGGTAACGGTGGTGTGCACTACACCCCAGCTCCTGGTTACAAGGACAGATCACTACCTCCTATTGGCATACTGCATGAGAGTCAGATCCCGGACTTGGGCTGCCCGCAACATGCGAGTGTGGGGTGGGGTACGTCTGCTGCTCCGTCCGGGCGCGCGTCGAACCGCAGGGAGTCAGGGCGCTCCTCCGCTGTGGATGTGGATCAACGTGACGCGAAGCCAAATCCATCAGTCCTAGTGTTGGGAACGTCCATGGTCCGCAACGTGAGGGTGATTAACGGCCACACCTCCTGCCACCCAGGTGCTCTCGTGCAGGACATCAATACTCTGCCCCAAACATCCTCCACAACCACCCTTCAGTCTCCACAGTAGTGATTCACGCTGGTACCAACGACCTCAAACATCAGCAGTCAGAAAAACTCAACCAAAACTTCATTTCACTCACCAACGTCATCAAAACAACAACAAAACTTGCATAGTTTCCGGACCATTCTCTGCGCCCCGTTTTGGGGATGGGAAATTTAGCAGAGCGAGGCTGCTCCATTTGCACGAAGAACAACATCCCATACGTGGACAATTTCTTAAAATTTTTTAACAGGCCTGGACTCTTCAAAAAGGACAGACTATACCCCAACTTCACCGGATCCCACCTGTTTTCACAGAACATTCAACTTACAATATAATCAGCGGCATGAAGGTCTCCCCCACACCCACCATAACGGATATTCCTGTTTTTATCAGCAGAGAGCAAAGGTAAGACTACTCGCACTGTTAATACTAATAACCTCAGACTCTCACCAAAGCTCAGTTATAGTTCCTTACATACTCAGTCCCCTACCACAGTGAACATGGCTCTTTTAAATGTCCGCTCTCTGCCGAATAAGTCTTTTATTGTAAATGATTTGATTTTAGATAATAATCTTGATTGTTGTTTCTAACTGAAACCTGGCTGGGTGCGGATGCGAATGCCGTTCTTGCTGAGGCCTCTCCACCTAATTTTAGCAGTGCCTTTTCAACCAGAAATGGAAAAAGGGGAGGTGGCACTGCCTCTATAATCATAAATACTCTTGCCACCAAACCCATTTTATTTGATCAATACATGAGTTTTGAGCACCACACAATTATTTTTATAACCCCCGATTTTATGTGTCCTATCTATAGACCGCCCAAAAGATGTCCCCTTTTATTAATGAATTCTCAGACTCTATCAATATTACATAGATCCTTTAATATGATCATTTTAACCAGTGATTTAATCTACACATAGACACGTTTTAGACCCCATTTCTGCTGAGTTTTTAAATGTTCTTAATTATAACGCGTCACACAGCCAACTCATGAGAAAGGACACAGTCTGGACCTGGTCATCACGTATGGCCTGTCCACTACTGTGTCCTCTGTTATCGACCTGGCCGTCTCTGACCATTACTGTGTGTTTTTAATGTCACCGGTTTTATCCAGCGAGAATCCTCGGCAAAAACTGTGAGGAAATGTAATTTTACCCCTGAAGTGGCTGCAAAATGTATTGATGCTTTACAGCTAATTCCTCCTGTGATTTTACCTGCTAACTGCCATTTTATTGTTGACAATTTTAACAGATTAACAGATTAATCCCAAACCCCTTCCTCCCTGGAGGAACAAGGAGCTAAAGCAACTGAAGAGAAATTGCAGGAAGGCGAGAGGAGATGGAGGAAATTTAAAATAACAATACATCTTCAAATATTCCGTGCTCAACAAAAGACCTACAATACAGCAATAAGAAATGCAAGAAATAAATTATTTTCCACAATAATAACCAACCACAAAAAACCCAAAAGTCCTATTCTCAACAATAGAAAATGTTTTAAATCATGATTTTAACAAACCTCCTTTAAATCCCACAGACGCTCTCTGTGAGGCGTTTGCAGACCACTTCAGGGAAAGATAGACACTATCAGATGTAATATTTATCTACCCAAAGTAACACGGCTTTAAATACATCTGGTTGTCTACTTGTTCCAGAGGAATCACTGCACAGTTTTGTCCTGGTTAATGCTGAGATGCTTGATAAAGTTTTTCTCATGAGGCCCACCACATGTCCTTTAGACCCGGTCCCAACCCTGTTTTTTAAAACGGGGTGGTGAGGCCCCTACTGAAGAAGAGCAATTTGGACTGTAATGATTTTAACAATTTTAGACCGTTATCCAACTTACCATTTTTAACCAAAATCTTGAAAAAAACTTTATCCAACTTAATGATTTTATTACTGCACATAATGTCCTTGAGAAATTCCAGTCTGGCTTTAGGATAACCACAGCACCGAGATGGCCCTTTTAAAGATTTTAAATGATCTTAGATTAAATTATGACTCACAGAAGGTCACAGTGTTGGTTCTACTGGATCTGAGCGCTGCCTTCGATACAGTCGACCACACTATTCTTTTAACTCGTTTAAAACACATCGGCCTCTTGGTGCTGCCACAATGGTTTACATCCTACCTCACAGACAGGACATTCATGGTAAGTGTGGATACCTGCTCCTATAAGGTCCATAAATTACATGTGGTGTGCCCCAGGGTTCGATTTTAGGGCCAGTGCTTTTAACCTGTATATGCTCCCTTTGGTGATGACATCAGGAGACATGGAGTCAACTTTCACAGTTACGCTGATGATACACAGTTGTACATCTCCATGTCTCCTGATGACACCAGGCCAATGGATGCACTTTTTAACTGCATTTTACATATCAAATCCTAGATGGCAGAAAACTTTCTCCAGCTTAACCAGGACAAAACTGAAGTTTTAGGCCCAGTCCCATTTCTCTCACTTGCTCTGAGAACACTCGCTATGAGTTCCCTCCACATTAGAGTCCCCTCAATGAGGGAAGTGCAAGTGAAGATTCTCCCCTAAGGAATGGGACAACACTAGTATGCAAATTGGGGCAGAGAACGTGTTCCTTACGTCACGCGCAACATTTGTATGCCCACTTAAATGTAGTGGGCATACAAAGTGCTTTGTAATCTGTAAAGCACTTTGTGATACCTTCGGAATGAAAAGCGCTTTATAAATAAAGTTTCATTGATTGATTGATTGATTGATCGCTCATTCTCTGATTCTGACTCTGACCCCATGAGCAGAAGAGACATCGTTTTCTGTGGAGATTCTTGCACAGACTCATTTCTGGACCTTTGGGGTGCAGGGGTCACTCAGATTTTGCCATACCTCTCCCCTGTCTGCTAGTGGCAGGCACTTGAGGTCCTTTTCTCATAGTAATAGTTGCTGTCGAAGGTAGTTTGTACGATGAGTCACCTGTTGCGATGTGCAAGACGCTTTGGAGCACAATACTTCAACAATACTTATTGGTCTACTTTTTGTGGTTAGCCATTTTGCAATTGATTTGGTTAACTTCTCTTTCTAACAATTAATCGCATTTGTTAATGCGTTAATTTTGACAGCCCTATCTGTAACACAAGCTTCATCTAAAAGAATATGGAAATGTTCTTGTACTTTATCATAAATGGTTTCTTTATCAAGTTTATAATAATGCATTAGTCTTATATATATTATTTTGAGTCGCTCAAAGTCACTTTTACAATTTGGTGCATTATTCATTCACTCCATACTCGGTGATGATAAGCGAGGCAACCAGTCTGCGCACACCAGCCACCACCACCAACCACTCACACACACACTACATTTGCCAGGCTTCCTGGTGTTCCCAAACGGTCTCCCATCCAAGTCCTGCCAGGCCCTTCCCTGCTTCGCTTCTGAGGTCTGACGGGACCAGGCATAGCAAAGGCGGTATGGCCACAAAGAATGCTGAAACATTTTAAATCTCAAGTAGTATTTTCCCCAAATACTGTTTTACGTTTACCCAAGTTATTATTTGGGTCTTTTTACCTCCACCTCTGCACATTTATCTAATCATTACCACAAAACTTCATTCCTATTTAAACCCTTGGACTCCAGGCATCATGTGGAAGTACAGCAGGCAGATGAAGACGTCTCTCTCAGCCTCAGTCCGTGTGCTGTTATTATTACAGCGCAGATAAGCTTTGAACCCGGGTCAGTCAGAGCCCATTCAAACAGGAGTCTTTGAGTTATGGTCCGCGCTTTAAAACCCTTCGTCTGAGAGCCATCCCAGGACACTTCACAGAGCGACCCGGCCCACAGCGGACAGGTTTATTAGGAACAACACACCAACTCCCACTCTCTCTGAATGAGGCATGGTGAAAAAACGCAACACTGGATCTTCGGACATGGTACAAACGTATTGAAACAAAGCCACAGCGAGTGGTGCTGTGGCAACTTTCAACAACTGATTTAGCTATTTTTAATTATTGAGCAACATTCTACATCCTCTCTCCCCGCTCCTATAGGGCCTCCGTCGCCAGCCCGTCACTCTGTTCCTCCCGACAAAAATACGAATCAACTCTATTTTCAGCTCTGTAAGAGTCCTCCACATCAAACTCCACAGTTCAGATCACACAACAAAGGAAAGAGAACGGCAACAACATCAGGGTCTTCAAAGTAAATAAATACCCTTCGCACAGACTTTATTTTAATGACAATGTCACTATTTTACACAATATAACCTGAATATTTCCACTCTGTAGGAGTTTGTTATCACAAAAACAATCATGACCACATTTTTATAGGTCTCATTCACCTAACTTTTCTCTGCATCTGTTCCTCACACGCAGGAGGGGGAAACACTTATGAAAGTGAAAGCCAAAGTCAAAATGATCTCCTCTGACTCGCCTGCCCCAAATAGTAATTATATAGAGTAATAGTATAGTATATTATATAGTATATTAGTATAGTAATCATTATATCTGGAGTTTTATTTCACAAACGTGTTGCTTTGCGTGTGCTCCCTTCAAGCCCCTCATGGAGCCGAAGCCCGACTGAGACGACCGCGGCGGACTGAGGTTGAGGTAGTGGGCATTAATGTTGCTGTCTTTCGCCTCGGCCAGGAGCGGAGTGGAGCTAAGCGAACAGGAATACGGGCGTAATACTGTAATACAGGAAAATTCAAATGGTAAGCCTGGTGCAACATGCCCACAAATCATCCATCCATCAATCCGTTTCTTCCACTTTATCCAAGGACGGGACGCAGAGATGTCCAGGTTTCCGATCCACGCACACCTCCTCCAGCTGTTCAGGGGGGACCCCGAGGCGACACCAGGCCTCCTCCCAATACGACATGTCTGGAACACCTTCCAAGGGAGGTGACCAGGAGATATCCGAAACAAATGCCCGAACCACCTCAGCTGTTCCTTTCGACGTGAAAGAGCAGCGACTCTACTCTGAGCTCCTCCCGGGTAACTGATCCCTTCACCCCCAGCCACTCTGGGAAGGAAACTCATTTTGGTCGCTTGTATCCGCGATCTTGTCCTTTCGGTCAGTACCCAGATCTTATGACCATAGGTGAGGATGGGAACATAGATCAATCGGCAAATCGGGAGCTTCGGCCCAACTCAGCTCCCTCTTCACCACAACAGTCCGATACAGCGACCGTATCACTGCTAACGCTGAACGGATCTGTCTATCAATATAATAGCTATATGCTTTATTACAGCATGCACTCGCTATTTAGCACCTATCCTGATAAATGACCCCGACAGTATTCCAACACTGTTATGAAAACCCTCTGCGCTTGCACTCTTCTCCTCTTTCCCATGCCCTGCCATATACACAGAAGGCGCGGTCTTAAACAAGCTGTAACTCAGTGACACACAGTAGCCGGTCCGCGCCAGGTTCAAAAACGGGAGGGCCAGGAGGTAGGAGACGGGGAGGACAAGGTGAGGGCTTAGGAGCTAGGAGATACGGGGCAGGTCGACTCTGCTTTTGCTCACCGAACAGGCCGAGGAGCACTTTCCCACCGAAGCCTCCCCTCTCCGGACGCTTCACACGCAACATGACAAGCAAAAATTCCGCAGAGGCCTTTGAATGAGGCGAAGACTCCGCCGTGACCTCGAACGGCCCGGTCAAAGCCAGGATTTATGTGCGCTGGGAAACAGACAGTGATGTACGGTAAAACATGAAGAGAATCACTTACCTGAGAATGTAGCAACCGTGGACTCAATAAAGAGAGATACAAAAACCTGTTACCTAAATACGTTTTCTGGCTCCTGAGTAATTATGAAGGATACACTGTGAATCAATTTAAATGGTAATTAGACCTCAAACAACCTAAAAGGGAATGTGCATTGATTTTTGGAATGGGATGAGTCTGATGAGTGAAAAACTGGTCTGACTTATAATAATAGTATAATAGGTATATATACTGTAATACTGAACAGCAACATTTGGAAGAAATCATAATAAAATCCTTGAAGACTGTATTTTACATTACTTCCGTTGTGTAAAAGAACATGCATCTTATGATCTACTAGTGGGGACAACAGTATGACTAGATCCACATCACACTTATGAGTTGAAATATTGTCTCCACTTTTGGACATATTTATGAGAAAATAATTGGACCTTAGAGTTTATACGTGCCGACGGAGATGATGCTGAACTTTAAACTCAATTTTAAACCATGGGTCTTTAGAATGTCATGTTACGAGAACGCAGCCCTTGGGCATCAACTCATGACATCAGCTGGTGGAAGAGCTGGTGTGAAGAGGACAGACTGAATATGCGGGATAACTCTCACACATGAATGAAACAAAACCTGACCCAACAACAAGTGTGATAGAGAACAGCATTAAGACATGATTAACGACTAAACTTGTGGCATTTAGTGTCAACTTAACAATCCAGTTGCCCTAATTGGAGAGGATAAATCAGGGGTCCCTCAAGGCTCAGTTTTTTACATTTGCCAAATCAACTTCTAACTTTCATCAACTTTTGAATCAGAATCAGAATAGGTTTTATTGCCATGGTTTCAGAACTGGTTCACAAACTAGGATTTTTTCGTGCGACATAAAACATACTGTATAACACAGTTAAGATAAAAATAAGCTAAAAAACGTTAAACTATAAGGCTATAGGGGTATGGATAAAAATATTAAATAAATAAGATAAAATAAAAGTGAGATATGGTAAGACAACAACAATTTGACATTGAACAACAGCGGCAGTGTATTTACAGATGTGTAGGCATATAAAGTGATATTAAGTGATATAAAGTGGGTCTAAGTGTGGACACACCACACAGTGCAACAGAGCAGATACATCCATGAGTCTGTAACTAAGCTACAGAGACTTGTTTCTGTTCATGAGTCTGATGGCGGAGGGGAAAAAACTGTTCAAGTGGCGGGATTTATGGGTCTGGATAGACCGTAGCCTCCTGCCTGATGGGAGGGGGTGAATAGTCCGTGTCCAGGGTGAGAAGGGTCAGCTGTGACCCGACGCACACGCCTCCGGGTCCTGGAGGTGAAAAGGTTCTGGAGAGATGGGAGCTCACAGCCAATCACCTTCTCTGCAGCAGCACAGTCGATGCTTGTCCCGTTCTGTAGCGCCGGGATACCACACGGTGATGGAGGAGGTGAGGATGGACTCGATGATGGCCGTGTAGAACTGGTCGGCTCCCATCTGAGGTCCTGGGTGATGGTCGTGCCCAGGTAACGGAAGGAGTCCACGATGGAAATGTGGGGGGGAGAGTTTGTCAGGGCGAGGGGGGGCGGTGGGGTTGTGCCTTTCCTGAAGTCCAGGATCATCTCCACTGTCTTCTGGGCATTCAGCTCCAGGTTGTTGTGGCTGCACCAGGACGCCAGCCGGTCCACTTCTCTCCTGTAGGTGGATTCATTCCCGTCCGAGATGAGCCCGATGAGGGTGGTGTAATCCGCAAACTTGATCAGTTTAACGGACTGGTGACTGGAGGTGCAGCAGTTTGTGTACAGGGAGAAGAGCCAGGGGGAAAGTACACAGCCCTGAGGAGTTCCAGTGTTTGTAGTCCGAGTGTCCGAGACGATCTTCCCCAGCCACACGTGCTGTCTCCGGTCCGTCAGGAAGTCAGTGATCCACCTGCAGAGGGAGTTGAGCTGGTAGAGCTTGTCTCGTAGCAGTCCAGGGAGGATGGTGGCTGGGGTCTCTGGAGTCTCTGGAGTGTGAGGAGCTCATGGGTGCTCATGGCGGCAGTAGCGTGTATTCAGACCCTGGGCGAGGGACAGGGCTTATAGTTCGTGATGGCCTTAAGCCCCCTCCACACTGCTCCCGGGTCGTTTGAGGAGAATTGCTGTTGGAGACGGGCTGAATATACAGATTTAGCATTTCCCACTTCCTTTCTAAAGCGGTATTTTGCCACTCTGTATTGGTCTTTGTCCCCACTTCTGTGCGCTGCCTCTTTCTCCTTCTCCTTCTGCCGGAGGTTGGGTGTGAACCAGGGCTTATCATTCCCATAACAAACCCTGGTGCGCGTTGGTACTATGCGCTCCTCATTGAATTGGATATATGAGGTCCGTGTATTCATCCAGGTTGATGGAAGTAGCCCAAATGCCTCCCAGTCTGTAGTCTCCATACATGAGCGCAGCTCCTCCACAGCTTCAGGGGTGTACATCTATGTTGTGCTCACTACCGGTTTAGCAAGTTTCAGTCTTTGTCTGTATGAGGGGATTAAGGCAAGGCAAGTGTATTTGTAGAGCACAATTCATACACAGGGCAATTCAAAGTGCTTCACAGTTGCAGAAAATTAAGTGGACCATCATGTGATCTGAAAGTCCGAGAGCAGCGCGGTATGCGTTGCTTATGGTGGTGTAACAGTAATCCAGTGTGTTCTCCTCTCTGGTGGGGAATTTAATAAACTGTCTGTACTTGGGTAATTCCTGGCTGAGGTTCCCTTTGTTAAAGTCACCGAGCACAATGATGAGAGACTCCGGGAAAGTCCGATCTACGTTCAGAATCTGCTCCACAAGTGTGCACTTCCGCCCCGGCAGTAAATAGCATGCAACCAGGATGAATGAGACTATCTCCCGCGGTTTACAGTTAATGAACAGATATTCCAGAGCAGGAGAGCAATGTTGGGATATCACAGTCACATCAGAGCACCAGCTGTTGTTGATATAGAAACAGACTCCACATCCTTTTGCCTTGCTGGACAGCCCCGGGTCCCGACCCGCGCGGAGCAGCTGATAGCCCTCCAGTTGAACAGCGGCCTCCGGGACCTTCGCGTTGAGCCACGTCTCCGTGAAGCACAAAACACATGATGTGGAAAAATCCCTGTTTCTTCTCATTAGCAGCGCTAGCTCGTCCATCTTGTTATGAAGTGAACGGACGTTTGAGAGAAAGATGCCAGGTAGAGGTGTGCGCACTCCTCGCCTTCTTAGACGCACGAGAGCTCCCGCTCGCTTTCCCCTCCGGCGGCGTTTCCCTCTTATGGTCAAAAAATTGACCAAATCCGCAGCTGACACTAAAAAAAATTGGTAGTAAGTCTGTGGGGGTGATTGATCTGATGTTCAGTAGCTCTTCACGAGTGTAAGAGCACACAGACACACAATTAACGCACATAAACAAACACAATAGCGTGCACGTAAACTCCATGGCAACCATCCGCGGCGCCATCTTGACCTCTTTTGAAATCTGGTTTTAGTTTGTTCAGTGTTCCAGGTCAGAGCGCTCTGCCCTCCCGGGTCTATGTTCGAACAGATTACATCTGCGTCAAGACCAGTGCCCAGACCAGGTCCTGACCTAGACACATTCCCAGTAATCAGCAGTAAATCGTAGATCCATCGGAGAGACGAGACACAGAGCTTCACCTGAACGGCTCTTTGAAAAACACATCATTCTCTTTTTCTCTTTTCCAGACAGACTATATTTGATGTAATGCAGCTTAACCTCCGCCTCACGTGGTCCTGTTTTTAGCTATTTATTGACAACCACAGGCTTAATGTTGGACAAGGAGCAGAGGCTCAACATACTAGACCAGATAAATGAATAATATGACTCGATTCGTCTGCATGCTCAAAATTAGAAGCATTCACAACAATTCTTAATTTTAATAGAGTCTATCATCAGTTGTTATTTTGGCAAAGGCCAGTAGAAAACCATCATTGATATCATTGATTTTTAACATGGCAGGGGCAGTGCTAGAGAGGGGGCCTGGGGTAGCACTTACCCGCTCTTGGAATTTGACCACCTCAAGTGCCACCACAACCAGGATGGCTGATGATGGCAATGTCAGGGATCTTCATGGCTGCCCTAAGCACAATTTGACAACTATTAATGACTTTGCTCGAAGGTGAAGGCCGTAGCGTATACATCATGCAACAAGCCAATAGGAGTGAAAGGCAACTATGGAAAAGCTATAGAGTAGCCAAGGTTTTTCCACCTGGGTTACTCTAGCAAAGACCACGCCACAACAGAAGGTATGATTAAGGATGTGTAAATGATAAAATGATGGTAATAATGACGATCGCCGGTCAAGACTCTGGGTGGGGCCACTGTTCCTTCTAAGCTGCGCATGGCTCCTGTGTTAAGATAATCCACGCTACAGTATGCACAAAAAAAATCCAACCTAAGAATAGCTCATATTAATGATAGAAGTGCTTATTACCAATCCTCACGACGCCAGAAGAGTCGCGAAATGTCTCACAGTCAGCCCACCGTCTCACTTGTCGCCGACCCGGTTCAAATCCCGCAGGTGCACACTGTTGTTGCGTCCTTGGGCAATACACTTCACCCACCTTGCCTTGCCTCCAGGATCTGCATACACTGGTGTATGCATGAGAGCGTGAATGAGTGAGTGGTTCCTTGATGTAAAGCGCTTCGAGTGCCTAAAGCAGGTAGAAAGGCGCTTTATAAATGTGACCACTGGTCCTGTCACAGACGCACACATCCACTTCTCCACGGAGCAGCTCATGGTGGTGTGCGGGCGCTCGTTCGACAGCGGAGAGGTCATACAGACGTCAGAATGTGAGGGGTTGGTGAGAGCAAACTGGGCTTTATTGGTTTAGCAGCAATACGTTTTCATTTTGGGTTTCTGCACAGCCTCATTTAGCTACAGTCTGTGGATTATTCCTATTATACTGCCCAGTTTGTTTTATTATTTTTCTAACCTGTGATAAATTTAATATTATTAATATACTATGTGATGGGCAAACAAGGCAATTGTACGGGGGGGGCAGAGGATTAAGCTGCCTTTAACCCAATGAGTTTGTAAATTAACAGGTAACAGTTATAATCAGTAACAGAATAACTGTTACATCAAATGGAGTGTACAAAATTAAAAACATTCAATTGCAAAATAGCTCAAAATATTGTTTCAAAATTAAACCGCCGGAAATCCTCTGTGAATTAAAAAATCAAAACAAAAAAACAGCAACAATAGGGGAGGATCCACCTGACCCCAGCTGCAGGTAATACTGGTGTGACCACATTCACATGTTGCTCACAGCGGTCAAGAAATGTGTGTGTTTGCTCAGACACATGAAAGATTGGAGGGAACATTGGTGGCGGCTCCGTCTCAGGCTTGTACCCAGCTCTTCAGGACATATAGAGAGTGAGGGGGGGGTGATAGTTTCAGACACACATCGTTGAATAGGATGGCTGTACAACATCCGGGTTATTAGAGGCGTGGTTTGGCGAAGGCAGAGGGGTGGTTGGCTGCGAGGAAAATGGAGGCGATGTCCTGCTCCTGCACATATAGATAAGAAAATATTTCATTTTCATTTATTTATTTATTTAATATGGACATAGCAATTAACATTGGACGAACCAGATGCATTGTTTAAAGTGTTATAGCACATGTGCTAATTTCAACACCTGTCCATAGGGGCTTTTAGGTTACAAGATAAAACACATTATGAAACAAGGTTACAATAAAACACATTATTAAACAAGATAAGGCACATTTTACACATGGGAACAAGTTTGGCCCGATTTGAGCCACTGTTTAAGCTCTCTGGTAAAGATGTTGATATTAGTCTGCAGTTTCAGTGCAGTGGGGAGAGAGTTCCACAGTGTAGCCCCTCTGAAGGAGAAGCTCGACTGTCCAAAAGATTTTCTAAACTTTGGGAGCACACAATCCCCGCTAACTGAGGCTCTGGTGGAAGGTCTGAGAGAGCCCTGACACCTCACCATGAGGCCAGAGAACAGTGGTGACACACAGTTGTTCAGACATTTAAAAGTCATTTCATTATACTAAATTTACAAGGTTTTCAAAAGTAAAAAGCTTGTGCTTTTGTATGATATCACAATGATGGCATCTCAGAGGTTTCTTGTTGAATATCTTAATTGCCTGTTTATACAGAGAAGTGACTGGTTTCAGAGTGGACGCCGATGTTTGTGACCATGCTGTAATGCAGTATGACAGATGTGAAAAAACCATTGCATGCATATACAATAAAGCTGCGTGGTGTGATAACTCTCTTCTTATAAAACGAAAACAGATTTGATTTTATGAACTGCATTTCCACCCTCCACCTGTGAGTTCATTTGTGTGTGTGGTTTTTTTTGGCTGGACACTGCAAATTCACCAATGCAATCATCGTTTAATGTCGCCCAGTCCTGATTCATGTGACCACCCAACAGCACTGAAAGCGGCGACAAATGTCCTTTAAACTGGCTGTCGAAAAGCCGCAGTGCCACAGCAGAAAGGTTCACCCCTGAAAACGTGAACAACGATACAAGAAAAGGCGATCTCACATGCTTTGTACGAACCACACACGCAAACACAGTCTGTAAATAAAAGGGCTACGATTTGAATGCACAGAACTGAAGGCCCGAGACACATCGCGTTTGAAAAGTCCATCTATCACCCGTCAGGAGGATGTGACATGATTTATGAAACATAAATCAGACAAGCCCATTGCATTGTGGGGGATTAAATATGTGGCCGTCTGTTTTGTTAGCCGACAAACAGCGCTGAGGTGCGCGAGCAAATACTCCTCCAACCTCAATCAATAAATGACGTTTTCTGCCATAGACTCCAGGCCGGTGCCCTGTCAGCGCGGCTGCACTCGCTCAGGATGTGGTTGAATTATGGACACGTGAAACAGAATGAATAAAAAGAGCAGCGGTCTGTGGGCGTTTTGGTTGTGTGAAAACGGAACTGTGTTTTGTAAATGATTTAGCCGGCAAGGAAAGGTAAGGTAGGAAAGTGTTTTTTATTTATTTTATTTTACTTTTTCAGTTTTGATCTTTTTGGTTGCTAATATCATTATTATTTATATACATTTAGTTGTTAAGTGCTATCGGCACTTAACAATTTCCAAAAAAGTAAAGAGTTTGTTAATGACCCTGTCCTCTGCCTCGACAGCGGAACAGTGACAGATTTGCGCTCTATTCAGAGAGTGATGACCTGTGTATTCATCAGCGTTGGGAGTTTATTTTTGGACTTTGTGTGAGGAGAGGAGTGACACATCAGGACAGACGCCAACACCGTGGCTGATACTTTCTTTCTTTTTTTTTCTTCAGAATGACAAGCACGTGTTCAATAATGACTTAAAGAGGGGCAAAAAGTATCAATGGAAAGACCATTAGAGCTGGAGCCAACAACCACCTCCCCACGGCTTCAGAAAAAGGGGCCGCAACCAGTCCATTCCCAATTTACAGTCGATGGTTAAAACGGATGCTTCGGTGTGCACCATCTGATACTTCATCAACCCATCATGCCATGTCCACGCAGTCGAGGCCCACCTGAAAATGCTGTCCTGCCGCCACTACTACTTTTGACAAGTTTGATAAAAGTTTATAGACACCTGTTCAACTTGAGGTGTCCCCCAGGGCTCAGTTCTGGCTTCTTAAGTTTGTAAAACAATATGCTGTTCAACTTTGAGGTGTCCCCAGGGCTCAGTTCTGGCTTCTTAAGTTTTGTAAACAATATGCACATTTCAGTGGATAAGTGTCCAGGTTCAATTCATGATTTCTGTGTGGAGTTTGCTCGTTGTCCCAGTGTGGTTCCTTTGAGTACTCTGGCTTCCATTGTCGACCTAAAACATGCACACCAAGCAAGATCTGGGAATGACAGGGTTTACCCAGGGCCGGCCCCCAGGCCTCCATGGGGCCCTAAGCATAATTTGACTTGGGGCCCCCATTGAATTTGTGCTGATTGGGCTCATTATTGATGATGTACATGGTCCTGTGCTTAAGTTACAGTATATTGAATTAACTTGTGTGTACCACAGTTTTAACTACATTATTTTAATATTTCTACAATAAATTTAAGCACACTTGTGGGGGGCCTGGTTGCCTTGGGGCCCAAACCATTTGCTCAGCCTGCTTATAGGCAGGGTCGGCCCTGCGGGTTTACCGTATACTGGCATTAATGACTGGGCCAGTGGGAAAGTTTTTATTACACCGCAAAGGAACAATGTTTACGGAAGTAAGCCAAACTGTTCAAAGATGAAGCAGTAATGTGCTTGGGTGAGCAGAGTGATACGATGATATGCAGGTATCATGTGAAGGGCTGGCTGGTGTGGACATAGATACAGACGGCAATGTGTCATACAAGGGGGCGTGGCCTAGCCAAGGGGGAAGAAACCTGTTACGGGATCACAATATTCACTCTTTAGCCGTTTTCTGGCGGACTATAAATATATTTACCACACTCAAATAAAGTCATCCCTAAATCGTTTTGTAGACGCAAAAAAACGGCATTTGTTGCTAATGTTAGCTTGTGTGCATGAACCTACCATTAGTTTCCGGGTCAGCATCAGAGGTGGGTGAAGTATAATTGTACTCAAGTAGAAATAAAAAGTAGTGACCCAAATGATGACTCAAGTAAGAGTAAAAGTACTTGGAGAGTACTTTTGCTGGAGTAGGCACTGTGAGTGCGGAGTAACTGCAGCGTAAAAGTCATAGACATATTATTAATAGACCGTCAATACTCACTCCTCCCCGTTACCATAATGACCACGTTCGAGGGGGAATTCATGGCGGATTTACAGACTCCTCCTCCCCAGCTCTGACGAAGCTCTGACGAAGCATCCTAATAAGGCATAAGGGCGGGATCTTCACTGTAGACTCGGCCTTGTGTGACGTGTAGCTCGCGCAGCTCCAATGCTAACAGTCCGACCCCCGTTAAGTAAGAGGTTTCTAAAATGTATCCTACGATAACCAGCCCGGTGCCTCTGATTGTGTCTAACCAGCGTAATCACAGGAGGAATATCTAGCTGTAGACAGTTCCAAAAAATTAGGCACCGGGCATTAAAGTTGTTTTTAACGTGTCTAAAGTGCAATGGATTCCAATGGGGGCCTAGCGGCTATATGGCGGTACTACAGCAATGGCGGCCTCCAGTGTCGTCGTCGCAAAGCAGAGCAGCCAGCGGCCATTGGTAAAAGTTTGATTCCTGTTCAGTAGTGACACAAAGATGAGAAACAAAACAACAGAAATAACTCATTATGAAGAATGAAGTAAACAAACACACAATACATTTATTTTACGTGTGAAATTTGAAATTGTCTTTGTCCTACTCCTGTTCTTCTTGTCATGGAATGCATTATTGCTACTGTGTGTTTGATGGATCGTTATCGTGGCTTTTCTTGTTGGATTACCATGAAAAAGGAATAAATAAATGAAATGAAAATAAAGATTTGTCACTTAAAGATTTACTCACAGAGGCAGTACTTTCTTCAAATATTACTCAAGTAGAAGTAAAACTTACTGGATGAAAAAACTACTAGCAAAAGAGCAGTTACTTCAGAAAGTTAAGTACATATACTTGGGTAACTGAGTACTACCCACATCTGGTTAGCACTGTTTTCCTCCTCAAAGATGCCGTCTACGTATATCTATAACCCCACCAGCACTGGCTGACAGGGACTGTCCCGGCCAATATTTCACACGCCTCTGACAGACAGACATTGTGCTGGCCGCTGAGTGTCCCCGCCAACTGTCAACACCCGCTTACGCCCTTGCAATGATATCTCTGGATGAGTTGGACAGAGAAAGCTGCATCTGTGGTGAGAGATACACCAGGTCACAACACGTATTAGTTTTTCTTGGGTCAGGGGATAATACACTGCCTGATCAAAAACAAAAAGTCACACACTCTAATATTTGATTGTAGCGTCTTTAGCTTTCTTTACAGCATATTCACTTTGACATTGTTAAGCTTTTGCAACGTTCAAAAATCCAGTGTTGTGTTCATTTTTCACCAAGATCTTATGTATTCACGATGGGAGAATGCGACCACTGCACAAAGCCTTCTCCAGCGCATCCCAAGGTTCTCATAATGACTTTCTTGAGAAGTACGTAAATCGAATAGGTCTAAATTGTTTGTTAGCGATCACCGAAACGAGAAATAATGATTAAAGAGAACATAATGAGCTGAATAAGAAACTAAAGCCTAAAGGCATGACCTCATGTATACGCAGGACACACACTGCTGGATCTCTGTCGTCTTGTGTTTACCGTGGTGCGCAGGTACACACGGCTCTCCATCATCTCCCCGCGCTTTTGTCCTGCTCTGACAGACCTTGCCGTGTGAGGACCGGCCTCCTTTCAGAGCCCGTGAAGCGCAACTAAAGCGCACCCCCTCCGCGCCCCGCCCCAAAACCCAAACTCTGTGACAGTCGGGACATGCACTTTTTTGTCCGCCCTGTTTGTCCAAAATTTGTTTCAATATGTATTTTTGGGAACGGTGCTGTTTGCTTAATAAATCTTGTTGTCAGCGCGGGACAAAGGGATATATGTACAGGGCTGACCTGGGTGGGACTGTGCCACTCTCTCCGCTGTCTATATGGGAGTGTGTTTTTCCCTTAGACTATAGTTTCCCCTTATAGACTTGAGAAACCTTTTTACTATGTCCGAGGTCACGTGTTTGAAAGGTAACAGGAGCAACTGGACTGTCACGAAACACTGATGAATAAACAAACGCGATTTGACTGGAGCAGAGCGAAGCAGCAAGAGGTGAGCTGGTGATGGCCCCGTCACGGAGAAGTTTCAAGTCAGGGACGAGGAAAGGCAAGTTTGTGTTGTGAAGGCTTTTTTTTACAACACAAAATACACCTTTTAATAAAATGAATGCTTGTATTTGTACACTACATTGCCAAAGGTGTTCAGTTACCTGCCTTTACTCGCAAATAAACTGAAGTGACATCCCCCTCCTAATCCATAGGATTTCATATGATTCAGTCCAACCCTTGTCGCTATAAAGGCCTTTCTGGAAAGGCTGTCCTCAACGTTTAGGAGTGTGTAAATGGACATGTTCTTCAAAAGTGGATTTGTGAGGTCACACACTGATGTTGGACGAGAAGCCCTGGCTCTCAGTCTCCACTCTAATTCATCCCAAAGGTGTTCTATGGGGTTGAGAACAGAACTTTGTACAGGCCAACAAAATTCATCCACACCAAACTCTTTCATCCATCCCCACTGGTCCCACAATGTTGGGTGTATGGAGTTGTCCAAAATCCCTTCCTTGAAAGTTACTTTCACAGGACCAAGCTACAGTTTTACTGTATATGGCAACAAAACAGCGGCACGTTGGTATCGGACGCATGTTTCTTTTACACGACAACGCACGTCGTATCACTTGACACTCAGCTCCACTGAAAACTTTGAAGGAGGTAGTTTCATGTCTCAGCGGTAGGCCGTTCTCTGCCGCTGTGCCTCATGTGAATAATATATTTTTATTTGTATAGCGCTTTTCTAGACACCCAAAGATGCTTCACAGAAATACAATAAAATCAAACATAAAAACAGCACATGAAAACTAGAGCCTTTTTAAATAGATGGGTTTTGAGTTCTTTCTTGAAGGTGGGGAGGTCGGAGCAGGCACGAAGCGGCTGGGGCGGTGAGTTCCAAAGAGTGTGGGGGCGGCAATGGAGAAGGCTCTGTCTCCCAGGTTCGGCGCTTGGTCTTACAGTGGAGGGACAGGAGGTTAGCGTTGGAGGGGCGGAGGGATCGAGATGGAGTGTAGTGGTGGAGTAGGTCAAATTATGGAAGGCTTTGAAAGTGATGAGGAGGACCTTGAACTGGATGTGTTGAGGGACGGGGAGCCAGTGGAGGTTCTGAAGGACAGGGGTGATGTGTTCACGAGAGCGAGTGTGGGAGAGGAGGCGGGCAGCGGAGTTCTGGATGTATTGCAGTTTATTGAGGGTTTTTGGATGGTGATATTTTTGAGATAGAAGAATGGTTGATCTGGGGTTTGAAAGAAAGAGTGGGGTCGAGGAGAATATCAAGGTTGGAGTGGAGACGGAGTGACGGTGGTGATGTCAAAATTGAGGGAGAAGTTTTGAGCAGATGTGGTGATGTTTTTTGGACCGATGATGATAATGTCTGTTTTGTCACTGTTTAGTTTGAGAAAAGTGTGTTTCATCCAGGTTTTGATGTCACATAAAGCAATGGGTGAGGGTGGAGTGCATATTGGAGTTTATGGATGTAGTGGAGATGTAGACCTGCATGTTGTCAACGTAGCAGTGAAAGCGGAGGCCAGGACGTCGGATGATGTTGCCTAGAGGGAGGATGTAGAGTATGAAGAGGAGAGGACCAAGCACCAAACCTTGGGGAACTCCCTGAGATAGAGGGGCTATGGAGGAGGAGCAGTGGGTGATGGTGGATGAACTGTTGAACAGGAGATTACGAGGATTAACGGTCACGTAAGGGCCCTTTCTGAACACTGAACTGGCTAAACTCACAATCTCATTAGGTTGTGTTGTGAAGCTTCTCCCATTTATATTTTGTCAAATAACAGCCTGAAAATACTTTGCAATAACTCGCTTTTACTTTAGAAAGCTAAAAAGAGATACAAATTGTTACCAAGCCAAATACAAAGAAGGTTCCAAGAACGTACTGGTTGTTACGAATTACGTGATGAATTAAACTTCAGGCCTCAGAAACATAGCACAACTTTGAAAAGTTTTAGTGCGACAGTTAATGGGGTACAATTGTGGAATAAATTGGAGATGGAGATGAAACGAGGTTCAAACATCAACCTGTTCAAATATAAATTCAAGCAAAAGATTTTTGCAAAGTATAGAGAAGAAGAAATGAGTGGCACTAAGGGGCGCAATAGGATCAAATTGCTTTTTTAATTAAGGAAGAATGTTGTTGCTCTCAACGGGTGTCATTCTATTGCTCAAAATTACAAATAGAGAATTAGGGTAGGCGAACTATGGATTTGTTGAGAGGGACCCTCCCGACGGGCTCGTAATCCTCTCGTCTTTTAACGCACCACACAGCATAGGAAAATTATCTACAAAATCAGCTAGTTAGGGCAGCTGCGTAGGGGTTTGTTGATGAGGAGCTACTGCCCTCTACAACAGGCCCGCTCTACACCTGGCTTTTTAACGCACTACACTGCGTAGGGCTTACATAATAAATGTACATAATAATATTCACGGAGTATAATATGTATATTAATCTGTCTTTTTAAAATAAAACTAGTAACTTTTGGTAATGCTAACAATGTTACCATGGTAACCATCTGAAAGAAATGTAATGATCTCCTTTTGTTACTTGCTTTGTACTAGACTTCATACATGAAACTAGACCGTTGTTGTAATTGTGCTCCTTTCTGTTGATGTACGAACAATTCAAACAGTGTTTTGTAAATTATAGTTCTTTGTAAATAGTTTGTAAGTATGTGGCATTATCATAGTTGTTTTGTAAGTAGTATTGTTCTGTTTTGGGGTATGGTCGGATGCTGCGGGTGTGTAGGGTCTATTTTGTTTTGCTGTTGTTTCCTTGTTCCTTTGTTGTTCCACTATGTTCTTGTGAAATGATGATTTTAATTGTATTGATTTTGGGGGTGGAGCTTATAAGCTCTTGCATCGGCCCACTCCTTTTGAGCAGAGTGTTTGCTGCTCAAATAAACAAATAAACTAAACCAAACTAAAGCTCTAAAATGCCCTAACATCCCAGGAAGTAGAAACCCATAAACTGTCTTCCTCTGTGCACTCGCGGCGCATATAAAAGTGCGTGAGGAACACAGCGCCCTTTGCTAGACAAAGCCGTACACTGCAGTAGCGGTGTTGTTGACACCTTATCGTTTTCATATATCGAGAGAGGATGAGACCGCGGCGTTTCCCTGGAAATGATTGCGGTGTAAAAGGCACCTAAGGAGCCAAGGCCAGCCCCTGAAAAGCTACCCAACAACAACCAGCAAACACCCTCCATCAAAGTTTACATTTGCACAATGCAGTCAGACAAGTACTGTTCTACCAGCATGCATTTGTCCATCATATTGCCAGATGGAGAAGCGCAATTGGTCACTCCAGAGTGTTGGATGCAGTTGCTCGGTCATGAAAAGCCATTCCATGAAGCTCTCTACGCACTGTTCTTAAGCCAATCTGAAGGCCACATCCAGTTCGGAGGTGTGTAGAAAGTTGTCTACTAATATAAATCTGATTGCGAAAGAACTCTTAACTCTCGTATCAAAACTAGCAAGCTGCAGTATGTTTCAACTGTACAGCCACGTTGAAACCAAGAGTCTCTATTTACAAATGGAGTCGATCGCATGTTGCACTGCGCCAAAGGAAGCATACATTTGGCAAGCCTTCCTCTCCAAACCGGTGAATTGCCGCGAAGGCCGCTGTATTTACACAAAGACGCGCAAGACTGAACAGAAATCAGCTGCAAACCTTCCGAAAGAACACAGCTCAGGAGCGAACAGAGGTGGGCCGCGGATTTACTAAATGTGCAGAGTCGGCTATAAAGCAAGTCTTTACAGGGCAACCGATAGGCTATTCATGTTTCAGAGAACACCTGGAGAAACAAACAGTCATGAAGTGAAGCTGGAGTAAAGACAGACAATTGCGTCGCAAAGAAAGGGAGCGGGACTGGGGACAGGTTCTGGAGTATTTTGATAGTAAGCGTTTATATCAGATAGAGACTTTTGTGTTTCTTTTGTTTTGTATCGTTGTATTCAGTAGTTTGTTTAACCATGTCCCACATATCAAACTAACAAAAGAAACTGAGCTTTACACTAGGTTCAGGTGGCTCCAGTTTGACGGATTGGGCTGTCCGTGCAAAGTCGGAGATGCGTTTGGCTATTCTGCTTCTACTCCGGCTTGTACGCGCAGATTTACATATTTCTTTCACTGAAAAAAAAAAATTCCTTCTGATAAAAATCTGTGCTACTTACTTTTCCCCTGTATCTTTTATATGAAAGCAGTAAATGAAAGAACACGTGCTCCCTTCAAGATACAAGGTTCCACTAGCCATGAAAAAAACACACAAAAATAATGAATCCGATCATGGACGTATATTTGTACTGAATGTTTGAATGCCTTTCAAGACGTATCACTAATAATTTTTTTGCTCATTTGCGTAGTAATCAACAGCAAACGTTTCAAATTGATGTCTCTGATGGTATGTATGTTTTCCTCATTCACCTGCAGCGTCTCGCCAACATTATCAGATCAACCCGCACTCAACTACACAGCCATACCTAAAAGGATGGAGAGAGAGAGAAAGCGAGAGACCAGAGCAGAGCCGTAAGCCCAGACCGTAAATTCTGAAGTCAAACCAAACAGCACCCTTCGCCGAGGCCAAGGCCCAGATGTGGGGAGACGGTAAATAAAGCCACAGACAGGGAGAGTATGATTCCAGAAAATACGACCCCCTTCACCGGGAGCCGGGCCGTGAGATTTCTGACGGGGGGGGGGGGGATTAAAAGAGCGCATGAGCGGACAGGGAAGGCGGTGGCAAACATGGATGATCTGACATTTTTTATGCTGAAAAATAAGTGTAATAAGCATTGAAATGGGAGATAGGTAAAGCAGGTAGGGTGGTGGATGTAGAGTCTTTATAAACCAATATTCGCACAGGCAGTAGGGAACAGGGGGGCGTAAAGTTTTGCAAATAATAAGGGAGTAGTTTGTTCTGTTGTGCGAAATGTGGTAGTATATAAATACAATTTTAAAGAGAATGTTGTTGTATGGAGAATTAATATGAATGAATTAATACGTCTTGCAATATTTTGTTCTGCTTCTTGTAAAAAAAAATGAATAGATGAATTAAATCAAACTCACTAAATACAAACTCACTAAATACCTGAACACCCCAGTGATTCCTGGTTAGCCAAATCTGGTGGAGATTGTGAGATCTCCATTGTGAGATCAATAAAGCTATCTTATCTTATCTTATCTTATCTTATCTTATCTTAAAGGTAAAATACAAATACTTTGTTGGTAAATATTTCACAATATAAGGTGAAATGTAACTTTAATGTAAAAAAAGTCTTTTTGCACTTTGTCTTTTACAAAGTCTGCAAAATGAAAAGTATAAGGTTGATTGAATGTATTTCTCCCATAGACCGTTAAAAAGAATAGACATCTCCTCCTCACTCCTCCCCGTTTACCATAATGACCACGTTCGAGGGGGAAATCATGGCGGATTTACAGGCTCCTCCTCCCCAGCTCTGACGAAGCATGTTCCTAATAAGGGCATAACGGCGGGATTTCACTGTAGACTCGGCCCTTGCGTGACGTGTAGCTCGCGCAGCTCCAATGCTAACAGTCCGACCCTCATTAAGTATGAGATTTCAAAAAATGTCTTTCGAAAACCAGCCTGGTTTCTTTAATTGTGACTAACCCAGCGTTATCTTAGGAGGAATATGTAGCCGTAGAAAGTGCTCAAAAAATAGAAACCAGGCGTTAAAGTTGTTTTTAACATGTCTAAAGTCCAATGCTTTTCAATGGGAGACTAGCGGCTATATGGAGGTACTACAGCAATGGCGGCCTCCGTGTTGCGGTCATAAAGCAGAGCAGCCAGCGGCCATTGATTTCTCCACTTAAAAGCCTGTAAAGCGCACTCCGGAACAGTAGGTGGTGCTGTGCAGATTAAATGTCAATTCCACAGCCTCACAACAAGGAAGAAGGCGACGAAAAAGTGATGAAAAAGCAACAAAACAGGCGATGAAAAAGTGATAATAGAGCAACAAAAAAGTGACCACAACGCAAGGAAAAATTTTTAATCCATTTTGTAGGTCTTAGCTTTCAAATGAGGCATTACACTATAGGCTGTAAGCTCCAGTGGAGAGGCTTTTAGATTTGGGTAGAATTGAACGGGAGAAAATTGGCTTGGTTACGGTGGGTAAAGCTCAGTGACACAAACAACCCCTTTTTTTATACAACAACAGAATATTACAGTCAAATCAACTCCCAGTGTGTTATTTTCAAAGGTGATCAGTAACAAAGTAATTTTACTTATGTACTGAGAATATGTACTTTTTTTGTATGTGTATTTGTGTTGAGAAGTCACTCTTTTTACTCCACTACATTTCTATATAAGCTTGGAAGTAAAAACTCCATTTGTCCATCATGTGTTTTGTCTATTTGAAAAGCCTAATAATGAACCCTCTATGAACAGTAGGTGGCGCTGTGCAGATGCGCTGTCAATGCCACTCCCCGTAATATCTGCCTTTGCATCTTTTAGACCTACATCATTACAGTGCTGATCCCATCGTCCCGGTCAGTCCATTAGCAGCTCCCGTTGTGAAACCTAATCCCGGATTCTAACAGCGTGGACCCAGTGCAAGTCCAGACCAGAGACCGAGCCGACTGCCGCGACGTGTGTCTGAATACAAAACAGGTCCGCGGCCCGGGATTAGCTTTTATCATTTATAGATGCTGCCGGATTGAGGGGATAAGCAGATATGGAAGAGCTCATTGTCGGATTAAACGGTTAGCCCGCGGACCATTGGGGGGGGGGTTTAAGCGCTTAAAACCCCCAGGTATCTGTGAACGGGACGGGGGCGCAGCGTCTCCCGTGTCCCAGCACTGATGAGCGCAACACCGCCATTAGCAAAATACAAAGGGTCCTGCAGGTTTTACGGCTACTGTACGTTTACGGCGCAGATCTGAGGCTGAAAGCTCCCAAATCTCCAAATAATTCTTTACGCACTTTAATAACCGGCTAATTTACTCGGCGCTCTGGATTCTAATCTCCAGAGTTAAACATGGCTTTGTTTCATTACAAGTAAATCTCCGCTAAATTGAAATAGTTCGCCTGTTCGCCTCTGCCTTCAAGTATTTAATGGATCGCGTTTGCGGCCACAGATAAAACCAGAATCAAGAACTTGTCGTCACACCCGAGGCTTTGACAGTATTATTTATTAAATAAATAATAATAGTTCTATGATGGGCCAAAACAATGTTCACAGACAGGCATTGCTTCCCTTGCGCTGTAAAAGATCAGTGATTTAACTAAACAGCGCAACACGCCTGGATAAATCAGCTGTTTGCCCCCCAATCGCTAAAACATCCAGTGTAAACTGCGGAAATGAACAATCGTCCCTATATAGATACAGACGGCATCTCTGGAATTGCCCATATATGGTCATGTTTGAAGTAGTTGAGGGGGAAAACAAAGAGGAGAAAAATCTAAACTTTCTATAATTTCACCAAAATTACTAACAAATGCTGAATTATGAATATAGTTTACTACTACTAGTACTCAATAAAGATACAAAGACATGGAGAGGAGCAAAGTGGTTCAACAGCCCATAATTACAAAAATAATGTTAGCATCATGCTACATGCTAACGCTAGCTACAACTGCCGGTTTTTCGCTTTTACAGAACAATCTGCCGTGAAAAACATCCATATGGACACGATTTAGACTTGACTTTATTTGTGTGTGATAAATAAGTTTATATTCCATCAGAAAACGAAGCTAAAAAGAGTGAAAAATTGTTTCCCAAAACACACCTCCTTCCCCTCAGCGAGGCCACGCCCCCTTGTATGAGGAGATGCCATCTGTATCTGTACACACAACAAACATTTGAAGGCAACACTTTTGTTTTTGCTCTCATTTTTCATGAACTGAAAGACACAAAACATTTAATACACACAATACCCATAGTGTCCTTTTATTGTAGACAGCCTAAGGCACCTGTGCAATATTCATGCATCAGTATCTTGAGATGCCTCACCTATGAGGGGGATGGATTCTCTGACAAAGGAGAAGTGCTCACTAACACATTAGACAGATTTATGAACAATATTTGGGATGAATGGGTCTATTGTGTGTATACATTTATTTTTTTATGTCTTTGAGTTCACCATGAAAAGTTAGAGCAAAAGCAAAAGTGTTGCATGTTAGCATTAGGGATGCCTTCCCCCGGAGCCTGGACACTGGTGGTGGTATGGGAGACCGGTGAAGGATGCAGCAGGGTGAAGGGGAGGAGATGGGTCGCAGCACAGCTGGGATGCAGACGAGCTATGAACGAGGCTTAGGCAGGATTGGCTGCGACGAAAGTGTGGATCTGCGCTGAGAGGCTGAGGTGGAGATGGGACCCTCGTAGACGCGATCATTGGCTGGGGTAGGTGATGCTGAAATGAGTCTTCCTAGGCTTCATATTGTCATTGTTTGTCCTGGTTTATGTTTTCTTGTTTCCAATTTCATATATCCTAGATTTTGTTGCGTAAGCTGTATTCGCTGTTCTATCACCATGTAATTTCCACTCCTGCCTTCAGAGGGCGCTCCAGGCCAAATCAAAATCCTCTCACTCCTTACCGTATTTTCAAACAAAATATCAATGGTGAGTAACCCAAGTAAATATTAAAACTTACTTAAAGCCACTGGATTAAAATGGCAGGTTTGCGGAGTCAATATGTCAGATTCTTGGTTCCACCTCCCAGTTATTTGGCGAGATGGCAAAACGTTGATTATATTTTTGTGAAACTCACTGACCCTATACGCAGTACTTTTTTTTTAAGGCGCAGACTCGCAGAATTGGAGAAATCCCAAGTCATTTTCCAAAAGGATCCCACCAAGAGGGCTATTGGTTTCTGCTCGGATGAGAGAGTGGAAGCGGGACGTCCGATCCTCATCAGGGTTAATCCTCGGGAGAATTTGGACCGCGTGGAAAAAAAGGAAAGAAAAAAAAGCAGCAGACGCCTCTATGATGTTTATGGCGGCGCTGTTTACGTCTCATAATCGGAGAGTCTGTCCAATCAAAACAAGCTCATTTCGCTGCCATCGGAAACGGCGACATGAGCCGCACGGGCCTGGGGAGGGATTTCAAAAACCCGACAGGAACGGGCGCACCGGTGACTTCATCTCTGTTTGGAGTCAGAAGCATGCAGCCTACATAATGGAAAGTGGAGGAGGTAAATAAATAACGCTCATTTCGCTTTCTTCGAATTTGGGGAAGGAGTATGAGCTTTTTAAAATGTTTGGGTTTTTTTTTCTACTTTTGGGTCGGTTAAATAATGTATTGTTTACTAAAGATTGCAAGGGTCTGACGCCGATGACTCTATTGCCAACTTGTATCCTTCACGACTATAGAGTTCGAGATCAGATGTTGCATTTTTGTTGCACGCTAGCAAACGACGCTAACATCGTCCATCGACTAGCAGCAGCCAAAGGTAAAGAAAATGCTGTGGAACCTCTGACATCAAGTACCACCAGAACCTGTAGTAAAAATTTCCAAAGCCCTAGTTCAGTCATGATTTAGACTAAATCAAATCAGAGCTAGGACTAAAAGGGCTAAACCGCCTTTGCTCTGCCCGATCCCGTCAGACCTCGGAAGCTAAGCAGGTAGGGCTTGGATGGTACTTGGATGGGAGACCGTTTGAGATTGTGGCATTTATTTTAGCATTTATTATGTCAAATTAGTGTAAGCCTTTTTTTGATTGATTGATTGATTTTTTATTTCGAGCTACACAACACAGGCACAAAAGCTAGAAAAAAAATAAAATAAAAATAAAATAATAATAATAATCAACACTCTAGCTCGAAAAGGAGTGGGAAGAAGACAAGCTTATTGACTCCCACCCCTGTTCATAAACTTAAATAATAATGTGGTTGCTACAATAACACTGTTTTAGTTCTTATTATCTTACAAAACGATTAACATTTAAGTTGGTTACATATTAACAGATGCAGCAATGCAGTATATTAAGTCAACATTCACAGTATGTTACACGTTATAACAATGTATAATTTGTTTCCTATATTTTATTACCGTGTTACTGTTATTCACCATTACAGCCCATATAAGATTACTCTGTATCAAAGTGTTTGAATGATACATAAAATACTCCACATTTATTCATGAAAGGTACATAATCGCAGACTGATTGATACTCATGTTAACAAGATTAGTCTTAATGATGTGTGTTAAAAAGGAGTCGGGGCTTTTCTTTTTTCTTTCTGTGTCTGGACCTGCTGCCAGAGGGGTGCAGCCCCCGAGCAACAGGACCATCATTTGTTAAAAAGCATTTGTATCCTTGCAGGTAGCACATTTTTGTTAGCTTTAAACAGAGTTGGGCATAGAGCAATCACTAAATCATGCATTTTAGACTGCAGAAATAATATATTAGTGTGATCACAATATCCTACTTTGTGTATAATTCTTACAGCCGTTTTTTGGAGTATAACAAGGGGGCGTAATGAGCTTTTATAGTTATTGCCCCAGACTTCTACACAGTAATTTAGATATGGCAAAACTAATGAACCATATATAAAAATAATGCATTGTAATTTAAGAAAAACTTGGCCTTTAGCTTCAAGACTGACACACGTTTATAAATGCAAACTTTACGTGTCTTTTTCAGATGTTGTAAGTGATTATCTGCCAGCTGCATGTTGTCTGCCATGTCATTTTCAAATATGTATTCCAGTAAGAGTCGGGACAGGAGACCGTTATGAGCACAGGAAGTTGGCTAGTGCTATGCTTTACCAACATTGCCACTCCGGTAGCTCAGTCAGACAAATGGTGGGAAAAACGGGAATAGGCCTACATTAGGATTGAAGCGGGGAGAACATCTGCGTAAGTGCGAAGGATCAGCGTTGGGTAATGAGCCAAAAAGCTCCGAGTTCGGCGGAAGAGAGCAGAGCAGAGAAAGAGGCTGAATCTGCACTTTCCACAGCGCCGATAAATCAAAAATCAATACTTCACACAGGTTTGGTTTACATGTAATAACTTTATTGCTTTTACAGACGAGAGGTAGCGTTGATGAACTGGGGCTTTACTGGGCGGGTTTGTTTCCAAGTGTGAAGAGGCTGGGTTAAAAAGTAGCCGCGTCAAGAAGACCTGACTGTGAAGGGCGTCCTTTTCACACTGGAGCATTCTGATGGGTTTTAAAATGAGGAACGTAGAGACTTGTTTCTCCAGATATGAAGTAAACATGTTCAAATCAATACATGTGGAGATACATGACCAGCTCCACTTGCAGGAGGCTACATACTGTATCGGCGAGTCATGTCACATCTGGCAGCAGCTGTGTTGATTATTGGCACTTACCAAACACTAATAGTTTAGTTTAGTTTAGTTTATTTGAGCAATTTTACATTCATTTTGTCTTTCAAATTTATACAATTCCGGATGCTCAAAATGGAGTAGGCTGAAGCAATAAGCTTATAAGTGCCTACCCCGTGTTAATACATTACATAACATAATAAATTGTAAGTTCTAAATTACATCGACGGTACAACAGATACAGATTACAGATACAATCATCAGCTTCAGACGTAGCAAAATTTGCCAAGAAGAGCATTTAAATGCCGTACATTTGTTACAGATGTTTGCAGAATTTAAAGGAAAAAGAACAATTGATAGGACAAAGATATCTAAAAAAGAATTACGTTGTTAATCTGACTTTTAAAGATGTAATTGGAGATTAATCCCAGGTTTATACTGTAGTTCTTTCTGATATATATTCCAATGTCAGTCCAGTGGTGTTTCTATTTATTATATTAAAAATATTGACATTTCTTATCACACGTTTGACTTGTGTAGGGACAGGCATATTATATTCTGTATTATAATTCTCTTTTGGTCCTGTTATTTTCCCTGTTGTCATTCCCATCTCACTACAGTTTTTATTTTTATTTTTATTATTATTTCCGCTGTATAATGTTGTGCGTTAAAAAGCTAGAGCGTAGAATGGGCCAGTTGAGAGTTGGCGATAGCCCCCATTCAAAAGCCCTCACCCAGCTACCCTGTCTACAACTTTATGGATGATCTTTGTGTCCTATACTGTGGGATGCGTTAAAAAGGACGAGGCTTTATGAGCCTGTTGGCCAGGGGAGGGTGTCCCTCTGACCAACAGCCCGGTGTCTCGACTTCCCTTGTTTACTTGTGTATTGTTTTGTAGATATAGGAATGACAACAACTGATAACAGCAGCATTAGTTCATTTTGTTAAGCTTCAGGCTGAAGCTTAACTTTTGCCTTCCCTTTTCACAAACTATAGTGTCCACACTGAGGTAACCAAGTGAATGTACATTAGGATTCACATTCCCCAAAAAAACAATTCCACAATGATAATTTACATTTCTCCTCTATATAAGAGTTAATTATTTTAGCTTTAAGCTTTCTTTTAAATAGAAATAATGATGAACAGGACTTAAGCTCATCCTCCAAACAGTTCCACATATTCACACCTTGAAACGACAGGCTTCGTAATTTAGCATCTGTTCGCGCGATCGGTTTGCAAACATAAATGATCTCTAAGTCATACGGTGTACTTTTTATTTCAAACAAATTCTGCACACAATCTGGAACCATATTGTTTCTTATTTTATACATTAGATTGCTAATTTTATACTCAACTAAGTCATTACATTTCAAGACTTTGGAGCTGATAAACAGATTATGAGTATGTTGATTGTAATTGGCTTTATTAATGAGACGGACAGCACGCTTTTGCAGTATAATAATTGGCTGTATGGTCGTTTTATAGGTTTTCCCCCATATCTCGGCGCAGTACGTCATATAAGGCATATCAACGTATTATATATGAGATGCAAGGACCTAGGACATAGCATGTGTTTAGCTTTGTGTAAAATTCCAAGTGACCTGTACATTTTGGATTTAACATGGGCCACATGTGGTTGCCAATGTAGTTTATTATCAATAATTACGCCCAAGAATTTATTGTCATAGACCTGCTTAATGAACATTGTCTATTGTAATTTTGACATGTTGATTTATTTTCCGGTTGCTAAATACCATAAATGTTGTCTTATTTACATTTAATGAGAGTTTATTGATATCAAACCACTTTTTGAGGGTCTTTAATTCTGTTTCCACTGTGTGAAGAAGTTGAGTGATATCCTTTCCAGAACAAAAATATTGGTGTCGTCTGCAAATAAATGAAATGAAGAAGTGTGAGACTTTACAGATGTCATTTATATAAAGTAAGAATAATTTTGGTCCTAGTATTGAACCCTGTGGTAGTCCATATGTTATCCCTTCTAGCTCTGATTTAACCCATTATTATGGGCTCTAATAACCCATTATTATGGTCATATTTTGGTAGCATGAGAGCTAAAGTAAACAAAAGACGAAGAAGTGAAATTATATCAAATGAACACTGACGACTTTGACCCATTAAACATAACATGGTGTCTTCATTCGGCGGGTTGTGGCGCGGTGCAAATTTGACCAATAGTCTTTCAAGTTTTGACAGATAACAACAGTCGCCAGAGCCAGCTCCTATATTTGGAATAGGGCAAATATAAATATAGCCAGAATGACAAGCCCGTGATCAATAACGACTTACAGACTTTAGAGTTTCAATGGAAAGTCCATTACAGCACGGAACTTCCGGAGCCTTCCACCATTTCCTTTTAGGCTTCCCCAGCTAATAGGTTGCGTTCACGTGACATCACAACACTTTAAAGAGCCCACAGTTTACAATTGAGGTGGAGGGCAACTGAAAATTCCGTGGCGGTAACTATGGTAACTACAGTACAGTATGGTACGGTTAAACTGCAGATTTTTTTTGTCTTAGTTTTGGTTAATATCTCAGTCATTACTGGAAGAATCCACATTATTTTCTCTGAAAGGTGTCCGAAAGTGGTGACAATATTCGAAAACATGTGTGCGATGTTGACCAGTAGAAAGGACTTTCAGACATCAAAATAATACGGCGAGTTTGTGAATCCAGTCACTGTCAAATACTGATGAGGAAAAACATTTGTTCATATTTGTATTGGAGATTTCTTACAAAAACTGTATTGCTCCCATAGAATTGTATTGGCCCCTGCACTCCACCTGACATTATGACATCATAACGTTCAAAATCGTGAACGCAACCTTTTGCCATGCTATGTCCATGTTTGTCCACAGTGTAGAGCGGCCACCAAACTCCCGGCACCTGCCCCCGATACAGTCCTATGCTAGTGCTGGCCTCCGTTAAAGCTCAGTGAACTATGGAGATTCTGAGCTTTCTAAAGAGGTTTGGCATGTTGCATACTGGAATTAGGCAGGAAGCCCAGGTTGTGATTATGGGAGAGCATAGACTATTTTTGTATCTGATCATCAAAGCTCATACAATAACTGTTGCACTGATGAGAGGACTCAAATGAGGCTAAAGTTGATTGGGCCTATAGGTTCAGAAAATCTCCAAAACAATCAAGAGTGAGCGTGTGTAACTCCTTGTGTTATATACATATTTTAGCCATATTTTTAGACATTTCAGCATCCTTCAGGTACGCTTTTTTATTGCCAAATGATTTTTGCCATTTGTCTCTTTCCAGATTTCAGCTCAGGGCCTTACTCTGGGGCTGGCGGATTAACCTACACTGCCGATATTTCAGCTTGTTGACAGAACAACAACAAGAGGAGGAGTCTGGGGAGAGGGAAGTCTGTCTGTGTTTGTTTTTGTGGAGTCAGCAGAATCATGGAATGAGGAAAGTGGTTTAAGCCCATTCAGCCAGGGCCAAAGGTGACACAGGTTAAACAAGTAACGCGGCGCTTTTATAGTGTCGTCAAAATTGCAACACAAAAAAACGGGAGAAATGTCTGTTCTTTGTGTCCACAGATTTTTGTGGGGTCTAGAGATACATCACAAAAATGATGGCTTCAATGAGGACGCACTGAGTGAACACTGAACAGTGTTGATTAGTGTTTTTTAGTGCGCAGTGCAGTCCGAGGTTTTGACAAAAGGGTCCGGTTTTCGACAAATGAGCTCCGTCATTTGAAGGCTCGGTGCCGTTAATGACATTTATTATAGCATTGATTATTGTAAATGAAATCACAATGATTCAAACAGTTATCAGTAAAGTGCCTCTAAAATAATCCTGCACACTGTTCAAGTATAGACCGTTGAACTATTCAGAAAAGCATTGAATCCATAATCGACTTTTTTTCTTCTTCTTCGTTGTGGTGTTTTGATTCGTTTTTCGAAAAGTGAAAGAAAGAGTGCACACATACATTTTAGAATTTTAGTTACGGTCTACACTCGTATCTTACTTTCCTGCTTCCCATCCTTCACTGAGATGAGTTTTTAAGCATGTCTCACAACCTTCAAGGAGCAACACTGCCGTGGTAATGCAAACAACAATTATTCTATAGTTAACCAATGCTGAAAAGGCTAAGAAGTAGATGTATAGGCAAAGGTCTTTATTCACATGCTGTATGTCTGCTTTTACAGTGTATGACTGTCAGGACAACACACAGCGCCATAAGTGAAAGTAGCGCGAAGCTTAGCCGTTTTTATTTTTCACGTATTATACAACTGTAGAAATAAGAAGGAGAAATGCTGACAGTTTGCAAGCCATCTACTCCGGGAAACTGTTCAATGTATTTTTTTTACCTAGAGCCGTTAGCATTTAGCCATCATTTAGCGTCGTTAGAAATCATTAAAGGGGGGGATTATGTAAAATCGACTTTTTCAAGCTTTATATCATGTTATTATGTCATTCCCTCATTAAACACATGCCTGGAGTGTTGCCTTGGCTCATTCACATATTTTGAGTAATCAGTAAAAACTTAGACGGCAGCCATTTTAGGTGTAGCTATGCCTCAGTCCTCCTAGGAACGCCCCCACCTCCTGGAGACGCCTCTGGACCTTTGTCACCAGCCAAGCCACCAACCACTGCTCCTCAGCTCAGCAGAGCCCCCTCCCCGCACAGTAGTGTTGTTTAGATGCCACAGCAGTGTGCTGAAGGGGGCGTGTCGGAAAGCTTCTTAAAGAGACAGAGGCCTATTTCAAGACGTTCAGTACAGCCATTTTGAGAGAGCAATTTTATTCAAGGCAGTTATTTTAATTTACTGCATATACAGAGCAACAGAAGGTTACGTCATCATTGTAGTATGCTATAGACTGGTGCTATGTGATTGAAAAAAAGCATAATACCCCTCTTTAAGGGATTGATGAATGGTAAGAATTAGCGTATAAAAGTGTCCTCTGAGCCAAATGTAAAAGGTGCATTACGTAACATGTAATGTGAGGGAAAAAAGTATATTAATGTGTATTTGAGGGTGTATGGGTCGTTCGCGTAGCATCTTTCATTTCCCATCACAGTGGCCTCTACAACACTTCTGGATCAATTCTGCTTTTGGTTCCTGGATGGAATCTATGTGTAACCATGGTGATGGTTCCACTGCAGTGAAAACTGACCAAACTCCCAAAAATGATCCTAGACCTAGAGATGGAAAATGAAAGGTGCAATGCTAACCAACCATACAGCCGCTGGGTCACTGAAAGGTTAAACTAATATGAAGTGCTTTTTTCAAATAGAAAGTTACACAAGGCACCTTTAAATGCTGCATGTTTGGTAATAATGTCAAACACATCTTTATTCCTGTATCTTATACTTTGTTGGTTAGTTGGTTGTTGCAGCTGTTTCAATAAAAAAAACCAAAGTAAAACCATTCCTAGCTCGGCTTCACTACAGCAAGTGGCTGTAGTGAAGCTATGGCGAGTGTTATCCCTTTGCGATGAGAGGATTAAGTTTAGCAAGAGCTGGAGAGGTGAAGAAAGCACTTCCTGGATACGTAACACCTCACAAGGAGCTTTTTGAGAGCTGTCGCCATGCTGCTAAAAAAAATAGCCACTGGTGAAGATCTAAAGATTTATCAAAGATGCACTAGCCACTCGAAACACAGCTCTTTTGCATAATATCCCATCCCCTTTTAAGTGATATTCCGTTTTTTGCTTTTTGCGGGTCAGACATAAATGACATGGCATCATCTTGTAAAATGTTATTGATAGAGAAGCCCACAGAATTTTTTTTATTTTATTTTATTTTATTGGTTTATTTGGTCGGGACAGTGCATGTTAATGAACATACATGGTCTCATGCATGTAACAAGCCACACCGGATTGTAGCCTTGGCTAATTTGCATCCGTCGTCCCCATGCACACTCTCAACATCCTGGCCTATTGTACATGTTTTTAGTGGTAGGGGAAACCGGAGTACCCGGAGGAAACCTACGCAGACACGGGGAGAAATGCAAACTCCACACAGAAAGGCCCGTCAGGGTGGAATTGAACCCGGGACCTTCTAGCTGTGAAGCACGAGCGCTAACCACTGTACTACCGGCCGCCATGATACAAATGCCATGAAACGGTCATGTCATCCCTCGCCATACTTTGATATAGGGCCTGGCTTCACCATTCATTCGTATGGGGACAAAACGCTCATTCCAAACAGGCCCGGGAAGACATTGGCTAACAGATGCACGCATTTGTAAGAACAGGCTCAGACGGCTAACCACGTTTCTGTGATTTTTATGGTGCTACCTGCCACACAACACTCGTTTATTCCACTACTAGGAGAGAAAAAAACTGCTTTAGGGGCTTTAATTGGTATTGAGGGACGTTGAGTATAATGCCTTGTAATAATGTTTATTTTTTTTACCTCCATAGTTGCACTTTATGATAAGGCCCATGACTCCACACTGCTATTACCCAGTGCATGTGCTTGTGCATTATAAATAAATGAGTGTTTTGGTTGTCCGTCCAGGTGACCATCAGACGGGCCCTCCCTCCCCTCTCTGCTCTCCCCACACGCCTCACTCCTAATCACCCACATCGCCATGGGCCCGGGAGCGGCAGCCTGCTGGCCTCACCTCCTGGGCTCCAGGGCCCCACTTATGGGGCTGGCTGAGTAATCACGGCATCTGTACCTGCAGCCCGCGCGGCCCTAATTACACTTAATGCGCGAGTGTGCGCGCGGGACAGAGGGAGGGAGGGAGGGTATGGGTGTGCGCGTTAGGAGCTGCAGCCCTGCGGAAAAAGAAAAGGATCATTATGTGGAAACGCGAGGCCCCACAAGACGACGGGGCCGACGTGTAGACGGAGCTTGGAAAAATTGGAGATGCCAAAAGGGGGATTAATGGAGTTGTCAATGGGGAGATGATGTGTGTTTGCGAAATATCTACTGAAACGTTTTGAACTATTGCGGCTAAATACAGATACATATCTATTGGGTAGCTTTTCACTGCTGATGGAACAGTCTCCATGGTTACGCATACATTCCATCCAGTAAACCTATGAATATAAATATAAAAAATATAAAACCTACCAAAAACTCTAAAAAAGAATTGGTCCCGGAGAGGCCACCGGGATGGACAGTAAAGGCACTGGGTTAGATCAGTACACACATACATGAAGTGTTTATTTCTGCATTAAAAGTTACTTAAAAAAAATAATAATACTGAAGCAATCAAAGTTGAAAGTACAAATCAGTTTAAATAAACTTGACCTTTTTTTTTTTACCAGAATTTGCAGTCTGTCGGAAACACAACGGGGACAAACCTTCTTCCTTGTGGTACGCCGGTGGCATTTGACATCTGCATCTGCACATTATTAGTGCACATTATTAGACTTTTCAAATGAACAAACACATGAACACATAGACTTTTCACTTTGGAGTTTTTATGGTTATGTAGTGGAGTGAACAGTATTGTATTGATCTCCCAAATAAAAGCAATAAATTGTCAACAAAAATACAACTCAATTAAAGTAAAGATCCTCAAAAACTGTGCAGTAATGGAGTAAACTGACTTTGCTACTGACCAGTATATCTAAAAAAAAATACACATCTTTTCTGTGACCTATGCTCGTGTAACGCATGTAGTGAATATAATGCAGGTGCACATAAACGAGTGATGGCAAAATAGCTGGTATCAATTAGGAAGACATGCTTTGTCGTCAAGGCAACTGGAGTGCTGAAAGAATGGTCAGGTCAAGGAGATGGACTGAATATGCAGAATGTCTTACCGGTTTCTGCACCTTTCAGGATTTACAAAACTGAGACTCTAAACCTTTTAGCAATGCATTGTGTACAGACCAAATAAGCAGCAAAAGAATAAAGCTTTGTCACGTGGAAATCTTGACCTTTTTTTTATATAAGAAGAAATACATCAGCAACTAATTACGTTTTCCCTACTTAATAAAGTTAAGTCATTTCATTAGTGTTAGTATATGCCCATAGCATTTTAGTAACTTGTCTGGCTGTTTTCAAAAAGGGAGTGAAGGAAAAGAAGGGATTCTAATTATGGTAAAATATACACTCCACCACATCTGAGGGGCCCCACACACCCTGGAGTCTTTTAGGAAGGGGCTTAAGACATTTTTATTCCCATTTTTATGTTTAAACTGTGTTAATGTGTGTTGTTTATTAGTCTTTTGTTGCACTTTGCAATATTTGTATGTAAAGTGCATTATAAATTAAAGGTATTAGTAAGATTACGGTACAATGTAAGCTAACCTTAATTAGAAGTAAAAAAATGAACCAAGGAAAGTCCGATTTTTCACAATTCTGATATTACCGCAGAATCATTTGGAAAATAAATCATTCTTAAGATGAGATACTAGAAAGTTGATTGAAATTGAAATTTATTGGAACTTCCATTTATTTATTTCCTCATGTCAGTTTACTCTTGCAAGAATAACTCGACGTTTGAGTAATAAAACTACCTCAAGAAGTTTTTTTTTTAGTATATGTAACTGGGTGCATCCACGTCTGCGCGTCAAGCTATACGGCAACGTAACGTGATTTAGGCCTTAAATGAAATATATATTAAAATGAAAACATATTAAATCTCCCATTGGATCATCCGTGCATATTCTTATTCAAAGTGCACGGCCGAAATGTTCGACAAAACGAAATCTAGAAAAGACAAAACGAACCGAAAGTTACTGCTAACGGCACAATAATAATACGCGCGCGCACAGTCATCCCCTAAAATATGCACCAGATTCACGCGCCGGAGTCAGAGGGAAAGCGCCCGTTTTGGCCTTTTTTTTTTTTTTTTTTTTACGCTCTCACGTGAAATCCGTGCGTAAAGCTCTCTACCGCTACCGCTGACCCCCTAAAAGACTGCAAATGCCCGAAAGAGATGTGAAGCCAAGACACAACAGAACATTAACATTTGTTTTGTAAATCCCAAAGCATAAAACTGGAGAATAAATATATCTTTATTCCAGATACATATGTGTGAAATATTGTGTGTTGGTCCATTTTATAGATTCGTCAGATTAAACTCACCGAAACAATAGAAATGACTGCAAAGGGACCCCGCTCGTAACATATCCAGACTCGCGCAACTGGATAAAACGGACAAATAACGCTTTTTCCGTTGAACCTAAAATAATTGAGTGACTATAATTCGTAAATTCATGCAAAATGGGTCACGCATTTTACCAATAATATTCGATTGCAGTGTGCGTTATAAGGTGTTTGTTTCATGCGTGTGCGTAAAAGCTGCCATTTAGGGCGGAGTCCTCCTTGTGATCGATGATCTGATGATCAATGATTATAGTTATCGATTACGTCTTCGCGCTTTGTGGTGAGAGAAGAGGGGCGCGCGGAGAGTAGAGGAGGGAGGGGTGTGACGTCACGACGCACGGGAGGGGGGGAGAGCGCGTCCTCTGCCTTACAGCCGCGCGGGATACACGGCGCGACGACAGACCCCGACGGTTGACGGGTTTTTACGCATGAGCCGGGGGCCAGGAGTGGAATTTGTTTGGTTTCGTGTTTATTTATTTATTTATTTTTTTGTTTGTTTTTGTTTTACCGACGCAGCGGACGGAGCTGCATGGACTCAGCCCGAGGTCTCGCCCCCAGAGTTTAGGTCACTGTCGCGGGACGCACCGGTGAAGGTGAGTAAACGCGGCTCTGTCGGGAGTGTCCGGGGCTTTTCTTTGGAGCCGCGCGTAAAAACAAAAAACAAAAGAAAAGGCGCTGCTCACGCGTCTCCCCATGCTGGCCAAAACCATGGAGGGAGGGGGGCGTGAGTGATTCCAGTGCTGTGGAGATTTCTACTTTTTATTTATAAAAATGTATTTATGTTTGGCCCATTCTGTTGTTAATTGCAACAGCGCGTTACGATTCTTCCCTGGCTATCCGTTAAGTGAGGGAGAAGAGAAGGCGTAAAATGAGTTATTTTGCCATATCCGAGTCAGAATATGAATTCAGTTTCACTTGGCTAAAGCTGTCATCGCAAGAGTGTAAAACGAGTTATCAAGAGTCATTTTACTCTGGTTGGAATTACAAGTCCGCTGTGTTTCTGATACAAACATGAAATCACAAAAAAATGTCCCTACTGTTTTCTACGTGAATTGATGTGTTGGCCATTATAGTCTTTTAATCAAGGCAAGAAAAGGAACTTATTTGTTTGTTTTACTCTTTGGTTTTCTGAGACACCGCAAGGCAAAGTGCAACAGAGATGGAAAGCCCCCCCCCCCCCCCCCCAAATAGTTCACTCGAATTGCTTTTTAAACTGAATTGAAATTTAGACCTTTGTGTGTGTGTGTGTGTGTGTGTGTGTGTGTGTGTGTGTGTGTGTGTGTGTGTGTGTGTGTGTGTGTGTGTGTGCGCGCGCGCAGTGGACGGGACTTGGTGGCCAGGTAGCCGTACGCGCAAGAAACCGTACTCAGACTATTCACATTTTGCAAAAGAGATCAGTCATCTTACCCACGATTGTGTATTTCCCCCCCCCCCCCCCCATTATAGCTCAATACTAAACATTGCAAATCATTGAATTTTCAACGAAGCATGAGTTTTTGCTTTGTAACACCGCTTTTTCCTTCTAAATAATAACAAAAATGAATGTATATCAGTGAAGTGCACCCCTTTGAGTATTGTTTTTGTTTTAATATATATGTTTCCCTCCGTGTTGCAGGCGTTGGGGATGGAGCTGAACCTGTCCAAGAGCGCGATGTCCTGCGTGGATTCGGGTAAAAGCCCCTGTTTTACACTCTCCTGTCCCCCTTCTTTTTTTCTTCTTCTTCTTCTGCACGCAGACATGACGTGACCCGCGCCGCCTGCCACTTTAGCTGCGCACGCTTTTTTTTTTTTTTTTTTTTACGGGGCCAGCCTTCGTGCGAGAAGTGTGAGATATGTGGTCATTAACGAAACGGCGGATAGAGCGCAGCGGATAACGAGATGCAAATGGAGGGGGCGCCGGCTTGTACTTTGGCGCAGTTTGGTCGCTGCTGCTGCGCTGTCAGGCCCGTTCATTAAGCGAGATTTATGCTTTGGCGGAGGAAGAGAATACAGCACAATTGTAAAGTGGAGGCAGCGCGATGCAAGATGTTTTCGTAAGTCTGGAGCCGATTTGGTCCCCTAAAAAAAAGAAAAGAAAGAAAAGCCGTGCGTAAAAGTTGCGTTGAAAAAGGGCACAGTGTTTGAGCGCGCCTTTGGTTTCGTGGAAATGTTTCGCCAACAACAGGCTGTGAACACGCTCGTTACATCCAATTAGTGTCAAAGGAAAAAGTCAAATTCGTAACAGTTTTTTGTTTGTTTGTTTGTTTATGTTTTGTTTTGTTTTGTGTGTCTAAAATGCACTTGGGGCGATGGTGGTGCTTGGATGTGACGCACGGAGACGCCGGGGCGCGCAAAGGGCAAAGGCCAATCAGACGCTTTCTCGTGATAAGAGTGCGCAGTGCAGTGGCTATTTTCGTGTGGAGAAAATGTGAAAAGTTAAAGAGTGGAGATTAGGTTTTTCGTTTATTCGTTTCTCGGTGTAAGTTCATGTATTATTAAGAGAAACTGGAAAATGGCCCAAATCCAGAATGTTGCCTGCAGCGTCTCCCAACAGCTTTTTATTGCCACCAAAACGCAGAGGAACATATCTTTATAACCTCCTGACTACCAGTAGTTCAAATTTGTCCTCTGTGGAGGACATTTGTAAACCTGAATATCTCTTACCCACTCCATACTACTGCATTAACTCCCTTTGGTATCTACAGAGGACATTTAGGGCTTTTCAATGATACCAAATATGAAGGGGTGGGGCTTTGGGTTTTTTACTTCCTCATTCAGGAAAATGGCGTCCGTCTCTGCAAGCACATTTTACGGGAAGAGGAAAAGTAAGTGCATAATACATTTTATTGAACAAATTTTGGCTTAAAATGTTGTTGGCTTATTTTATATAAGTCTCTTAAGAACACATCAAAGCATTTTCTAAATTATTTTAGGTCTATTTTAGTATAGTATTTAAGTATTTAAAAAATGTCCTCTGTAGTGGACATATGTAGTTATTTCCTCCAATTTGTTCTGTTTTTTTTTAAATGAAAGAAAGGGAGTCATTCTCAGAAGCAGAGAGAATTTTACTGCGAATTGTTGATGGAAACTCAGATATTGAGTTGTCTGATGAAGATGTGGTGCACACAGAACAATCTCTCTCTAAATGTGGAGAAGACAAAAGAGATTGTTGTGGACTTTTGAAGAGCACGGGTCCAGCATGCTCCTCTAACAATCAACGGTGCTGCAGTGGAGAGGGTGACCAGCACTAACTTCCTGGGTGTGAGCATCACAGAGAACCTTTCCTGGACCATGCACACTACATCACTGGTCAAGAAAAGTAATCAGCGTCTCTACTTTCTCTGCAAGTTAAGAAGAGCCAGAGTCCCAGCCTCCATTATGTGCAACTTCTACAGAGGACTATAGAGCATCCGACCAGCTCCATCACTGTGTGGTTCTTCTACAGAGGACTATAGAGAGCATCCTGACCAGCTCCATCACTGTGTGGTTCTTCTACAGAGGGACTATAGAGAGCATCCTGACCAGCTCCATCACTGTGTGGTTCTTCTACATAGGGACTATAGAGAGCATCCTGACCAGCTCCATACTGTGGCCTTCTACAGGAGGACTATAGAGAGCATCCTGACCAGCTCCATTACTGTGTGGTTCTTCTACAGAGGGTATAGAGAGCATCCGACCAGCTCTCACTGTGGGTTCTTCTACAGAGGGACTATAGAGAGCATCCTGACCAGCTCCATCACTGTGTGGTTCTTCTACAGAGGGACTATAGAGAGCATCCTGACCAGCTCCATCACTGTGTGGTTCTTCTACAGAGGGATATAGAGAGCATCCTGACCAGCTCCATCACTGTGTGGTTCTTCTACAGAGGGATTATAGAGAGCATCCTGACCAGCTCCATCACTGTGTGGTTCTTCTACAGAGGGATATAGAGAGCATCCTGACCAGCTCCATCACTGTGTGGTTCTTCTACAGAGGGACTATAGAGAGCATCCTGACCAGCTCCATCACTGTGTGGTTCTTCTACAGAGGGATATAGAGAGCATCCTGACCAGCTCCATCACTGTGTGGTTCTTCTACAGAGGGATTATAGAGAGCATCCTGACCAGCTCCATCACTGTGTGGTTCTTCTACAGAGGGACTATAGAGAGCATCCTGACCAGCTCCATCACTGTGTGGTTCTTCTACAGAGGGACTATAGAGAGCATCCTGACCAGCTCCATCACTGTGTGGTTCTTCTACAGAGGGACTATAGAGAGCATCCTGACCAGCTCCATCACTGTGTGGTTTGTATTTCCTTTGGGGCTGACTAGTTGCCATCAAGGTTCCGTTTCACATGTATGGCGTTCCGATGTCCACTGTAGTGGACACATGATATCTTAAAAATAAAAACTTAAAAAAACAAAAAAATGTTTTCAGTATTTCATTTACCTTTCAAAGAATGGGGAATTAAAAAAAAAGATGATTAGACATTTTTTTTCTCCTGGTAGTCAGGAGGATATATATATATTTTCTGAATATCATGACATTATTAGATTGAGCAAACTCTCAGTCGTACAGGAGGATCCCATAAGGCAGTGGCTCCAAACTGTTGGGTCGGGAGTCTTTGCCAAACCCTATAATCGAGCCTTTTTTTTTTGGTATAAGCTTTGATAGGAGCATATAAGTGCAATGCCTAAGTTATTGAACGTATTAGAAATGGCTAGCCTGCAAATGCTTTTAGGTAGAAGTTGAGGGCTATATTTTGCAGGGGGTCGTGAGCTGTCATGGTGAGCTGAAGATGGCACGTCTTTGGAACGACTGCCATAAAGGTTCTTAGCCGTTCTTAATGAGAGCCAAAAAGTTGCGCGACGCTAAAACTACCAAGTCTGGATGACGGCTTAGGAACCTTTGAGAGAAGAGGAGTAACGCGCACCAAAGGTGGTAACCGAGCTGCAAATGTTGAAGAAATCATCAAATTCAAAATAAAACAGCATCGCACACTCATAGCCGATGTCAAAAAGTGGATTTATTCAAGATTACGTTTCGGCATAGCCTTCTTCAGATCATTTCTTTTTTTTTCTTTTTGGAACCACAGTGCATGGCTTAGGAACCTTTGTCTATGTTCATAACATTATTATTACACTATTATTTACAACCACTGGATAATGTAAAAAAAAAAAAAAAAAGGTTCAACTATTATTTCATGTCGATCTGCAAAGTTTCTTAAAAAATGTATTTATGTTTAAGTATACTATAGAATAAGACAGTGTACTTCAAGGATATAAAATAAGACAGTGTACTTCAAGTATACTATAAAATAAGACACTGTACTTCAACTATACTATAAAATAAGAGTGTATCAAGTATACAATGACCATACGTCTTCCAGTATAAAATAAGACATTGTACTTCAAGTATATGAAAAATTAGATAGTGACCTCAAGTATAGTATACTATAAAACAAGACAGTTTACTACATATTTGAAGTATACTATAAAATAAGACATTGTACTTCCAGTATATTATTAAATAAGACAGTGTACGTCCAGTATACTTATGTGTACTTAACAGAAACACATTCAAGTTAAGCAACAGAAAATTGAACTACACTGAGCCTAAACAGGGCCTAACATATCTAGCTAACTTCTGATCAATATAGTGTTTGACAATATACTAGCGTAGTATGGAAAGGTGTACTTAATAGACTTGGGGAATATACTTAACGATACTTAACCTCAGTGCTGACCTCTTCACCAGTACAGCGTTGTTTTTACTCTTCATCTCGGTTGTGTGTCCCGAGTTCATTTCGCCGCTCATCTCTCTAAGTGCTCGGCCTCTTTGTGCCATTGGCTTGTTTTGTTATTTGCAGCGGGGCCCGGGTCAGAACGCCCCATCACCACGGCAATGCCTCCTCCGTGTGTCCCTCTCGGGTTTCCGTAGTGTCCGGTTTCACCCGGTCCCTCTGTCCTCCTCTCGGACTAAACCTTCTGTACATTTCCCCAGTGATTAACAGCGCTGCAGTGCGAGTCCTGGTTTTTGTCCCGGTCTTTCTTTAGTCGGGGTTCACTTTAAGTCGCCAATTAGTCTTCATTTTGTCATGTTTAGCCCTGGTTTAGTTTAGTTCTAGGTTAGATCTGGATTAACCCTTTACTTTTGGCCCTTTTTGTTGTTGTTGTTTTGTGTTGTCATTCTTTCACGATATGGTCATTCTTGAACTATTTTCAGTCTGGTTCAGTTCCGACTACTTGAGCACTCCACCCTGGGGCCAAAAGTCAAAATCCTATGGTAAAAATAAAACACAAAAGTCCAAGTGAATCCCTTATCAGTCTGAATAGCTCAGACCTTCGTTTAGTCCTGGTTTGAATTGGTTTGATCCTTGTTTGGATCTCAGAACTGTCTTTGCCCTGTTTAGTCAGCAGGGCTGGAACGATACGCTTTAGTCACGATACAATACGCATTGCGCTGCACAAGGGCCGATACAATTGTATTGCGCAATATCTCGCAAAAAGTATCGCATCGTATTGTTAGATGCAATATTCGTATAACAAGAAAGCGCCATATATGGCAAAATCCCTATCAAAGTGCCAACGTTGAGTTTCAGTTCTAATTTTCCTGATTCAGTTCCATTGTAGCCTTGTTCTGCTGCTGTTTTTGTGTCTTCGAGTCTTGTTTTGACACAAGTTGCTTAAAAACAGACCACTTACGATTTGTGTTTGAACTAAATGGAACAATGGTTTAGCAAAAATTAGGATGCACCGATACCACTTTTTCTAAAACCGTACTTGATTTAGGCACTTGCCCAATACCGAATACCGATACGAGTACAAGGCATTTTCTTCAACAGACGTTTTGAAGTGAATAGACGTTTTATAGACTGACAGCAGATTGGTTAGTAATTAGTTAATTTACTCATTTACATTTTCTTGAGTAAAGTAGGATACACTTTTAAGAGAATTATATCAAATTGAACAGATGCCATTTTATTTTTTCATTCAATATCATTTTACATTTTTATTGCACTGTCCTCATAGACAGAACAGCCCATGTCCAAAACCTCCTCAATGCCTGGCTTTATTCATTTATCTATTTTTTAATAGTATTGAGATGGTTACTCATTACTGCTAATGGTCTCTTTTCACCTTTACTACAGCTCTGTGTAGATTTTCTCGTATGTTTATAGCAACTTAGCCAGTAGCCTACAGCATTATGATTGTTTTGCTCATTTTCGCTCAATATGGACATGCTGTATATTTTTATTTTGGATTTTCTGAGTACTTTTCAGTCACTGGGTTAGTTTTTCAGATAACAAGCCCCTGGGCATAAAACTGCTAAGAATCGCCAAACTGTTAGCTGCGAGTTAGCAGCTAACAGTTCTGGCAGATTTGGAGCCTGCTTTAATACAGATAATTACTTAATCAGGTGAAACATGCCTCAAATAGCTACAGTATATACTATTATCCAGATTGCGCTCGCTAATTGGCACCGGTTTTGACGAATGATTTCAAATTGAATGCAGAAGTGAAGTTCACTAAACGTAACTCAGCCTATATTTGTAAAAGAGCAAATGCACATTAAAAGTATGGCTGTGTTGTCACAATCTTTCTCCCATTATGTTTTGACCAATCAGCACCAAAGCGGGTACAAACATCTATGTATATACAGTATATACAGTATATACCACCAAAACCAAGTCCGAGACACTTTGCTTAGTCTGTGACTTCATCATCAAACACAAACATGTACGATTGTGATCGAAGCGACTACTTTGAACAACTCTTTGATGGGAACGCTTCGAATCGGATGTCATTTTTGAAAAGACCTACATCTTTTTCTGTCTGTTTTCTGATGCAGTTTTGCACAAATATAACTCGCGCACGGGCAGAGCAGAAACCACAAGTGAAAGGGCTCTCACAAAACGTTTTTTAGCAAAGCGGTCGTTGTTTTGTTTTTGAAGCTGTAAAGTTATATTTCACGGCACTTACTCCAAATGATTTGTACGTTCTATTTTGAATACTTCATATATTCCACATACTGCAGTACTTTCACTAAAGTAACAATTCTGTCCGAGCACTGGAGTAACGCTTGCCCGGTGGCATCTGTACTTTTGCTCTGCCTTGAGTCCATCTCTGAAAGTCCTCGTTGAGATGAAGGATGTTTTCCTCCCGATGTTTGCCCTGGCCGTGTCCCGGACGATCGAGAGGCTTTTAAACCCATCCGTCACGCGGTCGCAGCGCCCCGTTGGTGGACTCAGACGTGTTTGGATTAGGGCCATTAGTCCGAGAGCCGCCGGATCTGCACTGGTCATATCCCACAATGCAACAGCGCGGAGGAAAATCATGGCCGGATAATGGTACAGAAAATGGTGCTAAGTTGCTATACTTTATCGGTCTCACCGAAATGTCACAGCGCAGATACACTTGTGAGTTTTTTTTGTTTCTATCTTCCATCAAAACGTCCTCAACGAAACCAACCCGGTCCAGACGACTGTATGTAAATCTCTAATACCAAGCAGATGCCAACCAAAAGTCAGCAGAGCAGCGCGGTCAATGATCTAGTGGTTCAGGCTGCTGCACTTATGCAGAACACTGTCCTGTCGTCAGTAACGTGAGTTTGAATCTTCTTGGCTCTGGTAATTTGCTGAACGTCTCACCCCTTTCACCCTGATTTGGCCATTTCAGATAAAGCCATATTGTAGGGTAAGCTTTAGTATATATTTGACAACAGGTCACAAGCGCTGTGGCTTAGTGGTAAAGCTGATGAGCGTGGTGCATTGTCAGTGATGGTCAAAGTACTTCATTACATTATGAGAGTAAGTGTACAGATGCTACAGGTTAAAGATTACTGTATTATAAGTAAAGGTTACTTGGTCATGTCAGTACTTAAGTTGAAGTACCGAGGTATTTGCGAAGGAAGTAACAAATCAGTTTTAGTGTTGAGAATGATAACATAACGGCTTCAAAAACATGAAAACCGCACCCGAAAGTATACAGAAACACCACGGGGACAACCTTTGTCCTTGTGGTGTGCAGTGGTATTCAGTAGCACATCTGCACAGCGCTACCTACTGTTTGGAGTATGCATCATAAGGTTTTTCAGTGGGATAAAACATGCAGTCAACTTTCTACTTATACCTTTTTAGAAATGTAGAGCAGAAATGAATAAGTTCTCAACAAAAATATTACCAAAAACATTTTTCTTTATTTTATTTTAAGTTTTTGAGGAACTTACTGTACTTTACTTGAGTCGTAATTTTGTAGAGAACTAACTACTTTATTTGAAATATAAATATAATACTTTCTACTCCACTGTATTTCTATGAACAGTAGGTGGCGCTGTGCAGATGTACTATCAAATGCCAGTGACTCACCACAGGGAAGAAGGTTTGTCCCTGTCCTGTTGCTGTACAGAAGAGGGGGATTTATTTTTTTATCTTTTCAAAGCTGCAAAGTAATTTTTTCTGACATTTCGTATTTTCCACAGCAAATATGCCACGGCAAATACTTCAAGTGCTTTTTGAATTGAATTGACCAGTGGTATCTGTACCTTCACTGAATGAATCAGTACTTTGACCACTATCACTCAAGTAAAGTACAGGTCCTCATGAACTCGAAATAAAAGCACGGTTTTCGAACATGTTTGAAAAGAACGTTAATTTTTGTTCTGACCTTCGTGTGATTGTAATGTAGCCATGAACGACAGATTTTCCTCAGACATGAAGTTTAAAGCAACACCGCGTATCATGAAATAGGCAACAAGCATTTATTTTCTTACGGATATTTTTACATGTTTTCTGGGAGCGAGACGTCGACTTTTGTATTGGCAGTGGAGAATCCCAAACGTTCCGCAGTGTGCCTTTAAGGCGAGACGCTGCCGGTGAAGAGGGAACGCTTTTAAATTTAGATATCGATTTGAAACGTTTGCACTCTTAACCGAGCCACATTTCTCCAGTTCGACTTTACCCAAATCTAAAAGCTTCTTGCAAAAAAAATAGCGACAAAAACGAGACGTCAAAGAGCAATAGAATCGCAACAAACAAGCGAAAAATCTTTGATCAGTTTAGCGGTCTTAGCTTAAAAACATGGCGTCAGCTCCTGTCGAGAAGCTTTTAGATTTGGGTAACTGGAGAAAATGCGCTCGGCATGGAGGTAAAGAGGTTATTGTGAGGGAAAAAAACATTGTTTTATTTCATTTAATGGTTTATCTTATGTATATATATTTTTTTTAAAGACTATTTTAGCGACACAATCTGTATAATGGACAGAGCCAGGTTCAATTAATGTTAGTTGCACAGACTTTTTCACGAGAGATTTGGATATATTTCTTCTTTTTTTATAATAAGCTATTTCAGTGTATGTGGAAAATCTGTAAACATTCCCATTTTGCCGTGTTGTTTGAAATTCAAAGCTCAATATTTCAGGCAGGAATTAGATGATTAAAAAAGAAATCCCTCTGCAAATTCCTTCCAAATGTTCCGAAAGGCCGGAACGGGGAGCGACTAAAGTGGAGATATTGCCGCCACAATGAGAGAAAAGATGCATTTTGAGAACATGGAAATTGAAATGACAATTTTCCCAAATAAATCTATGCAGAAACATCGAATAAGCGCAATAATTCAAATGTCACTGTGAAGATTAGGGTTTTGTTTGTTTTTGTATTTCAGGTGAAGTTTATATGTTATATCAAAAAAGTGCTACCCATTTGGATGTAATGTAGAAGAAGCTGAAACAAATTGAAAAAGGCAACACTTCAGAAATGTGTGTATAGTTTTGAGTGAAATTCTAACCAGTTAAAATGACATAACTGATGGAATATCTGACACTTTGCATCTTTTCTGATCTAACTGTATATTATAGATAGTATTAAAGCAATGTGCTCTACTGTGTACAACATAACGTGTTAAAGTGAGGCATCATGGACTATTTAAATGTATAATTACACTTGTGGTGGAAGTCTTTTCACGTACACCTTTGTGATTACACCCGAGCGTTCCCACCGCAGGCCGGGACTGACGCTCGTCGTGAATGGCCCGCGCGTGTGGGAGTGAGTGCTTTTCTGTTTATAGGTTTAAAGAATGACCAGACTTCGCTTTTTGGGGCATTTCTTGTTTGGGAAAAGAAGAAGAGTTTTTTTTTTTTGGGGGGGGAGGGGCGCAGCTCAAACACTTGGGGCCCGTGATGTGGTCCAAATATTTACAGGACAAAGCCAGAGGAGAACAAGTCGGTCAAAGCAGTAGGGTTTCTGTTTGAGTGTGTGTGAGGAGGGGGAGGGGGGAATGATATTTGCCGGAGTGATTAAGTTATTACAGCAGCCTTTGTTTTTTACGTTTTGTGGAATGGAAGCCCTGAATCCAAACGTTCATTATTCTCCTGGTGTTTGAAAGTATTGCATTTTTAAAACCAAAAAGTGAACAGCATTTCTTTAATCCATTATTGCCTATTTGTCACAAATTGTAATAATTATAGTGACTCGAAATAACTCATCTCAAGATTTAAAACAGATGCTGGCAAAAGAAAACAATTAGGAATCAGCTTTAAACTATTCCTGAATGTTGCAAAAAAAATGTCTAGCAAGTTTTAGCTATATTTTACATCCAAAATAAGGCATTTTAGGCGTAAAAATGACCGGAATTTGCATTTACATTTCGAGGGACCAATCCTTTTTACAATCAATTGGAAAAGCCATGGTTACAATTGTACGTTTATTTTGTGACATTTTTTTTTGTATGCGATGTTGGATGTTTAGTCTTGAACAAACAGCCAAAATGACATGGCATCTTTTTGTCTTTCTTTTTCTTTTTTTGTCTTTTTTTAAGATAAATAATTCAGGCTAGTATTTAGTTACCAACAAATACTTCAAACTACATTTGAAGTGTATTTGCAACTGATTTAAAGTCACAGTCAGACAAATCTGCGGAGGAAAGCTCGATTTTTAAATAACATCAAACCTTATTGCTTATTGGGAAGGTTTTGACCATGACCCTAAAGCTTTCCGTCGTGATGATGATGATATAATAACGCACCAAAATAACGTCGCACCGCAGAAACACACTGCGCTTGCTCCTGCGCTTGTTGCGTGCAAAAAATCAGTCCTTTCGGCCTTAGACAAGTGTTTTCTGAGGGTTCTCCTTAAACGTGAGCGGCCTCCAGGGTTTTTTTTTCTTTCTTCTTTTTTGGTCTGATCCAGTTTCAGACGGAGAGAGTCTGGCGCCACACCGTCCTGTCACTCACTTCTACCAGAATACACGACACGCACATATACATACATACATAATACATACATACATACATACATACATACATACATACATACATACATACATACATACATACAACATACATACATACATACATACATACATACATACATAGGTATATATATATGGCCTATTTACTCCGTGCGTAATCTGCAGGCGAGGGAGAGGCCCAGACACAACAACCACACATGTGTCGAACAGAGACGTAGAATAATGCAAACAAATTACCAATAAAAGGAGTAATATAAATACATTTTAAAAAGTCACCTATACACAACTTTAAACCTCAAAGCGTAAACGCGTAATAGTAACACAATAAGTGCGTAAAGGTTGCTTATCATGTCATTTTCTTTTCATTCCGGAAAAATGGCGAGGCATTATAGCGTTTGTCTAATGCGAGCACAATTGCACAAGGAGAATTTTCATTGGAAATGTTTTCGTTGTGTCGTCCAGAAGTGGTTTAAAAGACAAATCGTTGTATATTTTTTTGCTTCCTTGCGGTTTATCATTGCGCCTGATCAATCCACTCGTTTATTCTTTTATTCTCTCTCTCTCTCTGAGTGTGGTGTGTGTGTGTGTTATCTGCGCTCCATCGTTCATGTGTCAGAGTGGATCAAAGCGGGCCTCTTGAAACGCGCACTTTTCCCCCATGCTTTTATTTTAAAGGGCAACAGTAGCGGCGGCGACGCGTGCGTGTTTATTTAAGCCGCAGCCATTGCGCGGCACCTGGGCGCATGCGGCACGGAGCGGCACACCGCATATGCAGCCACACACTCACACACACACGCACGCACGCACGCACGCACGCCCACACACACACACACACACACACACACACACACACTGCGTGAAAAAACGTGGGGTTAAAAGAATTCCATCGCTCTTCATTATACCTGTTTTTTTTCTGTATGTCACACGAGCCACTTGCTTTGAAATATATATATATATATTTATATATAAAAAATACAAGGATAAATGACCCAAAGAATTGAAATTAACTTCCGAGATCGAGGAAGTTGGCACCAGATCCGATGGCACGTCCAAAAACACCCAAATTGGGGACGTAAAATGCACAACGCAAAGCACCCCTTAAAGTGCATGCCAGAAGCCAAAGGTCCGTGGGTTCATTCCGCTTAAAAATGAGTAGTAGTAGTAGTAGTAGTAGTAGTAGTAGTAGTAGTAGTAGTAGTAGTAGTAGTAGTAGTAGTAGTAGTAGTAGCAGAAGAAGACCCCAAAACATCTTTCCCAGTAAAAGGAGACGGGCGGCCGCTTTGGAGAGGTCCGTGCGCGCTCTTAAGGCTCCAAGGCCAAAGATGTTATCCGCATAAAGCTCTGCGGAATCCCTAAATAAATGGCCCTCTCGGAGCCTGCGCAGTCCGTGGGGACTTTTGCAGCCCTTTTTTTTTTTAAAGTCCGGCTTCGGCGATGGGCTAAACGTTCAAAACGCCAGACGAAAACACACGTGTCCGCTGTTAGGTTAAAGCTGGTTTTAATTAAGAAACAACAACAACAACACGCCAGCGCAAGAGCGGGAGTTGCATTGCGATTGCGGTCAGATATGATGAAAGAATTGACCATCTTCAGGCTTTTGGGTAACTTGCTTTTAAATAGCTTATTTGTCCGGTCATTTCATAAAACGCGCGCCTGCTTAAAATAGAAACCTTGTTGGGAACGCTGTGATGGAACGTTTGGAGTCACGAATTTGTGGGGAAATGTCCCAAAAATTGAAAGGTATGTGTGATTTAGCTGACAATCCACATGGTAGAAACATTTGGATGAGCTGTGTGAGTGAGTGAGCGCGCAAGCGAAGACGCGCTTTCAAATCAGACTTTTTACGCAAAGCTTTGAGGCGCTTTATCACATTGCAGGCTATTCCTTCAATACCCCCCATACTTTTCCATAGTTTAGTTTCCAGGCCGGGTCGCCCTTGTGCCAATTGGGCACAGAGAAAACCCTTTGGACAACACGCTTTTTCCCCCTTTACAACTAAACTGGAGCTCGCGTCTTCGCCCAGCGCGTTCCTGCCGCGTTTGGCTTCGTGCCATGTTCCCGTCGCGTCGCTGGAAGTGCTCTCTTTTTTTTTTTTACTCCTCGACGTTCTTTTGGCTGTCTTCGGCCGCTCGTTTTGCTGCTCGGTGACTCCGCGGTGGGCGGGGCGTGATTGGAGGCATAGACATAGGGGGAGTGAAGCGCGGAGCGTCTTCCATCCAGCGCACTGCGGACTGAGGCTTCTGCCGTGGCGGATAGACACACACACACTCTCTTCCAAGGAGTGAGAGAAGAGAGACAAGAGAGTAAAAAAAAAAGGGGAGACGAGCCGTGTCCCGTCGTTTTTTCTTGTGTTTGTTTGTTTATTTCACGGAGTAGTCGCTTTGTTTTTTTGTTTTGTTTTTTGTTGTTTTTTCTGTTTCTGTGACTTTTCCTCTGGGGAACCCGGATGATTTCGCAGCGTCTCGGGATTCCGCTTTTTTTCCGCCTTTCGCACGCGCCCTTCGTCTCGTGGAGGGATGAATTTGGACCGAGTAGCCCCCGCTCCTGCTGCCGCCGCTGCTCCTCCTTCTACGACTAACCTTCCTCCGCCGCCGCCGCCGCCGCCGCTGCCGCCGACCTCTCAGCCGGGGCAGCCGCCGCTCGCACACGCGCGGGACATGGGCCACTTTCACCTGGGCCGAAGCGCCGGCAGCAACAGGCGGAGCGCAGTGGAGCACTCGAGCAGCGAGTCCTCGGACACGGAGCTGCAAGGTAAAAGGGGCGATAGAGCAAACAGACTTTACACAATGGAGCTGGTAACGTCGACTTTTTACGTGTTTTACTCTCGACTGTGTGCAGTTTACGTTTTCCCACGCGTTGTCCGTACCCGTTTTAGCCTTATATTTATTGCATAGATATATAGGCTTTATAGTAATATAGGCTATATAAGTTTAAAGTACGGGCGTTGGAATATTGCGTTGTCTCCGGTATTTCCAAGCGCGTATAGGCGAATCCGAACACACAGCCCGTGCCATTTGGGAATCCGGAAATAAAACAGGCTCAACGCGATTCACAAATCAACGCCGCAGCAAAAAAATAAAACAAATACTGGACACAATCCAAATTAAAATGACAGCACTTTACGAGATCACTCCGATACAGGCTCTAGGCTACGTCGGTGCATGTGAAGAAAAGAAAAAAAAAACGACACAATGTGTCGTAGCGCGCGCCGTTTTAGTACTTTTAGCTCGGTTTCCCTTTACGCATGCGACGCTCATTCTGAATGGCCCTAAATGGCAAAGTCACACACACACCACACACACACGCACGCGCACACACAGACACACGCAGCAAAGCGTATTCAAATGCGCCCGTAAATTTTGTATAATCCTCGCGTCAGACTGTTATTTCATGTTGTGTTTGTTTTCAAAGCAGATCAACCAGACAAACACGCCTCGTAAAATCCGACATTCGAAAACAACACACACGTTTATTTTTTTTTATGTGTTTTTGCCCGCGTGAGCAAACGTATACGGGCTTCTGAGTGCGCATTCATTTGACTATGAAAAGCCCCATTTATCATCCAGAAGTGCTGTCATATTATTGTCAACTTTATCATTGAGAGTTCTCACGCTTAGGTCATTTGTACGTTCGGCTTTTAACGTATTCACGTTTCCCGTGGTTTGCTGTAACGTAAAATACAAGAAATAACATAAAATATAAATCTAAAACAACCAAAGCGAACCTACGATTTGACATATTTCGGGATTGAATATATAGCGCTCCGCACATTTTTACGCGCGGCTCCAATCGTTTGGAAAGGCGTTTTTTTTTCTGTGTGTGCATGGCGTTGTTTATTATGTGATGAGTTTGCCAGTAGTTTTGTAGAATTCATATAATTTCTTTGGCCAGATTGAGATTTTTGGTTTACCCTACTCTCCAATCATATCATAACTTTAGGTGACACCAGTTATGTCCTCGGCCCATCACAAGAACACAGAATTTAAAAACACACACACACACACACACACACACACACACACCACACACACACACACACACACACACACACACACACACACACACACACACACACACACACACACACACACACACACACACCACACACACACACACACACACACACACATCCTTAAACAGTGATTTAAAAACCTTCAAATATGGGACATGTAAGGATATATGCCTTCTATTCCTTTGTCACCACGTGAAATATTATTCTTAAATGTTTGGAGAAATACAGGGTTGGCACATTTATCGCAGTGCTCTTAAAGTAAGAAGTTAACAGCCTACATATAACTTTACGCATAACTTTACGCACCGCATATGTGACAGTTTGACGCTCATCCACAGCATCCCCTTCGATCTGCTTGTGTAAACCGACGCTTTGGGGAGGGGGGGAGTTTATTTCTCGTTCTCCTCCAGTTTACGCGCGCTGAGACTTTTTTTTAAAACACTCTCGTATAGTAAATCTTACATCGGGTGGGTTTCGGCTTTGTTTTACGCACGCATTTCGTCTCCTCGTGTTTACAGAGAGCGAGGAGGGAGAGAGAGAGGGGAGCAAACAGTCGCTGGCTGCGCGCGGCTCGGGTCTGTCAGGGGAAAAATGTGCGATGTGAAGCGGCAGAGAGGCGGAGAGGGAGAAGGCGCTTGGCCTCACGTCAGGGAGTGCATTAAAGGCGCTATAAATACTGGGCTAAAAGCGCAGGGCGCGCAGGAGACACGTTTATAAGGTTTGAATGTGGAGAAACAAAGACTGGAGTATAGCGCTGGTAGATCCAATCCTCCGCGTGAGGGGACAGACTGCGGGCTAAACTCTCTTGATTTGGTTTCTTAACATACTTTTTCCCTTTCTTTCTGGAAATAAAAGTTTCCTCAAGTGCCCCTTTATTACATTGCAGCGACAAACTCCTCCACATTTCCCCAGTCTTGTACTTAAATCTGAGCGACCTGATGTTTCCTGTTCAAACTGTGATTTTTTTCAGGGAAACACTTTATTTTACATGTCTTATTACATTATGTACCTCCAAAGTACTTATACACATTATTCCACTGTATGTAGCGCATAGGTACAAGTTATTACAGATTGTTACAGAGCACATTACATTGTACTGAATTTAGTTAAGTACACTGTATCAAGGGTATCGTGTACAATAAAGTGTTACCTTTTTTAGTTTTGGCTCCAACTCATTTCTAGCTCTCAAAATCCCTCCTGCACGTCGGAATTGTTCAAGAAAATGATATGACGCATATGATTTTTTTTTTTTTTTTTGCTGCGTTAACAACATACTCTGTGGTGGCTTATCTTATCTTATCAAAAAATGCATTTACCCTATAACTACAAAAAGTCAGGTAACACCGGCCTTAACCTCTTAACCCTTAAACCTAACCTAACCTTTAAACCAAATCTGAAAGCTTAAATTTTTTTAATTTTTAAAAAAAAGCAACAAAATAGCGACAAAACGAGGATGAAAAAAAGTGTAAAAATAATAATAATCATTTTAAAAAAGCACTGACAACGCAACAAAACGCGACAACAACAAAAAAAGGGGGTCACTATCACTTTTGTAGGTCTTAGCTTTCAAATGAGGCATTACACTTCTGCTCTCCGGTCGAGACGCTTTTAGATTTGGGTAAAGCGAACAAGAGAACATGCACTCTGTTTAGGCGGTGGGGGTTATTTTGAAGTTTTTTCGTTTTTGTTTTTTTCTTTCTTTCTTGCCATCTCACTTCTTTTGTTTTAAACCCCCCAATGGCAAATACATCCTCCATATTCACCTATAGCCTTAATATCAGTTTATTCAAGGACAAAATAACAACAAATAAGTATAACTTAAATAAATATCAAAATCCCCTCTGGAAAAAATAGAAATAGGCCTGTATCTGTATTTAACATGTCAACAAGGTCAATACTTTTAAACCTGTGTCAATCCATTCCCCCCCCCCCCCAGATTAGGTCGGCACAAATGTAGAGTTTAAATACATTAGAGTAAATGAAAGACAAATGCCATGTATTTATGTCAGTTTTCCCGGGCAAACGTTAGAAATGTTCGCGCGTAAAAGTGCCCGTCGCTGCAGATTTCGCCTCGGACATAAAATCAGATTGTGTTGAAGTGATCGGACCTGTGCGTATTTTTTTAATAACCGTCGCACCGATCTACTCCCAACAACCTGCAACCTGTTTGGGAGGCGCTGATTGCACATTTCATCATTTGCATCATCATTATTATGATTCTTCTTTTGGCAAACATTCGCGGGAGGATTAACCTTTGCCCGTGTTGACCCTGGAGAACGGGGCGAGACGCGTCAGATAAAGACGAGAGCGATTGGCCTTTATTACGACAGACACTGACACCGTTGGTCCAATATGGCTAAAGTGTCCGCGGCGATAATCGGGCGTAAGTGCCGTTTGAGAAGCTTTATATTAAAAAAAAAAACTGTTTCCTGTGGACTGCAATTATTTTGGGCTTTGAAAACAAGTCGGATTTTTTCATTTAGGAAAATAATATAAATGCCGGGCCTCTCGTGTTTGCAGAAGACAATTTTCAAAATGAAGAATTCAGAGTTGCATATGCCAATGTCTTTTGCAGCTTTATTGGCTTTCACAATTTCCAAATAAGGATGTGCCCTACCACGGGTCAGACCTTTATTCCTCCCCTACAATTCTTAAGATAAAAGCAAAAGCAAACAAACAAAACTATTATTATTGCCCGGTCTGTAATTAAAATGTTTTCCGTGGAGCGTAATTGGCGTCATCATTAAAAAAAAGGCAGTACCTTATGAGGATTACAGAGCAAATCAATCGATTGGCCATGTCTCAAAAACAAAAACAGACTCGTATAGGCCCGATTCATTTGAACACACAGATCGTTTCATTTCTGCTGTAGTGTATGTTATGTTTGTTTTGGTTCAGATTGACATATATGGACCTGTTGTTCCGAGTGTTTCATTAGGTGGCACTTGGAAAAGTTTGAGACCCGTTTTTTTTCTTAGTGCGTAATTCTTCGTGCGTAATTGTTTTCATTGCAGGCCTACTTGTTATTAAATCAGGGCATGGTGTGGAATGGATTGGCCCTTTTACGCATTTATGTCCTCTCTTTCTGTTTGTGTGCGTGCGTCTATAGCCTATAAAGATTTCAACCCTATAAGGTCAGAAATGTACAACTTTGTGTCGCCTAAAAATCGAAGCGCTCGGAATTGCATTTTTTATTGTATTTATTATTATTTTTTGCCCCTTTGTGCTTTTACCTTCAGTCACGTTAAAGAGACTATACCTAATTTTGGACCCCTTTAGTCAAAATGTGACGAAATGGGTATATTTAGCGTCACTGCCGTCCTTCAGAGTCAATATGTGACTATTTGGGTTGACCATACACAACATCAACAAATCATAATACGGCGCAAACTTCACGCTCCACAAATGACTATACCTTTACACTGTTATGGAGCAAAACTACTGTTACAAATGTCAGCTCCTTTAACACTTCTACCACCTCAGCTGCATTATCTGTGCCCATTACTTTCCTCTTTCCTTATTGCGCGCGCATGGCCCTTCATAAAAGTTCCCGTATACCGTGACTGACTGTCGCCCCCGCCGTTCGTTGTGTCCGCGCAGACAAGGAGCGTAGCGCCGAGCTGCGCGCGGAGGACGCCGGCGCCGAGGACCCGAAGAAGAAGAAGCAGCGGCGGCAGCGGACGCACTTCACCAGCCAGCAGCTGCAGGAGCTCGAGGCCACGTTCCAGCGCAACCGCTACCCGGACATGAGCACGCGGGAGGAGATCGCCGTGTGGACCAACCTGACCGAGGCGAGAGTGCGGGTGAGATCACACTTAGGCCTTTGTTTTTGTTTAGTTTTTAGTTTTGTTTTTTAATCTGCACGGAATTGAGTGGCCACAGTAGCTCGTGTGTACAATAATATAAAAAAGAAGAAGAAAAAGGAAAAATAGTGATATAGGATTATTGATGCAGAAGATGTCCTGTGAGATCCCCGTGTGGAAATACAAATTGCACGTTGCGTAATAGTAAAGAAAAACGCCATGGAAAGCAAGGTTTTACGCACAGGACGCGCGCAGTCGGAGCAGATCGATACTGGGATATAATCTTATAAAACGATTAAATAAACAAAAAAGCTACTAATATGATGTCTCTTGTAGTCAATAATCATTATATTTAAAATCTTGCAGCTTATTTGATTAGGTTTATGTAGATTAAGCGCGCACCAACATAAACGTTTACAGATGTGTTTTTGCTCATAACTTTTACGCGAATGGCTAAAATGATTAAGGTCAGACGTGTACTGTCTTTCACACAACATTTTGTATTTTTTTTTTTTTTTACCTGCATTGAGCCTTTGGGTAACCTGTCAGGAGCAGTGGTTGACAGCGGTGCCTATAGGGATCCGTTTTCAGGATAATGTTCAGGAGTAGAGCTACTTATGAAGGATTAGCCGATTTTGTATGTCTTAGATTGGACTGCCCGTCATATTTTTTTGTTTTTAAGGAGAAAATATTACGCATCTTTAAAGCTGTATCCTGAAAAAAAGGATTGTCTACAAATATCTCCTCCTTGTCAGTTATGTAATAATCATTTACACGCTCAGGTGTCATGAGATACAATCTACAAGGCCGTGCCGTAAAAGTTGTTTGCTTTCGGGGCACAGGTGAACCGCGCTCAGGCTGACGCGCCACGTTATTTTGATAATTTTGAGATTGAGGACATCCCTTCAAACATGCGCATGAATGACAGCAGACGGATGAATAGTTCACTTTAGTCATGCATGCTGGTTTTAAGCGTGGTACAATCGCCACACTCGCTAGAAATGGACACAAGGACACACAGTCGGGGACCATTTCAGAGCAATTATCTTTACCAACATGGTGGACCCCTGTAGGTAATTTGGGAAAAAAAGCAAACAAACCTATCCAAAGTGTCCGAACACGAGACAGGGGCGCGCGGAGCAGGGCCCATCCTCTTTGGGTTAAATGTGTCGGGGACTTAACCAGACAATCGCGGCGGGTTTTGGTTTTCAGCAGCTGGCGCCGGCTCTGCTCCAGACGCCTCTCACGTTGCACGAGCCTCACACACGGGGCTCAGATCTCTCCAGACTAATACCGAGCGGCCTTGTAGCAGCGGGTTTTAACCCATATTAAATAGATGCGCTTCTATCAGCTGTGTTTATTGTTTCGGAAAATAAATATGCACTGGATAATTGTCCTTAACTGCTGCATAATAAGCAGCTTACTAATCATGAATTACTTGGACAGGAAAAAGAGTTTACATTATTGTCACTTGGAGTTTGTTTATTTTTGTGTCGGCGGTGAGAGAGGAGGGCTCATTCTTCATGAACGCTCTATTTTGAAACAAAATGTTGTGCTGAGATTAACGACATTGATATATTAAATGAATATGAAGTACACTGTGTCCACATTAGGTCATGGAGGACAGTTATGGTTAGTTGTGGAAGCCGCGTCTGAACAGTTTATTAAACAGAAACAGGCTCATTACTGCATTCCCTCTGCACCACAGCTGTGCGTAACGGGCCAAAGGCCGCGCGTAAAATACGCACAACTGTCTCAGGGAGAATAAAGACTGTGCATGCAAATATCAGTACCGCTTGGTAATAAGCTAAAAAAGAAGTAATATTAGGTCATGTTTAGAGATGTTTGAGGCTGAATGAATCCCAGGCCGTTCTCGTGTTTGCTCTTAGACTTAAGTACCGCAGCATCTGTGTGAGATTACAGGCCTGCACTCAACTGTTTCTTTGCTGATGTGCTGCGCCGTTCGCTGAGTGTGTGCGTGTGTCTCGTGCAGGTGTGGTTCAAGAACAGACGCGCCAAGTGGCGGAAGCGCGAGCGGAACCAGCAGATGGACCTGTGCAAGAACAGTTACCTGCCGCAGTTCGGGGGGCTCGTGCAGCCCTATGACGACATGTACCCCGCCTACACCTACAACAACTGGACCAACAAGGGGCTCGCGCCCGCGCCGCTCTCCACCAAGAACTTCCCCTTCTTCAACTCCATGAGCCCGCTGACGTCACAGTCCGTGTTCTCTGCCTCGCACAACTCCATCTCCATGACGATGGCGTCCGGGATGGGACACTCCGCGGTGCCCGCCATGGCCGCGCCCGGACTCAACAACATCAGTAACCTGAACGGCATCGGCACCTCGGGCATCAACTCCGCCATGTCGTCGTCCGCGTGCCCCTACGGTCCCCGGGGTCCCCCTACAGCGTGTACAGGGACACGTGCAACTCGAGCCTGGCCACGCTCAGACTCAAGTCCAAACAGCACCCCCGTTCGGCTACAGCGGCCTGCAGAGCCCGGGCACGAGCCTGGGCACGAGCCTCAACGCGTGCCAGTACAACAGCTGACCGGGCGCGCGCTCCTCTCACACGGACACGCGCCACGGACACAAAACTGGATTAGTCACTTTCGAGAGTACAGACACGGACGTGGATTATGCGGGTTTTATGTGTTTACCAGTCGTGGAGTTCTAATGAAGACGTGTTACATTGTACATAGGCCTAACCGTATAACAGAATGTAAATAGGCCAGCGCGCGGCCGGGCATGTCACGTGACAGAGCGGACCATTCTGACCAAAAAGGCAGACACAAGGACAGTGGATCTATGCGCTTTAGGACGACGCAGCACGTGTTACTTTAGTTCAAGTGAAAGTTTGAAATCTGCCACAATGCAGTTTGTTACATTCAGTCCCGTTCGCCGTCTCTGCAGCTCCCGTAGGTCCGCCGTGCCGGCAGGGGGCGCTGGACCCCCCTCCCCTCATTTCTGTTCCAAAACTGGCCGCGCATGTTGTCCCACGTTTTGTACCATGACGATGTTCATAGCTTTAATGTAAACAGTACAGTCTTTACGGTGATTCATGTGTTAATGGTTAATAATATGTTTGTTTGAATAAAGTCCAGGAAAATAAGAAAAAATATCTTTATTCCACACGCATGCGCACAGCAGTCTTTTATTTCGATGTGCCTAAATATACGGGCTTGTGGGGTTCATTACATTGGATAAAAGGGGAAAAAATGTGCCGTTTCTTATGTTTATACACAACAGACTAGTTTTTCAAGATTATTGCAAACTCATTCAGAGACTGATCAGTCTGTGATGCTAATGCTAATGCTGGAAACTGCATTTTGGAGAGCGGTTGCGATTTGCAAATGGCCAACACAGCAGTTCTTTCGGTAACATGGTGTCCTCTATAACTACAAAATATCACGGCTCCATTGAATCCTTGGCAAGAACAGGATTCCTCGAGTTTCAAATGTCTTGCAGGCTAATTCCGACATGTTTAAATATGCGCCGTGAACTGAATCACAAGTCTTTTGTTATACTTGGAAAAATACACACAGCATGTAAAAAAAAAAAGAATCATACACTCTTAAATTTGATTGTAGCGACTTTAGCTTTGACCACAGCATATATCCGCTGTGGCGTTGCTTCAATAAGCTTCTCCAATGTCAAAAGATTCAGTGTTCAGCGTGCGTTTTCTCTAAGATGATGGGAGAGTGACAGCCTTCTCCAGCACATCCCGAAGATCCTCAATGGGGTTAAGATCTGGACTCTGTGGTGGCCAAGCCATCACGTACTCCCTGAACCACTCGCTCACAGCACACATGTGAACTGATGGATCCTGGCATTATCATCTTGGAATATGCGCGCACCATCAGGGAAGAAGAAACCCGTGGATGGGATAACAGTCGGCTGATCTCGTTCTTTGGGCACATACAGTAGTGTTGCTGAACATAGACCTCGTCGAAGCACTCATCTCTCCAATCCACCTTTATTTCTATGGCACATTTTATATATGACTTTCCAAAGTGCTGCACACATTTCAATGATAAAAAAAACCAAACATTTTATCAAAAGCATTAGACCAGATACAACAAACTCTCCTGAACCGAGCACATTTTGTCTAGTTTGGCTTTATCAAATAAATAAATAAATAAATAAAATGCTTGTTGAAAAAAGTGTCAACATAGCGACAAAAAATGAGACAAAATAAATAAAAATGCAACAAAAGAGTGACAAAGAAGCGACAAAAATGTTTGATGAAAATGCAACAATAAAGCCAAAAAAGAGCAACAATAAAGTGGCAAAATGTGTGACAAAATGCAACAAAAAAGTGACACAAATTAGAGCTCTACTAAAAGAGGACTTCATGATAAGAGTGCTTTTGTATCTCCCAGATACACAGGCTATAGCTTTATCACTTATTATATCATCATGTGATCGAAAATGTCCACCCCCCGCCCCAAATGGAACCAGTTTACCCAATCACACACAGGGCCTCGCTGTTCGCCGATTGAAAAGGGACTTTGCAAATAAATGAAGCCGGTCCTATTTACGCAATATAAATAAAGGTACCAGGCCTGGTCCTCTGAAACGTACAGTAAACTGAGCTTCAAAAAATGTCCACGCCAAATATAAGCGAATGTCTATCAAAAATACTTTTCATATTTTTACCTAAAAGCTATTTGCGGTCGAAATGCCAACAGTTTTCTCACAGTATGTATATTTGCCGTTCTCAGAAATTAACCTGCAAGTGCCTCCAACGTCCCCCACAGGAGAAAGAGCGTCTTGTGCGTTCTACATAGTTTTAGTCATACTTTAAACATGGACATACTTGTCTCTAAAACCACAGGGACACCAACTTTTCCACTTGACATTTTGTTTGACTTTTTATTCATTTTTTTCCCCAGAAGGATTGGTTGATATCCAAGTCCTCGCCTGATTTATTAACACAAGGCTAAATTTGAATTATAGATGTTTCTTCACAGACTAATATAAATCATCCCCAAATTCCTCTGAAAAAGATTTTGCATCAGATATGTTTTGAATCATAATAGATAAATCCCATCCATTAATGCTGATTTTGTTCCCCAAAAAAGATGTTACATTGGCCATTTTTACTCTTATTTACTAATAAAAGTATTGAATCTTGTCAATTTAAAACTGGACAACTTGACTTACTTGTTTTGACCGACGCCAACGAAACATTTCACTCTCCATCCGGGGAGTCTCTTCAAGCCAGCATGTCCAGTAGATATAACCTCGGGCTAAAGAAATGTAGGTACTGTTGTGTTGTTTTAAAGTGATACTTTGTAAGATTTCAAAATGAGGAGAGAGAAATTTCTAAAGTAAACAAGCAATCTTCCTCCTCCCCCCGATAGACATCTTTGGAACTGCCCACATGTGGTCATGTTTGAAGCAGCCAGACAAGGAAAACAATGGGGGGAATAAACTTTCCCATTTCTCCACCATTACTTTAACAAATGCTGAATTATGAATATACTTGTCTACCAAATAAAGATACAGAGACGTGGAGAGGAGCAAAGTGGTTCAACAGCACATAAATACAACAACAAAAACCTGATAATGCTAACCATGATTCTAATATTAGCTTCATAATACATATGCTAATGCTAGCTTCTACTGAACAATTTGCTGTGAAAAAAAAAACCATCCACATGGACCCGATTTTGACTCAACTTTATTTGTACTCCCTACTATTTCTAGTAGGGATGTAATAATGCACCGTGCACTGCGGTGCAGAAATCTGATGATATGAACCGTACTAAAGTGACGGTGCAAGTTTTAGTCCAAATTTCTTCATATTTAAGCTCTGTGGCCGTGTCAGATGCATGTACGTGCACCTAAACAGAGCGCATGTGTGTCATCATCACTTACTGCTAAACTGGAGGCTGCAGGCAAAGTTACATCTTCCAAAAACAACAATAAATAAAAACTTTTATTTTATTTATTTATTTATTTGAAAAGGAGGTACAATACATATTAATGAACATTTTCACAAATGTAAATATGCCAGGCACGGTAGTACAGCGGTTAGTGCTCGTGCTTCACAGCTAGAAGGTCTGGGTTCGATTCCCACCTGGACGGGGCCTTTCTGTGTAGAGTTTGCATGTTCTCCCCGTGTCTGCGTAGGTTTCCTCCGGGTACTCCAGTTTCCCCTACCACTAAAAACATGTACAATAGGCCAGGATGAATGAGAGTGTGTTTGAGAGTGGCATGGGGGACAACGGATGGAAATTAACCCAAGGCTACAATCCGGTGTGGCTTGTTCATTAACTTGCACTGTCCCTACCAAATAAACCAATAAAGATTATAGCCTTAGGCTAATTTCCATCTGCAGACCCCCTGGCAGGTTGATGTTAAGCATAAGTTAGTAAAAACATACAGAGACACTATATACAGACTATGTACAGAGAAAGGACGAGTACAGTGATCACTTGTTAGAACAAACAATAAAAAGAGTGGACAGCAAAGGACAATATAGATAACGGAAAGGTATCGATTATTGCACAACCCCAATATTGCACATGCCCTGACATTGCACCATTTATACTGCACTGACTCATATTGCACCATTCTATATTGCACAGACCCACATTGCACCCATATAACCCATGTTATACTGACTCTTATTGCACAACCCGTATTACACTGATAATTGTATCCCTATGAAATGAAATCCGCGTACAAGCAGAAGTACAAGCAGAATGTCGTCCAGGAACAGCCCAAACCCAAGCCTCAAATCAAGCTGTTGTTTTAGCTGCTGTGTGGAAAGCAAAACTGAAACTTATCACTTAACAAGCACATGGCCCACTGCACTGCTTTTTTCTTTAACTTTAGAGCACTGTGTTTTTTAATTTTGTTTTGTGAGCCCAGGGGCACATTTTATTGTAAAGCAGCATTGAAAAATTAAAAAGCATTTTCAGTGTAATGGCTTATTAGCCATTTATATCGCACTTGCACCGTGATGCACAGAACCGTGGGTCCTGCACCGTGAACCGTACCAAACCGTGAGATAGCTGAACCGTTACACCCCTAATTTCTAGTATGCCAGAAAACTGATAAAAAGAGTGAACTGTAGAGGGTATGCACACACATCATTTTCATTCGAAATAAAACCTTCAACATTGGCAAATCAAAGAGTAATAATGCAGACTTGCCACTCATTTTGCTCTGTCAACATAACGGAATGGTATAGATACAGATGGCATGTCTGGAATCGCCCATATGTTTGTATCAGATTCATGTTTGAAGCAAATGAGGAGGAAAACAAAGAGGAGAAAAATCTAAACTTTCTAAAATTACTAACTTTTTCATTTCCTTTATTAATTTATTTGAATGGTACAATGCATATTAATGAACAGACAACCAGTGCTGTAAATATGCCGGATTTAGCTCAGAGCTAATCGTAGTCCCATGGGGTAAAAACATACCACCAACACAGAACATACACGAGTATGACAAGACATGTATGACATAGTACACATTGTAATGTGTACTATGTCATACATGTCTTGTACAGTACAAAACGTACTCAGACAGCACAACATACAAAAACACTTACTAGGCGCCTTATCGCTCATACCAAATGTCCCTATGAAATAGATCGCCCCCTAGTGGTCACAAGTTTGCTGACCAAGAAGCCATTCTAAGTTGTCTCTTAAATGAGACATGGGTGGTACTTTCTCTAATAGTCATTAGTAAAGACTATCCAAAACTACTTTAACAATTGTTGAATTGTCAATATAGTTTTCTATTCAGATTCAAAGACATAGTGAGGAGCAAAGTAGTTCAACAGCCCATAAATAGAGAATGCTAACATGATGCTTAATGTTAGCATCATGCTACATGCTAACGTTAGCTATGACTGCCAAAATATAATTCCTGCCCCTCGGCGAGGCCACGCCCCCTTGTGATGCTGTCTGTATATCTGCCATGCTGTTGCTACGCTAAGACATCACACGCATAACAATAGTTTGCGAAATGAGGAGAGAGAGAAAGATACTTTAAAAATCCCTCCCCCAGCCTCGCCTGATTGGACCTAACAGGCAGGTTCACAGGAAACCTCGTCCCATTGGTCAAAGTGATGGCACCGGGGATTTTGATTAGTTGCTAAGATCAACAAAAGGAGGGACTTTCGAACAAAATATCAATATTTAATATTACTTACGTTAAGTCAAATTATACGCAATCAAATACATTTGTAAAAGATTTAAACTTACAGACAATCACTTAAAGATTGAATGAACGACCTGGATACCGGAGAAATTAGTTGTATAACAGTATTACGTGGTAGAAAACTTGCAATACGTCATTTTCTTATATTTACGTCCGAAGAAAAAGATTCCAATTGCAAAATGTATATATTTTTTATAATCCACCTGCAACCTCTCGCCTCAATAAAACAAACGAGCGTTGGTGACACTACCCAACGCTGTAAGTACCACCAGGCCTAAAATAGATCTAAACTGGACTAAAATGTGTCTAGACTGAACGTAAACTGAGATCTAAACGAGGACGACACCAAACTTAAACCAGTTACTGCAGCACAAATGAAAATGATGTCAAATGAAAATGAACGAGCCGTAAAAATGAGCACCACATGAAGAAGACCATGTAGCAGAGTTTGAGAACCACGCGACTATGGCGTTTGTTTACAAGTTCTGTTTGAACTTCATAATGTCTCGGCGCTGTTGTCTTTACTCACATGTGTTTTATTTAACGCCTCAAACCCCGTACACCAGAGCGCATGCAAATATTCACTTATACGCTGCTTTAAGCTATTAGCGCAGGAACAAGATCGTATTATTCGAGGAGTTTGATATCAAGGTAAGTAAAAACGGAACAGGAAAGAGCGACAGCAACTGGTCTGCTGAAGGTGCATGGACATTTTTCAATTGATGAACAGGTATGGAAGACACAAAACACAACTCCAGCTTGGCATAAAATAGAATGTTTAGTCAAGGAATTACAGTACATTCACAATTATTATGTGAGGGTTTTTTACCATCTTGTAATTTTTAATAATAATAATAATACATCAAACTTGTATAGCGCTTTTTAGACACACAAAGACGCTTAAGATTAAAATACAAAAACATAACAGACTGTGTAAACTGAAAGGCTGTTGAATTGAAGTGCCCCAGGTGAGGGAGATGTCTGTAATGAGAATCAAGGGCAGAATTATTATACAGCTTTTTTTGACATCTGAAAAAAATCACCAAAAACAAAAGTCACACTTGTCACTGGTCAGAGAAATTGAAATTCCCAAAAAATATTGGGATGTGACCACACAGAACTATCAAACGTGTTGTTGCCAATAGGAGACAGGGTCGTGAGGTGACAAGAAAAGACGCATAGTAACGGTAAAAGACTGAAGACAAATCCAGTATAAAGCCATCAGGAATCCATTATCTAGTGCTGTCATTTTCAGTAGCTGTAACCGACCTGAAGTGTCCAGAAGTACAAGGTGTTCAGTGCCAAGAGACACTGTTAATGTGAGAACAATTTAAACAAAACCACTATTGATCAAAACACGCAAGCTAAAATGTTTAGACTGGGTCAGGAATGATCTAAAGACAGATTTATTTATTAAGGTTTTATGGACTCATGATATCAGAGTAACTTTGGATGGACTGCTGTGGGCTCATGGCTGGATCAGTAATGGGCATAAAGATCTAATCTGACTTTAGTCCCAGCAAGATGGAGTGGGGCACTGGGGTGGGCAGGTGTCATTAAAGAGGCGTTATATGGACCATTTCAAGTTGCTAGTGGAATTGAAACTTGACTCCCAAACCTCCTGCCAGTTCTTAGATGTTGCTTTAAGTGGTGATACAGGACAAGTCCATCCAGAGTCACTCTGATCTCATCAGTCCATAAAACCTTAAAAAGAAAGATCTGTCTTTAGATCATTCCTGACTTGGTCTAAACATTTTAGTTTATGTGTCTTGATCAATAGGGGTTTCTCACATTGGCTATGTCTCTGAGCACTGAACACCTTGTACTTCTGGACACTTCAGGACAGTTACAGCTGCTGTATATGACAGCACTGGTAAATAATGGATTCCTGATGGCTTCATGCTTGATTTTTCTTCAGTCTTTGATCACTATGCACCTTTTCTCGTCATCTCACTCCTTACGACCCCGTTGGCTACTGGCAACAAAACGTTTGGTGGTTCTGTGTCCTGTCCCGATCTTTTTTGAAATTTCAAGTGGTCTGCCTCCTCTGACCAGCTTTGAACAGTTTGTGATTTTTCAGTTGCTTGTGAGTCTTTCAGACGTATTTTCCCTCCCATTTTGTCTGAGGGAAACTGGCTGCATAATAGTCCTGCACTCTTGATTCAGAGCGTGCTGCTCTGACCGCACTTCCTCTAGTGGCAAACATCGCCATCACCTGGGACGCTTCAGTCCAACAGCGTTTCAGTCTGACGCAGTTTGGAGTTTGAAAATGTGAAAAAGCAATCACAATATGGTCAAAAACTCACTATAATTGTAATAATTGTGCACTCAAAGTATGAAAAGCACTTTTATTGTGGATTTTGTCACCTCTGAATTGAACTGAACTGTCAGCCCAGTCAAGATCCTATCTTTCTAATTGCGGCTGTTGAAGATATGGGCCTGTGCAGGTGTCAGAGCGTAGATACTGTATCGGTAGGGGCGCGGTGCTGATAAAAAACAAAGAAGGCTGAACGGTCCAAGAAGATCAGAGTGGTTATATAGACCTAGCACTTGGAATAACAAGTTTCCATCTTTGCATCTTGGCTTAATTTGGCAAAGGCAAAGTGGCTGCTAAGCTCGTAACATACTCCCACGTGTGTAGCTTGTCTAAACCTCTCGGGAAAAAATGAATGAAAGTCGCCGTCGCCTCACCTTGAAAAAATGTCTTCTTTAAACTCTTCATTCGGGACAAGTCCAGGCAGCCGGAGCAGAGCCGAATGCTTTCTCTGGGTGTGGTGAGGGTGACAAACGCAGGCAGATAATGGCGAAATCTCTGCACTAAGCTAATAAACAATAACTGTAACTTATGAGCAATAGATAGATGCGCGGTAGAGGCAATAGAGCACGAAAAAGGACCAGAAAGAAGTCAGGTGATGCAGACGTTATTTAGCACTCGTTGATGCGTCTCCAGGGTTGGCCTTTTGTGCGTATTTTGGCCAGTATTTAAACAAATTGACTCGCCTGTTTAAAGCAGGGGCGGAGCTAGACACTCCAATCATCAGGGGCTTAGCCCATAAAGCATTTTGGGTCGTGGGCTGAAATTTACCTGCGATGGCAGGTCGCGCAGTGCATATATTTTGTAAACAGGAAAATACTATAAAATTAATAATAATAATGAGCACTTTTATAATAGGTCCTACAGGACTGTAGCCTCATAAATAATAATAAGGACTAATAATTGTATTTCTTTTTAAAAGTCTATGCAAGCAGGGCGGCAGCCAGGGGTTTAGAAGTAATAAGGTGAAATTATATTTATGTGAGGGGTCTGGGGGTCCTCCGCCAGGAAATTTTGAATTTCACAGATGTAATTTAGTGCAATCTGGTGTATTTTAGATGAGCATATTCTATTTTAATCTCCTATTATACAATGATAACAATTAGAACATAGGCTACATTATTATTACTTTATTCTTAAAATACACCATTTTAAAACACTCCCAATTTTAAGCTGGTAATACTTTTACTAATTTATTATATTTATTTATCTATTGCTTTATTTACTGTAAATCTAAAGTCTTAAGTCTAAAGGAAAATAACAGAAATTCATCACAAGGATTTTTTTTTTCCAACCAGGACTCACACAGGACTAAACCAGGACTTACTCAGGACTATACCAGGACTCACTCAGGACTATACCAGGACTCACTCAGGACTAAACCAGGACTCACTCAGACTAAACCAGGACTCACTCAGGACTAAACCAGGACTCACTCAGACTAAACCAGGACTCACTCAGGACTAAACCAGGACTCACTCAGACTAAACCAGGACTCACTCAGGACTAACCAGGACTCACTCAGGACTAAACCAGGACTCACTCAGACTAAACCAGGACTCACTCAGGACTAACCAGGACTCACTCAGGACTAAACCAGGACTCACTCAGACTAAACCAGGACTCACTCAGACTAACCAGGACTCACTCAGGACAGTATTAGATCAAGCCAGTTATTAACCAGGACTCACTCAGACTAACCAGGACTCACTCAGGATACCAACTCAGATACCAGGACTCACTCAGGACTAACCAGGACTCACTCAGACTAAACCAGGACTCACTCTCAAGGACTAAACCAGGACTCACTCAGACTAAACCAGGACTCACTCAGGACTAACCAGGACTCACTCAGGACTATAGATCAGCTATAACCAGGACTCACTCAGGACTAAACCAGGACTCACTCAGACTAAACCAGGACTCACTCAGGACTAACCAGGACTCACTCAGGACTAAACCAGGACTCACTCAGACTAAACCAGGACTCACTCAGGACTAACCAGGACTCACTCAGGACAGTATTAGATCAAGCCAGTTATTAACCAGGACTCACTCAGGACTAAACCAGGACTCACTCAGACTAAACCAGGACTCACTCAGGACTAACCAGGACTCACTCAGGACTAAACCAGGACTCACTCAGACTAAACCAGGACTCACTCAGGACTAACCAGGACTCACTCAGGACAGTATTAGATCACCAGTTAAACCAGGACTCACTCAGGACTAAACCAGGACTCACTCAGACTAACCAGGACTCACTCAGACTACAGACTAACCAGACTCACTCAGACTAAACCAGGACTCACTCAGGACTAACCAGGACTCACTCAGGACAGTATTAGATCAGCCAGTTATTAACCAGGACTCACTCAGGACTAAACCAGGACTCACTCAGACTAAACCAGGACTCACTCAGGACTAACCAGGACTCACTCAGGACTAAACCAGGACTCACTCAGACTAAACCAGGACTCACTCAGGACTAACCAGGACTCACTCAGGACAGTATAGATCAAGCCAGTTATAACCAGGACTCACTCAGGACTAACCAGGACTCACTCAGACTAAACCAGGACTCACTCAGGACTAACCAGGACTCACTCAGGACTAACCAGACTCACTCAGGACAGTATTAGATCAAGCCAGTTATTAACCAGGACTCACTCAGGACTAAACCAGGACTCACTCAGACTACCAGGACTCACTCAGGACTAACCAGGACTCACTCAGGACTATACCAGGACTCACTCAGGACAGTATTAGATCAAGCCAGTTATTAACGAGGACTAAACCAGGACTCACTCAGGACTAACCAGGACTAAACCAGGACTCACTCAGAACAGAATCAGAACCATGAATAAAAAAGCAAATGGCAGGACAAATGGCTCATATGAACATGGACTAAGCTAAAGTTGCACATATTTACTCCAAAACTAAGACAGACAGTACAAATAAAATCTAAACCAACCAAGACTACACCAGCCAAGTCTAGTCTTGCACCAGAGACTTTTACTTCCAATTTATAGACACTTTCCCTTTTCACAATTGAACCCACTTTTGCACTGTTACTGAACACACTGCAGGGCTATTGAAGTGCAGGCACTTTTTGCATTGTCCTGTATCATGTCAGCAATCCAACTAAAAACAACACTGAGCAGGCGGGTCTTGTCTTACTATTTCTTACCTGTTTCTTGCTCCATTTCTGTGCTGTCCTCATTCTGGTCTCTGTCCCTCTGTGTCATCTCTCACTCTTTGTGCTAATGAGCAAACATCATTCAGAATCACATACATATTGTAAATATTATGTTTCAGTTCTTACAGTTATATTATATACAGTATATTGTAATCCTTGTTTAAAAAAATGCCTAATTTCTTCAATAACACATACGGGTAATATTATTATCATTATCACTATCATTATTATCACTATTTTCTTACCTTACCTGAGGACAATTGTTCCATGTCTGTGCTGTCCTCATTCTGGCCTCTGTCCATATCCCTGCCATCTCTCCCTCTCTGTGCTATAAATCCACCAGAGCAATTATTAAAAACCCAAATTTATGACATATACTGTAGTATTAGAAATATGTGAAACTGTACTTTGTTGCTCTCTCACCTGGGTTGCCTTCCTGTCATTTTTTGAAAAAGCACCTGATGTCCATGGTGGCAAGTCACTCAAATATGCATTATTATGTTATAAAATTGAGCAAGATTGTAATTAAGTGAAGCCCCATACGTTTCCACATACTGTCCATAAAACAAGGCTAATTACTTTTCTCAAGAACGAAACACAAGTAGTGGCACCTTATGATCGCAGCATCATAATACTAATGCTAATGCTAGTGAATGTAAACACTAGTCACGTGGGGAAAGTACTGTTGACTAAAATAGTTTTAGTGAAAGTAGTATTTTTTGTAGACTAAAACTAGAGTAAAAGTAAACTGAAAGCAGTTCATGAGGCTAAAACTGTGGCTAAATGTCCTGATATTGTTTATGTGTATTTGCAGCTGAGTGAAATCCATTTTACGCCATCGTAGTATGTTGTGCTCGCAGACATTTGTAAAGAAAAAAAGTGTGCAGCATATTTTTTAGTGATCAGAAACCCTGCAGAGGCACCACCCCTAAAACAACTTTCAAAAGTTAGCCTAAATCAGGCTAATTGTAGCCGTAAACATTACCGTTGCAGCTGTGCTCCCTGAAAAATGTAAAACGTTAAGAAAGTTAGAACTGAGCTTAGACCACAATTTACTACCTTAATTTAGTACCTTTGAGGTTCAATTAGAACATGAAGCCATTCAGGAGGTTCATGAAACAAAATACTTGGGCATTATCTTTGATAAACACCTGAAGTTCCAAAGTCAAGTAAATAACGTCTGCAGGAAAATCAAATCAAATCTGAACTGTTTTCGTTTTATAAGAAGAGAGTTATCACACCACGCGGCTTTATTGTATATGCATGCAATGGTTTTTTCACATCTGTCATACTGCATTACAGCATGGTCACAACATCGGCGTCCACTCTAAAACCAGTCACTTCTCTGTATAAACAGGCAATTAAGATATTCGACAAGAAACCTCTGAGATGGCATCATTGTGATATCATACAAAAGCACAAGCTTTTTACTTTTGAAAACTTTGTAAATTTAGTATAATGAAATTGACTTTTAAATGTCTGAACAACTGTGTGTCACCACTGTTCTCTGGCCTCATGGTGAGGTGTCAGGGCTCTCTCAGACCTTCCACCAGAGCCTCAGTTAGCGGGGATTGTGTGCTCCCAAAGTTTAGAAAATCTTTGGACAGTCGAGCTTCTCCTTCAGAGGGGCTACACTGTGGAACTCTCTCCCCACTGCACTGAAACTGCAGACTAATATCAACATCTTTACCAGAGAGCTTAAACAGTGGCTCAAATCGGGCCAAACTTGTTCCCATGTGTAAAATGTGCCTTATCTTGTATAATAATGTGTTTTATTGTAACCTTGATTCATAATGTGTTTTATCTTTGTAACCTAAAAGCCCCTATGGACAGGTGTTGAAAATTAGCACATGTGCTATAACACTTTAAACAATGCATCTGGTTCGTCCAATGTTAATTGCTATGTCCATATTAAATAAATAAATAAATGAAATGAAACTACATCTGACTAAATAAACTTTATCTCTTGTTTTCATGTCGGAGTGAAAAATAGACCAAACGTACCCTTAGCGACGCCTCTTTTATGACATTTTGCGATCATTGTTAGCGAGTCTGAGATATCACTGCAACAGCCCGGCACTCCCTCATCTCTCCCACGCTTATTCATTCTTAAATATTAAGTTCTTAAGTTTGGTGTCCACGTGTAGCACGAAAGGCGAACGAGATGACGCTTCAATATGGTCATTTCCTTTCTAGGACAGCGGCGGCTAAAGACGGGAGAAATATACACGCGCATGTGCAGACGTTACAAAAACTTGGAGGGACAGTTTCCTCCAAATGAGGTTTTCTATCCACTCTTGCATCTCCACTTTAGTCGCTCCTACAGACTCCAAACTTTCCGGTCTTGGACTTAATAATATTTTCAGGTTTTTTCAAAGGGATTTTTCAATAAATAATTTGATTTACTGAGCTTTGAACCCAAAAAACAAGGCCACATTTGATTTACAGATTTTTTCACATAGGTCAACAACACATTTAAACCTGGCTCTATCCCTTATTTAGAGTTTGTCGCTGAGAATGTTGGCAAATTTGGGAAAAATCGGACACAGAGCCTTTAATCCTCAGTAGTTCATATAACACAGAGGAGACAACTCTTGCCCCAGTTTTACAGAGACATTAACCATAAACCAAGTCTAAACATTTGCATTGTGACAGTGACGAGGCTAATTGGACCGTACGACTCTGGCCCGGTCTTCATGGGAACTCTAATGGCCTGATGCTGAAGGAAAGTGTCTCGCGCTCGAAAGGACAGAGATAGCAGGCGGGTTAATGCGTTTCCCAGCGAGGCCAGAGTTCAGCTGTTTATCATGTGCCAATATTTGCGCTGGGTTATTCTGTGAGGAAGTGTCCGAAGAGACCGGGGACGGCAGAGGACACATACCTGAGATCAGTCTACCCGACCCTATAGTTATTTATTCACGTGGGGGGTCGTATAAGTTATATATACTTTTTATTTGTTGGTTTATTTGCTTCAAAACAAGCTCCGTAAAAACGTTTATGGTAAGTTGATGCTGCAGACGGTTGGAGATCGTAAAACGGGTTGAAAAAGGGCAAATGCTTTTACTTTGTCGTTGCTGTTATTGGTTTCAATATCAGTTACAATCACAATACAATAAGCAAGTCGCAAAGGCTGCTATTATTCACATCACTGTGGTTTGTGTCACATTTCATTTGTGCTGAAGTAATGCATTTCAAGTTATTACTATAATTTAGATAGGATTTAGTCCAATTTACAATCTTGATCTATTGGTACATGAAAGGTCAAATATTTTACGAGGTGTGAAAAGTCACCACTGATTTAGATGTGACTCTGACGGTGAGATACACTATTTTATGATATTTATGGCTTACACTTGTATATGCGTTTACAAGCCCGATTTGACAAGCTTCTCAATGCTGTAGTTATTACTCGTTCACGCCATAGCGGTGGTAAGCAACGATTGTAACCCCATTTGAGTGGGGCACTACTGTGGTACCAAGATCGGACGGTGTAAATCAGTGGTGCTCAACTGTGGGTCGCTTTCAGTGGGTCACGAGCTTTTTCCAGGCAGTTTACCAGGAAATAGTGAGGAAACACCAGGACAGTCTATTAAAATGACTGTTAAATTATTATTTCTAGTGATGGGCAAGTGAACCCCTGTGACACTTCAAGGTTTCCTGGCAAAAAGTTTCATAAAGATTCAGAGCTTCGACGCTGCTTCATTCTGTTTGAACATTGACTCTTGTGGACAAACTTTATTATTGTGACTTCTCATTAACGTGAGTGAAGCACCAACACAATCAATCATGTGTGCAATAGACAGATGTGTGGCGTTTTCATTATTTGCACAAACAATCTGATATTTGAATGATCCGACCAATCACAGGCCAATAAATGAGAGCGTGTGTCGGTCTGTTCCACGGAGCTCCAGTGGGCGGGGCCGTCACCTGCCGCTCTGTGGCCAGCTTTTAGCGAATCAGCTTCGAAGCATTCTGACAATTATTTCTGCTTTTTTTAACCTTAAAGTTTATTCACTCAACAATCATTTCTTAGGGAACACAATATTTTACATTATATATGACACCAGATACACCATACCAGTTGAGAAGCGCTGATGTAAATGCTAGGGGTGAATCATAGTCGGAATGCCCCGCCTCAATGCCCCCACTGGCTGTATATTACTCTATAAACAGAAAAAGGAAAACAAAGTCAAAAAAATATGTCATTTATGCTACCATCTCTATTTGGTTAAATCAGTGCATCCTGAAGTAATCTCTGATGGCACATTAGATGAACGTGTAATGTGGATTTAATATGTTTTTCATTCAACAGTTTTCAATACAATGTAGATTTGCTAGCTGGGTAACCTAGCCAAAAATTAAATAATGTACATATATGGCAAACACAACGGTAGCTCAAAACATGTTCACTTACACACTAATGTAAATGTCAGTCTGACAAAAAAAATCATAAGAAAGTTACAATTATTACTCACTCACTGGCAGGAATAACTTTTGTGGACAGATCCACACGTTCGCTCGAAAAGTAGGTAACTAGGCAACCACACTTACAACGACGTACGACGTGACATGTTTTGTTGGTTCTTGACGCCGGTGTGTCCCGGGCGGGCGGGATCATGTAATACAGACAAACTCTCTTGTCGTTGTAGACTTATTTTGCACTTTTTACGTTCAATCAACATTGGAGACAAAAAAACAAAGAGCACAGTCAGTAGGCAAGAGTTGATAAAGAAATGTTAAAAACGCATAAAAGTGATTATATATGGAGCCCAATCTTACGGTATCTTTGTACGTAATTAATAGGGCCCAATCTTTGTACTTACCATAACATTTTCCGATAAAAGAGCTGTTGAATTGCTTGCTAGTAAAAGTAAAATGGCCGGGGCATTCAGACCATTCCACCGGGGCATTCAGACCAATGGGTGTGTGGGGCATTTGGACCGGGGCATTGAGGCAGTGGGGCATTCCAACCGTTTCAGACTCATTGGCCTTCAAAACAATAAAAGGAGCAGATGCCTCAGCAGACTCAAGGAGCAGTTCATATTTCCAACGCAAAAGTGTACGGTCAACAGAATCTTAATCAAGATCACAATACTTAAAAAAAAAGAATCCTGAGATGTTTCCCAAATTCATTCTGTCTTGCTAGAAATGTTGATCAAACGTAACAGAATCCACACAGTAGCATTATTAGGGCGTTCCCAAGCATTTGTAATTTCAGCAATAACTAACCGCAGTCTTGTCATCCAATCCAACTCCATAAATTAAAAGTCATACGTATCTGGTCAGGTTTCAAATTTATATTCCTCCTCACAGACCAGCCACAAAGTGTTGGCCCAATCCGCGGGTGCTGCTGTCAGCCCCGTACAACCCCTCGGATTAGCGTGATTACACGTCTCTGAGATGCCAGTGTCCTATAATTATATACGCAGCGCTCTCGGTGTGACAGAGGGACAATTTACGGATTAAGTTTCCTCACTCGGAGTTGGGGAGAGACGCTGAAGTGAGCGGCGGAGGGCGGCTAAATTTAACACGCAGAGAAAAGAGCAGGACATGAAGAGACTTGGCCCTGTTTGTTTTGGAGAATCCGCTGAATCACCGGCTTAAAACGTCCAAAGAGGCAAAAACCATCCGCTCCTCTGCTCCCGTCGAGGAAAACCACCCGGGAACAGGCGCAAAGGACCCTGGGAAATGAAGTGTGATTAACCTTAAGCAGTACTCAGTCTGTAATCACCAGGAAACATGCGAGTGTGTCTCTGTAATAACAACAAGGTGCATATTCTCCCATGTCATGTCTATCCTATTACCATGTTATGAATTATCAAAGGTGTCACAATATTACAATAAACACTTTTTTCTGGACTCATCTGATTATTAAATGACATGTAAACTGTATAATCGGATCTCTTTCTGATCTTTCACATGTGTGCATATTTAAACTAACCAGCAAATAATGCATTATGGCCAAACTAATGGCAAAGGTTCAAAGATTTTATAGAAAGATTTTACCTCTTACCTGCCTGAACCGAGCACATTTTCTCCAGTTCAGCTTGGAGAACAGAGTAATGCCTCATTTGAAAGCGAAGACCTACAAAAGTGATCGCAGCTTTTTTGTCACGTTGTCACCACGTTTTCATCACTTTTTTTCCAGTACTTTTTGGACATGTTTTGTCACGTTTTTGTTGCTCTTTTGACGCATTTTTGTCATGTTTTGGTGGGTTTGGTTGCTTTTTCATTGCTTTTTTTGGTCACATTTTTGTTGCGTTTTTATCCTCGTTTTCGTCGCTAGTTTTTTTTTAAGCTTTTAGATTTGGGTAAAGCCAAACCGGAGAAAATGCTCTCGGTACAGGGGGTTAAGAGATTAAAGCATCTTTAATAAAAGACAAACTAAACTAAATGTTATCCATACAATAAATCCCAAATTGTTTTAAAGAGAAAGCACAGTTGCACATATGGTGGACATTGTGGGTTCGAGTCCCAGCTCTGATTATATAATATACTGGAATCGTTTATCCAAACATCCGTCATAAAAATGTATCTCTTAACCCCCTTGAACCGAGCACATTTTCACCAGTTTGACTTTACCCAAATCTAAAAGCTTGTTGGAAAAAAGGGACACAATAGTGAATTTTTTTTTAAATGGAGGATGAAAAATGCAACAATCCAATCCAATCCAACTATATTTACAGAGCACTTTAAAAACAACAACGTTGACCAAAGTGCTGAACACAGCAGTCAAAATTACATTAATAAACAAATGAACAGTAAAAAAAAAAATACAAAAATTCAAAAGTCAAACTTCTCAGGCTGTGCTAAAAGCCAAGGAGGTGCGACAAAAGAGCGACAAAACGTGACGAAAAAAGCGTTGAGAAAGTGACATGTGCGATGAAAATGTAACAAAAAAGCCACAAAGAGCAACAAAAACGGACAAAAACACTAAACAAAAAAGCGATGGAAAAAAAATATTTTTAAAAAAGTGATGTCAACACGACAGCAACACCAGGAAAATATCCATTTACAATTATCCAAAATATCCATCCATCCAGATTAGTTTTGTAGGTCTTAGCTTTCAATAAGGCACTACACTGGCCTATAGGCTGTAACCTTTTACATTTGAGTTAAGCTGAGCTGGAGAAAATGCACTCGGTGGTAAAGGCGGGGGTTAAGAGGTTAAATCACAGTACACGCTATATGTATTTCACTATAATGACTAAGAAATAATGCAGTTGGGTTTGAAGCGTGCACCCAGAGGTTTCTTTTATGTACTGGGGTTATGGTACCACAAATTTGAAAGCACAACCATTTTCAATCAGCTCCACCTGGTCCTGCAGAGCCTTTTGTGGACCCTTGCCCAGGCCACTGCTCCAAGTCGACTTTCACTTGGACCTCACAGAGAACTGCTTCGGGTCAGATTGAGTCTTATCGTAAAATGCCACTGCAGAACGAGTTACTGAGATAGTGACGACTAGGGGTGTCACGATTTCAATTTTTGAGTCACGATTATTGTGAGAGAAAATATTGCGATTTTACGATTATTCGCTATTATCGACCGAATGAAAGGAAAGAACTGATAATTTTAGTTTTTGTCTTTAAAAAGCTTTTTAATACTTGAACTTGTAAACATTCACTGTTTCTAAAAATGAAAATGCTTTAAGATAGTTTTGCATTAAAGTAAATAGGTCTACATTGAATAATACAAAACAATGTCAACTTTACTTCTTTATAATGACCATAATTATCATAATTATTTTACTATATATTATTAGGCCACAGGCTAGGATAGGTTTCATGTTCTCAAACGTTATGCTGCTGCTTAATTATATGCCAGATGTTTTGATGAACAGAGAATGAAACGTGTTTACAAAATGACTAAGGAGACTCTTTTAAACCGCTCATCTCCACATGTGCGCGGTTTCACTTTCCTTTCTGTTACGCTGAAGCAGAGCGGAGCGTGTTAGCTTTTTGTTTACGTCCTGGGCCAGTTGTGGCGGCTATTTCCCAACATTTGGACAAGTTTTTTTGGAATTACTGTATGTAGTTCGTTACCTTGACCTGGACATTCACAGCAACGGATTATCTCCAAGATGTTGTTTATATTCGACGTAGCCGATATCAGCGCCTTTTGCTGCAACTTTCTGACGACAGGGTTTGCATAACGGATGTTCCATCGACAACAACAACGCCTTGGTCATGTTTTGGATCCTAAAGAGGTCCCACTCTGCTGACTTCAATCGTTTTTGGGTGGATACAACACTGGAGGAGAGCGTCCTTCTGCCTTGCTCAACTACCGGTGAGTTTAGGCGCTGTTTATGGCGTGCAGCGACTCGTGCGTCAGCGTGAAAAATTTCTGCGGTAAACCGTGGCTTCTAAATTCTTACGAATAACCTACCGGTCCTTTTATAATCGTGGTAATCGTAAAACCGGTTAATCTTGATATCCTAGTGATGACTAATCACAGCATGATATTACCCTGTGGCTGAAATAAGTCATACGTTTTTGGAACTTGTTACTTTACTGATGCGTCACTCCAACGACGAACCTCATTTTTCGTTCTCTTCGTCTTGTCGCAATGTTCAAAAACTGACCTGAAATGAAGCTTTGTGCACACGTTTGGACAATATTCAGTCAGTATTTGAAAAAAACAACAACATACCGCCGTCATGTAAAGAATAGTGAACACGCCTTGCATTTACAATAACAAAACATAGTGCATAGTTTTTAATCACAGAATAAGAGTCTGTTTTCATTTGAGACCCAGGCTGAACTCCAGTCAGTAGCCTCCGATTAAATAAAACATGTTTATAGGACGCACAGTGGATTTTTGGCACAAGTCGGAGATTTCTATCAAACCGAGGCTAACGCTCGAAATCCCCAGCTGTTGCTTCTCCCATGGTTATCTTTGACTGTTAGTATCACATTGCAACTACTGCTGTGTCCACCGTAAAAATCTCTACAGCGCCAAACACTAAAACTCCCAACATGAACAAACAAATGCTATTGTGGCAGTAAGTTTTCCCAAATAGCGCATTTGGAAGAGAACCTCACGTATTTATACTCGAGTATAAATAGCAATGTTTCTGAGTTACTCTTCATACCATGAGAACATGTACGTAAGAGAGAGAAAAAAAACACCTTAATGTCAATGTAGAAAAATGCAACAAAATGTCATTATTCAAAAGAAAAAACACTAAAAACTAATAATATTCAAGAGAAGCTAATTCTATCTTTTTTTCTTCCTTATTATCGTGATAATTTATTTGATCAAAATACTCCAGTTGTTATTACGCCTCGCAAATCGACATGTTTATTTTTGTGTGACTGGACTTGGATCGTGTAAAGGCTCATGTAACTGTATTTAAACAGGGAAAACGTGGAACAGCTTGGTAGCTTCTAACTTCACCCCAGTTTGGAGCTATACCTTTGCTGGGAGAGGCTAAATGCTAACAACATTTGCGTGACTGAGCGCACGCACAAAGACCAGACAGTTACGCATCAACTCGTCTAAGCTAAGGTAAGAACATATCTCAGTATGGAAAAATGGTGGCCTATTCCTTTAAGTTTCTGCTATTTGTGTGGTCGGATACAAGTCCAATGGCCACTAAACATCATCTTGTGTTAATGATAAAGAAACCACAGAAATTATATGCATGCCATGAAGAGAACAAAACATACCTCTCTATTCGTTACTATGCACGCATTAGGTGGCGCAGCCAACGAATGAAGCAATTCCGGGCCGGCAAAATGGAATAGCTGACGTCAGCTTTAAGTAAAACTATTTCAAATAAATATTACTTATAAAAATAATTTGGTTACTCCAGAGACCTTTGTAAGCCAGTTCTAAGGCAAACCCACTCACAGTAAAGTAGATATTTTTCACCAATAAAATCACCAGTAATGAAAATATCGCTTTCATTTGTTTTGTTCTTTGTGACGCAGTATATCCGTAAATTTAACAACCCTTCTCCAGACCTGAAGCGGGGTCTTGGTCCTGGAGTTTGTAGAGATCAGGTTTCAGGTCTAGCTTTGAGTCACACTAATTGAGATGCGGAAGAGCGTGGGCTGGGAATCGAACCTGGGACCTTCTCTCCCAGAGGCGAAACAGCCACATGTGGACTCAGCTCTGCTCCGGCGAAGGTCCATCCGCTGCAATCACTGCCTCCACGTGCGAAAACAAACTCTCTGACAATGAGAGCGCGCCGCTCGGCGTCTCAAAAATAAATGGAATCTTACATTTCAAGACAAAACAGGTGTCACAAAAAGGAACCGGTTTATTTTACAGCTTGTACAAATTGGTGGATACAATATTCACATAATTGCATTGTAATGGAATGAGGATCATTTGCAATCCTAAGGAAAATTGTCCATCAGTGAATCACATGGAAAATGTAATTTTGTCGATGAATTTCGCCATTTTGACGTCTCTCTTGGACAGTCCCCCACAGTCGTGTGTGGTCAGTGTGATATGCACCTAAAATGTAAAATACACAGTAAACAACAAAGGAATTGTTATCATATTATTATTATGCATTTATAGCTGCCCCTTGTCAATTATTAAAGAGGGGTATAATGATTTTTGCAGGTCAATCACATCTTTACACTTTGTACTCTTATTCGCCATCACTGTGCAGCTGTTTCAATAAAAAGGAAAAACAAAAAGGAAAAACATCTGTATGGCCCTTGTGGCTGTAGTAAAGTTATGTCGAGTGTTTTTAAATGTTTTTATGAGAGAACATTGCAACAAAAATCTCTAATACTTGACGCACCAGCAACACTAAAACAGCAGTTGTTAATTTATAACTGAAAAAGCCTTTTGTCTAACAAGAAATTAATTTAACTCGAAAAAGAACTACATTGATTACGGAACAAGTTACCAAAAATAAAAGCTTAATAGCAGGGGCCGTTTTCTATAGTTTTTAAAATAAATGATTTGGGAATTCACATAGATTTGAGCAGAAATACTCATGTACAGACTGGGCTCTAATAAGAAAATACAAGGCCTGGAATACAGAACACAAGAAGTGTTTATGTCAAATTTTCCAGGGGGAAGCCCTCGGACCCCACCATCAATGTGTCATACAATTGTTTGACACATGAATATATTTCTTTCTAATAAAATAATACAGTATAACTTGCATACAAACAAAAATTTGGTTGTAATAAATATTAAATTAGTATCTGTAGTGAACGCAAGTTCCCAAGTTGCATCTCATGTATAAAAAGTTTGCGAACCCCTGCTGTATAAGCTACAGACTAAATACAGTGGGAGGAAAGAGTGAGTACACCATTTGGAACTTCTTACATTTCTACCAAAATTGCTCATAAAATGTGGTCTGATCTTTATTAAAACCACAAGGATAAGTAAACAGTGTCTATAATACTACCCAAACATTTACATTTTATCATATTTTTATTGGCCATAACATGTAAACATTCACAGGAGAGCATGGAATAAGTGAGTACACCCCTGGCAAATGATGCTCCTTATAGTTTTTTTTTTTAATAATTAGAAATAAGATCAATTTGGGATTGATTTATTCCTTTGGGCAACAGGAATGTAGTTACTTGTTTATTTAAATGTAAATGTAGCCACAGACAGATCAATAGACCCATTTCAAATGTGTAAGCCAGGGATCATTTATTCTTTTTCACTTATTTTTTCTTTTGTCAAAAGCACATGAAAACAAATGTAAATCCTGAATAATGTATGTTAAAAAAAGTTAAAAACGCATGTTCTTTAAAACTCGGGATGTATCTTGGGTTATTTCTGTGCAATATATCGATCATCGCAGTATCGGCGTATCGTGAGATTATCGTGAGCCATGTATTGCGTATCGTATCGAATCGAATCGTGAGGTACCCAGAGGTTCCCACCCCTATTTTTAACCATTGAGAGTAATCAGTTTGATGACTTTTTAACGCGGCCCCATATTAAATAGCTGTAAATTCCGTTCAATTTATTTCATATTACCACCTGCACTATCGCCACATTCAGCATTTGGTCCGACCCAGAAACCCTTCCTTTAAAGTCCCGGCCAAGAAATCAACACTCTACATGGAGGAATATTAGCAGCAGCTTATACCGCGGTGTGCACTCGCCAGAGCCTGTGTGGGATTTGGCGGTGAGCGTTGGTGCGGCGCCGAAGGCAGAGAGCGCCGTGGGTTCATAAGAAAAGGATTTAGGAGCCGCATTCCTGAGTTTGCGCCGCTCTGCCACACGCTAACTCGGTGGATACAAGCTAATGCAGGAGATTTGAGCGGACTCAAGTTGGTCATATTGAGATTTTTGAGGAGAAAGACGAGAGAGAGAGAAAACAGATTGTGCGGGAGAAGCTATTCTTTGTCATAGGTGGCAATGTTCCGAAATATTTTAAGCGTATGTGAAATGTGCTGTTACCTTATTATATACGTTGAACCACTCCGGGTGATGGTTCATCTTCTCGGCCTGAAGAGCAACGCGGGACATGAAGCCAAACGCCTGCAACAAAAGAAATATAAATCCAAATAAATCGTGTATGGCTTCACACCACTTTGGAAAAATACCTCATTGGGATTCTTCAGACAAGCGTTGCAACTTCGGTTAGATTTGCAATTTATGATTTAAAACTAAAGAGACCAGTGAGATATAAAATCTGCAAATAGACTACTTCAAACCTTTCTAAATGGGAAGAAGTCACTGGTGCCAAAATATAGTACAATCAAAACTGACTGCCATTGGCCTCATTTCTAATTGAACTTTTTTTTTTACCTTAAAGGTGCATTATGGAACTTTTTATGTGGGGGAAAAAACAACCTTGATATTAATGCATATTTACATCGGCCTCTCCAGGATCAGTTGTTTTAGGGTTTCTGGTCAGTTCTCTGGTTGCAATGTATGCGTAACCGTGGAGATGATTCCATCAGCAGTGAAAGCCTACCAGAAACCCTAAAAACAGTTGATCCTGGAGCATCATAGAGGCCGCCATGATAGGAAGTAGAGGCTCCATGCTAACCACCATACAGCAGCTGGGTTACTGAAAGGTACAATAAATTATGCACAAATATACTCCATTTTTCAGCATAAAAAGTTACATATTACACCTTTAAATGTTTTACTAGGGCCGGGACTTTTTTCGATTAATTGCGATTAATTAATTACATGAGGTTTAGTGCGATTAAAAATATTAATCGAAATTAATCACACTTTGCTTTCCACACTTCAGTTTCCTTTTTCCTGCAGACGCACAATTAATGGCAATATTGCACTGGTCTGTTGGACTTGGTTGAACAAAAATAACAATATTTTGTTGCTTAAGCTTATGTATTCAGTCATTATTCAATGGTATACTAAAAATCCTTATGAAAAAACTTACTTCTCACTGTTCTCAGGTCAAATATTTATATGCGATTAATTTCGATTAATTAATTACAAAGCCTCTAATTAATTAGATTAATTTTTTTAATCGAGTCCCGGCCCTAGTTTTTACAAATGTTTAATTGAGCGCCTGGACCTGCTATAAGTAATATTATATAATATGTAATTTCTAAAGTACCTCCCTTTGCTGCTATCAGCAATTAATCAGAATCCCTGGTGCCATCACTTTGACCAATGAGACGAGCTTTCCTGTGAACAGGCCCGTCAGGATGTAGGTGGGAAGGGGCTTGTTCATTTACTTTTCATTTTGTTCTCCCTCTCTTCATATTGCAAACTAGGAGTGGCTTTCAGGTTCAATCCAGAGTGGAGGGTGTTTCTTTTTAAAGTACTTTCGCTCTCTTTCTCCTCATTTTGCAATTTAACAGACTATATTACTTCATTTAATTTCATTGTATTTATTAATTTCATTCAAATGTGACATTTACAATGATAACCACAAAATTGCCAAGCATTGAATGAAAAGGACCAGAAGAAAAGATCGAGCTCATGATCTCTGCCTCAAAGGGGTTTATTTTACAACCCCTTTTGTCTTTTTTCAACAGTATTACAATTACCATCAAGCGACTTCTAGGCAATTTTTCATCCTTTATGTTCTACTCTCTAAATATTTACAGTTTTTACAGATCTTTTCTTTGTATTTTTGTATAGTATTTACAAATATTCAAATACAAAACCACCCTATTCATGTTTGTTCAAATAAATTTCATGTCCTAATTTTCATACTTCTTTAACAATGTAGCTATTATGTGTTTCTTATTTCCTCTCAAGGAAATACACAGAAAAGCAAGAAGACGGCTTTTGGATGAGAGAGAGAGAGAGAGAGAGAGAGAGAGAGAGAGAGAGAGAGAGAGAGAGAGAGAGAGAGAGAGAGAGAGAGAGAGAGAGAGAGAGAGAGAAGAGAGAGAGAGAGAGAGAGAGAGAGAGAGAGAGAGAGAAATTCTAAAATAAACAAACTCCCTCCCTCTCCCTCCTGATTGGACCTGACAGGCCGGTTCACAGGAAAGCTCGTCTCATTGGTCGAAGTGATGGCACCGGGGATTCTGATTAGTGTCTGGGATCAACAATGGGGGGACTTTTGAAAAATATATTTATTTAACATCACTTAGGTTACGTCAAATTGCAGGCCCGGGCGCTCAATTACATGCAATCTATAACATTTGTAAACATTTAAACTTGCAGACTAGCAACTACAAGCTAATGTCGCTAAGCTAGCTGATGAGGTGGACAATACAGTGACAGATATTAACCATCGGGGGAGTGTTTGGGAAAAAGTGTCTGTATTTGAGCATAAAGCTGGAAAAACCCTGAATCACAAAATCTCTTCACATTGGATCAGAACACAATTACATTTTTCATATGGCCCAGCCCAAGCTGCTTTCATACAGAAGTCCCAATAGAGTCAGGACGGATGCTGTGGTGTTTGCAAAGGATATAGTGCATCTAAATACTTGCACTCTGTGTGATTTGTTGCAACAAATCAAATTGCGAGTTCATTCGATTGCAAATAACCGTGCAGCCTTATATGCTACACTTTGCAGTATAACTAAAGTGTAATTTACATAGAGAAACAAGCCCAATTTCTCCTCCGCAGTATATCATTATCCCAAACAGCTGTGTCATCATTGGGACGGTCCCAGTTGGCAGCTCTGAGTGTAAACGTGATCCTCGTGGTTTTAAAGAAGAGATTCCGCCCTTCTCTCTCGAACATTACCTTCAAGGCCAAACTGAAACAGCTGCCGCCGCCACAATGGCCCGATTCGGCCAAAAACGGCATTAAAATCTGGACTGCGAACAAGTGTGGTTCAGATACACAAGAGCCATTTATTGGGCTGTAAACAGAGGCCAGAATTCAGGGACCAGAAAGCATTCACAGGTCTGATCATTATATACATCCAAAAACGGGCTGCACAATGTAACGGCAAATTATCGTGAAAGTAGGCGACGCAATATCAATATCAATATCAATATCATACACAAAATCCTGAAGTAGTAATTATATAGTAGTTATTAACAGTAGAAACTAAAAATGTGCAGAGGTTCAGTTTTAGTCATGAGTCTCTTGTTCACTGCAGTTCTTGCTACTCTTTATATAATTTGATCGCTTTCCGACAGGGAAGAACTGGGGTGCTGACAGGAACTCTTTCGTGACGTGGTTAGCAAGATACACATGTAGCGCCAGTAGATGTGAATCACTGCATTTGACCTTTCGCAAAAGCCCTGCCCCCTCAGCAATTGACCTTTCGCCAAGCCCCGCCCCCCATAGTTACTGTTGCTACGCCCGACATACAAATGGTAAACGTGGGCAGCACAACAGATTGCCATGCACGTCAGTGACCTTTTTTGGAGCAATACCGCCACAATATCCTCCAGATCGAGGCAAAAGGAGTCACAGTATACAGTGGAGGGATATATTCAAGATATTAAACTATCCAACGAAGGATAAAGGACAATTATTGGCACTAAAGCTACAGACAAGTCTCCAGAAATATCAGAGAAACCTTCTGATCTCTTCCTTAAATGCAACAGCACAGCCTTGTGGACCAGTCGTGCTCTTGCACTGCCCGGTAAGCACCTCTTATTTATTTTTTTAGTATTTCTAAAAATAGGAACATTTCTCCGGTGCATTTCTCCAGTGCGCTAAAGTTAGCTAACACTAGCTAAACCTACAGGACCACACAATGACAATCAGCTACAGCATGTTATCAGGACCGTGACAAATGCACAGTACTTTTATCATAAAGGGAGACAAACACGTGAGACTGTAGGGTTGTAAAAGTTCACCGCTGCAGTTAAAGTTACAGCTCCAATTTCTGTAACGTTATGTGACTGTCAGTAGCTAGATGTTAGCCTGCTAAGGTGTTAGCATGCTAAGGTGTTAGCCTAGCGGCCTTACCTTACAGCAGACGTATGCTTGTTTATTTTGGAGACATTTAGTTGTGCGTAGACCGACCACATTGTTTGATCCATTGTAGGCAGTGCTCAGGTTGTGTTTTCGCTTTGGGAAGGGAAATTACTGGACTCCCCCAGACACACTCTTGTGGTACCTAGTGTCCGATTTACATCCTCCATAGCTCCACCATTTTGCTTCTTCTTCTTTGTCTGGTGGGTTTTTGGTGGTTAGCAGTAAAAAAAAAAAGTGCATCTGCTCAGTGCTCAGTGCTGGTATGTCCCATTGTTTTGCATTGGAGATCTGCAGCATGACGGACCTTCCTCATAGTAACGGTTGCTAGGATATCTGATTGGTCAATTACCGTTTTGTCACCAACAGCAGAGAAGTGCGAGTTAATGACTCTTTTGGTGCAATACCAGCGCGATATCTTCCATTTTGAGGCAAAATGGGTTGCAGTGGAAGAATGTATTTAAAATATGCAACAAAGGAGAAGCTACAACTATCGAAGTTAAAGCACCAGTCTCTTGTGAAATCGGGGAAAAAAACGTCAAGGTGCCTTAAATGCAAACAACACAGTCATGTGGACTACTCATGCGCTTACTGGATAAGTTAATCTAGTATTGAAAAGATATGAGCGCTAATGTTAAATTAAGTGCATAAGATGAGGCGGCTACAGCTTAACGATAAGCTACGGCTCCTCAAGCGATTACCTATTAATCAACTTTTCGTCCAGGAATCCCTCGTTTGAGCAGCGCATAATTTATTATTCTATGTAGTGAAGCTAATTTGATCCTGTTAAACAATGTGTAAAACATGTAAGAGTGTTTTTAGCTGCTAATAATTTCTTGCTCCTATAAATTAGCAAAGTGACCGGAAGTTAATGGGTCTGTTTAGCGGAAGCAGAAGTGGTTAGCACATAACTAAACTAAATATTTAATAACAAGCACAATCCAGCTGCTAATTTCAAGCCAGTTAAACCCACACTCTTTACTCTTCGATGTGTTGAGCTCCTCTTTGATTTTTTCCTTTTGGCATCATGAAAAGAAGCGATAAAACTCTGTGAATCCTTGTTTTTCTGTAAACTCCCAAACCCAGCTCAATGGACGCTGCATTTGTTGGTCAATTATGAATCTTCCGTTGTAAAAAAGTGGGATCTGAACCTTCGAACACGTGCTACAAAGTTTGTTTCCCTGACAGTACGCCTACGAAAACACCTATTTAGTATTATCTTTTTTTGTATTCCTTTCCGTTTTTATATAATTTATAAATGTATTGAAATGGTTAAGCTAACTGTTACAAAAATGTTACAGTTGTTACAGTTCAAAGTCTCTATATGAATGGTAGCAACAATCAAACGGCCTATCCTCCATACACAACAATTAACCTGCCTCGATTGGGTGTTATCTTCAGCCTGGATGGTGATCGGGGAAGTACCTAGCTGGAGGATTAGCCGATGAATCACACTAATAATTCCAATTGATTGCTATTCGTTATTTCCTCCCCAAATCTTTGAGCCCAAACACATCTCACCCCGCCCTGTGAAAGCAGGTTCCACTCACATTTGGAAAACACCTGGTCTCGACTGTCTGTCCAACACACCCGCTGAGCGCTGACAAAACGCAGGCCTCCACCAGCCTTTTCAATTGGTGCCGGGAGGTCAAGTTGCAGGAATATGCCAATTACTTGAATAGATCAGGAGCCTGTTTCCTTGATAACCAAAGTGATCCGCGGGTGATGATCGTATTACACGCGCTTCTCGGCTCTAAATTGGTCTCGTGGAGTTACAAAAAAAAAAAAAAAGGAAAAAAGGCTAAACCCAATTTCCCTCAATTCGGTGTCGTCATGTCAGTAGGTAAACAATGGCGGCCCAGTTGATTTAATTAGACGAGGAGGAAGTGTTTAGGGGCTTAATTGAGATTGCGCTGGGAAATTGCCTCTAAATGGCATGATGACGAGTTTTTCCACTTTTTTCAGACCATTTCGACAGTCTTTTGATTTGAGAAGATGAACATTGATCACAGCGTATTGCGAAAGATAAATGTCTACGTGTAGGGCTGTTTTTTGCTCATTGTCCACTGCTGGATCTCTCTGTGGTAGAGATTGGGATCGACCGTTAATAAAAAAATAATTTTGAGGTTAAATGGAGAGAGATGGTGACATCATAGCATCCATAGTTAATAATAATAATAATAAAAGGTTAAACAACTTAAAGGCCCTATACCTGATTTCTCTGGTTACAACAATGAGAGAAGGAGTAAAGTTTTAACAGTTGTGTCCTAATCCATGTTAACAGCCCAATTTTTCCACAGGGGTGAGTTTAAAAGCATGTGTCACAACTTTCAGGGTCACTGTCACAGCAACGCTAACAAAGACTCGTTTGCAAGCTCACTATCAATAAACAAAATATGTTTTCAGTGTTCACAAACCACTGCATGTTCAATATTCAGAAGGATGACAAGACAACTTTCATTTCATTATCGTATTCATTACAGCTTTCGTTAGCCTGTTCAATGTATTTTCCTATAGCGGTTAGCATTAGCCTTCAGACATCACAAATGATGAACGTTTCAGATGTTTTCAGCTGTTGTGAATTTAGGTGAGGTCTTTCAAAGCCTAGTCATTAATGAATGTGCAGACCTTTTGAGGTTTTACTTTAGATAAGAATTAGCATATCAAAGTGTCCTTTTAGCTAAATGCTAAAACATGTTCAGTCGCATTTCTGCTTTTTGTGGGGTCGGATACAAAACCAATGGCCACTAAACATCTTATAATATGATAATGATGGAGAAACTACGAAAGTTATATAAATGTCATGAAACGGACATGTCATACTTTACCATACTTTAATATGGGGCCTAACTTCACCATTCATTTTTTAACTGCAAAAGTCCCACTGAGATTTAACATTGTCACTTTCAGAAAGCCGACATGGGGGAAAACAAATCAAATCAAAATTTAACAGGCTGTTTTCGTAGAGAATTTCTAATAAATAACAAAACCCACTGCTTTTCATTTTACGAAACCACAAGACAAAATGAGCGGTAATCCGAGAAGACAAGTTCATATGTAACACAAAACTAGAGCGAAAAACATCCGGGAATAAAATTGAGAAAAAGGAGGAAAAGTAAAAAATCCCAGACAGACAGCCGTAATCTGCCCACACAAACGCACAGGGGTTGGATGTCCTGTTGAGTATGGGACGCGGTGGCCTACATGTTGCTCTCTCACGCTGGTGGTCCCTGGAGGGCTGTAAGGGGAGTCCGAGTGCCCCACAGAGCGCTGCACTTGGCCCGGACATGCAAACAGAGCAGACCCCTGCCTCCCCATGTGAGCCGTATGTCAACGGGGTCAAGAGCTGCCCCTCTCGTCGCGCTTTGTTAGGACGCTTTCACTTTGTTATAGACACACTTTGAAATAATAATTAAAAGTGACTGGAAAAGGATACTTTATTTCTGTGCTTACAATACTGGTGCAGAGATCTACGAATAGCCTTTGAACTGCCCTTAAAACTCTATTACCATATAAAATTGTTTATTAGGTTACCTTGCTCATCCTAAAAAAATAATGTTATAATTTGCTAGGTCATCAAAATTCACTTTTAAGATTAAATCAAGTCATTCTTCAACGACTTGCTCCAAACTACAGAAGTTTGCCGATTATGATGACGAGCTGCGACAGACAGGCAGTGTCAGATATTTTGGATTGCTAGCCACAGAGTGAGCTATCCTTCATTGCAATTAATGATTTCTGTCAGGCGTTTAATCAACGAAATACCACATCAGCGCATGCCGCACCGCCGAGTCACAAACAACACAGGCCAGGCATGAACGGGACAGCATTTTACTTTCCCTGCACTTTTCCACGGAAATAGACAGCGCTAGCATGCGGCACTTGCCTCAGCTAAACGCACACCGTCTGCTCCAGAAACTGCTGCGACAAAACGTTGGTCTCTTTTAACCATCTCACAGTGGAGACGAGACAAGCTCACGATTTTACAATCCCTACGTCTTGAAATGTGACAAATTATCTTATAAGACAAAAAAATATAACATGCAATGTACACTGGGTATTAGATCACCTAGAAATACACATTGCTGAAGATATTAGCCCATTGAAATGGCTGGACCTGGCATGTCGAGATGAGCTACAAGTTGAAAAAACGCTTAAAAGGTAAGGATTTATCGCCGGTTATGAGGCAGGAGTGTTAGTGTGTCATAAAAGTTGCAAAGTTCTGTTCTATCATCATGTGAAATTATGTGAAACAAAGTTCCCTAAAGAGATTCCACTGGACATTTGTCGTTGCCTGACATTTCAGGAATCATCCAATTCTCTTGAACTCTACCAAGATGAATGTGTCATCGCCATTTGATGGACTTAACAACTCTGGCCCTTTGACAAAAAGAAGTTCAGGATTTTCAAACGTCCAGTGGAATCGATTTAGTGGACTATCTACCTGAATAATTGAGATTAACCTCCATTGAGCAATCAGTCATTCTTTTCAGTGAGATGGCGTCTGGCTGCTGATCTCAATAAAGCAGTTCAACTTGGCAGAACCCCGCTAACGTAAAAGGCAGGAAGCGACCCTGACACACACAAGATGAGAAAACAATTTGAAGAAAAGACCATCTCTACTACTGTTAACACTGCTCTATAACTATTGCTTGTACTACTACTGGTCAAGAGCTTCTCCTACAGAGAAGGAGACAGGAAGAAGACAGGGAACACAAATGATCCGATGAATCCAATGTTACTGCAACTGCTACAATTACAATTTTAATCAGACAAACTAAGGCCAAACAAATCCACAACTTGAGCATTGGGACAATAGTTTAGTTAGGGCAACATTATTTATAGCATAATAGAAAAAAAGACTGCAGTTACTATTATTACAATTACAACTCTGTCTGAGCCAAAATTAGGAAAAAGGGGGAATACTAGGGAGAGAAAAATCCGTCGTCCATCCCGCCAACTTGAGCTGTCACACTGGCTGTAATTGGACATGATGTTACGCAGGCCTCGATCTCCAATAATCAGAAACATGCCTCACAGTGCCCCGTACATGTGAGTGCATTTTAGGCCTATTACTGTTGGAGATAATCACTGGATATGTCTCTGTATGAACGACGGCTTTATAAAGATGCCAAAATATCTTAGAAAGGTTGAAGAAATACAGGGAAAGAACTAGTAAGAACAAGTTTTAATGGGATCCAGTTCACGGAAGCAACACATATCGACCGGCTGGACTTTTCCGACAGCCGCCGCTTTTCCGCTACCGTTATTTTCCAAGAAGGGGTTAGCAAAGTCTCGTACAAATAAATACATATTTCTAGATTAGGTGGTGGACAGCGCGTTACTGATGGACAACGACAGTTACGAAAAACATTACGATGGATGCAACTACTTCTATTAAGATAGTAGTTTTGCATCAGTGCTATATGGCGAATTAAATTAAAACAAGATGATTATTGCTCAAGTACAATGAAACATTAAAGGCTTAAATATATGGCAGCATTTTAAATCCCTTTAAAAACCGCAGCAACACTAGATAAAGTATTATAACTGTGAATGGCACTTTGTATTTCAGCCCTGTTGGTGTCTTTGCAGCTCTATTGTATTATTTTGAAGGTCTGACATTAAGCACACACCAGAAAGCACACGGCTACTTAACATGCGTAAACATAAGGATGTATTTTAGGCCAGTGTCACAGCTGTTGGGCTCGATTCTACCAGAGTTCTAACTCGTAGTGGAAGCATTGCTAAGGTAATTATTCTCTGTAATATGTTTTTAGCAGGTGCAGAGCCTCCTCAGAGAGAGTATAAGCTGCTGTGCATTAGCGGTAGCTGAAGTAGCATTATCAGATGTGTCGCAATCAATGGCCGCTGGCTGCTCTGCTTTGCGACGACGACACTGGAGGCCGCCATAGCTGTAGTACCGCTATATAGCCGCTAGTCCCCCATTGGAAGCCATTGCACTTTAGACACGTTAAAAACAACTTTAATGCCCGGTGCCTCATTTTTTGGAACTGCCTACAGCTAGATATTCCTCCTGTGATTACGCTGGGTTAGACACAATTAAAGAAACCAGGCTGGTTCTCGTAAGAAAATTTTAGAAATCTCGTACTTAATGAGGGCCGGACTGTTAGCATTGGAGCTGCGCGAGCTAGACGTCACGCAAGGGCCGAGTCTACAGTGAAGATCCCGTCCTTACGCCCTTTTTAGGAACATGCTTCGTCAGAACTGGGGAGGAGGAGCCTGTAAATCTGCCATGATTTCCCCCTCGAACGTGGTCATTGTGGTAAACGGGGAGGAGTGAGAAATGACGGTCTATTGACAATAGGGCTGAGCGATTTTGGAAAATAATCTAATTGCGATTTTTTTCTTCAATATTGCGATCGCGATTAAATATGCGATTGTTCTTGCAAGTTCCTTTTCTCATGTAACCACTCTTTACAAGCAACACAGGCTCACCTATATCTCTGTGGAGGCAAAAACATGTAAATCCGGAGGTGAGGGAGTTTCTGTGATCATCAGAGCGTGTGGTAACAGCGAGAGAATGGCGTGATGAGCGCTGCGGCTAACGCAATGCTAACGGAGAAGAAAGCAATAGTCCTTTGCGGTGGCTGCATGATAAAACGCTATTTTCACTGTACATCCACAATCTACCGCGCACCTGAACTAGACTGAGACGTAAACAAAAGCACGCGGCGGAGCGGACTTTGCTGCCATATCTCGCACCTCCATTCACTTTCGTAATCGCATGCCCTGCGATTACGAAATCGCGTTGTGTAATATCGCTTAAAATTGCAAATGCAATTAATTGTTCAGCCCTAATTGATAATATGTCTATGGGTCAAACACCCATGGAACATGTGTTAATGCAGAGTGGAGCAGTGATTGAGCAACTTTCCGTCATTAATTACGGGGTTTGTTTGGCTCCATGGAGGTTGAGCGTTTGCAGGCCTTCCCAAATGTGTCAATATTAAAGACCGGCTCAAATCTAGGTGCCATTTGCATTTTTATGTCGTGCTAGCAATTAGCAACAAGACACACGGGTATCCTCCAGTGAAGAGTTTACATATTTTAAAACATATTCTTAACATAACAACAAGTATTGTGTTGTGCTAGACACGGTTAATCCCTCATAGGATTACACGGGGGACCTGTGGCTGTCATGTGTTGCTTCTGTGCACAGAGGCTATTTGGGAGGGTGGACTTAAACTTTAGGTGTGCAAATATAATGGGAGATACCAATTTGTTAACATTGATATAAATAATATATGTTCAGTTGAGAGGGCAGGAGACATACAGTATTTATCATACATCCTTTTAGTAATGTTGGGAAAAATCAAATTTAAAGTAATGAAAAAGTACATTTGGATCAGCAATTGGTGGTTCAATTGATGGACTAAAAGGTTGTATGTGGAGTGAGTGGACAGTGGTGGTCTGAGAGGTTTTGCTGGTAGCTGCACTTCCATTCATTGGCCCCACAACAGTGGTGCTGATACACAATACAACTCTGCAGAAAATGATTCAGAACAAAGTCTACCACTACTAGCATTAGCCTTGACGTTACACAGACCGAAATATCCAATAATCAGAGACAGGCCTTCAGACGGGCAGACACATATGAATCTGTTTTGGGCCCATTACTGCAGTGATTGTTCTATAGAACCGAACAAGGCAATTTGGCATTAGACTCGGTGGTGCTCTTGCCCTTATTGTGGGCAGAAAACACATGTCTATTGTATTTGAAACATCTCTGAAGAGGACAGGAAAAAGAAGGGGGACTGGACAAGACGATATACTCCAAACAATACAATGTTCTTCATGGATTATAAGGTGCCACATAGAGAGAGGCCGAGTATAGGATTTGTGAAGATTGTTCAGTCCAGGTAAGTTTCTATGATGGTTAGTATAGAATATCATAACACAGTAAAGGCGAGACACTGAAGATGAATATGAAAAAAAATTGTAATGTCGAAATATCTATTGAAACGTTTGCCGTAGGTTACTGACACAAATGTGAGTGAATAAAATATATTGCAAGTTTTCGGTCATTTTATGTTTTCATATAGAAGTAAGCGATGTCGGCATAAAAATTGCCAAAATTCCCGATATTTTCAGCGACTTTTTTTTTTAATGGATCGAGCTGGTATGAATTTATGTTTGTTGTTTGGTCAGTGTTTTTTATATATATTATTTACAACGATTATTTCAGGTGGGATTTTGGATCTTGTTTAATTTTTAAGTAGGTTTTTATTCAGTTATTAAAACTCTGAAGTGACTCAACTAAATGTCAAAATAAACTTCGTAAAGGGTGTGTGTGGTCTTTTTTTCTCTAATATTACAATTATGATGTTAAACTAGCTATAATAAACTAATTAATTCAGTGTATGGAGAGCAGGATTTATCACCATTCATCTCGTTACTTGGTTGGAGTGCCCACCGTATAGGCACCCGTGGGACTTTTTAGCAAACGACCAATGAAAGGCGTCGTAATACTTTAAAAACTGCCCAGAATTGGTCCAATGATGGTTTAAGTGGGATTTAAGAATGCACCAGAAAGACAGGAACTGCAAATAGAAGTGCTTCGGCAAAAGAAGAGGACATGACCAAAGTAGAATGGATTAGACTAACCTGCGTGAATGAAGCAAAGTACTTCTCCAGGTATGCTTTTAACAAAGGAACTTTGTAAGATTAGGAAAAACATCAACTCTGGAAATATTGTCTGCAAAGGTAATGCAACAACGATATGAATTCCAGTTTGTAGAAGTCTAAACTACAGGATTACCATAATTTACACATAACAGATCCCATTCGAGATCCATTCGTCAGTAATTGCCCCCGTGGGTGTCCAAGATATTTTGACACATGCAAAGAGCCATCCAGCGCAGACAACTATATCCAGTGATTATGAACGCACCTCCATCAGCAGCGTGATTCCAAAAAACCTAAATGAAAGACAAGACGACTGAAGTTACCCGATGGCTGCTGAAACATGACAACCGCACGTCTTCGTATATCAGATCACAAGTCAGGATGGATGAGCCCAGACACACACAAGGATGTCATAGAAACCGAGACGAGAAATCAAAATAAGAGGCCAAATGTAAGCTCGTCTGTCAGCCCCAGCGCTCGTGCGATGAGTAAGACGAGGCTGGGGGCATTAAAGGGTGGGATTGGGTTGAAAAGGGGGGGGGGGGGGTTATAGTGTGGCGTAGCTTTTGATTGATGACTTGCGAAATACAGAAGACGGTTGCTAATGGGGCTCTGATTGGAGGAGAACGCAGAACGACGAGAAGAACAGTTGGTGGAGATCCCCGTTACTACATGCGGGCCCAAGTTAGTACAGCGATAAAGCAATACATTTTGCAGAGCTCCAGTTTACTGGGACTGTTTTCTGACCAACTTTAGTCAGCCTGGTAGAGGTGTCGTTGCAGTGATAGCGGAAAAAGCCGATGGCACAAAGCAGCTGTGAAGTAGTTAACTGGAGGAAGATATTAATAATAATGTGCATTTGACCTTTTATAGCAGCTGTATGGCTGCCTTTACTTTCCATCCTGGCAGCCTCTATGATGCTCCAGGATCAGTTGTTTTAAGGGTCATTGATGGAATATGCGTAACCGTGGAGATGGTTCCATCAGCAGACAAAACCTACCGAAAACCCTAAAAAATGTATCCTGGACCATCAGAGGCCACCGGGATGGAAAGTGAAGGCCCCATGCTGACCACCCGTTGGGTCATTGAAAGGTTTTGTTTTTGTTTATATTGCACATATTTTGTACTATATTTACAAGCTGGAAAAGCACCTCAAGAAAGGGGAAGTCTCTTGCCCAAGGACACAATGACAATATGAACTGATGGAAGCTGGGGTTAAACCATCAACCATATAGTTTTACAAAACCGCTCTACCACCTGAGCCACTGTCGCCCCAATAGAAACGTTACGTTGTTTGCTTCAGGCTGCATTTAGTAATTCATCATATTGAAAAACACACGTGAAAAGATCATTGGTGAACTCTGGCCATTGTGCCAAAAAGGTATTGGCCATACTACAGGAAGCTGAATGGGGATAAACTGGGCTTTTCATTTTTTTATCTAAGATCAATTCTCCCAACAGCTACACCGCGGCCATCATAAGACAGAGCTTAACATTGTGAATACACAGTCAGCGCAGACCTATTAGGAAGCTTACCACCTTTTCACCACTTAAACCTCCACAGTCCCACCTCTAAGTCCCTTTAACCCAGGTCTAAATCCACAGCATGTCACGCCACGGTCCAGCATTGCTACTACACTGTAAGGACTGGATATATGCACATGAGGTAAATGACAAGAATGTACGTTTACCTCAATCCAGTCGGACATTTTGACTACAAGGGTGAGAAGAAGATAGAAGCCAAGTCCAGTCGACGATATTTAAAAATCTCAACAATGGATGGACTGAGAGCCTACACAGACATGAATTCATAATCTTAACCAAATCGACAAGGAATCTCTATGTCGTCCTGATCTTGCCTAACAAGGCAATTCTTCCCCGTTTTTACAGCACATTGGCCAAATTAAAGTTCTGGACAATTTCAAGACTCTTTTGTTCTCTTCACATTGAGTGTCAAACCTGCTCCTTCACTTGCAGCCATTACATTTTCAATCAAACATAGATGATCCTCTCAATCAAACATAGATGATCCTCTCTAATCGCCCACCAGGGTTGTGTCATAGCGTGTCTCAGATTGTTAAAATTCCTACCTCCAATTTTCATTACATTTAGACTATCCAGATTAACATTTCTCATTGTATTTTTGCTGTTACAGTTAAATAAAAGGGGGAAAGGACACAGCCTTGCCTCACCCTTCACAATTCACAATATTGACCTATACTGGCCAGTTTAGAGACCTATATTTCTGTGTACTTTCTTATTACAATTATAGAGTACCGCATCAGCAAATTGTGTTAAAATTGGCAAATTGGGCTGCACAATGTTCACCAAATTATCATTATCGCAATATGGGGAGATGCAATATCCATATTGCAAGAAGCCTTCCCGACAGAAATCTGCTCATATAGTTTAAAACAAAAACGTATGGTAACTTAAAAATGTGCACATTTTCAGTTGTGGTCAGAATTTCCTAATTTAGTTCCATTTTAGCCTTGTTTTCCTTTTTTCTTGTTTTGACAGTCTGATGATAAAAAAACACAGTGATGAAATTGTTTGGAAAATATTGCAATACAATTTTAACATTTTCACAGCTTTTTTCCCCTCATACCATGCTACATATAAGCAAAAATACTGAATTAAAATGTTCATTTTATTTTTATATGGCCCTTAGTTAACAGGAAAGTCAGGAACATTTTAATGCAGACACATAGGGCTGAATGACTTTGGGGTGGAAAAAAAAAAGGTAAGTTGCTATGCGCTTTTGTTTTAGGCTGCGATGGGGGAAAAAAAAGTAAATAAATTGTAAGGTGAGACCATGGTGATTTTCCAAAATATCGTAGCTTCTTCGATATTACGTCCCCTAACATCGCGATCATGATAATTTGTCCAAGCAGGTTTTGTCCACAGTAAAGACCTCACGGCGATACAGGGACATTTAATGTTCTACATAAGAATATTACAAATCTTTGCTAATTGCGAAAGCTCAAATGTTTTTTTCAATCCAACCTCTCTCCATCAGCCCAGCGCTTGCTTGTGGTGCATCCTCGACACCTCTGCCCCGCCGCCAAATCCCGGTGTCAAGTCCGACAAAACGTGAACCTTTTTCAAACAGTCCCCCCTCCATCGCAGTCTGAAAGCTCTGTTTGAAAAGACGCCATAGTTTGAGGGTTCATCTTGTCTTTCCCCAGACACAGAGGGAGAGGGATTATGGTTCTTATGAGAGTAGCTCCTTTCTGGGCGCCACACCTCGGCCACTTCCCTGCAGACACGCGGGACAAAGGGGGGGGGGGACAGACATGAAGATCTGATGTGCTTGGGTCTCGTGAAATCCTCCCACTAGAGACAGAGACGGGGGGAACAGGATACCGACACTGTCTGGTCTCAGAAATGTATAGGACCGACTGAGGGGAAGGATAAAGGTGTGAAGAGCACTGAGATGCAAGTCATAGGTCATGCGTTGCATGTATTACATGTATTTATCTAGGGACTCGATATCAAAAACATTTCTTTTCACCATGTTGTTCCTTAATCAAAAACATACACTTCGAATTCCTCTTGTTCTTGTTTTCATATTGGATTTTGCTGTATTTGATATTTGTAAAGCACTTTTTGATTTTTATCTGCGAAAAGGGCAATATAAATAAAGATTATTTATGTTCTTACTTCTGGTACCATTTCAGCACCTCAGAAAATTCCAATATGTAATTGCGCTCAAGTGACGTTTAAACCAAAGAAATCAAACCAACAGTTTACCGGACCTGCTTAAATTGAGCGTTTTATCCCCATACAAAATGAATGGAGCCAGGCCCTATATTACAGTACGGTGAGGTAGGATATGTCCGTTTCATGGCATTTATATAATTTCTGTGGTTTCTCCATCATTAACATATTATAAGATGATGTTTAGTGGCTATTGGATGTTTTTCTGACCCCACAAACAGCAGAAACTTCACTGAATATGAGTTAGCATTTAGCTCAGAGAGCTCTGTACATGCATAATAATTTCTAACAAGGCTTTGACATCACCTAAATGTGGTCGATGGTTGACAACAGCTGAAAACATCTGGATCGTTCATAATTTGCGATGTTTGATACTACTACTGCTAACGCCATTAACGCCGCGTCACCTTTTTCTTTCTTTTGCCACAACATTGTAAACAGCCGATGATTTAAAAGTTGGTGCAGATAAGAAATCTATTGTGGTAACTATGGTAACTATGATCTTGTTCTAGGTCTGGTGGTTCTTGGAAGCTCTAATATTTTCTGAGGAGGTGAAAAGCGTAATGTATAAATGTCTCCACGGAGTCTCCTTGTGCGGTTATACCTGCTGGCTCTGTAGCTCAGAGACCGCCTTTTTTCCCCCTCAGTCTCCGTCGTGCGGACACACCTAAAATCCAAACATGGCAACAGGAGGAGATAAAATCACACTCTGCATCAAGTTTCACCGTCAAGATCACAGACGCAATGTAGCGTAATCGAGGTTTATCCCTCTATTTGTCGCTACTTCTCTGTTCTACATTTGACGACATACTACGGCCATTCTATTTTGAGCAAATCACAAACTCTTGCCATTATGATTTAATATGTGAAACCTGGATAGGGCACCACGATAAAAGAGTTTGGCAATTCAAAACAACTTGACTAGTGATTACGTTCGTCAAATCAACTTAAATCTATAGGAGTCCGAGTCCCTTACACTAATGGAAACGTTCATAATTGTGTATATGCTTTAGCCTTGCGCATGTTGCTGCGTGGCTTTCGCTACATGATATTGTTTATGAATTGAATTCGCGTTGTTTACGGACCCACATCTGCCATACGTTTTCGATGCGCCGAATGGAAACCGCGGCGCAAACAACCTGAAGATGCAGCGTTTCAACTTGTTGGTCCAGCAGCGGCCGTGTTTGAAAAAATATAAGAAAAATATGGAATCAGAGGAGTTCGGGGGGGATCTAGTCTAAAAGTGTAAAAGCGCATTTCAAGTGTGTCGTTCTACTGCCCCCTGTTGGGACTTGAGATTGTCGTCGTTGCGGTCTTGGGGAGTCGTGTGTTTCCGGAGCTCACGGAGAAGTGTCTGGTGGAGCAGAGCCAGAGTCCCTCTCATCTCGGAGGCTTCAGGGAAAACAGTTTAAAGAGAGAGAGAGAGGGAAACAAGAGGCAAGCGGTGAGCTCATGTCAAACACGGGGACGGTCGCAGGCTCCACCACCAACACCACCACCGCACGCTTACAACAGGACTGCAATAACATAAATCTCCCTAAGACGTTTGGGGATCTTCTCGCTGCACAGCTGACTTCCAACTTTTGATCACGGCATTAAATAGCTCTGGTCATTAAACACTTCTGCGCAGAGAGAAAATGACAAGCAGAACCCTTGATTTCATTCAGTGGCACACAAAGGGACCCTTCAACCAGTGCCTGAAAATGACTCGCTTCTCTGTCAAAGCTTTTCAGGGATGCGGAACTCTTTGCCAGTAACAGTTCGAGAGTGTAGCACTTTGCAACAGTTTCAATTTAACTCGAAGAGGTGGTTGAAAGATTCGTCAGATTTGTGATCACTAGCACGGACCTGGTAATCGTGGTGTCCGTCGAAAGTTGTACATAATACGTAAATAATGAGTCAAGTTACCGTAAATATTATATTTGGAGCGTTTCTGCGGCGATCCGTCTTGCCGGTGCTTCTCGCAGCTGCCCGTGGAGCGTTTTGATCTGTGTTTTAGATTGTGATATAAGAATGCGCGCTGTGTAGATCTGCTGTCACTGCCTCTGCCCAGGGACGACAGATGAAAATGAGCGACACATAAGCAAATAAATCAAATAAATAAATACAATTGTTTCCGATATCCGATATCTGCACGAACCTTTTAAGTTCGGCTTTATCCAAATCTAAAAGCTTCGTGACTGGAGCTTAAAACTCATCTAAGCTTCTTCTTGTTAAGATTGTCGTCATTGGTTGTGTTTTCGTCACGTTTTTGTTGCTTATTTGGCATGTTTTGGTCACATTTTTGTGGCTTGATCACAGTAACGTTACACGTGACCAAAAACGTGCCAAAAACAAACGCAACAAAAACGATTATAACGTGATAACAAAACATGGAAGAAGCATAGATGAGTTTTGTAGGTCTTAGCTTTCAAATGAGGCTGGCCAGTTGAGACGATTTTAGATTTTGGCAAAGTTGGAGAAAATGAACATGAACATGACCCGAGCACATTTTCTCCAGTTTGGCGTTACCCAAATCTAAAAGCAAAAAAAAGGGGGCCAATGAGACGGAAAAGCAACAACAACACAATAAAGAACGCAACGAAAACACGACGAAAAAGCCACACAAAAAAAGGGACGAAAATGCCACAAAATAGTTACAAAAAAGCGATTAAAAAAGACGAGAACGCAACAAAAACACTTCTAAAATGTGACAAAAACGCGGCAAAAGAGCGTCAAAAACATGCCGGAAGAGCAACAACACAACAAAAAAAGCGGCAGAAACACGACTAAAGAGTGATGAAAAAACAAAAAATCAATAAGAAAGCCACGAAAGAGCGACCAAAGGTGACAAAAATGCGATGAAAAAGTGACCAAACACGACACAAAGTGGCCTATAGGCTTTAAGCTCCAGTCCAGAAGCTTTAAGATTTGGGTAAAGCTGAACTGGAGAAAATGTGCTTGGTTCAGGTGGGGGTAAAGATGAATTAATATCACTTAAAACATTGGCATAGAACAAAACCAATCACTTAATTTGACTTTAAATCAACCATTAGAGGCTCTCTGCTTATTTATTTTAGGGACAGTGCATATTAATGAACATTTCTGTAAATATGCAAGAATTAGCCATTCAGATTATGGGGAGAACACACTGCACTAAAAGACCTCACCGATCCGGAAATCCAACCAGGGATATTCCTGCTGGGAGGCATGAGCGCTAACTGCTGCGCCACCGAGCCACCCTGGTTACAAATAAAACTGTAATACACGCCGTGCCAACTAAGTTAAGACAACAACTAACGTTATTTTTGACCTCCACGGGGAGTCACTTTGAAGCTCCATATTGAAACGAGGGCAGTGCAATAAATTTAAATTCAGCTACAATTATGAAAGCAAGCACTTACTATGGCGGTTCATATGTCGAGGCCTGTCGCGAGAGCAAATTTGAAGTTCGATTTATTGAGGCAGGAAAATATCGCGATAAATGATATTATTGACGATGATATTAGTCAACTCCATAGCATAAAAATGACACAAAACCTTTGTCCTAAAAGTGCATAATTATATACTAAAATTGGGGAATTGGGAAAATTTGGGAAAAACACATAAAAAATTTGAAAAAATAAATAAATAAAATGGTTAGAAATGGTGGAAAAAGATAAGAAAAACTTGGAAAGTGTTTTTTCCGCCTTTTTGTAGTTAAAGCAAGTTTTTTGGTTATTTCACCTCAAACAAATGATACAAATTTATGCAGAAGAAATTGAATGGAAGGAATATAATATACCATAGGTATCGAAAAAAGTATCATTCAGGTATCGGTATCGACAACCAAGTATAGTTAAAGTACTGGAATAGAAAAAAGGTTTAACGGTGCCCAGCCCTAACCACAACTAACATTTTAATTCAGTGGCTTCCTCGTTTATTGTTTGTAATAATAAAAAAAGAAAGAAAAAAAAATTCCTGAACAAATGTAGCTTTTCCCCTCCCAAGTACAGAGCTGTTCAGACCAGTCAGACATGGAGCAACAAGAGCTTTTTTCCTTTAATATCAATCCCCGACAAAAGATCGAAAGAGAAATGTCTGTACACGCAGCAGCAGCAGCAGGAGCAGGGACGGTCTTGTTAGCGGTTCTCTCCCCCAGATGAAACATTTTAACCAATTTGATTTGTTTGTGAAAGGAATCGTTCTGATAGAAACCCCAATTACTGCCAACTGCGCGTCTGGCATGGCTCAGGGCTAAGTGACTCTGACGTCTCGGAGCGCGGGGCCCGGACTTCACAAAAAGACACGCACACAAAAAAGGAAAAGTGTAAAAAAAACGGACGAAAACACGCGGCTAAAACAACTAACTTTCAGATTAGAGGAAGTCCGCTAAGTGGCACGGGGCTGAAAAACACGCGCGGATCTGGCAACATTTATTTATTTACAGGCTGCGCGGAGTGCTGTCCTTGGAGGGGGAACTTCAGCGTGTCTGTGAAAACAATAGCTTTTTATTGGGGAAAAAGTATGACTGGATGAGATGGGGGTCATTTATGTGCTAAAGTTAAAATGAGAACTAATTAGGACTAAAACAAGTGAGAATTTTAAGTCACAAATCCAAGGCTGCAATATCTAATCGGATTTAGCATATTACAGCTACTAATACAACTAATTGTAAAGAATAATAATTGAATAATATGGAGTTCAACGCCAAACAGTAACTGACACAATATAAACAACAAATATATTCTTGAGTTTGATTCTCACGAACAAGTGTCAAAAACTTTGCTACTGCTACTTTTGGGTGCGCAGTACAAGTCCAAGATCTCTTTTTTCCCCAACAAGTTTTTCTTTCCCCTTGTTCATGCTCAATTTTTTAACACAAAACGTTCTTTTTTTTGAATGTTCATTATCATTAACACAGTGACGCACATAAAACAACTCCACAGATCAAATCAACTGGCAAAACCTGATACTGTCAAGCTCGATTTGATGTGAAATGAAGGTGTGCTAGTTGTAACGTAGTTTAGTGACTCCATCTAGTGGTACAATGTGGAACAACAGGCAACTGTCTTATATCACATGTTCAGCAACACAATGAGCCCAAAGAGTGAGACCTGAACACCCTGAATGACCAGGTTATTTCATCAAGGTCTATTTTAGCGCTATGTTTGTCCATTTAGACATGCCATAATAATAAAGGCATTTTAACTTCAGAGAGTTCCTTGGTTTCTCTATTTTTTTGAAGGGCTGTGATTGGTTGTTCCATACACAGCATGAGGAAACTGGCGACAAACTCCTTTGGGCTCCCTCTTCCAAACTATTTTCGATTAATACTGTAACGGGTGGTACCTCGGGGTGTTGCTGCTGTCCCTCAGGCCAATGACGGGTTAAAAGGGGAAGTGGCCTGATTGCCACCAGGTGTTAGTTTCTGTGGGACTCCAGGGGGATTGCTGGGCTCACGCTGTGCTCACCCACGCCAAGTGTGAGGGTTACATTTGTTTGGTGAGTGTTTTGGAATGCCCATATGCTGTTTTTGTCATGTATGGTAGCAACAATGCTTAGTTTTAATTGTCTGTTTTAATGGTAGGGCTGTACGAGGCTACGACGGCCACAGAAAAACCTATGGATCAACGGCGTGGGGGTTGTTGAGCAGACTGTGTGTGGGGCGTTCACGACCCACAGGTAGAACTTTTAAATATTTTAGATGATTTTAACAATATTAAAGTTCCTACAATAGGTTTGGGTGTGTTTTTATAATTTTCAATTTTGTCTTTTTACAGTGTTGCTACCTGCTGTCCTTTTAGCCTATGTTTATGTTATGTTTTTGTTGTTAGTCCGTCCTTGGTAACAACTTGGTGGTCTGCACATGTAAAGGGCGGACTAACCCTTTTCTTTACTTTGTGTATTTGTTTGTTTACTGGTCACTTCCTGTTCCATTCCTATTCATGGGAATAAAGCCTTCTGTCTAAACAATAAATAGCGTTAAACTTATGAGAGACTCTGCCTTTCTAAACTTTTTGGCACTACAACAATACTCTGTTCCTATGTTTTAGTAGTTTGTGTTTTCACTTTTTGTGTTATTCTTATTTTCAAAAGAAAATCATAACGTGAACGCAGAGGATAAACGTAGAGGTTCGAACGATTTGGCCATGCGTCCAGACGCCGGGGTTACGGTGGGCGGGACAGGCCGCTCCACGATAAACCTTAACTAGGCCGAGAAGTGAACAAAAGCTCACGGTGGAGTCCTACAATGAGGCCTTTACCTTACAAGCACTAACACATAATGAAGTAGGTAGTGTAGGCTATTTACAAAACATATTTCAGATTATATAGGTTATAAAGGACTAAAAAGGTGATCGTAAAAATAATGAATAAGTCAGTTCTAAATATTCTATGAGCAATAATATGGTCCCAGTTTAGTCTATATTTTAGTTATATGCAACAAAAAGTTATTTATAGGTAAATAGAAAAAATAAAATCAAATAAAATAAAATTTATTTTATCGTAAATATGATTCTTGTCAGTTGAAAAAAAAGACTCTGAGCCCTAAAAAAGTAAAATAATGTAAGTTAGTAGACACTATTCCTAAAAATAAAATAATACGTTTCAACATTGATATTCTATAGGGGTGAATAGAGTATTGAAAGTCCAAACCTGTGACAGTGACACCTCTCTGTTGAACGCTCTAAATGAATTCTTTGCTCGCTACGAGGCACTCAACAGAACCCCGCACAAAAGTCAACACCCTCTCCTGAAGACCAAGTGCTGAAGCTATCTCCAGAGAGTGTGAGAAGATCTCTGAGCAGGATCAACGTACGCAAAGCACTGGGTCCAGACAACATACCAGGTGTGTACTGAAAGGTTGTGCTGATGAACTCACTGAAGTCTTCACAGACATTTTTAACACATCTCTGCAGCAGGCTGTGGTCCCAACGTGCCTCAAAGCGACCACCATCAGTCCGGTGCCAAAGAAGTCACCACCATCCTGCTTTAATGACTACTGCCCAGTAGCACTCACTCCAATTCTTATGAAGTGCTTCCAGCGTGCAAACATATAAGTCTGTTCTCCCTCCCACCCTGGACCCATACCAGTTTGCTTATCGGTCCAATCGCTCAACTGAAGATGTCATCTCCACTGCGCTTCATTCAGCCCTCACTCACCTTGAAACAAAGGATCTTACGTTAGAATGCTGTTTTTAGACTTTAGCTCAGCATTCAACACTATAATCCCACAGCAGCTAATACACAAACTGCTCCACCTGGGATCAACACATCACTGTGTAACTGGCTGCTGGACTTCTAACGGGAGACCACAGGCTGTACGTGTCAGCGGAAAGCCTCCAGAACCATCACACTGAACACGGGAGCTCCCCAAGGCTGTGTGCTGAGCCCCCTCCTGTTCACTCTGCTGACCCATGACTGCGCTCCAAAGTACAATCAAACCTCTTCATCAAGTTTGCAGACGACACAACAGTGGTGGGTCTGATCAACAACAGAGACGAGTCAAACTACAGGAGTGAGGTGAGCAGTCTGGCCATGTGGTGCACACAGAACAATCTCTCTCTAAATGTGGAGAAGACAAAAGAGATTGTTGTGGACTTTCAAAGAGTCCAGCATGCCCCTCTAACAATCAACGGTGCTGCAGTGGAGAGGGTGACCAGCAAGTTCCTGGGTGTGCACATCACAGAGAACCTTTCCTGGAGCATGCACACAACATCACTGGTCAAGAAAAGTAATCAGCGTCGTTACTTTCTCAGCAAGTTAAGAAGAGCTAGACTCCCAGCCTCCTTATGTGCAACTTCTACAGAGGGACTATAGAGAGCATCCTGACCAGCTCCATCACTGTGTGGCACGGCACCAGGACTGCCTCTTGCCGAAGGAGCCTCCAGCTTATCGTGAGAGCAGCGGAGAAGATCTGCGGAGCCTCTCTCCCCACCATTAAGGACATGTGCTCCACCCGTCTCACGCGCAAAGCCGTCAGAATCACCAGGGACCCTACGCACCCATCACACAGTCGCTTTAAAGTAATGCCTTCAGGAGGAGACTGCGGAATCTGCCTTCCAGTTGACTGAAGAACAGTTTCATACACAAGGCCATCGGGAAGCTGAACTCTCTGCCCTCCCTCCCACCCCCTTCCCCCGCTCCACAATCAAGGATGAGAGAAATCTAATTTCAAATCATTCACATGGTTTGACAAATTAAAAAAAATCTTCAAGAATCTTGAAGTCTGACCTGGTTGAATGATTTGAAGTGCAGCTCTTTAAAGATGGCGTCTCGGTTCTCCACCTGGGCCCATCCCGCCCCTCGCAGCTCCGTCAGCGACTGTTCTCTCTCTGCGGGGGACAGCCAGTGAGTGCTCGACGACTGCAATCCAAGTCACAGTTAGCAACATTTCAAAGATAAGATTGCAAGACAACTAAGTGTAAATCATCACCCAGCATTCAATAGTGATCTGCCTGAACAGTGGGGACATTTGTAAAATAATTCACTAAAAGACTAACTGTGAAGGGGTTTAAATAATTTGTTTCACGTTATATTGTGCGTCAGACGGAAGTGACTGCTGCTGCAGCAAACAACCCCATTCAGATCGACAGGACAACACATCATCTTTGATAAATGGTTTTGCAGTCATTCGTAAATCGTATCAGAAAATGAATTGTGCCAGAACACTGTGTCATAGTGTTTATAAAGACTACACAATTCATGTTTCCAAAATGGTCAATTCTTTTATGTCACATCAACAAAACACAATAAGACATGTTTTTGACTTAAGAGCCCGGCTGAGTGTGTCAGTCGTTGATATTTGAAAATCTCTACTGCACTATATAAGCTGACGGAGAAAGGCTTGTGTTGTCCATACTTTACGAATGCCTTTGCACTTTTCACCAGGGTCAGCCCTAGGTATCGGTGCTGCTGAAGGCGGCTCAGAATGCCCTATTAGGATTAGTCCTCCCTGATCCTCCTACACCTCCGTGGAGCTGCTCCCCATCCCATATAACTGTTGTATGCACATTTCATGATTGTACATGTTCAAATAAAAACAATAATAATAAAATTAGTAGATAATAGTAACACAAGTATTCATAATTATTGTAAACCAAAACTAGGCTTTGCCAAGTGTTATAGCCAAAAATACAGGAAAAAAATCTATGAAAAATATGGAACGTAGTTTGGGTCAAGAAATGTCAGAAAAGGCTTTGACCATGCCTGTATGTGTGCAGAATCCTGCCAGTGCGGATAACTGTCTGGATATGAATTTATATAAATTAGCCCAGCTATTCCCAAACTCCGGGACATCGCGCCCCTCTGATAATGATCTGAACATCTCTCGAGGCGCCCCAATATTATATTCACTCTGTTCAAAGGAATGTTATATTATTTTACCGCTAAAATGACATAAAATCAACATCTAGCAATGGAGATCAAATACTGCTTTAAAGTGACTAGATGAAAGTTTACATTTTTATACTCACTACCGCCACCTCAGGTCTTACGCATAACTGCAGTTTCTATATTAAGCTCGTGCATGAAGGCACTTGGGACCCGAGTGACAGTGCAGGATTTTAGAGGCAGTTGTGGTGAATAGGTCTGGGCTCATTCTACACATTAGGACATTGCTGGAGCAAGTAGGGGGTGGGAAATAAACAATTTTAACATGTACTTGTTTTGTAAACAAGCTTTTGGGTAGTGCCAGGGTAGGCCCCCAGGGGTCCCCGGACCCCACTTTGGGAACCACTGAATTAGCCTATATAATTGATTGACTTTTTTATTATTACCTTTTTTTGGTAACACTTTATTTTACATTACCTCGATACATTGTACCTAACTGAATTTAGTACAATGTAATCTGCTTTGTAACCTATAATAACTTGTACGTATGTAATGCACAATGGAATAATATGTATTTGTAGTTTGGAGATAAGTCATGAGTCATAAGTCATGATAAGTCAGACCCTTAAGGTTAGGGGTTAGAGTTAGGGTCTGTCTTATTACGTTATGTACCTCCAAACCACTAACAGGCCTACATATTATTCCACTGTGTATGTAACCCCACAAGTTATTACACATTCTTACATAGCACTAAATTTGGTACAATGTAAGAGGGGTAGTGTAAAATAAAGTGTAACCTGTTTTTTTCTTCACTTTTTTCAAGGGAGTTTCGGGAGGCTGGGGGCAATCTTGCCTATGGCACCAAATTAGCTAGAGCCGTCCGGCCATGGTCCGGCCCAACTAGATTCAGCCGGTGTACACCATGGATCTAATAAACGGTGTCCTGACCTTTAACCTGGACCAGCATGCTTTGCGCTCGGTGAAATGCTGAATTCGCTTATACACACATACTCTCATTATCTGGAGTAGCCTTAAGTTTACAACAACGGAGTTATCACGTAGCTTTTTCGGTAGCTCTAAATAGCCTCGACACTGGTGAGAGTCTGAACATACAGCCTATCCAGCTGTCTTTTTATAACACACATCTGTCAATGTCATAACAGTTTCCACGTCGCGTGTTTTGCTCACTCTGCAAAGATTAGCCTTTAGCTTTTGTGCACACCGCTAACAGAAGCTAATATGCTAAACCATTTAGGAGAGAACTCACCATCGGAGCAGAAAAGATATCACCCCGGGAAAGGATCGTAGACACACGGCTGAGCGGCCATGAGCTGCCCGCTCTGAAAATGCAGATTATCCGGGACATGAGGCCCCTCCAGTGAGATCTCTCACACCGGACAAGACCGTACTACTACTACTCCTTCTTCCCTCCGGATGGATCTGCAGGCGGCTGGGCAAAGGGCGCACACGTGGGTCCGGGTGTAAACAAACCAAGTACAGGGGCGATACTAAAGGTCTGAGGAGCCCTGGGTAAAACCTATGCAAGGGTTCTCCATCTCTTCGATAATGAATTATACATGATCAGAAGTGAGTAGAGTAGCCAAAATATTTACTAAAGTAAGAGTAACGTTTCTTTAAAACTATTTTACTCCAAGTAGAAGTCAAAAGAAGCGGCCTAAATATTTACACAAAAAAGTTAAAAAGTACTCTGAGAAAATGTTACTAGAGTACAGTGGGTAACAGTTAAAACGTAAAAGTTGGATTCATGTTTCTGTAGTGATATAAATTGAGAAGCAAAACAAGAAATAATTTGAAAATACCATAAAAACATGTAAAAAGAAATTATGAAGAATAAGTAACAAAACACACAATGAAGATTAGATTTACTCAATGTCAAGTTTTTACTCAAATAAGAGTACAGATACTTACATAAAGTACTGTATGAAAAAACGTGGAAACAGTACAATTATTTCAAAAAGTTGTAGTAGGTATAGTACGCACCTCTGTAAATTATTTTTGTTATTGTCTGAAATCAAAAGTTCCTCAATAAAACTTTGCAGGAATGTGTTCCTCCATTTGGGTAAATTAGTCTAAATCTTGCTTTTAACAAAAAATATGAAATAGTACGAGTGTATATTCCAGACTATGCCTTTAGACATACTGTAGGTTCAATTCCCTGATCTGCAACTCTCTCCAATTCTCCAAAAAAGTACATGTACTTGAAAGCCACACTGCGTAACATTTCACCCCATGAGTAAAATAAAGTAGAAGAATTTGTTTTAGTACATATATTTTTACCGTTGAAAAGTTCTTTAAAATGACCAAACAAATGTGTTTCCCATGGAGGTGCTGACTAAAGGCAGCCAAACATGAGATTTAAATAGGTATGGTCCTCATCCAAATCCATTCTTTGATCACCCACTGCAAAAAAGGGACACAAAAAGGCCACAAAGTGTGATCATATTTACATTTACTAACACCTTTTAAACACACTTCACACAACAAACAGTAGTATTATCACTTCAAATTAAGTATTTTTCATGAGCTCCACCCTGGCGCTCGTGTGAGTCAGTCCTCAGAGCGACAGTCAGTCTTATCTTATACAGGATTCAGTCTTGATGCTCATGCTCCTGTCCTGGGATGAGCCAGCGGATACTGTCAGTCCTGAGAGCCGCGTACAGGCTGAACCCAGTGATGAACAGGACAGAGAAGACTAGGAGCCAGTCGACGCCCTGCATCGGGACACCGCAGAGTGGGCCCGTCTGATCCGCCTCTGTGACGTTTCTGTCCGGGCCCGCTTCAAATCCTGCACCAACCACAAGCACGGGTTTAAGTTTTAAGTTGTTTGGGTTTGTCGTTCGGTTTTCACACACGAGACAAACTTTATATCTAATGAAGCTTAGGCACAAATTCAACCTGGAAGACCTAACTGCATCATCGCCTCAGCAGTTGATCTGATATGTATATTTGACATTATTAACACTAATTAAACCCATGACTGGGACTCAATAAACATTATGTGACTTTATAATTGTCAGCCATGTCTGTGGCAGACACAGCTCCTAGTTTTGCAGTTTGGACGAGAAAATAAAAGGTTTGTTAAATGATACAGGAGGATAAAAAAAAAATGTGTTAGAGCTGAGATTTGTATAAAACATTATGTTTTAAGTCCATAAATCAGCTGCCTGCATTTACTTCATTATGAAAAAGTCAAATCGTATAAAAAAAATAAAAAAAAGAGCTATCAATATGAGAAAGAAATTGTGTGTGATTACATTTTCTTTTGCCATATGGTCCAGCCCGACCCATGACATTGTAACATTGGGCTGTGATAATGTAGTACTTTGGTGCAGAAAGGTGAAATGAATACAAAAATGTAAAGTGGACATGTCCTGCATATGGGGCTTAAAAATAGAGTTAGACCAGCAACTCAAACCACATTGTACTCGCCCCTTACAAAAGTGCTTATGAATTACACTTACTACTGGCATTATGCCGTCAAACCTAGCTTTAATTAGAAAAACATGGAAACCTGTCACATACAATGTTGCTGCCAGACTGAGAATTTTTGAATGTTTTAAGACACTTTTTTTTTTAAAGGCTCTTGCATTATGGCCATTTCATCTGCAGACATGAAACCAAGTATAACTTTGAAATATATTGGTCAGCTCTCTCTTAAAAGTGTTGTTTCTTTACCTGTCTGATTGGTGATGAAGGAGGTGAGAGTGTCCAGGGTTCTGTCTGTCTGGTTGAATCGAGCCATGGGTTTAGCTCCTTGGAACAGGAGAATATTTGGCACCGCAACTGTCCCAAATCTGGTGGAGAGACTGGAGAGCAGAAAACTATGTGAGCACTGTACTGGATTCATTTTAGAGGTAAATGCAAGAGCTTTAAATGTATTCATTCTATGCCAAGCAAAGAAAAGGCCTGAATGTAAATCACACAAAAATAACTGGATTCCCAAACACACCTGCTGTGCAGAGAGGCGTCCAGAGCTAAGAAGTGCATGCTGGGGAAGACTCTGGGCAGGGCGTTGAAGTGAGGAGCCAAAGAGGCAGAAAACTGGCACCATGTCGTAAAGAACAGCACCACGGAGCACTCTGAGCCGTTCGCATTCAGAAACTCCATCAGGTCCTAGAGGAGAGAGATCAAATCAGTACATTAAGACTGTGTGTGAACATTTTCTAAAAATAAATAGTGGGCTGGACTACAAGTAATGATTATTTTAGTCTTCAATATGTCATTATTTTTTGATTGGTCAAATGATTAGTTAGTTAATACAGGTTGTGCATAAGAGTTAGTATAATACAGGTTGTGCAATGAGGTCAGTGCAATATAGAATGGTGCAATATGAGTCAGTGCAATATCAGGACAGTCATGGCATGTGAAATACTGGGGTTTGTGCAATACAGTCAAGGTGTTTCCGTTAATGTTTTCATTAATGTTTTCTATATTGTCCACTCTTGTTGTTATTGTTTGTTCTAACATGATGTGATTTAGCCTAAAGCTATAATCTGGCATATTTACATTTGTGAAAATGTTCATTAATATGTATTGTCCCTCTTTTTCAAATAAAAATAAATAAATAAATAAAAAAGATTGAGAAAAAAGAAAGAAACTTGCCTGTGATCCATTGAGGACTTGGACGGTGAAGAAGTCTATCCCCGTGATGTTCCTTTTGTCACAATTGACTTTGTACGTCTTTGTGGTTTCTGTCGCATTGTGCTCCTCGGGAGCCGAGGTGTCCAAATGCACCATCTTCAGAGAAACCTGGACAGAAAAGGACAGATTTAGCACAAAGACATACATAAAATGTAAAGTTGGCTGTTCAAAGAAATACTGCGCAGAGGTTGAACTGCTGTGATTGGGAGGGAGGATTTAGATTATATTTGTAAACATGTCAGAATAGTAAAAAACTCATATAGCACGAACAGATTATGTGGATATTAGCATTGTAGGCTAATCAAGATCTGAGGAGGGGACAATAAAGTCTACCTTAGATGTTGTCATTTTCTTAAACAAGTTGTGGTGTAAAGCCCTAAAGGAAGTTGACTGTGCAACATTCCAAATTAAAAAATGAAAATCAAAACATGTTTAATCCACTGCATGTGACGGACCTGCTCTGCTTCTCCCGTGGCGGGCAGCTCCGCCCACTGCCCCTCTGACTCGCACTGAGCTTCGTCACACGGCGGAGAGAACCCCTGCGTCTGAGAATTCTGCACATTTTTGGGAAACAGAGACTGGATTTCTTTTGGATCGATGGGCGCCTCCGTTCCCATGACGGCATCAGCGATTTCTGCCGTTTTGAACTGCATTCTGGGTAAAGGGTCAACTTCTTCTGACTCCACAAACTTTGGGATGTTCTCCAGGTCAGACGGAGCCTCTTCTGACACGCCATAGTCCAGTACATCTTCATTCTCTAATGAATAACACGATAAACACAGCGTAATCAGATAAACAGGTCATGACATAACATGTTCTGAGGGTAAAGGGTCAAAAAGACAATTGTAGATATTTTACTATATCTCTGCATTTGCTTCAACCTTCAATAACAAGATCAGAACTTATGAAAGGATGCACCTATATACCAAATTACACTCTTCTGTTGATTTGTTTTTCTTTTTAATATACAGGTGCTCGTCATATAATTAGAATATCATGAAAAAGTTAATTTTTTTCAGTAGTTCCATTCAAAAAAATGAAACTTTTGTAATGTATACATTCATTCCACACAGACTGATATATTTGAAGTGTTTATTGTTTTTAATTTTGATGTTTATAATTGAAAACCCCAAATCAGTATGTCAGAAAATCAGATATTGTGAAAAGGTTCAATATTGAAAACACCTGGTGCCACACTCAGATCAGATAATCGACTCAAAACTCCTGCAAAGGCCTTTAAACGCTCTCTCAGTAGTTCTGTACGCTACACAATCATGGGGAAGACTGCTGACGTGACAGTTGTCCAAAAGAAGACCATTGACATCTTGCACAAGGAGGGCACGATACAAAAGGTCATTGCTAAAGAGGCTGGCTGTTCACAGAGCTCTGTGTCCACGCACATTAATAGAGAGGCTAAGGGAAGGAAAAGATGTGGTAGAAAAAAAGTGTACAAGCAAAAGGGATAACCGCGCCATGGAGAGGATTGTGAAACAAAACCCATTCAAAAATTTGCCAGAGATTCACAAAGAGTGGACTGCAGCTGGAGTCAGTGCTTCAATAACCACCACGCACAGACGTATGGAAGACATGGGTTTCAGCTGTCGCATCCCTTGTGTCAAGCCACTCTTGAACAAGAGACGGCGTCAGAAGCGTCTCACCTGGGCTGCTGCTGAGTGGTCCAAAGTTATGTTCTCTGATGAAAGTAAATTTTGTATTTCCTTTGGAAATTAAGGTCCCAGAGTCTGGAGGAAGAGAGGAGAGGCACAGAATCCATATTGCTTGAAGTCCAGTGTAAAGTTTCCACAGTCAAGGATGGTTTGGGGTGCCATGTCATCCATTGGTGTTGGTCCACTGTGTTTTCTGAAGTCCAGGGTCAACGCAGCCATCCACCAGGAAGTTTTAGAGCGCTTCATGCTTCCTGCTGCTGACCAACTTTATGGAGATGCAGATTTCATTTTCCAACAGGACTTGGCACCTGCACACAGTGCCAACGCTACCAGTACCTGGTTTAAGGACCATGGTATCCCTGTTCTTGATTGGCCAGCAAACTCATCTGACCTTAACTCCATAGAAAACCTATGGGGTATTGTGAAGAGGAAGATGCGATACGCCAGACCCAACAATGCAGAAGAGCTGAAGGCCACTATCAGAGCAACCTGGGCTCTCATAACACCTGAGCAGTGCCACAGACTGATCGACTCCATGCCACGCTGCATTGCTGCAGTAATTCAGGCAAAAGGAGCCCCAACTAAGTACTGAGTGCTGTACATGCTCATACTTTCCATGTTCATACTTTCAGTTAGCCAACATTTCTAAAAAAAAACAACGTTGTTTTGTATTAGTCTCAAGTAATAATCTAATTGTCTGAGATACTGAATTTGGTATTTTCATTAGGTTTCAGCTATAAACATCAAAATAATAGAAATAAACACTTGAACTATATCAGTCTGTGTGTAATGAATGGATGCAAAATACAAGTTTCACTTTTTGAATGGAATTACTGAATTTAAATCAACTTTTTCATGATATTCTAATTACATGACGAGCACCTGTACATGTCTGCGTTTGCCTTGAAAACATCCCGCTGCAAACATATAAAGTATAAACATGAAATTGTTTTATTACAGTGAGTGATCAAAAATAACAAGCTTAGCATTAACAAACCAGTAAGTTAGCTAAGATCTCGCAGGCAGAAGAACCAAGGCTACATATAAATAACCAGGACTAAACCAGCTGCTATACACAGAACAATGTATAATTCCCTTTAAGGTACAATGCAGTTTTAAGACGATAGTTTAGTTTGTTAGCAGAGCTGAGCTCAGCGCTGATGTTGTAACGTTGAGCTAACCTTTGACTTACCCTGTGCCGACGTGGATTTCAAGACCTCTGAATGATGCAGCAAAAATAATAAGATGTCCAAACATAGAGAACATTCAACGGACCCCTCATTTTGAAATCAAAGACAAAACGGGCAGAAAAACCCGCTTCAATCACGACATCTTTGTTGACGGACGCATCGAACGGAACGAACAGTCAAGAAGGGAAACACTTCAGCGACGCACCACAACAACTTCCGGGATAACTTCCGCTATTTTATTTTCTTGTGATGTGCAAAACACATTTTCCCCATTTCAGAATTGAGTGCACTGGGAGAGAAACAGATACTTGTGAAGGCAAACGCGCACTTCTATGTAGTTTGATCATTCCAACAGGGATTGCATCAAAAAGTATAGCATATTGTTTGGGCGTACCTGGAAATTGATAAATGGTTAAAATTCTGAGACATCAGTTTCCCACTGCTGTTTAAAAAGTTGAGTTACCAAGACAATCGGTTTCCCTATCCAATTATCAAAATATAAAAGATTTATTTTTGCCACCGATGATTATTACAACCTCTTGCATGGAAACACGAATTGTGGCGTGAGCTTGTGTTTGATTACAGGAAGAAAGTAAAATGTAACCAAATTAGGGTGACCAGATGTCCCAGCTTACCCTGGACAGTCCCAGTTTTGAGTCCTTTGTCCAAAAACCATTGATTTGTCCCAGTTTTACTCGCAATCTGTCCCATGTGACTATCAATTACCAAGTGTAAACCAATTATAAATCTCAATCCCGGTATCTTCTCGATGCGGATCGGTGCAGGTCATAAGTCCTTGACAGTTTTACCATTCATCGTTGGGAAAAGACCGTTTGGAACCCCTGCGGCATATTCCTGAATTGTGTCCCAATTTTTAAGTTGGAAAATCTGGTCACCCTAAACCAAATTGATGGTGGTGTATGTCGAAGCCTAGACAGAAAACCCTGTATGCTTTCATGGCCTTTCCAATGTTACCATTTTTAGATTTGGGCAAATTTTTTTTTCCATTTAATGTCTGGGCCAATCAGTTCTACTGTATTACATTCATACGGGCTTGTTTTGCATAGTTTCAAAGGGCGCACAAGGCCATAAAGAGCTCCAGAGGCATACGTATCACAGGGCTGCAGTCTGAAATGAACTGGCTGAACTCCGGAAGCAAATTATTAACCTACTCGCATTCACGGTCTGCAGTCAAACACTCCTTCAAACAGCTGAAGAGCCTCAAGAACCTTCAAGGGCTGCTGTTGTGGTCCACTACTTCTCACACACACATGGCTATAATATCAATAGGACAACAAAAGAGTCATTTTATTTATAATTTTCCTCCAAAGAACCACTCAAAAACACTGACTAGCGAAACTCCTGAATGGAAAAAGTAAGGTGATCCGACATGGATGAGCCACATTTGTCTTTATTATTCAAATGGTTTGGTTAAATACACTTCAGTAGGAGTTGCGAGTTGATTTCTTATCGTATACACCATGCATTGTAGAGCTGTATAAGAAGAGATGCCTTTAAAATGTTCAGGGCAAGGGAACATTGTTGTAAAACCAGCAATATGTGGGCTTTTCTTTATTCTTTAAAAAAAATAAAATCAAGAAAAACAAAAGCAAACAAAAAACACAACACACATCCATAGTGTCAAATCTTTTCTGTTTTTTTTTTTGACATATATTACATTTTCAGAAAATTTACAAAAGTGCAAACAGTTTTGAGATTTCGATAGAAGTCATACATGGCAAAGTGGGGGCTCGACAGCCGCATTTTTTTTTGTGTTGTCTTTTTCGAAGGGGGGGGGGGGGGGGCCTTAGTACCAGCTACAAAGACAAGATGAAGATTCACACATTTAACATTGGAGTTTTCTCAGTAATGAATTTGGTGATAATTATGGCACGCAAAGGTTTGGATCATCCATAGACGCACATGGAAGACTACATGGTTTTCTTTTCAGATACAGTACCCTCCATTTAGATTGGCACCCTTAAATAAGCGTGCAAAAAAAAAATCTTTGTGTTGACATTTTTGAATATTTGGCTCAAAAAACATTTTAAAAAAAACTTGTCACTGGAAAAATAGTACTAGTAAACAGATTACTTTTTTTTTTTTTTAAAGGCGAGACGCTGCAGGTGAAATAATGTAGAGATTTTTGCTGTACATTACTGATATAAATAGGAAAATAGGAGGGGAAAATGTTTTCAATAGAGGTCTACCGATATATCGGACCGATATTTGGGGATTTTACTATATCGGCTATTGGCTGATCTAGTGCTGGATAAAACTGATACAGTGGTCCCTCCCTATAACGCGGTTCACCTTTTGCGGATTTATTTTTAGCACAATTGTGTATGCTTTTTTACAGCGTATGAACGCCAAAACGCGCATCGTGTTCTGCATCCTGATTGGCTAGTTCAATCATGAATTCAATCATGCTGGAGTGGCAATTATGTATGTTTTTACAGGATTATAGATCAGACATTTGGAAAAATCAGCCAAAACCATCGGTCAAAAAAGAAAAAAGCCAATTTTTTTTTAATATTGGCCAATCAGCCAATATTTTTATTGGCCAATGCCATTGGCATCGGCCAATAAAAATCCCCAAAATCAGCAACAGCCTTAAAAACCCATATCGGTCGACCTCTAGTTTTCACTTGCCGTGTCTCGCCTTAATCATTTCCATGAATGCATAACCCAAACTTTCCGACATTAGGGCAATAATCTTTGTGACTTTGACGTTTTCTGGAATCAGATCACAAAAGGACGGGCGGGTCCACCTCGTCCCAATGCGCTGTCAAGAAGATGGAAAACAGCGCTGGGTCTTTGTGTCAGAAAGTCTCAAAAACGTTAGGGGTTCCAACTTTCATGAAGGGCACTGTATGTCTGCGTGAACTTCTGCGTTTTTTTGCTACCGCTTTGTCCCTTCTTTTGTCCCCCACTCTCCATTGGTTTGTGTTGTGTATCAAGTTGAAGGTCCTATATTATGCCAAATACACTTATGGAGCATTTGGCCATGGTCTATCATTCAGCATTTTAGGTTTTAAAACATATGCCAACGTGTCCAAAGTAGACCCAAAAAAAAGCCTTAAAAAAAAAAGAAAAAAGCATAATATAGGAGCTTAAGAAGGGGTTTAGTTGGAGTTCTGGATCATGGCAGATCGGACTGTACAGGGAGATGTCGCGTGATTTCATTACAGGAAGTAGTCGGGGGTTCGGCGCGTGACATGGGGCTCTCCTCTGCGCGGCGCAGGGTCGAACTGCAAGCTGCGAATGAGAAGAAATGACCGGGTTAATCAAACGCTCCACTTTTAAACTACAGTGGGAAGAAAAAGTATGTGGAATTTCTTACAGTACATTTATGCCTAAATTGGTCATAAATCACAATGAATAAATAAACAGTGTCTGCTTAAACTAATTACATGTTGTCATATTTTTATTGACCATAACATGTAAACATTCACAGGAGAAATTCCAAAAAAGGTTCACATACTTTTTTCCTCCCACTGTATGAACTGTTGCAATTGATACAGTATCCGGACACTGACGAGCCATTTACAAACAATGCTCACGGCTAGCTATAGACTCTCCTGCCCCAAATATTGCATACATGTTAAAGGCAGTGAGAGGAGTGGGGGCTAACCGGAGTAATTGGCAAAGTTTTTCACAACCATTGTGATATGAAATTTCCACAAAACACCCCGCTCTAGCACACACAGAAAAGTGAAGCACACGTGGCGCACTCGTCACCAGCTGGCTTCTGGGCAAACATCGACCGAGCCACACTCGGTACGAAGGTCCTGTAAATGTCTAGGAGTGCTCATGGCCTCAGACCTGAACGTTAACAGCCACATCAAATTCATAACATCCGCAGCTTTTTGCAATCTAAAAAACATAGTCAACATCAAAGGTATAGTGTCTAAACCAGACTTTGCGTTTGTCTCCTGCAGGTTAGTCTAACTGTAACGCCCGCTCACAGTCAGACATCTGCAGAACATCCAGAACCAGGAAATAGGATCATATTAGTCCAGTGCTCAGGTCTCCGCACTGACTTCCTGTGGCTCTGACTTGAACACAGCTCTTTCCCAGAGTCAGGAATAATGGTGTGTTCCACTTAATGTCGGCAAATCTGACTAGGATAAAACGTTTTCTCCGAGTAGTAGCGTTCCAGTTGTCCAGGTTGGAAAAATCGGGTGTTGACGCGTCCGCAAAAGTTACAACTTTGTTGCTTATGTTCGAGCATCATAATCTGTTTATAGAGAAACTTCATTGTAAAATTACACAATAGTACAATGTATTTTTCTTTTTAACAATTAATACGCTAGCAACTGAGCAGTACTGCTTATCCGTTTCACGGTGACATTTAACAAGTTTATTTAGGAAACATCTGCCAAATAACGCGGTTTATTGAAGCTTTACATTTGTTACATGTCACGTAGGGCACAGCCATCTTTAAATGCTCCTTCTCGGGTTAGCAGATTCTGTCCCGAGTTTCCCAATTACGGAGTTGGTGCGCGTTCCATTTGAATTTTCCAAGTCGGAGCTCGGAAATTCCGATCTCCGAGGTCAGGTGGAACGCACCATAAGCACAGTCAAAATCTGGAATGGTCTCCAGAAGACGCGAGACAGACCTAAACTCTGACCATTGTTTATTTTTTTTGTAACTGAAGAACTTTGAACTCCCTTGCGTACGAATTGTGTTCCGTAAATAACCTTACCTCACAAATGAGCAGCTCTTCTCGCGTGACCCGTGTATGTTTATATAACGCTAATGTGTCCTTGGGACTTACAAAGAGTATTTGAGGGTGTCGTCCAGCTCCATGATGGCCGCCTGGTTGCCGCAGCGATAGCAGTAATTTGGCGCACTAAATATTGTCACAACGTTCCTCTCGTGGCACCAGTTGTAGCCCTGGAGAAAAAGATTTTGATTATTCTTTGTGACATCAACAAAGTTCGTAGATAGATACTCGGATGAGGAATCGTCTCACCTCCATGACGAGTTGATGTGCGCGGGACACCAACGTGAGTCTGTTGGCGTGGTTGAACGTCTCGGAAATGTCTTGCCCGAAGGTGTAGCCCGCCCCTCGAGGAGAAATGCCCCAGCCCCCGCGATCGTCTGGGTCTGACCACAGCAGGTCGCACATGGGACCCTGAGGACAGAGAGGAGAGTGTCAGGAGGAGCCTGTGGTCATGAAGGGAAAAAGAATGGGGTGGCATTTACCTCGTGTGGGACCTCTTGTAAACGGTCGAGTGCTCTGATGTGATCCAAAGTGTCTATGGACGGCGACAGGCCTCCGTGGAGACAGAAAATCTACCGGGAAAACAGAGGTGGTCAAACTTATGGAGCATTCAGAAAGTGCTCAAAACCCTTTTGATTTAGTGTATGGACAAAAGTACTATTCCAGTTTACAGATCAGAGGATTCTCAGGACTGAGGAAGCTTCTTGGATGAGAAGCTAAGTGTCTTCCATCAACACATTCGAGACGATTACTTTTATGAAAACGTTTGCATACTCTTTATATTGACAAATGTATACATAATTAGCTACATGCTACATCAACATAAATAGCATCACATCCCTTTTTTATATGCCGTCAACTTAAAAAGGCATACTAACAATAATATTAGTGATAATATTTCTAGTTTCTACAGTTCCCAATACAAAACATGCTCCTATTGAGCCGTTCCGCACAGATAATGCTACGTTTGCGGTGGGCAATCAAAAAGTGGTTTAGGATGAGGACCAAACCTGTTTAAATCTCATATGGAGAAACGGCTGTTTTTTTAGGCATTTTTCAACAATAAAAATAGCTGCTATAAAATAAATGCTTGTATTTTATTCTATAGGCTCAGTGCACAGGGGTAAAAGACAACTGCCTGTGAATATTCTTTAACATAAAAAAACGAAATAAGATTTTAAAGCACAGAAGAAAACATGCAGGGTTTCTACATGCAGCAGCAAGTCAAATTTAATGCTTTTTCATGCCTTTTTAATGCCAGAATCCTGTATTTTAATGCCACAATCGCAAAAAATCTGTGCATATTCTATTTTTTCTAATGCATATTCTAATTTTCAAACATTCCATCAAACAGGGAAATGAGGGGAAATTGGACACAACAATGTTTGAGCAAAACATTGTGGTAATTTGAGGCCAAACTGGAGATGAATGTGTTTGATCATAACTTTTGGATTTTCAACAAATTATGCAAATATAATAGTTGAGCAATGCCCTTATTTACTCTCCAAAAAAAACATTGAATGCCAGTTTGAGTTTAATTTAATGCTTTTTAATAACTTAAGGCTTTTATTTTGGCAAAATAAATGACTAAATGTCCCTGTTAAATAAACGCCAAGGCAAATGTGTTTAATAGAGACTTGTTCTGATGTTGGCGCTATTTTAACATTTGTTAGTGATTAATTAACATTAGCCTTTAGCTTTAGGCTAAAACACTTTACTCAGAATGTAAATACTTCACTGGAGGAGACTTTCGTGCTTGTTATAAGTGCTTAATCTAACAGCTGCATTTTTCAGCAAAGTACTGTTTAATCATATGTTTCAATAGGATACACCAACACAGTCGATGCCAAAGGAAGTTAGCATCATGTTCCTATGCAACATTCCATGCACAGTGGGTGAAGAGTTAAGTGGTGTGGCTCTAGGAACCAAAATTTAGAAAAGTCCTTTAGGTGCGGTGAGAAGGCTTTATTTTGACTTGTTCTCTGCTTTTGGACAGTATGGTCTCCCTAACCCCGTCTCTTCTCACCTGAGAGTCTACGAGGGCTGTGAGGGGCAGGTAGTCGAACAGGTCTGTGAAGTACTTCCACACGTTTGCGTTCCCGTATTTTCTCAGGCACTCGTCGTAGAAGCCGTAGACCTGCGTGATCTGTCGGGACTCGTGGTTCCCCCGGAGGATGGTGATGCGTTCGCGGAAGCGGACCTGGACACAGCACACGCACCAGCGTTAGTCACTACGGCGGGTGAAAAAAGAAAACCCTGTACTTCACAGTAGGGCTGAACAATATGGACAAAACTCCATATCTCAATATTCATGCCAGATATCTCGATACGATATAACTATGGGTTAGGTGAAAACCAAGTATTTTTCAGAATAAAAAAAAAAATAAAGAGTGCAGTTTTATTGATGAAAATCTATCGTTTATATGTTGCTTTTTCGATTTTAATGTTTTGAATGTCCATATCTCGATACGGCAACGATATATCTTTCAGCCCTACTAAGTTTGGAATTTATTTGAGTGATTATTTACATTATTTACATTAACATTGTAGCAGTGCAGAAAATAAACAAAAAACAAAAACTCAAAAGGGGTTTCAAGCAAAGATACGGATACAAGGCAACATGGAAGATGCTAGAACAATGTAGGAAATCACTTAAACATAAGTCAACAAAAACTAGGCTAAATGTAAACTGTTTACAGTCATTTACATATTATAACTTGAAATACTTTCTTTGTACCCCCTAAGCTGAAAACATTGGGAATTAAACCAAGCTAAAAACTGTATGCCGACCTTCATTTTAATCAAATGGTATGCTAACAAATCTACGGCACCATGAGAAACGCAGTTTGAGTGAAGACCTGCTAGTGCGGTTTAATGTTTAATTATAGAATAGATCGAGCTCTTGTGCAATAGAACAACCACCAACCAAAGCAGGAATGCTGACTATTGACCCCATCTGTGAGAGACATATGATTTCTGCAATCTGGGGAAAAAGTTATTTCACTCAAACCTACCTTAAGTGCTACGAGTAAAGAGACCGTTTCGACGGAGTAGTATCCCCGGTCCACGTAATCTCCCATGAACAGGTAGTTTGTGTCGGGAGACTTTCCCCCGATTTTAAACAGCTCCATCAGGTCGTGGAACTGTCCGTGTACGTCCCCACACACCGTCACGGGACATGTCACATCCTGGACATTGGACTCTTTGGTCAGGATCTCTTTGGCCTGGGGACACACAAACAGGGACAGGTATTAGCAAAACTATCATAACTATCTAAGTAGTTTGATTTATGCAAGTGTTGAAAACAAATTGCTAACAAAATTGTTAGCATGAACAATAACGAATAAATAAAATGATGTACATATGAACCTCTTAACCGAGCGCATTTTCTCCAGTTCTTTACCCAAATCTAAAACCTTCTTGACTGGAGCCTATAGCCTTAGTGTAACGCCTCATTTGAAAGCTAAGACCTACAAAACTGATCATACCTTTGCGTTGACGCCGCTTTGTCACATTTTTGTTGCGTTTTCGTAGATTTGTCGTCACGTTTTGGTCACTTTTTCATCGCATTTTTGTCACCCTTTCTTGTGGGTTTTTGGTTCCTTTTTCTTCACACTTTAGGTCGTGTTTTTGGTTGCGTTATTGTTGCTTTTCCAACACGTTTGTGTCACTCTTTTGCCATGCATTTTGGAAGTGTTTGTCACTTTCTCTTCCCCCCCACACATGAACTGTGTATTTCTTTCCAGGACTGTTTGGATTCCACCCGCAGCCCCATTTCAATCAAGTCTCAGGGGAAATGAAGATCTTTGTTCACTGTGGAAACCCAACACAACAATCTTCGAAATCAATGACACGAGAGCTCTTATTCTTGCAGAGAAAATTCAAAAGTTTAAGTTGGAATTACCCTCAAAACTAGGAGTGTGACAATATATCGATTTTCCGATATATCGTGATATTTTGCGGGATGATACGATACCGGATACTTTTTATTCCAATATCGAATGAGGCAGCAGTGCTCCACTGTTTTCACAGTCAATAGAGGCCAACAATGATCAAGAATTCAGTCAGGACAGCAGGGGGCAGCACTACAGTTTTAAGCACTTGGACCAAACACACATACAGATAAATTACTTTTAATGATAGTTTTTATAATTATAAATAAGATTAATTTGGGGTTTATTTATTAATTTTTAAATAGGACAGTGGTTTCTTGTTTATTTAAATGTAAATGGAGTCACTGACAGATCTACAGACCCATTTTCAGTGAGTAAGTCAGGGATCATTTATAAAAGTGGTACAAAGCACATGAAAAGAAATGTAAATGAATAATAGTAGTATGTTAAATTAAAGGTTAAAAGTAGCATATTTTTATTATCGTGATGTATCGTAGAATATATCGATTATCACAGTATTGGTGTATCGTGAGATTATCGTAAGCCATGTATCGCATCAAATCGTGAGGTACCCAGAGGTCCCCCCCTTTACTCAAAACATGGATCTATGGACCATTACTTCACATTCAACTACATATAAAGTCCAAATATTACACTAATTTCGACTTTTATTAATACAAGATCAACAAATTGTATGAGGTGGAGTCTTGGAAGGCTAAAAAAAAAAAAAAACTCCGCAGATGAATATTCTCGGGAGATGGTGCTAACCGTCTGTCAGAGGTGCTAATTTGATCAAAGAGTGAGACATTGCGCGAGGCGACTTTGCGGATGTAGCCGACAGACCAGGTGTGCCCTGCAGCTGCCGCCAGATTAAAGAGACTGAAATACATCTGAGGCATACAACGAGGAGGAGGATTCATGAAGGAGTCTGGGCCTACGGGAGGAGAATAAATAGAAGTCAGCTTTTAGCGTGATTATTCAGAAAGGACCATTGCAATTTTAACCGTCGCAATCATGGGCATGCATGTAGACAAATTATGTCCAGTTTTTATTATTTGTAAAACAGAAATGCATGCTCTAGATGCACAGTAAATGTTGAGGGCATAAAAAGCCAATGATATCGGTTGTATTACATAAAGCTATTTGATACTTGGGCTAAATGTGTACAACATAAATCATAGGCTTCATGGACATACATTCACAGCAAGAGGATAAGTCTCTCTGACAAATTGTAAAAAAGTGTTCAAGTTTGAATATTAAATAAATGGCTGTAACATATGAGGATGACAAAGGTGGCTGTTCGACACTGGTGCATTTTTCGACATAACACCTGAGCAGCACAACCAACTAGCAGCCTCTACTGTCCTCACACAAAGTCTGAACTTCTGCCGGCGAAAAATATGTTTCCAACGCTATTGACAAGTGATCACCAACACCATTCTGCTCCGCACCGGTGCACAGACGGTGGGCATGACCAGGCACGGGTCAGTGGACAGTACACAATAGACCAAGTGCAGAGATGCTCGGGGTTGCATGCATTTTTTTTAATACCAGTACTTTAACGATACTTGGTTTTCGATTCCAATATCTTAATACTTTTTTCAATACCTATACTAAAATATTTGTCATCTAGAAACAGAACCATGTGTGGAAGAGCTGCAAATTGACAATATTGTGCTCATCTCCAAAGTCAACAAATGTATTACAAACAAAAAGGAATAAATTGGGTGAAAATTTTGAAGAAAGAAAAATGCGGGAAATAGGGGAAAATAATAGTAATAAAAATGAGCAAAATTTGAAAAAATTGGGGCAACATTTGTTTTGTTTTTTTATTGGAAAAATGGGGCAAAAATAATTTCTTTGAGCTGAAACCACCAAGTAATTTCCTTTAATACTGTCCTTGGACCAACAGCATCAAAACTTGGATCTAAAGATTTTGTTTTCGGTTCCTGCTTTTGATACGATCTTTTTTCTATACCAGACTGGTATAATTTAACAGTGCCCAGCCCTACTTGCATGTCTTAGCAGAATTCTAGTCTGTTTTTAGCCACTGATATTTAAAGCAGTGGAGCTTTGCAGTGTTAATGCAATGCCATTAAAGTAAAGCAGAACATTATCATTTTTAAAGCAGTACTAAGTAACGTGTTTACCTTAATAAATCCTTTCCGTAGTCCCTGTGGGGTAATACAAGTGTTAATGGGATGATTGGGGGGGGGGGGGGGTCTTTCATCTCCCCCTGGTGCCTCTGGCCAGAAAACCACAATTGCAACTTGACTGCCACCAGGGCGGAGCAAGCAATACACACTAATAGAATCACGGAGAAGAAGCTAACAGGCTAACGGGAAAAGCTAACTGCGGGCTAGCGCCACTTTAAACAGTATTTACAGCCAAGTTTGAGTGAAATTTGTTTCCCCCATTGTATAACTGGATGTACAACACCCCTCTCTCCCTTCACCTTTTCGGTCAGCGTAGTATTTACTTTCCAAGACATTTAATAAGTTAAAAAATCGTAACTTGCTAAGACACCTGCAGTTGCGCTTATGGCCTCTAGGGGCAAGAGTTACTTAGTACTGCTTTAAAGACTTTCAAAATGATACTTTGACACGATTGTATCACAATATTACAAAATGATACTTTGTCCCAGCTTTCAATTCTAGAAGCTAGTGAAACCCTTCTTTCATAGGTTGCATTATCCCCACAATACAATGCAATAACCTGCATGTTAATCTCAACTCCTAGCATAGTATAGTTGGTAATGTTGCCCTGTCATGGTTTAAAAGTTAAATCACCACTCCGTCCCGTCATGGACAGTAGAGTCTGCACATGGATAATGGTCTGGCGCAGAGTGCTGAGGTCAGTGTGTGATGGACAGTGATTCCACACAAACCGTGACCTACATTGGACCGACGTCACGTGAACAAACCGCTTCAGACTCAGAGGCTTAAATCACCCAGCAGTCCAGAGACCTACAACATCCCCAACGCAATAACACACGTTAGAACCAGATCTTTGACACCGTGACCCACCACCTCCGTTTTACATGCAACTTGATCCTAAGCTGTGCAATGACATCCCTAAGGTCCAGTTACAAGCGCAGGTACTTCTCTTAATTATGAACATGCGGCATTCCTGCATAAATGTGTCAAAACAGGCTACAGGCAAAGAGTCCCATCACTGCGGTTACTTTAACGGACATCACCGAGTTTCCTGGGCTCATGACAGAGCTTTGGGATTATATAAAACAGTGAAGTCAACATTTGAAAATGTACCAAAGGAAAAGGGATGAACGAACATTTATATTACAAGGGAAAAATAGTTCCAAGTCCTTGCGGATGGCCAAGGAGTTTGGTCATAGCGCACATGCTCAGCTCTTTAAAGGCCTCAGCATCATTTCCTACTAGCTTTGACAATTTCCTGATCCTTTCACAAGTACATTTTAGTGTGTTCTCCATTTCATGCTGCTCACAATTCAGTCCAATGAAGACTTCTATACAGTATTTTTTTTAAACAATGAGTGGCTCGCACACTTACCAAGGTGTACGAGAAAATTCCAGATGCACCTTTCCTACAAAAACGTATTTTTATTTCAGTTAATTGTTAAAACTACCCACTACAAAAAAAGGATTCCATTTCTCCAGGCTGATATTATGCAAGTACGGTGTTGCTTTTTTTTGGAAGGATTAGTGCTCATTCCGAGCCGTTGTTTGAAATGCAAGGTGTCGACGGAGGAAGGAAAAAAAGAGGATGACGAACTGTTATGTAAGAGCCTGGAACACACCTGAAAACAGCCCTGTGGACAGAAAACAGTTGGTAATATATCCTTAGAGTTTTATTGTCTGGGAACTTTCAATCTCTTCCCATTAGGAGAGGGATTACGTGTGCTCTGTTGCGCATTTTGTACAACTATAATATCTTGAAGCCCTTGACACATTTTTCCATACACATACACATACGATGTTCCTAATCCCACTGACGTCTATTAGTGCAAGGTCATTCTGATAAGAGTCTGACCAAACATTAACGGCGAAGCATTACCTCATCTTTAGAGGCACTTTACAAAGGGAGCGTTTAAACTGCAGCTGCATCAGCACAACAGGCCAATACTGTGACAACTATTATGCGTCACGCTGGTTAGCGCATGGAAATCGGAACATTATAGAACTCTAAAGCGGCAGTAACCAGCTCATTTTCTTGTACTAGAGTAAATTCCACTTTTTCCCCACTTACTGGCCTTTATTGTAAACACAGTGATTGAATCAAAATACAGATCATGTGCAGCATCTGCATCTAAATGTAGATGCATTTTATCGATCGCCAACACTGAAGTAAGAAGAAAAAAGGGTAGAGATGTGGCGCTCGTCTTTACTGCTGCCCGACAGAGCCGCAGTTTCAGTCAGCATTTACTTGCTAGTCCAGGAAAGGACACATTTGTTTTTATCATTAAAATAAAAATCAAATCGAAAATCGAGAACCATCAATATAGGGGAAATAATCGTGATTTCTTTTTTTTTTTTTTCAAATAGCCAAGCCCTAAAAAAAAAAAAAGTAAAAAAAAGTGAATGCCAATGTTTAAAACATTGGACTTGATAATCGTGGAAACAGACACTGCCTTAGCGTGCCGAGGCAGGTCCATATTATTTCTGTAGCAGAGTAACACAAAACTAGGCTCCAGAAAATTTCCCACGTTAGCCAGAAGCCAAAACATTTGCAAAAAAATTATTATTAGATGCTAAATACTGTAACATTCCTTGCTAGAGTTCATTTGTAAAAAACTTAATACAATTGAGGATTAGAGAAATTGGGAGGGATTAATCAATGTTACAAGTATTAGTGAAACATTGAAATAAATTGTTTTAAAATCCAGCTCTTAGGGCTGCACTGTGCTGGGAATGTTTTTAGCTAACAGCGTATGTATGTATTTTTTTTTTTTAACTGAAGAAACTTTAAAGTTAAGCCGAGTGTTTCATAAAAAAACTGTTCAGATTGTGGTGTTATTTTACCATTTGCTAGCGTCAAATTACTGTTAGCCTTCCAATGTATTTATTTACAATGCGTGTAAAGCCAAGCATTACGCCTTTTCTGCCACATGCCGCTTAAATATTACAAGAAAAATTACATTGCTCGATAGCAGTCTTGAATATCCCGATAATATTGATGATATTTTACTGAAATAGCCAAGGGTGTGGCAAGCACCCCCAACCAATTTAAAAACTCACTGACCTATATCAAAAAGTAGATCTCCTAGAAATATCATAGGAACAACATTAACCAGTATCTATATAAAAAGGGGATTGATGATGTGCAACTGCTTTAGCCTCTATCCAAATCGATATACAAAAGTCCCTGCCTTTTTTCCTGTGACATTTTACTACAATATTTTTATATATAAGCTCATGATATTTGTAAAGAAAAGGTGTTAGTATGAATGGAAGTTGATAATGAAAAAATTCCCGAATATCTGCACACAAAAAAACTATCCTACAACAATTACAATTCTGTGCAATCCCCATTGAAAATAATTGGATGCTAATATAAACTTGCAGCTGTCTTGCAGCAAGAACTCCTTTATAAAAAGGGCTTAATTTATTCAGGATGAGACATGATTCAGCAGTTTCGGCCCCGACTCTGTGCCTTGTGCTCCACGCTGCATCAGACTGGTTTAGACAGAGCCTCTCAGGGAAAAAAAAGACGACGTCATTCACTACGGAGTTGACATGCGCTTGTAAAATGTAGGTCAATGTTTAATATGGGGCACATGCCGGGACAGAGCGGGCCAAAGCTGCTGAGAACCTTGGAAAGCATGTTGATGCTGAGTCGGGATTCCAGGACCCACTTGTTTTTAAGTTGACAGATATGCATGCACAATAAAACCAGACAGAAGAAATGTTAGTTACTTGGTTGTCCCTGATCAAAAATTATAAAAAATACAACTGTTTTTTGCTCACAATAACCTTGTATGAAATGTATCTAACCGCACAAGCGCTACTGTGCTTTAGCTTCAAAACCAAAACTCTTGGAAATAAAAAAGGAAAGCGGCATTTGATCCTAACGTATGCAGACAGTCAGCAAGCTGGCTACTCCAGGAAACATTTCGGAGTCTGTTAGCCTGGTCAGTGTAGCATATAGCATTGTAGCTATTAGCAAAGCATCCCAAATTATGGCAAGCCAGAGGTTTTCAGCTGTTGTGAAACCATTGACCACATTCAGGTCAAAGCCTCGTTAGAAATCATTAATAAATCTACAGTCCTCTTTAGATTTTACTATAGATAAGAATTGCCGCATGAAAGTGTTCACTAAGCTAAATGCTGAACATGATTTAGCATTTAGTTTGTGGGGTCAGATACACTTCCAAAAACATGTTAAAGATGGAGAAACCACAGAAATTATGAAAATGCAACGAAACGGACATGTCATACTTCACTATTCATTGGGGAGAGAACACACATTTTCAAACCGGTTTGAGAAGCCGTTGGCTAACAGAAGTATTTGTAGAACAGGCTCAGATAATTAACAGTGTTTGAGATTTATACACAAAAACACAGAACTCCTCAAGTGAAGTGTTTACATGTTGTGATTATTTGCTACCTGCATGTTTTCTACAACGTAATATTAATTTCAACAAGACACCGCTAACTCCCCGTAGCAATAAAACTAGGACAGGAAACAGCCTAAAGCGTTAGCATCCCGTTGCTATGCTACATTCTGCGCACAGAGCCACATCACATCAAAATCTCAAAATGAAGGTTTACTTTGAATTGAAGTTCTGCTGTTCATGGTGTTTGTTTGTATAAAACCTGTGTTCAACCTGTAGTTTTTACTTAAAGGGGAGGGTATTATGTAAAATCGACTTTTTCAAGCTTTATATCATGTTATTATGTCATTCCCTCATTAAACACATGCCTGGAGTGTTGCCTTGGCTCATTCACATATTTTTGAGTAATCAGTAAAAACTTAGACGGCAGCCATTTTAGGTGTAGCTACAGTATGCCTCAGTCCTCCTAGGAACGCCCCCACCTCCTGGAGACGCCTCTGGACCTTTTGTCACCAGCCACCAACCACTGCTCCTCAGCTCAGCAGAGCCCCCTCCCCGCACAGTAGTGTTGTTTAGATGCCACAGCAGTGTGCTGAAGGGGGCGTGTCGGAAAGCTTCTTAAAGAGACAGAGGCCTATTTCAAGACGTTCAGTACAGCCATTTTGAGAGAGCAATTTTATTCAGGCAGTTATTTTAATTTACTGCATATACAGACCAACAGAAGGTTACGTCATCATTGTAGTATGCTATAGACTGGTGCTATGTGATTGAAAAAAGCATAATACCCCCTCTTTAAATGTTCCGAAATATGTTATTCTAGTTTTTAATTAGTTCAATTTTTCTCAGAAATGCCAGTGCTCTACAGAGTGTTTAAAATGTGTACTGTAAACTAGGGCTGCTCGATTATAGAAACATTATTTTTGTAATAATTGTATTCACGATCATTTAAACAATTTGTTAAAAAGTCTACCATTTTTTTCTTTATTTATTAATCAAAAAAACGTATCGAAATATTTTTCTTTGAACAGTTACAAAAGTACAAATGATTTCCAGTATGCCTTGATCAAGGAGAGGTCTCCGTTTCACACCTGCCCCCTGCTGGCCAGCCTTCACACCTGCGCAAGCAAACGGAGCAGCGTGGCCTGATGACATAATCACACAGTGCGGTTTGTTTTTATGTCAGGCAAAAGCATGAGCCATTAGCACGTGAAATGCCAAGGGAAAATAATGCAAGTTTGCTTTGCTTCGTGAGATCTTCTGCACACAGCCAGTGCCTGGGCAAAAGTATACGAGAGGCTTCAAAACTTAGGTTGCTCTTGTTGGACTCTTCTTTCAGCAAAAGGTGCTTATTAGTGGCATTATCACAAGAGCTACTTAAAAAGAGGATTTACTTTTCTTTGCCGCGATAAATACAACACTTCTATCACGCAGTGCTTGTAGATCAGCGGATCAGACAGGCTCGCAACACACCGCACAGGAGGACTTTCCACGCTGATCGGATGGACAAGCGGGAAGGCATCCTTAATAATCGCTTTTTCTCGATTATGCCATTTTTTATAATCGTTTAGTGTAATATTGGAAATCGTAATTGAATTTTGATTAATTGCTCAGCCCTACTGTAAACTGGGAGTCTTGATCTTAAATACATAAAATTACAAATCTGATCGCAGTTTGCCAATACAGGTAAACTGCAATTAGAATTTTCTTTTCTTCCAAAATTGTTCTACCCTAGTCCTTGAGCATTGCACTCCTGGGACGGGCGCCTACTGCTCTTGTGCGAACCAAGGGAGGTGTGAAATGCAGAGGACAAATTCCCTACAGGGATAAGTCCATTTCATCCTCATTATTGTTGTTTATTACAAGAACAAGCTTAAAGCCAATATCAGTAGGTTTCAAATTTCTTTCTCATATACAAAATTGACCAGCTTTTGTTTGTTCTTCATTAGGCTTAGGTCAACTTTAATAATAAAAAAAACTTGTATGTGCCCAAAAATAAAGCAGTAGAAGAACAACCGTGTGTCTGTTTGAGCATTGAATTCAATTTGTTTCGCATTACGGAGAAAGGAACAAGAAACTAATTTCCTCCGAACAGGCCTGAGCAGCAACGCATAATTACTGTGAATTTAAATGAGGATTCAAACAACAGGCCCCTGGCAACACTGAGCAACCCTGGACAAGGGGAAATTACAGATGGGGAATCATCTGCGCAGGGCGATACAAACTGTAACAACTACTATGAGTTTACAATGCCAAAAAAAAAAAAAAGACCCTCTGCTTCACATACTTCTGTATGGTTACATATACGTTGCTGCACTAATGAGTCTCTTCATCCCCACTCCGCTCTGTCCCCCCTCACAACTGCTCCTCTTCTATTTATATGCAATCTGACATGTACAAAGCAGGAGAAGTCTACAGCACCCAGAGACAGCCTTGTGCATTTCTGTAAATGGTTCCGGTCTTTAATTTAGAAGGAAAACCATCAAATTCACAAAGCAAGGATCATATTTCTGAGCCAATCCTAAATACTGTACAGAATCCTAAAATCTAGGGGAAAAATATTTAAAAGCAAACAAACAAAAACATGCAAAGTAAGAGGTTATCATTGGCCAACCGCACATATATCGTGAAATTTAGAAGATACAACCTCTGCTTTTCAGTGGTTATAGCAAAAGTATTTTTACATAATGATACTTTGACTCAATGGACTCAAAAGAAACACTTTCCCTAAGGCGATAAATGAACACATCCGAGTGGCAAGGCCCTCAGTGCAGGTATGCTTTTGTGATCTGGAAGGGCTTACGATTTTGTCCGTGATTCAACTCAAATCGATGCGGAGCTATTTTTAAATGCAGGGGCGCTGCTTTGTGTGGGAGCGGAGGAACAGGGAAGAGAAGGCTCATGACATCTCACACTGAAGCAACAGCAGTAACTAGTAACAAAAAGGCACTTAATGCTGTCTATTTACAAATCACCAAATATTACAAGGCTCAACTCCCCAAACAGGATTCTATGTGATTCACTTTGATTCTTTCTTGAGCCACAGTTGCACTTGTCAAAATTGATCTGGCTTTTCAATTTAGTTTGCTTCAGTTCAGGGGAATGTCTTTATAAACTTCTTGGATGCTTTGAGAGACACGTTTATTTTCCAAGAATCCCTGCTGGAAACAAATTGGTCAAAGGAGACTCCAAAACTACAACACAAAGTCAAAGCAAAATCAGCCGTCTGATCCTTGGACCAAAAAAATAAATAAAACTCTTGAGTGTAACTTGGCACAACTGTAAAGGGCTCAAACAAATGATATGATGTAACATATTTGCATAGCTACATTGAAGAGAAACCGTTGGTGGGAAATTTTACAACGTTCAAGTAACTTACACGACTCAATCTTGAAATAATCCTATTAAAAAAAACGACATTGGAACATAAAATCATCTGTGGGCTGAGCCTCTGACAGTTTTGCGTGAATTTCACAAGTTCACTTTTTCTGTTTACAATTGCAAGGGCCCAAGTTGGTGTTGCTGTCAGTCAATCCCTCAAGGAGTATAATTAAACCTACCCACCATCTCTAAATTACAGGGGCAATTTTATGCTGACAACCACAGAAACCTTGAATATGACTCACCTACTGAACACAAGAAAGAAAATGGTTTATATCGTTTATTTTGTTTACACTAAGAATAGACACATCCCAATACACTCAGTCTAAAATGTAATTACTAAAATCTCTTCCCATCCAAGTTGTAAAATTGTTGCTGTCCAAACAAATGCTTAAGTTAGGAAAGCGGAGCAGGTGGGACTTGAATCAACAGTATGGTACCTTGTAAACATGCCATCGGCGTCAACAGCATGCGGCTCCCTTATCACCGAACTATGCTTCGAGACTGTTCTTCAGACGGGGGTAAAAGTACCCCCCCCCCTACTCCATATGAAATCAAATGTAAGCAACGCGCAGTGAAATGTACACTATAGACGCCATTTTAAAGAGATCTGGAGCAGGCGGTGGGAAGGAGTCGCCAAAAATGTCCCAAGAATTACGCACTTAAATTAGCGTGAAATGACCCACCTTTTCGCACAGCACCTTGACTTGCCCCTCCGTCAGCTGCTTGCACTCGTTCAGCTGTTCGATCCACTGGTCTAATTCTTTCGTGAACGCCTTTTCGTCCATGTTTTCTGTCTTGATTTTGTTTTCGGAGTGCGCTCCGGTTTGGAGGTAACGTCAGGTGGTTGTTAGCCAAACAAGCTAACTTTGGGCTAGTAGCTGCTCGCCCTGGAAATTAAAACCAAAGTGATAACACCGGCTTCTGATCGCCGTCTGAGGGGGGCGGGGGAGGCACGCCAGTCACCAGTGTGTGTGCTGTATGGCTGCTGCCTGATCTGTGTGTGTGATTTGGCTAAAGTGAGTGAGAGAGACGCGCAAGTGGTGTCCGCCCAAAAGACAAGCGTGTGAGGCTAAACTTAGGCGCTTCCGGGTAGGATTTTCAAAATAAAAGTTGTTGATTTTTGGTTAAAACGTTATATTACACCAAAGTTAAAACAAAGCTAGTTTTGTTTATTTAAAGGGCATATGACCCATCAGACACCATTTTTGCCAAAACATTAACACAAGTATATTTAAGATTTTGCCAAATATTGTACCCAGCTTTCTTTAGTTTAGTTAGGCCATTTTTGCGGTGTTTATAGTTTCACTTCCTTATTGGACATTGACAGGAAGTGACATAGATGAAGGCAAACAGTTTCAAACCGTTGCCGTGCCCACTATGTTAAGTCAATGTGAAATGAGTCAAACTGCTATGGAACTTTACCTTTATCTATGTCACTTACTGTCAGCAGCTTAAAAGTTCAAATAAAAAAAGTAACGTTTCTTCAGTAAAATTGCTGTGTCACTGAAATAAAATGATATTTATGCAACTGATTAACTTGCAACTGATGTTACAGTAAGTCATATTTTCAAAAGCAGTAAAACCTGTCATGTGCACTTTAATTCCTATGCTAATTTTATTCATGGCTCCAAACATCAGGACTTTCAAGATTCATATTTTCTAATATTCACCTATTTGGCTATTTATTTTCTATCCACAGCATTTTTATCTCATGGCAGGGCTCAGATGGTCAGCCAGTTGTCTTAGAGTAGCATGGTTGGTACTATCCACTATGTCGGTATGAAAGTGGATAGGTGGTCAGAGAGCACTGAGCATTTCAATTTCTCTTAGTCTTTTCATTTTGTGCAAATGGCCCATAAATAGGCCCCAAACAAGCCGTCACCCTATACTCTTTTAAACTAATTTCACGGGCAAGTCAATTTCCTCTCACATTCTGGTGAAATATCTTCACAGCAGCAGCTTCATAGACACAAATATCCGGTGTGGAAACAGATGACGCTGCTCTGCGATTGGTCTTTCTCTAAGCGTTCTGTCTCTCAATGGGAGGAGGCGTCAGTGAGAGGACCTGCAGGAAGCACGTTGCCAGTTTTATGGCTTGAAAATGATGTCACTTTTCCACATTTGGAAATGTGGAAAAGAGATCTGAACAACTGTAGATTCTCACAAGTTTTTATTGTTCACACCGGCAGAGTGACGTTTCGGGGTCTTAGCCCTTCATCAGACTCTGTCTGATACATGAAATATGCACTAAAGAGTTTAAAATTGAGTTGGTGTTTGTGTAGGAGAAACCACCGTGGTAACTATGGTAACTGTCAAAATGCAGTTGTTGTTGTTGTTTTTTTGGTGTATGGCTAATATCATTTGGACAATCCACATGAAATTTTCTATGGAGATTATTTTTAAAATCTGTTTCACTCCCATATACTAGATCTGTATTTGGCCCCTGACTTCCACCTGAGGATATGACATCATCAAATTCTAGAACGTGAATGCAACCTATCAGACAACTAACATTCATCAGCCTTAGACACTTAACCATTCACTGCATTTCACTTTGCATCAGTACATTTCATATTTCCTGCTATTTACAGAACATGAAATCACAGATAATTCAGTTAAGAGTGCTGCCCCCTAAAGGCCATAAGTGTACACATCTACAGTAAATTCCCAGTGCTTAACATTTTACAGGAAAAAGAAGAGTATCCCTCGTGCTATCCGTACAACAACCAATTCAATTCAGTTGGGAAATTATAAAAATCTTTAATTCCTTGACATGCAAAATCCAATTGCACAAATGCTGTTTTGCACTTTGGAATACTATGCTGTCCTCAAGCAGCTCTGTTTGCCACTTGACAAAGTTCAGGTGCAGTGTCGTGCGTGATTCTGTACACCCACGTTTTATGCGTAAAATCCGTGGAAGAAGACACAGACGCAGAGAAGGAGCAGGGCGTTGGCGTTGACCACGTTCCTCCACATTGGGACCTCGGTGGTGTCGGTCAGCTTCCTCTTCATCTCCTGCTCCTCCTCGGGACTCAGCTGCACTCTCTCCTTCTGCTCCAGGCCACAGAAACACATGACGGCCCTCTTGCACAGGCCAGGCTTTTCCTCTTCTGCAAAAAAAAAAGAAGTGTAAGAAATAAGGATTTGATCATACATACATACATACATACATACATATACACACACATATATATAAATAATTAGGACTAAATAAATAGATGAGCTTTGACCTCACCAAAATGTTTGATGGCTAATGCTGACAGCTATCTGAAAAATATATTGAGCAGGCTAATGGACTCTGAAAAGTTTCCCGAACTAGCCTACTTGCTAACAGTTCGCACACAGCTTTTTATTTCTATGGTCGTTAACCCTCAGAAGTTAGCGTCATGTGAGCATAGAACATTCTGTGAACATAGCCTATTTCTTCTAAGCAAACTTTTTGCAAAGCTGACAAAAAATTTACAGAAAATTAAAATAAATCATGTAATTGAATGTGTTTCCAATAATATAAATAAATAAAGTAAATATAAATAAAAGTGTCTTACCGTCCATTTTCTTGTCATCTTCATTGTCTACCCAGTCATCCTCCTCAAGGTCAACCCTCGCCTCCGTGTTGTTCCTCAGACTCCAGCACAGGCGATACAACTGGACATTGGGAGACGGTTGTTATGTGGTTCGTGGCAGCGTCTACAAATGAAGTTCATACACATACATGCTTGTCGTTGATGGGTTCGGTCACGAGGGAGACTCCCAGAATGACGATACAAGACACTGTGAACAAAATCATGCTGAAGTACAGATAGTGCACACCACAGATGATGGTGGGGCAGTCACTGGGGCTTACACAGCTGCCCGTCCCGTAGACGAACTCTGCAATCATTCGGGACAGACCGACGGCGAGGCCTGTCATCAGACCATAAAAGGCTCCCTGAGAAAGAATTACAAAAGAAGATATTAAACTACACATATTGAAGACAGAAAACAAATATGATCAAAAACCCACAAATTAGCTAATCAAGCTCAATATCTTGGGCATATCATTTATCAGATGACGAGGACATGTATCATCAGTGTCGTCTGTTGTATGCACAAGCTAATGTAACTGTCTCCAAGGTTTGCTTCAGGATTTGTTGCCTTCACAGTGGCATACAGAGGTGGTCAATGAGTAATTTTAGTACTGTACTTAATTAGTGTTTTTGAGGATCTGTACTGTACTCGAGTAGTATTTGTGTTAAGATGTTCTACTTTTACTCCAGTACATAAATATAATATAATACTTTCTACTCCACAACATTTCTATAAAGCCTCCAAAGTAAAACGTAAATTAGTCCATGTGTTTGGTTCATTTTTAAAAGCCTTGAAGGCACACTCCAGAAAAGTAGGTGACGCTGTGCAGATGTACCGTCAATGCCACTGACTCACAGCAAGAACAAAGTTTTGTCTGTGTCGTGTTGCCGTACAAATAGTGAATTCGGGCGCAATTAACACCAACACCTGAACACTATTTCAACTTGTACAATGACAAATGAAAACATTTGAACTGATTTAGAACATTTTTGCAACGCAGAATCTGAAAATGACATCCATTTTTCTATAACAGGTCAGGGTTTTGTGAGTGGATTTTTTATTTTATTTTTTATTTGTATATTGGGTATTGCTAAAGATTTTAACATGCAATATTTTCTTTTATTATATTTCATACAGTAAATGTCCCAAAAAAATTCACATTACGCCATCATTGTTCATAATACAGGGCTTGAACTTTCGCTTCTTGGTACTTCTGGAATGATCAGCAGCAGGAACGTCTCTCTTCAGAGTCCAGAAGTAAGCAGTAGCCATCATGACTGCATCCCAGCGTCCCAGTATGCACCAGGATGGAAGACATTACAGTATAGAGACAATACCCATCGGCAAAATTTGGCAGAGGGCTAAAAATTTTACCTAATTGAGCAAAACCAATGTGATCAAAATTGTCCTAAATCAACTCAAAAACTTCAACACCAACTTTGTTGTTAACCAGTGTCATGGATTTGAAAATCTACCAACATCACTGATTTGACTCAAAAAAAGGGTGAATCAAAACAACTGGACTTACTTTAAAGAGAACTGGATGACTCAGAAACTGCATTGCTTTATCATTGATTTGGTTTCCGACTGTGATATAATTATCCATACTTTTATTCTAATCTGTCAATTTGCATGTTAAAAATTTGGTTTCATTGATTGTTTACCGATAGAAAACACAAACCGTAACACAAAATATCAAGAGATGTACTGTCACAGTCAGTTACTCACCGCCTCGTTGACACGCTTGCAGAAGATGGCCAGTATGAAGACGGCCGCCACCGGAGGAGTCAGGAAGCTGGTGATCGACTGGATGTAGTTAAAGAGCTGCCCGCTCTGAGCATTCTGCACCACTGGGATCCAGGCGATGCTCACGCCGATCAGGGCCAAGATGAAAACTCTGCAGCAGAGCGGTTACAGCACAGGTGGAGCAATCGGTTAAAAGGTCACACAAAAAGAGTTACCTTCCGGCGATCATGAGCTCCCTCTCAGAGGCAGCGTGGCGGATCTTGGTATAAATGTCCATAGTAAAGAGAGTACTGGCGCTGTTGAAGATGGAGGTGAGAGAGCTGATGAGAGAGGCCAGCATCACAGACAGCATCAGGCCGCGAAGACCTGAAACATATACAATCAATCAGTCAAAGTTTTATTTCTAAAGCGCTTTACAACAACCAAAGTTGACCAAAGTGCTGTACACATTAAAAATACAATTTAAAAAAGCATATAAAACAGCCCATTATCATGTTCACAAAAAAGTGGCATAGAACTATGTGTCAAATGTCTTTCTAAACAGGTCAGTCTTTAGTTTTGCTTTGAACAGGGGCAGGTCGTAACTCAAGCGGCAACGAGTTCCAGCAAATGCCACAGCAAAAGCACGATCACCCCCCGTTCTGTAACGTGACCTGGGCACCTTGAGCAAGCGGTGTTGGGCAGAACATAGGGCTCTGCTGGGCTGGTGAGGGGCCAGAGACTCACATAAATACGCAGGTGCAAGGCTGTGGATGGAACTGAAAACGAAAAGCTAAAGTTTGTACTGGATTCTGAAAAGGACTGGGAGCAAATGCAGGTAGTGTGATATGGTCATGTTTGCGAGAGTTGGTGAGGAGCCGGGCAGCAGCATTTTGCACAAGCTGTAATCTGTGTATGGAGGTCTGATTGAGTCCAATATACAGTGCATTGCAGTAATCCAATCATGAGCTGATGAATGCGTGAATTGTTTTTTCCAGGTCGGAGTGGCTGAGGAAAGGCTTCACTTTTGCAAGGAGGCGAAGCTAGAAAAAGCTCGCCTTAAAGTGAAAATAAAACCGGACCTAAAATGGAACCCTGTGGCACACCAGAGGACAGAGAGGCTCTGGAGGAGGAAAAGTGATAACCACGGAAAAAGATCTGTCCGTTAGGTAGGACTAGAACCACTGCATATGGTCATACAACAAATCACAAAGAAAATACAAAGACATATCGATTTATTTAAAGTGCTTATGCAACCCACCATTAGGCATCAGTTCCACCACCAGTTTAGGATAGGCAATGTTGGAGCAGCCCACGCTGGCACCGCAGTAGTTTTCACATTCTGTCGGATCTACACATGCTACCTCGTCTGAAAGAACACATAGATCAGTTCAGATGTTTGTATAAACCCACAGGTCTACAAGAAACAGACAGCTTGTACCTGGATATAGGATCCGGCTGATCATGCCAGGGAACACCATGATAAACATGGGCAGCAGCTTCAAGTAACCGCACAAGATACAGCCTGCTTTGACGTGGGACAGGTTCTTGGCCGCGAGGCAGCGCTGCACAATCACCTGCGTTGATATAGTATCATCATTAGTTTGGTCATTTGATATAGATTTTTCTGTTAGATTGGATTAAACTAGATTATTTATTCTTGTCCTCTTGCAGAGGAATTTGTTGTGGACAAACTATGGCAAGTACAAATAATACACAGAAACAACGAATATAACTATTGCATCAAACAACACAGTCCACACCCACATCTGTCGGGTGTGGACTCGCAGAATTCATGTCAACCTCAGACATCACATGACCAAAAAAGCAAACAAAAGTACACTTCAGTTCCTCATGCTCGGTCTGAGGCACCAAATAAAATGACGCCGCATCCTCTAAAAACTGGCAGGAGTTGAGTTTCAGACCATCTTCAACTCAAAATGGTCCAACTAACTCATCTTAAATAATACATGCCCAAACTAGTGCTTTATGCCCATTACTGATCTGACCATGACCACCATCAGACCACCCTGATCTCATTGCTCCTAAAAATCTTTGAAAACTGTCTTTAGATCATTACTGACCTAACAACTATTGAACAAGACACATAAGCTGAAAAGTCTCAGCTTATGTGTCTTGTTCAATAGTAGTCAGGTTTCCACATTTCTCACATTGGGGATGTCTCTTAGCCCTGAACACTTCTGGACACTTCAGGTCGGTTACAGCTGCTGAAAATGGCAGCACTGGTAGATAATGGATTCCTGGTGGCTCCACGCTTGATTTGTCCGCGACACTTATTTTGTGTTTTCCACTGTAACTTTCTTCTTGCGTCCATGTTGGCTATTAGAATGAAACGTATGATGGTCCTGTGTCCCCTCCCAAATTTTTGAGGGTGATCCAGCTTTCAACAGCTTTTGACTTTTCAGTGTCTGACAGATGTCTTTTCTTATAACATTCTGAGTGAGACAAAGAAAAATGCAAAATAATTCTGGACCTGATTCAGAGTGTGTGAACTTCAATCCAACACTTTAATCCAACAGCCTTTCAGTTTTATACAGTTTGGAGTTTGAAAATGTGAAGAAAAATAACAACAGGATCATTTCAATGATGTCGGGGGTGGGCGCTTATAGCTTTTGCTTCAGCCCACTCCTTTTGAGCAGAATTTTTAACTGCTCAAATAAACTAATAAACTAAACTAAACTAAATCATAAAAACTCACTTGGGTAATAATTATACACGCACTGTAGACAAAAAAAAGTGAAGACTCTTGTGCGATTGAGCAGCGGAGCATTTAGACGCATGCGCCGCACACTGACCTGATCTGTGCAGAAGTACCAGGTGGCCTGAATGGTGAGCCCGAACACCAGACCGGGCCAGGGCAGGTCACCTGTGATTGGATCTCTGAAAATATGGAAGGAATCTGCACGCGGCTCGTAACAGTTTGCGCTGATGTTAGTGGTGACCGAAGGTACCGCTGTCATGTAGCGCTCCTGGAACTGCTCATAGCCTCCTACCTTGTTAAACGCTACACACAGGAGAAATGGGGGATTTGAAAATGTACATTATGAATCCGAAAGAGCATTATGATTCTTCAGAAGATGCTGAAAATATCCTTATTTACCAAATCCCATGAGGATGAATGATCCAATAATCATGATGACAGTCTGAAGGGTGTCTGTGTAGATCACAGCCGCTAAACCCCCTAACACAACGAGATGTAGAGACTTGATATAATCAATCAACACAATACTTTTACCATATATAAAAAATACAATTCATAGGGTGTCATATGAGAGTCATAAGTACATAGTTGAATGTGCTAGGGTCAAGGGAACAAAGGAAACAATCTGATATGCAAAATGATCAAAGTTACAATGAATGTTAGAATCTGAGTTTGAGCAGTTGTGCAAAGGTCAGATGTGTTCACTGAGTCTCCAGACGTTAAGGTAATAGCTGGAGAACATGCTCTAAGCAATTTACATACCACGTGTTGGTATGCTGCACAGCATAAAAATAGCGGATGGTATTTTGCCTAAAACGTGGGCAGCTATAAGTGCCTGTGCTTCACAGCTGGAAGGCCTCGGGTTCGATCCCCAGGCCGGACAGTGCTTTTCTGTGTGGAGTTTCCATCTCTCTCCCTTTGTCTGGGTAGAGGTAGCAAACATACAATAGGCCAGGTTTAATGGGAGTGTGTGTTGGGAGAGTGAGAATGTGGCTACTATCTTGTTAAGCTACATGAATGATGGATGGATGGATGGATGGATGGATGGATGGATGGATGGATTGATGGATGGATTGATGGATGGATGGATGGATGGATGGATGGATGGATGGATGGATGGACCTTGTAGGGACCCAGCGACTGTATGCGTGGTCAGCATGGCGCCTTTACTCTCCATCATGGTGGTCTTTACAACGCTCCAGGATCAACTGTTGTGAAGTTTTCTGGTGAGAGGCTCCGTCAGCAGTGAAATCCCTCCAAACAATTGATCCTGGAGTGTCTTAGAGACCACTTGGATAGTAAAGGCATCATGCTGACCACTCATACAGCTGCTGGGTCACTACAAGGTCAAATACGCACACATATCAACTTTTTCTTTCCACATAAAAAGTTGCATAATGCACCTTTAACCAATTGTTATCAGTAAAATGTTTATAAAACATTTACAAAAACTCTTCAAATCCTGCCTTTAATACGCATGATACAGTATATAGAGTGATTTTGTAAAGTGTAGTAATTGCTTCATAAAATCACTGTAAGAAATTGAGTCATGTTTGAGTGTGCAGTTTTATGTTGTAGCTCTTGTAACTGTAAAACTCCACACACGTCCAGCTCTAGCTTATCACCGTCACAGGGCTTAAACCACAATAACACGGACAGTAAACAAGTCACATCTCTACGATTCGTAAAACAGATAACAGACCTCTGCATGAGTTCAATGGTAAAGAAAGCAAACCAAAGCCTTTTTTATTTTTTTTACCTGTGACAGTGTACAGTGCGGTTATCGCTAGCAGTGCAATAACAGCCAGGTAGATGTTCAAGCCCAGGGCCAGGTTGATAAAGATGGCGCCGGAGAACATGTCTGCCTTGGAAGAGAGATGGAGAAATGCACAGTACATTTGACAGTACATTAGTTTGAATCACCACGCCGACAGCTGGACTCACTGAGATCTTGGTGAACACGTACAGGAACAGCGATAGCACGGACAGAAAGATGCGGATCCGCTGGCCGCCGAATCTTTTCTTCAGGTACTCGGGCATTGTCACGACCTAAAGCCACATCAACACTGCAGTGAAATGGCACGAGGAGAAGAAAAGCATGTTGCAGTTAAGTTTTACCTCAGCCTTAATGTAGATGGGTACAAACAGCCACCCGAGGAAGATGACCACGACAAGAGCCTGCAATAAAACAGACAAAGAGGCTCCATGTTGGTATCATAGAAATATTATTATTATATTGTTGGTATACAGTGTGTAGATCCACAGAACTAAAGATACAGTCGGCATCGCATCATACAAGGGGGCGTGGCCTCGCTGAGGGAAAGAAGTGTGTTTTGGGAAACACCATTTTTCACTCTTTTTGCCATTTTCTGTCGGAATATTAACTTATTATCACACAAAAATAAAGTCAAGTCTAAATTTGGTCCATATGGATGTTTTGTCACAGATCTTTCAGCAGAAGAGAAAAATCGGCAGTCATAGCTAGCGTTAGCAGGGACTGCAGATGGAAACTAGCTATTTAGCTATAATCTGGTGCAGAACATATATGTCGTTGAGCTTAATGTCTCTGTGCACTGTCCCTTCAATAAAGACTAAACTAACTAAACTAACTAACTAGCATATAGCATGATGCTAACATGAAGCTTTATGTTAGCATAATGCTACATGCTAACTCCGTTATTTATGTATTTATGGGCTGTTGAACAACTTTGCTTCTCTCCATGACTTTATATCTTTATTTAGTAAAAAACTATATTCATAATTCAGTGAAAAGTAGTTTTGGAGAAATTATAGAAAGTTTACATTGTTCTCCTCTTTGTTTCTCCCCCTCAGCTGCTTCAAACATGACCATATATGGGCGATTCCAGAGATGCCGTCTGTATGGTGTGACCCAAAGATCTTTAATAATGGTGCGTTCCAAGCAACTAACTGGTATCTTTCCCACTTGAAAATTACGACTTACGACCTCAGAGTGTTGAAGGTGAATAAAGTCGTATGTAAACAAAACGGCTAATGCTACAACTGTTAGCTCATACGATGCTAACATTTTATGAACGTTTCTCCAAACCAGATATAAAAACATGACATGACATAACGTTATGTTGAAAGCTGTAACCAAAAGTAACGTTCACGTCACTGATGCAGTGGTTTTGTTACAGTTTTAACATTAGCTGCGTGCCTCCACTGGGGGCCGCCATTACTGTCTTCATCTCGTATACGAACTCGTAGCAGTCTTGAGGTTTCCGAGTTTACAAGTTGTAACTACGAGTTTGAGTGGCGTTCAGAGGCATTTTTCCAAGTGGGAGGTTGGAAATTTACCAGTTACCAGTTGCCTGGAACGCACCATAAAACTCTAGATAGCAAGTGACGTGTGTTGATGAGGCAAACGTGGCAGCCAACTTGTGATTGGCCGGTGAGGCTAATGCTAATAGCTAGTCATAAATGGTTTTCGTTGATAAAATGTCAGAATTTGAGATTCTTTAATTGTTTTTCATATGTTGTATCGGTGTAAGTCTAAGTACTATGTCAGGTAAAGACATAGTTACTCTGAAATAACGGTTTTGTACAAGAGGAAAATGTAGCCAATTATAATGACAAATGTCTGTGCTACTGTGGTGTTTCCTATTGGTTTACATTGCACTACGTTCGAAAGGCCAATCACAATATGGCTGCCAGAATGTATTGGTCAATCATGTCCTATCTTGAGTTTTCGTTCCCAACCATTTTCTCTTGAAGCATCCTTTTTGCATGTTAGAGTCAGTCTGAGCGCCCCCAGCCCAAAAAATCGGCGCATCAAAACACGAAATTCATTGCCAGTAAGTTTCAAACTTTAAAAATCCAGAGAACAAATATCAGCGTGATAAAAATACGGTACTCCCTCAGAGTTGTCACAGAAGGAATCTCTATCTTTAGAAGCAACATATTCTTTGGAGCTGGGCTTTTAAGTCGTTTTAGGGAGATGTAAAGTCTGCATAGGATTCCATATTACAGCATTCATTCTGGAGTCACCCTTAGCCACTAAGGGGTGGCATCAATGTCAGCACCTGCCACTGCAACCAAAAAGTGCTATCTTCACCCATTGCTCCGACCAGACAGGGCTCTGTAGATACCCCAGTAATCCCAGGCGCCCCCGAGGTTGGGAACCACTGACCTATAAAACACACTCTTATCTGCTCTATATGGACATGGTTAAACTGGTTACACATTGTGATAGCACAGGAGATTACTTACATTCCAGTCAAATCCAACAATAGCTATACCTGCTGCTGCACCTGTGCCTGCGACTCCCACCAGGTGACCACTGCCGATGTCGCTGGCAAAGAGGGATGCTCCGATCTGTCAAGGGCAAGAACATCATCATAACAGTGGATTTGTCATGATAACATTAAAAAGTTGTAAGGAGATACCCACAGGCCACCACACCATGCTCCTCCCAGCCAGGAAGAAACCGCCCACTGTGGACCGGTTGGTTCGAACCATAGCCTACAACAGAATAACCAAACACAGGTATGTACGACTACAACCTCTATAGTTTACAAAAACTTTGAATTGTTGTGACGTATTTCTGAAAGTTAATTTAACCTCTTAGCCCCCACCTGAACCGAACACATTTTCTCCAGTTTTGCTTTACTCAAATGCTTTCTTGGAAAAAGAAAGATTTGAGTAAAGCAAACAAAAGTGAGATGAAAAAGCAATGAAAATAGACTGTAGAGTTATATTTTTATGTGAAGTTATGCCTTTTTAGCTATTTAGAAATGTTAACCCTAAGTTTGTCCGAGGTGTTCTCTTTACAGGACTCTTTTGTTACAATGGAAAGTTACAGGCCCCGGGGGGGTTGTGAGAGATAAGAAATCCTCCCCCAGGAAAAGGAAAACGTGGGGAAGAGAATGAACTCACAAAATGGCCGCGAGGGGCGGAGCCAAACGTCACATGACGGATCGGAAGCCAATGGAACAACGACACGTAGCATAGGCTCAAATGATATGGTGTAAATGCTGTGAAAATGTGACGTAAGCTCTGACTCCTCCCAGAGAGAGAAAGTTTTTCCTTTGGGGACGGGAAAACTAGCAGTGTGTATTAGGGACTCTTTGGGAAGGAGTGGAGCGCTCTGCTTAGGTGATTTGTATTAGGGAATAAAGTTGTCGTGACTTTAATCTTCCGAATCCTGGTCATCTATCCTGGTATGTCATTATTAGCGGTTAGGGTAGTGTTGACGGCAAAAGCTAACCTTCTTCGCCAGTTTTGAACACGTGGTTGTCCGGAGTCAGGTAATTAGCATCAGGACAAAGAGACGCATTGGAACTAATATTGATTTGCTCTGTAAAGGTAATCGAGGACAACTTAAGAGAAATAACGATTTCTTCAAGACAAAAACGAAAACAGAAAAGTGATGAAACCGCAATAAAGAGTTATGAGAAAGTGAGAATAAAGTGACGAAAATGCAACAAAAACGCCACATAAAGAGCAGCAAAAAGCAACAAAAGTATAAGAGAAAATTGACAAAAACGTGATGAAAAAGTGACAGGAAAGTGATGAAAAAGTGACGAAAATGTGATGAAATTAAAAGTGACAACAACGCGGCAACATTGCAAGGAAAAAGATCAGTTTGGATGAGTTTTGTAGGTCTTATCTTTCAAATGAGGCTTTACACTGGCCTGTAGGCTGTAACCTTTTTTGATTTGGGTAAAGCTGAACTGGAGAAAAAGCACTTGGTTAAGGCGGGGGTTAAGAGGTAGAATATAATCAACTTTATTGTCCCAAGGGGAATTTGTCTTGGACTCTTTCACCACATAACATTAAGGCAACAGCTCACAACCAATAACCATATACAGTTCTAAAAATAATATTACTAATAAAATTACTAATACTAATACTTTCCAGTGAAGAAAACCTTTCATGGAAATCACAATTTCTCACTCTTTTTAGCCGTTTTCTGGCAGACTGTAAAGGCGGACTGTAAACATATTTATTATCCCACACCAATAAGGTCAAGCCAAATCCATATGGATGTTTTTCACAGCAGATTGTCCAGTAGATGTAATAACGGCACTTGCTGCTAATGTTAGCGTGTAGCACGAAACTAACTTTAGCTTCCTGGTTAGCATTGTCCATTTATGGGCTGTTGATCCACTTTTCGCCTCTCCATGTCTTTGTATCTTTAATTAAGTTGAAACTTATATTCATAATTCAGCATTTGCAGGTAATGGTGGAGAAAATCAGATAAAGTTCAGTTTTTACCCTTCTTTGTTTTCCGCTCTGCCTGCTTCGAACATGACCTTACAGTGTATGGGCAATTCCAAAGATGCCGTCTGTGTCCATGCTCCAGGACCAATCGTTTCTTAGGATTTCTCAAAGGTTTTCACTGATGGGTCTGTTTCCCTGGTTATGTGTACATTCCATCAAGGTAACCTACCAGAAACCCTCAAAAAAGTGAAACTAAATTTGTGGATGGGACTGGGAAATGAAAGCAAAAGCACCAAGCTATTCACCCATACAGCCACTGCGTCACCAAAAGGTCAAATATGCACTAATACTATCAACCTTTTTCAGCATAAAAAGTTGGAAAAAGCACCTTTAATTCTAGCCTTCTTAGTCTGCTACACAGGGTTTCCACGTGCATGACAGCCAGGTCCTTGATGACCACAAAGTCATGGTTTATCACCTGTCTTGGGTCCACTATCACTTGTTGGGTTTTGTTCACATTCATAACAAGGTGGTTTGTGTCACGCCAGTCAATAAAACCCTTTATCTCATCATAATAGAGAGTTTTATTGACTGGGGTGACACTGGTGTGAATTATGAAAGGGGTGGCTCTTAGCTTAAGTAACAGCTATTGCACAATCTTATTTCCAGGCAATGTGCGTCCATCAGATCTGAGTGAATCAATTGAAACCGCAACCCATTATTTTTGTGTATGTTTGTGTGCAGACCGTGTTTTCTTTTGCTATATGAAAGTACAACTCACACACCCGAATGTCAACCACAAGTTAACAATTCACAGTGACCCACTGAATGGTCAACTGACTTACCCAGACTCCGACGGCCAGCGTCACCACAAAGTAGATTGCAATGACAGATATGTCCGCCGGGTTGTTGAGCACCGCAGTGGACGTGCCATTCCTGGCAGCGGCCTTGACGTGGAAGAATCCTGGGTAATCCCGAGACATCCTCGCGAGCGACCGAGGGAGAAACACTGCAGGTATGTCCCAGTGCAGGCACCTGTGACCAGGGACGCTCAGGTGGAGGTGTGTCTTTCATATGACTGGGGGGATGGCTCAGAGGCAGACTACAACTACAACAGGAGATTCATGACATGGCATCCACATTATTACAGGCAAAAATTATAAATCTGTTCATAATCAAACGTGTAAAGTAAAATGTAAAGTTCATTCCATGTAAAGTTGTACAGGACAGGTGCTGTCTGGAATGGGGTTCTTTGTAGGTTCTGAAAGTATTTAGTGGTCTGTTGGGTTAAACTGTCAACAAACAGACAGATAACAGACTTGTATGGGATCTATAATATACAGCCCATCAACATTGAGGAATCGGAGGTGGAAGTACCTGAGGCAGAGGGTGTAGTTTCGTAGAAGGGTGACGTCATTTAGGGTCTGCTCTAAGCTATTGTACATGTTTTACCAGTCCATTGTGTCCAGTGTCTTTTTTTTCTGGCAGCATTAAGAAAAGGGACATTCGGAGACGGCGCCGGACTCTGTGGAGCAGATGTTCAGGGCAATACTGAGCATCTGAACTCAGTTGTCTCTCGCCAGAGAGGCTCCAGACGTCTCTCACACTGAGGTTCTCCACTGAGAGACTGATGAACTTGCTTGTCCCTTGCGCCCTCGGACCAGAACCAGAAAAAAAGTGTCCTTTACCTGGATGTAACTAACTGTTCTGATGTGGGGCTCCTGCAGTTGGCAGTGTATAATGCAGCCACTTCAGGGAGGAGCAGCAGGAGAGCAGAAATGTCCTGAACAAAGTCTCTTGGGCTTTAACTACTTAACACTTTGATGGACTATTTATTGCTACCTTTATATATATTATCTTGCTGATTCTGCTGTTACCTGTGTGGATGTGAACAACAGGCTGCCAGACAATTTCCTTTGGGATCAATAAAGTATCTATCCAAAGATCTTTTGCAGTGGTGCTTTCTGCATAAAATTAACCCCAGTCACAAGTATTTAAACTGGGATCAACTTCTCTGTTATCATGGTACTGTTGAAAAGCATTGCATTGTAAAAGGCGGTAGCCTAAAAGTACATTGTGATGGACAAGCAGTCGTTGTAGCCAGAGTTTATGGTGATACAGTAGTTAAAGTAACACTGGTAGACTGGAAAAGCACTGTTAATCTGCTGATGTGTAAGACACTTCATTCATGTCGCTTATATAATTGTTAGTGGCTCAGCCGCAGCAGCTCAGGACTAACACCTGAACACTACTTCGTTGTACAGTTGTACAATGGTAATAAAGCACTTACTTACTTACTTACTTACTTACTTACTTAGTGTGAGGGAATACACCTCATTTCTTCCTAGAAAAACTGTGTTAGCTCTGAGCCTGTTCAAACAAATATGTAGGTCTGCTAGCCAACGTCCTATATTAAAGTGTGACAAGGTATAACATGTCCTTGTCAATTATATCATTTCTGTTGTTTCTCCATTATTAACATATTATGAGATGATGTGTCATGGTCAATGGATGTGTATTCGACCCCCCAAACTTGACACTTGACACACTTTTAAACGCTAATTCTTAGGCAAAATCTCCAAAGGTCTGTACATTCATTAACGATTTTTAACAAGCCTTTGACCTCACCTAAATGTGGTCGATGGGTTGACCACAGCTGAAAACATCTGGATCGTTCCTAATTTGGGATGTTAGATGGCTAAATGCTAACGGCTAACGGACTCTGAAAGGTTTCCCGGACTAGCCTAACTTACAGTGCCTCTCGAAAGTACTAATACACCTTGAACTTTTGCACATTTTGTCATGTATACAACCATAAACATAAAGATTTTATTTTGAATTTTTTACTGAAAGTTCACACACAAGTAACAGACAACTGTGAAGTGAAAGCAAAATGATACATGATTCTGTTATTTTTCAAAAAATAGAAAACCAAAAAGTGGGGCGTGCATAAGTATTCATACAGCATGACTTAATACTTTGTGGAACCCCCTTTTGCTGCAATAACAGCAGCAAGTCTTTTGGGGTATGACTACAAGGTTTGCACATCTAGAGACTGACATTTTAGCCCATTCCTCTTTACAAAACAACTCAAGCTCTGTCAAATTAGAAGGAGAGTGTTTGTGAACAGCAGTTTTCAGGTCTTTCCACAGATTTTCAATAGGATTTAGGTCAGGACTTTGACTGGGCCATTCTAACACATTAATATGTTTTGTTTTTTAAACCATTCCATTGTAGATTTAGCTTTGTGTTTAGGGTCATTGTCCTGCTGGAAGGTGAATCTCCGCCCCAGCCTCAATTCTCTTGCTGACTCCAGCAGGTTTTCCTCCAAAGAATCATGTATCATTTTGCTTTCACGTCACAGTTGTCTGTTACTTGTGTGTGAACTTTCAGTAAAAAAATCAAAATAAAATCTTTATGTTTATGGTTGTAAACATGACAAAATGTGCAAAAGTTCAAGGTGTATTAATATTTTCGAGAGGCACTGTATGTGCATGTAAGTTAGGATTTTCCTACAGTGTCAAATCAAACAATAACAATGCAGACATGCCACTCATTTAGCTTCTGCTGCCTTGCTGTTGCTAAGCCGTGACATCACTCGCTATCCCTTGTTTTTGTCTGAAAGCAATGACAGATTTCAACTTCAGTCAACAACGCCAATGGTCCCAGGTCTCTTTCTTGCATAATAGTAACTGTGTTGTTTGTATTCTGATATCTCGACATTCATTTGTGATAGTATGAATGCGGATAAGCCTGCGGTCTAAATCCTGGATAACTAATGACATGTGGCTACGAGCAGTGGCTCCGTCCTGACAGCGCAGGCTAAGCTTTACATAACTGTGGATTAAACAGGAGTATTGCTTCATTCATCCCCATCACTGCAGGACAGCTATATGGAGACATTTGGGCTCGATGTGTCAGCTCTAGAGATAGAGGAGAGTCAGCTGTGGGTCACCTGTTGCTTGTTGTTCAGTGCTAGGGCTTACGCTGTGCTAAATGACTGTCATGAGTTCAGGCTGGACAATGGAGCAATAAAACACAATGTAACGAGTGGAAATTGAGGGGAGTCGTAGAGGGGAACTGTTGTAAGCCAAGTTTAATGTTGTTTTTGCCAACTTTACGACTTCAAATCAGATGGCCTCTGCACAGCTTACACCAGCAGTCATCTGTCATGTTCAAAACTGTGTCTCTGACTAGAGTCAAGATCACCTCTGACCCATTTAAACTTCTGTATTCTATACCGCATGTAAACACGCCACGATGGATTGTAGCCACGAGCTCGCATAATTGTTAGCACTTACAGATCTACATGTTTATAGAGCTCAACATCTATTAATTTTTTTTAATTTTTATTAAGACTTCAAAAGCATGACACCGGCTAATCAGCTATGTGCTTCTTACCGATCATAATCGTGAACCGATATAACGTTTCTAGGGCCGAAACAACTAATCGATTAATCGACGACTAAATGATTATTGAAATAGTTGACAACTATTTTAGTAATCGATTAAACGTTTTCTGGTTCACACAGACTCAAATAGTGCAAAAATGACATGAAAAACCTACTTTGTTTTTATAGTTAGGGTCTGTAGTGTTTTGTACATTGTAAATTTCATGAATATCTGTCTGTGTCTCATCCAATCAGAAAGCAGAATTAGCACCAAGAATCTCCTACAAACACTTACTTTAAGTTTACTCCGTCAACATGTCCTCAAGCGGCGCCACTTTAGCTTTATGTGATTAAAAAAATAAATAATAATAATTTTCCTACACCATTCACAGCCAAGTGACTAATCGATTAATCGTAAAAATAATCGATAGATTAATCGATTACAAAATAATCGTTAGTTGCAGCCCTAAACGTTTCAGTTTAATGTTTTAGACAAATATTCAATTTAACATTGTGTATTTTATGTCCATGAGTTAGCACATAGCTGATTAGCCACTGTTGTGCTTTTAAACTCTTGTTGTCTAGACCCCAGCACGTGACCGGAAGTCTGCGGGACTGTTGAGCTCTATAGAGGTAGGGTACAGGGGAAAGCTACAAAGCAAACCAAATCCACACAAAAAAAGCCCTATACTTTTCAAACTAAAGGTTCTACATAGAACAGGTCTGAGGTCATACATATATATATCACAAGATCGTTTTTTGTGAGTCACGTGACAAAAACACTACCCTATGTTTCTAATGCAAATAATGTCAAACTGAAGCTGAGTGTCTTTCTCATATTTTTACTGTCACAGAGACAGTACAAGAATTACCACAACCACAGGGTCCTGAACAAAATGGAGCAACATTTTAAAAAATAAAAAAGGTACAACAAACAAAGTACTTTGCCTATAGGGAAAAATAGCAACTGTGATTAGCTTACAGGTCTAACATAATGCAATAAAAATAGTCCTTTGGCGACCAAAAGATGCTGTGTAAATATTTGAAACTAGGGAAGTGCAGCAGCACATAAAGAACATTTGGTTTAATGATGTCATTTCAAAGTTTTAGAGATGGATATTGATCAGTTTCTGTCGACTTTAAGTCCATGGAAAGCAGTCAGTTATCCTTCAGTATGGCGCTGATTCCAAATAGAACCCTTTAGACAAAAATGGAACCTTTCGAGGCCTCGTACAACCTTTTATTTTAAGAGTGTAGGCTCAGAGATCGAACCCAGGATCTTCTTGAGTCAAGCGCGCAAACCGCTGTACCACCAAGCCGCCCAATTCATCCTTTGGGATCCCCAAGTTTCTAAAGAACAAGTCCAAAAAGCTGGTAGTTACAATGGAACAATAGCATTTGATTTAGTCACCGTATTGTCTAACTATTTTTACTTTTACTATTTACTATTTTCGCTTTAACAGTGTTTACTGATTTATATGTGCACTTGTTTGTTTTGTATTAAAGTGCTTTATAATAAAGTTGGAGTGGATTCTATTGGCCCACATTTGAGCAGAGATGGAGTGAGACGACTGATGGAAAATCTCCTCCATGCTCTGAAAAATCAATGGAGGCCTGAGCAACAAGAGAGAGCAGAGAGGAGCATGAGAAGAGCTCCTGGCTCGCCAGCAAAGGTTTCGCCTGCATCCCCAATAAAAGATTCAGCTGCATCATCTGCACCTACAGTAAAGGACTCAGCCACAGTTAAGGATCCAGCCACAGCAGCACCATCCGCATCTCTGGAAAACATTTCAACCATAGCAGCAGCGCCACCTGCATCTGCATCTCCGGGGAAAAGCTCAGCTTCAGCACCACCTGCATCTATAGTAAATGATTCAGCCGAAGGAGCACTTTCATCAACTCCACCACAGGCCTTGAGCCCGACTGCTACATCTACACCCTCCAGAGATTTTTCTGAATCATTCCCATCTCCAAAGTCACCTATGGGATTCCCCAACCATTTTGAACCCTTGATAAAACAAGAGATTCAAATGACTCCCCTCACTCCAGTCATGTCAAGACCAAGGCTTTCATCCCCAAAGAAGTACCATGCCCCTCTCCCACCTCCGCCTTTTTCACCAACCAAGGTCTCCCCAACTCGGCCCCCACCACCGGTGCCCACAGCTGTTATGTCCAGCAGCTTTACTGCTGCTGTCTAGGACATTAGGGGCCTCTCCGTTGCTACCATGCATAGCAAACTCAAAACCAACCATAGGTCCATAGAGGGAGTGTGTTCTTCTGAAACAATTAGTACTGTCAAACAACATAGATTAGATAAGAGAGGGACAGTCAGACCGTCCAATCAAAGAACTCTAATCCATATCCCTTGCAAAAAGATTCCATCCACTCAAACACAGATAAATCTCAAACATGCTGTACTCAATGTCAGATCGTTAAAAAACAAGTCCTTTTTAATAAATAGTTTTATTTCCTCCTATAATCTAGATTTTATGTTTTTAACTGAAACATGGCTTGACAAAAACACTGGTAACGCAGTTTTGATTGAGTGTAGTCCATCAAATTTCAATTTTGTGTCTGAAACACACCAAAGCCAAAGGGGCGGAGGTGTGTGTGAAATATTCAGGGACAATATAGTCATCCACAAATTGTCATTTGGGGTTTTTCTATCATTTGAGTATGTGTCTTTCAAAATGGAGATAAAAACAATCTTCCATACTTCATATGACTATTTACAAACCACCACAGAATTGTTTTATCGAAGATAAAGTTTCATTTATATGCACTGATTTTGATTGTTGTCAGGTGATTTTAATGTGCATGTGGATGTGACCAATGACAGGCATGCAAAAGAACTTAGTGCTGTTCTCGAAATGTTTGGTTTAACTCAGCACGTGAGTGAGGCGGCTCACAACAAAGGTCACACTCTAGATCTAGTTATTACAAAAGGTGTTAATATATCAAATGTGAATGTTGTTGATGTTGCTTTATCTGATCATTTTTGTGTCTTCTTTGACTTGTCTGTTACACCCAAACCAGTGGTTGGGCCTGGAGTTATTCAAAGAAGACACATAAATGATACAACAAGGACACAGTTTATGGAAATGATCAGATTTGAAAATCCTCCATGTTCTAATGCTGATAATCTGTTGGACTCTTATACATAGAGCGTCTTAAATGTTTTGGATACTATTGCTCCTGTTAAGGTTAAAATGGTTAACAATAGACAAAAGGCACCTTGGAGAAGTGAAGATTTGGCAGGGCACAGAAAAGGGAGTGCCGAAAAGCCGAACGGAAATGGCGCAAGTCAAAGCTCCAGGTTCATTTTGAGATATACAAAGAAGTGCTTTGTGAGTTCAACCAGATTTTGCGTGGAGAAAGGGAGAAGTACTTCTCTAAAATCATCGCAAACTGCAGAAACAATTCTCGTGTTCTGTTTTCCACAGTAAACAGATTAACTAACCCTCCAGTTTCACTGCCCTTAGAACTAATCTCTACATCTAAGTGCAATGAGTTTGCAATATTTTTTATGACAAAGTCCAAGGCATTAAAAATGCCATAATTTCCACAACACAAATGGCAAACCTGACACCAGATAAACACCTTGAGCTGACACATTTCACTCCTGTCGAAGAGGTTATCTCCAGTCTGAGTTCATGTACATGCTGCCTTGATGAATTACCCACTAGATTTCTGAAGTCTGTGCTGATCAGCTTGTTACCACAACTTGTTCAGTTAGTTAACATGTCATTTGAGACTGGAGCATTTCCAAAGGCCTTGAAAACCGCGGTCATTAAGCCTCTTCTAAAGAAGAGCAGCCTTGATCCCAAGGTACTGAACAACTACCGGCCCATATCAAACCTACCATTCTTAGGAAAAGTCCTAGAGAAAGTAATATATCAACAGCTCACTTACTTTCTCCTATCTAACAATGTGTTTGATACTTTCCAGTCAGGATTTAGGCCCCACCACAGCACTGAGACAGCTCTGATCAAGGTGACAAATGATATTCGTATGAACACCAATGCAGGTAAGGTCTCAGTTTTAGTTCTGCTGGACCTGAGCGCTGCCTTTGACACAGTGGACCACGGGATCTTACTTCACAGGTTAGAAAACTGGGTGGGAATCTCTGGTACTGCTCTAAACTGGTTCAAGTCCCATCTCGAGGATAGGACGTACTTTCTCGAAATTGGCAACTGTGTCTCAGACAAAATTTCCATGACCTGTGGAGTCCCCCAGGGGTCAATCTTGGGACCCCTCTTATTCAACTTGTACATGCTTCCATTGGGTCAGCTAATAAACAGCAACAATGTGTCGTACCACAACTACGCAGATGACACTCAGATCTACGTGTCACTGGCGGCAGGTGAACATGGGCCTGTAGATACACTCTGTCACTGCATCGAAAAGTTGTTTTGGAGAAACTCAGATCATTGTGACATCATTGTTTTTGGCCCACAGACACAAAGACAAAGTGTTATCAGTCACCTTGAGTCTCTCGCTCTGAAACCAAAAAATCAGGTTAGAAATCTAGGAGTAATCATGGACTCAGACCTGAACTTAAACAGCCACATCAAAGCAATAACATCATCAGCTTTTTACCATCTGAAGAACATTGCTAAGATCAGAGGAATAGTGTCAAAACCAGACTTAGAGAGACTCATCCATGCATTTGTCTCCAGCAGGTTAGACTACTGTAACGGCCTGCTCACTGGCCTTTCTAAACAAGCTGTTAGACAGCTGCAGTACATCCAGAATGCTGCTGCTCGAGTCCTGACAAGAACCAGGAAATACGACCACATTAGTCCAGTGCTCCGGTCTCTGCACTGGCTTCCTGTCACTCAGAGAATAGAATTTAAAACAGCTCTGCTTGTGTACAAGTCATGGTTTAGCACCAAAGTACATCTCTGACATGTTAGAGCCGTATGAACCATCTCGGGCCCTGAGAACTTCAGGGAGGGGTCTCCTGGTGGTTCCCAGAGTCAATAATAAACACGGTGAGGCTGCGTTTCAGTTTCATGCAGCTAAAATCTGGAACAGTCTTCATGAGGATGTGAGACAGGCCTCAACTCTGACAATGTTCAAATCCAGGCTGAAAACAGCTCTTTTTACCCGTGCATATGAAAACTGAAAGTATTTTATCTGCACTCTTGCCTTTTACTGTAATTGATTAATTTTATGTTGATGTTTTATAGATTGATTTTATCTGTTTTCTTGTAATTTTATGCAACTGTGAAGCACTTTGAATTGCCTTGTGTATGAATTGTGCTCTACAAATAAACTTGCCTTGCCTATTGGTTACGGTTTTCTCCAACTACTATAAAAGGAAAACTACACTTTTCCATAAAATATAAAGAGAACCAACCTAACACAGGTAGTTCCATGCAGAAGACAGCTTTCATTAAAAGATGTACATTTTATTCTGCAATGTTTTGTGACCCCTGTGTGATCCTAGCCGTGGGACAACGGATGGAAATTAGCCTTTGGCTACAATCCGGCATGTTTACATGCATGTATACCATGTTTGTTCATTAACATGCACTGTCCCAATCAAATAAATAAATAGTAAATAAAAGATCATCTCATGAACTATATAAAACTGTATACATTTGAGCAAATGTGGAAAAAAAAAACAGGATTCTTGTGCTAAAACAAGCTATATGTCATTATGTTTGCAGTTTTACATGTGGGAGGATTTGGTACGAAAAGCATCTTCAATCTGTTTTTAATCAAATAAATGGATCAGTTATTGAAATTGTGAAAAAAATTAAATTTCTTGGAGTAATAATTGATGATGCAATTCGATGGAAAGGTCATATAGAACATATTGGGAATAAAATATCAAGAAACATTTCTATAATGCAGAAGTCAAAGTACCTTTTAGATCATAAATCTCTTCATATTTTGTATTGTATTGTATTACCTTATCTAAGTTATTGTGCTGAAATTTGGGGAAATAATTATGAAAGTTCACTGATTTCATTAACTCGTCTTCAGAAAAGAGGCATGAAAATTATCAACAAATCCGGTTATCTAGATCATACCAACATACTGTTCTTGGAATTAAAAGTCATTAAATTTGCTGACCCCCGTACAACCCCGTGAACTGCTACCTTAACGTGGTGAGGTTGTTTGAGTGCCCGAATGATCCGAGGAGCTATGTTGTCTGGGGCTTCATGCCCCTGGTAGGGTCTCCCATGGCAAACAGGTCTTAGGTGACGGGTCAGACGAAATGCAGTTCAAAGACTTCTATGGATAGTACTACAGCAAGGACCGTGACGTCGCCCGGTATGGCGCAGCCGGGACCCCACCCTGGAGCCAGGCCTGGGGTTGGGGCTCGAATGCGAGCGTCTGGTGGTCGGGCCTCTGCCCACGGGGCCCGGCCGGGCACAGCCCGAAGGGACGACGTGGGCCCGCCCTCCTGTGGACCCACCACCCGCAGAGGGATCCGTAGGGGTCGGGTGCAGAGAGGACTAGTTGGCAGTCAAAGGCGGGTGCCTGGACGACCTGGTCCGCGTGCGCACCTTCTGGCGTTCGGGACATGGAACGTCACTTCGCTGGGGGGGAAGGAGCCTGAGCTTGTGCGGGAGGTTGAGAGATACCGGCTAGATATAGTCGGGCTCACCTCCACGCATAGCCTGGGTTCCGGATCCCAACTCCTGGAGAGAGGCTGGACTCTCCATTTTTCTGGAGTTGCCCGCGGGGAGAGACGGCGGGCTGGGGTGGGTTTGCTCATAGCCCCCCAGCTCAGCCGCCACGTGTTGGAGTTCACCCCGGTGAACGAGAGGGTCGCGTCCCTACGCCTTCGGGTTGGGGACAGGTCTCTCACCGTTGTCTCGGCCTACGGGCCCAACATCGGTGCAGAGTACCCGGCCTTCTTGGAGTCCCTGGGAGGGGTACTAGATAGTGCTCCGACTGGGGACTCCATTGTTCTACTGGGGGACTTCAACGCCCACGTGGGTAACGACAGTGAGACCTGGACGGGGGTGATGGGGAAGAACGGCCTCCCCGATCTGAACCCGAGTGGTGTTCTGTTATTGGACCTCTGTGCTAGTTACAGTTTGTCCATAACGAACACCATGTTCGAGCACAAGGGTGTCCATAAGTGCACGTGGCACCAGGACACCCTAGGCAGGAGGTCGATGATCGACTTTGTAGTTGTGTCATCTGATCTCCGGCCGCGTGTCTCGGACACTCGGGTGAAGAGAGGGGCTGAGCTGTCAACCGATCACCACCTGGTGGTGAGCTGGATCCGCTGGCAAGGGGGGAGGAAGCCGGTCAGACCTGGCAGGCCCAAACGTGTTGTGAGGGTCTGTTGGGAACGTTTGGTGGATCCCTCTGTCAGTAGGGTCTTCAACTCCCACCTCCGGAAGAGCTTCACCCAGATTCCGAGGGAGGTTGGAGACATGGAGTCCGAGTGGACCATGTTCTCCTCCTCCATTGTCGATGTGGCTGCTCGCAGTTGTGGCCGTAAGGTCTCTGGTGCCTGTCGCGGCGGCAATCCCCGAACCGGTGGTGGCGCCCGGAAGTAAGGGATGCCGTCAAGCTGAAGAAGGAGTCCTACCTGGCCTTGTTGGCTTGTGGGACTCCGGAGGCAGCTGAGAGGTACCGGCAGGCCAAGCGTGCTGCAGCTCGTGCGGTCACAGAGGCAAAAACTCGGGTCTGGGAGGAGTTTGGAGAAGCCATGGAGGAGGACTATCGGTCGGCCTCGAAGAGATTCTGGCAAACCATCCGGCACCTCAGGAGGGGGAAGCAGTGCTTCACCAACACTGTTTACAGTGCGGGCGGGGAGCTGTTGACCTCGACTGGGGATGTGGTCGGGCGGTGGAAGGAGTACTTCGAGGATCTCCTCAATCCCACTGTCACGTCTTCCGATGAGGAGGCAGAGGCTGGGGACTCGGAGGGGGGTTCGTCCATCACCCAGGCTGAAGTCACTGAGGTGGTTAGAAAGCTCCTCGGTGGCAAGGCCCCGGGGTGGATGAGATTCGTCCCGAGTACCTTAAGTCTCTGGATGTTGTAGGGCTGTCTTGGCTGACACGTCTCTGCAACATCGCGTGGCGGTTGGGGACACTGGATTGGCAGACCGGGGTGGTGGTCCCTCTCTTTAAGAAGGGGGATCGGAGGGTGTGCTCCAATTACAGAGGGATCACACTTCTCAGCCTCCCCGGTAAGGTCTACTCCAGGGTGCTGGAGAGGAGGATCCGGCCGATAGTCGAACCTCGGATTCAGGAGGAACAATGCGGTTTTCGTCCCGGTCGTGGCACACTGGACCAGCTCTATACCCTACATCGGGTGCTCGAGGGTTCGTGGGAGTTCGCCCAACCAGTCCACATGTGCTTTGTGGATTTGGAGAAAGCGTTCGACCGTGTCCCTCGTGGTGCCCTGTGGGGGTGCTCCGGGAGTATGGGGTCCGGGGCCCTCTGCTAAGGGCTGTCCGTTCCCTGTATGACCGCAGCAGGAGCTTGGTTCGCATTGCCGGCAGTAAGTCAGACTTGTTTCCGGTGCGTGTTGGTCTCCGCCAGGGCTGCCCTATGTCACCGGTTCTGTTCATTACCTTTATGGACAGAATTTCTAGGTGCAGCCAGGTGTCGGAGGGTGTCCGGTTTGGGAACCTCAGGATCTCATCTCTGCTGTTTGCAGATGATGTTGTTCTGTTGGCTTCATCAAATCAGGACCTCCAGCGCGCACTGGGGCGGTTTGCAGCCGAGTGTGAAGCGGCCGGGATGAGGATCAGCACCTCCAAATCTGAGGCCATGGTTCTCCACCGGAAAAAGGTGGCTTCCCCGCTTCAGGTCGGTGGGGAGTCCTTACCTCAAGTGGAGGAGTTCAAGTATCTCGGGGTCTTGTTCACGAGTGAGGGACGGATGGAGCGTGAGATCGATAGACGGATCGGTGCAGCGTCAGCAGTGATGCGGTCGCTGTATGGGACTGTTGTGGTGAAGAGGAAGCTGAGTCAGGGGGAAAGCTCTCGATTTACCGATCGATCTACGTTCCCACCCTCACCTATGGTCATGAGATCTGGGTAATGACCGAAAGGACAAGATCGCGGATACAAGCGGCCGAAATGAGTTTCCTTCGCAGGGTGGCTGGGCGCACCCTCCGAGATCGGGTGAGGAGCTCAGTTACCCGGGAGGAGCTCGGGGTAGAGTCGCTGCTCCTTCACGTCGAAAGGAGCCAGCTGAGGTGGCTAGGGCATCTGTTCCGGATGCCTCCTGGTCGCCTCCCTCGGGAGGTGTTCCAGGCATGTCCTATTGGGAGGAGGCCTCGTGGAAGGCCCAGGACACGCTGGTGGGACTATGTCTCCGAGCTGGCCTGGTGTCGCCTCGGGGTCCCCCCAGAACAGCTGGAGGAGGTGTGCGTGGATCGGGAAGTCTGGGCATCTCTGCTGAGACTGCTGCCTCCGCGACCCGGCCCCGGATAAAGCGGAAGAAAATGGATGGATGGATGGATAAATTTGCTGACCTTGTAGATTATCAAACAGCCCAAATAATGTTTAGAGTACAGCAGAATACCTTACCAAACAATATACAAAAACATTTTCTCACACAACAAAATGTGTACAGCCTCAGGAGTGCTGATGACCATAAATTTACAATACAACAATTCAAATCAACTGAAAAGTTTTTGTGTTTCCATTACCGGTGCCAAATTATGGAATAATTTAAGCTCAGATCTAAAACAATCCTCAAGTATGAATCGGTTCAAGAAGAAATATAGAGAAAACATTTTTTTGAAATATGAGACAACAGAATTTAAAGATTCTAAGTGATTCGTCTCATGTGTGTGCCTTCTTTTTCATTTTTCAAAAAATAAATAAATTCGTTTATCTTGTTATTACTATTTACTTATTCTCTTTTGAGTTTTGAGAAACTCTATATAGGAACAGGAAATGTATGTTATTAAGTTGTGCTTGGAATAGGGGGTGGGGTTAAATAAGTTTAACTTCTCCTCACTCCTTTTTGGACATGTGCACTTGTATATTTTGGCTTTGTTCAAGAGAACTGACTAGTTTGATTTTGTCTTTTTGATTTGTAACAGCCTTTATGTCTAAAATTTTGTAAAGGTGCGTTGTGTTGCTCACATGTTCAAAAATAAAGAAGAAATATATAATCAATTGCTCTGTGGGGTTATGCATCATTATTCCCCACCAAAAAACGGTTAGCAGGAGGGAAGTGCAGATTCTCTGTGTCTCTGTGATATTAGCAAGATAACAAAGCGAAGATGATGGCAAAAACATATAAGAAATCGATCACCTCCGGACTTGTTTGCATGTTTCACAAATGGAGACAGACACTTTCGCACCTCACGGAAGACAACAGATACAGGTCCCCGTGGCAGTATATAATTAGTTGTTATTAATGGTCTTATTTTAGATCCACGCTATCACACGTGTCTCTTCCCCCCGCCTCCTCCTGTGACCAATCAGACCGCAGCTCCTGTCAGACAAACCGCGCGCCCTGACAACAGCAGACTTTTGGCCGGATCTGAAGTGCGTATGGTGCGTCCTCTGCTGGCGGACATGGGGAAGTGTCATTGGAGATGTCACAATGCAAAGTTCCAACATTTGTGGGTGAACAAATTGCAAATGTAGAGAGAGACTACTGGGGAAAGAGGCACTACTTTTTGAATTTTAAAGCACGTTTGCAAAGGTAGAAAGAACACCTGCATGTGTCGAGGGCATTGCTGAGAACAAGTTGGTTGCGTTCACGTGACGTCACAACGTTCTAAAGAGCCAACAGTTTAACCTCTTAAACCTGAACCGAGCCCATTTTCTCCAGTTCGGTTTGACCCAAATCCAAAAGCTTCTCGACTGGAGAGCAACAGTGTAACGTCTCATTTGAAAGCTGAGACCTACAAAAGTGATCAAAGCTTTGTTGTCATGTTGTTGTTTTTGCTTTGCCGGTACGTTTTTTGTTGCTCTTTTGTCACTTCTTTGTTTTTGCGTTTTCATCCTTGTTTTTGTCGCTATTTACATTTTTTTTTTTTTTTTACTTTTAGATTTGGGTAAAGCCACACTGGAGAAAATTCGTTCGGTTCAGGTGATGGTTAAGAGATTAAAATTGAAATTCCATGGTGGTAACTATGGAATTTTATAGTTACCACCATGGTAACTCCTGGTACAGGACTGAGCCAAGTGTCAGGATCCTCTGCACAGGTGTTGATTTGTAAATAATAATTGTATATATTTATCCTTATAATGTCTTTTTGAACTGTATGACCTGACCTTGCACCAAACTCTCCATTCTATTGTGCAAGTGACAGAACAACATTCACATGTTATTAATGTATGAATTGTATTAACATTTGTTATGTAAGTATGTAGCCTCAACGTTTAAATTGTTTTATGTTTTATAATTGTTGTTGGCATTATACACCTTGCCCAGGGACAACAGTTGAAAACTAGCTTAGCAGCTAATACTGACACATTTACAGAAATGTGCATTAATGTGTACTGTCCCTGTCAAATAAACTGATAAATAAATATATGGTAACTGTCTTACTTTTTTGGCTAATATCTTTGTCGTTACATGAAACAAACACGGTCTCAAAGTTCATTGTCTTGTCTGTCCAATAATTCTCTCTGAAAGGTGTCCAAAAGTGGTGACAATATTCAAAAAATACGAGCGTGATGTTGGCCAATAGAAAGTACTTTCTGCTATAAATAATAATACGTCAAGTCTGAGTATCCAATCGCTATACCAAATACTGATGAGGTACAACATTTGCCAATTTTTTTCTTTTCGGAGATTTTTTATTCTTCAGTCTTCCATAGAGTTGCATTGGCCCCTGCCCTCCATCTGAGATTATGACATCATCATAACATTCTCGAATATGAACGCAACATCGACCGTGCAGGGCAGGTTTCATTTGTTCACGTTGGAGGTTATTTCACCAAAGATCAAACTCTTCTGAAGCAGTTGACCTCCGAAGAAAATGGGTTAGTAAAACTGAAATAAATCTACTCCAGGATAATTAGAGATGCAAGATTATAAAAACAACATTATATTATAATTGACTATGAGCTCAAAAATTTGAAACAGCTTTACTAACAAGTCGGGGTGATTTCGGAGCCAGTGTGTGCAATGCTCTCCCATCTTCAGCAACTTTTTTACACATAGTTACAGCCGCAAAAATCCCATTTCCGGTAGCCCGAGTTTCATCGTCATTTTCCACCACATCTTATTTACATATTCTGTGCACGGGAGGAGCTTGGAGTAGAGCCGCTGCTCCTCCACATCGAGATGACGCCTTGGGATCCCACCACAGGAGTTGGAGAAAGTATACGTGGACATAAAAGTCTTTTCTGATACAACCCAACCCTGGATAAAGCAGAAAAAGATAGTCTAATATATTCTGAAGCAGCTGGCTTTAAAATATACAAAAATGTGCAAAGAGTTACTCTTGTTTATCAATCTTATCTTATGTACAGTGCCTTGTGAAAGTACTAATACAGCTTGAACTTTTGCACATTTTGTCATGTTTACAGCCCTAAATGTAAAGATTTTATTTTGAATTTTTTACTGAAAGTTCATACACAAGTAACAGACAACTGTGAAGTGAAAGCAAAATGATACATGATTCTGTTATTTTACAAAAAATAGAAAAGTGAAAAGTGGGGCGTGTATAAGTATTCATACAGCATGACTTAATACTTTGTGGAACCCCCTTTTGCTGCAATAACAGCAGCAAGTCTTTTGGGGTATGACTCTACAAGGTTTGCACATCTAGAGACTGACATTTTAGCCCATTCCTCTTTACAAAACAACTCAAGCTCTGTCAAATTAGAAGGAGACCGTTTGTGAACAGCAGTTTTCAGGTCTTTCCACAGGTTTGCAATAGGATTTAGGTCAGGACTTTGACTGGGCCATTCTAACACATTAATATGTTTTTTTAGATTTGTGTTTAGGGTCATTGTCCTGCTGGAAGGTGAATCTCCGCCCCAGCCTCAATTCTCTTGCTGACTCCAGCAGGTTTTCCTCCAAAATGTCCCTGTATTTGGCTCCATCCATCTTCCCAACTATTCTTACAATCTTCCCGGTCCCCGCTGAGGAAAAGCAGCCCCATAGCATGATGCTCCCCCCACCATATTTGACACTGGGGATGGTGCACTCAGGACGATGAACAGTGTTAGGTTTGTGCCATACATAACGTTTTGCATTTGGCTAAAAATTTCAAGTTTTGTCTCATCTGACCAAAGCACCTTCCTCCACATGACTTCTAGCAAACTTCCAACGGGATTTCTTGTGGCCTCCTTTCAATAATGGCTTTCTTCTTGCCACTCGTCCATGAAGGCCAGATTTGTGTAGAGTACGACTTATAGTTGTCCCATGTACAGATTCCCCCAGCTCAGCGGCAGTACGTCGCAGCTCCTCCAGAGTTATCTTAGGGCACTTGGTTGCATTTCTGACCAGTGCTCTCCTTGTTCGGTCTGTTAGTTCAGGTGGACGCCCATGTCTTGGAAGTTCGCAGTGGTGCTATACTCTTTCCATTTCCGAATGATGGATTGAACAGTGCTCCGTCAGATGTTCAAATTTTGAGAAATCTTTGTATAACTTAACGCTGCTTTAAACTTCTCCACAGCTTTATCCCTGACCTCTCTGGTGTGCTCCTTGGCCTTCATGATGTTGTTTAGTGACCAATACACTCTGACCATAGCTCTGAGGCCCTCACAGAACAGCTGTAATTATACTGAGAGTAGATTACACACACGTGGCCTCTATTTAATGGTTAGGGCAAGGTGTGAACAGGAATGTTATAAAGGCAATTTAATGCACTCAGAAAATGCTGTATGAATACTTATGCACGCCCCACTTTTCACTTTCTATTTTTTGTAAAATAACAGAATCATGTATCATTTTGCTTTCACTTCACAGTTGTCTGTTACTTGTGTGTGAACTTTCAGTAAAACAATTCAAAATAAAGTCTTTACGTTTATGGTTGTAAACATGACAAAATGTTCAAAAGTTCAAGGTGTATTAGTACTTTCACAAGGTACTGTATTTGAATATGACAATTGTAGACCTGGATAATGTTGACGATACAATTAGATTAGGCAGATGAGATTCATGATAATCCTCTTAACATTTGTTAATACGCTTTGCTTTCGCATCGGATGTCAAAACTTAATTGCACGCTTCACTTGTGTTTTTCAAACTTTCTGTAACTCATTTCTCTTGCCGTCCCTGGGAGAAAGTACAGTTACTATGACAACAGACATCTATGTTCACTCAGCGAAGCCTATATTTAGTCATGGAGGGGTGTGTAGATACGCTATACTTAATGACAAGGACACAGGCCACGGGGAAAGTATGTATTGTTCCAACGATGTTTCTACATTACATGTTGTTGAGACCCAAAGAAAAGAGAGTTGGCAGAGATGACATGTCTTTAGCCGGTTGCGACAATAAACTTTAGGCTACATCATATCGGATTAGAAGAATAATCCGTGAAGGGGAGACTTTCCCTGGTGCAAGAATAAACTGTGAGTTGCTCATGGCCTTCATGTACAGTATGGTAACATGGGGACAGTCAGTAAACCTCTTACCTTAACCGAGCACATTTTCTCCTGTGCAGCTTTACCCTAATCTAAAAGCTTCTGGACTGGAGCTTACAGCCTATAGGCCAGTGTAGCGTCTTATTTGAAAGCTATGGTCTAAGCTTTCATCAGTTTTCATCGCGTTTTCATCTCATTTTTCGTATGTTTTGGTCAAGTTTTTTTGGCTTCGTCACTGTTACATTACACTAAAAAAATGCAAAAACACTACAAAAAAGCAATGACAACATGACAAAAACGCAACAAAATCTGATGAAAATGCAAAAAATTAAAACTTGACAAAATATGGTGAAAAACCTTACAAAAAAACTAAGAAAATTACTAAAACTTGACAACAAAACAAGGGAGAAGCTTAGGTAAATGAGTTTTGTAGGTCTGAGCTTTCAAATGAGGCGTTACACTGACCTATAGGCTGTAAGCTCTCAGGTCGAGATGCTTTAAGATTTGGGTAATACTGGACTGGAGAAAATGCACTCAGTCACGGTGGGGGTTAAGAGGTCAACTATTTATCGCTTCTTGTGCCACATTCATCTTGTGTCCATTCTGTTGACGTATAATAAAACTCTAGATTGGACGTCACCATGGCAGTTAATTGGAATATATTGGAACAAACATCCAGCCATAGAGTTATAATATGCAAATACATCCAGTCCTGGCAGTCATATTGTGTTTGTGAGGTCAATAGCCCACACCACACCTCTGTAAGTCCTGGGCAATTCACATAGAATAAACACTGTCAGTACATATGAACTATGATCTAATTATTTCCTCATAAAGGCGTTCAAAAGTGGTGACAATATAAAAAAACCTGAGCATGATGTTGGTCAGTAGAAAGGACTTTCAGCCATAAGAATAGTGTGGCAGGTTTTTGAATCCAATCACTGTCAAATAACGATCAGGGAAAACATTTGGATATTTTCTTTTTCAAAATTTCTTTCAAAAACTGTTTCTCTCCCATAGAGTTGTATTGGCACCTGCCCTCCAACTGAAAGAGATTTTTATAACATGAACTCAACTATAAACATCTGTCCTACTTTCACTTAGTAGCTTAGCATTTAGTTCCTCCATGCAAGTGGTTTGAAAATGTACTTTTTAATAGCATTCGTAGTCTTTAAATAAAATATCCAAATGTGTATGCATTAATTTGATCAACGTTGTGAGCCACCAGCATGCCTCTCAGAAAAAGTAGCCAAGACCCGTTTTGTTTTTGTTTGTGGTTACCATAGCAACAAATAGCCAAGGAATCCTAATCCTGATCCCTTCATCCTTTTATATCAGTCCCTTTGTATCAAATATGTGTTGCCAGTGTCCAGAACACAGGTCAACAATGCAAACTACCTCGTATCCACTATTATTGGGTGTTTGCAATCCTCACCTGTCTACTTTATTATTAATGTTGTTGTTTTTTCCTTTTAAAATTGATGTTGCCAATCTCACTTAACATGTTCCCAGTGACTGCGACACTTTTGAACCACAATATTTCCTCATAAGTCTGTAAAAACATCCTTGTGTGGCATTAAAAGGGGCTGTACATCCGCCGCACCGACGTCACCACAAGAAGCTAAGCCGAGGTTGGCGAGTTGTTTTGGGGAGAAGAAAAAGCGCTGCGAGCGGCGGTGGCGGCGGAAGAAGGGAAGGAAAGCACGGAAGAAAACACCGATTTTATCGTCTTGTGAGGACCGTAGACACGCTGAACTCCCTCTTTAGTTTCTTTAACATTCACTTTGAGCCATGTCGACCCCGGCCAGACGACGACTCATGAGGGATTTTAAAAGGTACCGCAGTATTTTTGCTCTTTCTTCCCCGTTTCTGTTTGCTAGCAGCGTTAGCTTAGCATTAGCCTAGCAGCTGTTGGCAACGCAAAAGCTTTAAATCCCCATGGTAAACGAGAGCAAACGTGAAATAACCCGCACGTTTCACGCCTCTGCCGCGTCTATGCTCGTTTAGTGAAGATGTCACGCGTTTTATTGGGTTTTTTGTGCCGTGTTTGCGCACGGATTATGACAAAGGCTCGTTGTTTTCCAGTAGCCTACTGTCTTCATTAACCACTGTTGTTTATATAAAGTGCACTTATCAGCTGGACACCGAGACAGATGGAATATTCTGGAATTCTGTAGCTGCTAATAAAAATGACCGTTCAGTGAGGGCAGATTCGACACAATTATTGCGTTTCATGGCAAATAATAATGGCTGGAAAGCTTCCCTTGCTTTATTTTTTTCAATACCTATGACTAGGGCTATTCGTTTAGACAAAGGTGTACATGTACAAGCGACACAAATGGAGCGAATTACGCCTTATGTCCTTTAAGATGTACCCGAAAAAAACAAAACAAATAATGGCAAACAATTGGTCAGTAATCAATTTGTTTTTAATCAGGCTCCACTCTTTAACAGATGTATGGCATCTGTTGTAGTTCTCCAAGCAAGACAAACGCATATAAAGCGTTCTTCTTGTCGTTTTTGTATTTCCTTCTGTTGTCTTGCTGGTGGTAATGTATGGCGCACATGTGGCGCTCTCGGTTGTTGCTCAATCCTCTGGTGTGTGTCCAGGGACTTGAGTTTCGTCTTGTTTTGCAACAGTTTAGCTTATTCAGTGCTTTAGGTGTAGCTACTGTAGACCACTCTTCATAAATTACCCTAAAACATGAATCTAATAGCACTGGAATGGCCTTGTTAGAAGCATATTGCTGAAACGACACCAGTTTTTGTCGTAATTGTCTGCTCGGTGCTGCTTTGCTGTCTTTTTGTGAAGGAGCTTCTATGTAGTTCTATGGAGTTTATATATATAACATGCCTAATTTAGTCTTGCATTACCCAATAATAACTTTTCAATCGAAAGGTAAAAACGAAATTCAACATTTCTCGCATGTTTATAGATATGCTTAAAATAGACGACGCAATAAATTGATACAGAAAGATATTGTATGATTCTGGCTGGTATCGATAAACATGGTGCAGTTAACCTCTTAACCCCTTCCTGGACCGAGCACATTTCCTCCAGTTTGGCGTTACCCAAATCTAAAAGCTTCTTGAACAAAGTGTCAAAATGGTGATGCTTCGGCCCACTCCTTTTGAGCAGACTAACTGCTCAAATAAACAAAACAAAAAACTAAACAAAATATTTAACATTGCAGTATCCATTTTCCGTTCCCTCATGCAGAAAAGAACCTCAGTTATCCATTGCCCCTACCCAAACTTGCTATCAATCCCAATTCAGTGGCGCGCTCCATCTGGCCCCCTTTTTATGAGAGCTCTTCACTCCCGCCTGCCAACAGAAAAAGATGCTAAGCCATATTCCAAGCGACAGCCTTCGAAAGCAGTGAGGATACAGTGTCGGTAACCCTACTCTGCCCGACCGGTCCCTTGGCGGTGGAGTATAACCCAGATCCAAGCGCGGTGCCACCCTCCGCGATCAGCACTGGTGGTTAACTCAGAAGCTAGTTGGAAATTGGGAAAAGTTGCTATTATTTAGTTAAGGTGTAGTCTTGTTGTATGGCAATTTGCATTTGACTCATGCGACCCAATTAGCATATTTTAGATTTAATAATGATAGAGGAAATGCAAGCGATGTGACAGTAACGCAACAGAAGGGCCTACGGAAGCCAAATGAGGGTGACATTTGCATTATTTTCTTTGATACTCTGGTGTAGTGCATTACCTTCATCTGTTGACAAGTTGGTGATGGGATTTTTTCTCCCGGTGCTTTTGTCTCCCAAATGGCGCTTCCTTTTTTTAACCAATTCAGTTTAAATTTCAGACAAATTTAGCAGAGATTTTTATTCATGGCTTGTTCGACTACTAATCAAGAAAGAAATGAAAAGGAACAAAAGATAATTGAGATTTTTTTCATTGCTATAATAATGGGATAATGCTTTATAGTGGTCTGTGTTGTCGTCTTCAGGAATCAAAGTTGATTTTTCGAGGTTGTTGAGCCGTTATTTTTTTATTATAGCAACACAAACACTTTTAAAGCTGGCATTAGTTTAATGTATGTACTATTAGATTTACAGTTAAAATCCTTAGTGTTTCTCCACAGTCCCTCTGCTGTCTGCGTCAGCTGCCGGCCCTGCTCAGTCTGTAGCTGCTGCTCCTTGCGCTGAGAGAGGAATACAGACTCCAGACATGACTCAAGTCAAAGCTTTTGCAGGACTCCTGTACTTTTGTTGCTCTTATATTGGGCTCATACACATGAGAAAAAGGCAGACATTGCGACATATAACCGCAGCGAGCGTGATCGCATTGTTTACTTCTCACTCCATAAACCAATCATAGTTCTATCTAACCATAAAACTTAAAATATAAGGCGGAGTTTTCTCAAATGGCTAGAGATGCGCTGACTATATTTATGGATTAGTTTTAAGTTTGTAGAGATCTTGATTTTGTATGAACAGCAGGTTTGTTTGTGCTGCGGCTGCAGATTTTTTACCTCTCTCTCTCTCTCCGATCCCATTCTCTTACTGTTTTAGTCTTTGTCTTTCTCTCTGAGGTGAGTGTAGCACAGAGCGGTGCATGTGGAGCTTGATAATCGTGCAAAGCAAACTTAATTTTTTTTGTAAAACGGCTCTCATCATTCACTTAAAAGAGCAGGCTCTTTGTACCGACTCGTTGGTGACCGACCCATCACTATGACAAGTGGATTTGGTATTCTGCTTAGAGTTAAATGTATTCCATTACAGAGCAGATGTCTTTGTTTGTCAAATCAGAGAGTCCACTGTTTAATACTTTTGGGTTGTCTGGAGTCAGTGAGTATAAAAAATGAATGTGGCATGTGGGTTGGAGCCCTGAACGAAATGTAATGTAAGTGAAGTTTTGATTTCACCTTAGCTGGCTGCTGGTTCTCTGTGCTCTATTCAAACAATTTTTAACTCTCATGTTATCAGGCCTCGAGGAATTTCATTAATATAACTTTCCACAAGTGTGTCTCCTCTAAAGTAGCCTGGCATCCAGAATGATACCCCGCTATATATTTTATACATGGGGGGATATCAGTCTGGAAAGTCCATCCTTGTTGGCTTCTGAGCCGAGTTCGAACAGTACCGTACAATCAGAATCATTTATTTGCGGTCACGTGTTGTTCGCGAGCAGCGTCATGCTTGGGATGCGGAAATCCCCTCGATAACGATCTACGGGCGAGCAGAGTTTTTTTTTTTCTTCAATCAGCGGTAAATGACCAAAAACTAGTCTCGGTGGTGCCCGTGTTGTCATTATGTCCCTGATCTATGAGTGACACGCGTTGTGGAGTAGATAAGGTTTTAAATGCCCCGTCTGAGTTATTAGTTATTACTGATCGCTAAGGACTCCCAACTATAGAAACACTAGAAAACGTGCATCCCCAGTTTAGTTGGTTTCATTACTAGGTTTCCAAGAAATCTGTTTTCCTTTCAAAGTTACATAATCACCATACAACACCATAGTCACAAGCACATTAGTGAAAAGTAGGGATGTAACGATTCACTCAAGCCCCGATTCGATTCGATTTCCAATTTTAAGTTCCCGATTTCGATTTTTTTTTTTTACCTTTAAACTTTTTTTTTTAGAAAAGAGTATGACTCATACCAAAGTTTCTTTTGTTTTAACATCTGCATTTTTGTCCTTGTAACAAACTGCAACTGTCTCAGAACTGTACATTACAAAAAATTACAAGACATGAAAATGAACTATCATTTTGACATGAGTGCTTGTAAATTTAAATGTTTTCATCATAAATAAGATGTGTAGCAAAGCAAAGCAAATCTTTTGAGATTATATTTATTTTACCAAACTTTTTTTTTTTTTTTGCAGTTTGAACATAATACTACCATTTAGAACTAATTTTACAGTGCAGTTTTTTTCACCCTCGAACGCCTCACAGCCTCCTGTGCAGCCTTTGTAAACATAAGGAGGAAAAAGACCTGACAGCTCCTGTAGGTATTGGATTAATTGACAAGCGGACATTTGATCAGGATTTCAGCAGAATCAGAGCAGGTTGGTCAGATGTTTGTCAGTTTACGATCTTTGGTAAACTTCTGTCAAAATGCTAAACTCTGCGTTAACCGCTAACGCTAATCTCGTAGCTGCGTCTGCTGCTTCGATGCCTACACGTGTATGTGTTTACATGGTCTGGCGTGTGTTGGGGGTGAGGCAGGTGGAGGTGTGGAGCTTGTCTTGAGAAAAAGTTAACGTGTTAGAAACAACGAGCTATGTTCCGGTCTATTTCGGTCGCGCAAAATGGAGTAGCTGAGGGTGGCTTTAAAATCGATTCTTTAATTTTTACATCGATTCACATTTTACGCATATTAAATCGATTTTAAAATCGATTTTCGATGAATCGTTACATCCCTAGTGAAAAGCATTTATATCATAAGATGGGCCATATACAGGTGCTCGTCATATAATTAGATCAACATGAAAAAGTGCATTCAGTTCTGTTATTCAATTTAAACTGCAATATATGATAGACTCATTACATTCAAAGTGAGATATGTATAGTGTTTATTTGTTATTTATTATGATGATTATGGCTCAGCTTGTAAAAGCCAAAAATTTAAAAATCTCATAAAATTAGAATATTTTGAAACTGGACTGTAAGCCGTAATCATTAAAATTATAACAAATAAAGGCTATACATATGTCACTCTGCATGTAATGTGTCTATTATATATTAGTTTCACATTTTAAGTTGAATTACAGAATTAAATGAAGTTTTTCATGATATTCTAATTATATGACGATTATAGATAGATGGATAAATGTATTTGACACAAATCTAATGAAGGCGTACTAGTTTACTGAATAGTTGTTTCCAATCACAATAATCATCTAATGCTTCAATATCGGGATATATCGTATCATATCGTATCAGGATACGTATCGTATCGCCTGAGACTAGGCGATACACACCCCTAAACTCCACTGATTGGTTTACTCCGCTTTCTGTTTGCTTGCGTAACAGAAATCAAGTTGATGCGGACTCACACGCTGTTACAGCAGTGAGTCTGGATTTTTCCAGGCTACATCTAAAGTGCATATGACACGAGAAACAAAGTTGGACAGACCATTATACTAGATTTTTCTATAAAATGTACATAGACATTTTTTGTGATGTTTATTATTTTACTTCCTTATTGGAACTGACAGGAAGTGATGTACCAAGCTCTAAACATTTTGTTGCCGTGCCACCCATGTTTGACATATCGATGGCCAGAATGCGAAACCTCCTATGTGCACAATGCTCTAAGAAACGTAGGGGGAAAAAAAACACTTATCTGCACTTTGGGAGGCAAAAATACCTTGTATTGTTAACACATATTGCAGAAATAGGGTCCAAGAACAGTAGAATATGCTTGATATCTTTAACAAAGACCATACTATAGAAATAAATGTTTTATTTTTTGTTTCTTGAAAAAAGTCATTTCTTTTTCAGATGGGAGGTTTTGCATTCTGGCCATCGATATGAGAATTGAGTGAGTCAGAATTCCATGGAACTATCCCTTTTATTATCTATGTCACACAAAAAATTTACTTTTTCACCCAATTTTTCATCATTTAAAGGCGCTTTATGGAACCTTTTATGCAAAAAAGAAAAGTTACCCCTCAGTGACGCAGCGCCGGCTGTATAGGCGGTTAGCATGGCACCTTTGCTTTCCTGCACAGTGACCGCTCCAGGATCAGTTGTTTTTAGGGTTACCGCTAGGGCTGGGCAAAACATCCTATTTGATTTAAAAATCGAGTTGGTAAGTCAAATCGATTTCAGATATTAAGACTTGTTCCTTCCTGTGCTCCATTTTATTCATACTAAATTGGCTTGGCGGTATTATTGTAAGATATCACTTTTGAATGTAATAAAATGGGGAAAAAAGAATTTTAATTTTTTAGTATTAATTTGAATGTTTAAAAATCTTTGTTACAAACTGTACAGTGACTTCAGTTTTACAGTGATTGCCTTTGCTATTTTTCAAGGTTTCTTGATGTACTTTAACGAAAAACAATAATTATATATATTTACAGTCAGCAGTTATTTTGTTAAATGGGGGGAAAATCGTAAATCCCAGCTCTAGCCCAGCTCTAGTTTCTGGTAGGTTTTTCTATGCTGCATGGTTACGCATACATTCCACCCACAAAACAGACCAGAAACCCTAAAACAAAACTGATCCTGGAGCGTCATAGCATGATGGAAAAGTGAAGCCATGCTAACCACCCTTGCAGCTGCTGGGTGACTGAAAGGTCAAATGCGCACTAAAATGTATCTTAAGTAAAACTATGTTTTCCTCAGGTATAATCCATCAAACTAAATCACAATTCCAAAAGGATTAGACCTGCCATATGCACTTTAACTAATTAAAGAAGGGTACAACTAAATATGTTTAAACATAGCATGCACTACCACTTTATTCTGGTGTATTTTGGTTGTTATATAAACCTCTTAAGCTGTTGGTTGTTCTGGGTTGGTTTAGCGTCATTCTTTTCACCTCAGGGGGTTTTGTCAGCAACAATAAACTTTCAGCAGCAGGCTGAATTATATACCCATCTGGTGAGGGTAACACACCCACCTTCATTCTGAAAACATACTCTCGGCCTCACAGTTCCCTTAGCCAGACTACACAGAGCGTATAACTAGTACAAACTGCAGTGCCTTCTCTGAGTCGAGATGGTGGCAGCTTTACTCTGAATGAGGTTAATTGCGCTGGGTCTGTGTGCAGCTCAGGGCTTAAAGAAGAATCTGAGTCACACACACAGAGAAAGAGGCCCTACACCTGGGTCTGCTGCAGCCTTAAGCTCCCTCTAAACCTGCCTCAACCTGTTCCTCAGACGCTCTCTGAACTTGACCCCAAATGTTTGGTTTTTTTGCACACAGTTAATTGCAATCTAAAAAACGTGCAGGCTCTTGAACATGTTTAGAATGAGCACTGTGAACAGTCTTGATTTTTCATATATTTCAAACGCTTACTTTCTCCGCGACGGTAAACGTTTGGGGGTGTTCATGAACTGTTTTGCCCCTTTGTCCCATGGATCGATGACGGCGTAGAGTGGAGGCCTGTTGTTTTTTTTGTTTTGTTTTTTTTGACAATGTTGCGATTTTGCTATTAATGCTGTAATCAAGGTCTTTGCACATTTCAGTCGCGCCCAGGAGCATGACCCTTAGAGGTCGACTGATACACCGCCATGAAAATCGGTTAAAGTTTTTCGATTTTATGTCGCAGACTTTTCTTTATCGTTTTGGAACCATAAGAGATGGACTAAAAACTTTACGTCTTTCAAACGAGCTCCTAGATTAGAAAAACCCATATTGATCGACCTCTGTTTTAACATTTGTGAGAGAACCAGAATATGAACTGTTAAACCCGCATGCATTTCAGAACATGTTGAGTCTATATCTAGTTCAGCAATTTGTTCCGTTCCTCCCTTCATTTTGACATTTTGATTGCTCCGAAACCGATATGCTCAAAAGTTTTCTAAATAGCCTGAATACACTTGAATGCTTTGAACTTAAGATCCACATTTAAACATCTTCAGCTGTGTCACAATATGAGTCTAGTTGAACTGTTCCGTTTTGATTGCACTAATGCGATTGTTCTAGTCTTCTGTTACGCAAGGTTTGATGACAAACTATGTGACTTGCCCCGATCAGCCGGGTTGGATCTGTTGACATTCGCAGTTGCCACGCGCTCGTTGCTCCGTTGCACAAAGAAGGGCGGGTCGGCTTAAAAACCGCAAGTTCGGATGCATTTTCGAGCATTTCAACGCGGACTAAACTTGACAACTAAATGAATGTTTTCCGGAGTACAACTGTGGAAAAACTGCTGCGATTTACTGACTGGACACTTTTATTTTCAGTTTGATTTTGATACTGATGAGGAACACTTTTCATTTTAGCAGTACTAAGTAACGTGTTTACCTTAATAAATCCTTTCCGTAGTCCCTCTGGGGGTAATACAAGTGTCAATGGTAGGGCTGAACGATTAATTGCATTTGTAATTTTATCGCGATATTACACAACGCGATTTCGTAATCGCAGGGAACGCGATTTTGGAAGTGAATGAAGCAGTGAGATATGGCAGCAAAGTCCGCTCCGCGACGTGCTTTTGTTTACGTCTCAGTCTAGTTAAGGTGCAGCCACCGCGAAGGACTATTGCTTTCTTCTCGTTAGCATTGTGTTAGCCGCAGCGCTCATCACGCCATTCCCTCGCTGCTACTCCGCAGTGATATAGCCAGGTGAGCCTGTGCTGCTTGTAAAGAGTCGTTTGTGGCTCAGTTTAGGAGGCTAAAGAACTTATCTCAAAAGCATAATGACGGTTCATGACCATAAAGTATCCGCGGAGGCGATGTGCCATGTGCCTTTATTTACCTTTGCATCTACCGCATATGCGCTCCCGTAGGTGGTACAGACGCCAGATATAAACACTAAACTGCTGTATAAAAAGTTTTGGAACCTACGATCCGAGGCAGGACTCCATGTCATGTCTTTACTGAGTAAATGTGCTGTTTAGTGCTGAAATGTCACTAAATGGCTGTGAGTCAAAGAAAGTAAAGTGTCTGTGTTTGGCACCTCATGTCGCCGTCTCCTTGCATCACTGTGCTTCTCTTTCTTCATATTGTCCAAAGTTACATCCCAAAACCAAAATGCTGCTCCTAATTCCTCTGTGTTTTGGCGTGTGCTCCATCTGGCCTCTCCGTGTCCATCAATAACGCGCATCTGAAGCAACTACGAGTCGCAGCTCAGACAGGGATTTGATTGGCCGAAATAATAATCAATAGTTTATTTTGTATTAATTGGGAGTTTGATTTCCTAAAACTTTTCCAACTAGTTAAAGCAGACGTTTGTTCTTACTTTTCTTGCACTTTAGTGTGGGTGATGTTACTGACTGGATCAGTGAGTTTTATCCTTTTTTTTTTTTTTTAATATATATATCTATATAATTTATCTTTTATTTATAGACTGTACTGTTAAGTTCAGACAGTTTAAGAAGTGCAGTCCACATGTTCATACATTTTGAATAGGTCAAGCAACAATTTTGTTTGCTTTATTGTTGCAATTTTCACTTCAAATTAATCTAATAGTTTATTATGAAACAGCCTAATGTATTGCTTGTGTTAGGTGAAAAATACATGAGAAGAGGACTTTGCAACAATAATCGCATATTTAATCGCAATATTGAAGGAAAAAAATCGCAATTAGATTATTTTCCAAAATCGTTCAGCCCTAGTTAATGGGATGATTGGAGGGTCTTTCATCTCCCCCTGGTGCCTCTGGCCAGAAAACCATGCTTGCAACTTGACTGCCACCGGGGCGGAGCAAGCAATACACACTAATGTAATCACGAAGAAGAAGCTAACAGGCTAACGGGCAAGCTAACTGCGGGCTAGCGCCACTTTAAACAGTATTTACAGCCAAGTTTGAGTGAAAAAAAATATTTCCATTGTATAACTGGATGTACAACATCCCTCTCTCCCTTCACCTTTTCTGTCAGCGTAGTATTTACTCTCCAAGACATTTAATAAGTTAAAAAATCGTAACTTGCTACAACACCTGCAGTTGCGCTTATGGCCTCTAGGGGCAAGAGTTACTTAGTACTGCTTTAACCATACAAAATGGCCAAACTATATCAAATCAGGAAGAACATTCAACCTCCACACAGAACGATCCCACACGGCCTGGGAATCCAACCCAGAACCAGTGAATAGGAACTCGTCACATATTTATCATTCATCTCACTGTACATCCTCCTTTTATTATTATTTCTTTTGTCAACTTCAGTCCCATAGCTTGGTAGAAGTCCAAACAAACATGGCGTCCTTCCAGCCCGCGGTGACTGTGGCTCCTGCCAAAGTGATTCTCCTGTGATGCCGGTGAGACGTAGATGTGCTGTAAATAGAGCGGGCCTGTTGTCTGAGTCATACGGATCACATTAGGGATTTTAATCTCTGTTTTTTCTCTCCAAGCCCCTGTCAAATACACTGGGAAAGCTGTTTTCCACTCTCGATGACCCCCGCCCCCCCTACACTTGGCACTCACTTTCCCGACTGGCCTCTCACCTGCACGGCTGTTGTTGCTACCAAATCAGGATTGCGATTTGAAAGGTCGCGAAAGATGGAAATATCCTTTGTAGGAAATGAAATAAATCAACACCAAAACAAGGCTAAAATGATAACAAAAACTGAAGACTCTAGTGATTTTGCGATATATTTGGCTTATTGCGATACGGATATTGCATCACCTAATATTGCAATACAATAGTTTTTGTGATATGATGATCAGCCCTAGTTTTGAACGTCCTGGGACTTGAGCTGTTCTTGCTAATGGCTCAACCACTATGTATTGTGAGACACTTGAACACTTGATGTTACTGACCCCTAGGGCAGTGCGACATGGCCTAAACTTTATATCATGATATAAAAGAGAAATATAATGACAGTATATTACATAATATATAATATAATTGACAAATAATGAGTACATACATTTTAATTCTTTTTGAAATGGTTTTAAAATTGAATCCATTTTTAAAAGAATAACATGAAAAGCATTTGTGACACATGTATTTATTTATTTATTTATTTTTTGCGCTTTTCAAAACATCCCCTTATTTCTCCTCCGCCGCGTCTCCTCACTGTTGTTGCTGCCACGGTAACCAAGAGCATGCGGTTACGCACACACGCAGAAGAAGAGAGAGGGGTAAATGAGTGAGTTTTGAGACTTGCGTGAGATCAGCATGAAGAATATTACCTTTGGACGGCACAGTGGCTCAGCGGTCAGCGCTTGTGCTCGCCATGTCTGGGTAGGTTTCCTCCGGGTACTCCGGTTTCCCCGACCGCTAAAAACATGTACAACAGGCCAGGATGACTGAGTGTGTGTTTGAGAATGCGAGTGGGGGATGACGGATGGAAATTAGCCCAATCTGGTGTGGCTTGTTTACATGCATGCATTTTATGCATGTTCGTTAACATGCACCGACCAAATAAATAAAATAAACTTTTATATGGTGGTTTTCTTTGCCGTGTTTTTGGCGAGTTCATCCAAGACATGGAGCCCAAAACTTTCCTCACAAAGATGTGTCGTATCGCGACTAAACCATATCGTCCCAGCCCTAGTATTCTACAGTGTGTTCCATATATTTCTAGACTTTTTAAAGTGGCTATATGGTTGCATGGTAATTAGTGTAGAATCCATAGGAAAGACTAGACAACTTGATGATAAAATGGAAACATTTCGAACTGTGTTCTGAACTCTGAGTTGTGGGTCGTTTCGGGTAAGGGGTCACGAAGAGTGGATCAGTGCTTGCACATATGTTGGAGTGTCCAAATGGCTGCATTAGACGCTCGTGTTAAACGGAGTGTGTCTCTCCGTGTCTTGACTCATAATGATGCTGCAGACAAGTGTTGTTTGATTCAGCTCACTGCCTCCTGCCTCCGCGGCACGCCTCCAGTCGATCCGCTCGCCTCATACCACTGATACGTCGCTGAAAAAGCACCGTAGTTTATACCTTTGCTAGCAACTCTATTAGATTGGTAATTTAGGTGTTTGGAATCGGGAAAATCAGGAAGTGCTTAACTAATACAAGAGGCACATGTCTGTAGAGACCTTTACTACAGGGTTGGCAGGTTTTGTAGCTGCACAACTCTGCGTGGACAGGATATTAAGTTTAGTTCGCAGAGGATGTGAGTTTACCTAATTTGAAAACCAAGCACAACATGTTCCCCTAGGGTATCAGACCGTTATCTGCAAGTACCGATTAATTTGATGCCAAGCATGCTGTATAAAGTAATTAGACGCTAACTGCAGCTAGCCAGAAAGGCTTTTCCTAACTCTTTACAAAGACGAGTAGTTTGGGACTTTGCGTTGTCTCCATGAGTTCCAATGGGACTGATTGACAGATGGATTAACCAATCAGAGAAACACATGGTGCGTCCCACATGGCTGTTACCAAAGTACGAAGACATCCTGGATGTATTAAAATATCTGATAAGGACCATGCTCCGTTCAGTTTGTCATACTGCGGCTCAAAGTCCCTTTGGGCCCAGAAAAAATGGCATCTTAGAAGAAATGACTTATGTTTGAATTATCAAAGCTGATTTTGAAAAGGTTTGGACTATCTTACTGCTAATAAACAAGATACTTTTTGTGTTCTTGTCTCACTTTAGTGTATTAGTTTATTTCACAGGGACCATGTACTAAATACATTAATCCTAACGAAAAGATGCTTTGAGTTGCCGTGTGTGTGAAATGTACTGTATAAATAAACTTGCCTTGCCTTTGTACCAGATTTACCTAATGCTAATTTCTAGGGCTGGGACATATCTGATCGAATCGCAGTTCTTTTTGCTGCTATACCAAGTACCAATACTTTATCAAGTATCGCAATACTTTCAATACTTGTGTTCGGAGGCATTTTTATCATCACTCCGTTATTGTCCTGTAACGGTAACACAGCACTTAGTGACCTGTTGTGTTAATGCACTTTTCAATCGTTACACTTCAATAAATGTCACATGGCCTTTGGTTTATAAACTTTGGACACATGACTGTTCTTTTTACACATGTTACTTAATGTATCACAATATGTATCCAGCCCTACTAATTTCCATCTGTAGTCTCCAGCCGGGCAGGTGCACACATGTTTAAGTGTACAAGTTAATTTCCTTTAATTCAAGCAAAATAATGTGGTTATTCCGTTCGCAATCTTCAGTCCAATTCTACTCAAAATCAGCATAAATTGTCTTAATTCAAGCACATTTTTCTTCAGCGTTTGTGAAGGCTCTCATTTGTCCATTGTAGAGAAGCTAAATCATCGACTGGACTGGGTTTCTTCAATATTTTGTATTACTTAAATAGTACTCTTTTAAATCTTTGGTCTAGTTCTGTTCTAGCCCCACTCTAACTTTCCGCTACGTGGTCTTCCATGAGTGACGCATTACAAATTTCAATAAATGTGATTTCAGAAGTGGCTGTCTGGCCAGGCTACCTAATTTTAAAGCCTTCACCTATTTGGAAGCAGAACTTTCAAACGGCGCAGAGACTTGTACATATTTAGCCATGTGGTCTTGGGTGTAGCACTTTTTGCAGACATCTGTTTTTATTCACACAATTCGGTATTGGAATGTCATCAGTATCAATCGGAGACATTCTACGTCTGAAAATAACTTCCTGTAATACCGGCGCTTCCCCTCACCTGCGCATTCATCCGTCTGAACACGGCTAACTGGAGCTTTTTCGCTTGAGTTTTCGCCTCGTCTTTTAATGCTTCTCTTTCCGTCTCCTCAGACTTCAAGAAGACCCTCCGACCGGAGTGAGCGGGGCGCCCTCGGAGAACAACATAATGCTGTGGAACGCTGTTATTTTTGGGTGAGTCACATTCTGTTCCTCTCCCCTGTGAAATCGTAAGGCTCCAGACGACTCCCCCCTTTTCATCCACAGCCACGGTAATTATCTGCAGTTATCAACGATTCGTCACAATCTGGAATTATGCCCGAACGCAGATCGAAGTTGAGTCTATAAAACCTTTCCTGATTATTTTGGAATGACTAGATGATGATAGTGTTGTGAACAAACTGACTTGGTTGTTCCGTCTTCTCCACCGGGGCCTGGTTTCCCGCTGCATCGGCGAACGAGGCCCGTCACGGCTCAGGCTGCGATTGTGCGCCCGAGAATAGGTTCTCAGCGGGAGACGTCGGAGCAGCATCGAGCTTCCGATTGAAAGGTCGAAGGAGGCGAGGAAAGTTTGGACTTGCATAACCTGCTACGGGACAACAACCGATGAATGAGGATGAAAATAAAGCTATTCCAATTTCATTACGAAATTACATTGAGCCGAATAACTTGGATGAGTGTGACTCTTTGTAAAATAAATAGTTTCAAAATTAAATTAACGGAAACGTATGTCGGAATTTCCCAGAGCTGCTGGATCTAAACCAAGACTTACAGTAAAAGGAGGACAGCGTTTAGAGCGACAGACTGGTGTTTGAGACCCACCATTCTAGATGAGAAAACTGCAATATAGCCGTTAATAATGTGCCGGCGGGGTCGCAAAATTAACATGAGGCGGATTTTCATAAAGCGAGCAGCGTTTTGCAGTTTGTGAAGCCACGACCTGTCACATTTTTGTGGCTTGATTAGGGGTGGGCGATATGGCAAAAATAAAATATCACGATTTTTGAATTATAAACTTACGATTTCGATTTTATCACGATTTTTTTATAATGACAAAAATAACTTAATTACACACTGAAGATGAAAAATACTATACTAATGTATTCAACTTTGTGATAATCAACACAGCAATCATAGACGTGGACCTAAAGCAAACTCACTTTATAAATGGAAAAACAAACAAAAAAATCCAGATAATAAATTAGCTTGAAGTAAGTAGAGTAAGTTTGGTAAATGCTTGTTGCTGTTTGGCAGCGGAGAGTCTCTCTCATGACATCAAGCTGCTGTAAATGTAACGCTCTGTCGCTGTCGCACCCTTTCACAATAAGAGTCTTCGTGAACCAATAACATGCAGTGACTTTTATTGTGTAAAACTCAAACAGGAAAAGTTTGTCACTGTTAGGCGACTTGACAACAATGAACTCAGAGTGACGGTGTTTTTGAAGAAACTTTTATATTTTCAAAGACATGGATAAACTGCGCATTTATGAACGCATTCCAGGATTTAAATTAAACAAATGAGAAGGATGCGGCGCGTGACAGAACTGTAAGGACGAAGGACACACTCACTTCTTCGCACATGTGCTGCCAGGTAAATAAATAAACACACGCTGTGATCTACGTACGCAGAGCAGCGGCGTTAGCGGGGAAAGACACTGACATGACCACTGAAATGGAGACAAAATGCTGGGTTTAAAACATTTTAAAGCTCTAGATCAGGGGTCACAAATTAAATTTCACAAAGGTCCGAATTGGAAAAAAAAGTCAAGCAAAGGTCCGGAACATACGGGGTTAATGCAACGTTATATCAGGATTTTTAAGCCTTTATTAAATCTATTACTGTGATTTGAAAATAATGCAATTCATTGAATCCTGTTATTGTTTTGTTTTTTTGCTCTAAACATAAGTTTTGGCTCCTAAATAGCAGAGTGCATAGGCTACTGTAGCCTCTGTTATACACAATGTGCACATAATATCTGACAGTGATGTGTTTCTTTGCTCAGTTCAACACACTGAGCCCTGCTTAGTCCAAGTCAGACCTGCTCACTGCCGATCGGGAAACAGCCGCGCTATTTGCGCATTACGACCGCGCGTGCATATTTAATGAGGGCGTCCTCCGCTCTTTTTTTTTTTTAGCTAGCCGTATTTCAGTCATTCCGAAACGTTTCTAAAAATTTAACAAGTGTTATGGAGCTCAGATGTAGGACTTTCTGTTCATCTGGGCTGTAGTTACCGCTCTGCAGTCAGAGAGGGAGAGGGAGAGGGAGAGAGAGCGCACACGCAGCCGCTCACTCGAGGGGATTCACGGTCGGGTCCAAAGTTCGGGTCCGGACAGGCTGGCGCATGGGTCCGGATCCGGACCGAGGTCCGCCGTTTAGTGACCTCTGCTCTAGATTGAGGAGCCTGGTCGTATATACGCCCTGGAGAGGAGCGTCTGACATTGCGTAGCAGAAAGTTTGCGGCTTGGGATTCCTTCACTGACGGTGAAAGAGTAAACTGTGCTGAAGTGCATAAAACCGTGATAAAACGATCCCACAAAAATGACAGACCGTCTGCTCTGGGGATTGTAAGACGGTCTAATATCGTCATATCGCCCAGCCCTAGGCTTGATCACAGTTGCATTACACTTAAAAAAATTAAATAAAACTAAATGTAGCCAAAATGCAAAAAGAAAAGAATGAAAACGTGACACAAAAGCATGGCAAAAACGACTGAAACCTGATAACAACAAAACAAAGAAGCAGCTTAGATGAGTTTTGCAAGTCTTAGCTTTCAAATGAGGCGTTACCCAGGCCCTCAGGCTGTAAGCTCCAGTCGAGAAGCTTTCAGATTTGGGTTAAACTGGAGAAAATGTGCGCGGTTAAGGCAGGGGTTAAAGTGAGTGTATGTAGGAGGCTCCTAACGTCTGCAACTGAACTTGGTTTGCTCAAAGTTGCAAGTTTTCTGTGAACAGGCTATTCCTTGTTTTGAAAGCTCAGAACCTCCAGAGTTCAGCCTCTGAGCTTTAACGACATGAGGGATAAAAATAACTGCCTTTCTTCACACAAATCACAAGACCTGATGTTTAAATGAATTCAACATCAGGAGTGAGACCGTCATGTCGCATTGTTATAACTTTGTAAACAAATGTCTGTCTTTTTTTGCAGACCTGTGGGGACACCATTTGAAGACGGTGAGTTTATTTCTTTTTCTTTAGGTCTCTGCAAAACACACAACGTTACAGTCTGCCTCCGTTAATAATCCGATTTCTGTCGTCCATGAAACTTTTCATCCCATTTCTGTGCTCACTCTGACAGTGATTCAGCTCCTTCAGCCTCTGCCCGGGCTTTGTTTTATTACAAAGTTCTGTCTCCTTCGGGCAGTAATAATGAGCGAAAACTATGTGGGAGACGGCGGACGCACTGCCGGTCTGAGGATGAACGGCTGTTACATAATCTGAGAAAAACATGTTTTAAAATGTGCCGGACTAGAACTAAATGAAGCCTTGATTGTCTCCGAACACTGGCTGGTTTAATCTTTTGGACGGGATTTCAAGGAACAGCCATTATTTCTGCAACAACACATTATATTTTATAATGTTCAATTCTCGACTTGGGGATGTCACAATTCTAAATGTTTGAGTCTCTGAGATGAATAGCGATTTTATGATTATTCACAATTATGGAAATTAAAATGATCAAAGTGAGGAAAGCGTGAGGGGGAAATGTTAAAGTAAACAGTCACGGTCGGTTAACTGCTCAAACAAATAAACTAAAACTAAACTAAACTAAACGTTCCTCCTACCTGATGGGCCAGTTCAAAGGAAAAGCTCGTCTCATTGGGCAAAAGTGATGGCTCCGGGAATTCTGATTAGATGTTGAAATTATCGAAAGGAGGGACTTAAGTAATGTCTAAAAAAATTGTTTTCTAGTGTTAATGCCAAATTTCAGTCCCAGGCGCTCTATTATATTCAATCTATAATCTTTCTCTGTATGTTTTAAGTGTTACAATCACTTTAAGAAAGAAATGTACAGAATTCCTCAAATCCTTTACAGTACTGTGATGATGTTTAGAAAACAAGACACATTTACATATTTATTTACTTTAGTTTAAAACCTATTGAAAGTTCAGTCTGTTATCTTTTATTTTTAGAAAATGAATAAAATATTGATTTCAAAATAATAAATGGGCATTAGAATATTATTATTAGTCTCTAAAGGAAGCAAACTGGTGTAAATGAATGTTTTCAACAGATATAATAAGATGTTCCTCTGATCTGTGTCTCATCAATTCACTAGAATTACAAAAGCATGACCTAAACAAATGAACCCATCTGCTGCACTCTCACAGTTTCTCTTTCGTTTTTTCTCTTTCGTTTTTCTCAACAAACGCAGCTGCACATGATTCTTTTGGGACTCTTCCTTTGGCAACGTCATTCAATCATCATAAAAATGGATAAGATTTACTCTCTGCACATTGGATTATTGAACCTGCCACTGACTTCATGTGTTTTGGGTAGATTTAAATACCTGTTTCTTCAGCCTTTATGTTGCGGCTCATGAGACGTGACCGTGGTTTACCGTCGGTCCTAAAACTCTTACAATGAACCTACCGTCTGCTTATCTTTACATGACTATATTTGACAGTGTCAGTTATACCAATTTGATATCCTTTACATTATAGTGACCCTCAATGTGTAGCACGAACCCTGAACATTTCCTTTGGTTAGAGCTCGTCAAACCTATTCCAAAATCCTCATGGCTTTTGCAAAATGCTTGACACGCCCACTTACAGGTGCTTGATGGAACTTTTTGTGTGGGGAATTATTTATTTTATATTTTTTATATTGGTGCATATTTGACCTTTCAGTGACCCAGCGGCTGTGCGTATGGTGAGCCTCAGTAACACTCCTGGATCAATTGTTTTGAGGTGTTTCTGGTAAGTTTTCACTGTCGATGGAACATTCCCCACGGTCACGCATACATTCCATCCAGAAAACCTGCCAGAAACCCTCAAAACAATTGATCCAAGAGCGTTATAGAGGCCACCATGATGGACAGTAAGTAATATGCACCAATCAATTGTTTTTCTAATTTTGTATTAAAAATTCCATAACGCTCCTTTTTTATATTTTAAACTTTTAATATTTTGCAAACTACTAGTCATACAAACTCCAAACTTTGCACACCACTGTTGGGCTCATCAACAACAATCAGGCCAAGTTTGAGGCAAATCCGAGCTGATCGAACGCAAGAATGTGATGAGCTCTGACTAGAATCTGATCTTATCCCCACGGTACTTTCTAATGGACCAGGGGTGCCAGTTAGAGATGGATAAACATATTTCCTGCCCCCGTCTTCTCTTTATATTTCTACTTAATTCTGGCTTAAATGTCAAACATCCGTGAATCCGCACTTAACAACGAAAAGGTCTGAAGTGCCCTGAGTCCGAGGTTTTTATTTGTAGTCATTGTTTCTGCGGTGAAACCTCTGCAGTGTCTGCAGCCGCTGCTATTTTTAACTCCAGTTCTCACTTCAGTTTTAGGCTCTAACTTTACTTTCCCCCTGTGTCTGTGTGTGTCTGTTTACAGGAACCTTTAAGTTGCTGATAGAGTTTTCAGAGGAGTATCCAAATAAGCCCCCCACGGTGCGGTTTGTGTCCCGAATGTTTCACCCTAATGGTACGAGTACAACCCTTGATACTCCGTACTTGCAGTACTTTTACCAGGTGTTTTTGTACCGTTCTTGATAAATGTTGTTTTGTGCCCTTAGTTTACGCAGACGGCAGCATATGTTTAGACATTCTTCAGAATCGCTGGAGCCCCACGTACGACGTCTCGTCAATACTCACCTCCATCCAGGTACATTGACCTTTGTTATAAGTTGGCATGATCTTACTGTGTCTATGTGGCTTTATTCTTGGTCCTCCAACAAGGTTTTAAAGTAGGAAACTGAAACATCTCTGAGAAATATTTATTATACTTTGTATGTCAACATTTTCTATAGAAACGTTCTGTGGAATGCATAAATTGTATTCCCTTTAACCTGGGGCTGTCGCGGTGATTATCGTCTTACTGCTCTATGATCAATCAAACTGTAGACTAGAGGTCGAGTATGAGTTTTTCTAAAGCCAATGCTGATTTTTGGGGATTTTTATTGGCCAATGCCGATATGCTTTTTTTATCGATATATTGAGCGATAAATGTCTTCTGTATCCTGTAAAACATAAATACTTTGCCACTCCAGCAGTAGCTGGTTTTATTGTATTACTTTAGGTGATTCAATCATAGTTTCTGTCCTAGCTTTGATTAGCTGCCGTTAGCATTAGCATACTGTTGCTAGCGGCGGCATTTTGCGCAGCAGAGGTTAAACCTAATTCAGCGGTTGACTTCTCCAGGTTCTGTGCTTCAAAATGACATGCAGCAGGATTTACTGAGGTTTAGTGAAACTTGTGTTTAACAAACTTGTAGCTAACCAGTTTTCATCACAATGTTTCTCTGTTCCTCTGAGGCCTAGAGAGTTGTGGGAAGTCTCTTCACTTTCGGTCCCGGAGATATCAGCTTTTATTGGCGCTAGATCGGCCAATAACCAATATTGTAAAATCCCCAAATATAGGCCCGATATATCGGTTGGCCTCTCCTATAGACTGTGGACTCTGATGACTGCGATCTCCTGGTTTTAGCCAGACTAACCTCCTTTCTGCACAAAGTGGGTCTGGACACAGGCAGAAGACAGTGTCTGATAGGCGGCTGTGGCAGAGCTGAACCAGTATCGGCAGTCAAGAAAATGTCACTCACTGCGTTGTGCTTTTGTCGTCCTAACCGCTTTGATTCAGGGTCACAAAATTCTCATTGGATAAACATTTTTATAAGCCAGTCGCAGGCACTCACTGTCGCACGTGTCATTGCAACATGGAATGGAAGCTTATGTGTATAGCGCTTTTCACGTGACATGCGCGTCACACCTCTTTACAGCAGGCTTTTGACGTGCATATGAGGCAGATTTTCATAAAACAAGCAGCGTTTTGCAGCTTGTGATTCAGAGAACGCTTTTCTAATGTCCCCTATGTCTCTCTGTGCGTGAGTTTGTATTACCTCTGCCCTGACGTCTGCCTGCTCTGAGCACGAGAGAGCCAGCCCCGTCCTTATGACTCGTAATGTGCCTCTTGCAGATTTGCATCTCGTTGCTGGTTTAAAGGTGCATTATGCAGCTATTTATGCGTAGTGTGTATTTGACCTTTCAGTGACCCAGTGGCTGTATAGGGTGTTAGCTTAGTGCTTTTACTTTCCATCCTGGAGGCCTCTGACGCTCCAGGACCCATTTTATTTCTGGATGGAATGTATACGTAACCGTGGAGACGGACTCATCAGCAGAAACCCAAAAGAACAATTGGTCCTGGAGCGTTACAGAGGCTCACCAGCTACACAGCCGTTGGGTCACTGAAAGGTCAAATCCACACTAATATCTTTTTTTTTTTTGTGTGCATAAAAAGTAGGGATGTAACGATTCATCGAAAATCGATTTTAAAATCGATTTAATATGCGTAAAATGTGAATCGATGTAAGAAATTCTCAGCTACTCCATTTTGCGCGACCGAAATAGACCGGAACATAGCTCCTTGTTTCTAACGACATTAACTTTTTCTCAAGACAAGCTCCACACCTCCACCCGCCTCCACGCCACACCATGTAAACACATACACGTGTAGGCATCGAAGCAGCAGACGCAGCTACGAGATTAGCGTTAGCGGTTAACGCAGAGTTTAGCATTTTGACAGAAGTTTACCAAAGATCGTAAACTGACAAACATCTGACCAACCTGCTCTGATTCTGCTGAAATCCTCATCAAATGTCAATTAATCCAATACCTACAGGAGCTGTCAGGTCTTTTTCCTCCTCATGTTTACAAAGGCTGCACAGGAGGCTGTGAGGCGTTCAAGGGGGGGGGGGGGGGAAACTGCACTGTAAAATTAGTTCTAAATGGTAGTATTAAGTTCAAACTGCAAAAAAAAAAAGGTTTGGTAAAATAAATATAATCTCAAAATGTTTGCTTTGCTACACATCTTATTAATGCTGAAAACATGTAAATTTACAAGCACTCATGTCAAAATGATTATAGTTCATTTTCATGTCTTGTAATTTTTTGTAATGTAAAGTTCTCTTACTGAGACAGTTGCAGTTTGTTACAAGGACAAAAATGCAGATGTTAAAACAAAAGAAACATTGGTATGAATGAGTCATACTCTTTTCTAAAAAAAAAAAGGTTAAAGGTAAAAAAAAATCGAAATCGGGAACTTAAAATTGGAAATCGAATCGAATCGGGGCTTGAGTGAATCGTTACATCCCTAATAAAAAGTTACATAATGCACCTTTTTAGGCAACTTCCAATCACCGGAAATAAAGCAGTGGCCCATTCAGACCTGTCACAATTATTTTTAATGGTTGTGGGGTGCGGGGCGGGTTAGAAACTGTCTTGATGTGGGTGCAGAGCTGGACTGGCAGAAAAAAAATCGGTCCAGGACTTTTGGGTCAAGAGTCGACGGCCCTCTAAAAAAAAAAACGGTCATATTCAATGCTATAGTCGAGGCCATTAGCAGTACAATAAGCCCTTGAACTAAAACAGTGTAAGCAACAAAACAGAGGGCAATATCTGCATGTTGTTTCTGCCAAATTCAAGCTAACGCCTCAGAGCGCTCACAACTTTAATTCGTTTACAATTTGCTGCAACATTTGTAAAATTTCTAACATCTTAAAATGCGCAACCGTTAAGGAGGCCCCTCTGGTGACACAAATTATAAACTTCACAAAACCAACCAAATGATCACACTTTACATTTAGGTTATGAAATGGTAAAACTCACCACAGAGTTGGGGAGATGTGGAAAATGGAAGTCCCAAAAAGCCAAAAGATTGTAAATCCTTTCAAGTTATTCCCAAACTGTGCGCACTGACGACAGGGGGCAGGAGGGAGTCACCTGACAACTCCCAACATGCACTTCTTTGCATACATTTGTCTAAAATGTATAAAAATAGAGGCCTGAGGTTCTGTGGGTCCTGGAAGGTGTTACAATAAACTCCTTTTCACTTATATGGCAAATATGATGTGAGGGGCATGAGTAATGTTATATTCGAGAGGCCCTCTGCTCATTATACGAGATTATCTGGGAACCATAACTCAAGACGGCGCTAACGAGGGGTATAAAAGGCGTCGGACACACCTGGTGGATGAGCTGTGTTACTGCATCCAATTAATTATCTGAACGTCAATGGAACTTGCAGTTTCTATTGTGGTGCCAGTGTGGTGCAGTACAGGTCTGCTCACGCTTCCGGCCCAAAAGTAGAAGGGGAAAAAAAAAAAAACCTGACCCATGCCCACACGCCGAGTTTACTCCGAAACAAACCAGGGACCGAGCTCCTCCTCAGCGACCGATTCAAGTTTTATTTTCAGACCGTACAAATCTCCATCAGCTTTTTAAACTGATAAGGCCAATTACAACAAAATATGAATATCACAGTCTCATGACACGTTGCCTTGTTTTTTCCCTCCTCTGTTCTTAAGTCTCTACTGGACGAGCCCAACCCCAACAGCCCCGCGAACAGCCAGGCCGCGCAGCTCTACCAGGAAAACAAGCGCGAATACGAGAAGAGGGTGACCGCCATCGTGGAGCAGAGCTGGGTGGACGTCTGAGAGATGAGAACGAAAGAAAAACCCTCGGCGTGCTTCCTACTATTAAAAATACAAACAACAACAACAAACCCTTTTCATCCACCCTATCTCTCATTTTTAACTCGTCAAGAAACAAAAAAAAATTAGAAAAACATCTACAGGCTATCAGAAAAAAAAAGTATCAAGTGCCACCGATCACATCCACCAAACTGCTTGCCAATAACGTGTGAGGAAGATGAGAAAGATGGGTGTCCAAAACGTTTATGTTCAGTTTCTCCTTTTGTTGTTTCGTTCACCTTATTTCTTTTTTTTTTTTTATTGCATGATGTGAATAAGTTATTGCTAACAGAATTTGTAATTTATCTTTTAAGTTGTTTGGCTGGAATGACGCTGTTGGTATGTCGAGTTTTGCGAATTATATCATTTTGTTCTTCCTGCTTTTTATTTTATTTTATTTTTTTTACACCGTGTGAAAGCAACTGAGGTGGTGAAAAAGAAAGTACAAAAGTAGGATGTATGAACGGGGCTCGTCGGTAGGGTTGTAGTTGATGCGTTGCCCATTTTGGAAGGACAAGGGTGCGGGAAATATGATTTGCCCACTATTTATTCCTATGATATTAGGAAGTGTGACGCTGAAAGTTTTATATTTTTTCTACACTTAGGCTTCTATAGAGGCTGCACCTTTTCTGTAGTGCAGGTAACTCATTGAATTTACCACAGACCTATTTTTTTTTTTTAATGTTAAACTCCACAACGATTGAGAGCAACGGGACGGGTCTGCAGTTGTTGGATAAGCTCTTAACACTGTCGCTATGATCGTTCATACTTTTTCCCCCTTTTTTAAATTTCTGTTTTTAACGCGTCATTCCGTAATCAGTGTTTTTGAATGAGATTTCAAAACCTCCTAAACCCGCAGAACTTCAGAATCCAACGTCACCCGCCGTGAACGTAAAGACTACTACCAGGAGCAAGTCTGGAAACGATGGACTAAACCAGGTGGGCCAAGTGGTCTGGTCAAGATTTGGAGTTGTCCTTTTAATATCTACGGCAGCGAGTCATTTTAGCATCCGCCGCGTCGCAAAGTAAGTCGTTTCTCGGCTTATTTAAAGGCCAACTGTAGGTGTTAACTCTGGCGTCACTGAATCCAGATGGTGCCAAGTTTCCTACATTTTGCATGATTCATCGGCACTGAACATATCCAACCCGGCTTGCCTATATTTTTAACATATCGAAAGCGTAACTGTGTTGCACTTCTTAGAGGAATTTCTCAATCTTTTTTTTTTTTTGTCGGGCAAGTGGTTTAAGTTGACTAGCTTTCGTTGTACATACAAGACATTGAATCAAATAGGAAATACGAGCAGATGGAAAGATTATGAACTTGTGAATGGGCCGAGCACTGTAAATGAGTGGTTGGTTGGTAAGTTAAAAAGTTGCAGTGACCAATAATGAGTAGAGCGGTTTATCTACCCAGCCTCAGTTGCTTTTACATCCCATTTTTACAGCTTTTATTTTTAAAAGGCTACACGGACTAAGCTACTAAAACTCGGGACATGCAGTATAAAGTCATGGCTTAACCTCGCCCTTTGTACAAATGATCAATCTTCATAATGTCAAAAAAATCAAGAAAATCAATTAAAACCAACTTTTCCAGATAGTGAAAGTAAATAAGCTCATGTTGTGACACACCTTCACAAGATTCAATAAGCAGAAGGGATATGTTATAAACTTTTCTGAATTAAATTATGTATACTTATAACAATATGCTGTATAGACATAATAAACACATTTTTCAGAGTTTGAACTTTGTGGCTGCCATCTTCTTTCGTCTATTTGGGACTTCTCTTATAAAATTGTATTGCTGCATTCCAGGAAATATTCGGAGAGGATCAGAGAGCGCCGAGTTAAGATACAAGCTAATGACTGCACCGTTACTTTTGGTCCGAGCCTTGGTCTACATAAACGTTATAGCATGAAAAAGAAGGATCGAGGCATTCCGTAATCCTTTAGTGGTTTTATTGCAAGAAGCTTATGTTGTATCATCTCTGGAGTGAAGAAACTAATAAGATGCTAACCTGACAGTTGTAGCATTAGCCGTTTTGTTTACATACGAGTTTTTTCAGCTGTAATGCTCTGAGGTCGTTAAGTCGTGGGGAAAATGGCAGATACCAGTTGCCTTGAATGCAGCATAAAATTGCAAAATGAGGGAAAGGGAGAGAGTTTTGAAAAGTAAACCAATTTTGAACGTGAATTTTGTCTTCCCGATTGGATACGACAAGCCGGTTCACAGGAAAGCTCGTCTCATTGGTCAAAGTGATGGCACCTAGGGATTCTGATTAGTTGCAGGGATCGGCAAAGGGAAAAATATAATTATGTAATATTACTTGCGCAACATCGCTACCCCAGGCGCTCAATTGTGCATAATCTATTAAATTTGTAAAACATTTGTCTACATCACTTTCATAATTTGAATTTTCCTGTAAATGTACCAACACTTCTCTGACAATGGCCGCTAGTTGCGCTGCTTTACGACCACGACGCTAGGAGCCGACATTGCTGCAGTACCTCCATATAGGGGCGGCAGAACACGCTAGTTCTCCATAAGCTACCATTGCACTTTAGACACGTGAAACAACTTTAAAGCCTGGTGCCTAAATTTTCTACAGCTAGATATTCCTCCTTACAATTACAGGGACCAGGCTGGTTTTCGTAAGGAACATTTTAGAAATCTCGTATACTAATGAGGGCCAGACTTTGACAGGCCGTTAGCATTACAGCTAATGGCGCGGCTACGACCGAACTACACGTCACGCAAGGGCGGAGTCTACAGTGAAGATCCCGCCCTTATGCCCTTTTTAGGAAGAGCTGGGGGAGGAGGAGTCTGTAAACCGCCATGATTTCCCCCTCGAACATAGTTATTATGGCAAACGGGGAGGAGTGAGGAGGAGTTGACTTATTTTTTACAGTCTGTTCTCCAACCACAGTTCTACTTTGACACGAGCAATTTGGGCGAAGTTTCTTACCCAAACGACACAACACCAGCACAATCTAATGTCTGATGATTATTAAAAAAAAGCTAAGACTCAAAACTCCTAAAACAAGATTTGCATGTATTGTACACATGGAGAAAAGTTAACATGGTTTACATAATTGTACCAAGATTTCAAACAGTATGCAGATCCAGACAAAACATTGGAAACAGAATCCGTAATTTCCACTGTGTCAAGTTTTGTAAAGGATTTGTTTCCATAAAATTTCTTAAAAATGTAAAAAGACAAAGATTACTCCTGTAAAAAATGGAAGAGTAAAACGTCGAGTTCAGCCTCATAATGAGCTCCAATGTTAAAATGTTTAAGAGTAAAATAAAAATCTCTTCATTTAATTTGTCCATTTAAAAACCAGTCCATCAAAATCCTCCAGTCATCAGCGTCCCTGTAACAGAAGAAATAGCATTATTCATCATTTCTGCACAGTATGTTTAAATTCAGGTTACTTCAACACTTGAACACTAAGGGGTTTTGGGCGTCTGAGAGTGAACTGTCCTTTAAATCAAACAATTAACAAGAAAGCTATGTAGACATAAGAGTGTATTAAAAAAAGTGGTCGACCTGTTGTTTCTTCATGATCTCATCTCTGGTTTTGAAAACCGGTGCGTCCTCAACAACGATGCCTTCTGCCATTTCCTTCACTCGCTCCAGGAGCTCATCGCTGTATCTGCAGCAGCGCAAAGGTGAGAGGTGTTACATAACTCACAGAACAGTCAAATCAACACTTTCCTATTGGACAAAATTATACCCACTTTCACAGCCATTTGTGTCAATGTGAATTTGTGTCATGATAGGGTTAATACTCCATTAACCACTTACTCCCCGTCTGAACCGAGTGCATCTTCTCCAGTTTGGCTTTACCCAAATCTAAAAGCTTCTCTACTGGAGTTTACAGCCGTCAAAATAAAATAGTAAAGAAAACGAGGATAAAAACACAACAAAAGTGACAAAAACATGACTAAAAAGTGATGAAAAAAAAGAAGCAGCAACAAACATGCCGGAAAAGCAACAATTTTAAAAAAGTGAAAACGCAAAAGAGACAAAAACACAACCAAAAAGTAACGAAAAAGCAATGAAAAAGCAACAAAACAACAACAAAACCGCTTAAAAATGTGACAACACGACAAAAAAAAGTTACAATCAGTTTTGTAGGTCTTAGCTTTCAAATGAGGCGTTACACTGGCCTCGAGGCTGTAAAGCTTTTTGATTCGGGTACTGCCGACCTGGTGAAAATGCGCTCGGTTAAGGCGGGGGTTAAGAGGTTAACACGCAGTCGTTTGGAGATTCCGGCCCATGCTGACACTAAGGGGAGATCCGATCATGATTACACATATGAACCCAGAGTTTTCATCAAAAAGGAAAACCGTAAGTGAACGTTGTCCTCACCGACAGCCCATGAACACGTTGTTGGCCCAGACCATGGAGAGCGCCAGGAGCTGGTCGAGCTGCTCGGCGGCGGGGAACTCGGCCATGTTCCTCAGGATGAACTCTCTCCGGGGGGTCCAGTGCTTGTCGCTCTCCCAGTACCCGCGGTGAGCCTCCACCTGCTCCGCCACGGCCCGGTTCTGCTGAATAAAGTCCTCCACGTCCATAGCAGACATCTTTCTTTCGTCTCGTTTGCAGCGGAGGAACCAAAACAAAGGGACTTCCGGTCTGGGGCGTTAAGCTATAGGTGTTTTCACAGCGACGCACAGCGGTGGAAGTATGAACTACAGTTTACAGAAAACAGTCAGAAGTCAAAGCAACAATTCAAAGAGCTTAACAGTTACATACGATTGCAAGAGGATTCATACTACAGTAGGGTGAGTCTGCGGGTGAATAGGAAAACAATCGTATTGAGATATCACTTTTAAACTTTGTTACTGTCATGAAAAGAAAATGCTCTTTTCACCCATTGTTCTTTTTTCTTTTACATGAAATTCAATTGAAAAGCATCCATCACTATGAGAAATTAATGGTTGGGTGAAGACGAGAAGATTTTGTATTTATTTACTTATTTTATCAGACAAAAGGGGGGAAAGAATCTTATTTATTTAAAGTGCACATGACAGATTTGAATGCTCTTGGAAATATGACTTATTTAGATGGATTACATCAGTTGCAAGTTCATCAGTTGCATAGTTATGATTTTTTTCAGTGAAGCAGCAATTTTAATGAAGAAATGTTGGGGAGAAAAGTTGTTTTTATTGACAGGAAGTGACATCAAAGAAGGTAACATATCCATAGCAGTTTAACTTAATTTCCCATTGACTTAACATGGTTGGACGGCAACAGTTTAAAATTGTTTACCTTCTTCGATGTCACTTCCTGTCGGTGTCTAATAAGGAAGTGAAAACATCAACATCACAAAAATGCTCAAACTAAAGAAAACTGGGTATAATCTTTAGCAAAATCTCAAATATAATTGTGTTAACTGTGTTTTAGCAAAAATGGTGTCTAATGTGTCATATGCACTTTAAAGGTCTTATATCATGCTAAATCAACTTTTTGGAGCTTTTAGCCATGTGGTAATGCTATTTCCTTATCAAAAACACCCCCAGGCTCCCCCTCTCCTGGTAAAGGACTGGCTTTGACCATCTTATGCAAGATTGTCAAACCACCCCCATCCAGGAAGTGCCCGACATCTGGAATGTAATGCAGAATGTAAGGCACTTTTCAGCATATGTGCCTTACGGCCTGATTTTAATTTGTAAAACAGCTTTTTCATTATTTCTGTTGAAAGAATTACTTTTTTTTTTTTTAATAAAGGAAGTGTCCGACGTGTCCGCACATCCCCTGCAGAGTAAACATACATGCCCCCTGAGCGTCCAAACAAAGTCATTTTTGCGCTAAAGTTGTGAAGAAGGGGCTCCTCTCTAACCTACTCTGTAAAGGGACACCTACCTAAAAAATACTGTCTCAGCAAAAATGCGTTTGACTGCGAGAGGTACAGGAGTGTATTCAACTTTCCTAAAGAAGAGTCCAATCAGAAATGGTTTGAATTTCTGAAATGGTTTGAATTTCTCTCCAGGATCCTGCGACTAACCAACCAGAATGTGTTTGTCTGCGACCGTCACTTCACCGATGGGTGCCTGGCGAACCTTGGCCAGGACCTCGCTTCATTATTAACTTTTATAACCGGTGCGATTCCCACAATAAAAACATTCAATGAAGAGGCCAGAGCGGTAGGTAAATCAAAATGTGTGCTAAATGTTAATGTGTGTGTTAGCTGTTTATGAAGCTGTGTTTCATAAGTCAACTCCTTATAACTGCATTGTGAATTAACTTCACTTATTGCTGTGATAATCATATTTCTACTACTGCTACTGAAATGGGTGGCATCAACTCTGAGAGAGGGGCGGAATGAACTGAATCCGCCTTGTCTTCCGAGTTGGAAAAATACTACCAGAAAATAGCTATATTTCTCACAAAAATGAGTACTATAGTGGTAAGTACATCATAAATGCCTATAGTTTACCTTGGAATGGCTAAAATAGAATGATATAGGCTCTTTAAAAGTGATTAAAGTTCACTTAAAGGGACAGGGAAGGGGATGCAAAACAAACAAATCAAATAATGACAGGAGAATCAGACTTGAATATTATAATGTTTCTGGCTTTTTATCCGATTCAAGATCTGTTTAGCCCACTTTAGCCCTATTGTGGTTTAGCTCTAGTGCTAGCTACGCCAAAGGGCCAAATCAGTTCTGGTACTTTGGTGTGACACGTTTGAGAACCACTGATCTAAGATAAGTTTATTCTCTCCCATCTGAAAATACTTAGTGCGGATGTTAAAATAGCTGACACTGTCCTGGTAAAGCTCCCAATCAAAGACAAAGAAAAGTTGTAATTAGTGCAGCTCCCACAGAGACACAGCACATTTATCAATAGGGAATGTTCTCGAAAGGGAGAAAAAGTTAACCTCATTCAGAAAACCCTATTAGTATCAATGAATGGCCATTTAAGGCGAGGCATTCAGGGGGAAAAACTTCAATATACAAACAGCCTATCAGTTTGCTGTGAATTATGTATCGCTGTTTTTGTTGTTGTTTTTTAATTTTTTGTGGGTTTGATGTAGCGGTATAGCGTATGTAAATGAGTGTGCATGTGGCCCCTCTAATACTGTGGCAGATGGTTAGCCTGTCTAAATATTTCTGGCCAATATCGGTTTAAACGCGCTGCACTAATGTGCCGTTAATTGTGCTTCTTGTATGTAATATATTACCCTGCCTCTCCAGAGAACACTAAAGTTAGATTGCGTCGTAATGTTGTGAGATTTACACTATTGATTTGGGAGGTAAAAAATAACTCTGCAGCTACATTCAACAGCGAGATCTGCTGCATCGATTGGGCATTAGGTCCAAAGAGACAATGAGGTTTTGAGTTTAAAGCGGATCCATTTTTCACAGTGTTGTTATAGGCAGCTAAATTACAGTTGATCGAGTGAAACGGGGATCAGCAGATCCCCCCACTGCCAAATCACAAATTAAAATGCAGAGTTTAAAGGACCGTGGAAACTAGAGAGCTCTGTGGTGGCTCATGACCTCTACATACAGTGGTTTGAAGAAAAATAACAGATTTGAAAAAGCCTCAAGGTGAAAACCTAATCAGTGGGAAATAAAAGGGGGAAAAATAACTACTCTTACTCTTACCCATACAGCACTACTTTAACAAACGCTGAATTACAAATATATTTTCTGCCAAATAAAGATCCAGAACTTCTCATTTACATGAAATTTGTTTTATTGTTTTATTTATTTATTGAATGTGATAAATAACATTTGAAAAGGAAGCATTGGAAGTGACCTGGGTGCCATGCCATTGGTCCGACAACCCATTAGTCCGACGTCTCATTATTCCGAAAATATTTTACCATTGAGCAGAGGTGCCATTAGTCCGACATCTCTAACCCAGTTGTGTTGTGGATTAGAGAGCCATATACAACCATTGGCCCTAATCTTAAGGTCAGTGGACTCTTATTTTCAACCCCTACTCAATGGGATATTTTCGTAATAATTAGACGTCGGACTAATGGGCCGACCCCAGTGACCTGTTGCTTCAGAAAATTCAAAGAGAAGACGATTAATGTTTTTAAACTGAATTATGACTTGTCGTTGACATTTGCTTGTGTATCTTTTTCGCTGGTTGCTTTATAATGTCATTACAGCGTCAGCTTTTTGTCTGTCTCTTTTATGATTATGGATGTATGATTTTAAAATCATACAGCTTTTGTTTTGTAGCTAATAAGAGCACATGGTTCATTCAGCAGCTAATCTACTAGCTGCTAATGCTAATGCTTATAACCCAGAGAATCACTAATTAGGCTTAACGCTGAGCAGGTTTAATAAGTCTGAATATTTACCGATTGAAGACGTCACATAAGTGCATAATACACGGCCGCTATGTGGAGCTGTTTCCTCAATAATGAGCCTTGACAGATAGTAGCAATCGATAAACTTGCTCATATATTTTCCACAAAATATTGAATATCGTCTCCTTACAGTGAGTTGATGCGTCCGTAATCAAGAACGGTCATTTGTCTGTGGTTCTGATCACTGGTTTGGAATGTTTTATCCTCAGAACGAGAAATGATCCCTGTATACACACTAATGCAATTTTTAACTCATGTTTCCTCCAGAAGGGGACGTGGCTCAGAAAAAGTTCCTGCATGTTGCTCCCATCTATAAAGACAACACAGAATGCTAACCATCATCCTAATGTTAGCTTGATGCTAAATGCTAGCTTCGAGTCCTGGAAAATCTGCTTCATTTTTTAATGTAAGAAGACAAGGCAACTTTATTATACCGCACATTTCGTACACAAGGCAACTCAATGCGTAAGAATGAGACAAAACATCCGTATCTCATTCCTAAGGACCCACTTTAAACTAAACTTTACTTGTGTGTGATAAATGTGCTTAGTCCGCCAGAAACTGTGATTTCCAAAACTCGGCTAGGCCACGCCCCCAGTATGACGCCTTGTCATAAAGGCCCCATGCCATTTTTGTTGTTGTGGTTTTTTTTTAACTTATAATTAAAAAAAAAAAACTTCTTGAAGAAGAACTAAGTAACTTGTTTACCTTAATAAATCCTTTCCGTAGTCCCTCTGGGGGTAATACAAGTGTTAATGAGATGATTGGGGTTCTTTCATCTCCCCCTGGTGTCTCTGGCCAGAAAACCACAATTGCAACTTTAATAGAATCATAAAGAAGAAGCTAACAGGCTAACGGGCAAAGCTGCTAGCGCCACTTACAGCCAAGTTTGAGTGAAAAAAAGATCTCCATTGTGTAATGGATGTACAATATCCCTCTCTCTCTACCTTTGTCTTTTCTGTCAGCGTAGTATTTACTCTCACGGACAATAATGTCAAACACATCTTTTTACGCGGACCAGGTCGTCGAGGCACCTGCCTTTGACTGCCACTCAGTCCTCTCTGCACCCGACCCCTCCCTCTGTGGGTGGTGGGTCCACAGGAGGGCGGGCCCACGTCGTCCTTTCGGGCTGTGACCGGCCGGGCCATGTGGGCAGAGGCCCGACCACCAGACGCTCGCATTCGAGCCCCAACCCAGGCCTGGCTCCAGGGGGGGCCCCGGTTGCGCCATACCGGGCGATGTCACGGTCCTTGTTGTTGAACTGTCCATAGAGGTCTTCAAACTGCTCTTCGTCTGTCTCCGAGCTGGCCTGGTGTCGCCTCGGGGTCCCCCAGAACAGCTGGAGGAGTTGTGCGTGGATCGGGAAGTCTGGGCATCTCTGCTGAGACTGCTGCCTCCACGAGCCGGCCTCGGATAAAGTGGAAGAAAATGGATGGATGGACATCTTTTTTACTATCGTACTACGCGTTTTCCTGTAAACCCCCTTGATGAGAGAACATTATAACATGGAAAAAAGCTCTTAAACGTTAATTTAGCATAGGAACCCCCTTTGAAATGTCATTTGAGATCCAAACGTCTTCATGGGGATGAGTTTTGTCTAAGCATGTTTCACACCTTTCAGGAAACAAAGTGACACTAATAATGTTAAAGCGTTCAACAGGCAAATTGTTTTGAGTGTCGGAGCTATTTCTGCCAACATAATGATGACGAGTGTAGAAAAAATGAGTATAGAGCCCCTTTAACTAATATCTTTAGCCACAATCACAACCTTCTAAAGAAGACATCCCAACCAGATTCCAAACTGTTAAACCAGAAAACTAATTGCAATGTCCTTTCAACATCTTCCTCATTTTGGTTTATCCATTTCATATTTTGTTTCACCCGAGCGTTGTCTTCCTTCTCTCTTCCCGCAGCGCCCTCCAATGTGAGACTGTGGCCCTTTTATTTTCTGACGCAGCGACACCAGTGACTCATGAAAATCTTCTGTTGCCAACCCGCTGTATGGTTAAGTCGTCCCTGTGTATTCCCATTAGAGAGAGCCAGAGAGAGGAGGAGGAGGAGATAGGGGCCATAAACTGGAGGGAGTCCATAAAGAGGTTGAGTGTGTGACTTGGACAGCGGCCAGAGCGGTGCGGACTGAAGGGCAGGGAACACAGTCTCCTCATTAAACACGATAATCACATTTACGGACAGGGCTGAACAAAGTGAGACAGGTTCAGTCCGGAATGTTGATAATAATACCACTCCTTTTCGGACACTACTTTACATTGCGTTATTCGTTCTTTCAGTGCTCGGTGGTGGTAAATCGCTGTTAAGTTTTTCTGGTTAAATAATTGTTGATAAAAGGGGTTTCTTTAGGTGCTCCGAATTCCCCACTACAACATAGAACTTGCACTAAAACCTCCAGCTAGATGCTCTTGACCTAAAGAACTGGGGATGGGTTCTGGGCGCTGCACTGCCAACGAAGAGAGACAATGAAGTACACTTTTACCTTAACCATAGTACATAGTAAAACACTATTAACCTCACAAGATCACAGAACTTCTTCTCCTATACATACCTTTCAGTTATGTGACTTTTGTAGTTAGGGGACATCTGGCTATTCTATATCATATCAAGCTATACTGTACATCTCCACTGACTGAAGTCGAGAAGCTGCATCCAAAAATCACAGTTTATGCTGATGAACAGAGCTGATACAGAATATCAAACTGTAGGAAGTGATACTGTACTTGTAAACAGGCTGGAGAGTTACTGACTACTTAAAGGATCTGTATCATGCTATTTTAGCCATTCCAAAGTAAAGTATAGGCATTTATATGATATATTGTACCTCTATCACTATGGAGTACTCATTTTTGAGAGAAATATAAGTATTTTCTGGGGGTATTTTCCCTTCCCGGAAGACAAGACGCTTCGATTCAGTTAACTCCGCCCCTCTCTCCGCTCATTCCACATTCAGTATTATAAATATAAATATCGCTGCAAAAAGTGAAGTTACTTCACATAATGCAGTTATAAGGAGTTGACATGTGCAAAGCAGTTTCATAAATGGCTAACACACATGCTAACACACGCTAACACGCGTTTTGATTGACTCACCGCTCAGTCTGGACTCCCCATGAGATCGCGTTGGTTATAAAAGTGAATCCACTTTGATTCTGGCCAAGGTTCACCAAGCATCCATCAGGTTGGTTGATATAGTAGCTAGTTGAATCCCGGAAAGAAATTCCAACTTCTGGCGAGTGCACTCTTCTTTAGGAAGGTTGAATAGTCCTGTTCCTCTCGTAGCCAAACGCGAACCCGTGACATTATCGTTGGGTAAGAAAAAAGAACAGGCGTGTCCAGAGTAGGTTAGAAAGAGCTCAGTCTTCAAAAACAACACTTCTGCTCGGATCCATGGATCCTCCGGCCGTGGGTGCGTTTGTTTAGCCTCGTGGGACAGCACAGACGCATCGGAGAGTTTTTATTTTTTTATTTTTTTATTTCTCTCTTGCAACAAAAATAAGGAAAAAGCTGTTTTATAAATTAAAACCAGGCCGTAAGGCATTACATTACAGACGTAGAGCACTTCCGTTCCTTTGTGACGACACAACTGAACAGCTCAGTGGTTTACCAGGAGAGGGCGGAGCAGCTGCTCAGAGAGCAGGATTCAGGAGGATTACTTAGAACTGCGTGAATGACGCCAAACACCGCTCTGGGGGTGTTTTTGATAAGGAAATAGCATAACAACATGGTTAAAAACTCCAAAAAGTCAATTTTGTATGATATAGCTCTTTTAAAGGAGCTATATCATGTCTAAGCTCAGGTAAGAACATATCTCAGTATGGAAAACTGTGGCCTGTTCCTTTAAAAGGAGCAAAGCCTGCCCTTGAGAGCTGCTGAGCTACAGGTTGTACAAACTTTTCCAAGAGGGTTCATAGATGTGTTTACTAGGGATGGGTACCGAACCCCGGTATCATAACGGCCCCGGGGCTCACGTGTGCCGGTCCACCCGGACCGATAAGCTCCAGCCTTAACGGTCTTCTTAACGGGGCTGCTGCGCTCAAATAATCACTCCGCCCTCATGGATGCGTTCGCTGCATCGGATCTGTTCATCCCCGCTACCCCACACGAGAGTGCAGTGTGTCCATCCCTGCGCTCTGCCACTGCCCTGTCTCCCCTCTGCAATTAACGTGAACCTGGCCCCCCATCATACTCAAAATTGTCTAAAAAATATGTCAGTCGTTTGTGCTACGTTTGTGCTGTAAAAAATTTTGTTTGTGCTGTTATCGTTTTTGAGATATTAATGATTGTTTTATTGGTCAGATCTAAGGTCACCCTGCTCGTTATAAAGCTCCAAAACGTTTTTTAAACTATTACAAACTTTAGAGACTTCAGGCGTCCATGCTCGTCCTCATCTGAAGCGCGCACACGTGTCGGGAGTGCACGACAACACACACTGCATGCAAAAAACAATCATTAATATCTCGAAAACGATAACAGCACAAACAAAACTTTTTACAGCACAAAACAGCACAAACGTAGCACAAACGATTGACATATTTTTTATACAATTTTGAGTACGATGAGGGGCCATGTTCACGTTAATCCCTCTGCAGCCGTGTGCAGCGAGACAGGTGCGCGCGGGAAAGACACGCGGTGTTACGAGCTGCTACCGCTAACCCGCAGTAAAAAAGCGAAACGTAACGACTTCGTATTGAACAGACAGACGAGCAACTCGCACTTTTCTTCTTTCACAAATACCCAAACTAAAGAGTTCGGGTGAAGTCTATTTTTCCACAAACGACGTACACAGTGGCATGTATGTGCAAATATGTATGCGCTCACACGTGCACGTCAGCGCGAGCCAGTGTCGACCCCACTGGACACAAGCTGAGAGGCAGAAAACAGTTCATTATTTTACTGCACTAAGTTTTCATTTGGACTCAGTCCCCAGAGCTACAGCCAAATCTAACCAACAGCCTTGATTTACTAGATAATAATAATGATTACAAAAAAAAAATAGCAACGTAAGTGAAGTATTTTAACTCCCATATATTAAGTGTATGCGCAAAGTGGAAATGAAATGTAGAGTAATAAATAAATAATATAGACCAAGGATTAATGCCTACGTATACGGTAGTCTCAATCTACCTATATATTTTTCTATTAAGTACGATAAGAGTACCGTTAAAGTACCGGATCGATAAGGAGTATCGATAAGAGTAGTAGTATCGATAAATCCTTAACGATACCCATCCCTAGTGTTTACTGTGTTGAGGCTAAATGCAAACTGCTAACAGCGGTAGAATGCTAACGTCTTGAGCAGTTTAAATACTCTGTTGGTTCTGTTCACTACAGAGTGTAAAATCATAGTGAAAGATTTTCTGTTTCCTTTTCAATGCAGTCATTTAGTCTGAGGAGTGGAAGCAGATATTTGGCTAATCCTGCTGTACAGTGGGATGAAAATGTATGTGAACGCTTTGGAATTTCTCGCATTTCTGCCTAAATTGGTCATAAAATGTGGTCTGATCTTCATCAGAATCATAAGAATGAGTAAACAGTGTCTGCTTAAACTAATACCACCCAAACATTTTCATTTTATCATATTTTTATTGGCCGTAACATGTAAACATTCACAGGACAGGGAGGAAAAGTAAGTGAACCCAGGAATCTCGCTGAACTGCAGCAGTTTTGTAAAGAGGAATGGTCCAAGATGAATTCCTGATCGTTTGAGCGTCTAATCTGCAACTACAGGAAAGCAGTTATTGCTAATCAGTATATTTTTCCAGTAATGCAGTGGAACATCCAAGAGCTCTTTCTCAAACCAAAGCTGATTAGTTTGGGAGAAACACATAACGTCATGTGTGGAGAACAAATGGAACAGCACCAACATCATAACCCTCTCCTCACTGTGAAGTCTGGAGCAGGAGAATCATGGTGTGGGGCTGTTTTGTTGCCTCAGGACCTGGACCACGTGATATCATCAATGGAAATAATAATGCACAAGTTTATCAAGATATTTTACAGAAAGCCTAAGACATTCACAACATTCATGGAATAAGTAAGTGAACCCTTGTATTAAATAGCTGGCTGACTCTTCTTTTGTAGCAATAACTGCTTTCCTGTAGTTGCAGATTAGACACTCAAACGATCAGGAATTCATCTGGGACCATTCCTCTTTACAAAACTGCTGCAGTTCAGTGAGATTTCTGGGTTCACTTACTTTTTCCTCCCTGTCCTGTGAATGTTTACATGTTACGGCCAATAAAAATATGATAAAATGAAAATGTTTAGGTGGTATTGGTTTAAGCAGACACTGTTTATTCATTCTTATGATTTTGATGAAGATCAGACCACATTTAGTGACCAATTCAGGCAGAAATGCGAGAAATTCCAAAGCGTTCACATACATTTTCATCCCACTGTAGCTGGACTGAGAGTGCTGTTTGACTCTAAACATAACCATGTGCTTGTAAGTTTACATGTGCTGGTTTGTTTACATGTGCTGGTTTGTTTACATAACCATGTGCTGGGTTGTTTACATAGCCATAGGCAGTGCAGTGGTTTCATAGTGGTGTGGTCTCATGCATGTAAACACGCCACACTGGATTGTAGCCTTGGGCTAATTTCCATCTATCGCCCCCACTCACACTCAAACACACTCTCATTTATCCTGGTCCATTGTACATGTTTTTAGTGGTAGGGGAAACTGGAGTACCGGAAGGAAACCTACGCAGACACGGGGAGAATATGCAAACTCCACACAGTCTGGTCGGGGATCGAACCCCTAGCACTAAAAACATGCACTACAGGTACAGTAAATAATCCTGACTCGACAACTGGAGACGGAGCCCCGGGCGCCATAGTGTGGTTACCCACTACTCCTTTTGTCCTACATTAATGTGGCAGACGTTTGCAATGAGAAACTAATGATCGAAACCATTCAGGAAAAACATACAAACACACAAACACACAATCAAAATGATTCTCTTCAAAATATGAAATTCAGTGTTAAAAGTATTAATGATATTGCAAAAGCCCAGATCTTATTATCAGACGTTTGATGTTGTAGCATGAGATCTTTGCCAGTATTTACATCCCGACTGACTTCATCTGTGGAGAGGAGATTTGAGCAAGTGCCAAAGCCGCTCCACCTGGACGTCCTTCACAAAGAAGTGCCCCTTTCGCCCGCTGCATGGAGGAGACAGGTCACCGTATCCACAGCTGACGGAGCATTAATGAGACTCTCTGTTGGGGGAACGGGGAGGGGGGTTAGCTGACCTCATAGCTTCAATCCCAGGCCCACTTTTGACCCTTCCCTCTGGCCAAGAAAGGAACCGGGGACAATGACACAAAGTCACAAACCCATGGTGCAAATTTACTGCAATCTCAACGCAGCATTTACAGAACTGCAATGCAAAGTTACCCACCAAAGCACCAAAGATTTCATCAGAGCGCTGCCAAGTTTTACGGCGGAGGAGGAGGGAATCCCACTGACAAACTGTCTCTGCTTTAGATCTATGGCACTGTCAGTGATTTAGAGACCGAGCGGAGCAGTGGATTAGGCATTGATCACACTCTCCCTCCTTTAAATCTTTAAATCTAGATTTCAGTGAAAGTGTGAAGGAGGAGGTAATTGACTTCCCCAACGCTTCCCATCGGATCATGCCCTAACAAATCAATCAGGGCATGGATATTATCAAGTACAGGAGAGAGAGAGAGGCCATTCATTTAATTTAGATTGTTGAATATAGTATGTTTGTCTTCTGCAGGCTGGACGAAATTGTTAATCTGTAATGTTTCGTTTTTTTACTAAACAAATCTATATTTATGTATTTATTTTTAACCCCTGTAAGAATAACGGTCGCACCTTTCACAAGAAAATCTATTTACTTACCAGAGGTGAGTAAAGGAAGCTGAACTTTCCCCAAATTTCTCTACAAAATAAAAGATTCTGTCAAATAAATGTATTTCATCTTGCAAATGCAGGCATTAGATTACATAATATCTTCGCAGACACGGAGAGGACATGCAAATTCCACACAGAAAGCTCTACGTTTGGAAAGAGAGAGAAGAGAAGAAAGAACTTTGTCATTACACAATTGTACAATGAAATTGCGCAGATCAGAGGTTGGGTTAGTCCTGAGCCACTGTGACCAAGGCACTCCTCCCACATCATATTTCTCTATTTGGTATTTCTGGAACTGTCCTTAAATGGTTATCGTCCTACTTGACCAACAGAACATTCTCTGTGTGTATAAATAACATTATGTCTGAAGCTACTCCTTTGTTACACGGGGTTCCTCAGGGATCCGTCTTGGGGCCTATTTTGTTTTTGTTGTACATACGCCCTCTTGGAAAAACCATTAGCCGCTTTAAAAATGTTTCTTACCATCTCTATGCTGATGATATTCAACTGTATTTTCGTTTAAGGAGTCTGAGATGCACAGACTGTCAGAGTTAATGGATTGTCTTTCAAGTGTAAAGTCGTGGCTTCGTGAAAACTGCCTTCAGTTGAATTCTAAAAAGACTGAGACTTTGATAATTGCTCCGGAGCAAAAAAATCCCCTCAATTGTAAACCACCTTGGTTCTCTGGGCTCCTCGGTTCAGTCGAGCATCAGAAATCTTGGTGTTTGGTTTGACCAGTCTCTGTCTCTTGACAGCCACTCGAGACACTTGGCCAAAAACTGTTTTTTCTATTTGAGAAATATTGCCAAGTTTAGGCCAATTTTATCCAACTCTGATCTGGAATTGGTGATTCATGCTTTTATCTCGTCTCGTTATTGTAATTCCCTTTTTACTTGTTTGAATAAATCTGCTTTGAATCGTCTTCAAATGGTTCAAAATGCTGCTGCGCGGCTTTTAACAGGCTCTAGCAGACGGTCACACATTACTCCCATTTTATCCTCTTTGCACTGGCTTCCCATCAAATTTCGAATTGAATTCAAAATGTTAGTTTTGACTTTTAGAGCGCTGCATGGTCAGGCTCCCAAATACGTGTCTGACCTGCTGTGCCCTTACTCCTCCGGTCGTACCCTTAGGTCCTCGGGCCAGAACCTCCTCACTGTCCCAAGGACCCACTTTAAAACCAGAGGTGACCTGTCCTTTGAAGCTGTTGCTCCTAAACTGTGGAATGACCTTCCTCTGTCGCTACGTGTGACCGACACTGTCGATTCCTTTAAAAAACAGCTGAAGACATGGCTGTATGGACGAGCTTTTAGTTGAAAAGGCTGTGATTGTTTTAATTAATTTGTTTTAATACAAAGGTGCTATATAAATAAAGTTTCTTCTTCTTTCTTCTTCTATTTACATTAAAAAAAAGCCTTTATTATGATGGGCTGCTAAGTCTTAAAATCATTAAAACATATTGCTTGTTTAGCATATTGCTTTTGTGGGAAAGAGTCATCAAATTGACCATTTGAAATGGTATGTATTATAATGAGCCCAAACCTGATGTAAAAGAGAGAATGCTCTGTGAGTAAAAAATGCACAAAGGAATCTGCTGCTGATCCACTTTAGTATACGCTACTTGTTTTACACAAACGCCCCCATCTATTTTATGTGTCAAGATTCAAGTACTTGAGTAACTTTTTAAAGAAACTGTACTTATTAGAGTTGTTGTATCATTTCTTCTTCTGAAACACTGAAGAGACACTAAGAGCCCCCCACAGCTGCAGCACAGTGGAGGCGCGTCACAAGAGGCGCTACAGGGAACAAAACAGGGACAAACGAGGAGGTATCCGGGCAAGACTCAGAGCTAAGCCACACATGCCTTCTGTCCCGATAGTGTTCAGGCTAATGGACATTCACTGGAGAATAAAACAGATATACTGCTAAGCTCTTCCCAGAATATGGTGAAAGACTGTTGTGGAGCGGATGGAGCTGCTCAGGTGGAAGAGAAGGAGGTGGAGGAGCTGACCAGTGCAGTACACCACGCTCTGAAACAGGGACAAACCCAGGAGATGCTGCACCGTTTCAGAGGATCAGAGGAGACTGACGGCAGCCAGGTTTCCTCTACCTCCAAAAACATGCTGGTCAGGACGGCCCACAGCGGCTCAGGACTAACACCTCAACACAATTCGTTGTACGCTTGTACAATGACAAATAAAGCACTTACTTACTATTCAGTGCTTTTACTTTTACTTTATTGTAATGAAGTATCTTGTATCTTTACTTTTACTTGAGTAAAAAAACAACACTTGAGCCACTATGTGAGCAGATTTTAAAGTTTCAAAAGCTTCATGTCGACCTCAAATATCTGTAGTTTGTGTTTTAGGATTTTCACATTATTACAAGTGTTGTGTCTCATAAGTTATGTCACAACATAAACCAGACTTTTATGCTCAAACAGTTACTCAGTACTCACAGTACTCAAGTAACGTTTCAGTCAGTAATTATTTGGGTCACTACTTTTTACTTACCCGAGTAAATGATTACAAAGTAGTTACTACTAGGCTACTACTACTACTACTACTACTACTAACTACTACTACTACTACTACTACTACTACTGGCTACTTTATCCACTTCTGATAAGACTAACAGTTACTTCAAAAAGTATTCCAAGTACGTAAGTATGTAGGCTCCTGGAGTAAATGTAACATAAGAGCCTGTACTCAATGTATGGCATTATTTATTTGATGTCGACTTGACTTGCCGAGAGAGACTTCACATTTGTAAACATAATATCCTCAGAATACATCTGTAATGAAAGCTCGATATAAATTGCCTAATCATCACTCGACACCCGCCTCAAACCATGACACAGTGGAAAGCGCGCAGCTGCAGTTCCCCCCGCGTCCTCAGCGCGGCGCAGTCTCCCCGCTGTGCGGGAGTAGGAAGTGCAGCCTGCGGTACAGTGAATTGAAAGTACGCCATAAATATGGCGCCAAAAGAGTTTTCAAGCTGATGTTTGAGCTCGTCTCCAGTGCCCTGCGTGTTCTCTCTGAGAGGAGGAGTCCGGCCCGGAGCAGAGCCGAGCCCCGAGCGCTCAGAGCGGCGTGCACTGAGCAGGCACCGCGGACAGGAGCAGCGGAGTGGAGCAGGGGAGCAATGTTTGATTTTTGAAGGAGGGACGTTGCGAAAGTCGCTGGCGTTTTTTTCCTGCCTCAGCGTTTGGGAGTAAAGCATCATTTTCTTCTTTGCACTTTTGGAGCTGTGTTCACTCGCTGCATCGCCGGCTCCGGAGAGGGCGCTCAGTTTGGGGGCTTTTTCCTAAATGCGACATGCTTTCCTCCCCGCGCCGGGCTGTGGGCACCGCTCCCCCGTGAGGACCGCGGCGGCGTGAGCGTGTTGTTGTGGACTTCTTAAACCTGCGGATAAAGCGCAGCTCAAACTCCTCTCGCCTGGATCTTATCGTTTCGGATTAATATTTTGGACGTCGCGTTTGGGGAGCAGAGCGCTGTCAGGGCACGGAGGAACGAGGAGGGTCGGGTCCTGTCACAACGTGGACACCGTGCGTGTGCAGCCTGCGGGGGGTGTAGCGAGGGACACACACGCACACACACGCGCGCTGAACTACCGCTAACCCCCCAGAAAACTACATGTCCCTGGCCGCCAATGAGCTCCTAATCTCTGGAGCACGTCTCTGCGCCCGGAGCTGACTGCACAACAAGGTAAACACGGACCAAAGCGAGGTGTCGTGCGGCTGTGGGGCGGGCATGTGCGTGTTGTGATCCTGGGGGGGGGGGATGTTTTAGCGGTGCATGTGTGTGGAGCTGCAGGCGCGCAGGAGGGGCGAGAGGGAGGGGGCCCAAACTTGACCATGGCCGTTTTACGCACTGTGAAACTGGCCTGAAGAGGATGTAGTGCTGTGGAGGTGAGGGCTGAACTTGGACTAACCCAAAGGAGAACTAAACCAAGCCTACGAATAATGACAGAAGCATCAGAAAAGTGTCATACAAGGTCTAAACAGGATTACGCGTAGCATTAAAAATCTATATCGACGCTAATGGGACATGAACGCGCTCGTGGAGATGTAGAGGGGCGTGTGGGGTTTTTGGAAACGGGCCACGGGCTGCTTTTGTGCGCGTAAATGTGGACAAATGCTCTCGTTTACACAGGAGCAGACAGGAGAGTGAGAGGATGGAGCAAGTTTTATCAGAGGAGAGCGAGTGAGTGAGATAGAGAGAGAGATGCTGCTTTCCAGAAATTCACTCAATGTTTGTTTATGCTTTTTGGAATGGACCATTTTAAAGCTTTTAATCTTTTCTTTTTTAACTTTTGGGTGCTGTGTTTGCATGTCACGCTTTGTTTTAGGTAAACGTTTTCTGCCCTGAACATAATGCAGTGTTCATGAATGTAGTTTAGATTGTTTGTTTGACAGTGGTTGGGTTAATAAGCCATTGGCACAAGCTGTGAGACATTTCTGTCAGTCAGCCCCAGGGCAGCTCGGTTTAAACACGGCTCACTCCGTAGACTTGACCTCTACTAATGAGTTTCGAGATGGATTGGCCTGCACAGGAGACTGCTCAGCTTTGGTTCTGATTTTCATATCCCGAGATTGTTATGGAATATCACACTTTTTTTTTTTTTACTCATATGGGATTTGACTATTATGTATTTATTAATTTAACATTTCTTATCGCACTTTTGTCTCAAATGCTTGAACTTGAATCGCAAATCCAATGGGAATCAAAATACTTGTCAGGAACAAAAATGCAATCCGATATTTTTTTTTTTACTAGGGGACCACTGTCCAGATGTGGCGACAGGCTGATGGTCAGAAACGCCGGGCTGGAGGATTAGCCTATTGTACGTGTTTTAGAGATGGGGAAACTGGAGTACCCGGAGGAAACTTGCGCAGACATGGGGAGAACGTGCAAACTCCACACAGAAAGGCCCCGTGGAAAGGGATTATAATAATAACTTAATGATATCAGGATTTTCAGTCCTCATCAGTTAATATTGTTCAATTTTACTGTAGAAAATATGGCCAGAATGGTGACTATAGGTAATTCCTAGTGTTGGGGCGATATAACCCATATATCGCCGCCGTGGCTGCCTAATTACCAAACATTCCGGGCGTGTGTGTCACTAAAAACATCCAAAATTATTATTACATTCAATTATTTCTTCTTAAATGGCTCAAATATGTACAAAACTGTTCCACAAACACGGTCAAGAAACAGTTTCCCTTATTAGACCGCACCTGTTATGATTAACCACGCCTTTATATAGAGTCCATACCATAGACCGTTAAAAGAATAGACATCTCCTCACTTCTCCCCGTTTACCATAATGACCACGTTCGAGGGGAATTCATGGCGGATTTACAGACTCCTCCTCCCCAGCTCTGACAAAGTATGTTCCAAATAAGGGCATAAGGGCGGGATCTTCACTGTAGACTTGGCCCTTGTGTGACGTGTAGCTCGCGCAGCTCCAATGCTAACAGTCCGACCCTCATTAGTATGAGATTTCCAAAAAATTCTTTTGAAAACCAGCCTGGTTTCTTTAATTGTGACTAACCTGGCGTTATCTCAGGAGGAATATGTAGCCGTAGAAAGTGTTTAAAAAATAGAAACCAGGCGTTAAAGTTGTTTTTAACGTGTCTAAAGTCCAATGCTTTTCAATGGGAGAATAGCGGCTATATGGAGGTACTACAGCAATGGCGGAGCAATGGAGGCCTCCAGTGTTGCGGTCATAAAGCAAAGCAGCCAGCGGCCATTGGTCCATACACAGGCAACACCGATACAACGGGGGCTCCCAGAGCGCCACACATGGCCACACAAAAATGGCTCCAACACCTAGTGCCACATATGCTACAATTGTGCAGGGATTAGAATAAACCTTTTTGAAGCGACACATATCTCTCACCAGGTTATTTGTCTTCCTCGTACCCTCTACATGTGCACTTAATATAACATTTTACTGTGAAAATCTTGAGAAAATTTAGGGACAGTGGGCCAACTTTTAACTTGTTGTCACCAATATACACTAATGGAATCACAAAGAAGATGCTAACAGGCTAACGGGCAAAGCTAACTGCGGGCTAGCGCCACTTAAACAGTATCTACAGCCAAGTTTGAGTGGAAAAAAATGATCTCCATTGTGTAATTGGATGTACAATATCCATCTCTCCCTTTGTCTTTTCTGTCAGCGTAGTATTTACTCTCAAAACACTCTAAAAAAACACAACATGCTACGAAGCCTGCAGTGGCACTTATGGCCTCCAGGGGCACGAGGACATCAGGACAAAACGTGCCGTGTGCAACAGGCAGCCAAAGGAGCATATGTCAAAACGCGAATCCAAAACGAATGAGCAAGAAAACCACCAAAATTTGTAATTTATTTATTTACCTGTTTTCTGGAACTCATTAATACAAGATTTAATACAACTCAGAATTTTGGGTTCCATCAAGGGGCCTGATCGCGTACAGGAGTGGCGGTGTTATTGTGCGTAAGAGTCCTCCTGATTGTTCTTAGGACCGGTTCTTTCAGAGGAACATTTTCAGCAACGAACAAATTTTGTGGATGCCAAGAACCTTCCTATGACGGCGTTAAGAACGTGTCGTGAACGAGGCCCGATATTCCTACTACTCCTACTGTAGCCTTCATCCAGAATGCCATGTATGCTACTTTTGGAAAGAGGTTATAATAAGGTAGATCACCGTTGTTGTTTATTTCCACGATTTTCCCCCGGATGATTTGGTGAATAGACTTTAGACTTTATTGTCCCCGGGGAGAGATTCTTTTTCACGTACACATGCATGTTTGACAAAGGACAGACATAACAACAGAGAACAAACAGTATGGAGTACACTCAGCGGGGCCTGTTGTTAAGAAATCTAAGCGTCCTGAGGGCAGGGGGGGTGAGGTGAATGTGCGGTGTGTGGAGTCCTGTTCTATTTCTAGTGCAATGCGTCCAATGGCCCGTTTATTCAGATCTTTGAGGTTTGGTGTGGGGAGTCCTATGATTTGTCCTGCAGTGTTTGTTACCTTGGTGAGTTTGGTTTGATTCTTGCCAGTTAACAGATTGAAAAAGCAGGGAGAACAGTACAAAAGGACAGGTTGAATAATGGATTGGTATGATTGTAACAGAAGAGAATGGTGGGCAAATAGCTGATTTTTCCAGGCGTGAAGAGCTTTTATTTAAATCAGATATTTTACAGAGCAGAGTAGGGCCCGACCGATATGGATTTTGGGATCTGATACCGAAATGAAGGAGGTTGGCATGGCGGATAGCCGTCATTTAATTTGATGTAATTTTTTTTTTACCTCTCAAATAGCCTGTAGTTAAAGGGACTATACGGAGTTTAATAATGTTAAAATGATGTATTTTACATGTTCCGGCCATGTCCTAATGTGTAGAATGAGCCCAGACCTGTTCACCACAACTGCCTCTAAAATCCTGCACTGTCACTCAAAAGATGTTAATTCGGGTCCGACTTGCTGTCATTCACGAGCTTAATATAGAGACTGCAGTTACGCGTAAGACCTGAGGTGGCAGTAGTGAGTATAAAAATGACCAACTTGCATCTGTGCCAGTTCACATTTTCGCACTGCGCCCATCGCCGCTTCTTTTACAAAGTCGTAAATAAGCATTAACACTTCTTTGGTGTACTGCAACCACGCATTGTTGTTTTGGTTCAGAGGAAGCACGTCAGAGTGAAGCAACCAGAGATGCATGCAGGAACAGTAAGAAGTGCGTGAAAGGTGAGTTTTTTTTCACAAATGTGCGGAAAATTGGGACAAATGTGTAACAGTCGAGCTCTCCAGCTGGGTGGCAATAGGCCACCAACCCCTCTGGCTCCGCCACTGCGGCTTGAGGCTCCCTGCCCGCGATGGGCCCTTAAAGTGCTGCCGTACCCTACACCACTGCAGTGCTGGATTTTAGAGGCCATTGTGGTGAACAGGTCTGGGCTCATTCTACACATTAGGATATTGCTAGAGGAAGTAAGGGGTGGAAAACACATAATTCTAACATTTTTAAACTCTGTCTATTCCCTTTAAACATGTATTAATATGTAAAGGTTTAATCAGAAAAATATATCTAATAGAGGTTGGCCGATGATATTTTTGTCTATGCACAGCTGATATTTTTGGAAAATGTCTCATAATCCTGTGTATGATGGTAAATGGTAAATGGTCTAAACTTATACAGTGCTTTTCCACCTACAATAGGCACACAACACACTTTACAGCAATCCACTCACCCATTCACTCTCTGTCATACACCAATGTACGCAGACATTGGAGACAAGGAGGGTGAAGTGTCTTGCCCAAGGACACAATGACAGTCTGCACCTTTAGGAGGTGGGATTCAAACCCCGACCTTCCGATCATGAGACGACCCGCTCTACTCTCTGTAAAACATTTACCAGACGATCACTTTACAGCAGGGATCTCCAACCAGCAGCTCTCCAGCCCTACCCAAGTAGTTTGCCAGAGACTTTCTGTATTCCTATATACGCTTGATGAATCACATTTAAGATGCATTTGTTTGTTCTTCTGAATATTTTGAACCCTATCTGGGGACGTTCATGCAAATAGAGTAAAGAGATTAACAGGAAGCTCAAGGAAACTGAAGAATAATCAAGTAAATTGCATAGTTACACAAGTGTCTTCGGAGCCTAAGTAGATCAAAAGTAGCTCCCTGACACTTTTGTTTCATAAAAGAAGCTCACTGAAGACTACTGCTTACTGTGACACAGCAATTGTGGAATAAAGGTTATGCCTGTCGTAAATTAATGTCAAAATATGTCTTTGTGATAGTGCACGTTTACACTATTTTGGGCCAGGCTGGTCAAATTCCTGGGCCGTTTTTTTAGTCCCCGTCCGCCCCTGGTTGCCTGTCTTAAGAAGGAGATGTTAATCTGTTTTACGTCGATACCTTGGATACCTCTAAAACATGTACAATAGGCCAGGATGAATGAGAGTGTGTTTGAGAGTGCGCATGGGGGACGACGGACGCAAATTAGCCCAAGGCTACAATCCGGTGTGGCTTGTTTACATGCATGAGACCCATGTATGTTCATTAACATGCACTGTCCCGACCAAATAACCAATAAATAAATAAATATTTATTTTATATTGATGACAATAGTCTTCTAAAATGGAATTTAACAGACATTTTCTGCCTGACTTTATGGTAATGACGTCGTATCGCCCACTCACTACTTCAGATGTTTCTTTTCTGGGTGTCATTGTGGGCTTTGCTTGCTTTGGCGGCGTCTTCGCTGAAGTAGTCGACACGCTCTAAGTCCTGTCACGTTGGCCCATTTGCCCTCCGACTCGCGGCTGGTGCTGTGCTTTTCCTGTGTTTTTGCACTGCTGCCGCCGCTCTTGAATCAATTAAAGCCTCAGTCGTCTGGGGACTTGTTAAAGCTTCCCAGTTGTGACATCACCTCCTTTTTTCTGTCACAACGTACTACAACTATACACAAGACACACACACACATACTCTGCCACTTATACTACAACTACCACTACTGCTACTACTAACACAGCAATTACCATTACTACTACTGTTACTACCGCTACTATGCTGTTACCACTACTGTTACTACTACAACTAATCACATCACACTTCATTTATGAAGTGTTTTTCATAGTGTCAGTACGGCTATGTCAACTGTAAGGCCCAATCTCAATTCTCTTTCTACCCCTACCCCTTCCCCTAGCCCTAGCCCTTGCCCTTCCCTACACCCTGAAACCAAGGGCTAAGGGCGAGGGTTGAAAATACCACCCTAAGAAATGGGACAGCCCTCCATTTGACTGCATTTACTATTAACACAGATGATTAAGGTTATGTAAAAATAATAAATAAATAAACAAAATAAAAGCAAGCCTACTGTTTCTACTGAACCAGTTTATCACTTGACTGATGCTAAACAACCTAAACAACTCGGTCTCAGCCCAAACCCTACAGATTTTCATCTATTTCTGCTACATTCTCCTTCCCCCTGTCCGTGTGTTGCGCTTCTACCGCGGGTCGCTGTGGCTGCAGCCAGAGCTGCCAGAGATCAGCCCATCCGCTCCTGTAGCGCACTCAGCGGGGACAGTCAGAGGTAGACCCGCTCGTACTGCGCATAGGGCGGGGACAGGCACCCGCAGCCTCCGCTCTGAGCCCCGTGCCTGAGCGGAGGCTGCCGAGGTGCGCTCAGACCGGGGACAGACAGCCTCGGACCCGGGCTCAGAGCACAGCGGCGCGGGGAGAAATCGAGCGCAGCAGCGACGCACTGAACCCCCTGTGTCATGTCAATAGCGACGTATCGAAAGTTTGGGAATGTTCGCAGCAGCAAAGCGAAAACGTAGAACTGACACGTTTATAGCAATGGACTGTTCTAATTGTTGCACAAAGCGAATAAAGTCATGAACGAAGCGTTCTGCAACTTTATAAGAGTGCTTAATGATGATATTCGTGAATTCATTTCGCAGCTTATTTCCGTGTTTGTCAAACTCCTCCTACCCCTTCGTCTGAAGTGTGCATCTGAAAACCCTCGCTGGAAGGGCTATGTGGCCCTCTCCCTCACCCCTACCCCTCACCGCAAAATAGAATTGGGACACCCCTTCGTCTCTCGTGAACGCGCACAACGAAGGGAAAGGGCTAAGCGGAGGGCTAAGGGGGAGAATTGAGATTGGGCCTAAATCTGACCGTTTGGAACAAACATTTATGTGTTTAATGATAAATATAATAGGCTGAGGCACTTTGGTTAATAGTTTAAGTGGTGACCTTTAATTTACACCAACGCGTTTCAGCTCTAAATAATTATCATCAACACGTCCACATTTTCGTGATTAGTTGAACTTTATGTTTATGAACTGTGTCTCTGACCTCGTGAACCCTCCAGAGGAGCAGCAGTGGACAGGGAACTCTGAGCATCTCCGCTCAGACTTGGCCTTCGTGACCCCAGATAAAGCGGTGGAAAACAGATGGGTAGATGGGTAGTAGGCTGATGCAAATGAAAAGTATTGCTTTAGTTCTTGTTCTCGATACATCTGGTCACTGACTGAGCTGGTTTGCCCCTGTCTGAATAGAACCAATGGCTGAGGAAACGCTTCTCTTTGATCCTCATGGCGGTTACAGACTGTACCACCATACTAGAGATACTCCGATCTGATACTGCTATCGGATATCGGAGCCAATACTGGAAAAATAAATGTATGATATCCGGTATCGGCTACAAATATCCGATACTGAACCAATAGTCTTTTTGGCTCTCACCATTTTAAACGTACAACTTTTACCAACTAAATCTAAGTGAATATGGACATGCTGTATGTCATTTGAATTCAGTTGCTGAGTTAGTTCTAACCTCAGCAAATGTATTTTTGATCACCGCGCACAATGCCGCGGCTAGCAACAGTATGTTAAAGCTAGTGGCAGCATGCTAATGCTAGGGGCAACTAAACAAGACTGGGACAGAAATAATGATTAGATAACTGCGCTGCTGGAGTGGCCTACTGTTTGTATTTTAGTTTATGAAATGCTGTCAAAGAACATATTTGTAATGATCAGATCACTTTGGGATTGTTAATATTAATGCAACCTAAACGCCTGTTATGTGTCAAGCATATTTAGAGCAGAATAGTTCAGTGATCCTTGTTTAATGTTTAATTTATTTATAGATAGAATTAAGTAACATCTCGTTTGCAAGAAAAGATGAGACTTTCTTGTACAGGTCGACCGATATGGGTTTTTCCAAGGCCAATGCTGATATTTTGGGATGTTAATTGGCCGATGCCGATATGCTCGGCCGATATTTTTGACCGATATTTTATTTTATTACTACTAGGTGATCCAATCATAGTTTCTGTCCCAGCTTGATTAGTTTCATTAGCATTAGCATATTGTTACTGGCTGCGGCATTTTGCACGGCGATCAAAAATACAATAGTGGAGGTTAAAACTAACTCAGCGATTGAATTCTCCAGATTCTGCACTTCAAAATGACATGCAGCATGTCCATACTGACGGAGGTTTAGTGAAACTTGCGTTTACCAAACTTGAAGCTAACCAATTTTCATTGCGATGCTTCTCACCCCCCCTGAGGCCGAGGGAGTTGTGGGAGGACTCGTTTTAAAGCAAGGGAAGTCTCTACCTTTTTCGGTCCCGGGAATATCGGCTTTTTTGCGCGCTAGATCGGCCGATAGCTGATATTGTAAAATCCTGAATATCAGCCTCTACTTTCTTGATCTTGCACTGATGTAAAGTAAAAACCATTCACTTTTTCTGTCCGAGAAAGACATTTTTAAGGAGGTCTTTTGGTATCGGTTATAGGCAGATACTCAAACTCACAGTATTCGTATTGGAAGCAAAAAAGCTTAATCAGTGAGACTTTACATCTCCCAAAAACAACTTTAAAGTCTACCTCCAAAGAATTTCCCTCCTGTGACAACTCTGAGGGGAGTATCGTATTTGTAACCACCTTGTTTTTGATTAATGGATTTTTGAAGTTTTAAAATCTTTTCCTTTAGAGTGATCCGCCATCTTTGTTGTTGCCTTGTAGCTGTTTTCAAATACATTTTCAAATGGTATATTTCAAATCTACGTTTAGCTGCTGCTGCTATTGCTCCGGCTAGAACACACCATGAGCTGCACCAGCAGAGTCCCAGGCTCCTCCTGTGGCTTTGAAAGCAGAGATGAGTCACAGTGTGTGGGGGCACTTAGTTAGACCCCCCCCCCTTTACATGTCGATCATATCTTCACCAGCTCTGCTCCCTGTGTGGATTTAGTCGTACTGATTCCCCAGCTAGCGCAGCGCTCCGAAACACACTCTCTCTCTCTCTCTCGGTTTTTGCCTGAGTCTCTGCCCTCAGTGGTTTTTTTTTCCTTCTTTTTTTTTTGCCTGGAGACAGGAGTTGTTTACAAAAGCTGAAATGGAGCGTGTCATCGGGACGGAGCACTGAGAGACTAATGATATTGTCGGTCTGGACTGGGGCCAGTCTGGAGCTGGTTACGTCACGCTGTAATGGCTCTAAAGGAGGCATTTAGAAATGTCATGTCATGGTAGTAATGTGATAAACGGAGATAACTTTTAATATTTTTGTTTTATATCCCTTTTTTTGACCCTGTGTCTTCTCCAGAGCCTTTGGGCAAAATGTCAACCTCAGGGAACAGCGTTTATTGTGATTTTGCAGACAGGCTGTGGTACTTTTCCCCCAAAAGTGTGCTATTAACCAAAACTTACGACCCATTAAGGGCGTTTTCACACATGTTGGAGCCCCTTGTGGGTCGACCCGAGACCTGCCCTATAGTTTCAACTGCGTTTACTTCAAAGTTAGTTCAGGCTTTGTTCACACGCGCCCGCACCAGACGATCAGCTGTTCAACAAACGTATTCCCATGACAACGGGCATCAACCTGTCAAAGCCTTTCCCTGATGTTACGCGCGGTCACTCCTCTCCCTCGTGGTGAAATACAGGCTGCTATACGCAAAGGGAGGAGAAATGCACTTTAATCGGCTCATGAAGAGGAACGTTTTACTGCAGCAGGAAAGACGGGAAAGAGATGATTGATGATTTGATCCGTCTTGTCAGAGCAGTAATCCAAACATCCTCATGCAGCGCGTATTCATTATTTCTTCTCACAAAAAAGAGGTGTCAAAGTGAGAGTAGTTCAGCCCGGGTTCAGCCTCACCCGCCCCGGTCCAGAGAGAGAGAGAGAGCGACCACCTGTTTGTTGGATTCACATTGACCTAAAAGTGCCGAGAGCCCCTTCAGGTTGACCTAACTAGAGCCTGTGTTTCTTGTATAATATAAAGCATCATCACGGTTTGTGTCAGACCTACACGGTGCAATTCAAAATCACTGACGCGCAGTTTATTTTAAAATCTTTTGCTCTTCTTGCTTTCTTAACTTAAAAATCATTCTAACAATCAATGTTCACTTTAGTTAATGTAATATTATTCTGACTAAAATTATACTGAAACTAAATTGGATATTTTGGTCGGCTCCTAAAAACTAAATAGAAAGGAAAAGGAACAGGTATGGCTGGGTACCGATAAACGATACCAGTCTGAATGAGTGGAATGAAAGAATCCAAAGCAGGAACTGAAAAAAAAAAAAAAAATCAATATAGATCCAAGTTTTGATGCTGTTGGTTCAGGGACAGCATTACAGGATGTGACTTGGTTGTTTCAGCTCAAATAAATGTGCCCCCCTCATTTCCCCTACAGTATATTTCTTTCCCATTTTACACAATATACATGTTTTTCTCCCCCCCCCCCTCCAAAAAGAATATATTTTTCACACATTTCTTGACATTGGAGATGATCCCGATTATTATAAATTTGAAGGCCTTCCACACATCATTGTTCTGTTTTGTGGTTCCAGACGACAAATATTTTAGCATAGGTATCGAAAAAAGGTATTGTTCAGGTGTCTGTATCGAAAACCAATATCGTTAAAGTACAGGTATCCAGCCTTAGCGCTTTGACGCTCTAATTCCAGCTCTAAATCTTCCCATAACAGGGTGTAAATTCCCCCTGACATGTTCCCCGCACGTGTGTGTTTCCCAGTTTGCACTGACAGAGAAGTCTCCGGTTTCCACAGCCTTCTCTCTCTCTCTCTCTCGCTCTCTCTCACATGTGCGGCGAAGTGTGGGCCTGTATCCATGTGCTTTCTTCCCCCGCCTCCCCATTGGCGGAAAAGGGGGGTAAGGACGCTCACGTGACCGGGCTGCATTAGCATTAGCGGCTACGTAAGGGTCGGAGCGGAGGGGAGGAGAGGGAGTGTGCGCTTTGACGTCACTCTAGTGCTGGAGGAATACTCTGTCCTATAGAAAAAGGCCGGGGAACATTGTGTTTTCATCGTGGAGAGGAATGAGAGGGAGGAAGTGCAGTCGACACATGAAATGCTATTAATGACGAGACAAATACTAGGCTACTCCTACTATTACTGCGACTTTTACTACTCAAAGGCAGTTACTGGACTTCATGGAGTCATATTATCACACAGAGCAATTGAGTAATACTATACTATACTGATTTTAGACTTTTTCACATACACAGTGCATATTTGACCATAGACAGATTTCAGTGCTTCTGTGAAGGGAACTGCCTGTTCTGGAGAACTGAACTAAAGCTGAGACCAAGAAAAAGCTAATTCATTATAAATGTATAAACTATTACTGGAATAATTCTTTCCTCCTGAGAGAGGAGGTTTGAAGCAGCTGGACCTCTTATCTCTCCTACGCCGTCAACACTTCCCTTCAAGGCCAAGCCACGGAGCTAAACCTGATAAGGACTAAGCTCTCTGGGTCATATTTTGCATAACACTGACTTTCAGACTGTAAATAACCGCACACACACATACCCCTCCCTAACCACGCCCCTGTTGTTCAGCGTCTGCCTCAACACGTTTCTTCAGCCCCACCCCCTGGTCAATGGCTTGTCATCGTGTATTTCCCATGTCTTGATGTTTCTACATATGTGCTTTGCCTTAACTTAACCTGATTGTAATTTTGCCTGATTGAGTTGCCTCGTATAAATAAACTTGCCTTGCTGACAAACACATGACTCGGTGCAGAAACCAGGTGCTTCCAATATCACCCATCAATAATTTATATTATATATCAGTTTTTTTTTACATGGGTTACCCATGAACAATGGCTATAAATGATAGTCCATTATGCATAATAAGCTTATTCACCTGAGGACGCGACGCTTATTTAAAGAAACTCACTATAAGTAAAAGTGAACATTTGGCGTTTCCACTGATCACCACGATCTATGTACTCGCATTGTCACGTATCGACTCTACCCAGTACACGCTTGTGTTTCCATTACTCGACACAGTCGCATTTGTTGTGGACGGCGCCCCCACAGAGGAGCAAGCTGTACATCATTAAAAGTTTTGTAAGCCACGATGAGAACAAAAGTGGTCAAATGCTGCCCTCTAGTGGGGTTATGGAATCATTAAGCATCTAAAAGACGAGCTATGAAGGAAAGCTACATGCAAATGTTATGCTAACACCAGCTAAAGTTGCGCTAATACGGCTAAATGCTAATATCGGCATTATCCCCTTTTAGAAGAGCAGTATAATGTTGTGAAATATTAAATCCGTATGACCTGAGGGCTGTCCTCTCTCTTGTTTGCCAATCAGAGGCCAGCAGTTACTTCACGTTAGTGCCAAACTTATACCTGTTTATGTTTATTGGTTTATTTTGGTAGGGACAGTGCAAGTTAATGAACAAGCCACACAGATTGTAGCCTTGGGCTAATTTCATCCGTCGTCCCCCATGCGCACTCTCAACACACTCTCATTCATCCTGGCCTATTGTACATGTTTTTAGTGGTGGGGAACCGGAGTACCCGGAGGAAACCTACGCAGACACGGGAGAACATGCAAACTCCAACAGAAAGGCCCCGTCCTGGTGGGAATCGAACCCGGACCTTCTAGCTGTGAAGCACGAGCGCTAACCGCTGTACTACCGTGCCGCACTACCTGGTCAGACCGGTTTGGCCCCGACCTCGGCAAAATGACTATTTAGGTCTACAATTATACAGACCAACATTAGCTATGTAAATGTTAATTTCGAGGGGTGCAGAGTATAGGACCTGCACCACTAGTATAAAAGATACATCTAAAGACCAACGTGTCCATGTTCCATGTCAACACACACTGGAGCGCGGTGCGTCATGGCACTTAAAAGGCTTTTCGTTCTTTTTTTTTTCTCCAAAATGTTTTATCCTTCTTTGCTGGTGGTAATTATTTATACCAGTCATGTGCATTTCACAGTGGCCAAAAGTCTGCTGTGATCGGCTAACAGAATCTCTGGTTACCATTTTCAGCCACTCAAGTACTTTTATTTGAGTAATTATGCAAATTCTTCTAAGAATTCTCCATCTTCCCACTTGCTGAAGTCATGGGGTGATGCTCCCATCTTTGAAAGTAGACATATCCTTCGTGATTGAGGCCTAAAAGCATTCTGTTCATACCTTGGCTACATGGTGGAATAATGTCTATGTAAGGAACAGACAGTGAGTGACTGGACTGGCCCTAACCCTCTGCAGGCACTAGTGAAAAAATGACATTATAAAACAAGCTTTCACTGGCAGCAAAATGCATGCTTACAACTTGATAGCGCCGAGATGAATACACTTTGATATCAGAACTCCACAGATGGGGTTTGGTTTAGTTTAGTTTATTTGAGCAATTTTACATTCATTTTGTCTTTCAAAATTCATACAATTGTGGATGCTCAAAATGATGTAGGCCGAAGCAATAAGCTTATAAGTGCCCACCCGTGTTCAACTCAATATACATTTACATAGCGTAATAAATTGCAAGGTCTAGATTACATTGACTTTAGATACAAGCAAGTCCTTCCTGAGCTGAACAATACAGAATTATAACGATACAATCATCAGCTTCAGACATAGCAAAATTTGCCATGAAGAGCATTTAAATGCATAACACAGCAGCTTGGTACATTTGTTACAGATGTTTTGCAGAATTAACCAAAGGAAAAAGAACAATTGATAGGATGAAGTATATCTGAAAAAGAAGTGCTACGTCGTTAATCTGATTTTTAGAGTAAAGATGTAATTGGAGATTAATCCCAGGTTTACACTGTAGTTCTTTCTGGTATATGTTCCAATATCAGTCTAATGTTGTTTCTAATTATTACATTAAAAATTATTATTGACCTTTTTATCACGCGTTTGACTTGTGTAGGGATAGACATATTATATTCTGTGTATTATAATTCTTGTTTGGTCCTGTTATTTCCCTGTTGTCATTCCCATCTCCACTACAGATTTTATTTTATTTTATATATATATTTTTTAATTGTTTCCCCTGTATAGTGTTGTGTGTTAAAAAGCTAGAGCGTAGAATGGGCCATGGATGGATGGATAATGGATAATAGTTTAGGGTTCTCTCTAAAACACTATGTGCACAGTATTAGAACATGCTTAAAAGTTGAATTCATTTTGCATGTGTCCAGAGTAGGGTTGCAAAGGCGCAGAAAATACCTGATAAATTTCCAGGAACTTATAGGAGCAACAGCCTGGAAGGATCAGTCGCCTCTAGTACGTAATAAGTGGCGGTAAAAACAGCAAAGTTTATATGTGTTTATCCCTGTGTTTTATCACACTGTGATAAACACACTAAATTCTCCTGGCTCTCTCTCAGATCATGACAAACGATGACCAATACTGTACAGTGGGCGGGGCCTGTGTCTGACACAGAGCTGCATTAAACAGAATAGACCTAAACTATAGAACAATCTGACTCTTTAAACTATATAATACTGTAATAATGCATACTTGTTGAATACACGCAAGATGGAATTAAGGGCTGTACAATAAATCATAAAATGTATCGTATCACGATATTAGGTGATGCAATATCTACATCTGTGTGGAGTTTGCATGTTCTCCCCGTGTCTGCGTAGGTTTCCTCCGGGTACTCCGGTTTCCCCTACCACTGAAAACATGTACAATAGGTCAGGATGTATGAGAGTGTGTTTGAGAGTGCGCATGGGGGACGACGGATGGAAATTAGCCCAAGGCTACAATCTGGTGTGGCTTGTTCATTAACTTGCACTGTCCCTACCAAATAAACCAATAAACAAATAAATAAACCAATAAACATCCCAACATCACTAAAGTCTGACGCAGATCGACACATTTCTTTGCAAACTCTGCCAAACACAAACAATGGATTGAACTTCTAAATGTGTGAAAGTTCAGTTTCTAATTTAGTTCAATTTTAGTCTTGTTTTGGTCCTGATGTAGTGTTTAAGTCTTCTTTTGACTCGCGTTGACTTGTGTTTTGAAATGATTGAGTGAAATATTGGAATAATATCGTTATCGCAATATTGCACAGCCGTATCACATATCGCAAGTTACTTCAATATCGTGCAAAGCCCTTTTTCGTATTGGCCATACACCTAAAATCCTCTTTGAACACTGGTGCTTAGACATGGCAAAGATGATTTTCTTGGACACTTTTCCTCTCTCTGTCTCTGGATATTTCCATTTATAACCATTAAATCTGATTCTCATGCTGCTGTTCATAACTCACATTTATAGTATGTTTCGCTGCAAGCTGAGCCTCCATTGAAAACATAATCAAATCTAATTGCAATTGCGTTAGATATTTGTTTGTCCAAAGAAAGTATCCTGAGTATCCTCGAAATCACCTGTTGACACACGGTTCTTTATCCCATCCACCGTTGTTTTATTCCCATTAGCCATTACTCCGCCTTTTGTGTCGGCACCTGTTGGCTTTTCCGAGTAGCGTCGGACGTGCCTGACGCTGCGTCTCAGAGCCCGGTTTACTGAAGCCTCTCCCAGCATCTGTCAGGCGTCCATCAGGGCTGTTGTTTTCCCCAACGGGACGAGCAGAAGGCACAGGCAGACTGACAACCCAAAAAAACGGGATCTGTCGTAAAAAAGGAAAAAGACGTTTGAGGAGTTGTCTTTAATCATTTGAGACGCTGTATTTGAGTGATTTCAGACGTCTGTCACAGTGAAGTTGGCAGCCGTTCGCATCTCATTCAGTGTGCCGCAGACGTTCGTACGAGGTTTACAGGAAACAACATAGGACTGTGCACTGATCGAAAATTCAGTCACATTTACGGTTATTACACTGATCATTTACACACACCTAAAAATAAAATGAGAAACGCTACTTTTGCCATGTGCTTGTTCAGTGCACGCCGTTGCTAACTCCCCCACTCCGCCTGTCTCAGATTAGCAGGTCAATTACAGGGCACTGCGTTTGTTTACAGACGTCAAGGCATACTTGAAATATTTTGAGCTTTTTTAATCCTCTAAAGCAGTGGTTCCAAAGTGGGGTTTGTGGCCTCCAAGGGCGACTCAGAGGCATAACAAAACAAAACAAAAATCAAAAAAGTTTGAATGGAAAGTTGTATGGTTTAGCAAAGTGACACATTCGAATCAATCATTGTTAAAACATGTACAGGGTTTAACTTAGTTTGGCATTTTTGTGTGTATTTTGCACTTCCTTATTGAGCACTGGCAGGAAGTGACATAGGAAGAGGTGAACGTTTTTAAACTGTTGCTTTTAAACATGTTATATATAGCCTTTATGATAATGATGATGATACAAGGGGCGTGGCCTAGCCAGGGGGAAGGAAGTATGTTATTGGAATCACAATTTCCCCCTCATTTCAGTCGTTTTCTGGTGAACTATTAACGTATCTATCACAAATAAAGTCGAGCCATAATTGGGTCCATATGTTTTTTGTTTTGTTTTTTACAGCAGAGGTGAAACACCGGCAGTCATAGCTAGCGTTAGCGTGTAGCATGAAGTTAATATTAGCATCATGGTACTTTGTCTTTATTTAGTTGAAAAAACATTTCATATTCAGCATTTGTGAAAGTAGTGGTACAGTCATCAATATTTGCATTTTAATTCTTTTGAAGATACCGTCCCGATCAAAAGTTTAAGGCCAGTTGGAAGATGGCAAACATTCACATTTTGCATGGTTGGATCTTATCAAGGTTCCAAGTAGAACTTCAATCTGCAACAAGAATGAATGGGAGTGAGACACAAAAAAAATGAGTAAAGCTTTTATTGAAAACAACAAATAAACTGAAAAAGTCTGTTTTGCAGCTGATCAAAAGTTGAAGACCACATACCTTTAAGCGGCCAAATCTGTGCAAAAATGTGCATTCAGTGTCATTTTCTGTAAGGTTATAACACTGTCATGATGTCCTGATGGCAAAGGCAAAACATGTTTAGTTTTAAACGTGTTTGGATTGCCTCTCGCAGCGGACCATCGCTGCTGAGGTGGGACGCAGTAACGCAGTCATTGGAAGGGCTTGAGTTTCCGGGTTATTAGCCATATTCCGGTTATAGCAGTTTTCGGGATATGGTGTTTATTTTTAATTTCTTAGAAGATCCTGAGGGTTATGGAGCAAAAAAGTCAAGTGGAAAACCCCCAAAAATGTCTCCAGCACCGAGCTGGAGGATTCGAATAGGTGTCCATCAAGACACTGGACGATGCTTGACCCACATGAAGTCGTTACTGGAATTTTTGCTATATTAGAGATATTAGTAGGGGGCTCTCCGTCCCGTGAAATGTTTGCATTGATAAGGAGGTATTACTTTTTTTGGTATCTATGCAGAATTAGGCATGATGTAGAACAATAAAAGAAAATGATAATGATCATAAAATCCATAAAGTATAATTTGCTGCATCGAAGCCAGACGTATTTTTACCAATTATTTAAAGGAACAGGCCACCTTTTTTACAAACTGAGATCTGTTCTTACCTGAGCTTAGACGAGTTGATGCGTAACTGTCTGGTCTTTGTGCGTGCGCTCAGTCACGCAAATGTTGTTAGCATTTAGCCTCTCCCAGCAAAAGTATAGCCCCGAACTTGGGTGAAATTAGAAGCTACCAATTATTACGCCTCACAATATACTTCCCCTTTTATCTGCTTAGAAAATGGACATGTTTAATTTTCTGTAACTAGACTTGGATCGTGTAAAGGCTCGCGTAACTGCATTTAAATCGGGAAAACGTGGAACAGCTTGGTAGCTTCTAACTTCACCCCAGTTCAAGGCTATACCTTTGCTGGGAGAGGCTAAATGCTAACAACATTTGTGTGACTGAGCGCACGCACAAAAACCAGACGGGTACGCATCAACTCATCTAAGCTAAGGTAAGAACATATCTCTGTATGGAAAACGGTGGCCTGTTCCTTTAAGCTGGGACAACCCACAAAGTAACTTAATTTACTACCGTCTCATGATCCACACCCGGCATCAAAACATTTTTTTCCTTTATCAGTTTTAACAGTGCTCAGCCCTATCCTTCATTCACTCCACTCGTAATAATGATGGTGGAATTGTTGGTGGACGGAGCATACAGACCACAACTCAGTCAGTCAGCCCCAGGGCAGTTGTTGCTACATAATGACACCATCGAGCCTTACTACTGAGCTGAAAATGCAATGCAAAGTGTCCTAAAATAACAAACCCTTCTTCCTCTCCGTCTGTCCTCTTACGCTCATATTGCTCTGGGGCGGCAGCGGTGGCAGCGTCAATAAATACCGTGCTGATGTCCTGAGGCTGCGGCCCAGAGGGGACGGAGAGAATGTATTGGATTCAGAGGCTCGTTTGTTTGTGGCGATGCCGTGTCTGTTGGCGAACTGCAGCTTAAACAAAGGGTTATGCAGGGGTGAATCTGAGAATAATTTCATGAGCTCTTCTGTTTTGCTCAGAGGTGTCCACAGTGAGGTATCTGAGTAAACAGAACTCTGAATTTAATGCAGAGAAGAGAGGGTCTAATCATCATGAGTCTTAATTTATAGAGCCATGGCACTCCTCTGATATTTGGTTTATTAAAACTGATCTAATGCGGCTGATAACTTTTGTAACGCAGGATAGTTGGCACTAGGGCTGCGAGATTTATCGATGTCAAATCGCAATCAAGATTTTGACCTCTGCAATAACTCAACCCTCAAGAGGCTGAGGGTTTTTCTTCTTTCTCTGACATTTGAGTGATATGTTCATCGATCAGACTTGTGGAGCCTCTGATCTCAGGTTCAGCTGCAACAGATTAAAGGTCTACGGTTCCGTAAAGCAGATTCTAAAGTGTTGAGACAGACGCTTTGTGATTCCATCCCGGACTTATCCCCCAGAGGTACTCTCTGAATGTCGGGGAAACTCCTCCAGAAGAGGGCGCTGTCCACATAAAGCCAAATATTTTTAAAAGTAGATTATTGTGTGTTTTTCTAATGTGATGCAATTAGAGTCTAAAAGTAACATGACTTCCTTCACTCATCATTTTATGCATTTAAATGCCACTAGACATATCGCAATATTTCTAAAAAAAAATCGCAATAGGTTGGGTACGCGTGACATCACAACCTTCTAAAGAGCGTTGAGTGTAAAATTGAGGCGGAGGACAGCTAAAAATTCCATGGCGGTAACTGTCAAAATGCAAATATCTAGTCTTAGTTTATCGCTAATTTCTCTGTAATTTCTGGGCCAATTCACATAAAGCAATAATTGTCACAAAGTTCATAGTCATCTCTTCCAGCTCTTATGAACTATGGTCAAATTATTTCCTCATAAAGGCATCCAAAAGTGGAGACAATATTTAAAAACATGTGCGTGATGTTGATCAGTAGAAAGGACTTTCATCCATAAGAATATTATGACAGGTTTGTGAATCTAATCACTACCAAATAATCAGGGGAAACATTTGAGTTGTATTGGCACCTGCTCCAACTGAAATAGAATATTAGAATGTGAACGCAACCTATAGACCCTTTAATTGTTTGTAAACATTCCGGGCTTAGCTGGAGGCGGGAAGCTCGATTCCTATCTATTTCCATTGTAGCTGTTGTCATAGTAACGATAAACAAATGTCTAACTGTTTTGGAAATATCAGATAAATCTTATTTTATCGTCTCAAATGTCATTCCTCTTGTTCTGGCACCTTAAGACACAACAGGACCACATGTTTCAGTTGTAGTTTTACACTTAAAATCGCTAGTTTTAGTTTAATCTTATTTCTCTTCATCACTTCCTGCCTCCAGCTGATGTCACTGATGATGTCAGCAGTTAAAGGGTCTATTAGGCATTTTGTCAAAACGGCGCTGACAGGCGGCTTTTTGTAGTAGCCAGAAACTGATGAGAAAAAAAAATTCTATCTAAAAGTTCAAAATCTTTCAGTTGCTACTGTGACCCACTTTTGGGTCCTGAGTCCTGACGCACCAGTTGAGAACCACTATAAGCCTTCCTTCTTCCCAACAGCCCTAACCTCAGCATCCTGTCACCCATGTATTCACTGTTTCTCATTCTCTCCCCAGTAACAGAGACCACGCCCATCCATCACTCATGACTTTTACATGTCGCGGTCAGCTTTCCTCTTGGGTCCCATCTCTCTGGAATAACGGCTTCTGTCCGCCGAGTTCGACAGAAGCAACACTCCTGATCATAGACCGCGTTAGAGCGGCTTTGGAAAGATATCAAGCTGAAAATGCGAGAAGATTTCCAATTAAAGTGAATCGTGATTCGGTTGTCAGTGTTGTCGTCTCTTTGCCCTACAACTGTCCCCTCGAGGAGTGATCAAGAGGGGCAGATCACTGCACACTGCACAGGGGGCTGATGGGAAGCGGTGATGTCATGGTGACTCACTTCGGCTGCTCTTTAAGTGGCTGTGTTTCCCGTCAAACAGAGATGGTGTTATTGACTGGGATCGTCAGCACGTTAGGTCTGTATGACACAGGGAGGAAGAGAGAGGTCTTATTGCCTTTGACTACATTTCAACTTATCAAGTTCACATTGCTCATTTTAATCATCTTTAGAAGCTTTAATGCCTGTGATAGGACTGAAATACTGTGTGAACTGCTAAACTAAAAGGCATTAGGGATGGGCCAAGATCAAAATGCCACAAGAGTTTATGTCTGTTGAGAAATCTTGTCGATTTCTTTTTTTCTTTTTCTTTTTTACGTGGGTGCATCCAATATACTTACTGTGGACACACATGCATATTTAGATAACATAGGGTGACCAGACATCACAATTTCCCCGGGTCAGTCCCAGTCCCAGTCCCAGTTTTCTTCTGTCTCATGTCCTAGTTTTCTTTACTTGAAACCGTTTGGGGCCGTTTTTTAATTAGGAAAATCTGGTCACCCCAAGTTTAAAGTTACCCACCAATGTTTACGTTGTATATTGTTCTGGACTTGTAAAAAGACAGACGATTTGTTTTATTTTGTTCAGTAAAGAGAAATGATTAATTCATCTTTCTTACAATAATGTTCTAAATTATTATGCAAATTGTATTTCAGTGTCCTAAAGGTTAAAAAAAAGTTTTTCAATGAAACTCATGGATGGTATTGTGTCTCAGGGCTTTTTGAATCACTGACATCAATCTCAGACGCCTGTGATGATTAGTTGTCAGCAGTGCTTAATTTGTAAATTAGTAGTTTCAGGAACACTTTTGGTCTGATGTTATGGATTCGGTGAACAGGCCAAAACATTTGCTGGAACACTCTCATTAAACACCATTATATCAGATAAAATCTTTGCCGGATCCTCCTAAATAATTCCCGGATCCTTTACCCTGAAAAACTGAGAATTGGGGGAATGCGTTCCCCAAACGGGGGATCAAATTAAGCACTGGTTGTCAGGTAAGCCCAGTTAAGGTAAAAACTATTGAAAAAGGATTTTCCACATTATTAAGCAGACCACCATTTTCAAGCAATAAGGGAAAGAAAAAGGATCTCTCTGCTGATGAAACGCGTGAAATAGTTGAATGCCTTGGACTAGGTATGAAAACCTTCAATATTTCATGAAAGATCAAACTTAATCATCGTACTGTTAAGAATTTTGTGGCTGATTCAGAACACACACGGGTTTGTGCAGATAAGGGCACAATGAGGACGGTTTCTGCCAGACAAATAACATCAGATTAATAGATTAAAAACAAAAAAACATCAGATTAATAGAACAGCTGCTACAAAGCAGCAAACAGGTATTTGAAGCTGCTGGTGCCTCTGGAGTCTCCTGAACATCAAGGTGTAGGACCCTCCAGAGGCTGCAGTTGTGCATAAACCTTCTTTCCGGCCTCCCCTAAACTGTTCATTGAAGCTGACGAGCAGAAACGGCTGCAGTAGCTCAGAAATACATGAAGACTCATTTTCAAACAGTCTTGTTCACTGATGAGTGCCGTGTAACCCTGGATGGTCAGATGGATGGAGTAGTGGATGGTTGGTGAATGGCCACCATGTCCCAACAAGGCCGTGACATCAGCAAGGAAGGGGGCGGAGTCATGTTTTTCAAAACTAAAAAGTATACTACTTGGCTCAACTAAATCTCTTAAACATAATCCAAAGTTAAACTTGTCAATAAATAACACTTCTATAGAGCAGGTTCCAGAGGCAAAGATTATAGGTGTCTATCTGGACAATAAGTTGTCTTGGTCAAGACATTGAATTTATGACAAAATATATGGGAAAATCTTTGGCTGCAGTAAGAAGATGCCGTCAGTTTCTACCAGTGCATATGGCCAAGCTTGTTGTACTATTGTAATATTATATGGGGTAACGCTAAAAGTACAGATCTAGAAAGGCAGCAACTGATGCAGAATAAAGCTGCCCGTTTGGCACTGAACTGCTCTTATAGAACCAGCGTAAAAACTATGCACTCCGATCAAAACACAGTGGAATTAGGAGCAGCATTTTGGTTTTGGGATGTAACTTTGGACAATATGAAGAAAGAGAAGAACATTGACGCAAGGAGACGGCGACATGAGGTGCCAAACACAGACACGTTTTACTTTCTTTGACTCGCAGCCATTTAGTGACATTTCAGCGTAAACAGCACATTTCCTCAGCAAAATAAGACATGACACGGACTCCTGCCTCGGATCGTAGTTTCCAATCCTATTCATACAGCAGTTTAGTGTTTATATCTAGCGTCTGTACTACCTACGGAGCGCATATGCGGTAGATGCAAAGGTAAATAAAGGCACATCGCCTCCGCGGATACGTTATGGTCATGAACAGTCATTATACTTTTGAGATAAGTTCTTTATCCATAACATTCCCAAACATAAGCCTCCTAAACTGAGCCACAAACGACTCTTTACTCTTTACAAGCAGCACAGGCTCACCTATATCTCTGTGGAGGAGACGTGTGAATCCGGAGGTGAGGGAGTTTCTGTGATCATCAGAGCCTGTAGTAGCAGTGAGAGAATGGCGTGATGAGCTTTGCGGCTAACGCAATGCTAACGGAGAAGAAAGCAATAGTCCTTCGCGGTGGCTGCATGATAAACGCTGATATTTTCACTGTACATCCACAATCTACCGTGCACCTGAACTAGACTGAGACGTAAACAAAAGCACGCGGCGGAGCGGACTTTGCTGCCATATCTTGCTGCTCCATTCACTTCCAAAATCGCGTGCCCTGCGATTACGAAATCGCGTTGTGTAATATCGCGATAAAATTGCAAATGCAATTAATCGTTAAGCCCTAGTGGAAGGCCCAAGACACACTGGTGGGACTATGTCTCAGAGCTGGCCTGGTGTCGCCTCAGGGTCCCCCAGAACAGCTGGAGGAGGTGTGCGTGGATCAGGAAGTCTGGGCATCTCTGCTGAGACTGCTGCCCCCGCGACCCGGCCCGGAAAGGTTTGACTGCAAGTAGGGATGCACCGATCTGTATCGGATATCAGAGCTGATCCTATAAAAAATATGATATCGGGTATCGTCTTCAAATATCCGATACTGAATCAATCCCCGTTTTGGCTCTCACCGCTTCATAAACACAACTGTCTCCAACTAAATCTCAGTGAACATGGGCATGCTGTACTTAAAACCTGGAGTATTCAATTGCTGAGTTAGCTGTAACCTCCGCAAACGTATTTGTATTGGCTGCACAAAAAATATGAAATCATGATTGGATCACAGAATAAAATGAATGTCTCTGTATTGTAGCTTATGAAATTCTGTATTGTAATGCACAAGTTGTAATGATCAGATCACTTTATGTGAGTGAGTTGTTAATCTTAATGTAACCTGTCTTACACCCAAGGATATTTAGTGTAGAAAAGTCCAGTGAACCTTGTGTAATGTTTTTTCCATTAGTTTATTCATTGATATAATTGCCTATGTAACATGTCGTTTGCAAGAAAATAAAACAATTGATCTTAAACTGGAGAAAAGAGACCATTCACTTTTTTCACTCACGGCAGTCACATTTAAGAAAGTCTCTTGGTATTGGTTAATATCGGCTTTCGGCAGATACTCAAACCCCCAGTATCGGTATTGATATCGGAGGCAAAAAAGTTGGATTGGTGCATCTCTATGCAGCCCCATATGAAAATGCTTTTACACACGAAAATTCTACTAACCACTTTATGCTTGTTGTATGCTTGTGTTTCACCGCAGTCTTTGAAAACTCTAGAGAGAGTTACGTATGCACTATTTCTATGAAGAATCCACCACTTTACTTTCCACCACTGGCCACAGTTGTGATGCTATTGTGCTGCCAACAGTGCATAAGACAGACAGAAGTGGATCTCTCCTTTTTATTGTGGTTCTCCTTGAAGTTTCCCGTCAATTACCCATCAGTCAACTGTCGGACATTTGGACCTTACATTTGCTTATTGGTTCCACTGCTTGATATCCACCTTATTGTTAATTTTCAAATAAATCCATAGAAATAAAAAAGAGAAGCAGCATTGGGTCCTAACGTAGACAGTTGGCGAGTTGGCTATTCCGGTAAACCTTTCAGCGCCCGTTAGCCTGCTCAGTGTATATTTTTCCTATAGCCATAAGCAGTGTTGGGGGTAACGCGCTACTTAGTAACGCGTTAGAGTACTCGGATTATGTTTCAAGTGTAACAAGTAAAGTTTGGGTCCTGATTTCTCTCTCGTCTCTTTTCCTCCACTGCTGCTCAGACTGACAAGCGCGTCAGTGCCAATGCCAATGCACATGTGCAGACTGTGTCCTCCAGAACTTTACAGCAAGTCAGCAACATGGCAGCGTTTTCAGCGAGCGCGTTCACATCGTGGAAGAACTCACATTATTTGAACTTACTGGTGAAAAGTAGAATACAGGGCTGCTGGTGAAGCTCGCCCTCGCCTCCACTTAGCTTTTGGCAGTATCGGCCCTTCCACTGTAATCAACAAACTCGTAGCTGGTTATGTGGTTGAGGAAAGCTGTACAATTCATCTAAATCAAGTTGTGTGTTTATTTTTACCAATTCAATGCACTTTGTAATGCGTAAGAGCTCCCTTTTGCAGCAGGCTTTCAACAAAAAGAACACCTGTAGTTTCTGACAGAGCCAAACTGTTTATAGCGAACGAAGCTAAGCTCTTCTAAGTCGACTATAGGCCTGTAGTTCAGGCTCATTATTGTTCCTATTGCTGTAATTTGTCCACATACAAAATAAAGCTTAGTGAAGCAAATTTATTGTGCTATTATTAAATACATTTACTGGTCTGGGCTGTTTGCGAGAGTTAGCTTTTTTGGCGGCTCAGTTTGTGAAATGCAGAATTCCGCATCAGAAAAAAATGATTGACAAATGAAGGCTATATATAGATGTTTATTATGGTAACACATGAGTCTCTAATGCGGTACTTTCAGAATATAGGAGGAGAAACTAGCTAACTTAACAAGTCCATAAGCATGACCGATGCAGATGTTTTCAGCTGTTGTCAACCATCGACCACATTTAGTAGAGGTCAAAGCCTAGTTAGAACTCATTAATAACTTAAGAATTAGCGTATAAATGTGGCCTCTGAGACTAAATGCTAAATCATATTCTATTCAGTTTTTGCTTTTTGTGGGTCGGAAAAACCACAGAAATTATATGAATGCCATGAAACAAACTCTTCAGGGAGCCGTTGGCATACACATTTCAAGGCTGACGGCATTTGTTATTTCTATATCAGCCATATTTTGAACAACCTGTCTGCCAACTGTTGTCGGGCTTCTAGCTTTACAAAAGTGATTTGAACATTGCCTTTGACGCACTGAAGAATGGGTCGGATGGCGATGGACTCTTAAAAGCATTTCTCCCGTTTTTAAAAGTGGAACATTTGTGTGACCTTTTAGTTGTAAGTTAAGATGGCAAATAACTTTTCCAAAACGTAATTGTCATGCTTTATCAGTCGTCACTTTCTTCAAACCTGTCACACTCAGTCTGTTTCAGTTTCCCTTCTCTTCTCTGAGCTGCATCTTCACTCTGCACCTGTTTGCCCGGCCGTGATCTGCATGTCTGATGTCTTTCTCAAACTCTCTTTTCTCTAAATGTTTCTTCAGTTTGCCTTATGAAGCACAGGCAAAGTTATGCCGAACGTTACAGAAGACTATGACATTTTAATTTCCCTCATAGCAGAAATCCTCTCCCTCTCGTCGCCTTTATACCTGTCAGTCGTCTTCTCTCTGCTTTTGCCTAGATCCTCTACAGTGACTCGGTCCAAAAATAGCTTTTTGTGGTTTTGTGTGGGAGCGAACTAGACGAGAGAGAAGCTTGTGTTGGAGACTTCCATGTTTGCCTTAAAGCTGTTGATGTCCTTTTGGTGTGCAGGAAATTAGACATGAATCAGTCTGAAGTATCCTAGAAATTACTTTTTTTTACCTAGTTAGAAATCATCAATGAATGCAGAGATCTTTTGAGGTTTTACTTTAGATAAGAATTGGCGTGTAAAAGTGTCATCTGAGCTAAAGGCTAACTCATATTCAGTCAAGTTTCTGCTTTTTGTGCGGTCGGATATACACATCCAATTGTCACTAAACATCATCTTATGAGATGTTAACGATGGAGAAACCACAGAAATTATACAAATGCTTCACCATTCATTTGTATGGGAATAGAGTGCTTAATTCAAACAGGTCCAGGAACCGTTTTCTAACAGATGTACACATGTAAACTAAAGACCTACCAGAAACCCTCAAAAACAATTTATACTGAAGCGTCAAAGAGGCCGCTGTCATGGAAAGTGATCCTTCAGTTTCCGAAGAATGGGTCAAATGCAGTCAATGAGTTTTTTTCCTCACAAGGAAATAAAGTCTTTTTTTTTCTAATAGCAGGTAACTGCTGTTTATAACCTTATTTAAATGGATCCCTGGCTCCCATCTGTGCCAGGACGGGACTGGTCCAGCCGGAATTCCTCATTCCGAAATGCTTGGTCAGTGTTGAGTCGAGTTGTGCATACACAAATATCTGAGAAAGGCTGCAAGTTGGTAAATAAACACGATGCATTTTTAAGGTTAAGGTATGACCCATCCTCTATGTCGCTGGGGCGACCTGTCGGAGTAGTGGGCAGCCAGCGTGGGCCTGCGCTCGGGGACCCATCTCCAGATGTGGAGCCAGGCTAATGGTCAGAAACACCTGGCTGGAGGATTATCCTATTGTATATGTTGTTAGTGGTAGGGGAAACCGGAGTACCCAGAGGAAACCTACACAGACACGGGGAGAACATGCAAACTCCACACAGAAAGGCCCCGTCCAGGTGGGAATTGAACCTGGGACCTTCTAGCTGTGAAGCACAGTGAAGTGCTAACTGTGGTGCTACCCTTTAAACGCCACAGCAGTGGCAGCAGATGCAGTTTTATAACCCTCACTGTGACAGACACAGGCTATTAAAGTCCTACTGGCGTCCAAAGGACTTCCCAGTTCTATTGTATTACTTTGAAGATCTGACACCCGGAGCACATGGCTACTTAGCTCCGATTACAGCTGTTGGACTGTTTCTCCAAAGGCTGCATGTACAGGTGCTCGTCATATAATTAGAACATCATTTCTGTAATTCAACTTAAAATGTGAAACTAATATATGATATAGACTCATTACATGCAAAGTGACATATGTCAAGTCTTTATTTGTTATAATTTTGATGATTATGGCTTACAGTCCATTTTCAAAATATTCTAATTTTATGAGATTTTTATTTTGGGTTTTTACAAGCTAAGCCATAATAATAAAAATGGTAACAAATAAAGGCTATACATATCTCACTTTGCACGTAATGAGTCTATCATATATTAGTTTTAGTTGAATAACAGAAGTGAATGCACTTTATCATGATATTCTAATTATATGACGAGCACTTGTAAGCACTGCAAAGGTCATTATTTTTTGTATAATGTTTTTATCAGGAGAAGAGCCTCCACGGTGAGCGTATAAGGACGTTAGCACTAGCCGCGTTAGCATTTAGCCTATGTATTTATTGTGGAACCAAAGTTATGGCTATACTACAGAGATGCTATGGCCGTTCAGCATGACCCAATATGATAAATTAGTGATTTAAATGAGTGACCAGGTGACTGAGTGAATCTGATGTTATAGTGACTTACTGCTAACCAACAAACAGGCCGGCCTTGGCTTTCTTCTTCTTCTTGTGTGGGAATGTTCCTCAGGCTCCAGCTCAACATTTCTCTTTTCCGCTGCTTCGACTAAGGTTTTCACGACTTTTACTTATCAAGCGCGATTCCCCTGTCCCGCACATATTTGTACAGTTCTTCTGTTACGTTTACGTCCCAACTTCTTCCTCCACCTGCGCTAGACTCTACCGGCTGCGCCAAAATGACTTCAGTCTTTACAAATGGCTAATTACGACCATTGGCATTTCAATTTAGTCTCGATTTAAAAATGAATTGGCCCGCCCTGTAGACGCTCACACTGGTCGGCTTTGACTTTGGACTGTGCTCCTGTGACTCTGTGTGGATTATGGACCGGTCTCGAATACCAAAACAACCAGCCCCGGCGCCGCAGACACGTTTGATTTGGTACAGTACATTTGAATGAAGTCGGCGTGAGCCAAGCATGAACAACCCCTCAAACTCTCCGCTGTCCGTCCAACTGTCATCCCCCCACACACCCGCACTGTCTGGGAGTAAAATAACCACTGTCAGGAGAATACTGGGAGGGAGAGGGAGAGGGAGAGGGGGGGAGAAGCGGGTGCAAGATTTGGTTAAAGAAAAATAGCCAGTTGCGAGTTTTCTGATAACGTTAGTTCTTGGTGCGCGGTCACAATCACTTTCATTTCCGCACATGTTTGTTGACGCCTTAACTCCGAGGGTTTTACGTAGCTAGTTAGGAACCTAAAAAATTCAACTTTATGTTGGATCAAGGTCCTAGTGGGAGGAGGGGAAGAGATGGGAGGGCAGGGGGGGAGATGGACAGCTCAGAGACGCACAAGAGGGGGAAGGTGCAAGAAACGGCGGACTTTGAGTGACGGGAACATGGAAGGTTTTGGCCAGGGCCGAAAACGATTTTTGGGAGGAATTTTGATGTTTTTTTTTTCTCTTCACGACGCTCAAGTGAGTCCAACAAAGAAAACAAAACATGCCGTTCCAAATTGCCTTTTACCGAAGAAGAACTTGTCGAGTTTCCACTCTCCTGTTGTCATTAAAGAGTATTGTTGGCGAGCAGTGAGTCACAATGGTTTCGTGGAGTTGTACATTGATGGTAATGCTTCGAAATGGACTGTTCGGATAGGATTCTTTTATCATTTCACTTTTATACCGAGAATGTTTTGGAGATCATCATCACACAATCCTTTGCAGACACACTTAAAGAGGATTTGACTTCCTTATCTCCGTCAGCACGATGAAAACCCATTTTAATTTAGGCTACAGTTACTAGATTTCTTTCTTTTCACGTTTCCAGTCTGATCTGACTTCCTTGTTCTTTGTTGGCATCTTTGTTCTGTTTTCCCGGTACGTCCTTCTCATTTCTAATTAAATGCAAATGAAATACATCCAACTTCATCCCCTCCTTTTAAGACGAGATGCTGCCGGTGAATAAAGAAAAAGAAGTTGAGACCAATTTGAAACTTTTGCTGTAGATCAGTGGTTCCCAAACTTTTTGGAGCCGTGTACCCCTGAAGCTTTAGGTGACGAGTCGTGTACCCCCTAATGATTGAAAACACTGGGAATATCACATGTAATATTATGTTTATTTCCTCAATTATTACAGTGAACTCAAGCAGGTTTTCCCTCATTCAGTAGGTTTTGCTTGTCTGGGTGATTAAGGCCATTAAGAATATGTAAATACAAAAGAATGTATGAAAATGCCAGTTTTTGATTATTTTGTAAACAAGGCTGTTAGTGTGAATGGATAAAGCTGAGTGCTTTGCTTTGTCCCAGTGGACCAGGACTCTGCTGCTTTTGTCACTCATTCTGAACTTCAGACTCTGGTTTGGACTCTGCGCTCTGGCCCCGCCCCTCAGTCGTACTGTCAAACCACCGGTACAGACTCAAATGTGCTGCTTTAAGCTTTTGTTAAAGCGGAGATAATGTATACGCAAGACATATCCATCTTTGCGCGAGCCACCGCACATCAGCTCGTAAATTTGAATGTATTTGTCAGATACAAAGCCACGGGTTTAGTGGCAGAGGAGGGGACACAGACGCTTCTCCTTCTCCCCTCGCTTCTCCCCTCGGATCAGAATGAGAGGAAAACTCCTGTTGCAAATCGAAGTCACCGTCAGTCTGACTGCACACGCACAAGCTCCTGACAGATATTACAGGAAATGCAACTCCATTGAACTTTGGCGCTGCTGTTGTAGCGAGGGCTGACGCAGCCTCAACCGCGCTCCCGGCCTCCGCGAAGTTTTACGCGCTCGGGTCCAAAGCGGCTCTTGAGGTTCTGAAGTGGACATGTTTATGTCCAGAACAAGCTCATCCACGTCTGAATTATAAGACTCTTTCGCCTGCATAAGCGCGTTCCCCGTGCGGCGGTTTTAACGGGTCAGTATCGATCAGATTGTAATAAACTTTTATTTTCTTTGCGTACCTCCGGGGGTACGCGTACCACAGTTTGGGAACCCCTGCTGTAGATGACTGACTACTGTAATTCAAGGTTTCTGTCATTTTCTATGTTTTCATAAAACAATAAGACATTTTATGCATAAAATGGCCAAATTGCCATATTTTCAGCGACAAAATCTAAATAATGGAATTATTGTTTTATATTTGTTGATGTATTACTAAGCAAGGGTTTTTCAGATGGAGATTAAGGATCTTGTTTTGTTGTTGAAGAAGCTATAGTGGAAAAGAAAAAGAGAAGGTTTTGATTTTTGGGGCTCTACATTCAATAAATCAGGCAGAAATTCCCTCTGACATAAACCTTTTAAAGAAGGCTGGAAGACTGGAAAGTGTGGAGTCTGTAGGAGCTAATGTTGAATGAAAACTTCATGTGGAGAAAAGTCCTGAAGTTTTGTAACAACTGCACACATGCATGTGCATATACTGTATATCTTTGACTTTTTTGCTGCTGCTGTCTCCCATAAAGGAAATAACCATATTTGGATTGTTGCCTTTCGGGCTACAAAACATGTCAATATTTGTGAAAGAAAAACAATGAATCGTGAAGCATTAAAGAGGCCACTGTGATGGAAAGTAAAGGCACCATGCAAACCATGTACACCAAACGTGTATCTTATTGACAAAATGCTTTTTTCCTTCTTGCAACCGCTGTTTTTGTTCTAAGCTCCCATCTGTGCCAGAAGAGATATTTCCCAGCATTTTGTGTTCGGTCTATTTTTACTTTTTTTGTTGTTTTTTTTTACTCTGGCAAGGAGACAACTAGCTAAAAAGCTTAACATTGACCACTGCATGAAAATAGATCTGTCACCTTAATTCCACTTTAATAAGAGGGAGGGAAGTATAAACGAGCTAGCAACAACACTAGTCATGTACCATAAGGCCTTATCGCTGTAATGAAGTGAGGTGCAGAGAGGACAAATGAGCCACATTCTCAGTTTTCATGATTATTCCGGGTTACTTGCTAAATGTGTGACCCCCAGTTTTAGATCTATTTAAACTGGAAAAATCGTCTTGATCTTCGTTATCTTCCGGCAAAAAGAATTCTAAAAAAGTTGTAATTTCACCGTATTTTCTCAGTTTGGTCATTGAATACAAGTGTACCGAGGTCAGTGTCGAAACACGAAGTGAATGAACCAGACATGCGTTGCTGTGTTGGATCAGAGAATGTCCGAGGTGCACCGTGGCTTTTGCAGATAAATAAGCTCTCTGTCATCATTTCGTCCTGATGCTCGACGGTGACGGGCCGATGGTCAGAGCACATGGCGACATTAATGAAGTGGAACCGCTCCACAGCTGCCGTTTGACAAACACAGAACCACGGCAGGTTTTGAGTGTGCAGCAATTAGACATGCATCGGAACAGATCCAGTGTTTACGAGCCAGAGCACAATAATGTTTTCATAGACTTTTTTATTTTTTTTAATTTGTGATGAGGGTTGACACAAAACAACTGACTGATAGACTGGCAATGTGCTATGGTACTATGGAAAATCTGACCTTTTTAAACCTTTTACGCAAGCTAGCAACTAGGGCTGCACCGATCCGATACTGGTATGGGATATATCGGAGCCGATACTGGAAAAAATACGATATCGGGTATCAATTCGAAATATCCGATACTGAACCAATACCTGTTTTGGTTCTCACTGTTTTACCAACTAAATCCGAGTGAATATGGATATCCTGTACTTCTTTTGAATAATAATGATACATTAGTCTTTTCCAGACGCACAAAGTCGCTTTACAATTTCGTGCATTATTCATTCACTCCAGACTCTGTGGTGGTATAAGCTATGTATGTAGCCACAGCTGCCCTGGGGTAGAAGCGAGGCTAACACTCAGTGCCGTCGGACCCTCCGACCACCACCAACCACTCACTCACACACTACATTCACCAAGGCTTCCTGGTGTTCCCAAACGGTCTCCCATCCAAGTACCGACCAGGCCCTTCCCTGCTTAGCTTCCAAGGTCTGAAGCTCAGAACCTGGGGAATCCACTCACTGAGTTAGTTTTAACCTCCGCAAATGTATATGCCAAGGCTAGCAACAGCATGCTAATGCTAGCGGCAACCAATTAAGGCTGGGACAGAAACTGAATAACTGATCGAACACATTTGTAATGCACACATTGTAATGATCAGATCACTTCATGTGAGTTGTTAATATTAATGAAACCTAAAAGCCGGTCATGTAGTCGAGGATATTTAGTGTAGAAAAGTCCAGTCATCCTTGTTTCATGTTTTTTCCACTAGTTTATTAATAAATAATATAACTGATCTGTAACATCTCGTTTGCAAGAAAAGATCAGACTTTATTGATCTCACACTGGAAAAAAGAGACCGAGATATGTTCTTACCTGAGCTTAGACGAGTTGATGCAAGCACAAAGACCTGTCTGGTCACGAAAAAAGACCAAAGATGTGGTTAGCATTTGGCCTCTCCAGCATATTCCTATGGCTCCAAATAGGTGTGAAGTTGGAAGCGACCAAGCTCTTCCATGGGCACAAAGACCAGACAGGTACGTATGAACTTGTTTAAGCTCAGGTAAGAACATATCTCAGTATGGAAAAATGGTGGCCTGTTCCTTTTAAGGAAGTTTTAATATCAGATATTGGCAGATACTCAAACCCCCAGTATCAGTATTGGAAGCAAAAAAGCTGCACCATCGAGCCGTGTGTCTTTGGCTGCTGGACAATCTGAAGTCACTGCAGGCGAGTCATGTTTGTGAGCGCTGCAGTTGCTATAAACAAACTCCACGTGTGTCTCGTAATGTGCAAACATTTGAGTAACAAATGACGTGTGTCTCGCTAACCTGCAGGTCGGATTGGGTCATGGAATTATCATTTCATCGCGGAGCGGGATGAGGGTGGCCCATTAAATGCCTCGATGCTGCCTCAAGTGCTGCATGAAGTTGAAATGTATTAAATAAGTACCATGATGTTTCACAGTAGTTTTAAGTATCCAAAAAGACTCCCATTGAATTCTGTCGTTGTCAACCTTATGCCGATTAAAGAACGTTACCAGCTGCAGGATATTTTCCTATTCTTTAAACCATTTTCAGTTTATTACCTTCCGAGTCGACTAAACCTTGTAAAACATTTGTACAAAGCCAAGGCTGTGTTAATGGATGCTTCTGACCTTGAATACGACTTTTCAGAAATAACATGCTCTATTTTTTGTTGTAACCGGCTTTCTGCAGTGGTATTTGTCTCCTTCCTTCCACTTTGTCTATGCAAATTCCTCCTTAATTGGCTCCTGCGTGTAACCTACTGTAACCCATCTTTCCAGTGCTGGCTATTTCCTAGTGTCATTACAAAACCAAGGTGATGTTTGTTGACTTTTCCCTCGCGTAATCTTAAAACAAAATGAACTTGGATAGATGGAGGCGGAAATGCGTGCATATTTAAGCAGGCCGTTCCCCGGCTCTCCGCATATAGGTGCGCCTTGGTTGGAGTGGTTGCCATATTGCCCGGAGAGATGGCCTGTTTAGAAGTAATTTATATGCAAGCATTCTTTTATCAAGCTGAATGACCTGCGTGGCTTTGCCAACCGAGGTAGTGTGGATAGTTATTATTATTATTATTATAGATGGTTTCAAATGATAATGATGTTCCAATTTAAAAGGATAATGTTCTTCTAGTTTTAAAGGGTAATGTTCTAGTTTAAAAGGATAATGTTATAGTTTAGGATTTGCAGACCCTCTTTGTATAACAGAGCATATAGAATAATAGGATAATGTCTAAAGTTCAGTTTAGTGTTGAGGTGGAGGCAGCACAGAAGTCTGTGATAGAATCTGCCTTTAATGTAGTCATATTATTAGGTTTACAGTTTGGTGCCCTGGGCAAGGCCGGGCTAAAAAATAAAACAAAACAAAAACATGGCCAAATTTGGCCCCCCGAAACAATTCTGTTGGCCCGCCAGAGAGTGACCTACTTCTGCACTGCGTGTTGTTAATACTCTCTCCCATTCATTCTCAATGGTAAATATGGATGCAGTACACGTTTTGGCCACCAGTGTCAAATTGGGGGCGCTGTTTCACTCCTTTCACAAAGTTAAGGAAACACTGCTGTGGTGTCTTGGTGTTTATCACAGAGCGTTGTATCATCAACTTTCACAGTTTTCCAACTTTTATTGCAAAGATCATTGACATCAACAAAGGTCATGTTAAAAATTTATATAAAAGAATTTATACTAAACTGACACTTTCAAAATGATCTAATATGGCATTTTCTTTGAGTTAACAAATGAATGAGGTAGAGTAGGTGTAGGTGCTGTAGATAGGCTACAGGTGGTTTTTACATTTTGCTGCAATTGTTTATTTTGTTTTACTAAAACTAGGCTTTCGCCAGAGTTAACATTTGTTTTAATATAGCATGTTATTTGCATATAATCAAATGCAAATCTATACCGAAAAATAACATAAAGTAACTATTATTATTTGCAGTTATATGTGTTTCACGCTTGACATCGCCGTGTTTGGCCCGCGACCACAGGCATTTTTCATTTTGGCCCTCGGAGACAAAAGTTTGGGCAGAGTATAATTTTTGTACTGTTTTTTTGTGGCCATCATAATGACTGTTGCACTAATTTCTATATCCACTTATACTTCAATAAATTAAATATATTTATCGTCTCTATGTTTATTTGCATTTTTTCTTATTTTCTCTGCAATACTTTAATTTTCACTTTTGCGTGTAAACAAAAAGTGGTTTGGTACATTTAGAACAAAAGTTTATTGTCATTGTTGTAGTTGGCATAAAATGGTTCTCAATATTATCGTTAATCAAGATGTATAATATATCAAGATTAATCAAGATATATAATATATCAATCTTCAAATTGGTGGCGTAGGACTTTCAAGGAGGGCTAGTTTGAAAGCTTGACCATATCGGTCGACCTCTAATTTCGTATCGTATATCGGACCGATAGTTGGGTGTTTTGCACTGGAAAGAGCGGAGTCTGGGCTTTAAAACAAGTGTTCCCACAACTTTCTAGGCCTCAGGGGAACAAAATTGGTTAGTTACAAGTTTGTTAAATTCCATGTTTCACTAAACCTCAGTCAATATGGACAGTCTGACCTCTGCAATTGTATTTTTGATCGCCGCACACAATGCCAGGCATCGGCCTGTGAAAACCCATATCTGTCGAGCTCTACTTGAAATAGTTTCCGACACTAAAGACCGCAAGTCTCGTTTCCGTTCTGTTCCAAAGTTATTAGTGAAAGTCGGCACTATTGTAGATGGCGGGGGCATGGACCTGATTGGGTTAAGAAATAAAAGGTGGCACCAACTCCTTCAGCAGATGGACCCAAGGTGGCCACCTGGATCGCCTGTGCCCCGTATGTTTATAATTAATGTAAATGACAGGCCTTGCGTGAAACAGAAAGTGTAGAAAAATTTAAAGTCTTCACTGTCAGTATAAATGAACTACAGTAATGCTAAATTTCCCCCCCTTTCAGCAGTGGTGAAAATATTTCGATCAGACATTCAGTGGATCGATATGGCAAGTTTGTGAGCCCATTACCAATTAATCTGGATAAGGCCCAACATTTGTGCATCTTTGATTTGTTGTTTTTATGTTTATTTTAACTACTCCATTCCAGTAAATAATTCAAGCCTGCTGCCTTATGTTTTTCCAATAATGCCATCCTTATAGCGGCAATAAGCAGTATATCTCAGTCGTACTTATTGTCCTGAGTCTCCCAGTTTGAGTGGTATTTTTGGAGCGTGGCAGGCAGCTGCTGTTCTCACCTGGGAGTAAACACAAAATACAAGTGAAAAGTGCTGCTTCAGTCCGATTTCACGGTGAGCCATCATTTATCAAAGCTACACTGTTGGTTATGAGTGCAGTTGCTTTCACTGCATTAACATTTAAACATTTCGGAGAGATTTACTTTGTCATGTTATTGTATGAATATTTGGCACCAAGATCAGATAAGTGGGCTGGAAAAGGGCCTCTATGCTTTTTGTGACTTTGAAGAATAATCATGCTTTGCTGCTCTGCAACTTTAATTAAATGTAAGAATTATACATCTATTATTTTTCATAACAAACAGGAATTTGGGTCAGTAGACTTTATTTGGCAGGGCAGCTCAAGGTGAATGAGGGGAGAGAGTTATTACCAGAGAATTTAATTACTTCTACTCTGCCTTTGGTGATACTTGTGTGGATGTATCATTAATTCATATTTGTTGTTCATTTGTGTTCATTAGTTTAAAGGGACTGTCATTTTTATACTCCCTACTGCCACCTCAGGTCTAACTGCAGTTTCTATATTAAGCTCGTGCAAGACGGTACTTGGGGCCTGAAGTACCGTCTTTTTTGAGTGACAGTGCAGGATTTTAGCGGCAGTTGTGGTGATTAGGACTGGGCTCATTCTACACATTAGGACACTACTGGAGCATGTAGGGGGTAGAAAATAAAATGTTAAACTCCGTCTATAGTCCCTAGGGATGGGTATCGTTAAGGATTTATCGATACTACTACTCTTATCGATACTCCTTATCGATCCGGTACTTTAACGGTACTCTTATTGGTACTTTAACAGAAAAATATACTGTATATAGGTAGATTGAGACTACCGTATACGTAGGCATTAATCCTTGGTCTATATTATTTATTTATTACTCTACATTTCATTTCCACTTTGCGCATACACTTAATATATGGGAGTTAAAATACTTCACTTACGTCGCTTTAAAAAGAAAAAATCATTATTATTGTCTAGTAAATCAAGGCTGTTGGTTAGATTTGGCTGTAGCTCCAAATGTGCAGTAAAATAATGAACTGTTTTCAGCCTCTCAGCTTGTGTCCAGTGGGGTCGACACCGGCTCGTGCTGACGTTCACGTGGGAGCGCGCACGCATGTGCACGTACATGCCACTGTGTACGTCGTTTGTGGAAAAATAGACTTCACCCGAAACTCTTTAGTTTGGGTATTTTGTGAAAGAAGAAAGTGCGAGTGGCTCGTCTGTCTGTTCAATACGAAGTCGTTACGTTTCGCTTTTTTTTTTACCGTGGGTTAGCGGTAGCAGCTCGTAACACCGCGTGTCTTTCCCGCGCGCACCTGTCTCGCTGCACACGGCTGTGGAGGGGAGACAGGGCAGTGGCAGAGCGCAGGGGGGACACCCTGCACTTTCGTGTGGGGTAGCGGGGATGAACAGATCCGATGCATCGAACGCATCCTTGAGGGCGGAGTGATTATTTGTGCGCAGCAGCCCCGTTAAGAAGACCGTTAAGGCTAGAGCTTATCGGTCCGGGTGGACCGACCCACGTGGCCCCGGGGCCGTTATGATACCGGGGTTCGGTACCCATCCCTAATAGTCCCTTTTCAATTTGAACGTAGTGTCCACATTTGCCAGCTCTGCATTAACAAAATGTTCCATAGACTTAGCATAGTTGAGTTTATGTAAATTAGAATAGAAATTGTCTGCATAAGTAATGAAAAGAAGCGGACCCAGGATGGAACCTTGTGGAACCCCAAATTGAATGATCTTAAGCTGGGCGTATACTGTGTGATTTACGCTGTCTGCAACAAATGATCACTCATCGTAGCTCAAGCTTGGTCCCCGCCTCACCTAAGGCGAGCTGTGACAGACATCAGGCAGATATTTTTGTAACGCCAGTCGCAGAGTGAGCCTCCTCTCGCTGCAACTAGGAACTCTGTCAAACGTCTTGTCAACCAATACAACATCAGTGCATGAAACAGACCAGGCATGAACGAGACCGCATTTTACTTTCCTATGCACTTTTTCGTGTAAATAAACAGCGCTTGCACGCGGCACTTACCTCAGCTAAACACGCGCTGTCTGCTCCTGGAACGGCTGCTCCTGAAACTGCTGCTGGTCGTAATTACGGCTCTGTCTTTGAACTATCGCACAGTGGAGACAAGTGCAGGCTCACAATTTTACAATCCCTAACTCTTGCAATGTGACATCTAATTATCTAAAAATCGTGCATTAAATTGCGATCCACTAAAACACACATTGCTCCCTTTCATATGAGTAGCTTCTGTACCAATATAATATTTGACACCATAATGTTAAGGTGAGCATCTTCCATCCATCCATCCATTGATTTCTTCCACTTGTCCGTTGCCGGGTCGTGGAGGCAGCCGTTGGAGCTGCACCAGCCCCTATGGCTCCTCCTGCAGGTGGTGGGTCCACAGAAGGATGGCCTCATGGTTCTAACCGGGCCTGTTGGTCTCTCATAAGGGGCTTCTGAACCGCTCTTTGTCTGACCCGTCACCTAGGACCTGTTTGCCATGGGGAGACCCTACCAGGGGTACGAAGCCCCCGACAACAGAGCTCCCAGCATCATTCGGGGGCTCAAACCCTCCACCACGTTAAGGTGGCAGTTCCAGGAGGGGTGCATCTTGCCTTATGAGAATATTAAATACATTTTATAAAAGCTTTAAATGAGGATTCTGCCTCTTTATCAATAGAGCTGATTTTGTTTTTTTGTTTTTGTCTGATTCAGAATTGCCATAATGTGATAGGATGGGAGTATTTAATTAATCCCATGTCTATTGTGTGGGCACTATGGGTCGACGGTCTTGCATGTTATTTTACTCTCCAGACATTGCCTTTTCTTTTTCTGCATCTCCACATGCACCACCACCTTCTGTCTCCTTTGACTCTTTGACTAATCCTTGTTTAAGAGCCATGTTTAAGTCACTGATAAACCCCTATTAATCAGATTAGTCTGAGTTTACCAGACTGGCTTCATACAATCTTCACTGCACGCGATCAGGATTGTACCAGCAGTGCCCTATGCCTTCAAAGCACCATGCTACATTTGGACACTATTAACCTTTGAAGTATTGCAGTAAATGTAAGTCTTTAAAAGGAGTATTTCTCTAATTAATGTGCTAATTACAAAGCTGCTCGACTTAATCTCTCTGTTCGGTGATTACTGCAGCGCGAGAGGGGCAGAAGGTTAGAGGCCTAATTGGGTTTTTCCTGTTAGTTTGATCTATTGTGCATTCGCGATCATTTATGGAAGTGGATTCAAGCTTTACACTTTTTCTAAACTGTTCACACGGCAAAAATTAAAGGCCTTTTTGACGACAAACTGGCCAACCAAGTTATTATATAGTAGATTTTTAATATCATTGCAATCTTCGAGACCGTAATCCAATACATCCTTTTTACTTTTTGTGTTTTGTATAGACTTAGACACTTAGAATGGTAAATGGTAAAATGTTGGGAATGTTTCTCCAGTTCCGTGTCATAAATCATAAAAACTGAAAACTTTTGGAAACTGACACTTATTGCACCAAAGGTTTATCAGCGTCTTTAAAAACATGAATAAAAAAAGTATGAGTTTTGAAGCAGGACAATAGCCCCAGGCAGCCGTCTGTCAAGTCCTGATCTGGACTCGGCAAAGAACAGAAACGTTACAGTCTGCTGGGAATGCACTTGTAGAAATTGTTGTTTCCGCGGATTTCAGATGAAGAGGATTGAGAGTTTGTGGTTTGATTTGCAGTACTCCATACTCCTTGGGCAAGACACTTCGCACGCCCATATTCCCTGTAGTGCTTTGTGAGTGGTTGGTGGCGGTTGAAGAGGCCACTGGCACAGAAAGGCAGCCATGTCTCATTGATTATGCTCCCTGCAAGGCATCTGGGTTTATTACGTATTAAGTCCGGTGCATGAGTTAACTTGGAGCTTGAGTTGGTAAGTCAGTGGCACAAGATGAACATCAAGATGAAGTATTAATCCACAACATGTTGATATAGAAACTTAAGCTTTATTTAATCTTGGACTCAATTACAAGGGTATTAAGTGTTCATTTGCTTTTCAGCACAGTTAAATCTTCTCAAAAAGACATTTAAAGCGGATTTTGAGGTCATTGCTTTCGAAGCAAGGGATCTTATCCCCGACTTGGTTACCATACATCAGGGAGGTCACAGAGTGCATACAGAGGCCATGAGGAAACGCAACATAAACACTCCAGTCAAACCACACACAAAACTCAGACAGTTATTAGTCAGACCCAAAGACACCATCCATCAGACCGGAAATGTGATGACATATACGAAATGTGTATCATGCAAAAAACCATATGTGGGGAGACGGCGAGATCATTCAGCAGGACACCAGAAGGAATGTGAAAAGGAGACAGTCAATAGACAAACGGACAATTAAAGAACAAGCACTGCAAGAAAATCTCAAATCAGCCGTATCAGATCATTGTAAGAGGGAGAACCACATCATGAATTGGGATCGTGCCGAAAGTAACAAGTACCACCGCTGGATCAGAGAAGCCATCGAGATCAGGAAACGAGCAACAACATCTATGAACCGGGACGACGGAGCGTACACCTTATCCCACACCTGGGATGCCGTCCTGGAGAAGGCGCCAGTCAGTAGCTCTCCCTACTGACTGGAAAATCCATATAAACTCCCTACGACACGTCACCTCCACCACCAGGTGACGCTTCTGAGGAAGATCACAGGAAGTGATCGAAACTTATCTTATCATACTAAAAGAACAAACAGTAATAGCTGTCTTGGTTAAGTTGAAGGCACAGCATTAACTTGGACCACAAGTTACTATACCCGTAACTAACTTGGTCCCCAAAATCAGCTCTGTGGTTAAAAGAAGCTTCTTTCAGCATCGCCTGATAAAGTAAAACCATATCTGCCTTCTAACCAGCTGGAAAAATGAGTCCACATGTCCACATTTCTACACGTCTGGACTATTGTAATTCTCTGTACCATGGTCTTGATGCTGCATCCATTCGTCGTGTTTGCAACTAGTACAGAATGCAGCTGCACGCCTCCTAACAGGGATCAGGCGCTATGACCACATCACTCCTGTGCTACAGTGTCTTCACTGGCTTCCCCTTCAGGATACAATTTAAAATCCTACTGTTGGTTTTTAAATCACTGAATGGCCTGGCTCCAGAGTATCTGTCTGAAACGTTGACTTTGTATTCTCCTGTGAGAGCCCTGCAGTCATGTGCCAACAGCTTTTAACCTGTCCCGCTCTAAGAAAAAAGCCAGAGGTGACAGGGCGTTTGCGGTCGCTGGATCCAAACTTTGGAACGAGCTCCCTTTGAGCATTCGATCAGCCTCATCCATTGAGAGCTTTAAGTCACTCTTAAAAACACGGCTTTATGCGTTGGCTTTCAACACGAGCTGAGTTGAGCATTCCACGTTGTTGCTTATTGATACCTGCTGGTTGGTGGCGCGGCAGTTAGCGTTCACGCACCCACGCCCCTGACTTAACTTCTTAGTTGTCGGTGCCCAAAAACAATTGATATCTGGAGGAAGAATATTGTTTTTGATACTTGCTGGTTTGTGACTCAGCTCTTTGGCAGTCACATCACAAATTAATTTGTAAAAGTACTGCTTTGCTCATTTTGCTTTGGTCCTTTATTAATTTTATGAATATTATTATCATGTTATTGTAAGATCATTATTAAAGCAGCATAAGTACTGCCAACAGTAGATTACATATACTAAAAACTTTTACTAACATCTCTTTATGTTTGCCTAAGTTACCTCTGCCCATCACTGAACCCTTCCACTGTCCATCTCTCCACTCTCACTCGTCCCGTCAACTTAGCGTTTGGAATTTCTTCAAAAATCCCCGATGCCCATTAAACTCCGAGGACAGATGTAATTGGGAACGTCAGTCCATCTCTCACTCTCACTCTCTGCTCTGAGCACTATCACCTGCAGCAAGAGACTTCTCTGACAGCTTTGCTCCCGTCACTGCATCACTACCTCGCTTCTTCTCTGCCTTCCTTCCTCTCTCTCCCTTCCTCCCTCCTTGTTGCTCGGGTTTAACTTGAAGTGCGTAGGCAGCAGTTTCGGTTGTGAGAGTGTCACACAGGAGCAGTTGAAATTGAGATGTTGGCACGCCGGCCTCTGGGGAGATGGACCGGGCACAGACGAGACAAGGGCCAAAGTAACATTAAAAAAAAGGACAAGTTTATCTACAAGTGATCCACTCCACTGCAGGAGAGAGAGGAACTAGGTTTGGAGCTCTTAAGGAAAATACCAAGTGCTCCAAAAGGACAAGCTCCAGAAGGAAAACTGTGTTGGTGTTCAAGTCCACAAACTTTCCATATGGAGTCAATTGCTGCACATTTCGGGGTGGCACACTTTTTCACAATATTGAAAAATCATTTTCTGCATTGAACATATCGGCTGTATCAGCGCACAGATCTTATGTGTCGTATTCTTACTCGAGGCCAAAGTAACGGCAGAAGTCGGATAACCCTGGTGGTGGTGTGAAGTCCATTCTCACAGATGAGAGTTCATTCCTTCCTCACTGACATAGACGCTTATCAAACGCTGTCAACAAGCAAGTATGAAAGAGAACAAAGTCATCATACATGGACTACAGTGATTGAACTGTTGTTGAATGTTCTTACAAATGTAGCATATGGAAAGTGAGACTGGGAGAGATTATTAATGACTATACTTAAGTTAGGGCTGTGCAAACAACGCCGGCATGAATTGTGCCCGCCCCTTAACTCCTATTAGTTAACATCGGACTGGAGAAGTCAAAAGGAAAATCAGTTACTGCACGAATACAAAGCCGATTTTGGGCCGTGCAAAGAAATGGTGCAGTGTTGACGTGTTTGTGCAAATGAACATGGATATTTTACACAAATCAATCTACCAAACATCAGATTGTATCAGACCATCTCGTTCTCCGCTGAATGAACGGACTTCGCGCACTACCGGAAGTGTCAAGACAATGGCGATCCGTGGCAAAATGTGAGTGGGGCGGAATACGGCGAATACTTCTCTTTGTGTCGAAAAAAGGCAAACTGCAATCTGGCAAAATTAAGAAAACTTTACACCATTATATTGTGAACCACCCTATAGCTCAACAAGCATGTCTGTGATCTAATCTAAGGCGGATCATACCACATTTACGAACCCAAAGGTCAGAGGTTTGATTAGCAGCCCCACATGAGCTTGTCAGAGATATCAGTTTAAAACTTTAGTTGTAGATTACTGACACATTGCCTACATTTTTAGTCACAAAATCCAAATAACAGTCAGAGCAAGGTTTAAATTTATAGTATTATTTGTCTATGTATATCAATACTTGGAATGTTTGCTTTTATTATTGGGGAAACTGTGATTTTTCCTGTTTTCAAACCTTGGAAGACGATTGTTGTAAACTATTAGCGCCAGTCATGTACTCATTTCTTGCTCTCACAATCCCTACTGTACATCCCAGTTGTTTGAGTAAATGAACCAAATGTCATTGCGTTAGCGATCGATATAGTTATACACATGGCAAAGCTTCATACAAGTGGGCGTGGCCTAGCCAAGGGGGAGGAAAACCTTGCATGGGAATCACAGTTTTTAGCCGTTTTCTGTTGGACTATAAACATATTTATCACCCACCAATAAAGACAAGCCAAAATCGGGTCAATGTGGATGTTTTTTTCACAGCAAATTCTCCAGTAGAAATTAAAAAATGGCACCTGTTTCCGGAGCCGTGGGAGGACATTTTAGTTAGGGGGTGCAGAGAGACAAAATTTACCCCAAAAACACTTTTTCTGTGTGCATATTTCCTATTTATTAATATTGTCTACAGTTCACAAACTATCCACCAGTTGGTGCTGGAGCACCCTCAGCACCCTGGGTTCCCACGGCCTTGCTCGTTGCTAACGTTGGCATATGAAGCATGAAGCTTCCTGGTTAGTTTTGCTCTCCATGTCTCTGTGCCTTTATATAGTAGAAAAATATATTCATAATTTAACATTTATTATTAAGTAATGGTGGAAACATGGGAGAAAGTTAAGTTTTTTTTTCTTAAATGGACTTTGTTTAGATGCAGCCATTGTGTGATGGTATGTTGGTAATTTTTGATGAATATCCATGTCAACAATATAGGCCTAATTGCGTACTCCAGCTTTGAAGACTTTAGCTGATCGCCTTGGCATTTTAGTGTGTGGTTTCATGCTCACAAGATTATAGCCATAATCTCATTCTCCGCATTTCAACTTTGAGCAGTTCTCACCCAGACATTTGGCGATAGTAGTGCCTCTGAATGTCCGTAGTAACATTTTGTAGTAACACATTGGCAGCTGACGTGAGGATGGCGCAGTGTAAAAGTCTGGGACAAAAGTTGAAAATGGAACTTCGCTCTTCATTGTTGAAAGTGGCTCGGCGTTCACACCAGAGTTTACACAGTTCAGAGACGCCTTCGCTGTCAGCAACACGCCGCAAAACCACTTCCACTCATCGTGGTTTATAGGAAGGGGTTTTTGATGGAGCCTATAAAATGCAAAAACTGAAACGGTTTCAATTATTTATTACGATTTCTGTTCACTTGGTTTTGTTATAAAGGCATTAGGAGATATCTGGAGCCGTCTGCTGCTTCTGAAAGTTGAAACTTTGCTGTTACTGGTGGAAGCAGGGCAGAGACTGACTAACAGATGATGCAGTTGGGGAAAACTGTCGTGTCTGCATTAAAGAGAAAAAAAACAAATAAGCAGAACCCTCTTTTGTTCATCAATCTGTCACTACATTTTTACATGACGCTGGACAATAATTGCAGAGTGAGACAAAGGTTTTTGAGCGGTCATTTGTACTGTATTCTGTCCTTAAGTCCGTCCAAAAAGCATCGTCAGCAGCACTAATGATCTTAGTTTTGGCAGCAGGCAGAATACAAAACTTCATGGGAAGAGGTTTAACTTCTCGTCTTCATCTTCTCAGTTCTAAAACTTACTCTCAGCTTATTCAAAGGCCAACCTTTACGGTGTTGTGAGTTTCAGTATCGGCGCCCTGTTAACGGAAATGCCATGAACAATAACGTTTTTTGTTTGAACAACGAAAGAGGAGTTTTATGCAGTGACTCTCAGGGAACAATTCTTTGACAATGTAACGTTTATGTATAGTTTATTTAAATAATAATTAGTTGTTTGATCATGATTGTAGCTTTATAGGCTAATTCAATCGTTATTCCACAATAATGTGGGGCAAATACCAAATTTACATAACAAATTCAATTCTTATTTGGGTTGCAGCTTGTTCTCCAAATGTGATGGTGGGTTCCCAATGTCCCAAAACATAAAAAAAACATGCTTCATGAGAGGCGAAACTTCCAATGCTTAACAGAGTACGCATACATACAGGAGTTTCCCATTGTAGCCAGAGAGCTTATACAAACAAATTGCTGGTAAAGTTACAATTGACCATCCGCAAAACCCCGCCCTAAAACCGTACCTTATAGCAACCGTTTGTACCAGACATTCTCCGTATCTCCTTCCATAGATACAGATGGCATCTCGTCATAGAAGGGGCCGTGGCTTCGCCAAGGGGGTAAAGAGAATCTTTAGACAAAGAGAAACCTTTGTAGGCCAAGGTAAGACATTTTGTTTCGATCTGGAGGATATTGCGCATGCATTGCCCCTGAAAGATTAAAGTTTTTTTTTTAAATATGTGAAGGCCCAACTAGGGACGGACATGGAGAATTGGCTTTGGCTAAAATGTTGTAGTATGTAACATGAGCTTATGTGACATACTTGTCCCTATTCAAATAAACAAAACAATAAGTCACTAACATACACGTGTTAAACTCCACTTCTTGATGGAGCTAGCTAACATTTGGTTAGGGGGCGAAGCTTTTCACAAAAGGTCTCTTGTCAACAGACATAAAACTTAAATTGACTCTTAATGAAGCATATATACATTTTTGTTCTGGGATCTGAGCACAGCACCTACCAGAAAGCAAAGTATATATTATTTTCCTCCTAAGTAGTTTATGGCACTAAAACTCTTTTTCTTTTTCAGTATCACAGAGGCACAGTTAGCCCAGTCCTACCATATTTCGTAGGGAGGGCAGTGAAGCGGAATTTTGGTTGTGTAACATTTTGAATTGCCATTTGAGAGGAGCCTTTCATGTTCAAACGCATTAGCAATCTTGGGCCTGGGTAAACAGACGGAGAAGAGGCACTCGAGGTGAAATGATACGCACAGATGAAGCAAAAAGCTCTGAGTTATCTTCAAAGACGACCATAAAGGTTGACTTTCGCGACCGTTTTTATGTCATTTCAGTGTCCATTATCTCTTCTTTCATCCATTCACTGTTTTGTTTTTGGGTTGGTAAGTCTAATATTGAAACATGACATATCCATTTGTAGCCAAAAGTGGCAGATGTCCGTTTTCAAAGACCAAATTTCCATTTATTTTATAGTAATGCCATTGAATAGATCTAGATCTAGAACGCGAAGTCCATCTAATCTGACACGTTCTCAGTCCGGGACATTTGGTGAAGTGTGGTCGTGACATCGATAGTGGCACTTGAGCAGCTGACGTGAGGACAGAGTGGAAAAGTCTGGAGCTATTGTCTGAACTTGAGAATGTGATAACTTCCTCTCTAGCCACTCAGACATAGAAATAGAAATATATTATAAAGACTGGTGCTATGTCTAGCAGCCATCAGATCGTCTTTTGTGTGATCTTACAGTCTCGTAATTCACCAACTCTATACAAGGGCTACACAATATGCTAAAAAGATATGACAATAACAATACATTTATATTTGTGAAACATTTCAATAGTGCCATTAGATTTAACCAAATAATTTTGTCTTTTAAAAAAATCAAATTCGGTCAAAGCAGGGCCAAAATAGAATTGATCACTTCTTTGGACTCTCGAAGATAACAACCGTTTACGAGGACATAAACCAGACGATTTTCAATAAAGGCTAATTTTGCTAGTCTGGCATAAAGAAAGACTGACTTTATGTATTTATAAATACATATAAAGACAGTCTGGAATTGTGGTAATAGGACGCAATTTCCAAATCGAGACTCGAGGCAGGGCTAACGATCACAGTTTGAACGAGAGCGAACCAATCAAATGTGTTTATGTCCTCCGCCATGATTGGTTGGTTTTGCCGGAGTCGGCGAGATTCAAATCGCACTATTCCAGACTGTATCCCCATGTATCTCTGAACATGGAGGATCAGTCTGGCTCGTGCCAGGCTATGATGACGAAAAATAGTCAACGAGTCAAGCCAAAAAAAAGGGCTTCAAACTTGTCTAAAGCTGAATGATTTTAAAGAAAATACTGTATTATCGCAATTTTTCTACTTTTTGTTTTTTACTCACCCGAAGCACATGGCTATTTAATATGAGTGAACAATAGGACCTTTCAGAGTTCTGACTCTACTGTAAAGCAGTGGTTCCCAAAGTGGGGTCCGGGGCCCCCTGGGGGTCCTCAGAGGCACTACGGGGGCCCCCAAAGCTTGTCTGCAAAACAAGTGAAATGAAAATAGTTCATTCTGAAAGGAAAAATACATTTATCTGGACAAATGCACCAGTTTAACCCAGTATTTAGCCTACTGTCATTGCTAAATGTTACTTTTAATGTCATTTTAGATGTAAAATTATAACAAATTCTTTTGAATGGAGTAAATTATTACGATTTGGGGGGGGCCCCGAGAAATTTTCTGATCAATAAGGGGGCCGCAATGTCCCGGACTTTGGGAATGGCTGCTCTAAAGGCTACATGAAAGCACTGCATAGGTAATTGTCCTCATCAGTGAGAGTATGTTTCTGTGGATGTTATCACTAGCTGTGTTAGCATTAGGGAGAGAGTTGCGATTTGCCTATTTATTTATCATGAGCCAAGGTTATATGCACTACAGAGATGGAATAGGCGCCGATTTATGTTTTTCCCAGTGGGTGCCCGGTAAAAGAAAAAAAGACGAGGGTCATCGATTTCACAAACTTGTGCTTGTGTGTCAGGCGATGTCCTCATTGACCTGAACGAGCGGAGCATTGCGCCGCCACCACACCTATATTGATGTATATTGACAGAGGAAAAGAAAGAGCTCTAGTGATTTGCTGGTTATATCTATGGAATTATTTCTATTTCGGGCTGATTCGCCTGGGTGCACAAAGATTGGGTGGGTTCTCGAGCCCCACAGGATCGGCACCTATGAGAGATAGTATGGCTGTACAGCAGCCTGACCCAATATGATATACAGTGCCTCTCGAAAGTACTAATACACCTTGAACTTTTGCACATTTTGTCATGTTTACAACCCTAAACATAAAGATTTTCTTTTGAATTTTTTACCGAAAGTTCACACACAAGTAATAGACAATTGTGAAGGGAAAGCAAAATGATATATGATTCTGTTATTTTTCCAAAAATAGAAAACCAAAAAGTAGGGCGTGCACAAGTATTCATACAGCATGAATATAATACTTTGTGGAAACCCCTTTTGCTGCAATAACAGCAGCAAGTCTTCTGGGGTATGACTCTACAAGGTTTGCACATCTAGAGACTGACATTTTAGCCCATTCCTCTTTACAAAACAACTCAAGCTCTGTCAAATTAGAAGGAGAGCGTTTGTGAACAGCAGTTTTCAGGTCTTTCCACAGATTTTCAATAGGATTTAGGTCAGGACTTTGACTGGGCCATTCTAACACATTAATACAGTGAGGAAAATAAGTATTTGAACACCCTGCTATTTGCAAGTTCTCCCACTTAGAAATCATGGAGGGGTCTGAAATTGTCATCGTAGGTGCATGTCCACTGTGAGAGACATAATCTAAAAAAAAAATCCAGAAATCACAATGTATAATTTTTTAACTATTTATTTGTATGATACAGCTGCAAATAAGTATTTGAACACCTGTCTATCAGCTAGAATTCTGACCCTCAAAGACCTGTTAGTCTGCCTTTAAAATGTCCACCTCCACTCCATTTATTCTCCTAAATTTAGTAGGACCTGTTTGAGGTCTTTAGCTGCATAAAGACACCTGTCCACCCCATACAATCAGCAAGAATCCAACTACTAACATGGCCAAGACCAAAGAGCTGTCCAAAGACACTAGAGACAAAATTGTACACCTCTACAAGGTTGGAAAGGGCTACGGGAATTGCCAAGCAGCTTGGTGAAAAAAGGTCCACTGTTGGAGCAATCATTAGAAAATGGAAGAAGCTAAACATGACTGTCAATCTCCCTCGGACTGGGGCTCCATGCAAGATCTCACCTCGTGGGGTCTCAATGATCCTAAGAAAGGTGAGAAATCAGCCCAGAACTACACGGGGGGAGCTGGTCAATGACCTGAAAAGAGCTGGGACCACCGTTTCCAAGGTTACTGTTGGTAATACACTAAGACGTCATGGTTTGAAATCATGCATGGCACGGAAGGTTCCCCTGCTTAAACCAGCACATGTCAAGGCCCGTCTTAAGTTTGCCAATGACCATTTGGATGATCCAGAGGAGTCATGGGAGAAAGTCATGTGGTCAGATGAGACCAAAATGGAACGTTTTGGTCATAATTCCACTAAACGTGTTTGGAGGAAGAAGAATGATGAGTACCATCCAAGAACACCATCCCTACTGTGAAGCATGGGGGTGGTAGCATCATGCTTTGGGGGTGTTTTTCTGCACATGGGACAGGGCGACTGCACTGTATTAAGGAGAGGATGACCGGGGCCATGTATTGCGAGATTTTGGGGAACAACCTCCTTCCCTCAGTTAGAGCATTGAAGATGGGTCGAGGCTGGGTCTTCCAACATGACAATGACCCGAAGCACACAGCCAGGATAACCAAGAAGTGGCTCTGTAAGAAGCATATCAAGGTTCTGGCGTGGCCTAGCCAGTCTCCAGACCTAAACCCAATAGAGAATCTTTGGAGGGAGCTCAAACTCCGTGTTTCTCAGCGACAGCCCAGAAACCTGACTGATCTAGAGAAGATCTGTGTGGAGGAGTGGGCCAAAATCCCTCCTGCAGTGTGTGTAAACCTGGTGAAAAACTACAGGAAACGTTTGACCTCTGTAATTGCAAACAAAGGCTACTGTACCAAATATTAACATTGATTTTCTCAGGTGTTCAAATACTTATTTGCAGCTGTATCATACAAATAAATAGTTAAAAAATTATACATTGTGATTTCTGGATTTTTTTTTTTAGATTATGTCTCTCACAGTGGACATGCACCTACGATGACAATTTCAGACCCCTCCATGATTTCTAAGTGGGAGAACTTGCAAAATAGCAGGGTGTTCAAATACTTATTTTCCTCACTGTATGTTTTTTTTTCTTTCTTTTTTTTAAACCATTCCCTAACCCTTTAGCTTTGGGTTTAGGGTCATTGTCCTGTTGGAAGGTGAATCTCCGCCCAGCCTCAATTCTCTTGCTGACTCCAGCAGGTTTTCCTCCAAAATGTCTCTGTATTTGGCTCCATCCATCTTCCCAACTATTCTTACAATCTTCCAAGTCCCCGCTGAGGAAAAGCAGCCCCATAGCATGATGCTCCCCCCACCATATTTGACACTGGGGATGGTGCACTCAGGACGATAATAATAATAATAATGCATCGGTTTTATATAGCGCTTTTCTGGACACTCAAAGACGCTTTACATTGCACTATTCATTCATTCCATACTTGATGGTGGTAAGCTACTATTGTAGCCACAGCTGCCCTGGGGTAGACTGACAGAAGCGAGGCTACCAGTTTGCGCCATCGGCCCCTCCGACCACCACCAACCACTCACTCACTCACTACATTCGCTAGGCTTCCTGGTGTTACCAAACGGTCTCCCATCCAAGTACTAACCAGGCCCTTCCCTGCTTAGCTTCCAAGATCTGACGGAATTGGGCATAGCAAAGGCGGTATGACCACAATGAGCAGTGTTAGGTTTGTGCCATACATAACGTTTTGTATTTGGGGCAAAAAGTTCAAGTTTTGTCTCATCGGACCAAAGCACCTTCTTCCACATGGTAGCTGTGTCCTCCATATGACTTCTAGCAAACTTCAAACGGGATTTCTTATGGCCTCCTTTCAATAATGGCTTTCTTCTTGCCACTCGTCCATGAAGGCCAGATTTGTGTAGAGTACGACTTATAGTTGTCCCATGTACAGATTCCCCCAGCTCAGCGGCAGTACGTCGCAGCTCCTCCAGAGTTATCTTGGGGCACTGGTTGCATTTCTGACCAGTGCTCTCCTTGTTCGGTCTGTTAGTTTAGGTGGACGGCCGTGTCTTGGTAAGTTCGCAGTGGTGCTATACTCTTTCCATTTCAGAATGATGGATTGAACAGTGCTCCGTGAGATGTTCAAATCATGGGAAATCTTTGTATAACTTAACGCTGCTTTAAATTTCTCCACAGCTTTATCCCGGACCTCTCTGGTGTGCTCCTTGGCCTTCATGATGTTGTTTAGTGACCAATACACTCTGACCATAGCTCTGAGGCCCTCACAGAACAGCTGGAATTATACTGAGAGTAGATTACACACAGGTGGCCTCTATTTAATGGTTAGGGCAAGGTGTGAACATTCTGCAGTCATTAGGAATGTTATAAAGGCAATTTAATGCACTCTGGAAAATGCTGTATTAATACTTATGCACGCCCCACTTTTCACTTTTCTATTTTTGAAAAATAACAGAATCATGTATCATTTTGCTTTCACTTCACAGTTGTCTGTTACTTGTGTGTGAACTTTCAGTAAAAAATTCAAAATAAAATCTTATGTTTAGGGTTGTAAACATGACAAAATGTGCAAAAGATCAAGGCGTATTAGTACTTTCGAGAGGCACTGTATAGTGATTTAAATTAGTGACTAGGTAACTCAGGTTTAATGCTCAAGCTTTTCCACACTTCGACAAGGTTTTCCAATTCAACTTTCTGAGATTCCCCTGTCCCGCAAACATTTCTTCAGTTGTGGCACATTTCTCCCCTTCCGCCTGTCGCTTTCAGAAAATCTGTCGTTATTGTAACATTTTAGAAATCCCAAATTGAGGTACAAACTTTTCAAAGTCTCAACTTGACAGAGTTTATTTGTGTGTGTGTGTGTGTGTGTGTGTTGAGAACGTTTAGGCCTCTTTCGAAAAGCTTCTCCGTGCTTCTCAACTCCCAACCCTGACCAGCTCTGACGTCTTTTGGATTTTGATCAAATCTCAGACGGCGTGAAGCACTCACGCAAAACATCCTTCCTTTTGTTTAGACTTTCAACTTTCACCCCCCTCGCTCTCCCAAAACCCGGAGCTCTTCGAAACATTAGGCTGATGATAAATGCCTCTCATAAAGTTGTTTTAAAGCGGCGTTGGAGAATCTTTGGCTAATTCAATCGGCCCAAACTTCACGTTGATGGATGGAGGTCTGAAGTCGAACTAATGATGAAAATGCGCCGCGCAGCTGTTTGCCAGGACCACAGACAGGTGGGGAAATAACACTGCAGTCTGCTCAGGGCTCCTTGGATGGTTGAAATGGGCAGAGCATCTTTCAACTTAACTGGGCTGAATTCATTTCGAAGTTTGGATAAAACCACACCAAACCCACTGCAAATAAATCCATAAAACTGATTTTTAAGTCTGTATGTGTTTTGGGCTTTCTTGCGTGAGACTTTTGCCCAATTACTTGAGGGTTGGCACTTTGTTTTCTGCTGCAGGCAGTCTATTTTCCGTCCCTTGGACTCCTCACGCACCTGTAGCTCGCCACCGTCGTCTTTGTTTTTGATACAACCACAAATTTGGTCAGCAATCGATATTTAACAATTTACATTCTGTACAATCACCTGGAATATAAGCTCTCAGGAGAACTCTTGCTAAATATTGTGGCTTCTTGTGACACGAACATTGCTTAATATTGCGATAACATTAACATGCCGGTATATTGTGTTGATCGATATACCGGCATATTGATCAAAAGAACAGAAAGAAGGCAAAAGTGTACAGTTTGATTTTTTTTGCTAGATAATATTTACATTAAAGGCCCTATACTTGATTTGTAGTAGTGAAATGAAATCAGTTTTGTCCCCTTTTCGGCCCGGCCCACACAAAGTCATTTGTTAAAACGACAACATCATAATCTACTGACCTTATAACTCCCTTTACTGCACAGTCCTCCACCCACGGCGAGCCACAGGTGACACGGAGAAAAACCAGTGCAGAGTTCGCCTCCATCCATTCTGTGTTTTTGGACTGACAGTGAAAGTCCGTTCACTGACAGTTTTTCTGCTTTAGTCCCGTGACTCTGAAGCATAAACTCGCCTCCTCGTCTCTTCTGCAGATCATGAATCGATTGAGAAGCTTCATATTTACCAGCAGAGTTTTGATTAGAAATTCAGAAAGTTTACAGCGCATATGGGCTATCTACACTGCATGTTTTTACAACACCAAAACATGCAAAAAAATACGGTAAAAAACGATGGAATACAACAAAGGGCCAACATTTAAAAGCAGAAGTAAAAATCAATAGATTAATACAAAATGCTTTTAATTACCATAGGCAGTTGACGTTTTCAGCCTGGGCTTAAACATAGTCAGAGTTTGAAACTATTGAATATTTTTATATATGTCTTTGTCATAATAGGCTTTAATGATTATATATGAAACTGTGTTGATTGTAATCTGTGCTTTTGGGGTTCATTTTGAATTGTGCGGACATTTTGCTGTATCGTTGTTGTTTTTACTCTTGGATCCACTGGGGGGCAGTGTGTTAGAAGGAGGAGTCAGATGACGCACAGATGGCGCTGATTGGTTCTTCAACAAGGAGACGCCTACTTCCTGTTTCTATAAGAGGCCAAGGCACAGGGCCTCTTCCCTCTCTCTTCACTCCCTCCCTGGCTGGCCACGTCACCATGTAGCCTTTTGCATAGCTTTTGTGTTAGTCTGTAAATGTTAGGGAATAAATAATGATTTTGATTTTAATAGAACGAGCCTACGTATGCTTTTTCATCCATTTTTGAACACAACAAAACCCGCCTCACAGCCTCGGGGAGACTTTTGCAGCATGAAACTTAAACACAACCTCACTATATTTAGTCCATTTACCATTGATGGAAAACTTGAATGGAAATCACATATACAGTAAGTACATTAAAAACAAAATTGGCAAAAACCATTGCTGTAATTGGTAAAATGAAAACTGTACTTGATAAAAAAAAATCTTTTATTATTGTATAACTCCCTCATACTTCCTTACTTAAATTATGGCTTGGAAATATGGGGAAACAATTACAAATCCAATACTCATCCTATTTTCCTACTCCAAAAAAAGGCAATAAGAATTATCACTAAAGCCGGTTTCTATGCACCAACGACCCCTATTTTTGTAGAGCTAAATCTATTGAAAATCCATGATCTTGTTGATCTTAATACTTTAGTAATAGTGTACAAAGCACATAATAATCTTCTCCCTCCTAACATCCAGCAGCTTTTTGAACACAGGAAAAGTCAGTATAACCTCCGAGGACCTGCCATTTTCAAAAAAGTAAAAGCTAAAAAGAATAAAAAAAGTCGATGTATTTCTGTAAGAGGTGTTAATCTGTGGAACGATTTGGAAGAAACAGTCAAAGCTTTCAAAAAGTTGTATAAATCTACTATCATTCAAAAATATATACGCTTAGGATGAATAAAGTAAGAAACTAGTGAAAAGACTTTAATAGATCCATAATGATGACATGATTTAGTTTAAAATAAATAAACATAAAACAAAATATATATATATATATATATATATATATATATATACATGTTGGAATATTTGAAATGTATGTTGAAATCAATTCTAAATACATGCTTATTTGTCTTCTGTTTGACACTTGATATTGTTTACTATAAATGTTTGTGTTCGTTTTCTCGTGGAAGTATGTAAAGTGGGTTAATAAGTTTTCACTTCAGCCTAAACCCTTTCAGTCGTGTTGTACACAAATAATGGAAATGTTTGTTTAATGTTTAAAGGAATGAAATTACCGAATAATAAACTACTACTACTACTACTACTACTACTACTACTACTACTACTAGTCTTTAGGAACTTTAGGAACCACCCCTTTCCCAAGGTTCCGAGAGCACTCTAGCACAGTGTTTCTCAACTGACATGGTGGTTGGGACCCACCATCACCATTAAATGACAAGCCGCGGTCAGCTATATATATAATTTTGGTGCTCGACCGTGAGGGGACATGTACCAAGCAGTGCTGTTTTAAAGGAACAGGCCACCGTTTTTCCACACTGAGATATGTTCTTACCTGAGCTTAGACGAGTTGATGCGTACCTGTCTGGTCTTTGTGTGTGTGCTCAGTCACGCAAAAAGACCAAAGATGTTGTTAGCATTTAGCCTCTCCCAGCATATTCCTATAGCTCCAAACGGGGGTGAAGTTGGAAGCTACCACGCTCATCCACGGGCACGCACAAAGACCAGACAGGTGCGTAGTATCAACTCGTCTAATCTCAGGTAAGAACATATCTCAGTATGGAAAAACGGTGGCCTGTTCCTTTTTGAAGTCTATTCTCTGTGCGACAGGAAAGCCAGTGCAGAGACCTGAGCACTGGACTAATGTCATATTTCCTAGTTCTGGTCAGGACTGGAACTTTAGAGAGGCTCGTGAGCAGGCCGTTACAGTTGTCTAACCTGCTGGAGACAAACGCATGAAGTAGTCCCTCTAAGTCTTTGACATTATACTTTTGATCTTGGCAATGTGTATTAGCTGGTAAAAAGGTGCTTATGATTACGCCTTGATTTCTATCCTGATGTTTAGGTTATAGAGGGAGAACTTCAAGGTGACATTCTCTTTGTTTTTGTGGGCCAAAGACATTAGGAATGTTGGGCATACGTTTGGACCACGACTGGCAGTTTAACAGGCTATACTTTATATATTGTCATTCCTTCAACAATTTTGCCTTTGAAATGTCCCTCTTGGGGTCAGAAAAGTTGCGTTGGGTTAAAGCAGCTTGGGGCAGTATCCCTTTATCGGAGTGATCAGAGAAATGGCGTCGTTATGTCTGTCGTGTCCGTCGCTGCTTGAGCTTGGCCCGGTCGCGCTGCGCCTCGGACAGATTGGGACCATCAACACTTTGTTCATTAACACTCTGTTTTCATGTGAGCTCATTCTCACTTGTCTCTCTTTCTGTCCCCCCCCCCCTCTCGCTTGTTTTCTGCGACAGATGGAGAGCGAGAGGAAGCGGAGGAAATACTCCACGAGCAGCATAGACTCTGACACCACTGACAGTAAGTGTTTAAGTTCCACACAGCGACGGGAGGGGAAAGTGTCAAAGAAAAACAGTGCGCTACATCTCTGTAGCGAGGAGCTCATTAGGACTACCCCCGGTATGAACCGAAAACCCCGGGCTAAGCCTTGGCCTGGGCTGGCGCCATGGCTGTGCGAATCGTCATTATCGGTGCGGCTCATTTTAATCGACTGGTCTGTCAGCCAGTCCAGCGACAGTAACGACATAAGGTTTGGTGCTAGGGCTGCAAGGTTTATTGATATCGAATCACAATCAAGGTTTTGACTACCTAACGTCAAGAGGAGGAGGATTGTTTTTCTTCTTTCTTTGACATTTGAGTGATAGATGTTGACCAATCAGAATTGGAGCGTGGCGATCTCAAGTTCTATCGCAACAGATAAAAGTTTGTCTGAGTTTCCATAAAGCAGATTCTAAAGTGTTCAGACAGATTCCATCCCGGACTTACTGTACATTTTCTAATACTGGCCTGTATTCCATTACTGGCCGGGTCTCTAACAGTGGCCGGGTTTGTAGCTGGCGGAGGCAAATAAAAGCCGGTCTCTAAAACAGGCCGGGCTATTATTACGTGCAGGAAGTAAACAAACTGGAACCCAGGCCAAGAGGGAACACTGCGGAGTGGAGCTGATCCAAGCGTAACTTTGAGACAGATTTAGCCACTTTTCAAACCTTCTGTGACTATTTTTGGAAACGGGGCAAGCAACAAATGTTGTGTGACCCTCCAGGGTTTTAATAAAGTCACCATCACGTCCTCAAAGCACATCCAGCGGCTCCGTGTGCAGGTAAGTTCCACGCCTCAAAATAACTCCTCCGAATCGGGGCGAGCGTCTCGTCTTCTCTCAGGTCTGTTTTATGATCGATCACAAACACAAACGCTCCGTCTAAACTGGCCTTTACACGAGATAACAACCAATAATCTGGTCTGGGGTAAAAAAAAAAGAAAGAAAAACCTGCAGTGACATTGATGTCAAAGCTCCGCTAACAGCAGCAAAACGCTTCCTGTTGTCCCTACAAAATAAAAAGCGTCAATGTTCCAGCCGCTGGGAGAGCATTTGCAATGTTAATTAATAAAATAACCTAATATTTTAGGTTGAAATCGACACAAATCTTGTTTTTCTTCATTCAACTGGTAGTCTGTTTTGCTCAAATAGAAATAAAGGCCTGTCTCTAATTTTGGCCTGGTTCCAATAAAGGCCTGGGGTCTCATTTATAAAGCTCACGTACGGACAAAATGAGGCCAAAACCTTCCGTACGAACTGTTCTGCGCCAAAGGTGGTATTTATAGAAATCGAACTGAACGTGAAACATTACGCACCGCCACACTAGGTCTGTACCTGTCGTACGCAGTCCGCACTTTTCACGCTGCAAACACACGAGGAGAGGCGAGGGAAAGCAGCAAGGGGAGGTCGGATTGAGGAAATGAAGTCTGGTGCACATTTTAAACTGCTCATTTCTTTATTTTCTACAGAAATGATTAAGATCATTAAAAATGAAATCTAGGAAATCAACCGTTGGCTTTGTGTAGTGTTTCAATCTTTCGTTTATATACTTAATAACAATATTGTAGTAATGTGTGACACTCGCACGCTCATGTACGCTCATGCACGGACACCGGAGCGCACTGCCGCCGGCTGGGAGCGAGAAGCAGGAAGGATCCGAGCCGCTCTGTGCTTTTAACTAAAGTCTGACCAACTCCTGCAGAGACCGCGCTGAGGGCTGGTCCAAGGCACAAGTCCATTCAGAGATGCTGCGTAATTACGCGCTGCAGCTCCACAACCTCCCTCTCTCTCACCACCCGGACTCTGCTCCTCATTCATGCCCAAAGCGAACCGGTGCCTCATCCCCACTGCACGTACATCCATCCATCCATCCATTTTCTTCCGCTTTATCCGGGGCCGGGTCGCGGAGGCAGCAGTCTCAGCAGAGATGCCCAGACTTCCCGATCCACGCACACCTCCTCCAGCTGTTCTGGGGGACCCCGAGGCGACACCAGGCCAGCTCGGAGACATAGTCCCACCAGCGTGTCCTGGGTCTTCCACGAGGCCTCCTCCCAATAGGACATGCCTGGAACACCTCCCGAGGGAGGCGACCAGGAGGCATCCGGAACAGATGCCCTAGCCACCTCAGCTGGCTCCTTTCGACGTGAAGGAGCAGCGACTCTACCCCGAGCTCCTCCCGGGTAACTGAGCTCCTCACCCGATCTCGGAGGGTGCGCCCAGCCACCCTGCGAAGGAAACTCATTTCGGCCGCTTGTATCCGCGATCTTGTCCTTTCGGTCATTACCCAGATCTCATGACCATAGGTGAGGGTGGGAACGTAGATCGATCGGTAAATCGAGAGCTTTGCCCCCTGACTCAGCTCCCTCTTCACCACAACAGTCCCATACAGCGACCGCATCACTGCTGACGCTGCACCGATCCGTCTATCGATCTCACGCTCCATCCGTCCCTCACTCGTGAACAAGACCCCGAGATACTTGAACTCCTCCACTTGAGGTAAGGACTCCCCACCGACCTGAAGCGGGGAAGCCACCTTTTTCTGGTGGAGAACCATGGCCTCAGATTTGGAGGTGCTGATCCTCATCCCGGCCGCTTCACACTCGGCTGCAAACCGCCCCAGTGCGCGCTGGAGGTCCTGATTTGATGAAGCCAACAGAACAACATCATCTGCAAACAGCAGAGATGAGATCCTGAGGTTCCCAAACCGGACACCCTCCGGCCCCTGGCTGCGCCTAGAAATTCTGTCCATAAAGGTAATGAACAGAACCGGTGACATAGGGCAGCCCTGGCGGAGACCAACACGCACCGGAAACAAGTCTGACTTACTGCCGGCAATGCGAACCAAGCTCCTGCTGCGGTCATACAGGGAACGGACAGCCCTTAGCAGAGGGCCCCGGACCCCATACTCCCGGAGCACCCCCCACAGGGCACCACGAGGGACACAGTCGAACGCTTTCTCCAAATCCACAAAGCACATGTGGACTGGTTGGGCGAACTCCCACGAACCCTCGAGCACCCGATGTAGGGTATAGAGCTGGTCCAGTGTGCCGCGACCGGGACGAAAACCGCATTGTTCCTCCTGAATCCGAGGTTCGACTATCGGCCGGATCCTCCTCTCCAGCACCCTGGAGTAGACCTTACCGGGGAGGCTGAGAAGTGTGATCCCTCTGTAACTGGAGCACACCCTCCGATCCCCTTCCCAAAGAGAGGGACCACCACCCCGGTCTGCCAATCCAGAGGCACTGTCCCCAACCGCCACGCGATGCTGCAGAGACGTGTCAGCCAAGACAGCCCTACAACATCCAGAGACTTAAGGTACTCGGGACGAATCTCATCCACCCCCGGGCCTTGCCACCGAGGAGCTTTCTAACCACCTCAGTGACTTCAGCCTGGGTGATGGACGAACCCCCTCTGAGTCCCCAGCCTCTGCCTCCTCATCGGAAGACGTGACAGTGGGATTGAGGAGATCCTCGAAGTACTCCTTCCACCGCCCGACCACATCCCAGTCGAGGTCAACAGCTCCCCGCCCGCACTGTAAACAGTGTTGGTGAAGCACTGCTTCCCCCTCCTGAGGCGCCGGATGGTTTGCCAGAATCTCTTCGAGGCCGACCGATAGTCCTCCTCCATGGCTTCTCCGAACTCCTCCCAGACCCGAGTTTTTGCCTCTGTGACTGCACGAGCTGCAGCACGCTTGGCCTGCCGGTACCTCTCAGCTGCCTCCGGAGTCCACAAGCCAACAAGGCCAGGTAGGACTCCTTCTTCAGCTTGACGGCATCCCTTACTTCCGGGCGCCACCACCGGGTTCGGGGATTGCCGCCGCGACAGGCACCAGAGACCTTACGGCCACAACTGCGAGCAGCCGCATCGACAATGGAGGAGAACATGGTCCACTCGGACTCCATGTCTCCAACCTCCCTCAGAATCTGGGTGAAGCTCTTCCGGAGGTGGGAGTTGAAGACCCTACTGACAGAGGGATCCACCAAACGTTCCCAACAGACCCTCACAACACGTTTGGGCCTGCCAGGTCTGACCGGCTTCCTCCCCCCTGCCAGCGGATCCAGCTCACCACCAGGTGGTGATCGGTTGAAAGCTCAGCCCCTCTCTTCACCTGAGTGTCCGAGACACGCGGCCGGAGATCAGATGACACAACTACAAAGTCGATCATCGAACTCCTGCCTAGGGTGTCCTGGTGCCACGTGCACTTATGGACACCCTTGTGCTCGAACATGGTGTTCGTTATGGACAAACTGTAACTAGCACAGAAGTCCAATAACAGAACCCCACTCGGGTTCAGATCGGGGAGGCCGTTCTTCCCCATCACCCCTGTCCAGGTCTCACTGTCGTTACCCACGTGGGCGTTGAAGTCCCCCAGTAGAACAATGGAGTCCCCAGTCGGAGCACTATCTAGTACCCCTCCCAGGGACTCCAAGAAGGCCGGGTACTCTGCACCGATGTTGGGCCCGTAGGCCGAGACAACGGTGAGAGACCTGTCCCCAACCCGAAGGCGTAGGGACGCGACCCTCTCGTTCACCGGGTTGAACTCCAACACGTGGCGGCTGAGCTGGGGGCTATAAGCAAACCCACCCCAGCCCGCCGTCTCTCCCCGCGGGCAACTCCAGAAAAATGGAGAGTCCAGCCTCTCTCCAGGAGTTGGGATCCGGAACCCAGGCTATGCGTGGAGGTGAGCCCGACTATATCTAGCCGGTATCTCTCAACCTCCCGCACAAGCTCAGGCTCCTTCCCCCCCAGCGAAGTGACGTTCCATGTCCCGAACGCCAGAAGCTGCGCACGCGGACCAGGTCGTCGATGCACCCGCCTTTGACTGCCACCTAGTCCTCTCTGCACCCGACCCCTACGGATCCCTCTGCGGATGGTGGGTCCACAGGAGGGCGGGCCCACGTCGTCCCTTCGGGCTGTGCCCGGCCGGGCCCCGTGGGCAGAGGCCCGACCACCAGACGCTCGCATTCGAGCCCCAACCCCAGGCCTGGCTCCAGGGTGGGGCCCCGGCTGCGCCATACCGGGCGACGTCACGGTCCTTGCTGTAGTACTATCCATAGAAGTCTTTGAACTGCATTTCGTCTGACCCGTCACCTAAGACCTGTTTGCCATGGGAGACCCTCATTCATGCCCAAAGCGAACCGGTGCCTCATCCCCACTGCACGTACAGCGAGCTCAAAAACAATAGACAATAGAGTGATTCAAAGCCCACCGAGCTTATTCTGTACTTTCAGGAAATTTGAGCTCCGTGAACAGCACTGGGAAATATCACAATCAGCGTCTAAAAGGCTCTTCTTTACGTTCTAAAAGTGTATTTCCAAAAGTTTTATTGATGAGACTCTGCACTCTGCCAGTAGGTTACTTGTGATCAGAGAAACAGTGGTAACATGTCAGTAACGATCCACCCGGCCTCTGCTGTCACCATAGCTGTCACTGCTGCAGCGTGTGGCCCCTCCCTCTCTGCTCCCGGGGTCTCGGTAAAACCCTCTCATTATCGCCTCATGTTTAGGTAAATCTCATTCATAAGTTACTTTGCATGTCCTTATATGGTGACATGGAGGCGTGCAGGGGCGTGACGTGAGGAGGGGTCATGTGCGCACATTTCTGCTCCAGGTGGAATCAGTGAAGGGGAGTTCACGTGGTGCTGCGCGTACGGAGGGTTTCATAAGTCCCAATTTTTTTCTCCGTACGTGAAGTTTGGGTTTTGCTCGTACGGACTCTTATAGGCAGATTCTCACGGACAGTTTTGTAAATGAGACCCCTGGTCCTCCATGCGCTTGAGTAAATAAAGGCCCCGGCCTATATTAGAGCATTTACGGTATTTTAGTCACATGGCTGTCCCCCAGATGTACTCTGAATGTCGGGCAAACTCCTCCACAAGAAGGCGCTGTCCACATAAAACCAAATATTTTTTAAAGTAGATTGCGTATTGTAAGTCTAAAAGTAACAGGACTTCCTTCACTCATTATTTTAGCTGTTTATGCATTTAAATGTGTCAAGTATAAAAAAAATATCGCAATTAGGTTTTTTTGTCCAAACAGTGCAGCTGTATGTGAAGCTGTAATATCCATTTGTCGTCCTGCGATCACACCCTCAAACTCTCATTCAAACGCCCGATTTTGTGGTCATTTTCAGTCGCGGAGAGTCTTCCCAAGTTGAGACCAGTTGAAGGCCGTCACAGAGAGTCGTGTCTCGTAGTGTGGCGGGTCAACGACTGGACTCACGATCTAATCCTTTAATGTGGGCGGCTGAAAGACGTGACAAAACCTCAGTCACAAAAATTCAATCAAACATGTTTGATTGTTAAGCTCGATTCTGGAGGCACAGGAGAAGCGTGGGTGATTTTACCAGTAACAGAGACACACAGAGAAATGAAAAGGGAGGGAGGTGCGGTGTTTTTCTATCATAACGGTGGCACAAACAACAAATGAATGGCCAAAAATAGACACTTTACAGTGCTTATTCAGTCACAGATATCGACATGTTTGGTATCCACGTGTAGCCCGACAGGCGACCGAGATGACGCTGGAATCCAAATATGGTAATTTCCTTTGTGAGAGACCGCAGCGGCTAAAGACGGGAGAAATATTCAGACAAATGAATGAAAACGACTTACAAAATTGACTTTGCTTACACTTTGTTTACCTAATTGGTTTGCAGATTCTGTTAAAAAGGTTCCGAACAAAAAGAAATGTATCTAAAATGTGATTTATCAAGTGCGTGAAGACCCGTTCAGACCCTTTGGCAAGCTACCAAAGAAAAGGCTATACGTTAAGTGGTGACGTCACAGCTCTACTTCAGGTCCGCAGATGTGCAAGAAACTACAAAAAACTCTTTAATACCACAATCAATATTTCTGAAACTCAACAGAGAGTTACTGAACATACTTATTTATCAGGCCCATTAGCCAAAAATGCTGTACCTACTGCTATAAAAGTAATATTTACAAAAATCGGTACTTCCGGGTTAGCGGGGAAAATGCTAACGCTACGCTACGCTAACCCTGGAAGTAGCAACTTTAGTAAATAATACTTTTTTAGCAGTAGGTGCGGCATTTTTGGCTAATGAGTCTGAGAAATAAGTAGCTTCAGTAACTCTCTGTTGAGTTTCAGAAATATTGATGGTTGTTTTTAAGAGTTTTTTAAATGTTTTTTTCTCGCATATTTGCCCATCTGCTAGGACCCGGAGACGGAAGTCGTGACGTCACACTTAACAAACGTATTGCTTGTGTTCGTAGTCTACAGCTTACATTTCAAATTGATATCTCTGAATTCAATGTTTTTTCCCTATTCACCTGCAGCGTCTCGCCTTAAACGGGACATGTCATGGCATAATTGTGGCTTAAAAACATAATTTATTGATAATACTTTTCATGATAAAATTTGAAATGATTGTGCAAAGATGAGACTGTAAGGAGCGAGAGACTGGGCTGGTCGGGATTTCGAACGGGCCCGGAGTGCCCTCTACAGGCCGCAAAGACACAGTATAAAACACTCAAATGTTGCTGTCATCTACTGGCATGCTAGCAAATACATGGCTTCCCCAGTGGCTTCAATGAAAAACTCAACAGATGATAGAGAACAATGCATGAAGCGTGGCATCATGTGAAAATTACCTCTCAACATGTTTTTTTTATATTAGATCTTGAGATATCTGTAATACTTCCTGCAACGCTTCAGGCATTTCGGAGTATATTGACTTATACAAATCAGATTGAATGGAAGATTCAATCAAATCATATGTTTGGAGTTGGAAATGCGTATCTGAGAGCGTCATTTAGCCTTTAGCCTGAAGCCCTGCCAGTCTCAGGATGTCACAGAAGAAGATATGAAGAGTGGGCGGCTTCTAAACATAGCCACAGTCACATTGTTTATTACACACTATTGGCAAGAGCTTGTTTTGTATTACAGTGAGGAAATGTGAGCTAATTGGCCAAGTGATGCAATTTTAATAATGGGTTTTTTCTGGCTCTGCTTCCAGGTCCGCCCGGGGGAGGGATTGGGGGGGGGATAAATGGTAAATTCAGGTCGTCTCTAGGATCTTAATGGTGTAAAACAGCACTGGGTGAATGGGGCAGAAAGAGATATATAAAACCTGCTTGCCCAATAGTTTAAACATGTTCTGAAATGAATGTGATTCTCTTATTCATTTAGTAGTCTTCTCTCTTCATAGCGACATGATGCTAATTTCTTTGGGTAATGACTGTTTCCCGTCTGTGTTTTACTCCTATGGAGAGTTAGCCATGTCTCATTAAAATAAATAAAGATTTAAACAGTAGGTAACAGAAAACATGTAAAAAAATTACTTGGGATGTAATTACCGTACTTCACCAGAGGGGACTTCTGGTTCTATGACTGTAAACCTAGCCCTGAAGCTTAAGGCTAACGCTAATTTGATGCTAACAAATGTTAAAATAGCACCACCATCCAATCTCATTTTTATGAAAATAAGTAAGTGCTTTATTTGTCAATATACAACTGTACAATGAAATTGCATGGACCAGGTATAGGGGTTGTCTTGAGCCGCTGCGACTGCATGTCACCATTGTAGGCCAACCTGACCTGCGTGTTGTTGGAGCTAGGAGAAACCCGAGTACTGCCTTCAGTGATCCTCTGAAACGGTGCAGCGACTCCTGGGTTTGTCCCTGTTTCAGAGCGTGGTGTCCCACACTGGTTAGCTCCTCCACCTCCTTCTTCCTCTTCCTCCTGCACAGCTCCCTCCTCTCCTTCCCATCTTTGTCTTTGTCCTCCTCCCTCTCCCCTGGCTCTAAAGCCATTCTTCACCTGAGGGTCACCTGTGAAACTCCGCCGCCACAGTTGAGCCCAGGACTCAGTGAATAAAAACAGTATTTCACTATCTTCTGGGAGGAGCCTAGCAGATGAATGTAATCCAGTTTATTCTCTAGTGAACGTACATTAGTCAGGACAATAGTAGGGATAGAAGGCTTGTGTGGCTTAGCTGCAAGTCTTGCCCGTTTACATCCTCGTTTGTCCCTTTTTTGTTTCCTGTAGCATCTCTTGTGACGCCTCCACTGTGCTGCAGGTTTGGGGGCTCTTGGTGCTTCTTCAGTGTCTCAGAAGAAGAAATCTGTGGATTTGTAGGTCTTAAATGTCGCTCAAAGACCTTTACATCATCAGCTAACTGTTTGTTTACTTTTAAAGAAGCGGTTTCCTTCAGGGCCGGTATACGTTGTTAAGTGTGACGTCACGACTTCCGCTTCCGGGTCCTAGCAGACGGGCAAATATGTGAATAAAAAACTCTTAAAAACAACCATCAATATTTCTGAAACTCAACAGAGAGTTACTGAAGCTACTTATTTCTCAGACTCATTAGCCAAAAATGCCGCACCATACTGCTAAAATAGTATTATTTACTAATGTCACTACTTCCGGGTTTAGCGGAGCTGCTGGGCCATTAGCATTTTTCTCCGCTAACCCGGATGTAGTGATTTTGGTAAATATTACTTTTATAGCAGTCGGTACAGCATTTTTGGCTAATGAGTCAAATTTCAGAAAAATTGATTGTGGTATTAACAAGTTTTTTGTAGTTCCTCGCACATCTGCGGACCCGTACGTAGAGCTGTGACGTCACCACATAACCAAACGTATGGATACTACAGTGCACAAAAGCATTGCGTAAAACAATTTGGAACACAGTAACTGCAAATGCAGTTTGTAGAAAAAAGGCAAAAACTCTGCTGCGCCAAGGGAGAAGGAAGCTGCTCACTCAGCTTGATATTTATTTAGGTTTCTTCTGTATTTTAAATCTTATTTTAGTTTAAATTTACTCTAAAACATGTACAGGTAGTCTGTACTCTACAGTGACCAACAGGAAGTTGGCCAAAGGCATTCCTTGCACAGAACCTATTGCTGATGCTTCTGAATTTTTAAAGTCTGCTCTAAGAACAGAATCTTCATTTCCAAATATGATTGCAATCACAGTGCTTATCAGATACTCACAATCAGGTGTTTTTGCTAAATCGTGCACCCCTAATTGTCACGTCACAAAGAGAAAGGGTTTGGCAACAACAAAGCAGTCCCTGGTTTTAACCGCTACTGTCATCTTGTGAAATGCAGATGATATTGTACTGGATTATCCATTAATGTGTCTGAATTTTGCTGAAGGCTGAATCTTTCTCATTCATCTCAGGTCCGGTGACGTCGTGGTCCCGATCCAAAAACAGCGGCACCAGCAGCACATGGGTCCGACTGCAGCACAAGAAGCCTTCAGAGGTGAGTCTCCTGTACACATACTGTTTGAATCTGCTGGTCTGATGGTTTTATCGCACCTGTTGTTGGCTGTTCATCGCTTTGTGGGCTTTACTAACTGTTGACTTTCATGTGATGTTACAATAGTTCTTCGAAAGTTGGCTTTGATTTGTGGAAATGGCCGGATGAATTTGGTTATTTTTCCATCTAGATTTTGTTGGTTTGCTTTGGTGTTCTAAATGACCATTAAACTATTTGGAAAACTTATTTTCCTGTTGAAATGACCAACATTTTCACTTGTACCATCACAATGTAAGTGTTTGCTGCAGACGATGCATACTTAATTGAACACGCCAGCTTGATTGATTTACTGACTTCCAAACAAACGGAGCAGCAGAGTAGAAACATTTCACCTGTGTTTATTTCCATATCGGATTCTTAATGAAGATAGTTTGACCTTTCCTGCTCTAAACAGCTCTTTGGCACGTCTTTACTGTCTTGTGCTGTTATTTTATGACTCTATTTGTAATGCTATATGCGGTACACGTGGACTAATGATGACTGTATAGGTATTCCACAGTGCCATTGTATAATATGCTACTTACACAGGTTACACAAGACTTTCATTGGATTTTCCACTACTTGTGTACTCAATCTTAACCAGTTTCACTGCAGAAGTCTCGAGAAAGTTCAAGTTGACCGTGCCGTCTCAGCATTGTCTTTTTTTTAAATGTTGGATGATATTGTTTTACAGGTTGCTGCGCCAGACAAATCTTTTCCCCTTCTTTACAAAAGACTAGTCTACTCTGGGACCTCACCTTCTCAACCCGAGTTCAGATGATTGACAGGCAGAGTAGCCAATCAGAGATAGGTATTGGTCCGTTCATATCAAAAACAAACATTGCGGTTATTACGAGAGCAAAAAGAGTCACAATAGCCAATTTTATAGCTGACAATCGCAAACCTAGACAAACAAAGTGCATTTACGCGCGTGTGTGCTGATTTACATTCAGGTGATGTGCTATCCTACACAATTTCGTTGTCACTTAGCAGAGCCGCAGGATCCTGTAATGAGCCTTCTCCGTGGCTTAGTTCTGTTTAAAGCCTTTTTTGCTGTTTGGTCGAGACGTCCCAGTCGGGTACAAGTTAAAGCAAGTTTATTTGTAGAGCACAATTCATACACAAGGCAATTCAAAGTGCTTCACAGTTGCATAAAATTACAAGAAAACAGATCAAATCAATCAATAAAACATCAACATAAAGTTAATCAGTTACAGTAAAAGGCAAGAGTGCAGATAAAATACTTTCAGTTTTCATATGCACGGGTAAAAAGAACTGTTTTCAGCCTGGATTTGAACATTGTCAGAGTTGAGGCCTGTCTCACATCCTCATGAAGACTGTTCCAGGTTTTAGCTGCATGAAACTGAAACGCAGCCTCACCGTGTTTATTATTGACTCTGGGAACCACCAGGAGACCCCTCCCTGAAGTTCTCAGGGCCCGAGATGGTTCATACGGCTCTAACATGTCAGAGATGGACTTTGGTGCTAAACCATGAAAAGACTTGTACACAAGCAGAGCTGTTTTAAATTCTATTCTCTGAGTGACAGGAAGCCAGTGCAGAGACCGGAGCACTGGACTAATGTGGTGGTATTTCCTGGTTCTTGTCAGGACTCGAGCAGCAGCGTTCTGGATGTACTGCAGCTCTAACAGCTCGTTTAGAAAGGCCAGTGAGCAGCCGTTACAGTAGTCTAACCTGCTGGAGACAAATGCATGGATGAGTCTCTCTAAGTCTGGTTTTGACACTATTCCTCTGATCTTAGCAATGTTTTCAGATGGTAAAAAGCTGATGATGTTATTGCTTTGATGTGGCTGTTTAAGTTCAGGTCTGAGTCCATGATTACTCCTAGATTTCTAACCTGATTTTTTGGTTTTAGAGAGAGAGACTCAAGGTGACAACACTTTGTCTTTGTGTCTGTGGGCCAAAAACAATGATCTCAGTTTTGTCTGAGTTACATCGTTGTTGCTTCGCTCTCCACATCTGAGAGCGTTGCTAGTATCGGCTCGTCAATCTCGGATGTAGGACCTTTCCGATCCGACAAAATGCAGAGAACAAATGTACTGTTGTGTTCAAAAATGGATGAAAAAGAATTCGTAGGCTCGTTCTATTCAAATCAAAATCATTATTTTATTCCCTGAATTTACAATCTAAAACAAAAGCTATGCTAAAGGCTACATGGTGATCTTCAGTGGACAGCGAGGAATGCAGCAGGGCAAGAGAGGGCACGGCTCGGTATCCTCGCATTTTATAGACACAGGAAGTAGGCGGCTACTTGTTGAAGAACCAATCAATGTCCTTGGAATGCTTCTTCTGCTGCGCGATCTGACTCCGCCTTATAACACACTGCCCCCCAGTGGATTCCAAGAGTAAGGACAACAATACAGCAATTCAATTCAAATCACCCCAAAAACACAGATTACAATCAACACAGTTTCATATAATCATTAAAGCCTATTATAACAAAAACATATATAGAAATAGTCAACAGTACCTGCTTCCCTTTATCTGCTCCACACGTTGAAAGTCGCTCGTCCACATAAATATTGCCTTGTCCATTCTTTGTTTGGCCCATTCTCTTTCCAATTGTGTCATGTTGTCTCGGGCTTTGGAAATGGGATAAAAATGTTCCCTCCAGCCAACCGGTCTGGATATCTAGAGTCCGATTTGCGCAAGCCCCCAACAGCAGTGCTTAGCTCCTTGCGTGTGAGCGTGTGAACATTTTTGTTTTTCGTTGCAGAAAACTTTAGAAGAGTGACTATTGAAGTAACTCGGACCATCGCCACCCATGCAAAATGAGCGCTTGTTTGGCTCGCTCTGCACCCCCCATGATGCTTTGCGGCGTTACGTCACGATCTATTCTGAGCTACTGACACTATTAGTGGACTGGGAGAAACGGCGTTATCTTCAGAAATAAACAACAGGTGAAGCACAAAAGCAGTTTATGAGAGCTGAGAAAGTTGGAAAGTTGGCCCTAAATAAGCCCATGCCCATCTCGGCTCGTCCGTTGCATTATGGGTAATGGAATGTCTTTTGGCTACCAAACAATAATGATAGTTAGCGTAAAGCAACGAAGAAAGCTCTGATTTGGACCGTTTTAACCGCTGGAAAGTTGATGATTTAAAGCGTTTTTGTCGTCGCCATGGAGCCTGTTACAATATTAACTTAAAGTCTATTTTTACAACCAGGGCTGCGTACGGAGATAGACAGAAACAAAACTGCCATTCATACGAAGAGATGCTGTCAAAAGTGACGACCAGTCCTTGTTTATATAGTTGGAATAACCATGGAATTACTATGTGAGAAAAACATTTCTGACCCTTGAAGACAAAGTCCAGGGTCTGAAACTGTGGCCTCATGTCGCCGATATTCACAACATTTAAACTGAAATGAGAAATAAAAACATAGAATCCCTCCTTTTTTTGTCAATAAGGAGGTGGACAGTAAACAAAATCTTTTCTTAATTGTGACCAGAGAGATCCACATACACACATAGGCTATGCCATCTAAATGTACTTTATTTTATTTTTTTTACGAGTGATCTGATGGTACAACAGAGCTAATCAGTCGCTAATTTGACAGAAAATGTACCCACTATATTTAACATCAACACTGTTTTGGAACTTTCCCCTGTGATTACAAGACGAATTGAAATGATTTAAAAAGTGAGGGTGTCTGTGTCGGGCTGATCCCAGGTCCTGTTGTTCCCCTGTCCGCGATGGTCCGCTCCTGCCTACTGAGCCGCCCTGACTGTTCCCTCGCTTTCAAGATATTGACAACTTAAATATTTGCAAGAAATGTCACGTGAGACTTATAGTCTGTAAACCAATGCCCGTAAGCCTTATAGTTCACGGTTATGGCTCAATATACTTCAGTGTTCACGCTCCGCTACCTGAACTCGCTCACACATTTCAATGGCGGTGTGGTTTGTTTGGGCCGAAATTAGGAGCCTGATTGACCCACGCATGCGCAGTCGAGATGGGCATTGGGCTTATTACGGATTTACAATTTATCGAGTTTTACTTTAATCTTTATTCAATCTATGGAAGGAAGGACTTATGGACACGTGTCTCAGCCAATCCTGTGGCAGCTCATTGGTTTGGAATTTCGTGGAGTAAATTTTTTGCACTGGAGTGGGAAGGCATTCATTTATTGTTTCAAGCGTTAAATTCAAAATCATCTCATTAATCACGTTTGTACGTCATATTAATTGTTTTTTTTAATTGTTACAAAGGTCAAGATTGACGAGCTCTGAATGACGCTTGATTACTTGAGTGACGCGCCACAAACGATAAAAGCGTGGGACCGCATATGAGCAAACCCTATTTAGCTTAACTGGTTTTTGCATCTCGCTATAGCTTCCCCGTCTAAATGCAGTCCTCTCCGTGGGTTTGCCCAGCTGTTCCCTGAGGCCCACATCTAAAAGCCGAAGGTACCAATTTGGAGTCCCTCTTTAGTCCCGATCCTCGCTCCCCAGGGCTTAACCGCTGTCCCCAGGAGTATGACTATGCTACGGCCTAATCCGGTTAAGAACACACTGCCCTGTGCCCACTGAGGTTAACGGTCCTGCCAATCATGTTAAATGTTGCTTTTGAAGGTTCTCTGCCAAAAATAACAGCAGTCAATTATATGTGCCTTGGTAATTAGCAGCAGTTTCAATGGAGCAATATAGTTTTGTCAAATGTACTTGTGTCTTTTTCATGATTATTGTTATTTTATGTTTATAAATAAGACAAGGACCCTGGCAATTTCAGGAACCAGGAAGTACTGATCAGAGCCATAGCAGTAAAAGAAGCAACGAAAGTAAACGGGATTAGCAAAACTGCGTGAATGAAGTAAAATACTGCACTACTCTATTGTATTGTGTTTTAATTTTGCATTATAATGTTATTTTTAACACTTGGGAAATGAAATATGAAGTGCTTTACTAATGCGCATTGCAAATTGAGCGGCAAACCAAAGAATAACGACAGATAAGATGACAACGCGTCATAAGAGGGGGCGTGGCCTAGCCGAGGGGGAAGGAAGTTATTTTTGCAATTCAAACATTTTCACTCTTTTAATGCGTTTTCTGGCGAACTATAAACATATGTATCACAAACAAGTAAAGTCGAGTTAAAATCAGGTTTATATGGATGTTTTTTCCACTGCAGATTGTCCTGTAGAAGTGAAAAAACAGCACTTAAGCAAGCGTTGGCATATGTATCATGAAGTAAATATTCGCTTGCTGGTTTGTTTTGTCCTTTTTTAAAGTATTTGGGCTGTTTGAACCACTTCTCTGTAAGTAAGTACTTTATTTGTCTGTACAATTGCACAACGAAATTGCGTTCAGTTGTTGTATCTTTATTTGGTAGAAAATATTCATAATTCAGCATTTGTTTAAGTAGTGGTGGAGTAATGGGAGAAAGTTTAGGTTCTTTTCTTTGTTTTCCACCTCTGACCGCTTCGAACATTCCCTACGTAGATGCAGTCTATATCTGTGTCATTCAATAGGTTGCATTCATGTTCTAGAATTTGATGAATGTGTCAGGTTTGTGAATCAAATTACTCCAGATAATTATCAAATTCAACATTGATACGTTTTTTGGGTGGACATTTCTTTCAAAGACTTGTTTCTCTACCATTGAGCTATATGCCAACTGACATTATGACATCATCAATTTTTAGAACGTGAACGCAACCTATTTGCTGCTGGAGCAGGGGCCACAACTCAACAGGAGAGATTTCGTTTTGGAAAGAAATGTCTTAACGTTTTCCCTGAACCTTATTTGGAAGTGATTGGATTCATAAACCTGCCACATTCACCTCATACCTGAAAGCCCTTTCATCGGACTGACTTCAAGCACATAATTTGGAATATTGTTTCCAAATTTGGATGCCTCTGAGAGTCATGTGACCTTAGTTGAATACAGTAGGTCCAGTCACTGCAGAAATGGTAACCATAAACCACAATTCAGCATTTTGACCATTACCATAGTTACAGGTCATTTCAGCGTTTTTCTTAGTTTGTTTTTCTTGCCGCCCTATCTGGACTGAACAATACTTTTTTTTTTGGCTAAACATTACCAAGTAATACTTCGCCATCTGTTGCACATTTATTCATCTCCTCATTTGCTGTAATGACCTGGTGAATTCATTTTGTGAAGCCATCACTGAGTATTTTAATGCAGAAGTTGTTGCTGAAATGAAAGACGATTATAGCTTCTGACTTTGTCCTTGGTTTTGTGAAATGTCAAAACCATAACGATAACAGCTAGCAGGTGTATTTTACAGCTCTACGCAGACAGTGAATAAATGACGTAAAGATGACCCTAAAGCAGGAGAGTGTAAATCATTGTTCCGAGCCTGTTAATCTAACGAACACTGGTCGCACAGACGCATCGGCAACCGGTTAGCACTTTGGCAAAGAGGGTTCCTGTTTCTTCTCGTAGTAAATTGGGTAGTCTCCAGATAAATGGCTTTCTCCCATGCATCAAACTCAAACATACACCGCCCCGTCCCCACAAATGAAAAAAGGTCACAGGCTCTAATATTTGGTTGTAAGCGCAGCATTGGCTATGGTGTTGTTTCAATAAGCCTCTGCGATGTCCAAAGATCCAGAGGTGCGTTTATATAGAGCCAAGGGGTTGTATTGATGACTGTGCAAAAACCCTCTCCGGCACATTCCCAAGATTCTCAATGGGGTTAATACAATGGCCGCTGGCTGCTCTGCTTTATGACCGCAACACTGGAGGCCGCCATTGCTGTAGTACCTCCATATAGCCGCTAGTCTCCCATTGAAAAGCATTGGACTTTAGACACGTTAAAAACAACTTTAACGCCTGGTTTCTATTCTCTAAACACTTTCTACGGCTAACGGATAACGCTGGGTTAGTCACAATTAAAGAAACCAGGCTGGTTTTCGAAAGAATTTTTTTTGAAATCTCGTACTAATGAGGGTCGGACTGTTGCATTGGAGCTGCGCGAGCTACACGTCACACAAGGGCGGAGTCTACAGTGAAGATCCCGCCCTTATACCCTTATTAGGAACATACTTCGTCAGAGCTGGGGAGGAGGAGTCTGTAAATCCGCCATGAATTCCCCCTCGTGGTCATTATGGTAAACGGGGAGGAGTGAGGAGGAGCTGTCTATTCTTTTTAACGGCTCTCATGCACTGCCTGACCCAGACACTCATGACCAAAACTGCTCATAACTTGGCTCATGGACAGATTTGTTAAAATGAGTTACTCAAATCAAGGACAAATGGACTTATTCCAAGAAAGAGCATACTCATTCAAGAGGACTTTTTGCAGTGGGAAAGTCTGGTTATGATGCCGCTTAAGCCCTGGCTCTGTTGTCGCAGAGTTAACCCATTCTATAGTCTCCAGAATAAAAGTTGGTCTTTGGGTCAATAGATTATATAAGACTACTATACCATGCAAACGTTCAATGCAGAAAACTGAACTGAAACAGAGATAACGAGTGAGCCTCTTTCGGCGGAGTGCGTAAGGTAGTTTCCAGCTTGTTCAGACCCACAGCTGCTTCTCTCTAAATGAGCTGTCACCTTCAGCAATCACTGCGATCGAACCGAAACCGCGCCGACAGTTGAAATGTCTTCGGCCTCGCGCCTCTGATGTGGTTAGCCCTTTTCCCCTTTGGTGTGGGAGGGACGGTGTTTGACACTCGCGTTACGTCAGGCGTGTGTTGCTGCGATAATCGATATATTGCACAAAACTAACCTATGATGCATCACAATAAATAAAAAAACATGCACTTTTAACCTTTATTTTATAAAAGATCCCTGACTTGCACACTGAAAATGGGTCTATAGATCTGTCAGTGACTTCATTTACATTTGAATAAACAAACCACAGTTATAATTATAAAAACTATCATTAAAAGTAATTTATTTGTGTGACAGTGTTTGGTCAAAGTGCTTAAAACTGTAGTGCTGCCCCCTGCTGTCCTGACTGAATTCTTGATCATTGTTGGCCTCTATTGACTGTGAAAAGAGTGGAGCACTGCTGCCTCATTAATATGCATTACGTCATCAAAAGTATTTATCGGAATAAAAAGTATAAGTATCGTCCTGCAAAATATTACGATATTGCGATCGGAAAATCAATATATTGTCACACTCCTAGTCATAGATGCACACACATTGATTTGAGTTCTGTGTGTGCTTTTTTACCAGTCATTCCAGATGATTAAAGTTAATAAATATGTTTGCTAGCTTGTTGTTTGGCTGACTGGCTTACAGGTGTAAGCAGGCTGTTGTCAACCCATCGATCACATTTAGGTGAGGTCAAAGCCTCGTTACAAATCATTAATGAATTTACCTTTTAAGTAAATACTGTAAGTAAGTGCTTTATTTGTAATTGTACAACCTTGCAACAGAATTGTGTTCAGGTGTTAGTCCTGAGCCGCTGTGACTGACCCACCACTGTGGGCCAACCTGACCAGCATGTTTTTGGAGGTCAGGGAAACCGTAGTACTCGGAGGAAACCTGGCTGGCTGCCTTCAGTCTCCTCCGATTCTCTGAAATGGTGCACCAGCTCCTGGGTTTGTCCCTGTTTCAGAGCGTGGTGTCCTGCACTGGTCAGCTCCTCCACTTCCTCCATCCTCTTCAGGTGCGTACAGACCAAACGCGACCACACCACCAACTTCCATGTTAACCCTATGTAGACGTGCTTCGACGCACTTCGAATTGTAAGCAAAGCCGTCCGCGCGTATATAGGCGTAGCAAATGCGAGCAGATGAGGATAAACGCGCACCAAAGCCAGGAAGGGCAGTGCGGTACACGAGCAGGGATGCCCCGCCCACTGCTTCATGCACTCAAGTAATCACAATTTACACGTGCGTTCATTTACGCCTTGTTAACCAATCAGAGACTGGCTCAAATAGTGAGCACAAGCGTCACCTGTTACCTGCAGCAGTGGAGCAAAAAGGGCATACGCAATATATGCCTTTCATAGGGGCGCCGAAAGGACGGGACGCCAATTAGTGACGGTCGCGAACGATCCGGCTCTTTTGAACGAGTCTTTATAGTGAACGATATGAACGGGTTCGCGGAGGTGAAGTATTTTTTTTTTATTCCTCTTTGAGGGAGGGGCGTCACTTTAGTTGTGCATGCTTATGCGAAACAAAAGTCACTGCTGGAGTGGGGCAGAGAGAGGAGTGTAGGATTTGGCAGAGGGACAGTTTGTGAATGCCTGACCACGGGACGTGAGCACGGCCTGCGGAGAAACGGCGCGCCCGAACGCTCCCAGCGCCAGCACTCTCCTGGGCCATAGGAGAGAAAAAGGTGCGCGGGGTCCATGAGTGACGAGGCGGCTACAGGAGCCCCGTCACTCACATCTTCCACCTATCGCGGTTTGTGCTCGGCCTGAGTTGTATGACACGCCTCCTAATTATGACGCTTGCAAAACTTCACGCGCCAGCAAACAGGCATTTCTCGCGAGTGTGAAGCGGCAATGTTTAGCGCCCAACTAGAGGCGGATGGGCCGTGGACACACGTTTGGTCTGAACGCACCTTTCCACCTGCGCATCTCCCGTCGCTGCACAACAGTCTTTCACCATCTTCTAAGAAGAGTTAATCTGTTTGAGTCTTTATGCATTTGTTGGAACAGGCTCTGAAAGCTAAAGGCATTTCTATGATTTCTATGTGTCCGCATACGTAAGGATCAAACATTGCTTCTCCTTTTTATTTCTGAGTATATACTCTCGCATTCCCCTTTAAAACATTTCTTATATGTGTCAAAGATGATTAAAACAAAGATATAATATTGATAAGGCATACTCCTGTAAAGCATTTAAAACACGAGTTAATCATGAATAACTAGTAACTAGCCTACAGTACAAATAATTAAGTAATTGTGAATAAATGTTTGCAAAGAGTTAGTGAAATTGACTGTGTTGTAAGTTGCCTTTTAGTTAACAATGAACATTTATAAAGCATTTTGCTAAAGGTTGTGATACAAAGCAAGTATTTACAAACTAGTCAAAAGCATAGCCTACGTAACCGCAAATATCCAACCCACTTCCACACACGGGTCAGTTATGTGTAAGTGACATGTCGCCCCTCTGCGCGTTTGTCCTCCTGATAACTGCATTGACCTCTGGGTCCAATGTTGTTGTTTCTGTGTCATGTGTCATGTTTAACAACCTTTTGGCTTGTTCAACACACGCAGAGCTGTTCTTAGCCTCGAGTGTTGACACAGGAGCTGTTGAGCTGATCTGTCTGTCAGGCCTCATTTGTTATGGTGTGGAGGCAGAAAAAGACCCAAAAAGCAAAAGCCCAAAAGTAAATTTAATGGAACATCCAAGAACACGTACAGGCAAAAATAGCCAAAACCGGGCAAAAGAAACTTACAAGGCACGGAGACCAGAACCGGAGACACACAAGGCACAGACACACAATACACCAACGAACAGCAAATAATGCACCAACAAGGACAGTAATGCAAGTGTATTTAAACTTTTGGTTTTGTAAAAGTAATAAAAATTGTGTAGAACATTCTACCTCTCATTCTTCTGGAGTTTGACAAATAGAATAATGTTTAAAAATCTAATTGACAGGAAAAATAAAAGTAAATTCTGGTTTCATGTCTGATAGTGAGAAATAATGCAAATGTCTCTTTTTATGAAGTGTATGTAAACATATGGTTCTCACTGTATGTATAACGTACATATAAAGTATATCTCTGACGTCTTTGTGGGCGGTCTCCCAGAAAGGAAATGAACATATTTGGACTACAGCGTCATCTCGGTCGCCCTTTGTGCTACACATGGATACCAAACATGCCGATATCTGTGATTGAATAAGCGTGGGAAAGACGAGGGTCCACAGCCATTTAGTCGTTACTTTCTAGCGGACAATACAGTACGTCTTAAAATTTCCTTCAGAATTAATAACGCATATCGTATCACATCGCAAAGACTGAGTTCATTTTCTTTATTACTTGGCAAATTAGAATGACTAATTTTACGGTAAAAGATATCACTTTTAAACGCGTTTCATTGAGAGTTGCACAAGATTAGATGTGATTAGGAGCACTAACGTTGAGAGACGAGTAAAATAAGCGCTGTGTAAAGGTGGAAATGACAGGGTTGTCAGATTTTAAACTCTATATGACCCCACGATAGCGAGGATATGTAATGTTTTGCCGAGGATATGGCACTGCCGGGGTAATCGGGCTAATTGCAACTGTTTCATTTCGTCCTACGCTCAGTCTCCTCCACATGTTGAGATTCCTCCTGCTGTGAGGAGAATGAGCCGCCGTCTCGAGGAGCATTGACGTTTACGGTCTGAGGAGGTGTGGCTATAATCACAGCTTAGGCCGTCGCTAAAAACTGAACTTCTGCTTTTGGCCGAGACTCTTGCTGCCGTTTCTCTCTGAAGTGGTTTGGACCCGGAGGAAGCAGGGCTCACTTAAGTACTTCCATTTTTCTGTTTCTGTTTTTTACTTCAGGGCTGTGAGGTCAGATGGCGACGATGTGTGCATGTCGATAAACGGGAAGTGGATGAGCTACTTTTGGATTCGGAAATGGCAGAGATTGGGTTTTGTCAAGATGTCATTAAGGCGAGACGCTGCAGGTGAAATTATTCGAGGTCGACCGATGTATCGGACCGATTTATTGGTATTTGACAACATCGGCTATCGGCCCATGTGAGGACGATTTTAAAAAGCTGACATCTCTGGGACCGGAAGTGATAAGCCCTATTCACATGGGATTAGAATTACCAAGGGACCTCAGGTAAAAAAAAAATTACGAATGGCCTTGGAGTTTCTATTACCGTGCGGATCTGCCATGTCAGTAATTTGGAAGGTAAAAATTCCCCTTATTTTTAGCTTGGGTAAATAGATAAAACGTCCGCAAACTCCGAGGTCCCCAGGTGATTCTAGTCCATTGCAAATCGACATGTCTGAGTTTTGGAAAGTTTATAACCAGCGTAATAAAGTATAAGTTTACAGTTAAACACTTTATTTATGTCCGCGTTTAAGCTATAGTGATAATATCATGCTATCAAAGCATTACTCTGACCAAAATTTTCATCCATTTAAAAGTATAAAAGAACAAAAACCACAACGTTACAGACGTGAACTGGAAGTATACATGCGTTTCCAATGACATCACGCAGCGTTCCGGACGCCATTTTGAATACCGAAGTAGAATTATATAGTACTACAACATGTAACAATATCTGATGAAAATGAAAGACAACTGATAGACAGTGGCATTTTAATGTACTCGTAATTAATGCTCAAGAAGATAACAGTTAAACAGAGCACACGTTTATGTGATATAACCAGGAAATGTGGCACAGACGTAGCAGCGCTGTCTGTCGAGCTACAGCAAGATTTACTAAAGATCTGCTTCACTCCTCAGACTAAATGAACCCATCAAAGAGGAAACAGAAAACCTTTCTCTGGGATGTTTACAGTTTGTCATGTCAACAGAGTCCCAGTCTGAGTCAGTGTTTAAGCTGCTCAAGGCGTTAGCATGCTACCGGTTAGCAACTGTCATCAACTGTCAATGGCTTCAACATGTGTGGCTCACATCTATGAACACTGAGGAAATACTACTGTAACAGCTGTTTGGAGTGTGGTTCAGGGCTTTCTCTTGGAGAGGTCAGAGCTGAGCTGTTGAAGCTAAATGCTAACTGATAGCATGCTAACATCTTGACCATCTTAAAGAGTAACTAAACGGGCGTGCCAAAGCCTTTCCCTACCCACAAACAAAAGTCAAAAAGTGCTGTGAAAGAGGCGGTCTCTGAAGTTTGGGGGTGACATGCGGGGGGTGAGTGTGTGGGCCTTTGCATTGGCACAATCACAGCAGACTGATTACGTGGGAGGGACTTGGTTATAAACCACAGGTACAGGGGCAGGACAATGGGCAGCACCTGATGACGATGTGTGGAGCTGGTGCGGCTTATGACGTTCTGTGGAGGCCGTGGACACTCTCCAGCCAATCAGGAAATTCTAATTTAGTAGCAGAGTTAACCCTGAAGGGGCGCAACCCATTCGTTTTCAGGCCAAAGTTAGGATTTTACACATGTTTGCGCTATAATGTCAGAATAATGTCAGGGACCAGTGGACAACACTATGAGACACACATTGAGACAGTTTATCAGTAAAAAAAACTTGATTTGGTGTTTAGTTGCTCTTTAAACACTGACTCACTGGTTTCTTCACATAAACATGGGTCTCTGGGGACGTGTTTTTACTGTTATCTTCTTGAGCAATGATTACGAGTACATAAAAATGCCGCTGTCAGTCAGTTGTCTTTCTATTTCATCCTGAGTAGAGAAATTGTTACATGTTGTAATACTGCATAATTCTACTTCGGTATTCAAAATGGCCACCATAACAACAAATGTCCCATGACTGAAAGGCATGTATAGCCCCGTTGTCATGGCAATGTTAAACAGACCAACATGGAGACTGAGGGAAATTTTGGATGCATTTGGTGCAAAGTTTAGACGGAGGAGGATTAAAGTACTAGTAGTAGAAAATGTATTGTCCCGGTGAGGAAATTCATTTGCAGTGAGTAAAAAATACACAAAGACAACAAACCTTGACAACATGCAAAGAACAGACCTGAGCTCAAACCACGCGCCATCAACCTCAATGTTTAAATTATGTTACAATCGTTACCTATGTTCCATAATAGCCCTCTCTAACCGACCAGCTGTACAGAATCCAAGAAATCCAAATTGGCTACTTTAAGAAAATGAAAAATAATGTACATCATCAACAGCTCCCTCATCCTTCCCGCGCGTATTCATTCACACATATTGACATGTTTGGTATCCACTTGTAGGCGACCGAGATAAATACGCCCTTCTCCATTCTGGGAATCGAAAATCGTGTCACATCTGCACACGTTGTCCTTCCAATTCAATGCTCACACTTCATCAACAACACCACCACTTTAAGAGCGGGTGGACTTTTTGGGTGATGTTTGTTTTTGTGCCTGTACTTCCTGTTTGAGTACAGTTCTCCTGTGTCATCCGTGCACCGGCAGTTTCACACCTGCTTTCTCCCTCGCCCGCAGAAACACCACTTCCTTCCTCCCATCATGCACCGGGGGAGTCCTCATAACAGCACGTACGAATGATCTACCGCAAATAATGGAAGGTGTCGGATGTACGGCTAATATGGTTCAAATGAGTTTACGTGCGTCATTTAACATCTTTCAAACGGCAGGCGAGTTTACCGTCATTGCAGTACAAACTCACGGCACTCTTCTTCTGAGTTAATGGAATATTGTTCCCAGACTTAGTTTTGTTTGTTTTGTTCCCGATTTTGTATTTCTAAATGTCTTGTTTTGACTGAATTTGCAGAACAAACCTAATTGCTGAAGATTTAAGGCGATAAACGGCGAGGTGAAAACACATAGTTTTTCCTGTAAATGTTGAGATCTTTTGATAGTTTTCCCCCTTAACATCTGTAGTTTTAATGTCAAAAAATCGATCAAACTCACCCTTTACAATGCTTATTTGATGATGTTTTGTCGCTAGCGAGCCAGATTTCCCAGAACTTATTCATTCAGAAATATCGACAGGTTTGGTATCCACGTCTAGCACGAAAGGGGACAGAGAATGACGCTGTAATCCAATTATGGTAATTTCCTTTCTGGGAGACAGCAGTGGCTAAAGACAGGAGAAATATATACAGACATTTTTATGAAAACATGACATAACAGAAAACTTGTTATACAGTTTTCTCATATTTATGTCAGTAATGTACAGCAAATGTTTCTCTAAATTAAGTTTTTCCTTATTCACCTATAGCGTCTTGCCGCAAGTTTAAATGAAACAGTTTTTGCAACATTCAAGACGACTTTCCCTTGTTCATTTGGTGCTGACGGTAAATGAGGTAAATCCCAAAGTTCATTTATTAGATTAGCCGACAACGTGAAATCTACTCAGCCCACCGGTATCTGAACCGTGCCCTGATACAGATCAAGGCTTCGCTGATGAGCCAGGAGCGCACACCTGAATGGTATTTTAAGGATGTGCGAAAATAAGCAGTTTGAATGTGTGCCACGCTAACCCCCAGAAGGGCGCCTCCATGTTCCCGTCCCAGAATAGACGGGACACGATCAGGGCAGGTCCACACGGCGAGGGCGGCAGGAAGAGGGGCGCGTGCGAGTGTGGCCCCGAGTCACAAAGGCTTTTTCATCATAAAATGTCATCCGTTATGTACCGCCATGATGGCTGTCACTATAGCCCTGAGCACCGGGGCTGACGGGAAGCGTGAAACGGCAATAATAAACAATATCATTGAGTTACTTTTAATGCCACAGAAACTTTCTCTGAAAATATCCACAATAAACATGAAATACAATAAAACACGACTTGCCTTGGTTAAAAAACAAAGTGCTGCTTTAGAAAGGGGTAAAAAATGCTAATAAATCTACTGGTGATAAATATTATTAATGTTATTCAGCCCAAAAATGTATTGTTTATCTGTCATTTATTGAACGATTAGTCGACATAGTCATTATCGTGACAACCCTAATGATTTGACACTTTTGTCACGATCCAATATGTATCACGACATAGTATTTATCATACGTAACATACTCTAAAATGTATAGAAAACAGTCATGTGTCCAATGTTTATGAACCCAATGCCATTCGACATTTATGTAAATATTAAGATTTAAAAGTGCATTAACACAAAGTGCTGCGTAACTGTTACTGGAACACAAAGGAGTGCATGATAAAAATGCCTCCAAACACAAGTATGAGAATACTTGAAAAAGTATCGATTCTTTGTGTTGCAGCACAAAGTATTGTGATACGATATTTTGTCCCAGCCCTATTATTTATGTCCAAGTCTAATTTTCACCCTTCTTTAACACTGTAGCTTTTGTGTTTCTTGAAAGCCAGGAGAGTTCCTGACTTTTATTTCTTTCTGAGGTGCATTCCATAAGCTATTCCCTGTCACGGTGAAGATTCGTTCCATTGAATTTGTTTTGTTTTTTTAGACATCTGTTTCTTTCAGATTATAGTGACATTCTCTTTTTTTCAAACCTTTCTTGGATGTTCATTATACAAAACCCGAAGAATATTATAATCAACTATATCATAACATTGTAGTGACTTAACATTTAATAAATAGTGGGTTTGATGGATCTCTATGTCTAATATTCTATAGTGTTTTCAGAGCCCTTTTTTGTCTAATGAACAGTGGCTGTGTGTAAGTTTTACATTTCACCTCATGTAACACTGCGATGGATTTAGCTATTTCTCCTCTTGCATAATTTGTATGTGACTTCCATTTGAGCTCCAAAGAAAGAATGTTTCTTTAACCCTTTAAATGTCCATCCCGTCTACTTTTATTTTTTTTAATTTATTTTTTTAATATTGAAAACTTATTTATTTAGAGATCAGATTTTTTTTTAGTTCTTTCCCTGAGTAAAATAAGGTTAATCTGCAAATAAAATACTCTGCTGTTTATTTTACGCTTTCCATAAAAGTAGTAAAAGTATCGATACATTGATAAAATATCGAAACCTGGTATTGCAGCAAAAAGTATTGCGATAAATTGCATAACCATTTTTAATGAATTACAAGCCTTTTTCCCAGGGAGCAATTCTTTTAATATTTACTACTACTACTATTACGACTACTACTAACTACTGGTCTAATCTACAGCGTTAAAATGTCTTATGCACAAAACTTCATGGGAAAGAATCGCTTGTCGTTCGCACAGCCCTATAATATACACAATTTTCAAATATTATGTGCTGCGAACTGTCCATGTACCTAATGTTTTTCACCCTCCCCGGCCTGCCCTGTTGGTAGCGCTGCGTTGTTGATCCCTGTATTAACTCTGATATGAGCCCTAAGCCTGAGCCCGCAACTGTTTACCTCTGTTGCCGTGGAGACGCACAGCTGTCCCGGCAGACCCAGAAAGAGCAGCTACCAGATGTTGGCGCACAAACAAATTAGCACATAAATCCACACGTTCAGGTGATTGTTGAGCCGCCGCGCGAATAACGTGAGGTTTCCCTTAACAAGTTGGGTTTAATGTCAGGGTGAAAAATGGACCAAACTCTCCCTTTACGATGCTTATTTTAGGACGTTTTGTTGACTTTCTTGCCACAGTTTTTTTCAGGAAATCATTCCCTCGTCTTCCCACGCTTATTCATCACAAATATTGACATGTTTGGTATCCATGTGTAGCATGATGGGTGACCAAGATGACGCTGTAATCCAAATATGGTCATTCACGGCAGTGGCTAAATTTGGCACGAGCAGATGTTACAACATTTTAGGGCAGTTTTCTCCAAATTAGGTTTTCATTTCACTCTTTCAACAACATCTCCACTCCTACAGACTCCACACTTTCCAGTCTTGGACTTAGCAACATTATTGAGTTGGGGGTAGGTGCTCAAATGCTTCTTGCTTCGGCCCACTCCTTTTGAGCAAAATGTATGCTCAAATTAATAAATGTAGGTTCTTTCAGAGGGATTTTTACCAGCCTGATTTATTGAGCTTTGAACTGCATAAAACAAGGCGAAATTTGAATTTTAACAGATTTTTCCCCCCACTTATAAATAGCTTATTCAAACCCCCTCAAAATCCCCCCATCTTTGTTTGTTACATTTATTGATACTGGTTCAAGTCCAATCTCGAGGACAGGATGTACTTTGATGAAATTGGCAACTGTGTCTCAGACAAAGTTGCCATGACCTGTGGAGTCCCCCAGGGGTCAATCTTGGGACCCCTCTTATTCAACGTGTACATGCTTCCATCGGGTCAGCTAATAAACCGCAATAATGTGTTGTCCCACCAACTATACGCAGATGACACTCAGAGCTATGTGTCACTGACGGCAGGTGAACATGGGCTTGTAGACAGATCGGTTTGTGGATGCAAATAAAACAATTTAAAATCCAGTTTGATCCATTATTTAGATTTTGTCACTGAAAATATAGGTATTTTTGCATAAAAAGTCTTATTTTTATGTGAAAATATAAAATGATTTAAAAAATTGCAATACATTTTTCCCCTCAGATTTATATCAGCAAAAGTTTCAAATTGATATCTCCAATAATTTACCTGTTGACCTGCAGTGCAGTGTCTCGTTTTCATTTTTTGCTAACGGCAACAAGCAAATAAAAGCACTGGAATGAATACACTTTAAGCACAGAACTGCTCCAAACACGCCCAGTGATGATCTATGGATCTTGAATAAGTGGAGGACAGTTTGTGTAACGCAATCAAATGCAGAAATGTAGTGAAATATTACTCCACGTATGTTTTTGATCAGGAAACAACGCTATAACAGGGTTAAAAGCTACATTTTATTGCAACTTTAGGTCAGCTGGCTCTGGGTAAATATAGAGCAATGTTGTTATTCTCGCTAAATGCCCACATTTAAGGCTTTCTTTTCTTCTTCTGACGACGAGGAAGCGTTTTTTAAAAGCGTGAGCCTGAATACAGCAGCAGAAGGAAAGTGAAGAGAGGTTACAAGAAAATCCACCTCTTTATACCAAGCATCATTCACCTTGAAAAGTGTTCTTTTCTTCTTTAAGTTTGTACTAACATTTTTTCAAAGAAGTATAATGATAGAGATATTGGAATAGAACAGTGCTGTGCGATATACTAGAGGCACTGAGAGAAGCCTTTATGGTTCAGACTGTGGGCTCGTGATTTTAAAGCTACTTTATCGTGCAAAACCGTTTTTTGGATCCATGGATTTATGGATAAAAAAAATAAAAAAATAAACATTTTTGAAAGACAGATGGGAAGCCCTTCATGGATACTAAAGTTGAAAATATGACCAGTCTGGTGCTTACTGGAAGTGCAATGTTTATTGACAAAAACGACAAAAATGGAGCATTCTCTTATTTACAGCCCTCATACTTCGAGGTGGGTAGTTCTCAGTTACATTTACTCAAGTACTGTACATATACTTGAGTAACTTTTTGAAGTAATTATACTCCACAGTAGTTTTAACATGAGGTACGTTTTACTTCTACTTGAGTTATATACAGTTTTATACATTCTGAAGTATTTGCCTCTTACTCAAGTAAAAACCAATGGCCGCTAGCTGCTCTGCTTTATGACCGCAACACTGGAGGCCGCCATTGCTCCGCCATTGCTGTAGTACCTCCATATCATCGCTAGGCCCCATTGAAAAGCATTGGACTTTAGACACGTTAAAAACAACTTTAATGCCTGGTTTCAATTTTTTTAACACTTTCTATGGCTACATATTCCTCCTGAGATAACGCTGGGTTAGTCACAAAAAAAGAAACCAGGCTGATTTTCGAAAATGTTTTATTTATCTCCTACTTAACGGAGGTCGGACTGTTGGCATTGGAGCTGCGCGAGCTACACGTCACGTAAGGGCCGAGTCTACAGTGAAGATCCCTTATTAGGAACATGCTTCGTCAGCGCTGGGGAGGAGGAGTCTGTAAATCCCCCATGATTTCCCCCTCGAACGTGGTCATTGTGGTAAACGGGGAGGAGTGAGGAGGAGCTGTCTATTCTTTTTAACAGTCTATGATAAAAACAATCGTTACTCATTCCACAGTGAGTGAATCTCTAAGCGGCAAAAGCCTCATGTGAAACATAAAAAATAGATGTAGATTGTGTTTCTTGTACTTTATTCCTCCGAAAAACAAAAAAACAAAAACAAGTTTGCATATTGAATGGTGGTGGCCAGAGGGACCGTTTTGTTTTTTTTATTTGTATTTGTAGGGACAGTGCAAGTTAATGAACAAGCCACACCGGATTGTAGCCTTGGGCTAATTTCCATCCGTCGTCCCCCATTCGCACTCTCAAACACACTCACATTTATCCTGGCCTATTGTACATGTTTTTAGTGGTAGAGAAAACCGGAGTACCCGGAGGAAACCTACGCAGACACGGGGAGAACATGCAGATGTGTACAGTCGCGCTTCTGTCAGTCGACCCCGGGGGAAACAGAAGCTACGTACCCAGACACTGGAGGCAAGGAGGGTGAAGTGTCTTGCCCAAGGACACAACGACAGTTTGCACCTGCGGGAGCTGGGTATTTGAACCCCCGACCTTCCGATCATGAGGCGACCCGCTCTTCCATCTGCACCACTGTCGCCACAAGAACAAACCCCCCGACACTGTGTGAAGCGCTTTGGCCGACGGCGTCACGTGAAAAGAGAGGAGGAAAGGTTTAGGAAAACTAAAAGTATTGAAAGCGGGTATGGAGACCACGTTTTGATGCCGTTGGTCCAGGGACAGAAACTCAAATAATGTAAATAATACAAATTTAAAAGAAGGCAGTGTCTATAGAACCGTCCGACGGCTACAAACTCTTTTTGCTGTTGTAATGGCAGTTTTTAGAGTTAATTAAACTAAAGCCAGTAATACACTAATTGTGAAGTATCGTCTGGCCCGCTTAATCAATGCCCGGACCCATCCCCTGTGCTTTACTGTATCTCGGCTCCTCTCGTTTGGAGCACATGCTGAGCCTTTTGGTCGGGCTGCTGGGGAGCGCCGGCTTTCTGCATCACAATGGACACAAAGACCGCTGTGGATTGCCCCTTCACACCTAAGACAATAGGCCAAAGACGTGGCTCTAAGGCCAGGTCTGCGTATTGCTCTAAATGGCCTGCCTTTACATCTGAAACTGTGGCTCCTCCCACCTTGATGCTGTGACCGCCTTTCATGTGCTTGTCGATATTAACTTGATCAGAGGCGCTGCCCTGCAGAGTTCGCCATCATGGATTTACGTGTATTTCTGTGTGTCGGCTTTCCGCACGTGTGTTAAATTAAAACTGACACTTTTGATAAGACAAATACTTTCAAGCTTTTTCCTTCATAGTGGTGAGAAATTCCATGACTCCTTCTGATAATGCGTTAAAAAGACGTGCAGTGACCAAGGGTTGTCTTGAACAGGTCAACATGTTTTTTTGTTCATTTCATGCACTTAGTATTGGTTTGAGAGATAAAATGAATGATTAGTTATTAGACAAACTTGATTAAAAATGTCACGTCATTATATATTGCTAAATAAACCTAAACCTAACCTAATCCAAACCATTTCCTTAACCTTAACCATAATTGTTTTCCTGTTTCTAAACTTGGGCTTTTTTCAACTCCTGGCCCTAACCTTAACCAGTTAGATGTTGTCCTTATCAAACATATGTGACGGCAAAATAACCGGAAACCGTCCGACGGCATCGTAGACACTTCGTTAAAAGAAATAGTCGTTAATGTAATAAATGAATAGTTATTGTTCTGTTTTCTGGTTCTAGATAATAAATATTTAAGTTTACAGTATGTATTAAAATAAATGTGCAGGTTTCAGTATCGGAAACCATATATCGTACTGAGAAAAAAAAATCAAGTGACGGTACCCAGCCCTATAACCGGTAAATTAGGGTCTTAAAGAAAAGCTGAATGGATTTTGGTGTCAGGCATTTGTCCATATTGCCGGACTCTTAAAGCAACATTTCTCTGTTGTCTTCGTGTAACACATTTCACTTGGCTTCTCAGATTCCCATGTTTCCAGGACGTTCCTCAGATTAGGCCACGCTCATGGGATTTTTTAGCGCCGATTGTAATTTGACGCCCGTGTGTGATTTTCTATCTTTCTTGCTTAAATCTTGGACTCTGGGGCTGTATACTTTAAACGTCACATCTCCTGTTTCTTACTCCGTCTCTCCGCCTGGAGCCTTGTACATGCACACGCCGAGCAGAGAGAGGAGAGAGAAAGAAGAAGAAGAAGAAGAGGAGGAGGAGGAGGAGGGTGTACGCCGATGCTCCCAGGTGAAAATGTGCGTAAAAAGCATGAATATGTATGAGGCAGCAGCACGCGCCAGAATAAATAAAGGTTAAAAAATTGGGTCAGTGACAAGAAAGTGTTGAACAGTGAGCGATAAGACTTTTCTTTTTTTCCCCCATCCTTTGCCCCCGCAGAGTCCAATGCTAATGCGGTTTATTGGTGAGGAGACAAACTGCGGCGGCGGATTCGGTGATGAAATGGCAGCGGGGTTTGGTTCGGAGGGGGATGAGGTGACCTAGATTTTTCGGGGAGACGCGTGGCAGAAAGACGAACCAAAACAAGTGCATGATTAATGCCGCTTCACACTTCGGCGTCTGCGGCGGCACATTTTTAACCATGCGGATTTTTAACCTATTTATACCATCTGGCCACGGCGGGAATAGAGAAGGAGACTCGCCCAGAATAGGAGAGAGTGCTTTTAAGACGAGGCTAAATCTGAAACTGCTCATGAATTGTCTAATTTTATAATGTTGTTTTACAAGCATTTGGTTTTCCTAGACGCTAAAGTCTGTCTCTTTGTTGCACTGGAGTGCACTGTGGGAATGGGCAATACCGGTGATTCATCAAGAAATACCTGGGTTAGGATAACAGTATTGATCCAATACCGATATCAATGTGTTTGACATGAAAACGTGGAATTTTCACCCAGTGGTCAATGTTGAGATTTGGTTTTTTCCTTTAAAAAAGACAACGGCATCTCCACTTTAGTAGCTCCTACGGACTCCAAACTTTACAGTCTGGGACTTCACACATTTTGTTGATTTGATTGATTAGTTACAAAAAGCTGGTCGGTACTTGGATGGAGACCGTTTGGGAACACCAGGAAGCCTGGGTGAATGTAGTGAGTGAGTGGTGGTGGTCGGAGGGGCCGATGGTGCAGACTGGCGCGCCTCACTTCCGTCAGTCTACCCCAGGGCAGCTTATCACCACCAAGTATGGAGTGAATGAATAATGCAATGTAAAGTGTCTGAGTCTCCAGACAAACGCTATATACAACAAATGCATTATTACTATTATCATTAAAATAGAACCATTTTGTTGTGGCACAGTGGTACTCCGGTACAATAGGTGAATCCTGCAGCCAGGTGATTCTGACCATCAGCATGGCTCCACATCTGGAGATGGGTCCCTGGGCGTGACACTGCCATCGCCCACTGCTGGGTCGCCCCAGCGGCATCGAAGGATGGGTCAAATATAGAGGACTAATTTCCCTATGGGGACAATAAAGTACACCTTAACCTTAACTTTACAATTAAACCTGGCTTTAGATATTACTAGATAATATCGTATTTTTTGTATTAAAACATAAAATGACAAAAGTGTCAAACTGATATGTCTAATATATCAGTTTATGAATAAGGACCGATAAGGATTTTGGGGTATGATACCGATAAATGAAGGGGGTTGGCCTGGCCGATATATAGGCCGATATTTTAAGTAATTGAACTTGATGTAATTTTTTTAAATCTCTCAAGTAGCCTAGCTATTTTTATTACATTTATTATTATAGTTAAGGTTTCAATCATAGAAATACAAATATATCTAATAGAGGTTGATCGATGTGGGCTCTTTTAAGGCCAATGCTGATTATTGGAGATACAATTTCTTGGCTATAATCCTGTGTGTGGTGTTTCTAATGTGTCAGTGTTGAACTGTGACAGCAGGGGGCGCTGTATGAGGGACACAGGGCTGATTTATTCAGGGCATTCATGTTTAGTAGTTCATGTTTAATATCTTCTGGCCGATATATCTGTTGGGCCGTAATCTGTACATTCAATGTTTTCCCTGTTCACGCCTTAAACTCCCCTGATTTATTGCCCGTTGTAAAAAGTGAGCTCATGCTTTGCTTTGCTTTTATCATTCAAATATTTACACCAATGACCTTCAGTTTGGGGGTTTAAACGACTCCGGGTCATTTCCAGATCATTACTGTTTAATTGTTCTTCTGTTTCAGCCTTGAACTGACTGTGTTAACCGCTCGTGGCTCCTCCCTGATCCTCCACTGTGTGCTCCTCAGATCATCTCTGACCTTAATATCAAACCCCGTTTTCCCTCCGCCTCACGCAGATTTGGGGGAGTTTTTTCCTTTGCGCGCCGCGGCCCAAAAACCACATCCGTCAGAGGCATTCATTGGAAGTGGTATTGAAAGAGTGGAACAAGGCTTAATTGCGCGACCTTTCTGAGTGGATCTTTGGCAATCAGCCGTGCCCTTGGCTTTCAGTCCGGCTCGGGGAAAATCTCAAAAGGAATCGTTCTCCGCATCTCGCTAATGAGGGGCAAAAGCCGCGCGTCTTTTCCGTGGCTTTTCAGGCTAATCGCTACAGATGTGGCATTTCAGAAAGAAAGAGGAAGTTATTTTTAAACTCTGGTTCAGTTTGGCGTTGCGGTGTCAATGGATAGGGAGCTATTGATGTTTTGTTTCCGTTTGAATGCTCAATTTGATCTATAATGAGCTGACGAGCTGCTCACGGACACGAGCGGCACAGGGATGCACGCTTTTCATTGGGCTGCACGATATTGAAAAAAACTGCAATATTGCAATCTTTGTCATTTACTTAAAGATATGCCACTGTACTGTATATCAACCAAGTAAAGTGAACTATGATCCTTAACATAATAAGAATGTAAAAAATTCTACTCTTTGTTGATTAGAGATCGTGCTGTCTGTGACCCAGTTGATAACTTAAAGGTGCTTTATGCAACTTTTATGTAAAAAAAATAAGCTGATGTTAATACGTATTTGATCTTTCATTGACCCAGTGGCTGTGTGGGTGTTTACACCTTTACTTTCCATCCTGGTAGCCCCTATATATTTTCAGGATACATTTTATTTCAGTTTTTTAGGGTTTCTGGTAGGTTTTCTGAAACTATTGGTCCTGGCGCATCCCTGTGTCTGTGTAAGTTTCCTCTGGTTTGCCCTACCTCTAAAAACATGTACAATAGGACTGAGAGTGTGTTTCAGAGTGTGAGTGGGAGACGACAAATGGAAAATAGCCCAAGGCTCCAATCTGTATGAGCATTTACTGTACATGCGCTGTCCCGACCAAATAAACAAAACAAAAAAAGTGCATAGTGCACCTTTAAGGTGCATATGACAGGTTTGTAATCCGTTGATATGACTTATTTAGATGGATAACATCTGTTAAGTAATGATTATAACTTTATTTCAGTGAAGCAGCAGAGACTTGATATGACATGGTTGGCATGGCAACAGTTTACAATTGCTTGCCTCTGTCACTTCCTGTCAGTGTCCAATTAGGAAGTGAAACTAAAGAAAGCTGGATAAAACTTTTAGCAAAATCCTTTGTTAAAATTGTGTTAACTATGTTTTAGCAAAATTGTGTCTAATGTGTCATATGCACTTTAAGTCAATATGCTTTTACAGTAGAGAAAAATATAAATATTTTATTCACATACCATGTGTATATGACAAACTTACTTTCCTGGTTTGGTAAATGAATTGGAGCTCTGTTCCAAATGTGTGCAAGGTAAAACTTAAATCACATTTACTGACCAGAGGAGAGCAGCTTCTTGTAGCGTCAGGTAAAGGCTGTTCCACTTTAGTTCCGTTTAGTTTGACCGAAAGTGGCTACACAACAGCTCTGGGTGAACTGCTGTTAGTGCCGACTATATCCCTTGACCTATCCTCCATCTGAAGCGTGGAAAGTCTGTCCTGCGCGGTTTGTTTGTGAGCGTGTCTGATCCGCTGAACTACAACTACAGTGATAGAAGTGTTGTATTTGTCGCAGCAAAAAAAGAAAAGTAAATCATCGTTTTTAAGTAGCTCTTGTGATAACACCACTGATAAGTGCTCACCTTTTGCTGAAAGAAGAGTCCAACAAGAGCAACATAGGTTTTGAAGCCTCTCATATCCTTTGCCCAGGCGCTGGGCGAAGCAAAGCTAACTCGCATTATTTCATGCCGCTGGTATTATTTTCCCTTGGCATTTCACGTGCTAATGGCTCATGCTTTTGCCTGACATAAAAACAAACAGCACTGTGTGATGATGTCATCAGGCCACATAGCTCAGTTTGCTTGCGCAGGTGTGAGGGCTGGCCAGCAGGGGGCAGGTGTGAAACAGAGACCTCTCCTTGATTGAGGAGATTTTAGTGATCGGTAATCGGCGATCGGTCCCAAAAATCCTGCACCTCTACTTGATGATACAGTCTAGCCAACCTTGTATCTCTTCAACAATACGCTGTTAGACGCCTGAATAGTTTCAAATGAACCGATCGCCTTTTTGAGACTGACGCTAGAGACTGTAATCACTGCACATGTGACTTCGAAAGAGGAAGCTTTTTTCCCCCCAACTCTGCCATCAAATCTTTTATACGAATACAAAAAAAATGAGTGACTGAGTTTCGAAAGCTGGCATTGGGGCATGATCGCGTGATCCCATTGACTCCCCCCACCCCCACCGGATTGAGTAAGGTTGTCGGGGTCTGGAGGAGCCGCGGCTCAGCGTGGGGCCTATTCTGAAGCCGTCTGGGTGAATACTGCCGTCACGACGTCAGTGAGGCTTCGGAACTGCCTAAGAGTCACTGGAGCATTGGCACAGGAGTGATACCATTTTTTATTCAACACCAGTAGTATCTACACTTTTCTTTCCAATAGTGGTATTGTTTAACAGAACCCAGCCCTATAGTCTGAAGGCTTGGAGGTTTAATCCCTCTCCTACTTCATACTTCCTACTCATATCACAACGGGAACACAGGACTGAACACATATTAAAGCAATGAAACAAAACAATAAACAAGACAATGTAAAGTTCTGTCAAATTAAGTATCCATGCAAACATAATGTCCAAATAAGTGTCAGCAGCAGGTGATGAGCGGCGCGGGTGTCCCCTCTCAGAGTCTCCGACACGGCAAGGAAAAACTCAAAAACCCAGTGGGAGAAAGAAGAATCCTGCAGGGAGAACCACAGGAGAGATCCACTCCCATGGACGGACAGGCTATAGAGACCCAGGGCCGATGGAGTCCCTCAGAAGACGGGCCAAGATTAGAGCTTCAATTCTTCTTGTCCAGTACCAGTAGGCGGAGTTACTCCGTTCCTCCGTGGACAAAGCTGAAGACACCAACGACCCACCATGTGAAACAGGCACTCCTAAGCGTGGTGGGATAGGAGACACCATGTGAATAGTAATGAACAGACTTCAGATAAAATAAATATTGTATCATAATGAGACAAAGTTTGCAGTAGGAAGAAGAGGATAGCGCTCAGTGTACCGTACTTCCCACAGCAGTGTTTCTTCTAAGGCAGCTTTACTTCAGGCTGAGGGTTAGAGCTTTACCTAACTGACCTGATCATAAGCTCATTCAAAGAGGTACGTTTTGAGCCTAGTCTTAAATGTAGGGACTGTGTCTGCTTCTTTAACGTGAGCTGGGAGTTTATTCCATAAAACCGGAGCTTGGAGCTAAAGGCTCTTCCTCCTACAGTGATTTTGTAGACCCGAGGAATCACTAGCCCTGAGTTTTGAGAGCGGAGTGCTCTGGTTGGCTGATATGGAACGATAGTGTCTTGGAGATAGAGCGGAGCCAATGGAGAGACTTTAGCACAGGTGTAATGTGTTCTCTTCTCTTTGTACGCGTCAACAATCTTGCAGCTGCATTTTGAACTAATCAAACTTTTTAGGGAACTTTTAGGACCCGCTGCTAGCAGGCAGTTACAGCTGGAATACACTTTTGTTGCGCTGCAATATGTATCCCGATACAGAGGACACGATGCGTATTGTGATACGTGTCATTATAACAAACTGCAATACTTTACCCTGAATGAATGAATGAATGAATGAATGAATGAATGAATGAATGAAAGAAAGCACAAGTTGAGTTTCCTAAGGTTTTATTAAATAGTAAAACATTCTGAAAACTGTAAATGGCAAACACATTTTAGAATCTGCTTGTGTTTCATTAACCTCATACGACAGTCTTTTTGCAAATGCCCCGATATGTGTTTGATATGTTTTTAATAAATTGTCTTTTTATTTTTTATTTTTATCTACGCACCACAGTGTTGTTTAAAATCGTTACGCCCTGTTTGGCGTCATGAAACTCTCCGGTGGACTTTACGTTAAGACTTGTTTGAATCCCTCGCCTTGTGCCTGATGCATGCTGGTTATTTCGGTCTGTTTATTTCGGCGTCGAGGCGCTGAGTCATTGTTTGAATGTGCTGAGCTCCGTCTGTCCTTCTCCAGCCTGGCTGCTCCCCCTCTGTCCTCTGCTCCGTCTGATAATCCGGCGCAGAGACATTCACGGTATTTGACTGTATACGGAAAAAGAAAAGTCCCTTGTAAAGTGTGACTCGTGTCATGTGAAGCGTGTGATACAAATAAGACTCTGCTCCTTCCTCCCTTTGAGACATTTCAGCCGTCTTTCAAATGTTAGTGCTCATGGACACGTTTACAATCTGTAAGTCTTGATTTTAAGGCAAGACGCTGCATGTGAATAAGGTTTTTTAAATACATTTGTATTAATTTGAAACCTTTTGAGAGTAAAGGTAAAGATGCTTTATTTGTCATTATACAACAACTGTACAACGAAATTTGTCCTCTGCATTTGACCCATCCCTGGACGCCACTGGACGACCCATAGGGGGCAGTGGCAGTGCTGCGCCCGGGGACCCATCTCCAGATGTGGAGCCTGTCCGGTGGCTGGAGCATTCACCTATTGTACATGTTTTGAGTGGTAGGGGAAACCGGAGTACCTGGAGGAAACCTACACAGGAATCGAACCCAGGACCTTCTATTATGTGAAGCACGAGTGCTAAGTGCTGCTCTACCGTGCCGCCCAATAAGATGTATTGCAAGTTTCTGTCATTTGATGTTTTCAATATAAACCAAATTTTTTTTTTTTATGCATAAAAATGGCTATAATAATAGAGCTATAGGTTTAAATGTACAGTAATGTTTTATTTTGTTGAAGCTGTTTTTTGTTGAAATAGTTTTTTGAATACATTTGTTTAATAAAAAATACATAAATACAATTTTGCCTCGTTATTTGTTGTTCATAAAACAAGGCGAATCCGATATTTGAAAAATCCCTTCTCAAATTTGAAGTGCAAGTCTGGAAAGTTTGGAGTCTGTCGGTGTCGAGGAGCTACTCAAGTGGGGATGTTTTTGAAAATCAAATTTTGAGAAAACGGGGCTAAAGTTTTGTAGCGTCTGCATACAGTATGTGCAGAAAGGAAACGACCATGTTTGGATTTTACAGCGTCATCTCGATCGCCTTGCTACACGTGGATACCAAACGTGTCCGTATAGTTATTTCCCAGAAATTTCCTGTCTCGCTAGCGACATATCGTCATAAAATAAGCATCAGTTTGGTCTGTTTTTACTGTTATTAAAACTAAGATGTAAAGGGAGAAAACAAGCTAAAAATGTCAACATTGACCACAAGTTTTCACCTGCCGTGTCTCACCTGAAAACAAATGCAAATTTAATCACAACAAAATAAACTGAATTATTCTTAATTAATTTCCTCAATATTGTGGAGCCTAAATTGTTATTTCAGATTGATTTAGCCGCTCCCAAAGGTTCATGGTCTAATAACACCTCTAACCCTTTAACCTGTCGGCACACTGATCCGCCTCCGCAGAGCAGAGCCATTAAATGTGGCTTGTGCAGCCTGTTGCTCCTATTCCCAGCATCCCTCGCCCCCTCAGAGGACAGACTCGGCCCGCTCTGAACCAGCGCCTCCAGGAAAGCAGCCAATCACCCACCAGGACGCGCGCTTCATGTGCTAGTGCCAAAATTAGCCGCCCGTTCTCTCCGGTCCACATCTGCCATGACGCACGGACACCCGACAGATCCATGACGCTCGCTCGGACTGAGAGGAAACACACTGCTCTCATGCAAATGCACTCACCTCGCTCATCCCGCTTTAGATGAAGCTTCATACGTTAACCCACTGATTGTTTTTTATTGATCGACTGGCACTTTTTGCACCAATTCAAATGTTCTCGATTTCCACAATAACACGTCTTTAACTTAGGCCTAATGTTTCATTAAGATAAACAGATTGTCTTTGAGTTTAACAGACCCATTTTATTCTGAAATGCTTAATTTTAACGGTAACTTTGATCTGATTACTGCTTTGGAAATGGAAACAAAGTAAATTACTCGTTACTGAAGAAAGTGGCCCCTTCTGGAACCGCCACCTTAACGTGGTGGAGGGGTTTGAGCCTGAATGATCCTGGAGCTCTGTTGTCGGGGCTTCGTGCCCCTGGTAGGGTCTCCCATGGCAAACAGGTCCTAGGTGACGAGTCAGACAAAGAGCGGTTCAGAAGCCCCTTATGAGAGACCAACAGGCCCGGTTAGAACCATGAGGCCGTCCTTCTGTGGACCCACCACCTGCAGGAGGAGCCATAGGGGCTGGTGCAGCTCCAACAGCTGCCCCCACGACCCGGCAACGGACAAGTGGAAGGATGGATGGATGAAGAAAATGGAGTTGCTACTGTCATCACTGCATGTTTCACAAAGAAACCTAACGTCGGACCCGGGGATATTTGAGCGGTTACCTGTGAGTGAAAGACCTGTTCGCCAATCGGAGCCTCACTTCCTTTGACTGTGGGGAGAATCATGTTTGTATGTGCTGCAGTCACTGTACTCAAACTCCACGTGTGTCTCTTGCAGCGCAAACTGCAAATCATTCACACCACTTGTAACGATTGTCTCACGAACTGAGGGTCAGAATAGGCTACGGAATTTTCATTTGGGTTGATCAAAATGTGCTGTATGTGCGACTCATTGTATTTGGCCGCGTGTCATTGTAACATCTTTACAGACGGTTTTTGACGTAAATATGTGACAGATATTCTTTAAACAAACAGCGTTTTGCAGCATGTGATTCAGAGAACGCTTTTATGGAGCTGAATAGGGAGAAAGAGTGTGAGAGCGCCAAGTTTATTAGAGAAGAATAAAACTAAGCATGTTTTTGTGTCAACGCCATTAAACGCCTCTTTGCCTCTTGCAGATTTGTATTTGTTGCTGCATGAAGCTGAAATAACTGAGTTCCATGATGTTTAACAGCAGTTTTCGAAGTATATTTGCAGCTCGATGCTCAGTTGTGACCAGTCACTAGAATCAAAGACACAAGTCGGTTCTGGGACATTTGAGATTTGGCACAGAATGGCCTGATTTTTCCATACAGATAGGTCTGTCTGTCGATGTTTAGTCCAGGTGGGGCCAGGACAGGAAGACCATCCATAGGGGGCAGATCTGCTCCGTCGCGCAATAGTTGATATTCGAAAGGTTGCGCATCACAGTGAGTTTTTGCAAGCACCAAACCTGGTCTCTTGGCGTCAAAGCTGTGACAGAATAAGCACATAAGACACTTAAAACATGGCAAATTATTATCTCATATAAAACTGTCATAATGTACAGTATGCTGTTGCTATGTTTTATTATGTACACAATGTGAAAGTTTCAATATAAGTACCTGAAGTGCTGATAACTCTTGATCTGTGGGAGTCTACGGAAATGGCATGTAAAATGTGCCTGCCAGTCAGAGTTCTGGACTAAAACTTTGCCTTCTGCCGTTCAAACAAGCTGTGGTATATTGAGGTGACTCACAGGAGAGCGGTTTTCCACAACCTGATGACACAAAAGAGAAGAGAAGAAGAAGAAAAAAAGATCTTTAGTCATATGTTTCATTGAAGCAAATCAGACAACAGCACTGAAGTCATTAAAGCAAAGTAAAGTGAAAGTACCTCAGCGATGTCTGCCAAAGTGTTGACTCTTGTCTTCATGTAGGCTTGCTTGATCAGTCCAAAGCCACAGTCAGGGGAAAACTTAGTGTGGCCAGCAATAAGGAAGTTGATTTCAATTTTATCGTGACGCTTGTGTTCAACCCGCCAGGCAAGGTACCAGAGCATAAAGTTGTTCTTGTTCTGCCCACTGCAGTTGTCACAATGAAGATTCTCCAAATTACTTCATTGCTTCCTTTAGTAGATGACATGCCTTCATCAATCAGGTAATTCACCTGTTTCTGTAGCCCTTCACAGGAAACGCCAAAGAGGCCACATTTCCGTGGGGTCAGGAAGCACATTGGTCCTGGCTGGAGAGCGTTTGAGGGAAAGTGTAACTGTAGGAGACAGAGGTAGAGACGGAACTTGGATTAGATTAAATGAAATTTGTTTCATAACTGTCTAACAAAGATAAACATTACTATATTGATGCTATTCTGCATTATTTTGCACTACTACTACTACTGCTTATTCTCATGCATAAATCGCCCTTTAAGGGACATTAATAAAGTAGAGTGAATGTGTGTGAAATATTACCTGCTGAGCAAAATCAAAACAGTAATGGAACTAAAACAAGTTAAAATAATAGAGGGGATGGACACATGAGGAGGAGGGGGATGGAGGCATGAGGAGGAGAGGGGACATAACAGAAAAATAAGAATAAAAGAATAGACACATACCTCTTGCTGGCAGTTTGGAAATTGGAGCACAGTAACCAGATGATCTTTAAACTGGATCAGCAGGCTGGTCTCTGGCGGAAACTTGGCATACAGATTTTCTTCCTGCATCCGGCCGGGCTGGAGTTGTTAGACCCGGCCTGAAGCTGTTGGGAAGAGAGGAAGAAGAAGAAAAAAGATCTCGGAGTCTGTATCTGTACTTCCTGGTTTAGTCTTGGTTTAGACCTCAGTTACTGGTTAGCCCTGGTTTGAGTCAAAGGATTAAAAAAATGTTGTACATTAAACTCTTGATGAATACTTTTACTTTTGACTTATAACGCACGAGAGTCCTGAGCTAGCTAATAACAATAGGTATGAGAAAGTCTAAACATGGACTAAACATGAGATAATGTACGTGTTTTAATGAACACAAAACGACAAACATTGATGTTTACTAGGCCATAGTGATGTAGATAATGGACATAGTGTAGCCTACTCTTTAATTTACAGACAAAATCCTGCGTGCTTCTCCCCAGATTGAGCTTCTGTGTCAGAGCTGCCTGCCTGTGTCTGCTCCGCCTCACGCTGAGAGAGAGCTATGGATGCGCTGACTACATTTATGGAGTAGTTTAAGTTTGTAGAGATCTTGATTTTGTGTAAATAGCAGGTTCAGTTGCACGTTAGCTTACACGTTAGCTTACAACAGCACGCCTGCTAGCTGCTGGAGCCTCACACTGAGAGCGATTCACAGACTCCGGACATAACAGAAGTTATAACTTTAGAAAAGACTCCTGTACTACTTTTGTAATGCACATACACGAGAGGAAAAGGCCGACATTGCGTTGTATTGCCGCCGCGGTCCCAGATTGTTTACATTTCACTGCACAAATCCAGCGTAACTTTATCTGGACATAAAACCGAAAATATGAAGCGGATCTCTCTCAAATAAGAAGCTGAAAGCTAGGGATGCGCTGACTACATTTATGGAGTAGTTTAAGTTTGTGATTTTGTGTAAATAGCAGGTTCTGTTGCACGTTAGCTTACACGTTAGCTTACAACAGCACAATAGGCTCATCAAAAAACCATGAACACAGCAGCCACCAGCGATAAAAAAACAAACTTTCACTCACTCCTCTGAACTAACCTTTGCGTGCCTTCTGCTCAGCAAACCCGTGGTAAATCCATTTTCCAGCGTAAGTAGCAGCGGCCTCTGAGAGCCACACAGGGGAAGCGTTACATAGTCATGAAACCACACACGCACACGCCCCCACAGCATGTGCTATTTCTCGGACAAAACAAGACTTTAACCTGAAAAACTGATCGACAATAGGCGTATGTACAGTGCCTTGCGAAAGTACTAATACACCTTGAACTTTTGCACATTTTGTCATGATTACAACCTAAACGTAAAGATTTTATTTTGATTTTTTTACTGAAAGTTCACACACAAGTAACAGACACCTGTGAAGTGAAAGCAAAATGATACATGATTCTGTTATTTTTCAAAAAATAGAAAAGTGAAAAGTGGGGCGTGCAAAAGTATTCAAACAGCATGACTTAATACTTTGTGGAACCTCCTTTTGCTGCAATAACAGCAGCAAGTCTTTTGGGGTATGACTACAAGGTTTGCACATCTAGAGACTGACATTTTAGCCCATTCCTCTTTACAAAACAACTCAAGCTCTGTCAAATTAGAAGGAGACCGTTTGTGAACAGCAGTTTTCAGGTGTTTTCACAGATTTTCAATGGGATATTTGTTTTTAAATCATTCCATTGTAGATTTAGCTTTGTGTTTAGGGTCATTGTCCATTGCCTCAATTCTCTTGCTGACTCCAGCAGGTTTTCCTCCAAAATGTCTCTGTATTTGGCTCCATCCATCTTCCCAACTATTCTTACAATCTTCCCAGTCCCCGCTGAGGAAAAGCAGCCCCATAGCATGATGCTCCCCCCACCATATTTGACACTGGGGATGGTGCACTCAGGACGATGAGCAGTGTTAGGTTTGCTCCATACATAACGTTTTGCATTTGGACCAAAAAGTTAAATTTTTGTCTCATCTGACCAAAGCACCTTCTTCCACATGGTAGCTGTGTCCTCCATATGACTTCTAGCAAACTTCTAACGGGATTTCTTATGGCCTCCTTTCAATAATGGCTTTCTTCTTGCCACTCGTCCATGAAAGCCAGATTTGTGTAGAGTACGACTTATAGTTGTCCCATGTACAGATTCCCCCAGCTCAGCGGCAGTACGTCGCAGCTCCTCCAGAGTTATCTTGGGGCACTTGGTTGCATTTCTGACCAGTGCTCTCTTGTTTGGTCTGTTAGTTTAGGTGGACGCCCGTGTCTTGGTAAGTTCGCAGTGGTGCTATACTCTTTCCATTTCCGAATGATGGATTGAACAGTGCTCCGTGAGATGTTCAAATTTTGAGAAATCTTTGTATAACTTAACGCTGCTTTAAACTTCTCCACAGCTTTATCCCTGACCTCTCTGGTGTGCTCCTTGGCCTTCATGATGTTGTTTAGTGACCAATACACTCTGACCATAGCTCTGAGGCCCTCACAGAACAGCTGGAATTATACTGATTACGCACACGTGGCCTCTGTTTAATGGTTAGGGCAAGGTGTGAACATTCTGCAGTCATTAGGAATGTTATAAAGGCAATTTAATGCACTCCGAAAATGCTGTATGAATACTTATGCACGGCCCACTTTTCACTTAACTTCACTAAATAACAGAATCATGTGTCATTTTGCTTTCACTTCACAGTTGTCTGTTACTTGTGTGTGAACTTTCAGTAAAAAATTCAAAATAAAATCATTATGTTTATGGTTGTAAACATGACAAAATGTGCAAAAGTTCAAGGTGGATTAGTACTTTCGCAAGGCACAGTATGAAACAGCCTTTTTTGCATGGCATTTGTTTGCTAAAGCATGTGTCAACAACGCAAATCAAAGCAGCTGTGCCTCTCCCAGAGCCGGTGCTGGCCCTTCTGGGGCCCTAAGCAAAAATCCACACGGGGGCCCTACGGTATACGCATCCCATGGCTATTCGACGAAGGGCGAACCTGTCAAAAACAGTTCCACTGTGCAGTAGTGCAGGGCAGAAGTGGAACATAATGACCTCAATTCAGGCCCTGTCCCTCTGTGTGAGAACCACTAAGCCCTCAGGACTCCTACTAGTCTATTTCCCCCACTTTTTAAAATGGTAAATGGCAAATGGTCCCATTCTCTCACCTTTGGTCCCTGACCCACAGTTTGGGAACCGCTGATTTAAAACTAACTAAAACCTGCACCTGACGGTCTTACTACTGAGAATTAGCCTGTGAGTAGCCCAATTAGTTTTAGACTGTGCACATTAAGCGAACCAGAGTTACTGTAAGTAAACTGTGCTCATGAGAACCGTGTGGATTCAACTCATCTTTGACCAGGCCACGTAGAACGACTTTACTCTCGTCTATTTGCCAAACTACTGTCCTGATACTCCGCTAGAGACAATAAGAAGAGAGTTTAAATGAGTGTGTGGCGATGCAGCCCCGAGTCCGAGCACAGAAAACATGAGAGCAGCGCCCGGGACACGGGTGACATGCAGGCGCACAGGAGGCGAAGTGAGCACCGGGAGACAGACAGACGGCTAAGCGGGGACGCGAAGGGGAGAAGCACTCGCGCCTCGGGAGTGACGGGGGGAAGGCGGTAGGTCTGTCCTTCTCATCCACTTCAGCAGACTGCTGCATGGTGTTTTATGTGCCAAAGTAGGAGGAGTGTGAGTGAGCGCTGTCAGAGAGCCTGTCCCGTAACAACGCGTTGATTAATAAATGAAAAAACACCGTAGTTTGACTGAGATGCGGGGCCCTTACGGCTGCGGGGGCCCTACGCACCTTGCGTAGTTTGCGTATAGGAAAAACCGGCTCTGGCCTCTCCTCCTCTTCCGTGGTGCTTACCCAGTATGTAAATACACAGACAAAGTCACGCCCCTACAGCACACTCTGAAATCTAGTCGGTTTGAACCTAAAAGTTTACGCTTTTAAATATACCAATACTGGTAGCTTAAACACGGAGAGGCTTCTTCGTGACTTCAACTGAACGATTCTGCAAAAATACCTTTGTTTACGTGTTTCTCGAGACACGGGCTGCCGACTTGTGTCTTTGGAATCCACGGCGGGTCACAATTGCATGAAAAATAAAAGGCGCCATAATTTATATAGAATATTAAAATCACAAATCGAATCGCAATATCTGTCAGAACAATCGCTGTTTGGGTTTTTGTCAAAATCTTGCAACCCTGTAATAGTTGTTATTGCACTGAAGCCCCCATGTGTGTGGTGTGGGTCAGATAAGTTTAGTTTTCAGATTTCAGAATTCAGAAGTTGAAGTGATCTTACTCACGAGGATGATTCCAACGATCTCCATATGAACCAACCGCTGGAGTTAGTTGAAATACAGTATGACTCTAAATTTCATCCATCGCACATATACAGTCTTAAGTAACACTGGCCGGCGCTTTGGGCACTTGTCCTCTTCAAACTGCTTCAGGGCCGAGCGTCCGCTGCTCAGTGTCATTGAGTTTAGGTCTGGCTGATCTCATTGTTTTCCCAGTGACTCAGGCGGCGCGATGTCAAGCGGCCTTTTAAATCCTTTTACTGCCCTGTGTCTCTGCGGTTCACGGAAACCCACTCAGCCGCTGTCCGCAGTAGAATAAACTGTGAAATCTTGCACCGTGGTTTCCTCCGAAAGACGGTACAGGAAACCTTTTTGGGGGAGTTTAATACTTTTGGACTTTGCGGCGAGAGAGAGAGAGAGAGAGAGAGAGGAGTGAGCACGGACTCTACCTTCACGACCCAGGCACAAAAACGGGATGACTAAACAAGCCGAAATATTTCTGTCCCGTGAAGGTTTGTGGAGGTAAAAGCACAAGCACTTCTCCATTTCAACTGCTAGAAAGTGTAGCAAGTTGAAACATTTTCCAGAGCGCAGTCATCTCCATCGGTACATGGTTAGACTCTTTGCCTGCCAGCCCTTTTCTCAAAAACTCAAATCTCCTGCCAGTTCTGCTCGTCACTGTCCCACAGAAAATACTGTACTACATTTCAGGTACATGCTTTGTACTTAAGTCTTTCATTTATCGGTTACCTTTTAATCAGAAACAAAATGAATTAATATAATAATAATGCATCGGTTTTGAATAGCGCTTTTCTGGACACTCAAAGACGCTTTACATTGCATTCTTCATTTACTCCATACTTGGTGCCGGTAAGCTACTATTGTAGCCACAGCTGCCCTGGGGTAGACTGACAGAAGCGAGGCAACCAGTCTGTGCCATCGGCCCCTCCGACCACCACCACCCACTCACCACATTCACCCAGGCTTCTTGGTGTTTCCAAACGGTCTCCCACCCAAGTACCAACACTGCAAAAAATAAACTACTACATTAGCTTAAGTGTCTCAAACTGAGCATAATCGTTTAAATTTGAGTTATTTTGACAAGTTAAGATTCAGTTGGGCCTTTTCCCTACATTATTTGACTTGTTCTGAGATGTTTCTGTTTCAATATTAGTTCGGCTTTATTGGAGATTAATTTCTTTGCCAATGGGGCAAGAAAATTGCTCTCATGTCATTGAAACCCATGCTTGATATTTACTTTTTGTAGTGAACCAGGCCCTACCCAGCTTAGCTTCAGAGATCTGACGGGATCAGGCATAACAAAGGTAGTATGGCTCATAATTGTAACTTCTCACTTCATACATTAAACTGTGAAATAACAACTGTAAAAACATCTGGAGAAATATAAAAGATGGCTACAAAGGCACCCATTTCTCATTGTTTTTTTTTTACTTTGAATTTTGTTTCCAGGCATTGCTCTGCTCGATTTCGCTGACTGTTCCTTGGTGTAATGCATTTTGTTACATTTCCCCATGTGTAATGGGACACACACCGCTTGACAGTCATCTTTTTGGAGTGTACCCTGTGTCTCCTGGGTTGTCGTCCATATCGTCCACTTCCTCGAACTGATCGGGCTCTGCTCCTGCCTCATCGAGTCTTCGTTTGGGCTTTTCTGTATATGTTTTAGTTCTTCTTGGATTTAGTTTGGGGAGTGTCGCTCCTCCCCCACTCTGCGTGGAGCGGAGTCCAAAGGCCCACGTATGGAGTATTTTTCTCAGCGTATGCAACATGTGCTCGCCGTTGCTGCTTGCATGGCTTCCCCTTGCTCCTAGTGATCCACCTCCTATTGTCAGAAGCCATTTCAAGGCTTGTTTGCATGTGGCTGGTACTTTCACGAGTGTATAACAGTATAACAGACCCCACGCTATTCTTTCATATTAGAAACTCTAAATGATGTTAATTACCATCACGGCAGGCGACGGTTTGCATTTTTATGACTGTAATTTTCCTCAAAAGGTTGATTCATGAAAATACATCTTCTGCAATGTCTTGGCAAAGTTGGCATGTTGAAAATGTGCTATCCACCGTTGTCTGTTTGCATCTCAGCTTGGGCCTCCGTGTCTCATTGCTACATCAGGGTGAATCGGTGTGTGTGCGATCCTTGGGTTTTACTGTCCGCGCGGGTCGGTGTTCTTGTTGTGGTCTGTTGTGTGTTTTTTTTTTTTTTGCTGCAGGGGAAAGCAATCATTCCTAATGTATCACAGCTCCACAGATGGTCAGAGAGACACGGAATGGAGATCGACAGCCTCCGAAGGCGCGCGGAGAACTCCACGCAGTCAATCAAAGCTGACACACTCGCGCACTGTTAGCATTACTCATCTCCGTGAAGACGTGTTCTCTATGCGCTTATTCACACGTTGGCTGTGCGGGCATAAAAGAAGCGGAATATCAAAAGGCAAAGGTAGTCTTTCATAGTGCGCCGGTGACTAATTGGATTAATCATGGCTTTGTGAAAAATCTCTTTAAAAACATGTTTCTTTATGAGCAGGACATCACCAGCTTTGCTCAATAGAGATGCTACTGCTTTCCTTTAACTATAGGCAGCTGAGCATAAACACTAAATCGACTCTGTAAAAGTGGAATCCAACGTAGTGAGCACGCGGTAAATGACACTCAAAGTAGGTTCTGTTTGTTTGACTTTCCAGTTTTATGGGGTAAACGTAACGTATCATTAGCATGATTTCTTTTCTCACTGTACCGAGTTTAGATGTCGCCTATAGCTCTTGTATGACTTTAATCAACGCACCAAATGTGTGCACAATGGCAGCGCCCAAGCACATGCGTCACAGGCCTGGGCAATTTGAAAATAATGATGCAACAGGAAGGAGCAAGGCACAGATAAAACAACAATGCAAGAGCGTCTTAAAACCTGAAGAGCGAGCAGCTTCACACAGTGAATGTTGGGCTGCTCCTGGCCCACCGTAGTTCAAAACTCCTGTTTAGTTTGACATTTCTTTCCATGTGCTTTTGTTTACCTCTTTCTGTGTTAATAAATGATCCCTGACTGAAGATGGGTCTATAGATTTCTCAGAGGCATCACTTCATTTACAGAAAAAAAGAAACCACAGTGCTATTTCAAAAGAAATAAATCAACCCCAGATAAATCTTATTTATAATTATACAAACTCATTAAAAGTACTATATTTGTGTGAGTGTTTGGTCCAAGTGCTTAAAATGGTAGTGCTGCTCTCTATTGGCAGCACTACTGAATTCTTGATTCTTGTGTGATTTGATCAATTGTTTTTATTTCATTGATGTCGGGGGTGGGCGCTTATAAGCTTTGCTTCAGCCCACTCCTTTTGAGCAGAATTTTAACTGCTCAAATAAACTAATAAACTAAAACTAAACTAAATCATTGTTAGCCTCTATTGTCTGTGAAAACAGTGGAGCACTGCTGCCATTTTATTTTTTATTTAACCTTTATTTAACCAGGTAAACTCATTGAGATTTACAATCTCTTTTACAAGAGTGACCTGGCCGAGAGGCAGCAACACATCCATAAAACAGTTTACATTGTGGCCATACCACCTTTGCTCTGCCCAATCCCGTCAGACCTTGGAAGCTAAGCAGGGAAGGGCCTGGTCGGTACTTGGATGGGAGACCGTTTGGTAACACCAGGAAGCCTAGCGAATGTAGTGAGTGAGTGAGTGGTTGGTGGTGGTCGGAGGGGCTGATGGCGCAGACTGGTTGCCTCGCTTCCGTCAGTCTGCCCCAGGGCAGCTGTGGCTACAATAGTAGCTTACCACCACCGAGTATGGAGTGAATGAATAGTGCAATGTAAAGCATCTTTGAGTGTCCAGAAAAGCGCTGTAAAACGAATGCATTATTATTATTATCATTATCATTACATCAAATATAAGACAAAATATAAAATACATCTTGGGTGAAACAACTGCCACCACGGCTTTGTACTAATTCCATCAATTTAGATTTAAAAGAGTTTGGAGAGACCAACTCTCGAAAACTCATTTAGCAGCTGATTCCAATCAGAAGGAGCACAAAATGTATACGCCTTTTTCCCCATTTCAGTCCTTATGTTAGGAACTGAAAGGAGGAATCGCTCCTGTGAACGAAGGCTGTAACCGGTGCTTGGTTTGAGAGTAACATGTGGCTGTAAATAAGAGGGAAGTAAACCAAGTAATGTTTTGTAATTGAACATGTGCCAATGAATAAAATGGTTTGAGGAGAGAGACGGTCAACCTACATTAATATGCATGACGTCACTCATTAATATGCATGACGTCATCAAAAGTATCGATCGAAATGAAAAGTATTGGTATCGTATTGTCCCGCAAAATATCGCGATATATCGGAAAATCGATATATTGTCACACTCCTATTTAACTCACACAGGTCTTGGATTTCAAATGAGGTATCACACTGGCATTAAACATGCATGATTATATCATTTCATTAAACTAAAACAGTTTAGTACAAACAATTTGGAAATGAGTCGAGTGAGCTAATCAGTGTTAGTAAAGACTAATAATTGGCTATGTCGAATGAGCTTATTTTGTTAAGTTTATGGTATTTGTAAAACTAATCTTTATTTTATTGACCTTTTATTTAACCAGGAAAGTCCCACAGAGATTAAGAATATCTTTTTCAGGGGTGTCCTGGCCCCAGAGGAGAACTTATTGTACATGTTTTTAGTGGTAGGGGAAACCGGAGGACCCGGAGGAAACCTACGCAGACACGTGAAGACCACTCAAACTCGACACAGAAAGGCCCCGTCTAGGTGGGAATCGAACCTGGGACCTTCTAGCTGTGAGGCACAAGCGCTAACCGCTGCGCCACCAAAATCCAAAATGCAGTTCCCCATTTAACCATTACCGGGTGCACGTAAGTTTAGAGTAATGTTTGCAAAATTGGACTGGGAACAGTGGACAATATGTGAGAATACTACTCTACCATGCATTGGTTATTATTGGTTTAATGCAGGGGTACTCAAAGTTCGGCCCTCAGACCAATTTTTGGTGGCCCTCACCCTTCTTGTTGACTTGGCACACATCGCCAGTGTACTTTTTGCGGCAACTTAAATAATTCCACACAATGAAAACCTCAAAAACAAACATTTCATTGTGAGATAGAGTAGGCATTATGGTTCCAAGTCTAAATAAAAGATGTGTAGCCTTCCATGCTGTATACACTTAATATGTGGCCCTCAATGGAAAAAGTTTGGACACCCCTGGTTTAGTGTTAAGATACACACGTTGCATTGTTGGAAACAATCGTTTTCCAATTCCATTTCGTCTTTGTATTTAAACCTAATGTAAAAATCCGGACTCAGCTCTGGTCTTGCTTCGAGAGGCACTGCTATGTGGTTCTGAATTCTCCACTGCGTTTAAACCTTGTAGGACATCATTTTGCAGGACTTAAACCTAACCCTAATCCTAACCTTAAGATACTTTGATCACAAATGGTTTTAAATGGAAAATGCAGGTTGGAAAATGTGACTATAGTTCTGAGCATGCACAGCAACATTTGGCGCCACTCGACGAGCGGCCTGTTTCGACAGTACACACAGCATCAACTACAGTTCTAGGCTTCTAGGAGCAAACAGGAAACAGAGTAACATCAATCAGTGATGGCCGTATGTGAGTCGTTAATATTCAAACAGGGTTATGAATCACAAAACTCCCTTTCTGTCAAAGTCGATGTGTTTTTGGTAATTTACCGTGAATTGGAAAAACAACAACACGTGACTGCCCAGACTGACATCCCTGTCAGAAATACAGAGAGGTATCATCAGGCCCGGATCTACGGGGGTGCAAACTTTGAAATGTTTGCACCCTCAGTTTTAATGGCATCACAATGTATTTCAATGGCGAGAAAGTCTATTTGCACCCTTTTGAAACTCGAATGCACCCTCAGTCAGTTTGTTCTGGAGCCGGCGCTGGGTATCATTCTGGTCAGGTTAAATAAAAATGACTTTGACTTTGAAATGACTTTGAAATGAAGCTCTTTTTGCTAATAAATAAGAGTGAACATACAGTGCCTTGCGAAAGTACTAATACACCTTGAACTTTTGCACATTTTGTCATGATTACAACCATAAACGTAAAGATTTTTATTTAGATTTTTTTACTGAAAGTTCACACACAAGTAACAGACAACTGTGAAGTGAAAGCAAAATGATACATGATTCTGTTATTTTTCAAAAAATAGAAAAATGAAAAGTGGGGCGTGCATAAGTATTCATACAGCATGACTTGGGCGGCACGGTAGCACAGCGGTTAGAGCTTGTGCTTCACAGCTAGAAGGTCCCGGGTTCGATTCCCACCTGGCCGGGGCCTTTCTGTGTGGAGTTTGCATGTTCTCCCCGTGTCTGCGTAGGTTTCCTCCGGGTACTCCGGTTTCCCCTACCACTAAAAACATGTACAATAGGCCAGGATGAATGAGAGTGTGTTTCAGAGTGCGCATGGGGACAACGGATGCAAATTAGCCTAAGGCTACAATCCGGTGTGGCTTGTTTACATGCATGAGACCCATGTATGTTCATTAACATGCACTGTCCCGACCAAATAAACAAATAAATAAAAAAATAAACTTAATACTTTGTGGAACCCCCTTTTGCTGCAATAACAGCAGCAAGTCTTTTGGGGTATGACTCTACAAGGTTTGCACATCTAGAGACTGACATTTTAGCCCATTCCTCTTTACAAAACAACTCAAGCTCTGTCAAATTAGAAGAAGAGCGTTTGTGAACAGCAGTTTTCAGGTCTTTCCACAGATTTTCAATAGGATTTAGGTCAGGACTTTGACTGGGCCATTCTAACACATTAATATGTTTGTTTTTAAACCATTCCATTGTAGATTTAGCTTTGTGTTTAGGGTCATTGTCCTGCTGGAAGGTGAATCTCCGCCCCAGCCTCAATTCTCTTACTGACTCCGGGAGGTTTTCCTCCAAAATGTCCCTGTATTTGGCTCCATCCATCTTCCCAACTATTCTTACAATCTTCCCAGTCCCTGCTGAGGAAAAGCAGCCCCATAGCATGATGCTCCCCCCACCATATTTGACACTGGGGATGGTGCACTCAGGACGATGAGCAGTGTTAGGTTTGTGCCATACATAACGTTTTGCATTTAGGCCAAAAAGTTCAATTTTTGTCTCATCTGACCAAAGCACCTTCTTCCACATGGTAGCTGTGTCCTCCATATGACTTCTAGCAAACTTCAAACGGGATTTCTTATGGCCTCCTTTCAATAATGGCTTTCTTCTTGCCACTCGTCCATGAAGGCCAGATTTGTGTAGAGTACGACTTATAGTTGTCCCATGTACAGATTCCCCCAGCTCAGCAGCAGTACGTCGAGGCTCCTCCAGAGTTATCTTAGGGCACTTGGTTGCATTTCTGACCAGTGCTCTCCTTGTTCGGTCTGTTAGTTTAGGTGGACGCCCGTGTCTTGGTAAGTTTGCAGTGGTGCTATACTCTTTCCATTTCAGAATGATGGATTGAACAGTGCTCCATGAGATGTTCAAATCTTGGGAAATTTTTGTATAACTTAACGCTGCTTTAAACTTCTCCACAGCTTTATCCCTGACCTCTCTGGTGTGCTCCTTGGCCTTCATGATGTTGCTTAGTGACCAATACACTCTGACCAAAGCTCTGAGGCCCTCAGAGAACAGCTGGAATTATACTGAGAGTAGATTACACACAGGTGGCCTCTATTTAATGGTTAGGGCAAGGTATGAACATTCTGCAGTCATTAGGAATGTTATAAAGGCAATTTAATGCACTCAGAAATGCTGTATGAATACTTATGCACGCCCCACTTTTCACTTAACTTCACTAAATAACAGAATCATGTGTCATTTTGCTTTCACTCACAGTTGTCTGTTACTTGTGTGTGAACTTTCAGTAAAACATTCAAACTAAAATCTTTATGTTTGGGGTTGTAAACGTGACAAAATGTGCAAAGTTCAAGGTGTATTAGTACTTTCGAGAGGCACTGTAAACTGCACACACCGCGGTTACGTACGTCGAGTCGATGTCACAAGAACGAGACAAGAAAATAGGGATTGCAATCTGTTCCGTAAGGCGATAGCAAGTCTGAACACAAATTTGGTTTCAGAGACATCTTGATTTTTGAGGTTGGGATGGCAACAAATCCAAACTGGATTTGGGAGGTAATTAAATTTGAGTTCAATGTGATTATTTTCATGTGCGACAGAAAGGCAAAGCAGTCACCAGAAACAAAGCCGTACACACACACACAGGAGGAGCCAGAGAGACAAATGTATCTAAATGACAGTTCAGATGGCGTGTAGTTTAGTTTGTGTTTGGTGGCTGTTCGTGCGGTTGCCCCGGAGCTTGTATCAAAACGCTGCATTCATTACCAAAAAAAGTCATTTGTTCTTTGGTTTGTCGCACGGTTTGTTTATGGCCCGGAACAGTTTGAACATCGATCAGCGCGGAGAATAACTTTTCGTGCCGAGGACATCGGACTGGATTTCCACTGCGCGCTCCAAAATGTGATAAATCGTCATTTGCAAAATGAACGACAAGTCCCTTCGAGCCACAGAAAGACAGGGCAGGGCAGGACATTTCTACACGGACACAGAGAGAAAGCCCTTCTTCAAACGAGGGCCAGATTCATCTCACTATATGGTTAAATCTAATTTATTTCCATCATTTATTTCCATCTTTTACATTTTCAAAACATAAACGGGAAAAAGGCCAGTACTAAAGTGTGAGACCCTGCAGAGTGCGTCGTCTATTAGGGCTGGGCGATATACAGTATCGATATTTAAGATATATCGATATGTTTTTAAAAGAGATATGGAATTAGATCATATCGTGTGTATATCGGGATATTTCAAATTCAGATAAGCTATTAAATTAACAAAAAGTTTAAGTGTATCTTATTCTTAAACTGAGCACTTTATTTTGTTATCTCTTTAAATATAAATGCTGCCCTATTTTATTTTCTAGGCTATTTTTATTAAGATGTTTTTTTTATTTAAATGTGCACCTTACGGAGCTTTGTTATACAGTTTTTATATTTACATTTATAGTGAGTTTTCAATAAACTACTCGTATTTGGCTTTTTGACTTAACATTTCATGTCACAGCTCTGACTTTGCGGAACAAATATCGGGATATATATCGTATATCGATATTCAACCAAAATATATCGGGATATGACTTTTGGTCCATATCGCCCAGCCCTATCGTCTATCATGGAGTTTGAGGTGAATTTACGATCATGACCCATTTGTGGAAGCCATTTGTTTTTTGACGTTGCTACGTTTTCCTCCAGAATAAGTTGGAAAATCCGTTGAATCCAATGAAATGTTCCCTGTGCCACTGGCCGCAATACAAACCCAAAATCTGATCGACCCAAACAGTGTCTCAACAGTTGGACGGAAGTGCTTTTCATGAAACGCTGTGCACCTTCTTCTCCAAATGGTTCTTTGCTCATTCCGGACAAAAAGCTCGAATATAATCTCTGTTTTTTTGTCTCAAAAATCCACGTGTAAATGTTACTGTATGCTTAAACTTTCACGTCCCACTGTTGAACATTTTGGCCGGAGCAAAATGTCAAATGTCTTACCCAAGGCCATAGCACCCAGTGAATGAACAATCCCTAAGCAATTGGGCCTGGGTTTGTGAGCAAGTAGTTGATGGTGGTCAGACGGTCTTGGATATTCAGTCTGTCTCGCTCCTCTAAGTCATGACACCTTTACCGTCTGGTTCTGTTCGTGCAGGTCAGTCTCTCTTTAGTTCAGGAGTGGCAAAGTTACATTTTCTAAAACCATTTTCTGCGCATCATGAATCAGCACAAACCGCCTTATTTACTGCCTTCTTGTATTCCCCCTTACGTCCCCCAAATGTGACAGGCTGCCAGCGCGCGACTTACCGCTTCTGTCAACTCCGCTGCCGCGCAATAACTCAGCATAATGTGTCTGGGTGTCGATGGCGGGGGGTTTGCATCGACAAAGGCCGAAAGAGAGGCGCAGGGATCGATGCGCTTTGGGGACAGGAGGCAGAGACGGGACGCAGCTGCTGAGGCCCAGTCCATATAATCTAATGGGCTGTCATAAAGTTCTATAGACGGAATGTAATGGAGGAACCTGAGTGACACAAGCAGAGAAAGGAGGAAAGGAGGTTGAGTCTGAGAAATGGGCTTAGGTTGAACCCAAATGAAAGTGCAATACGGTATGCTTTATAAAAAAAATAACAACCACTCCTTCTCTTTCTCAGGGCTAGACTCCAGATGCATTGTTTGTAATGTGTAAAACAATCCACCAGGGGTCAGCACCCTGGGTTCCCATAGCCTTGTAGGTATCATGGTTGGTGTAGGACAGGGGCTACTAGAGCAATATACATTTTGGGTGAACCAGAGTTTAGGGAATTTTATTGGAACATATGAGAAGAAGAAAGAGCTGAGTCAGCAACATGTTTTTACTTATTGCCTGAAGAATGGACTTGGCAATGATGCACCATGCTCTGACGAATACAGGTTTATGCATTGGATTTCTTCTAGTGGACTGTTGTGTGGTTCTTCTGATTTCGTGCATTATCCCGACTATCGTGAGGCTTTACTTGAACCTGTTATCAGCCATCTTAGGGTTAGGGTTAGCAATTATGAATATCCAAATCTTAAAGCGTATTGTCTGGAGAGCTTACCGCCTTAAGCACCATGTTACCGACACGCGGTGCCTCATGGGAAATGTAGTTCTTGTGTGTTTTGCTCGCAGGCCAACAACACAATTACCCCTGCTCTAAAGCATGCGTGTTTGCAGCGTTCACCACACGGTCACGTTCAGTCCGTGTCCTGAGAGTGATACGGTGATCAACTCCCCAAGTGAAAACGCATTGGAGCCAATGTTAGCTAGGACTAGCAGACTTAGCTCCAGGCTAACGCCAGGAAAATACACAGAGCCGACTGCAAATCGACAACATTCCTACTAGTTTGGCAACGAGTGGTCGGGTGTCAAAATGCCATTGCACAATGTACAATGACAAATGACGTTTCGGCCCGTTTCACCACAGCCCCCCCTTCTCTGGCCCGCGATGCTATGTTAACATTGTGGTGCGTGCTAACGTCTCGTAGGAACTTTGAATGTTTCTTGTAGTCACAATAATTATTACAATTCTTACTGTAAAACACTGGGGAGAATTTGTCCCTAGAGCCCCCTTTATTGAATTAAATGCAGGATTACAAGGCCCAACCTCGAACATTTCATTCAACCATATACTGTCTAATCCTGTTTTGTGAAACACGTTGCATAGCATAAAAGTATTTTATGCTATACTTTCACATAATATCATCAGTAATTTTCAAGACTTACCGAATCCCTTCGTTCTTGTCTTGTCCATAGACCGTAAAAAAATAAGTCTTGTCTCGTCTTGTCTCAAAAGCAACCGACTGCACGCACCGGTCTGAATTTGAAAATAGACCCCGCCCCTCTGACTGATTTGATCTGGTTTAGTAATTACTGCTTAACATTATTCTATCACAGCACTATCATGCAAAATAATACAAACAGCTTGTGAAGCTTAGTAACATAACCAATTATCACAAAATCATATAAGATTAAGCAATAACAACTAATCTGTATATGCCCAAACAAATCCAGGTTTACAGTGCACGGTGACCCTATAAGCCACTGGCTCAGACCCATGACTCCGCCATGCAAGGAGAATGAGCATTCAGCAGGGCACCCAAACATTTTATCAGCATCAGTTACCGGCTCTATCGTTGTGTAAAAACGTATTTCTTGTGGTCCTCCTGCCACTTTTTCCATTGTAGATCTTTCTGAAGTTAAGGCGAGATAAGGCAGAAGTTTCAAATTGATATCTCTAAACAAATGATTTTTTCCCCCCCGATTCACCAGCAGCCTCTCGCCTTCAGTGTCACTCTAACACCCTCACCGAGCCATATGTCTGTCCAGTTGCAACTTCTCATAGTTCCCCAGTTCCACCCGTGTCCGCCGAGTGGTCAGACCAGGTGGAGTTGAGTGAGCGTGTACATTTATTGGCTCCACTCCCATTCAGTCGCGCCCTGGGGCTCACTGTGTTAGTGCGAAGAGACAGAGTAGATTAAAGAGCGCCGCGTCACCTTTGGCCCGAGTGTGCGCGCCTTTCGCATCGCCGGGAGGGACAGAGGATCCATCAGCGGCCGTGTCCTGTCAGCGTAGAAGTGTTCTCCCAACGCACTCCTCTCTCTCTATAAACACATTATTTATGTGGCCTAGAGTCCCACAGCGGAGCAGCCAACATCAGCACGAGGGGAGGACTTGTTTTACATATGGGCTTTTTATCCACTCCATCGACCCGGCCTCCCCCCCCTCCTCCTCTCTTGTTGGCTCTCCGCACGTTGTGTCTTTGCCCCTAGTCTCATTTTTATTCCAGGCTCATGAGTCTTCAGTGTCTGGGAAAGTCTTGTCGATATGTTAAACGCAGAGGTGGGATGTAATGCGTTACTCTTAACCCAGCACATTGACGTGGGTAATTTCTGAAGAAATTGTAACGTGTAGGGATTGTGTTTCTGGAGTGAATTTGTGCGGCGAAAGCTTTATTTTCACATGGAAATTTCAAGCCTTTTAATCTGGTCAACCACACATTTATTTTATTTATTTATTTATTGGTTTATTTGGTCGGGACAGTGCATGTTAATGAACATACATGGGTCTCATGCATGTAAACAAGCCACACCGGATTGTAGCCTTGGGCTAATTTGCATCCGTCGTCCCCCATGCGCACTCTCACACGCACTCTCATTCATCCTGGCCTATTGTACATGTTTTTAGTGGTAGGGGAAACCGGAGTACCCGGAGGAAACCTACGCAGACACGGGGAGAACATGCAAACTCCACACAGAAAGGCCCCGTCCAGGTGGGAATCGAACCCGGGACCTTCTAGCTGTGAAGCATGAGCGCTAACCGCTGTACTAAGCCTGAGAGAATTACCATCACATACTTACACTGGCTGAAAAGGGCGAACAACACCCCTGTTCTCAGAGATAAGGAGAGTTATTATGTAGAGGTCGACCGATATGGGTTTTTCTAAGGCCATTGCAGATATTATGTATTTTTATTTTCCGATGCCAATATGCTCGGCCGATATTTTTGACAAATATTTTTGGCTGATTTTTTTTCCAAATGTCTGGTTTATAATCCTGTAAAAACATAAATAAATACTTTGGCCACTCCAACAGTGGCCGATTCTATTTTATTACAATCATAGCTTCGGTTCCAGCCTTGATTAGTTGCCATTAGCATTAGCATACAAATACAAATACAATTGCGGAGGCTAAAACTAACTCAGCGATTGAATTCTCCAGGTTCTCGCTAACCAATTCTCATTGTGATGTTTCTCTGTTTCCCTGAGGCCTAGGAAGTTGTGGGAGGACTCGTTTTAAAGCCCTGACTTCGCGCTTTCCTCTTTTCCAAATACATCACGTTCGGTCCCGGAGATCGGATTTCATCAACTCGAGATGGGGCTGATTACCGATATTGTATAATCCCCAAATATCAGCCTGATATTTATGTTGTTTAGTCTATTACAGTCTGTATATGTTTTTAAAGCTTCCAAACTGCTTTGGCCCAGTCGTCCGGGAGAATGTAAAACCTAACAAAGCTCCTGGGTTTGCCCATACCTGCTCAAGAGGTTGGGTCATTAAGATGCCCCTCCTTATTGTACTGTGGGGGCCCGCGCCTATGTGGTTTCTGGTTGGGCTTCTCAGATGGAATGTATGCCATGGTCATGGTTCCATCAGCAGAGTAAACCTTCTAGAAACCCTAAAAACAATTGGTCCTGGAGAGTTAGAGCAAAAGTTGCTGAAACAGGCGGATTTTACGTCCTGGAATTTTATCTGCAGGTTTGCAGGTGGGTAGTGATAACACATGGACGGGGCGGCAGGAAGCTGCTACCCGCACAATATTTAATCTATATTATTATGGTGTCTACAGACCTAACCACATGGCTCGCGCTGTTGCTTCTAAGATATGAATGAAACGGTTTCCTGACTCTTTGTGCTTTAGTGACAGTGGCATAGTTTTACCAGCGTACATTTCTCTGACACTTGAGGCAATCTCACCTCTTTCCTCTTTCCTCTCTCCTCTCCTGGATATTATTTCAATGTGTGCGTTTGGAGTGTGTAGTAGCCTACCTGTCCAGCGATCATGTCATGATAAAATCCCCTTAAAACATGTTTGTAATCCAGTGCGTCCTTTATTATGATCGCACCCATGTTTCTATAAGTTTATTGTCGCGTATAATTCCTTTGATTCGAATGCCTGGGCTCGGGAAAGGCATTTCAAACCATAGCTGCTGCTTGACATGAAGATTCCCTCTTTCCAGACGGTGTTTCCATTTCACTTGGGTCTCTATGATGTAGTAGGAGTTGTTATGTTGTTCCATATTCAGATGATTAATACATATTTTCGCGAATGTGTGTTTTTACTCCTCCGGCCTCCTCACGTCATGCGCTCTGAACGGTTCCGTGCATTGCCGCTGATTCCCACCGCTCTAATGCCACACACTCATCACCCGCATTTACATTGATAATACACAGGAATCAACCGCACCTGCCGTGTGATCCGATGTAGTGTATATTACCAGTGGAAGCATTCAACACACATTAGCGTCACATTGTTTCATTCAGATGTGCATCGGAAAAAATAAAGTGCTTAAAAATAATGCTTTTATTTTGTGTGATTTATCACGGGCACGGGTGGGTGCGGATTTAACTCTGATATAATCACAGGTTTACGGGCGGGTAGGTGCTGTAGCGGTGGGTGCGGGTGCTTAAAATGTTTGTCCGCTGATCCCCAACACAATTTAGCACAGTTATGAGTGAGTAAAGCACAGCAGTGAGGAAAATGAAGCAGAGCGGCTGTTTTATAAGCAAGAGAAACACGGATATATGCGTTTGGAGTTTTTTCTTGTCTCTGTCCTCAAAAATTGAATGCGGTCACAGTCCCAGATCGAACTGTCAGGGCGTGGAGGCGGAGGACAGTTTAGTACAGTGGGTTGCATAAGTGTCGGCCCCCTTTAATATTTTGACATTTTGCCATGCTATGCACCATAAACATAAATATATTTAAAGGGGTGGTATTATGTAAAATCGACTTTTTCAAGCTTTATATCATGTTATTATGTCATTCCCTCATTAAACACATGCCTGGAGTGTTGCCTTGGCTCGTTCACATATTTTTGAGTAATCAGTAAAAACTTAGACGGCAGCCATTTTAGGTGTAGCTATGCCTCAGTCCTCCTAGGAACGCCCCCACGCCTCTGGAGACGCCTCTGGACCTTTTGTCACCAGCCAAGCCACCAACCACTGCTCCTCAGCTCAGCAGAGCCCCCTCCCGCACAGTAGTGTTGTTTAGATGCCACAGCAGTGTGCTGAAGGGGCGTGTCGGAAAGCTTCTTAAAGAGACAGAGGCCTATTTCAAGACGTTCAGTACAGCCATTTTGAGAGAGCAATTTTATTCAAGGCAGTTATTTTAATTTACTGCACATACAGACCAACAGAAGGTTACGTCATCATTGTAGTATGCTATAGACTGGTGCTATGTGATTGAAAAAAAGCATAATACCCCCTCTTTAATTGAATGTGAAAGACAAACACTAAGTGACACATAATCGTGAAGTGAAATGAAATTGATACATGATTTGGATTTTTTTTTATAAATAAAAAACTGAAAAATGGGATGTGCGTAACTATCGGCCCGCCTTTCCTTTTAGTGCAACCAATTGCCTTCAGAAGTTGCCTGATTATTTCTGAATGATCACATGTTGCTCTAATGGAGTCTACCTGTGTGTAATCTAATCTCACTTCAAATACAGCTGCTCTATGATGGTCTCAGAGGTCTGTTAAGAGACTATTGGGAGCAGACAGCATCATGAAGTCCAAGAACACACCAGACAGGTCCGGGATAAAGTTATTGAGAAGTATAAAGCTGGATTAGGTTATAAAAAGATTTCCAAAACTTTGAACATCTCTCAAAGTACAGTTAAATACATCATCCAGGAATAGAAAGAGTATGGCATCACTGCAGACCTACCAAGACCCGGCCGTCCTCCTAAACTTACTGACCGAACAAGGACCGCACTGACCAGAGCTGTTACCAAGAAGCCTATGATGACCTGGATGAACTGCAGAGAGCTACAGCTCAGGTGGGGGAAACTGTACACAGAACAACTATTAGTCGTACACTGCACAAATCTGGCCTTTATGGAAGAGTGGCTAGAAGAAGCCATTTATAAAAGAAAACCATAAGATGTCCCGTTTTCTTTTTGCCAGAAGCCACCATGTGACCTCCATGTGGCTTCTAGCAAACAGAAAACTGTATTTCTTATGGTTTTCTTTTAAAAATGCCACTGTCATAAGGCCAGATTTGGTGGATTATGGTCCATAGCATGGCAAATGTCAAAAGTTAAAGGGGGGCCGATACTTATGGAACCCACTGTACTTCTATACCAAATCCCAATGTCTGCTGACTTAAACCAACTTTATTCCCGCAATGTCTTCAGTATCCTGATTAGCTCTGCCCCCAACGCCTCCTCACATACCTTCAAACCTTGCATGTGGTTCCCGTGCCACTGAAGAAGAGTCAAACGGCATATTAACGGGACGGAAAAATGCATCTCCATCTCGACATCTCCAGCGCTCAGCCGCTAAACGCTTACCTCAGCAGCCCCACACACTCCGCCTGACAGCTACGCGAAAATATGGGGCCGAGTATAAAGGCTAAGTCCACAGCAGCGGGGGACGGGAGGACGGGGATATCGAGGTTAATGGGGAAACGCCGGGGGGGTTGGTGGTGGACCGCTGCAGTTAATAAAGCACGGGTTACAGAAGCTTAAGAGGAAGCGAAGGAGAAGGAAGTGTCCTTTTTGCATCTGCATATTTATTTATGGAGACTTTCTTGTCCTTGTTGCAACCTAAACCAGAATTACTCTATGTATAAAGTGTTCTCCACAAATGAACTTGCCATGGCTATTTCTTAGAATCTTCTTCTTTGTCACTTGTGGCTTTGTGACGCTTTAGTCCCCAGAACCTGGTGACAAATCTCTCGGTTTGGTGCTGTTCCACTTCTTTAGCCACGATGTTGGTCCTTTACCTTTCCAAGAATGTTTTCTCAAGCATATGCTGACACTTTGTACGTCCAAAGCATCTTCATTTTCTCCATTTTATTGTCACCATTGAATCTCTCCCTTATAAATAAACTATAATGGAGAAAAACATTAATACTACATGACGGACTATTAGGTTGCATTCATATAAACTCATAACATGAATATGATCATTACAAACACGGTTCTTAGTTTTTCTTTACCACTGTCTCATAACCTAAATTACAAACACTGAGACCCTCTACTGTGACCAAGACTATTTCATTACCAGTGACTGTTTTTGTCTCAACCTCGATTAGTTACCATTAGCATTAGCATGCTGCTGCTAGCTACGCTATTTTGCTTGACGATCAAAAGTCAGTTTGCGTACACTGTAAATTGTAACTCATTGTTTCAAATTAAAAAAAACATTCCAAGGGCTGCCAATATATTTTACGTTAAACCCATTACAAGTGTGCAGTATACCCAATTTGAAATTCGTAATTCACTACACTCACAGCAGTAACTATCCTAAAATGATAAACTTAATCAAGCTTAACCACAGCGCTCAGTTTAAAGGATTTATATTCTTAGATTAATACAATTGCTCCAGACATTTGTCTTAAATTGGAATCTTACTCAACTCGATGTATTTTTATTAATTGATACAATTGCTTGAGCAGCCGTTTAAACTCATACAGTTGTTTTGTCTTAACCATCCTCCTTATATTGAGTGAAATTGTATGTGTTAATTGAGACAACTTTGCAATGTATTTTTTTCTTAACCACCTCCAAGTTATACTTTCTAATTGAGACAATTTCCCCACGTTAATTTAAAGTAAACTGACACTCTTAAATGGGAAAATGAACCCTCAGAAAATAAATATAAACTTTAACAAGTATTTATTGTACTTTTGCCAAACAAATAAAAGCTGTACCATAACTTGTGATATACAGTATTTTGATATGTTTTCATTGCGATGAGTACTGTATAAAGGACTGAGTGCTATATACTTCTATCAAAGTACAGTAACATACAGTATCTCAATAATGGAATCATGCACATTATATTCACTGAAAGTTGTGGAGCTTGATAAAGTCCAAAAGTGGCCTTGAATTCTTTCAGAAGAGTGCAACACTGAACATGTACCGATAAATCTACACACACAACCTTTTTCAATACTTCTTAAAGCAGACTCTTAATGAGCAAAATGAAATTAACTAATGGGTACCGCCACAAAAGGTCTAACAACTAGGGCTGGGCGATATATCAATATATCGAAATTTTTTAAATGATATGGAATTAGACCATATTGCATATATCGATATAATTCAAATTTGCGCTGCAATACTTATTTTATAGGCTTTTATTTAAGATTTTTTATTTCATTTAAATGTGCACCATACAGAGCTTTGTTATACAGCGTTTATGTTTTCAATTAAACTACTCGTATTTGGCTTTTCACAGCTCCCACTTTGCGGAAAAAAATATCGGGATGTATATCGTATATTGATATTCAACCTAAATATATCGTTATATGACTTTTGGTCCATATTGCCCAACCCTATTAACAACTACTATGCTGACATGGTTTTGCAGGAATACAGATGGTGAAAAACAGTTTTACATTTTCTCGCGCAGTAGTTTGTCCTTATACCGTGCACAACAAAGCGCTGCTCACCACCAACGTCCATGCTTTAAGGTCCTTCAGATAGTCCATGTTCAAACTGTAGAGCACACCCAGAAGCATTGCAACACTTGATGGAATGTCCTTCAGATCAGTCAGTGCATCGGCTTCCTCAAGGAGACACAATCCTTGATGTGTCTGTCATCCATCTTTTACCATCACCTCGCCGACTCGCACGCCTTTGCAGAAGTCCTGCTCATCATCAGTGGCCTGAACACAGTATTGTTAGATAAAAAATATAAATGTAGAAATAGCCCATTTCAAACCTGGTAAAACATGTAAAACAGTATTTTTGGGGACTAGTTTGTAATAGGTTTTTGAAATTCAAAGAGTAGGCTTATAGATATTGGTATAAAGTTGAAGCAAGAGAAGCAAATGAAAAACAGCAGACTGGAGGGAAAGTCTTGATAATGAAATGCAAATTAGACACAATGGGCAACTTGAGCAAAAGAGAAACAGAAAAGTGACAAAAACATGTCAAGAAAGTGACAACAATGCGGCAACAACACAAGGAAACAGATTAGTTTATGGTGGGGGTTAAGAGGTTACCCTTGTGTGTTTTATGTCCATGAGTTAGCACATAGCTGATTAGCCTGTGTCATGCTTTTAAACTCTTAGGGAGTCATTTATCAAGGCAGGTGTTAAATAGCAGGTGCAAGCTCAAAAATAAAATATGCTATTTTGTAGACATGTTGTACTTAATTTACCATTTGATGTTGCCTGAATAACAGTATTAAGGCCCCAAATCTGGAGTGTAAATAAGAGTAAGTAAGAATAAGTAAAAAATGCACAAAGGAGTCTGCTGCTGATGCACTTTAGCACATGCTACTCGCTTTGCGCTTGAGCAAACGCTTGATAAATGACCACCCAAATATTTGAATTTTTTGAAAAATTGATGCTGAAAATGGGATATTTATGTCCGGGCAACTGGACTGGAAGTGGGTGGAACTGTTGGGACTCCATTGTTAAATTTCAATATGCAATGCAAAATGTAGGAAGAGTGATAAATTAGGTCTTACCTCAACAGTCTTTGCGAAGGAAACACAATCTTCTTAGGAGTGTGGGAAGCCAAGGAGAAGAATCATTATTTTCTTATTGATGGAGTCCACCAAAAATAAAAAGAAAAAAAAAGTTACCAATGACATTCTGTTGCAGTCTTGCCAAGCAGCACACCTTGCTAGCTTCCCCATGCTTCTAGCAATGGATGCAGCTCATGTGGAGCTCCATCCATTAAGCTCTGCATTCTTCCCCATTCAAACCATTTTGCAGTTCTGTGCATCTGGAGTTATTTTTCAGAGGTTTTAAACTTGAGGGTTAATTTATCAATTCCTGAATTGCCATTTTAATACTATAAATGAAAAAACTAAAAAACTAATTTCTTAAGACTTGCAAACATTTAATTGAACCCTTTAGCAAAAAAAATAAAATTCAATTTCAATTCAATAAACTTACAGTAAAAAGTTTTGAGCAATGTCCTAATCTTCCAGTACAGAGACATTTAATGCCCGTTTGAATCCAATTCAATGCCTTTTAAAACCCTGTAATTAGTCCCAAGTGACAGCTGGAAATTAGGACTGCCATTGTACCAATTCATATAGTAAATCAATGAACTTCTCCCCCCCCCAAAAAAAAGGAATGAAACTTTAAAGTAAAAAAATATATAATTAACATAAAGGTCTAAAAAATAACTGTAAAAACGAAACAAATAAATAATGTGAACTTACATCCAGCAGTCCTGTGAGCCTGACGAGTCCAGGTACTCTTTGCCTTCAAGACCTCAAGGAAGTGGTCCAGGTACTGGTCGAGTTCAGGTTAGCTGATGGTACACCAGAAAATTCCAATTCAATCTGATTAAGGGAGAAAAACAAAAAAATAATTAATCAAAATACATTTTAGTTGTTTACATGTTGAATTGCAATTAAGTATATTAGGTTTTATTCTCACCACTGTAATTCACATTTTGTGCAGCGGTTAGCGCTCGTGCTTCACAGCTAGAAGGTCCCGGGTTTGATTCCCACCTGGACGGGGCCTTTCTGTGTGGAGTTTGCATGTTCTCCCCGTGTCTGTGTAGGCACTGCCGCTGCCCACTGCTCCTTACAGCTCGCCCCAGTGACAAAGGATGGGTCAAATTTCTCTACGGGGACAATAAAGTATGCAAACATACATTAGATTTTTAGCATTGTTCTACTCCAATTTTGTGACTGCAACAGTCACCCTCATTATGTCATGTTATAAATTACATTATTTTACTGCCAAGGAAGCAAACGACTCTGAAGGAAGACAAGTTCCCAATTTTCTGATAGAATCCATTTCCCCAGCACTGTGCATTTGATCACTTATCATGAGCCTGTGGTTTTTAAATGTGCTGCACTTCTGAATATATCGTTACTTATTCTAATCAACCATTATGACTATATAACTGCTTATTGGCTAAAACAGACAGGCCTGAATAAAATACAGTGATGCTGCTGCGGGTAACATAAGCAGCTGTAGCTGTTAGCTTTACGTTAGCTCTAGGCTAAAACAAGCTACTCTCTGACAGTGAGGCTATCCGAGCGAACTCGGGTAAGTAAACACACCGCTAAACTGTCCTCTACTTCTGCACCATGATCTGCACCTGTCCTCTGTCCTCTCTCTGCGAGTGGCTGCTCCGACGCGCTCCTCCTCGTGCACGCGGGCCGCTCTGCCCTGCTGCTGCGTTACAGCCGCGGAGGAGCCCAGCAAAAAGCGAACACAAGAGTCAAACATGGGTGCTTCTCTGGGAGAACAGTCTGGAAGCGCGTATTGGTAGGAAATAATAGACGAAGCAAAAGCCACATCAGGGCGTACAGATTCAAACACCGCGGCTGTGACTCCTGTTCACTCCCCCACAGTCCCATTGAAACAGCACCTACACTCTGCGGCCCGGGGCAGAGGAGCGCGATCCTAATGCGTTTCAGAGGAACGCGAATAACATATTTGAGTCGTTTTACCAAACCTTGACGGCGAATAACTGAAATATCATGCATGAGTAGAGCATTCCGGATAAAAACACCAAGACAACATGATGCTAAAAATAAATAAATACATGTTACCCGATTTAAATGAGGTAGACAGATCAAACACGTTTCAACACAAGCGTGTTAGGGGGTTAACTTATTTCAAACAAAACTGTACTACCAATCATTATACTATTGTTAACAACAAGTTAGTAAATCGTAAAAACTTACAGAAAAGATGAATTTCCTCAAAGTGCAGGTCCACAACGTAGAGAAGTCGATTTGAATTGTCCATGGGCGGGAAGAAATGTGTACCCACAATGCACCTCGCCACAGACACGCAAACGTAATGACGTAGCTATTTCAAGCAAGTTCACGCCCATAATTACACATTTGGGACAAAAAAGTCAAGTCAATTAATATTTCAGATTTAATTGAAACTGTAGATGTGATTTCTTTAGTTTTTTGTAATTGAGAGGTTTTCAATTAATAAATACACATTATAACAATAGTTTAGGAAAACTGCAGCCAATTTGAATCAAGATTATATATTGAAATGAATTAAGGGCAATATGACAATTTACAGTGTAGGTTAAAACTACTTGAATTCTCCAGGTTCAGAGCTTCAATATGTCCAGAGTCATTTAGATTTAGTTAGGGAAAGTTGTGTTTAAAACGTGTGTAAAACAGTAAAGCCAATACAGGTTTCAGTTCAGTTTCAGTATCCTATGTTTTTTCTAGTATCGGCTCAGATATCCAGATACCAGTATTGGATTGGTGGATCCTGAGTAGCTCCTCCATTATATCTGTTTGTTTCACTGAGCTCAGGAATGACCTCTCGAGCCACTCGGTCAACATTTAAGAGGACAGTGTAGGAATCTAAAATGTAGAACAGCACTCTGCAGCTCAGCCTTCTAAAGTGGAGTGGAATATGTTGCCAACAGAGCTGTTCACATGAACAAACTTTTAACACTTATTCACATCAGACTGAACAATGGCTTCTTTTTAATCAAACTTGGTTCCATAATGTAATGGAATTGTATAGCGAGTGTGTTTGCAAACAAATGCTGAGAAATAAAGTGTGTTTCTTTGCGATAACACAGTATGTGAGATTTCTCGTACTAGCCCTTGAATGAGCGAGTCTGAGTGTTGTTTCCTCTTGTGCACAGACCTGTTATAGTGTGATGTCTTTGGCTGTTTGATAATATCTTCACTTAAAGTCCCTTAAAGAGCAGGGCATTCAGTGCCTCAATGCACTCACCACCGTCCGGCTGTTTATCAAATAACATAAACCTACTTCATGTAAACAGCCGCTATTATGAAGTTTATAGCAGGAGAAAGGTGGCATGCACACAAGCCATGAGCCCACAGACGGTTCATTGGGTACGATTGCAGTGAATGCAATGATCTGAAGTGCATTTTCTCCATTGTTTCCAGGTTTTCCGTACGGACCTCATCACAGCCATGAAGCTCCCGGACTCGTCTCAGCTCGGGCCGGAGGATTTCTACGTCCTGTCCGACCCGTGGAGGCAGGAGTGGGAGAAAGGGGTGCAGGTCCCCGCCAACATGGAGGCCATCCCGCAGCCGGTGATCAGGTAAGAACCAACCTTTACTACAGCTGATTACAGGGACTTACACAAGTATATAATATTCAGTTTGGTTTGTAACGGAGCAGCAGTGTGTTACATTTACTCGTTTTGGATGCTTCTTTTGTCTGTACAAATCCACATGATTTTCTTTGTTGTATTTGCTCTTAGTGTTCAGATAGATGTTACTATTTTGTTGTCTCTGATCTGATCCTTACCATACATGTTTGTGTAATCTTTCTGTTGGCCGGGAGATTTCCATGGTTGAACAGTGTCAAAGTCATTAGTCATCAGAATATTTAGCCTTGACTTCTAGTCGCATTTTGACTGGAGTGGACCGGGCCGGAGTGTTTCATGGGTGTTTCGACAGCCAAAGGTGAACCTTAATTTTTGCAAAATCAGAGGAGAAGGTGTATAGAGGGATGATGGACTATATATGTCAATCAATCAATCAATGGTTTTGTATAGCCCAATATCACAACAGGAGCTGCCTCATAGGGCTGCACCGAACATTAAGGCAATAAAACAGAGCAGTAAATAAGACAATGTAAAGTTCAGCTGAATCAAGTATCAGGGCAAACATAATGTCCAAATAAGTGTCAGCAGTGGGTGGCGACGAGCGGCGCGGGTGTCCCCTGTCCTTAGACTCTCCAGCACGGCAAGGAAAACTTAAAGCCCAGTGGGAGAAAAGAGAAACCTTGGGGAGAACCACAGAAGGAGAGATCCACTCCCATGGACGGACAGGCTATAGAGACCCAGGGCCGATGGAGTCCCTTAAGCAGACGGTGTGTGTATGTGTGTATATATATATATAACTCTTCCTCACCCTCCGCGGGCGGTCTCTTTTTCCTCCAAGCTCGGGTCCTCTACCAGAGGCCTGGGAGCTTGAGGGTTCTGCGCAGTATCTTTGCAGTTCCTAGAAGTGCACTTTTCTGAACCAAGATGTCTGATGTATTTCCTGGATCTGCTGGAGCCACTCCTCCAGTTTGGGGGTCACTGCCCCGAGTGCCCCAATGACCACGGGCACCACTGATGCCTTCACTCTCCAGGCCTTCTCTAGCTCTTCTCTGAGCCCCTGGTATTTCTCTAGTTTCTCGTGTTCCTTTTTCCTGATGTTGAAGTAACTTGGTATTGCTATGTCAACCACCACGGCTTTCCTCTGCTCTTTGTCCACCACTACAATGTCCAGTTGGTTCGCCATTACCATTCTGTCCGTCTGTATCTGGAAGTCCCACAGGATCTTGGCTCGGTCATTCTCTACCACCTTTGGAGGTGTTTCCCACTTTGACCTTGGGGTTTCCAGCCCATACTCTGCACAGATGTTCCGGTACACTATGCCAGCCACTTGGTTATGGCGCTCCATGTAAGCTTTCCCTGCCAGCATCTTACACCCTGCAGTTATGTGCTGGATTGTCTCATTGACCTCTTTGCACAGTCTACACCTGGGGTCTTGTCTGGTGTGATAGATCTGGGCATATATATATATATATATATATATATATATATATATATATATATATTATATATATATACTGTATAATATATATTATATATATATACTGTATATAATATATATATATATACTGTATATATATAATATAAGCGCTTAAGATTTAAGATGACCATGGAGAAGCCAGACACACTCAAACAACTCAGTCCAGTTGACGACTTTGAAAACGTCTCTCTTTTACTATGCAGTTAACGTCTGTTTCGGGAGATCCCGGTGACAGACAGTTGTAACAGTGAAACTTTTCGGCTCAGACTTCTCCCTTAAAGACGGCAGGCAAAAACACATGTGCAACCTTTGACCTAAATCAGCTGTGAACATCTGCCGCACAGGCTCGACCCCCGAGAGGCCTTTGTTTTTTTTTTGAGGCAATAAAAATGCGTCTGTAATGACTGTACAGTGCCGAGGACAGGACTATGAGGACTATGATGAAAATGCTCGGAATCAACAACAAAACAAACACTTTACTGAAAGTGAACTGCAAAGCTTATTTGTTCAGAGAATTGACATTTTATTGCGATTATTTCCATAGGAATTATAAGTCGCTATTCTTAAACTGCGCTGCATGTAACACTAGTGGGTCAAGTGTTTAGTCATGTCTTTTTTCTGGGTTAGACATGATTTACACCCAGTTTATACATAATTTAGTCCAATTTAGGTCCATTTTAGACCTGGTTTGATCTTGATCTGGGTGTTGCTTTGGTGTTTTCACCGACATTAGCCATAAAAATACGAAGCTAAACTTGGGAGCACTACAGTTGAATGAGTGTGCCTCTTCTAGACTTTTATTGAACAACGGAGAGCCATATCCTTTACTGTGATGGAATTATGACCTCTCCATGAGTGGTGACACTGATCCCCTTTAGCTCCAGTTTATTCTCTCCTCCGGCTCCTTGTTGTCTCGTTTGACATGCCCTTTTTCTTCCTCAATCTTGCTCATATCGAAAATTGCTGTTTGGAAGATATGCAAATTTGCGAGTTTATCTCCAATGTGAAAAAAAAGAAAGAGGGGTGGGTGGAATGGGAAAAAATTTAAATAAGGAGGAGGGGGGGGGGGATGAAATTAGGGAAAAACTGAGGAAAAGATAGTTACAGAATGTAAAAATAAATAAATAATAATTTGCCGTTTTGTAGTCTGTTCAGCGACAAAGTGGTGTGAATTAAGATGTTTGCCAGCACATTTTTGCATAGTTCTAATGGTTTGCAAAAATATAATTTCATAATTTCGAGAAAGTCCCACAAAATAAACCACAATTGCACCTATTCCCAAAAAGTTCATTTGGTTGTGTGTTAACTTGCATCAGACCTCTGTGGTTTTTTTTAACACCTGACAGTTTCGACTGCTCACTTTCTGCAGTCTTCCTCAGAGTTGGTCACATGATGTTACCGTGATGTGTCTTGTCAGCTGATTTACATCACATAATATACGAAATCCCATGATGCAATAAAACATATATCGGGGTAACGGGGAGGGCTTTCAGTATTAAAAAAAAGCAACATAAACAGAATGTGGGAAGGAGACGGCAACTGCGTACACAAGAGCAACAAAAAGAACAAATCCGCCATATCCGACCACTGCAAAAGAGAGAACCACATTATGGACCGGGACAGAGGACAACAAACACCGGCGCTGGACTAATTCGGAAACGGTCCCCCCGGGATAGTAAACCGCGAGGGGGCTTCTTTGCTTTCACACACCTGGGACGCTGTACTGAAGAAGATGGACTGCAGATGGCGCTATTTTCCTACCTCCACCGGTAGGAGAATACCACCAAAACCTGTCAATCAGCTGACAAGACGCGTCACGGTAACATCATGTGACCAACTCTGAGGAAGATTGCAGAAAGTGAGCAGTCAGGTATGAAAAACAACAACACACGGGTCTGATCTAAAGAAAATGTTTGCACAACTGCAGTCTGCAAGTCACAATCTGGAATTATTCAGGTAAATAAAATGTAGCAAACTGAATCATGAATTTACGGCATGAATCGCACAAACCATATTGCGTGGTCAGCCCAGTCTCTCCTCCAGCTTATGTGAAAGTCCGTCTGAAATGGCCAGGTTTCCTCCGCCTCTCTCCCTTGTGGTCAGACACAGAGGCATTCGGAAACCTTTCGCCCACAAAAGTGACCCGAGACTGCAGTGTGAATGGGAAAACTATGCGCCTCGAAGCTTAGTCGAATGTTTGTTTAAATGTTGCTGAATGGGCTGAAACCGTCGAACTGGTGAAATTGTATGTTGCCAGTCAATAAAATCTTAATGGTTCCCTTTTGGATTCATTCATTCAAAAGGTTTTACCTCCTTTTTGTTTTTTCGCATTCGCAAACCAAAACCGATTGAGCTTGTTATATTAAATAGTTGCTTGTTGTGGTCCAAGTTAAATGTCCTTGGCTCCATGGCAAACTATTATGTTATATTAACATGACAACTCACAACATTAAGTGATCTGATATTTTACAAATGTGTTATATATGCGTTATTCTTAACGGCATTTCATAAGCTAATATTCAAACAACAGTGGCAAATATTATTTTATCACCTTAGATTAGGGCTGGATGATATGGTAAAACAATTTGATCACAATCTTGATTTTACATACATGTAGATTATTCATGAACTTGACATATCATTTATACAAAATGTTTTCCTCCAGTTTCATTTAACCACAAAACTCTTCTAATGTCTCGTCCAAACTCCAAAACGAGGTCCTGTTTCTGCCAAAACCTGACGATTATAAAGTCCCATGACAATTCTTGAGATTGACCTCAGTTGAGATTGAAGTAGGGATTGCGATTTGGATTAAAATTTGATTCATTGCACAGCCCTACTTTTGATGACCCATAGTCATAGTTTCTGCCTCAGCCTTGATTAGTTGCTGCTAGCATTAGCATGCTGCTGCTAGCTATGATTTTGTATGATGTATCGAACTCAGCGATTGAATTTTCCAGGTTCCGAGCTTCAAAATGAATAATGGATGTGTCCTGTTGAAATTGTTACAGCCATATGCAAACAAAGTTTTACCATAAACTTGGACCATTTTACTCAAAACTTGTGGGTGTAAATAATTCAGTACAACAAGAAAACGAACTCAATACTAGTATGAGCTTGTCTTTTGACCGGCTCGTAGAACTGAAATGGATCCCGAAATGTTTGACCATAAAAAACCCCAAAGTACCAATTTCTCTGAAGCCATTGCTATATCTTTGGACATCATTCCAAGCAAATCCAAAAAATACCTTTGGGATAATAAAAAGTTGTCTCCTCTTCACAGTGACATAATCATCCCCTCAAAAAAAAATTGCTACTTGGGGAAATGCGTTGAGCTCTGTCTGGCCTGTCCAAATACGGCTGCCGCAAATTTCCATAAACATTAGCTACAACCAGTGAGTCATACTTCAGCTTTTATCATGGTACTTTTGAACGCATATATCAAAACAGCAAGGCCAAATGCAGCTGCGTTCGGTTGTAATTTATTCTCTATCTCTTTTTATCGCCGCTGCGCTGTATACTTAATTTTATCCCCACTTTTCTCCGCGCTGTCTGGCTCGCCTTAGTTTTGACTGGACCGAATGGAAGTAATTAGCCGTTGCGTAACTCCTTCGCTGTGCAGTGCAGCGAGAGACTCTTTGGCTTGGCTCCCCAGTGATGAAATCCAGCTTGGAAATAATTATGAAGAGAATGGAGGGGATCTGAGACCAGATACATTATTTATTGCCTCGTTTTTTCCGCGTTGGCTCCGCAGTAAAAGTCAGTGAATTTGAACCTGTTGTTTCGGGTTTGGCTGGGACTTTGGCGAAATCTTGTAAAACTTGGAAGATTCATAAGCTCGTGTCTGTACGTCGCACGCAACGAGAAACCGTTCGGATCTTGTGGTTTCTTGAGGCACATGAAAGATTTATGGGCTAACGGATACTTTGCAGAGTTTGGGTAAGCTCTATGTCGTTGCAAGAGTTATCCATCGTAGCAAAAAAAAGTCTATCAAGCTGTCATCAGTCCTGGGTTTGTTCCAGTGTTGGCGAAGTTTCACCTCTCTCGCCCCAAGAGGCTTCGTCAGCAACCAATGATCTGTGTGTGCATTTTACAGTGGGGGTTCGCAGTTGTTCACATTAAGTTTTAGGGGAATCGCAGCATCATAGGTTGCATTGACGACGACTCGATGAGAGAGACAGAGTTTTGGAAAGAAATCCCCAAATGTTTTCCCTGATCATTATTTGGAAGCGATTGGATTCACAAACTTGCCACATTCATCTTATGGCTCAGTCCTTTCATCTGATCAACATCAAGCACATCATTAGGAATGTCGTCTCCACTTCTGGACGCCTTTAAGACGTTAGTTTTTGACCTTAGTCCATATGTGTTGAGAGAGAAGACATTGGACTTTGTGACAATGTTTGTTTCATGTGGATAGGAACATAACTTGTTGAAGAAAACAACATAACTTTCCACTTAATACTGTCTTCAACATGCTCAGAACAACAAGAAAATGGAACTACAATGTGCCTCGTCAAACCTCCGTAACAAATGTTGAAAGACTTTGCTTGGAAAGGGCTGGAAAGAACTGGTACCTCCTTAGCTATCTTTGGAGAGCTCTGATGAAGACAGCGGTTTATATGGTTTAGTGAAAATAAATTCCTGTAAATAATAGATGGAGCAAATATACAAAACAACATCTTTGTCAGTTGGGTGTCAGAGCTGACGTTTGAAGGCACGGTCGCTTCCTGGAACACTGACCCTATATTATATGTAAAGTCTCTGGTAGAAACTGACGTGGGTTTAATGCAAATAAATTTGACGGAGAGAGACAAGAGGTCAGTGGGTCATATACATAGAGAGGACAAGAGCTTTTTGAAAGGTTAACGTAGCTTTTAACATTTTGCAGCGTCATCTTCCAACCCACATCAGTTCTCCCAGTAATGCTTTGACCTTGATGTTTTGTCCAGGAGCATTAGCTATTGAGACGGGACTGGAATACAGCGTGGGATTGTCAAAAGTATTCTGTGAAAAAGAAATACACCAATGGAATGTGGCGTTACTGTTCACATAAGCACCTTTGGACTCTGCCATGTCGCAACTGACTACGATTGTGGAGAATGTGCTTGCTAAGTGCTCGACAAAACGGAACGGCTTGTCTGGCAGCGTTCAATTTATAAAAAGTGTTAATTCCATATGAAAATATTAAGGCAAGACACTTTAGGTGGGTCCCTTTCTCTTTTTAACATCTTAGTTTTAATGTCAGAGTAAACAAAACACAAAACTCACCCTTTGCGGACGATTTGTCCGTTAGCGAGCCGAAGATTTCCAGGAAGTAACTGAAACTACGGTTTCCCACGCGTATTCATTCACAAATATTGACATGTTTGGTATCCACGTGTAGCAAAGGCGACCGAGATGTTGCTGTAATCCACAGATTGTAATTTCCTTTCTGTGAGACAGCCGCGGCTAAATGCGGGAGAAATATACATGGGCATGTGCAGACGTTACAAAACCTTACAAAACCCGTTTTCTCAAAATTAGGTTTCCACTCCACTTGTGTTGGACTTCTTTGTATACGAAAGCATAAAATGGCAGAAAACGTGCAATGCATTTTTCCCCATCATATTTATTCTATCTCTAAACGTTTTATGTCTCTCTCTCCTTTTCTCCCCTGATTAACCTGCAGTGTCTCGCCTTGAACTTTGGCGTGCATTAGAAGTACTTTGACGTGTTCTTTGGCATTGGCATGTTTCACTGGGTCTCGTTGTGGTAATTACTCAGTGATTGCTGTCCGTCGGCACATATCGCTAACATTAGTCTGTAAAGTGCCTCACGCGGATGAGCAATGGCGCAGGAGCGTGTGAAGGAGAGGTAAACGGTCAAAGGCAGCCATGTGTCACTCCTAATGTTGTCTTTAAAAGTAGTCGGGCACTTTTATCTCATACTTTTTAAATGTGTCTTTCCTTGTCTGAGTTAACGGGCGTATTGTTTTCAGACAGTGTATGTGGCACCGTCAGGATTCATGTATCAGGAACTTCAGGTTTATAAAATATTAAACTGATTTACCCTAATTTCTGGCTCTGTGCACGGAAAGTTAGCGTCAAATTAATGGCAGCCTTTAGCTTTAAGGCATATTCATATTCCAAAAGACGCAAGAACTTTGTTCTTGTTCTTGAAGCAAAAAGAACGAGAACAAAGTGCGTCTGGGCTCTGACATTTCATACTTCACAAGACGTGTTGCTGCCAAACTGCCACGCCCCCTTTTTCAGCAGCTAAACAATCAAGGAATTAAAGAAATAAAATGAACCATTTGAGCTCAAACTATTATAAGATGTATCAGTCACGGTATTGCAAACATTTTGAAGATTGACTTCATGTTTAGCACACATCTCCCGCTGGTATATTACGTTAGAAAACGTTAACGTTAAAAGCTTACCTCCTTCGTTTCACTTGGTAAAATCATATTGTTTGACGTCTGTGTAGCCTCTCAGTACAGGCGTTGTCCATCCTAGTACCTTCATTGAACATGTTGGTTGACGTTACCCGGTGTTTGATTATGGGTCTAAGGTGTACAAACTTGGTATCCCTCTGTCCATGAGACTGACCACTTTTATCACTCGCTTCTTTCATGTAGGTAGGGCCAGGCTCTTCTGTTTTCCTCTTCGTCCTTGCCCAAAACGTGTTTCTCGACAGGAATTTTTTGCCATTTGTATGTCCTTGTAATCCTTCAGCGAAGTAATTTACTGCCATGAGCGGTGCCTCAAAACTATCCATGTTGTCTCCCGTTGTCTCTCTGCACCGGTGTTAGGAAGTAAACATTGGATTCTCGCTTCCCGGTTCTGGCAAATTAACCCCGCCCACTAAAATCCAGCCAATCACAGCGAGAGTTCTTGCAGCCTTGCCGAAACAGTTCTGCTGAACCGAAGTGTCAGCAAGAGCTGCCGAACAGGAGCTGCGAGAACAAAGTTCTCGCGTCTTGTGGAGTATGAATAGGCCTTAAATAATGAAGTCTCCTCCAGTGAAGTATTTACATCCTGCGTAAAGTTTTTAATATTTTGTAAGTGATTTCTGACTGTTTAGATAACTTCTGTGTTCATTTCTGTAGTTTCATTTACACTAACATATTTTAAGACGATGTTTAGTGGCCATTGGATGTGTATCCGACACACAAAGCAGAATTCTAAGGTCTGTTTTATTAATGATTTTTAACTAGGCTTTGACCTCACCTAAATGTGGTCGATGGTTGACAACAGTCCCAAACGTCGTTCCTCCTGTGCTTGCACTCAAACACACAACAGGACGACATTTTCAAGTTGTAACACTTTTGATTGTTGTAACACTTGTTTTAGTCTCACCAAGGGAGGAGCCTTTAAATTAGATTACATCAGGAGTTGGGACAGAGCCTTTTTCTGTATTCAAATGGTTATTTTGAATCTGTTTTGACTTACAGTTGTCACTCAGTGATCAACATTTGTGCATGACAAACGACCTAATCACCTGCCTTATTGAGCGAGATTGGCGTGTCTATTCGACCACTGCGTTTGCTCGCACATTTACCCGGCGGCTGGCTTGCGCCGTGACCCCGTGTTGGTGAATTGCCAGGATCTCATAAAATCGCTGTGATCTTTCAGCTCGGCGCGTTAGATCCGCCGATACCCCGAGGCTCCTGTTGTTTGTCTGCTTTAAATCCCCCATTATCTGGTCTGGATGTGATTCTTCAAAGCAACACGACCTCAAAACGTCCCCACGCATTCTCACATAACATCCATCATTTCTGAGACGCGCCGCTTCGCCTTCTGCGCGCATCACATCAGCGGCTGAGGCACACAAAAATACTCAGACCTGTTTTGTAAGTCTTTTCTCCTAAATCTACGGCTTTTTGACCAACATACCTGGAGTTTAGTTTAGTCTCTGCGTATTCTAAAGGCACGAGAAATTGACTTTTTTTTAGCTTTTTCCACCCATGTTAAATCTTACCTGGACCAATACTTTGCTTCATTCACACAGGTTTGACTGATTCCATTTATTTTTGGTGGTTTGGTCTCCTTGTGCAATGATCTCAGAGTTTTCAAATCCCGTAAAACATCACCCAACCCATCCAGAGCCGTTATAAAATATGAAATTTCAATGTTGACATGTCCAGAAGCAAGTTTAACAGCCACATTTATGGAGTACATGCACCGACGTTGCCAGAAATTCAAAAGCAGGACCGCATGGGACTTTGCTAACAGCCAAACAAATCTCAAACGTTTATATGGATCCAATCACAGAGCACGTTGTGATGACAGGAACCGAATTAACCACTTGTAAATCATTTTCTTAAATGTACTTAACAAGGATTTACCCGTGTAGATGTTGATGCTTCATGTTCTCTAAGAGGATTTTCTTCTTGTTGCTGTCTATCAGAAGTATCTTTGTCCCGCTCCAAACGTACATTGATTGAAACAATCATTGCGCATTCGTGTTGAATTCTCCAACGTTTAAAATATGAACCGAGTTGCTAATGACTCCTTGTTCCTTAAAGGCACTGTACTGTACCTGATTTTTTTTTCTAGTAATGAAATGAAATTTGTTACGTCCACCTTTATTTTAAACTAGAGATGCACCGATCCATCTTTTTGCTACCGATACCGGGGTTTGAGTATCTGCCGATATCTGATATTTACCAATACTTGTAAGAGACTTTCTTAAAAGGGGCTTTCTCTGAGTGATAAAATTAATTGACTCTTTTCCATTGTAAAATAAAGTCATATTTTATTGTCATGTTACAGATCAATTATATTATGTAAATTAACCAGAAATTATTCTTTTCACAGCAGCATAATAGCCACAAATAGTTTATTATTTTTTGCTTAAAATGCACCAGAATGCTAGCCTGGCTAACGCCAGACTGCTCTGTGCGCTCGAATCTTTCCGAACTTCACAACAGCCTGGGGACCATGGCCGACATTTTTCCATGGATTTGGGCACCAATCACAGAACGAGGAGGCAGAGCCGGTGCTGGCCCTTCTGGGGCCCTAAGCAAAAATCAACACGGGGGCCCTACAGTACCTACGCATCCCATGGCTATTCGACGAAGCGCGAACCTGTCACGGTAGCGCAGCGGTTAGTGCTCGTGCTTCAAAGCTAGAAGGTCCCAGGTTCGATTCCCACCTGGACGGGTCCTTTCTGTGTGGAGTTTGCATGTTCTCCCTGTGTCTGTGTAGGTTTCCTCCGGATACTCTGGTTTCCCCTACCACTAAAAACATGTACAATAGTTTCCCCTCTGGGGCAAGGACTCCCCTGAAAAATTGATTCTTAATCTCAGTGGGACTTTCCTGGTTAAAAAAAAAATAAAACAAATAAACAGTTCCACTGTGCAGAAGTGGAACATAATGACCTCAATTCAGGCCCTGCCCCACTGTGTGAGAACCACTAAGCCACTGCAAGACTGGGATTCAGGACTACTACTAGTCTATTTCCCCCACTTTTAAAATGGTAAATGGCAAATGGTCCCATTCTCTCACCTTTGGTCCCTGACCCACAGTTTGGGAACCGCTGATTTAAAACTAACTAAAACCTGCACCTGACGGTCTTACTACTGAGAATTAGCCTGTGAGTAGTCCAATTAGTTTTAGACTGTGCACATTAAGCGAACCAGAGTTACTATAAGTAAACTGTGCTCATTCAACTCCTCTTTGACCAGGCCACGTAGAACGACTTTACTCTCGTCTATTCGCCCAACGACTGTCCTGATTCTCTGCTAGAGACAATAAGAAGAGAGTTTAAATGAGTGTGTGGCAATGCAGCCCCGAGTCCGCGCAGAGAAACATGAGAGCAGCACCCGGGACACGGGTGACATGCAGGCGCACAGGAGGCGACGTGAGCACCGGGAGACAGACAGACAGCTAAGCGGGGACGCGAAGGGGAGAAGCACTCGCGCCTCGGGAGTGACGGGGGAAGGCGGTAGGTCTCTCCTGCTCATCCACTTCAGCAGACTGCTGCGTTTAGGTGTTTTATGTGCCAAAGTAGGAGGAGTGTGAGCGCTGTCAGAGAGCCTGTCCCCGTACAACGCGTTGATTAATAAATGAAAAAACACCGTAGTTTGACGGAGATGCGGGGCCCTTACGGCTGCGGGGGCCCTACGCACCTTGCGTAGTTTGCGTATAGGAAAAACCGGCTCTGCGAGGAGGGACGGTAAGACGATGACGCGCTATTTGACATACGGAAGCTTGTAGTTTGTTTAGGGATAAAAAATATATATATATATTTACGGATCCAACATGACAGCAGCAGACGCGATGCCATCTTTCGATCAAGCTTTAGACCGTGTTCTAAATAGTTTAGCTCAAAAGTTTACAGCAGGTACGTCATGCGTCATCTGATACCATGATAGGATTGGCTATGGCTACGTGCAGACGCATGAGAGACATTCGTAGTGCCCAATAAACGGCTATGGACATCGTAAACCACACCTCTCCTACGAGAAAATGAATTGGTGGTCCCCAGACTAAATATCACTTGTGATTTAGTCTGGCGTTAGCCAGGCTACCAGAATGCAGGAAAACGCATCTAAATTTAAATAAAAATGGAGACTGTGGTGCTCTCTCCCACCACACTCTCTTTGAAATCTGTGGGAAACACTGAATGAACAGACAACTACTGCTGTAAATATGCCGGATTTAGCTCAAGGCTAATTTTCATCCTCAGTCCCATGTTTATCAATAGAAAAATATCTATTGATAAATTCTTGGATAAACATTTAACAAGGATGACTGGACTTTTCTACACTAAATATCCTTGGGTATATGACAGGCTTTAGGTTACATTAATATAAACAACTGAAGTGATCTGATCATTACAAATATGTGATCAGTTATTTGTTAAACTAAAATACAAACACTTGACTTCAGCAGTGGTTATTTTATCTTATTAGGCTTTAGGTAGTTCTATCATAGTTTCTGACCCAGCCTTGCAGCCTTGATTGGTTATCGTTAGCATTAGCATGCACCCGCTAGCTTTAGCATGCTATTGCTAACCGCAGAAGTTTGCACGGTGAGCAAATATACATTTGTGGAGGTTAAAACTAATTCAGCGATTGAATTCTCCAGGTTCTTATCTTTAGAATGACATACAACGTGCCCATATTCACTTAGATTTAAGTGGTAATAGTTGTGTTTTAAGGCGTTGAGAGCCAAACTAGCTATATTTGTAGCCAATACCCGATATCGTATTTTTCCAGTATCGGCTCCGATATCTGATACCAGTATCGGATATCCCTACTGTAAACGCAGGCATTTGTGGGGAAAGAAAAGCACAGTGCATCTAATTATAAAGCATTTGTATCAACTTAAAGGCTAGTTTTGTAGCATTTCTGTGAAAGTGACCCTGAAAAGTTGCCCCGCAAGTTGTGAAATGTGACTTTAAACTCGTCTCTGTGAAGAATTGGGACCCTACAAATATGTTCGGAAAGTTGGGAATGAGTTTGGACATTTTAATGTTGTGCCTTCCTCTTTCATTGTTTGCTGTCAAAAAAATAGGTATAGGGCCTTTGAGTATTTGTTGCAATAACTGCATAGATTGTTAAAACCACTAACATCCTTGTTTACAAAATACATATCCGGCTTTTCTCTGATTGGTTAATACGCTTGTCAATCACGCCCATCGGGAATTCAAAGTAATCACCCCGATCCCAGATACACGTCTTTGTAAAGAGTGAGAAAAGTGTGTATTCCTGCTGGTCAGGCTAACCGACGTATAATAATTTCAGCTCGCAGATCATTTGCGTTCACATTCTAGAATTTGACATGTCATAATCTCACATGGAGGAGAGGTGCCAATGCGACAGTTTTTGTAAGAAATCTCCCAAAATAAAATCGACAACTGATGAGTGCCTGATGAGTTTTCGTTTCATGTGGAGGTGCATGACAGAGATATTAGCCGAAAACTCAGATGAAAAAAGAAAGCATTATTCTTTGGTCAAATTAGCATTTTATAAGATACTAAGATGTAAAAAAAAAAAAGCCTGAATGCAAAATTTACCTTGGCCCGTATCAACCCCCTTATTCATTGTGTTGCATTCAGGTGCAATGGCTTTTTGAATGAGCGCCACTTTTAATGGTTTCTCCAGACGCTCTTTCAGACAACGTTCGGTGCTCAGTGACAGATAAGGAAATGAATAGTAGGGCTGGAGAAAAACTTGGTGGTTCTTTGACGGAATAAGCCCCAGAGGAATGACAACAGCTGCGCTCTGATCCCAGGAACGCTTTTACAATCTGACTTATTTTAATGGAGTCTTCTTTAAAGCACTAATGTTTCCGATAAAAAACGCACCTTTCTTTACTCTAGAGCAGTGGTTCCCAACCCCTGCTGTAGTTGGGTCGCGCCCCCTCAGCCTGAAACTGTGGCCCCCACAAATGTATCAAAGCATAAAAATAATTACTAAGTATTTATATAAAAAAAAAAACTGAAATTGGAGTGTTTAATACACCTGTAGTCCTTACTCATATTTGATGATTTTAGACCATTTATTTTACTCAAATTCTATCATTTATGACCTGACCCTCTGACCAGGCAAAGCTCTGGGCCCCCCTGCAATCCCAGGCGCCTCCCCTGGGGTGGCACGACCCCAGGTTGGGAACCACTGGTCTAGAGGTTAGGCGATATGCAATGATCCACCGGTGTAGAAAGGCAACATAAACATTGTGCAGTTCTTTGTTATAGGATATAAAATCAAAACTCAGTGTTTGTTCAGAGTCCTGTTGATGTCATGGTGTTGTGCTGTGGTGGAAACGACTAAGAAGTCTGCAAAGTTTGCCTTTAAACTTTGATTTTGCAGATGCCTTGGCCTCGTTTATGATTAATGATTTTTGTAAAGGCGATCGATCACATGACAGGTTTTAGTGCTTTTGAAAACATGACTTAGATGAATAACATCTGTTGTATAATTATCATTTTATTTCTGCAAAGCAGCTATTTTAATGAAGAAATATTGAGCATTTTGAAGCTACCGACAGAAAGTGACTACGTTTCCATTACTGGATTTTAATGCACATTTTGAAGTTTCACATTTGTAAGGAGTGATGGAAAAAGTGTATCTGCTCACGTTAATGCGCATTTTGGAAGATGGATGCATTAAGTTTGACGTAGTGAATAAAAAGAACACGTGACTGTTGGCGTAGCTGAACTGTGGACAGGAGTGGACAGAAGTGAAGAGGAAAAAGAATCCATCAGTCGCAGGTCGTCTCTAGACCAAAAATATTTCCCAGAAGTAGAAGCTCAAACATCGCTGCACTGTCTTTGCTGTTCATGCTAACAACAGTGCACTATGGACCAAGTTAGCGGATTAAGAACTTGCCCTGAGATGCAGACGCTCCTGACCTTCATTAGAAAATGTAGTAAACTCACTTTGGGATAGTTTTGTTTGTCCATCATTTACAGTGCTGCAAGACTTCAGAGTAGCCCGCTAGTTAAGATACTTTTAAGATGGAGCTGTGGGGGCGCCTTCTTGTCCACAGGGAACGTTTCCGGCCGGCTACGGGTTTGACTCTTGGAATAAGTGGAAGGTCGTATGTCTGGCCCCCCTCTCTGTGGAAGATGTCGAAGATATTTATCTTTTTGGGCTCATGGTAACAGGCTACCTGCTAACTGCACTAGGAGTTGCCGCTGGTTTATCGCAAAGTTGGCAAATTGGCAGCAAAAAAGGAGACCCCGCTGCTGTCGATCGAAATCAAAGAACGTTTTGAAGCAGTGAGTGCCAATATGATGGAATTACAACGGAAAGTAGTGAAAAGTGAGGAACTGATTAAGGACCTTTCTTCTCGTTACGAGGAAGGATTACGGAAGATGGATTACATCTTGGCAAAGTCAGGGGAGAAGTCTCGGGAGGCCTTGGGACAGATCTCGGGGCTTTGCAGAACTTTGGATGGACTGAGAAGGCCACTACCTGCTGCGGATGTCTGAATAATGTTGAAGACCAATGAAAAGCACATTGATTCTCTAAAGTTAAAAAACTGAATAATTTTATCCTCCATGGAACACAGGAGAGCAGCTTGGCCGTTATCTTCCCTGTGCAATGTCAACATCCCACACCAAGGCCAAGCCACGGGTGAAAAGACTGATAAAATTAGTAAAATTCCTAGCTGTGAACTTGTTCATAACAATGGCAATAAAACCTATTCTGATTCTAATTTTGCTTCGCTTTAGCCTGTGTCGCCATTTATGCATGGAATTACAAATAAAAACAAGCAACTAATTCCGACAATGTAAATTACTGTGGCCAAAAACAATACAAAAGAGCTGCATTTCAAGTAAGATCAAACACGTACAGTGCGGTCTCTGCTGGGGTAAAGGCGTCATTCAGCCGACTGCTGTAACCAGGTAACCATCGCCATATCGCCTTTGCTCTGCCCAATCAAGTCAGACCTTGGAAGCTAAGCAGGAAGGGCCTGGTCGGTACTTGGATGGGAGACCGTTTAGTAACACCAGGAAGCCTAGCGGATGTAGTGTGTCAATGAGTGGTTGGTGGTGGTCACATCATCATTCGCAAGAACTCTTTGATGGAAACGTATGAAAGTTCGCTTTTTGTTCGCATTTTTTTCTAATGGAAACATGTCTACACCACGTTACAAATTATTATGCAAATTGTATTTAGTGTCATAAAAGTTAAACACAATTTTTTTCAATTAAACTCATGGATGGTATTGTGTCTCAGGGCTCTTTGGATCACTGACATCAATCTCAGACGCCTGGGATGATTAGTTGTCAGGTATGTCTAGTTAAAGGAAAAATTACTAAAAAAAAAGGATGTTCCACATTATTAAGCAGAACACCATTTTCAAGCAACATGGGAAAGAAAAAGGATCTCTCTGCTGATGAAAAGCGTAAAATATTAAGCATAATCATCGTACTGTCAAGAGATTTGTGGCTGATTCAGAGCACACACGGGTTTGTGCTCATAGCAGCCAATGATGCAGTATGGTGCGTTGTCATGCATGAAGATGATTTTGTTAGGGAAAGCACGGTTCTTCTTTTTGTACCATAGAAGAAAGTGGAGCCTAAAGGGGCCGACCAGCTCTCTCCTCATGATTCTGGCCAAAAACATGACTCCGCCCCCTCCTTGCTGACGGCGCAGCCTTGTTGGGACATGGGGGCCATTCACCAACCATCCACTACTCCATCCATCTGACCCTCCAGGGTTACACTGCACTCATCAGTGAACAAGACTGTTTGAAAATGAGTCTTCATGTATTTCTGAGCCACTGCAGCCGTTTCTGCTCGTGAGCTTCAATGAACAGTTTAGGGGAGGCCGGAAAGAAGGTTTACGCACAACTTCAGCCTCTGGAGGGTCCTACACCTTGATGTTCAGGAGACTCCAGAGGCACCAGCAGCTTCAAATACCTGTTTGCTGCTTTGTAGCAGCTGTTCTCTTAATCTTATGTGTTTGTCTGGCAGAAACCATTGTGCCTTTATCTGCATAAAAGGAGAGAAACTCATGATGTGGACCCCATCCTCCCCTGACCTCAACCCTATTGAGAACTTTTGGAGCCTCAAGCAAACCATCTATGAGGGTGGGAGGCAGTTTTCATCCAAACAGCAGCTCTGGGAGGCTATTCTGACATCCTGCAAAGAAATCCAAGCAGAAACTCTCCAAAAACTCTCAAGTTTAATGGATTTAAGAATATTGAAGCTGCTATCAAAGAAGGTCTTCTATGTTAAAATATAACTTGACCTGTTAAGTAGTTTTTGATTGAAATAGCTTTTGATTTAAGTAAATATGACCTTCTAATGCTGCACATTCAGCAAATGACCATTTTCAGTTAATTACAACTTTTAAAATGTATTGAAACTATGAGTTGCATAATAATTTGGAACAGTAGATTTTAAGTTGTTTACTATATTTATTTTTTCACTGGGAGGTTTTTTTAAAAACCACATTCAAATTCTCTAACAGTTAAAGACTTGAATATTATGCTGCCTGTCATTTGAGTTGATCATTTAGAAAATCTTAGAAAAATGTCCTTTGCATAATAATTTGGAACGCGGTCTATAGATAGAGGTAAAGTTCCATAGCAGTTTGACTCACTCATTTGCCATTGACATAACATGGTTGGCACGGCAACAGTTTGAAATTGTTTGCCTCTATGTCACTTCCTGTCAGTGTCATATAAACTATATGAACATCACAAAAACTGTCAACCTGAAGAAAACCTTGTACAATTTTTTAGCAAAATCTTAAATATAATTGTGTTAGTTACTGTACGTTTTAGCATAAATGGTGTCTAATGTGTCGTATGCACTTTAACATCTTAGTTTTGTCGTAGTCTAAAACTAGACCAAACCCACCCCTTACGACGTTTATTTTATGCCGTTTTGGAAATCATTCCAAGAGCGCTTATTCATTCAAAAATATGGATAAGCATGGGACATTCTTTGGTATTTTTGGTAATGGCGATCGAGGTGACGCTGTTACGTTCATGTACTTTCTGGGAGACCGCAGCGGCTAAAGATGGGAGAAGAACGCAATACATTCAAAGAAATGATCAAACGCTAAATCCACAAAGAAGTCCTAAAATACCAGAATGTGAACCCCTCTTGTAATGCTTTTAGTGACTGGAGCATCTTGAACGTTTAGCCTCTTCTATCTCTTCAACCACTGCCATCCTTCGTTGGTGAAGCCCACAGGTTCCTAGCGGGTCTTTTGGAAACAGGTGTCTAAGAAAAGCCATCTTCCTGTCTGCAGCCTGCAGTCCCCACGCAGAGCAGATAATGGGGTGAGTCAGCGCTGATTCATCGTCATTGTCGGCGCAGGGTCACATGGTGCATTTATTCTGTGATCTCTGACGCATTTAACAGCTGAAGAATACCAAGGGGCTACGTGAGCAACAGGGGGCTTTGGACACATTCGTCTCCAGACATATCCACTGCACGTGAATAAGGAAAAAAATATTTAAGTTGAGAGATGTCAATTTCAAACTTTTGCTGAATATTACTGATATAAAAATTAAAGAAGACTTTCGTAATAGTAGTTTATTTTTCTTCGGTCATTATGAACATTTAGATCTTAGGTCACATGATCTTATACATTATACCAGCTATTCCCAAAGTCCGGGACGTCACGGCCCCCTTATTGAGCCGAAAATCTCTCGGGGCCCCCCAGCAATTATATATTTACTCTATTCTGAGGAATTTGACATTATTTTACAGCTAAGATTACATAAAACTCAAATTTAGCAATGACAGTAGGCTAAATACTGGTTTAAAATAGTATAATGTAGCAAATAAATGTAGTTTTCCTTTAATATCTTTTTTTCCCCAATGTACTTGTTTTGTTGGCAAGCTTTGGGGGCCCCCTGCAGTGCCTCTGAGGCACCCCCAGGGGGCCCGGACCCCACTTTGGGAACCACTGCATTATACAATAAGAAAAAAATGTTTACATTCAGAATTTAAGTGCTATATGATGCCTGACCGAAAGGGGTTTAGGCTGAAGTCAAGACTTATTTTGCCTAACCCCTTTTACAACTGAGACACTATGTCCAAAGATGACACATTATACAGTTTCTCTAATACCAACGATGGTAACATGTAAGCACAAAACTTCAACTTCAACAATCAAAATTATATTATGCATCCTCGATCAACTTCTTTTCTAATGATCTTCATTCAAGTGTTCTATACTTCTCCATAATGTTTAACTTATACATTTTCTTGTATGCATTTGGTATTTTAGGTTTTCATAAAAAATTAATGGAAAAAAAAAGACATTTCATTCATTAAAATGGTCAATATTATCAAACAAATTCTAAATAATTGATAGAACCAGATTTTAATTTATGGCTTCATTATGTTGACATATTAGTAACATATTATTTTGGCTGATGACCTGAACATCCTGAATGACCAGGTTAAAGGGATTTCTTCTTCCCTGATGGCACGGGCGTACTCCAAGATGACAAAGCCATATTTATTTATTGGTTTATTTGGTCGGGACAGTGCATGTAACTCTCATGCATGTAAACAAGCCACAGCCTTGGGCTAATTTGCATCCGTCGTCCCCCATGCGCACTCTCAAACACACTCACATTCATCCTGGCCTATTGTACATGTTTTTAGTGGTAGGGGAAACCGGAGTACCCGGAGGAAACCTACGCAGACACGGGGAGAACATGCAAACTCCACACAGAAAGGCCCCGTCCAGGTAGGAATTGAACCCAGACCTTCTAGCTCTGAAGCACGAGCGCTAACCGCTGTGCTACCGTGCCGCCCGGGTTCAGGGAGCATGAGATGGATCGACCGCTGCAGAATCCAGATCACTGAGAATCTTTAGGATGTGCTGGAGAAGGCTTTGTGCAGTGGTCACACTCTCTCATTGTCAATACAAATAATAGTGAAAATGAAAGCAACACTGGATTTTGGACATTGCAGAAGCTTATGTGCTCCAATTAAAACCTTTTTGTGGCAGCACTTTTTTAAACTTTAAACATTATGTTAAAACTGAGGAAATGCGAATAACAAGCTCCAATTTGCATTTGTTTGAGTGATATATGACCCAAATATTGACGAGCAGATGATGCTCTGAATAAGTCGTCCTCCTTTGAGACTTTAATGCACAACTTGGAACACATTTTTGTTGCAAAATTCATGTTCCATGATTTAGCTCCATTTATCATGCAATCTCAGATTATTTCCTTACAAAAATAATAATCTCTTTAAAACCCTAAACCAATGCATATAATGAGAGATTAATAATGGCTCATGACAGAATTTTGACGACCCTGTCCGTCTAAATGACAGAGAGAAATGATCCCAAGCAAAGCCACTGGTTGTAGGGTTGACTGCTGACCAAAACAACCCAAAACATTTAAACAACCTCACGAGCCATGTACGGCTAAAAACCCATCGACAGTGATCCAGCGGCCCACTTTTGAGTCATGACCCAGCAGTTGAGAACCACTGGTCTAAACCATTACATTCTCCTGCGCTACTTGCTGCTGGATACAAGTAAAAAGGTCGCTCAGCCCAAACCGTGACACTTTGACGCTCCCCACGAGTGCCAGTGCATTCACGCTGCTCCAACATTAACCACTGGTGGCAGAGCAGAATATTCAAGAATGTCATGAGTTTGATCTCCACGCCAACTGGCTAATCCGCCGTCTGTTCCTGATCAAGATCTTGGCTCCTGACAGGTCCCTATAGACGTCGCGCTGCTCCACCGAAGCCCCTCACAAATAACTCGACGCTTATCTGATCCGTAAAGTTAAACCTTATCTGCGCCCCGAGCCGCTAAGTGACGCGCTGAACTGGCAGTTAGTCGAATGGATGTTGAGCTGAACTATCGACAGGCCGCTAAAGAGGGGCCCAGGCGTGTGACGGATGACTTCTGCAGCGCTCTCCTCTCATTAACCCATGTCAGAGGGAGCATCCAAACCACAGGCGGTCCTCGAGCCTCGGCTTTGGCACGGACCGGCGGGTGAATATGAGAACTGTATTTCCTTTAAGTATAGGCCCCGCGTTCCAAGCGGGGAAGTTGAGACGCCAGCCTGGACCCCCACGCGCCGGACCTAATCACATGTTTCAGAGCAGAAGTCACCTCTCGTCCGTTCAAGCGGCTGCCCTGATGTGGCGGATGAGCCGCAAAACGGAGCTGTGGAATGGTATTCTCTTGGGGGGGAATTTATTCTTTTATTTGTTTTCGTGGGCTAGGGGTTTAGGCTTGGTTCTTTTTTGCAGTCATGAGTCTGTCAAATCGCTGCTCTTCTCTCCCTTTCTTCAATCGTTATTTCACCAGGATATTGACATTTTTTTTAAAGGAAGTTCGATCCCTGTAAGACACTCGATTGTACATGTTTTTAGTGATAGAGGAAACCCACGCAGACAAGGGTAGACCATGGAAACCCTACACAGAAAGGCCTGTAGAAATGTCTTTACAAGCTGTTGCAACGTTGGTCTGTTTCGCATACAATCAGTATCAAAAACGGCAACAAAAATAAAATGTCTAAGCAGTTGAATTTGAGGCTATATACAAAACTTGCTAGCCGTTACCAAGACATGCTGTGATGTACTGATCATTTTTCTCAAAGGAACTGCAATGCGACATGGTTAAAAGTTGGATTTTACTTACTACGGGACCGTTAAGACTAACAGAGAAAGAACTGATGCTCATGTCTTCTTTATCAACACCATTCAAGGTTGATTGTCTCTTAGAGTGACGTAAACCTTTCTAAACGGACTCCCCTGAACCTGTCTGATCCTCATTGACCTGCGCTGATTGATCTAGAGCTGCGCTGAGGGATCATCGATACAATGAAGTGTCTCCTTCACCTCCACATTGAGAGAGCTGCCTAACACTCCAGCAAACCATTGACCTGTGAAAAGGAACACTACCAACTACGGAAAACTGGGGAAGAAAGAGAAGTCATGTATAATCCAGGTCATACTGTCATACAAAGAGCTAAATGTTCAACCGCTGTGTGGTGGCAGTGTGTCAGGGAGTCCATCGCCTTTTTGTTTCTTTTGGTCACATAGAGGTTTGTACATGTCAGGCGTGAGGGAGCCTGTTTTAGTGAGTCCAACAGCTCACAACAGTAGAACGTCTCTCCTTCTACAATCCAGCTGACTGGCAGGCCAGAGGGTAACTCTCTAGATCAATCGCAGCATCGACTCGACAAACGCAATCGCCCAAAACTAACTTAACCGAGATCCACAGACAGCTGTCTATACGCCCAACGGTGATATTCACACTTGCACACACGTCCCGCGTCCTCAAAAACCTGCTCGACCAACTCTCAACTGAAGATTATCGCGATGGTGTGAATGGGCCTCACCTTAGTTTTTTCTGCATGGGGATGAAAACATAAAGGAGGAAATCTGTCACTGATTTAAGTTAATGAAATCTGTCTGTCTTTAAAAGAAGTACATTCAGATTGTTTATCCAATTTTGAGTACGATAAGATCTTTCTTTCTGAATATAAGTGTAGAAAACTTGCAGATTTCTTGATCACTTTCTGCTGTGACGTGGTAAAAAGCTGCAAAAAATCCAGTCCATTGTATCTGTCGAAGAGATTAAAATTGTAAAGTGTCGCGTTTAGGCTTAAAGTCCATTGATAAAAACACGGAACAGATAAAACCAGTTCGAAACCAATCCCTAGACTAAACCAAGATTTAAATGTTTTGTCAAAGTCTGTGTGTCTGCCTGCTTGTGCCTGGGTGGTTGGACTGCGGCTGTCTGGCAAAACATTCAGACTTCCCCAATTACCCAAAGGTCTAAAGTGGTTGAATGAAAATACGAAAATTCGCTTTGTTTTTGCTTTTTTGTCAAAGCCGCAGAAATGTGGTTCGACTTGGTGCGCACAACTGCTGTTGACCTAAATAAGGTTAACGAGTTTGGACAAGCTTAACCCTAGGTTCAGCGGATAATGTATTCTGCGGTGGTTCGCGGCGGAATACATTGACAAAATCTGTAATTGTGCTTAGCGAATGGGTTCTGCTGTGGCTATGCATCATTGGTTCCTGCTACTATGTACAGCGGGAACCATTATGTTTACATACGCTTCATAAAAAGACACATTTGCATTTTTTTCTCACTGTCAGACATGAAACCAGAATTAACTTCTTTTTTTTTTAGGTCAATTAGAATTGTATACATTATTTCTATTTGTCAAATTCCAGAAGAATGAGAGATATAATTTTCTGCACTATTTTTTTTAATTACTTTTTACAAAACCAAAAATTGACATACATTTCATTAATATTTGGTAGAATTGCCTTTAAACTGTATACTTTGGGTCAAAAGGGTCTCACAATAGTTGGCAGGAGTTTCGGTCCATTCCTCCAAACAGAACTGGTATAACTGAGACACATTTGTAGGCCACCTTGCGTGCCTATGCCTTTTCAGCTCTGCCCATACATTTTCAACTGGATTGAGAACCGGACTTTTATTGACCACTTTAAAACATTGACTTTGTTATCCTTAAGCCACTTTGTAACCAGTTTGGCCATATGCTTTGGGACTTCCATTTGGAAAACCCATCTGCGCCCAAGCTTTAACTTCCTGCCTGATGTCTTGAGATGTTGCTCCAATATTTCCACATAGTGTTCTTTCTTCATGATGTCATCTATTTTGTGAAGTGCACCAGTCCCTCCCACAGCAAAACAACCCCACAGCATGATGATGCCACCCTCGTATTTCAAGTTGAGATGGCTTTCTCAGGCTTGCAAGATTCACCCTTTTTCCTCCAAATGTGACTATGCTCATTATGGCCAAAATATTTTTTTTATCAGACCACAAGATATGTCTTCCCGCTGTAAATGATCATTGTAGTTATCTATTGTTTATTAGTTTTTCCCACTAGAATGTGTGGTAAAAGCAACAATGGACTAAAACAATCCCACCAACCTCAAAGACCCCTTTATCTCCAGAATTACATTTCTACTTTCCCCCCAATCACTATCCATAGCCCCCAAAAGGTTTTAAAAGCATTTTGCCCAATTGTCAAGAATTTTGTATTTTCTGGCCCGTCAGCAAATCCTGCTTTTTGTTTCTGTTCAAAAGCAGGACCGTATGGAGTGAATGTATAATTGTCTCATGTAAAAGAGCTTTGTGACTATGTCTGTGAAAGGCGCTATGTAAATAAAGTTCTTCTTCTTAACAGCCAATCAAATCTCAATAGATTTTTTTATCAATCCAATCACAGACCACGTTGTCACAGTTGTCTTCTTGACTGTCCTTGTGTTTTTGACACTGTTGCACGTTCTATTACTTCTCTCAGAAGTAGATCTTGATGCTACATCTTCTCTAAGAGGATTTTCTTCTTGTCGCTACCAGCTATTGAAATACTTTTGTCCCCGTTCCTAATGTGCAAGGACATTGAAACACCCTTTGCACATTCGTGTCAACCTGTTGGAATCTGAACCCAGTCGCTAATGTCTCCGCTCTGCTGGCTGGTGAATCGTAAAACTATAACTTCTTTGTTTACAAAACTCGCTGTCTGCCACTTGCCTTTTCGTTGATCGAGCCCATCGTAAACTCTGAAGAAATCACGCTTGGTCCCAGACTGCAAGTCTTATTAGGGCAAGCGTGTAGTTTAATTGTACACATAGATCATACCCTCTGTCACGCCTTTAAGTTCTTATTGTTTTAAATGTTGTAATCTGTAAAGCACTTTGTGATACCTTTTGGTATGAAAAGCACTTTATAAATAAAGTTTGATTGATTTAATATTTCAGTTTTTTGAACATCTATTGAAGAAATAAATGGGAATTTTACATGAGGAACCCCAGCAGGTTTCAAAGTGCGACAGTGGCTCTGCATTTGTTAAAATGTTTAATCTGGAAGAATGTGCTGAGATTTGTTGATTGTGTTGCGATGGCTTCACAGTCTGACAGTTAACAAAATCGGCATTAAAACTCATGGCCATAAAAAACTGGGATGAGCGGAAGAGTTTGTGAGAGCTAGACATGAGTTGGGGCCGTGGCTAACAGTTTATGGATTCAAACATCTTCCCTTGGTCGCTATTTGGGAATGGATGAAATGGAATACTTTAATAAAAGACTTTCCTTTGTGAATAATAGAAACTCAGGAAATGTCCAATTTTCTTTTATCCTTTGGTATGAAGAAGCGATGATGAAGCTGTCAGCTGGACCAGGTTGACCCAGTTGAAGACCTTTTGCTTCTATCTGCCTGTGTTTGCAAATCTTTATTGTGACCGCATGTACTTGTTCGAGCCTCCCAAGTGCATGAACAGACTAACTGCTCTCTCTGACTTCTTGGACGCTGTATCAGAGAGCTGGCAGGCCAAAGCGGATGACTCGAATTCTCTGGCTGCGTGACCACAGTGACTGCGTTTGGGACAGCTCCCATAAACCCAGTCACCCCTCATCGGACCACGGGCACAGCGCTCTGCTTTTGGCCCGGGGATCGGCCGCTGGGGGAAATTTAAACAGTTCACCCCCCAAACAATGCGGTTTAATCTGGAGCGCCGGCCAATCCCACAATGTTTTGGCACAAATTTAATGAGCGTTTCCCACTTTGATTTATACGACCTTCACTTATCCAGAAGGCTTTTGTTTTATTAGTTCAAAACCAATCAGTAGTTGGTGAATCATACAAAAAATAAAAAATAACTAAATACGTGATAAAAGTAATAATTGTTCCTATAGGACACTCGGCTCACTACTTCTACCTGGCCTCTGGTCACGTTTGGGTTGTCAAGTGTCCTGCGGCGTGGAGAAATTAGCAAGCGTCATGCCTGAGTTGCCAATAGAGTTCTCTAAAGTCCAGTAACAGTAGATTCAGTTTCATTTTTATGGATAAATATTAGTCAAAGCAGTTCGATTTCACATGGATTTGATGTGAATGAAGAAAACAGCTTGGATTATTCCCTTTTTGCCTGAGAGGGGAAGCTCTCGATCATTTAACAGCGCGGTGGCGCAGCGGTTAGCGCTCGTGCCTCACAGCTCGAAGGTCCCAGGTTCAATTCCCACCTGGACCAGGGTCTTTCTGTGTGGAGTTTGCATGTTCTCCCCGTGTCTGCGTAGGTTACTGGTAGGTTTTCCCTTAACACTAAAAACATGTGTGCAATAGGTTAATCCTCCAGCCAGGTGTTTCTGGCAGGTTGCTGTGTTTGTTGATGGAACTTTTAATAGTTTGGTCCTGGAAGTAGCTTGGTGATTGTGTGTGATCTCCATCCATCCATTTTCTTCCACTTGTCCGTTGCCGGGTCGTGGGGGCAGCTGTGGGAGCTGCACCAATCCCTATGGCTCCTCCTGCAGGTGGTGGGTCCACAGAAGGACGGCCTCATGGTTCTAACCGGGCCTGTTGGTCTCTCATAAGGAGCTTCTGAACCGCTCTTTGTCTGACCCGTCACCTAGGACCTGTTTGCCCTGGGAGACCCTACCAGGGACACGAAGCCCCCGACAACAGAGCTCCCAGGATCATTCGGGCGCTCAAACCCTCCACCACGTTAAGGTGGTGGTTCCAGGAGGGGTGTGTGTGATGTCAAACAAATGCTAAATTATGAATATATTTTTCTACTAAATAAAGATACAGAGACATGGGGAGGGGCAACAGCCCATAAATACTTAAAAACTGACAATGCTAACCTGGAAACTTCGTTAGCTTCATGCTATGTATGCTAACGTTAGCAACAAATGGCGTTTTCCCCCCCCCCGCTTCTACTGAACAATTTGGTGTGAAAAAACATCCATATGAAACTGATTTTGGCTTGACTTTATTTGTGTGCGATAAATATGTTTATAGTCCTCCATAAAATGGCTCAATAGAGTGAAAAATTGTGATGCCCATTACAGGCTTCTCCCCCGTCGGCTAGGCCACGCCCCCTTGTATGACGCGTTGCTGTCTGTATCAATAGTGCGCTATATATGGAATAGTCTGGACATTCGAATGGATTGTTGAGGAGCTGCTAATCATCTGGGGCATGTTTGGTACCAATGACATGTTTGTTTCGTCTCTTGTGACATTTATATTACCCGGTATGTTCCGCCGTGTCGCTCTATCCAGGACTGTATATTCAGGTGGTAACCTCTTGAATTGGTGCAATCCGTTGAGAGCTAGGTGGTGACTCCAGGCTGCCCCCGAGGCTTTGATGTGATTCAATGTACGGTTTATGAACATCCAGTAGCTTCGTCTCTTGTGCCCCGTTACTGAACCCCTGAGGGTAAATGGGCTCGCGGTACAATGTAATCTTCCTATTTTCACTGTAAAGGTTGATGGCAGGCAGATGCGATGTTGCTGTCGGTCTGTATTTGTTTGTTCACAGTTTGAGACACTAATTGAACAATAATCTATAAATGTGCCCATAGGCTCCTGCCAACTCTCTGCTGTGTGTGAATAGCTCTGTGCTCCTTTGACTCCATGGACTGATTTACAATATGTCATGAAGGCGGAATTTAGAGGGAAAATATTGTATTGTGAATTTTTTAAAACCGTTTAAAACAGTTTCTATTGTGCAGGCCATTTGGGGTTCTAAAATGTAAATATCAAGGATGAAGTGCTATATTAATGTGAGGGGAACAAGTTATCTGTCATTTTATGTTTTCAAATTTCAGCGGTTAAATCTAAATAATGGCTCGAGCCAAGTTTGAATTTATGTTTTTACTTTTAAAATGAGCTACAAAGGTTTTTTCAGAGGGGATTTTGAACCTTGTTTAGTTTATGAATTAGCTATTCATCAGTGAAAAGAAAACAACCTTTTTTGAGGTGGTTCAAAGCTCAATTAATCAGGCAGGAATAAGTTATTTAAAAAAAATCCAAAATGTTCAAAAATCTTGTTAAGTCCAAGACTGTAGAGTTTGGAGTCTGTAGGAGCTACTTAGGTGGAGATGTTGTTGCAGGAGTGGAATGAATTTTGAGAAAACATCCCTTTCAAATCCTCATTTGCAAGCTTAAGATCTACAAAACTCATCTAAATTGATCTTATCATCGCTTTTTTCTTGGGTTTTCATCGCTTTTTTTGGGGACACATTTTAATAACTTTTTTGTGCCTTTTCTGTTGCTCTTTTTTTGGGCTTTTTTGTTCCATTTTCGTCACACGTTTGTGTCACTTTTCCATCGTTCGCTTTTTCGTCAAATTTTTGTCACTTTTGTTCCAATTTCGTCACACATTTTTGTCACTTTTTTGTCAATTTTTTCAGCTTTTAGATTTGGGTAAAGCTGTACTGAAGAACATGTGCTCAGTTCAGGAGGGGGTTAAGGGGTTTTTAAGAGTGAAAACTAGCTAAAACAAAAAACTCAATATTCAATCAATGTTTCCACCTGCCGTGTCCCGCCTTAAGGCGAGACACGGCAGGTGAAAGTATTGATTTTTCACGCAGTGGTCGAAGTGGAGATTTTTTATCTATTTTCCTCCTCTACATCTTAGTTTTCATGTCAGAGAACAAAAATAACAAATCTCACCCCGCATGATGCTTATTTTATGATGATTTGTCCGCCTGCGTCGCGGAGGTAACCCGGAAGTAGCAGCTGCAGCGCATTGAAAGACCGTCTTTCCCGCTTTTATTCATTCACAAATATTGACAGATTTTACATCCACGTGTCCTGTGAAGGGTCCCCGTGATGACGCTATCACCCAAATATGGTATTTTTCCTCCGACAAGACGCCTGGTGCGGAAGAGCCAAAGAAGGTTCCGCGCACTCGCTACAAAACTTCAGGGCTTGTTTTCTCTGAATGAGAGAAGGCCCCACTCGGGCAGCGGGTGAGCCCTTATAGCCGCTCATACAGACTCCAAACTTTATAGTCTAACCAATATAAACAATATATCCAAAATCCCCTCTGAAAAAATCTTAGTTACTAATATGTCAATAAAATGAAACCATACATTTTAATCTGGCTCAATCCATTATTTTCATTTCGTTGCCCAAAATATAGGCAATTTTGGCTATTTTCATGCATTTTTATATGAAAACATAAAATGACATTTTTTTCTCATATTTATATCAGTAATGTTCAGCAAAAGTTTCAAATTGATATCTCTACATTAATTTTTTTCCTCTATTCACCTGCAGTGTCTCGCCTTAAACTGGGAAACAGCTGTGCACTATTGTACTATACTTAAATGTGTAGACTGGCCGTGATATAGAAAACGACTATAAGCTGACAGCCCCTAAGTGCAGTCGACGGCGCTGCTACCTCTTCTCTCTGAAGCGCTGCTACTTCAAAGCTCCCTCTCCCCTCGTGTGGATGGAGAACATCTGGACCGGCGTGCCCCTCACCTCCCCGCCATCTGCCGCGCTCTGCTCTGCTGTAATAGAGACGCAACCGAGAGGGCAGGCAGGGCTCGTCCGTGTTTACAGCTTTTTGTCCAGTAGCGGTTTATTTTCGGCGATCCACGTGTGAAAAGGCCAACGCGTGATGTCTGAACCACCGTTTTCACGCTCGGCGTCCAGGATGCTACAGTACAATCTGTCCGTAAAATAGATTTCATATAAGAATAAGGCATTTTGCGCATAAAAATGGTCAACTTGCCTATATGTTTTCAGCAACAAAATCTAATCCGTCTCTTAGCAGGAAAAAAAATCCCATATTCGGATTAGAGCGTCATCTCGGGGACCCTTCCCAGCACACGTGGTTGTAAAATATGTCAATATTTGTGAATGAATATGCGAGGGAAAGCCGGCTTTGCGAAGTGATGTTGGAGCTACTTGTGGGATATATATATACAATATGGGCCAAGTTTTGACATTTTTATACTCTGACATGAAAACTAAGATGTTAGAGGAGGAAACTCCACTTCGACCTCTGCGTGGAAAATCAATACTTTCGCCTGCAGTGTCTCGCCTTTAAAGGACGCCAAGACTTTTCTTTCTCTTTGATTTGAGTTTTTAGATCTGGCAGAGCTTCCACAGTGATCAGTAATGGACCCATGGAAGGGTTATTTAAAAAAACCAAACACATGGGTTATCGGTTTGGTGATAGTATAGCTGCTCGATAACGATATTTAAAAAAATCTCCAGTACATTGGACACTCGCAGAATCAAATCAGGGATGTTCTGATACCAAGTCCCTCTGTGAGCCTTTTACAGTGTGCATATTGAAATGATCTGAATCCTTTTGCTGGTGCCATTGTCTGGAAAGGAGATGATTTTTCATTCAAACTGTGGCAGAATCCCCTTCACCACCAGAGCAAGAGCGTTATTTATGGCCAAAGACGCGACGCTGGTTCCTCTGGGTTTGAGCGATGGGCTGCGCTCTGAAAACTGCTGAAGCCGTGTTTTTTTTTTTTTTTTTTTTCGGGAGTCGTTTTGGCTTTGCAGAGTCGCGGAGACGGGAGAGTGGCGCTGTGAAGAAATATACAGTCTGTTCAAAATCTGCGTTTGTCGATTGCGCTCTCAGCAGATTGTAGACATTACTTTAAACATTGTTGTGCGTTAGGAATATGCAAAACCAGCACAAAAAAAATTGACAGTTTGAAGTGATAAACACTGCATAGTAACACACGCACATATATACAGTATAACAACACAATATATCCTATACGGGAAGAGGTGCTAGGAGTCAGATTTCTGAAGCAGTCTAATAGCCTCAGGATAGAAGCTCATCCTCTCAGTTGGAGTCCTGTTTTCTTTTATTATTATCAGGATGGCTGGTGACCTTAATGATCTTCTCGGCACCTCTGGGTGTAAATATTGTCCAGTTTAGGAAGATTGATCTTCAGGTTCAGTTGTCAAGAGTCCTGTTTTGGCCGGGGAAACTACCGTATTTTTGCCCTCTTTTCCACCGTCCTTCCATATTGTATTATCCCGTAATTCTCCCGTAGTATAACAAAATCATTAAAAAAAGCATTCCTCTGCTTCTCCAAACTGAACCCTGTCACTAGCCTCGTGACCACTGCCACCTGCTGTAGCCTGGGTGGCAGTGGTCGCGAGGTTAAACATAGCTCCTGGGGTGAGGGTCCAAACTCACCGTCAAGTCTCCCGTTTTGCAGGTGCAGGAAAATGTCTCTTATTTTCAAATTTAAAACTTGACAGGTATGCCTTATTGATCTCACAATGGAGAAATTCTGGCAGACTGTAAACATATTTGTCACACACCAATAAAGTCCAGCCTAAATCAGGTCCATATGGATTTTTTTTCACACCAAATTGTTCAGTAGAAGTGAAAAACTTCATTTGTTGCTAACATTAGCGTATGTAGCATGAAGCTAACATTAGATTCCTGGTTAGCGTGGTCAGTTTTTTTTAAAAGTATTTATGGGCAGAACTACTTTGCTCTCTGTATCTTTATTTAGTATAAACATATTTTCATACTTGCATTTGTTAAAGTAATGGAGAAAGTAGTAGAGAAATGGAAGAAAGTTCAATTTGTTCCCTTCTTTGTTTTCCCTATACATATACATATACATATACATATACATATATATATATATATATATATATATATATATATATATATATATATATATTTAAAAAAAAACTCTTCCTCACCCTCCGCGGGCGGTCTCTTTTTCCTCCAAGCTCAGGTCCTCTATCAGAGGCCTGGGAGCTTGAGGGTTCTGCGCAGTATCTTTGCTGTTCCTAGAACTGCACTTTTCTGGACCGAGATGTCTGATGTATTTCCTGGGATCTGCTGGAGCCACTCCTCCAGTTTGGGGGTCACTGCCCCGAGTGCCCCAACGCCCACGGGCACCACTGATGCCTTCACTCTCCAGGCCTTCTCTAGCTCTTCTCTGAGCCCCTGGTATTTCTCTAGTTTCTCGTGTTCCTTTTTCCTGATGTTGAAGTCGCTTGGTATTGCTATGTCAACCACCACGGTTTTCCTCTGCGCTTTGTCCACCACCACAATGTCCGGTTGGTTCATTACCATTCTGTCCGTCTGTATCTGGAAGTCTCACAGGATCTTGGCTCGGTCATTCTCTACCACCTTTGGAGGTGTTTCCCACTTTGACCTTGGGGTTTCCAGCCCATACTCTGCACAGATGTGTTATATGAGCTGCACTACCCGTTTCCTCACATGTTCAAACCGTAAAAGTCAGCGGTAGTTGAGCATCGACTGTGTTAGCTGCTGCTCCAAGTAATTTCTCGCTCACACAACACTTTGTTATAAGTGTCAGTGATTTAAAGCAGAAGGCTGCCGTACGAATAAACCGTGCTGACTTTTACAGTCATGTTAGTATTACCTCATATTTTGTGCAGCTGATGATCGCGTGGTTTGGGGCTGCTGTGGAGTACTGTCCCGTCTAAAACACAAAATTTACCTTTGCTGTACATTTAAATGAGAAAATGTATGTTCTGCCACAATTGCCAAAACACTTTCAGCAACACAACATCGAATGAATGGATATTCATTTCATTCATTCAATCTTTATTAAGGACACAAGTGAGGACACATGATCCATATTTAAGTTAAAATAAAAATAAAAGAATGTAAAAAGTATTAAAATACAAAACAAGGCACTAACAATACTCCAGCTGCCACTCACATAAAGACATGAGCGCCAATGATTCCACATTTTTGACTTGAATCTCATTGAGCTGATCTCAGGACATACCAGAGTCCGTATAATGGCATTCTGAGAGTTACTCAGTCTACACATACATTTAAAATAACAATGGCGAAGTGTAGCAGGACAAGAACGTACACCACAGTCAGCAAACATCTGACTCGCACTACAGTGTCTAGGCATCTTTAACAGCAGCCTCATTGAGTCATTATATGCAACTGTGAGCCTCTGCAAGCTGGACTTTTTAAAACTTCGCCACAGCTGTGCAGTGTACAGAGGACAACAAAAAGCTTTAAACAAATTAAGTTTGACATCCACAGAACACATATGAAACTTCCTGACCAACATGTTGGATTGTCCATACAGTTTACACACCTGCCTGTGCATGTCCCGGTCATCAGTGAGGTCACTACAGATATAATGACCCAAATACTTCATCTCATTTGTGACATTAAGAACACTGCCGCACAGGGTGAACTCAGGGAATGTTAGAGACCTATCATCCTTGGTTCTCACAACCATTATATAGCTTTTCATTGCGTTATATTTAATATCATTATCGAAGCCATATTGTGAACAGATATTCAGGAGATGTTGAAGTCCTGCACTGTATGGACAGAACACAACCAGGTCATCTGCATACATGAGGTGATTAATGACAGAACCTCCTGCGACACATCCAGTCTTACAATTATTGAGCTGTACAGAAAGATCGTCCATGTAAATATTAAAGAGCAGTGGGGACAATATCCCACCCTGCCTGACCCCATTGCTGACCCTGAAGGAGTCAGACACAGACTCGCCCCATTTCACCTGCATGGTCTGCTGTGAGTACCAGAAAATGAGAATTCTAATGAGATAAGCTGGAACACCTCTATTAGATAGTTTTGTAAATAGTTTGTCATGATTGATTCTATCAAAAGCTTTAGACGCATCAAGAAAACACAAGAACATAGTAGAGCCCTGGCAATGATATTTATCTAGTAATTCCTTCAAGGCAAAAATACATGTATCAGTACCATGTTCTGGTTTAAAACCAAACTGGTTGGCAGCTGTATAGACATATGGTTCAAGTCTGTTCAAAATAACCCTCTCAAGCACTTTTGAAACAGAACTGGCCAAGGCTATGGGCCGATAGTTGTCCATACTGCTTAGTTTACCGGCTTTGTTCTTTATCACTGGGACAAGTAGAACAGATAATAGTGACTCAGGCAGGATGCCATGTACCATAAACCCAGTAAAGCAAATAGCCAACAAGGGATACAATTTTCTGCTTGCAAATTTGAGATGTTCTGAAGTTAATTTATCTGGTCCACAGGACTTGTTATGCTTCAATTTGGACACTCCCTCAAAAACCTCCTGTGGAGATATTATCATTCCCTCATCAAATTCCAAAGTCTCAGCAAAGGCCAAGTTACTCTTTAAGCAGTTAAACAATTTGTAATAATAATTCTGCCAAAACTGGCAAATATTATCAGAGCCAGTTATCCCATCAATATCAGAAGGAAGAGAAGCTCTGCTACTGTTTAACTTTCTGATCTCTTTCCAAAAGTCAGTGTACGAGTTGTTTTGGAGTTTATACGCAAGGGACTCTGATCTTAAACAATTCTCATTCCTTTTAATGTACCTTAAGGCATATTTAAATTGGGCATTAGCACGTTTCTTCTTCTCGAACAATGGCCCACTTCTGTGTTTACCATTTTCAGCCCACACTTTAAATGCACTTCGGGCTTCAGCATGGGCTGCGCCCACATATCGATTCCAACCAGGTTTACATTTACCATTGTGAATGCTTTTTCTGCATTGACATAGGGACATGCCTGATTTAATGAGAGCATTGATAACTTCATCATATAACAAACACAGTTGAGAACAGTGCTCTCGATTGGTGCAGTTGATGTCGCGGCACAAAATGGCATCTTTAGGTATCACAATATGACCCAGGTACATATGCGTCCTCTGGTGATATAAATTGAGATCATTACTGGTTAGATTAGACCAGTCCAATTTATCACTATTAAAAGACACTTCAGTATTGACTAATTTAGGAATGTTGTCCAAGTTACAATTAAAAGCAAACGGCATGTGATCAGACGTGGCTAAATCATAACTAATACGCATTTTAACAATCATGGCATGTGCATCGGCTGTACATACACAATGGTCAAGCCAAGATGTTGTATGCCACGCGTCGCTAACATAGGTATAGCTTTCTTTAGGCAGGAGGTCTCGACTGGACAGAGTAAGATCGTTTTCAACACAAAATTGTATTAAATGCTTGGCAAACAATGATTTTACATCAGAAATATCGGCATTCATGTCCCCAACTATAAAGATACATGAGCAGTCAATATCGTGGATAAATGTCACAATATTTGCAAGTCTGCTTATGTACTCATCCTCATTTTGCACACTTTCATACGGAGTATATACACTTAAAATAACAAACTTGCCACCACTATGACTGATTTCAAGGCCAACTGCCCAGTCAACCCCCAGTCTGAGCACCCTCACCATATTGTCATATTTCTTATGCCACAAGACAGCAACCCCACCCGGTATTCTGCCCTTGACATGTTTAGTGTTTAAGTCAGTTGTGGACTCACCAGCCCCATGGAAGTCCTCGTGTATACTATTTAGTCCTCCAAGGTCTTGTTTGGCCAAAAAAGTCTCCTGGATGCACAAGACGTCACACGCTCCTAGAAGCTTGTCCACAACAAAACGGCGCGCTCTGTCCCCTTCACTTTGTCCAATACGCAGACCACGCGCATTATAAGAGACAACAGAAAAAGTCATTACGGCCGAATATTGCGCATTTATTGTCATTAAGCATTAGCAGTGCCACAATCCGCGGTAGCGTCAGCATGTTCACCAACTATTGGAAGAGAATCCCGCACAGTCCCACGTTGATCATGCAGAGTGCCACCAGCCCTGCGCGCTTCGTAGTAACGACGCACATAGGTACCGGCTGGCCATAGGTCTGGGTCATACATGCACCCAACATCATTGCATTCCGCCGTAACATGAAATGAGCTGTACCGGCTCTGAGTCGAAACTATTTTCCTGCACACGATTGTCTGGTTTTTAAGTTTCTCCGCTAAGTATCCACTCAAAGTGTCAGCTTCGAGAGCAGGGTCAAAGCGAGTAGCGAACACACTCACCAGCTTAGATGTTACAGCCTTGATGGCTCCAACAGTGCTCGTCCCAGTTATGCCCATTTTTCTTCGCTCTCTCCTTGCGGGAACTCGATCTGCACGCGGCTCTGGCACATGCTTCAAGCGGCCACCTTCTTTGACAACAGTAGTCCACGCCTGGGTCAAACCACTGGCAGACGTTTCCGCCGCCAGCTCAACAGTTGCACCTGGAGGGTTCTCATCACACACCACCGGTCCCGACACTCGAGAAATCAGCTCGTGTGAATCATAGTCCTTAATACCGATTGTAGATGGCTGGATTTCCTCGATCACTGCCACACGACGTTCAATGGCCTCTGTAGCTTTGCGTAGATTGTCGCTAACATTAGCTTGCTCCTCAGCCGCAAGCCTTATGGCTACAACTTCTCGGCTAAGTTGCTCCATTTTGGTGAGCAGCGCGGACGCATCCATACTTCCAAATCCAACAAGCGGTAGTTCATCCAAATGATGCGAGACAAAGCGGGGTATGTTTTCACCACTTTCGTTAAAAACTTTTAAACATGCCTTTATATTGTTTATGTCCTTTTGTGCGCCCTTGTGCGCAATATTACGCACAGTGGTGTTAGGGCAAACCTCGAAGAGGATTCGCTTGGATTCCTCAATCCACTCCGATGAGAAATGTCTAGTTGCCAGCATTGTTATTTCATCCTGCGTCAAAGTTCGTATTTTGACAACTAGGAAGTTTAGCAACTCATCCTCGACAATCATCCTACCACATGAGGTTTTATAAATCTGGGCTTTTTCACAACGGCGTGCGCCATCTCTGCACGCTACTTGATCCGCCATGTCCCTGGATAGACCCAGGTTTACATGTTTTATTTTGTTTATATATATTATTTTTTTCTGGATCTTGTTTTTGAATAAGCTGAATATAAGGAAAATTCAAATGTTGTCTTGTTTGTTCTAAGCTCAATCGGCCTTAAAGTTTTGTAAGTCTGCACTATTTTTCTTCTGTCTTTAGCCGCTGCTGTCTCCCTCAATGGAAATGACCATATCTGCTTTACAACGTCATCTCAATCACCTTTCTTGCCACACTTGCATACCAAACATGTCTATATCTTGTCTTAGCCGTGTGTTAGACTGACTTGGTTGCTGGCAACACTGTGCTGGAATATCTTGCTTTCTGTTGTGTTTTGTCTCAGGTTTAATAAATTGTAGTTAAAAAAAAAGTGTTATTTATTTTCCCCGCATCGTTCAGCCCTACCACCAAAGGGCTCGGAATAACTACTGTACGCACTGCGGAATCGCCCAGAGACTCCCAGGCTGTAGATGCAGGAGGAGCTGAGGGACAGGGTAAACAAATGGGAAGATGATGCGGTTTAGTGGAGCGCTTCAGCACGTCCCGGGACACGCCGACAGGAACGGGGGGGGGGGGAGGACGCAAAACCACACAATAAACTCGCGAACAAGGCGACGCGAAAACCCTCTCCAGCCCTGCTCCCTCGTGTGGACCGGAATTTTAATCCAAGCTCGGATTCCAAAACGAGTGGGAGTTCGCGGTACCTCGGATTTTCCAAGCGCTCGTCTTTTGTCGGTGCTAAGGGGGGGGAAATCGAAACAAAGCTATTTTTCCGTAAAGGACAGTCAACAAAGAAACGGCAGACTCTTAAGTGTTCAGATGAAAAGAAATATATTACTTTCTTTTCTGTTTTTTGTATCATGAAAAGCGATATAACTCTGTTTCTCGTGTAACTCCCAAAGCTGCTTATTGCACTCTGTATTCCTTACCCAGTTATGAATTTTCTGTGGTGAAAAGTGTGATCTTGAGCCTTTGGACACGTGCTCTAAAGTTTTGTTTTGCTGACAGTCATTGAGGCCCCGCTGTGTTTCAACACGAACACGAGCTGAGAGTGACGGGAGGTTCCCCTGACGGAAGAGGAACTGAGGGTGCCAGGAACTGTCCCCTTGAACCAAAGACTTTTGATGCGCCATGCTTACACAGTGGGTATTTACAGTATTAAGGGGATGTGCACCATTTATCTATGCACTTTCACAACATACCATGTACTGTTGTATGCGCCAACAAAATGTCATTGTTTTTCAATAACTATGACAATAAAGCGTTGATTGATTAAACCATTTGGTGCAAAAACGCCTATTTTCTTCTTCTTGTTGCAGCCACGGGGACAGAACAATGTGCTCCTCCTGCAAACGTTTGAACAGTCCACTCTCTGGTTCGTTGGTGAACTCTCAACTATACTGTCATTTTTCACCATCTATTAAACAATAACGGCTTTATATGAACATGCAAACCTCTGGTCATTTCTTTGGCCCTCGAGATGATTTATTTTTATATTATGAGCGGCCTGCCGATAGATTGCGTCAAATATATTTGAATTGCCTATTCCACGAGGCACCAACGACGTGGCTGATATAGCGGTGGAGAGTGAACACCAGGACACAGAGGGAACGCAGATGACTAATAAACTTTTATCAACAAAGAAAAAGGACAAAGGAGACTGAGAGGGAAGGAGCTTCTGAAACACGTGCGAGACTGTCTGAACTTGTTTTGTTCGGCTAATCATGTGCTGGAGAGAAGTTCCAGCCACATGCAATGCGAAACTATAATCAGAGTTACAGCCGCATAGCATTACAAATCGAACAAAATGTAATCAGTGTTCCAAAGCGTTACGTGACATCAGTACAGTGAGGAGTTGAGGACCGTGGCCTTTTCTCTCCCTCCATCTTTGTCTCGAACTCTCCCCCAGAGCGACATAAAGCGCATCATGTTAAGAAGAGACAGAAACTGCTTGGACACTGATGACTCCTTTGATGGAAGAAAGATCATTGATGCCCTGAACCTAAAGCAGCTGCAGTGAGCCGCTGTCACGTAAAGTAGACCTGATTCAAAGCCCTGTCTTGTGCAGGTAAAAACCCCTGAGCTAATGGCATGCTGGCATATCCATGTTGCCCTGAAGAATGTTCTTTCGGGGAAGAACGGGTCCAGAGGTGGATCATGGGGTTTCAAAGTGCGGCGGACAGTTTGGTGCTTCAGCAGTTGAAGAAGACCCCACCGAAGTAAACCTGATTACTCGAAACAGCGCGACTAAACCACTCTACAGGGAAACATTTTAACTTGCCTCCTTTCAATGAAATGGATTCATCAATACTGTACGTGTCACTCTTCAACATCAAACTCCTAACATCTCCAAACGCAGAAAACGCGTCTTTGTCTATTAGCCAAACATGTTGGTACGCGACCGCTCTCGACCTCTTCGCTAACCCACTTCCCACCAATGTTTTCTGAAGCCTTTCTTGGAAACCCCAGCCTGTCCCACCTGCCAATGTTACTGTATACTTCCTCCGCAGCCCCACCCCCCTTCAGTCATTGTATGGAGAACACATGGGGTCTGTTTTCCTCTCCAGTTCCCATCGGGCCTCAGTGTTTTGGGATTGTTTTTATCCCGCGTTGGGGGGCTGTATGGGGGAGTGCCTTTGCTGGTGTGGATGGTGATAGCGGGTTGTTTTGGAAGCGCGGTGGGCTTACTGGAAGTGTGTCAGACTTGGGCCGGAATGCAGGAAGAGGGAGGGGGCAGACGTATGGAGGGCTGCGGTTTGTTTTGGGGAATGCGAGAGCTCTGAGCGGCGAACATATGGGTGAGCCCTCCTGCTTCTCTCAAGTGAAGTAGGGAAAGAAAACAAACCGGATTCAAACCCATGGGGCTATTTTGTTGACACATTAATTTGTAAATATCAAATATCAACTTAATTGATATTTGTCAGGTTTTATTTTCATCATCTATATTTTCTAAATAACATAAAAGGAAAAAAGGCCAGAGTAAAAGTCTGGGCACCTGCAGAGTTACAGTAGTACCTCGTACCCCTCGAATATACTAAGTATCGCAGCTTTAAACACTTTTTCCAGGCAACCAACAATCTTTCAGTTTTGGTTTGAGGGATGTTTGCCCATTCTTCCAAACTGAGAGATTTCGGGGCTGTCTGTCACAAACTGCTCTTTGGAGATCCATCCACAGATCTTCAGTGATGTGTATGTCAGGAGACTGTAGAACACGGCAAACACCTCTTGGTTACGTCGTGGAGTTGGAGCCTGTGTTTACAGTTATGCTTTGTGACTTTTTTTGACGACTTTTTCACAGACTGTGTCATGTTTTCCTTCAGAAGTTGTTGAAATTTAATTTATCCTATTGCCACTTGCTGCAATACAACCCCAAAGGATAATGGATCCACCCCAGGCTTAGCAGTTGGACAGATGTTTTTTTCCCCATAAAATTCTGGGCCATTTCTTTTTCGAATGAGCTTTTGCTCTAGGAATTAGATATAGACTAATCATTATGAAAAAAGAACTAACAACTTGAAATATTATTAAACACAAGATTGAATAACTGCTACTTTAAGTAATGTTGATGTCAAAATGTGAGAAAAAGGCCTTTGAATGCACAATTTCCCGTGTGAATTGAAAACGTTGCGCAATGAATTTGTTCCAGGGGAAAGTTTATGTTAAGAGCCAACTGGCAGAAGGGATGGTAGTCTTTGTCTGTCAGCCCCAGGGCAGCTGTGGCTTTAGATGGAGGATGTGACGACAGATTAATTGGTCCATTGTCGACTTTGGCTCGTCAAGCGCGCCTTGGATTTACCCGTGATGATCATAAAGCATATCATTTTCATAAAAATCTGAAGCTTGATGACTTTGTTGATTTGGTATTGCCACTTTTAATACATTAAGGCAGCATGGTTTTTCCCCCAGACCTCTCAAGTCAAGTTTAGACATTGAGTTTGACAGTTGATTTCAGCGCTGGCTCTGTAGCAAACTGACGAGTGGCGCATCAGAGTTTCAAGGGATAGAAATTGAGATGCTCTCATCGCTGGGAGGCAAGCGAAATGACGGTGCAAATATTAAAAAACAAGGTTGCAATGGCTTCCTTATAACACCGCACATACGGGTGTTTTGATCACGATTCTACGACGTGTAGAACCCTGCCCTCAAGAAAGAAATAGTTTGTAGTTTGTCCATAACCTGTTACTTGCCGTCCCCCCTGATCAGGAGTCTATGGTTAGGTTTAGGCTCAGGAGTTAGGGTTAGTGTAGGAATGGCAAATGTCATGTAAGCTTTCAAATGAGGTATCACAGTGGCATATGTAGGCTGTAAGCGCTCTTGTCAATACGGTTCGAGATTTGGATATGCATAATTGCTAACCCTAGCACTAACCCTAACCCTAAGCTGGCAGACAACAGGTTAATACAATGTGCGAGGCTGTGCGCGATGTTAATGTAAAGAAGAGAGTGAAAAGGAAGAACATCACCCCGTCAGCCAACCCCTTTCGCTCAGGCGTCTGGCGAAAGCACTGGGCACACTGTTTGTTTGTACGCAAGATACCAACTTCGCCTTGAGCAACGCTGTTGTTGCGCCAAGCAGAAGATCGGGCCCTTAATGTTTAACTCTGAGAATCATACATAAACAGTGACATTTTTCAGTTTATTCCACCTTGAAATCATCTTCACTTGGGAAACCTCTGACCTAAGGGTATGCAAGTTCTTACTGGTTGGCCTCAAAGCTTAATATTGAGGACACAAACACATGAACTTTTATTAATGGAGGCCTGTGTTAGCACTAGTGTGGATATGACTGCGGAAAAGTGTTGTTGATATTGACTTAAATCAGAGGGACGTCTTTCATATTTATTGCAAATGTTTTAGCCGTGGGATCTGGCAACCCAAAGCGTACAAGAAAATGCCGACGCTACCTTCAAAGATATTCACCTGTAAGATAAGATATAGAAGTTACATTATCTCGTCCTTTGCGCTATTCAGACGTTTCTGCTTTAGCTGATCAATCTCCGCACGTCTGTATTTTATATACTTACCCATAAGTACCTCGTATAATTTGATAGATCCTTCATTAGGCAGTGAAACCGAATGGCCCTCAGAGTATCATCAAAGTCCACATAATTAATGGGAACTTTCCTGCCCGACAAACTGCCGCGTTGTTTATTGGCTCGTCTGCTGCGGATACAAACAATTTAATTCATGAGACGCTACATCAAGGAGATATAAGTTTACCCACAACAAACATCTTCGAGAAGGCACTCCAGAGGTCGTCCAGCACCAATTCTCGGGAGGAAGTTTTCTACACAAAGCAACTCTGAAGCTAATCTGATATGTAAACATCCCTCTGACCCGAGCTCGTTACGGACTGGAAAGAAGACGTTTTGCTTTTCTGTTTAAAAAAGCCTGAATTCCCCCGGCGCTCTGCCTTTTAGGTCGGCATCTTCAGAAATGTTAACCGAAAGGACGGAAAGTCTATTTAATATTATAAAACGTAGATTTTTCCACACAGTGGTCAATGTTGAGACTTCCAGCTAGTTTTCTCCTTTAACATCTTCGTTTTAATGTTGTGTCTAGAGGTCGAGGGATATATCGGGCCGATACATGGGAGATGGAGACTTACCTTTTTTTTGTTCTAGAATCTGCTGTCTATTGTCTTACAAATAAGCTCCCTCTGAAGCACCGACTTAACAGGAATGTCCTGAAAAAGATTCTTTATATATATATGCAATTGGGTATTTTCTCATTGTTCGGCCCTTCCGTAAATTGCTGTATAATTGCACACAGAGAAACCACAATCCTTGCTACAGTTGCTGCAGAGATAAACCATCTTTCAGCCTCCGGTGGAAGAACCTTGGCAGAGACTCTGTGTGTTTATGCTAATTGGGCCTAATCCCTATGAATCACTTCATGCTAACGATTTGCCAAAAAAAAAAAAAAAGCCCCAGCGCCTTACCTTCTCTCCTCGACATTATCGGCTGGCATCTCGGTTCGGCGTTAGCTCGAGAAATGTTGATTTAGCAAAAAAAAAATAGGAGAAATGTAAGGGGGTGAAAAAAAAGCGCGTGTTGGCAAAAAGTCAAATTGCCGGTGGGTAGCTGGAGGGAGTGCGGAGAGGCAGAGAGGCCCGGGTGTAGCGCTGGGAGGAAGTTGGCCTATTAAGCGCAGTCTTACAGCGCCGCGCGGGTTAGCACGCAGAGATATGGGACTCCCAGCTCCTCTGCACATGTCAGAGTTCCTCTTTCTGCCTGTTCGTTTGGAGCCTTAACTAGATCCTAACTAGCAGTTCCTGGTAATGCACTTGTCGGGGTCCACGATGGGTTATTTTCATACTGTGAGCGCAATATCCACAAACATCTTATTCAGGTGGAGGAGTTTGCGACGGGTAAACCGGGGGATTGTAGGCTCTGTGCATGGCTTCCTGTTTCCTGTCATAGTTTACTCCTGTGGAAACCTAGCCGTGTCTTGTTGAGATAAATCAATATTTAAATGGTACGTGACAGAAAACATGCGGCTGTTGGATAACAAGGGCTGTGCAATGAATTCAATTACGATTTCCATTATTACTTAAGGATTACAAAAATAGCATAATCGATAAAAACTATTATTAAGGATGCCCTCCCGGTTGTCCATCCAAAGCACAGAAAGTCCCTTGTTTGTGTGACACGTCTGATCCATTGAACTACTAGTGCAGGGTGATGAATTGTTGTATTTGTTGCAGAAAAAAATTAATTAATAAATGTATAAGTAGCTCTTGAGATAACGCCACTCATAAGTGCTCACCTTCTGCTGAGAGGAGAACAGAAGTTTAGAAGCCACTCATATCCTTTGTCCAGGGCTGGTTGTTGCAGAAAGGTCTAAAATTCCAATCTCACAAACGGAGCTCGAAGCAAACTCGCATCATTTCATGCCGCTGGAATAATTGTTTTTGTTCCCTTCGCATTTCTCGTGCTACTGGCAAATACTTTTTGTCCGACATGCAAACACTGGCTCAGTCTCCTTGGGCAGCTGTGAGGGCTGGCCAGCAGGGGGCAGGTGTGACATGGATCATTAGTTTAGAAACGTGAGCATATTTACTATAATTTCTACTTTTTTATTTGTTCAAAGAAAATATTTAGCATAGTTGTTTTTTTTAATAAATAAATAAATAAAATAAACTTTTTATAAAGGTAACAAATAATACTGTGATTTCAATTATGACTCAAATAATCGTGATTATTATTTTTTCTAGAATCGAGCAGCTCTACATTAATAACTTTACTCACTATCTAAACTCTTCATTGGAGACTTCTGTGTTTATACCACTATCTGAGCTATTTTTATGAAACGCACTTGGCTTGATGTTAGTTTATGTTCCCTTCTTTCTTTTTCTTAATCTTACTTTGTTTTTACTTTACGTTAAAATGTGGACAGGAAGTAGTATTTAACCGGCACTGGCCAACAGGAAGTTAGCCGAAAACATTTCGTGCTCACATTATGCCTTTTGCATATATTAGGTAACACTTTCAAACACTTCTTGATCACTATCTTGCACTCTGTCGGAGAGACATTTCTGTATTGATCTACAAGGTTTCCCTTGGCTTATATGCCTTAGTTCCCCTGTAAGACCCTTTAATATCTGAGAGGGCTGCTGCATGTTGTTTTATTGCATTCAACGGATGTTTTTGCTCTGTGAATGAGGCATAAGCTGTGCTACGGATCTAGACCCTGGGGGACGATGTCAAGAAAGCTCTTCCTGTTTACTTTTGGCTGTGGGAGGAGCATGGGAATAAATTGAGGGGCATTGTATAGTCCCTGCGGAAAACTGAAACGAGCGTCAGTGGCTCAAAGCATAACTCTAAGTATTGACGTGGGAACAACATTGTAACATGGTCAAAGCTCCAAAACGGTGACAGAATATCCCTCCTTTTAAGGGATAATATTGTGCTAAATTAGAAGGTGAGTTTTGTTTGTTTTATGCAGGCAGAGGTGGGTAATAGTAGCCAAAAGTAATAACAATACTACTTTTAAAAGTAAAAGTTATGTCCTACAACTACTCTTAGGTAGGTAGGAATTACAGTGCAAATTTCATTAGCACAGTCATATCAATCTGGAAAGGATTTTTGGTGAGATTTGTAGAAAGTTTAGTCCTAACACACACACACACACACACAAAATGAAAGTGAAAAAAGCATGCCGAGGTGCTGGCATCGTAAACCAGATAAATTGAGCAGGACCCAGCCCTTGTTAGTGGGGACTGCTAGCGCGCACAGTTCGAACACCGGTTGATCCCGTAATTTGGCAGATTGTCTCCAGTCCTGGCTGCGTCCCGGCTGCCTTCCCGCCACAAAGGTGACACCTGTTTGTAAATGTGCGGCTCATCGCCACATGTCACTCACATTCAGAGGCTCAGTCCTGCTCTGTGGCTTTAATCTTTAGCAGTTTGTGTTATCTGCGCCGGGCCCCGTCAGACGCACATGCTGTGGTGTGGGGAATTAAGGCGCGCTCGGCCAAAACAAACAACAAGCCTTCTGTCCGCGCCAACTACTCTGTATGTTCACTCACCGCTTTGATATGCACAAATATGTCAAGAGAAAACAGGTTAGACTTCAGATACACAGCTTTGGAGAAGTACGCAAGTACGCTTTTTTATAACTGACCACTGATTCCTCTTTCTAAAAGTAATCTCGTTACTTCTGTGATTACTGATTCCAAAAGTAACCTGATTCCTGATTTACAACTGCGCAGAGGTTCCGTGTTGCAGTTGTACATTGTGGTTTGTGTTTTTCTTCACGATACATCCAGCGACAAGCTTAGTTGTTTAGTTCTTGTTTAGTTGTTTAGGATGTGCTGCTTCCTCGCCCAGTTTGAGGTGCTGTTCAACATGGAGATTATCGAAGTCATCACCGATAACGGACCACAATATTCTTTGTTGCTGATGTCTCAGATCATCTTCATAAATCAGCTACTTTTTCTTTTTGTTTTTCTTCTTTTCTGAAGTTTTCAGCTCAAAATATTTTGAAAAAGAATGCGAATCGTTACTTGATGAAGTGATCATAATCTACTTACCAACTTTGCAATTGTAATTCCGTTACATTACACCATTACTAAAAAGTAATCTAACTACAGTATTTGGTAATACGTACCTTGCAACACTGGTTGCAGTTGACTCTATTTCTAAATGTGTTGTGGTAGTCGCTGATGTTTCGCATAGTTTTTCATCATCATCATCTCTGCTGTTACTTATAGTCTGTTGTACTTTGCACCAAAAGTCAGTCTTTCACTGTTTGATTTTACTGAACACAAGTTCTGTCAATAAAAAATATCCTGAATTAATGTATAATTAGTTTAAAGAAAGTCTTGTACGCTTGATTTGAGATTTCTTCCCTCAAAATGCCTGATAATATCAGTAGATCTTTGGTTGAGCCTGAATGTGAATTGTACATTTTTGCCATTGCTGGGTTGTTCCAGTGCCCTGGTGGAGGTCTATTTTCTCTTTAAATAATGTATTACATTCAAACCCTGGAATGTCAGATCTTTCTCGTCCTTTTTACGGCTGTCTGCTATTCGGCTTATCTTGAGTCAGTCTACTACCTTTGTGAAGTACCTTTGTGAAGTACCTTTGTGAAGTACCTTTGTGAAGTACTCAGAGGTGGGTAGAGAGTAGCCAAAATATTGAGTCCAGTAAAGTAAGAGCAGAGGTGGTCTGTAATAAAGTAAATTGACTTAAAGTGGACATCTCCTGCATATAAGGCTTAAAATAGTCTTATTTTGGTGCCTCAGCATTGATATTTTACTTGTATAATTTGTTTCTGTAAGAATTAAATAGTGACAATGAAACAAAGGCGCCAGAGCTGGTGCCTGCTGGCAGTTGTAGGAATGACTTTACTCCAGGTCTGTCTTTGACAAGGAAAAAAAAGTAATAATAATTTAAACTTTATTAAACACTTAAGGATGTGTACTTTACTTGATATTTTTGTTTTCACTATTACACTTGAAAGATAACATTTTCTACTCTACATTTTCTACTATTACATCTCAATATACTGTAGGCTCCAAAGTTTGCATCATAAGGCTTTTACAAATGTTGCCGACTACACAGCAGTAGGTGGCGCTGTGCAGATGTACACTCAATGCCAGTGGTACACCACAAGGAACAAGCTTCATCCCCATTGTTTTGTCGCGCAGGAGGGGAATTCAGACGCAATCTTTCTGTTTTTGAAGATGCAAAGTAACACTTAAACTGATTTGTACTTGTGGTGACCCAAATAATTCACTCAAGTATAAAAAATAAGTACATGCTGATAAATATGTCAGCATAAAAGACTGGTATGTGTTCAAATATTAATCTAATCTGCCTTACAAAAGTGAAAATTCTAATATATCTTAAGAATACATCATACATATTCATCCCATGTTTTTTCTAACCTGACAACATGACCGCCACACACCTCTCTCCCCGCTCCCCCTTAATATTCCCGACCCGTATCGGCGTCTTACGTTGAGAACACTTGCTCCCGCAGCCCTGCTATTGTGTGGGGCGGCGTTTTGAAGCACCAGGGGAGCTACAAGCCTTTTATTATGAATTTATACTCATCTGTCTTCACCACTGATCTCCTTGTTTGTATTCAGGAAAGGCTCGCGCGGCTTTTGACAGCCCGTTAGACGCTCTCCTTCCTGCTCGCTCAGTAGTACGGCCCCGTATTGTAAATCGCACAGTAGATTAGATCAGATTTGATTTGATTAAGTTTGATTAAATTGTCCCCATGGGGAAATTGGGTCATCGGATAAAAGCGGCCGGCGACACGTGCAGAAATTGACTAAAGAAATATATGTGGAAGAAAAGAAAGGTTATGGAGATGAAAGCTGTGCAAATAGAGGTTTTAGCGGGTTAGCGGGCGCTGCTGGGTTCACGCGATGGCGCATGTTTGAAGATGGATTTGAAGCGCTGAAGGGAAACATGTCGAGATTGAGTTTTATCCAACATTTTGTCAAAAAAAGATTCCCCCCACATGGCCCCTCCTGACGGGATTTGTGGGGATGAATGTAACGTTTGTAGTACGTCTGGGAGTTGCGGTTTCAACAGGTTTGGGAAATGTTTGCATATTGCTTATATTTTACTGTGCCTTGCGTGGTGGCACAGTGGCTAAGTCGTTCAAATTATGAATCACACTTGTTTTGCGCTTTACAATCTGGACAAGGTTGTCAAAGCAGTACACCTTCAAGGTCCTTTACAGGCATCATGCGTTTTTGAAGCTTTTATAACGTCTTTATTCCCCTTAGTTTTGATATTTTTGTAGTGTACTTTAAAATTGCCATGTGTGTCAAAAATATTGTATTGTTTTTGATGGTATGATAAAGGGCAGATACACTTAAGTGTGACTTCCTCTCTTTATGCAACAGTGACCAGAACAAAACACAACTCCACATTATGTTTTGATGAGGCTTGGACATTATAACATGGTTTGCACGATATAGGCACATTTTTGTGTTGTCAAAAGTTACCACCAAAGGGCACTAGACAACACTCAGAAAATGTTACCATAACGGGAATAGAAGGGCAGGGACCAAAACAAATGGTGGTGGTGCCTAAATTACTCACTAAAAGTTTAACTGTTTGTTCTGCTCCACCTGTTGAGCTGTGTGCTGTAGTGGACCCAGAGATGAGAGAATACTGTAATTCCATTACTCCCACACGCTCTGGCTAAAAAAGGCGGAGGACGAAGCAGACGGACAGATTCAGGCTCCGTGCGTATCCGTCTGCTGTTGAATATATGGAATGGGTTTTGACTCGAGGACCATATCGTATTTTTCAACTTTGGGCCCGGTCGCCTTCTGAAACGTTAAACAATCCTGAAATAGGCAAGGCAAGTTTATTTGTAGAGCACAATTCATACACAAGACAATTCAAAGTGCTTCACAGTTGCATAAAATAACAAGAAAACAGATAAAATCAATCAAACATCAACATAAAATTAATCAATTACGGTAAAAGGCAAGAGTGCAGATAAAATACTTTCAGTTTTCATATGCACGGGTAAAAAGAGCTGTTTTCAGCCTGGATTTGAACATTGTCAGAGTTGAGGCCTGTCTCACATCCTCATGAAGACTGTTCCAGATTTTAGCTGCATGAAACTGAAACGCAGCCTCACCGTGTTTACTATTGACTCTGGGAACCACCAGGAGACCCCTCCCTGAAGTTCTCAGGGCCCGAGATGGTTCATACGGCTCTAACATGTCAGAGATGTACTTTGGTGCTAAACCATGAAAAGACTTGTACACAAGCAGAGCTGTTTTAACTTCTATTCTCTGAGTGACAGGAAGCCAGTGCAGAGATCGGAGCACTGTACTAATGTGGTCGTATTTCCTGGTTCTTGTCAGGACTCGAGCAGCAGCGTTCTGGATGTTCTGTAGCTCTAACAGCTCGTTTAGAAAGGCCAGTGAGCAGCCGTTACAGTAGTCTAACCTGCTGGAGACAAATGCATGGATGAGTCTCTCTAAGTCTGGTTTTGACACTATTCCTCTGATCTTAGCAATGTTTTTCAGATGGTAAAAAGCTGATGATGTTATTGCTTTGATGTGGCTGTTTAAGTTCAGGTCTGAGTCCATGATTACTCCTAGATTTCTAACCTGATTTTTTGGTTTCAGAGCGAGAGACTCAAGGTGACTGAAAACACTTTGTCTTTGTGTCTGTGGGACAAAAACAATGATCTTAGTTTTGTCTGAGTTTAGTTGGAGAAAGTTGTTTTGCATCCACAAACTGATCTGTTCGATGCAGTGACAGAGAGTATCTACAGGCCCATGTTCACCTGCCGTCAGTGACGCGTAAATCTGAGTGTCATCTGTGTAGTTGTGGTACGACACATTGTTGCTGTTTATTAGCTGACCCAATGGAAGCATGTACAAGTTGAATAAGAGGGGTCCCAAGATTGACCCCTGGGGGACTCCACAGGTCATGGAAATTTTGTCTGAGACACAGTTGCCAATTTCGACAAAGTACGACCTGTCCTCGAGATAGGACTTAAACCAGTTTAGAACAGTACCAGAGATTCTGTTTTTCCCGCTTCTGCTTTAGTCATTATTCATTCACTCAATTCTTGCTGGTTGTAAGCTACTATTGTAGCCACATCTGTCCTGGGGTAGACTGACTGAAGCACTGGTCCCTCCGACCACCACCAGTCTTTCACTCACACACTACATTCACACAGAAAAGGCAGGTGAAGTGTCTTGCCCAAAGACTGAACCTCTTCTTATCAGTGTTGCCACAGATTACTTGAAAAAGTAATATATTACTGATTACTTACTACTTTAAAAGTAACTAAGTTAGATTACAAGTTACTTTATTTATTACATTCAGCAGTGGCTGACAACATCTCCACCGTCACAACACACTAATGACAAACCCTTTTACCAACACTCAATTTATTAATTTATTAGTGCATTTTAACAGCAACATCAACAAAGCTGATGCAGACTCAAAAAAGGGATGTATTTCCATCTCTCTCCCCGACCAATGTTAGTTTTTAGACTGAAAACTTGACTTGTCACATTATGTTACGTCACTCGCCGAGATGCAAAAAGAAATGTGTTTTTTTTCCAAGGAAAATGACAAAATAGTAACACAGTGATTTGGAAAAGTAACTTAAATCTGATTACTTGTTTGGAAATAGTAACGCGTTAGATTACTAGTTACGGAAAAAAGTTAACAGATTACAGTAATCCATTACTAAGTCATTTTTTTCCAGTATAAAAAGTGAATATTAAAGACATGAAACAACTCTGTTAGCTGCTGAGTCATAACTGGTAAATTCAGCTTGACATTTTTAGAGTGGAGGCAGAACTCATGCTGCTGCAGGTGCGCACTTTGTTTACATGTAGCCATGTGTTATGATCAGTTATTCAGGCCTTCATTATTATTAGCGACATTATTGTATATCGTCCAACCCCAGTTGGTAGACTACACATACCACAACAAAAGGGTCAAAAGCACTGGGCACGTTTGGGAACCACGTCACCTTTTGTGTCGTGTTTAGCACATAACAAAATCTAAACTACACAAATCCCATGTGTTCATCCTGGACAGTAGTGGCAGTTTCTTATTTGTTTACATGTCCCTCACCACTGTTTTCCTCCAGCCTATGTCTCTGCGCGCCTGGGAGGATCTGGGCTTTAGGTTTGCTTTGTGCTTCTCCACGTAGATCTGACAATATGAGCCTGGCCTCTCTTATTGTGTGTGTGTCTATAGATCCAGCCTCATATTGAAATGTAATCCTTGTTATCAGCTGCGGCGGAGGCAGGGCTCAGAGCTGGGAACACCTTATAATGATGTATTCAGATCGTAGAATGTGCTGTGTTCCTCTCTCGGATCGGGGCGTTTGGGGCGAGTTCCTTAATCCTAGCGAGAATACGTATCACCCAGGAGAATCCGTTGTCAAGATGATATTTCTACACAAAGAAAGGAGTTCAATTTGGTGTGCTCGTAATTATATTAATCTAAATGTGAGTCGTGTGTAAAGTTGAACAGCTTGGAAAAAGAAAGAATGAGATATGGTTGTTCCCGAGCTACAGGTTGGAATCGGTGTTGTTTTTGGCAGCCCTTTTAGTTTTAGTCTTATGGACGAAAATATGATGTTTTAGTCACATTTTAGTCAAACGAAAACTAAAAAGGTTTTTGTCAAGTTTTCGTCAGTTTCACTATAGAAAGTAATATTTAATTTTGATAAATATTGGAAATTGGAATAAATATTGTAATAATAATCTCTTGGCTTTATCGCTTTGACAAACAGATTACACCACACTAGGCACTGGTAAAAGTGTCATTGTGAACAGGACTTTTCTCAAAAGTCCTCGTTTTTTGATCATCACTTTGTGATTTTTTTATTTTATTTTACCAACAGCGGCGTCTGCACATTCGGCCGGGCATCATGCTTAGTCCCCGTGAGCTGACTGCACCACTCTGTGTCACGTTTACCAGGTGTGTTCTCCTGCTCCGTGCACAAGCTCTGTTTGCGAACTCTCTGACAACTACTTTCTCCCATTCTCGTCTCGTCTGCTTGACGTAAACTCATAAACGTCTTGTCATGTTTTAGTCCCCAAAGAGCTATTTTTAGCTCGTCATCGTTACGCTTGCTCGATCCATTATTTGGATTTTGTCGCTAAAAATATCTTTAATTCTGTAGATTTTTATATAACATAAAATTTAAAAATTCATAAATAATAAATAAATAAAACTAGCAAAACATTTTTGTGCTCATTTTTCAAATTGATATTTCTAAAAAAAAAAACACACCATTCACCTGTAGTGTCTTGCCTTAAGCTTACCATCCATGTCGAGGTTATAGTATGATGAATGAAAAATCGAATTCAAATCCTGGCTGAAAATGCTTCTATTTAGCTCTGCAGACAAAATTTTTTTATGCTATTTCCCTTTTCAAATCCTTGTTCTGGAAAGCACTAAGTATTACTTATGAAATCTTAATAGCGACTTGTATATAATGCGTAAGTATGACATGATGTAATTCTAAACTCTGTAACTTAGGACTCTTCCCCAAGAATGAGTCATGGCCCTGATGGAAACAGGTGAACTGACCGGAAAGAACATGACATCAGCTTTGGAGATACACATCACCCACACCGTGGCCTGTCCCGGTTTAATCTGGGCATCTCTCAACCTCTTACACCTCTCGGCGCGTTGTTTCACCTGGGTACTTTTGATAGTAGGCGCTTCTCTTCCCCCCTGGGATCTTGTCTGTCGAGAAAGCTTAAGAAACATGACTCCTGGTAATCAAAACACATACCAGGGCTCTTTGAAAGCAGCTTCTTTTGCACAGGCTACAAACGCGCAGGTGGCGAGTTTTATTTGAGAACATTTTCTCCTCATATAACACTGGCTGCAAAGGATTAGACACAAATGAAATAAGTATAGCAGAGCATTCGGGGAATTGTTCATGCTTGAAATTATCTTTTTTTTTTTCATTAAAAGCGGCAATAGATGGATGACATGTCTTTAAACTTTAACCGTAACCTCTCTGGCGTATTACCTCGAGGACTGAGAAATCAAGAGATGGCATGGAATTGAGTGTGTACCACGTTATGTGTCTTATCATCGAAAACGTACCTAGAGTTGCATTTTGAGTCATTCATGCAGGTTTGAGTCATCTTTGAACCTCCCTCGGATTGAGTAGTGTTTTACAACGTTTTGAAAAGAATATCGTTAGTTAAAGTTGTAGGTCTCCATTGTCAATACACTGATTCAGACGATTTTGGAAAGTTTTGGTCCACTCTCCCAAGCATGTTAGCCGGTATATGGGCAGTTTTGGTTGGATGTTGTGCTGTAGATCTTCCGGGTCTGTGGACGATGGTTATGAACCAGGGATTTGAGATAACCCACAGGAAATAATCACGGGGCTAAATCAGGCAAGTGCGCAGGCCAGTTTACGGCCCTTCTCAGGAGATGTAGACTGGCCATATACCAAAATCAGCCATACAGGCAATAAAAGATTGTAATGGGTGAAAATTGAGTTCATGGTGAAGAAATGGTGGACGAGAACATCCCGACAATGGCATGTTTCTAGTTCACATGTTTAGGTGTTGTAAGGGTCCTCAACGGTTTTCTCTTGGATACTTTCCATGTTTCCCTGAAGGCATCCTCTCACAATAAAATCTATTTGCGCTCACGGGGGAATTTCAAAGTGCCGATTAAAGGCATTTTAGCGCGATGACGGTACAAGCCTCCCTTCCAGCCCCTTGCATTGGGGTGCAGATGTGCAAGAGGCAAAGGCATCCACCGGAGCTTCGCAATTTCAAGACATCACGCCTCTTCTGATGACAACGCCGATGTCCCAGCTACATCCATTCTAGCGAGCCAAATGTATGGCAGGTGTCTTTGAAATTATCACTAAATAAAACATGCGCATCGGGACTCTGAGTTTTTACAAAGACCCCAAAGCGTTGCCCGCGTTCCGAAGACGCATCTATCTTTAGCTCAGTCTCTGATCACATTCGACAGTCAAACGAGCCGTGTGCATGTGGAGTCCAGCTGCGCAGGCCGCGGTTAAATGAGCGGCAGGCGCAGTGGACAGTGTCGTTGTGGAGATGAAAGATCCCTCTAAACAGTAACATCCACGTGTCGGAAAGGCAAACCGCGTCGCTGTCCGCATGCAACCATGGAACTTTGAAGTTTACTGTTGTCAAATTAAAGCAAGCAGCGAAAACGATACAAATAAACATCATGTTGGCTGTGGGTTAATCGGCCCAAAACAGTGTTGTCAAGTTGAGGTTATATGGAGGAAACCATAGAAATTGCAGAAACACCTTTAGCCATCTTGAGCTATTCCTACAAATGCGTATGTCTGTTAGCTAACGGTTTGAATTGAGCGTTCTCATGCAAATGAATGGAACATGGCCCTATATTAAAGTACGGCGAGGTAGGACATTAAACCATTTCATGGCATTTATATAAATTCTGTGGTTTCTCTATTTATAACATATTATAAGATACAGTTTAGTGGCCACTGGATGTGTTACCGGCCCACAACAAAACAGAAACGTAACGGAATATGATTTAGCATTTAGCTCATGGACACTAATTCTTATCTAAAGTAAAATCTCTAAAGGTTTGTACATGCATTAATGGTTTGTAAATGCGGTTGATGGTAAACAACAGCTGAAAACATCTGGATAGTCCGTAATTTGCGATGTTTGATGGCTAATGCTAAGCTATGGAACAAATACAGGCTAACGAACGCTGAAAAGTTTCCCGGACTAGCCGGCTAGCTAACTGTCCACATACATTGGGATTGAACGCCGCTTCTCCTTTTTATTTCAACAGAGAAAAACTATAGAATGTGCATGTTAACTGTTAAATTGATTTTTCTTTGATTGTTCCATGAATTAATAGTATACATTTACTATCATTGGCTATTTTGAATCGTTCATGCTTTTGATGCTACTGTTGATTTTGTTGCACACAATTTCCAGCAATTTCAATTAATTTGTTATATACTATGATCTTTGGGTCATCACAGATCAACAATCAAGGATAGAGTTTGCGAATGAAGGTAGATAATTCAATAATAGTTGTAAAACAGAATGGTGTTTGTGTCTATCCTCTCACTTACTCCCTCTTTAGTACACTCACTCACACACACTACACTCTGTCTCCCCTCTCCCTCCCCTCTTTATCTGCTGTTGTGTAATCATTTATATAAAGCGGCATTAGTGCTTCCTCCGAAAGGAACATGGGGTTCTCTGCGTGACTTCTTTTGCTCTTCCCGTTTTGTAATGAATGCCCGTGGAAAAAAAAAAAAGAGCGGGACAATTTTGCAATTCTCCCTTCCTGACAAATGCTACGAACTGTTGAACTGATGCACTTCCGATAATGTTTTCAGAGGTGCAAACTACAGCTTTAGCAGGTTTATTTCATGGTGACAATGAGCTATGCTGTTCTTTGCAGAGGAAAATACCCAAATTAAGGCAAACATGACTTATTGTGACCATCCAAAGGCAACTTTTACTGTTGTTTTTTCAGTGAGCATATTGGCTGTCTGTGCTGCATTTGCTGAACCAAAGCAGAAGCGTGTTCGCAGACACATTTCAGTGAGAGGAGGACGTCTGGTGCTTCACATATGGTCGCCGTTCCTCGTCAGTGCTGTTAACAACATGTAAAAACATGTTAGTCTTCATCCGAGTATTTAGAGTAAATAAGGCTAGTTTGTGAGTTTCGAATAAGACAAACATACACCATGAAAGGGTCCATTTAAAACTCTTCTTCTTTTGTCTAGATGATAATGTTGTTTCCTCCTGTAAAACATACGAGGAGATTTGTTTTTTTCATTTGTGCATATTTGAGTGAACATATCGCCTCCGTGAGACCACCCCAACCTCGTCGTGATCATTTCAGCACTCAAGTTGTATCAATTGCCAACTATTCCTCTCTAGCTGACAACCTCTTTGTTATCAGAGAATGGCTCCAGGAAGGGCTGCGTGACTTTTGAAAAATAATTGCAATTATTAAGTCATGTGATTTAATTCAAACTTTATTTCTAAGCACTTTAAAAACAACACTGTTGAGGGAAAAAAAAAATTTAAAGACATGAAGTAAATTGGCTCACTCCACAATCTCAGAGCCACCGCTGAAAAGGCACGAGCTCCTCGCAGCTTCCTTTTGGTTCTGGGAACAATAAGCAGAGCCTGATCTGCAGACCTCAGTGAGCGCGAGGGAGTGTTTGCACAAGCAAATCACACAGGTACTGAGGGGACAAACCATGAAGGCATCTAAACACAAAAGTGCAATTCCGACACAACAGCGATGGTTCTGCCCTGTAGAAACTGAGCCTCATTTACTTTTCCATACTCCCTACATTAGCCTATTAACATTCCTGTATCCATCATGTGTATTTTCATGACTGCCCAGGCCGCTGTGCCATTTGAAATGCAGCCGTAGAAAGAGTGGCATCGTAGTTGTCCCAGAGAGCAGTGACAGTGAGTGACACAACGCTGATCGACCGTAATAGAGTCCTCACTTGGAAAGTTAACACTGTGGTAGTTCTTCTCTCTCCAGTCGGTTTCTCTCATTAAAAAGTGTCAGTCCATGTCACTCAAACATACACCGTCACTGTATAGAGTTCGCCTCTGAGCCCGTCGTTTGGTGGCGATTAGAAGTGATTCGTAATACTGAGTGACACTGTTTTCTCTCGCGCGAGCTCTTAACCCATTTAGGCCGGGAAAGCATTGCCGCATTTCTACCATTAAAGCCGGGGGCGCTCTTGCGAAATTCTACCATTGAGGCCGGGAAAGCATATATGTACATTTTTGAGTATAAGGGTGTTTTTGCACCAATTGTCGGCCTTCGAGCCAATGAAATGCAACAGAATAGAGGCGCGGGAGCGTCAGCATCACAGCACTTTTTGTTTCGTGTAATTTGGTGAAATATTTGCGGAGATATTCACTTTTTCGGGTTGCAACACAGCTACAGTCAGTTTATAGAGCTTACACGTAAATGCGGCGCTGCAACACGCGGCGATCAGTTTCATTCGATCAAAATGATTTACTCAAAAACGATCAGAAAACAGTAGTTCTGCTCTTTCCATCACGTAGTTTTATTGAGAAGTCAAGTGCAGGACGAGAGGAGAGGAGATCTGTGTCTTCTCCTCTGGCAGACAGCGCTGAGCAGCAGTGAGGGGAGGGGCTTTCTCTGAGGGGAGGGGCTTTCTCCTCCTCCTGCTGTGTTTAGAGCAGGATACTCTGCCCTCCCCATCACCAGCTTTTTATTTCTTTATACCTAATAATTATTATATTTATTTCCCATGTTTCTATATAAAACGATTCATTAAATTGTATGTTAAAGAGTGGATATTGTTTTGGGTTTCGAGAGAAGCTGCTAGACATTTTTGAAGTGACCTCAAAAGACAAATTACAAAGGTTCAACATAAAAATATAGACCTATATTTTTTTGTATAAGAGAGCTATATACTTTATTTCATTTTGCTTTTACCTATTTTATTTTTGTGAAGGTGTATCTAAATAAATCCAATTTCTCAGAAAAGCCACAAGTGTAAGCTCTCAAATACTTTTTGAATTTTGTTCCTATCTGCATGATCATTTAGTAGGTGTTGATACAATTGCTGAATATTTCAGGAACTTCAAGTTTTCAGGGTCTTTTCTAAAATCGCCCATAGGTTTTCACAGGCCTTTTTTCCAGGCGTTTCAGGCCTAAATGGGTTAATCGATGGAGAAATGCTTTGATGCGTAAAATTAATATGTTTTGACTTCATTACGCAAGTTTAAAACTTTCCAAACTAGAATCATCTGAGGACCTCGGAGTTTGCAGAATTATCCTAAAGTTAAAAATCGGGGGAATTTCTACCTTCCAAATGACAAAAATGGCAGATTCACACGGGAATAGAAACTCCGAGGACATCAGCCATTTTGACCCTTTACCTGAGGTCCCTAGGTCATTCTAATCCCTTGCGAATTGGCCTCACGTTTTGTTTATTGACTCTTTAATTTTTACGTGACATGCTCGGTGACTGAATGGCTGGGCACTGTTGCTTTTGACTCTGCTAAGTCCGAGTCCTCTCAATCAGACTCGCAGTCAGAAGTCCGAGAGCTTGGGGTCCACGAGTCCAATTCGAGTCCCAGCTCCTCAGAGACTCCCAAGTCTTCAATTTGATGTTCAAGTCGCGTCATGATTCGACTCATTCCAAGTCCGAGTCCTGGCCTTGAGCTGCCTACATCTCCTGGTAAAAGCGCCTCTCACAGCAGCTCTTCAGCTAGCCTCGATTTGCCGCTGATTGCCGTAAACAGAGCGGAGGTGACTCATTATTAAAGTTCAATTCTTGTGGAGTGTTTATTCAGGCAGATTGTTCTAATGGGGAAAATGACGCACGGCTCCTCTCCTGTAGCCAGTTTTCTTTATTGACTCGGCTTATTATTTGCCGGATGAGTCACGGCCCTGTATTGTCTTCTCTCCCGACATGAATATAACATGATCCTGACGTGTCCTTGTCTTGCTCTGATGCACTTTTAATGAGAAGTTATTATAAACGAACTCTGCGATTAGGCCCTGGTGGTATCTGCTGGGGAAACGATTATGAAGCCCAGGAGCTAACAATAAAATGTTAGTTGTGGATGTGTTTTTGGTCTTTTTCAGCACCTGTAGTTATCTCTCGACTGGAGAAGTTGATAAGTATCTGATGTTAGTCGGGACAGAGAAGGGAGTTCTGAATACAGTTGGTTACTTGGTCATTGGGCATTGTCGTTGGGGCGACAGCGGCTCATTCGGTAAGTGCGTTCGTCCACGGATCCAAAGGTCTGTGGTACCTCTGACTCTGTCGGTCTTTATCGCAGAAATCCATTATTACCAGAGTTTAGTGAGCTTCATGGTAGATGTTGTCTCTCAATCAAACTTTCTCTACGCCACACCGAACATGACTCATTAGCTCTTTAGCTTCAGTGCTAAAACAGCTACAGTTACAATCGCAGAAGTCTCTTCTGGTGATGTACTTGCATCCTATTTATTTCAACAAGATACAGCTAATGCGCCATACTAGGGGGCGTGGCCTAATCCCAGGGGAAGGAAACCTCTCATGGGAATAACAATTTTTCACTCTTTTTATCTGTTTTCCGGCGGACTATAACATACTTCTCACAAACAAATAAAGTCAAGGCAAAATTGGGTCCATGTGGATGTTCAGTATCTTATCTTTATTACAGATCCCCATTAGTTATTACCGCAGCATTAACTATTTTAACCCGGGGTTCACATAAAACAACAACACAAATGTTACAACCCGGCTCAGCTAGATTAAAAGGAAGTAACAAAAACCAAGATGTAAAATGGATAAATTAAGATGTAATTTAATAAAAGGAGTGTAAAGGGTGAATTTAACAAGTAACAAAACACTCAACCAAAGGGGATATTTACAGTATTTACAAAAGGTTACCAAAGGGTAACCAAACTAAAACAACAAAATTAGGCCTAACAAATACCAAACAAATTCATGACTAGACAACGAGTGTCACTTGATTCCACGTCACTACAAAAGTAACATCCCAAGAAGTGACACAAACGTAACTCGAGTGGCCCCCATTACTTTTAACCCGGGTCCACATAAAACAACAACACAAACATGTTTTTTAAGTAAATGGTCTCAACTAATATAGTGCTTTTCTACCTTCATTAGGCCCAAAGTGCTTTATAGCAAGGAACCAGTCACCCACTCACACTCTCATTCATACACCACTGTACACAGACACTGGAGGCAAGTGGGGTGAAGTGTCTTGCCCAAGGACACGACAGTGTGCATTTTCAGGAACTGGGATTCGAACCCCCGACCTTCAGATCATGAGACCACCCGCTCTACCAAGTATCGCCCCAAGTGGTCCAAGTATTTATGGGCTGCTCCTCTCCATGTCTGTGTCCTTATTTAGTAGAAAAAATATATTCTGAATTCAGCATTTGTTAAAGTAATGGAGAAATCGGAGAACGGTTTTCCCCTTCTTTGTTTATCCCTCTGGCTGCTTCAGACATGGGCAGTTCCAAAGATGCCGCATGTATTCTTCACCTACAGCTACTTTTGATACTCAGCTCAGTTATATGAAAACATATACAAATGTTTTTGACCTAAAGGGACTATACAGAGTTTAAAAATGTTAAAATTAAGTGTTTTCCTCACCCTACATGTTCCAGCCATGTCTTATGTGTAGAATGAGCCCAGACCTGTTCACCACAACTGCCACTAAAATCCTGCACTGTCACTCAAAAAGGTGTTAATTCCGGTCTGAATTGCCGTCATGCGAGCTTAATATAGAGACTGCAGTTACGCGTAAAACCTGAGGTGGCAGTAGTGAGTATAAAATGACCAACTTGCATCTAGTCCCTTTTAAAGGTAGTTTTGTTAAAGGAGCTGTATCATGCTATTTTAGCCGTTCCAAAGTAAAGTATAGGCATTGTACCTCTATCACTATGGAGTACTCATTTTTAGAGAAATATAAGTATTTTCTGGGGGTATTTTTCAAACCCGGAAGACAGACGCTTCGATTCAGTTAACTCCGCCCCTCTCTCCGCTCATTCCACATTTACAGTATTATAAATATAAATGTTGCTGCAAAAAGTGAAGTTACTTCACATAATGCAGTTATAAGGAGTCGACATGTGCAACACAGTTTCATAAATGGCTAACACACACGCTAACACACACGCTAACACGCGTTTTGATTGACTCACCGCTCAGTCTGGCCTCCCCATCAGGTTATGGGACATGCGTTGGTTATAAAAGTTAATCCACTTTGATTCTGACCAAGGTTCACCAAGCATCCATCAGGTTGGTTGATATAGTCGCTGAATCCCGGAAATAAATTCCAACTTCTGGCGAGTGCACTCTTCTTTAGGAAGGTTGAATAGTCCTGTTCCTCTCGTAGCCAAACGCACATCCGTGACATTATCGTTGGGTAAAAAAAAAGAACAGGCGTGTCCAGAGTAGGTTAGAAAGAGCTCCGCGGAACAGCTGCTCAGAGAGCAGGATTCAGGAGGATTACTTAGAACTGCTAGCCTGGCTAACACCAGACTGCTGTGTGCGCTCGAATCTTTTCGAACTTCACAACAGCCTGGGGACCATGGCCGACATTTTTCCATGGATTTGGGCACCAATCACAGAACGAGGAGGGACGGTAAGACGATGACGCGCTATTTGACATACAGAAGCTTGTAGTTTGTTTAGGGATAAAAAAATATATATATATATTTACGGATCCAACATGACAGCAGCAGACACGATGCCATCTTTCGAACGTGTTCTAAATAGTTTAGCTCAAAAGTTTACAGCAGGTACGTCATACGTCATCTGATACCATGATACGATTGGCTCTGGCTACGTGCAGACGCATGAGACATTCGTAGCGCCCAATAAACGGCTATGGACAATCGTAAACCACACCTCTCCTACGAGAAAATGAATTGGTGGTCCCCAGACTAAATATCACTTGTGATTTTAGTCTGGCGTTAGCCAGGCTATAGAACTGCGTGAATGAAGCCAAAAACCGCTCTGGGGGCGTTTTTGATAAGGAAATAGCATAACAACATGGTTAATGTATATATGTAGCTCTTTTAAATCCAGATTTGTGCTGACTGGTTTAAACAAAAGAGCCAGACCTCTAAAATGCTCCTGTGATTTGCGCTCAAAATGTTTTAATCAATATCAGACTGATTTATATTTAATTTACACATTTTAGAAACTTGCGCTTTCTTATTAAATCCATTCGGGGTAAAATATTGCAGTTTGTTATAATGAAAAAAAAAATCATAAATTTAATACTTATACATTGAATATATTGTATCGCAATATGTATCATATTGCAACAAAAGTATATGCTCCCAGCCCTACAATTATCCCCCTTAACACGTTATCTTACTTTTACCTATGAGTTTGAACAGGACACGTCATGTAACGTGGTTGATAGTGCTCGGACGGGCCGATGGCGCAGATTGGCTGCCTCGTTTCCTTCAGTCTACCCCGGGGCAGCTGCAGTTACAAAAGTAGCCAGCCACCACACAGTATGAAGTGAATGAATAAAGAAGAATAACCAGGAAGTGAAACTACAGATTTTTGTTTTGTTTTTTTGTTTCAGCTGTTTTAAATCGATATTGCATTTTCTAACCAACGAAGTGCAATATAGTGATAAAGATGTGTTTGACGTTATTGGCCCGTTGCCTGCTCCTGTTACCTCATGGTCTCATACTTCTCCCCTAAACTCCGGGCATTGTACGTCGGCCTTGGGGGAGAAACGCTTGGCACGGCTCTGTTCACGCTCTCTCCGTCCTCTCTCTCTGGCGATGTGAACCGGAGTGAGGAGAAAGGGGGATTACTTTGCTGAAAAGGCTCATCGGGGTTTCTCAGCCTCGGTGACAGCGCGGTATGTGAAGAATGAGATGATTTAAAACACAAACACGGTGTACTCAGCCCGGTGATTGTTAGACGCTCGGTATGTCTGGAAAAGTGTCTCAGAAAATATCCATCTCAATGCAACTCAAGTGGGAGACGCTTTTCTTTTTTTTCTTTATCCGTGGCCTGAGATGATGCCTTTAGACCCAAAAGTGCCTGCAGACGCTGTGGTTTACCTGAGTTTACCCAAGCATTCAGCGAGGATAATGGTCTGTTTGAGGGGTTGGATAACACGCTCAATATGTACAGAAAAAAAAACATATTGACTCGAGATGTCGATTGTGTGAAAATAAATGCTTTATTGGCAGCCTTTTAACACAAGAAATGGTTTGGCTTTGTTGGTTTGTTTATGTAACTCTTACGTAAAGAAATGTCCAATTTAAGATGTATTACAACAATCTCTGACTCACGCACGGATACTCTTCGATCGAGGTTCGTGAATAGGGCTGGGTACCGTTCAACAGTACTTTTTATCTCCAGACGTCAATGAGTGATCCGCAAGTGAGCCTAAAAAAGCAACCTGAACTCATGAGCAGCTTCAGCCCAAATGCAGATGTTTTCTTAAAGGGACTAGATGCAAGTTGGTAATTTTTACACTCACTACTGCCACCTCAGGTCTCGGCCTAACTGCAGTCTCTATATTAAGCTCGTGCATGACGTTGTGGTGAACAGGTCTGGGCTCATTCTACACATTAGGACATGGCTGGAACATGTAAAATACATCATTTTAACATTTTTAAACTCCGTATAGTCCCTTTAAAGTTTGTGGAACAGCGACTTGTGTTTAGAACTGTTTAGCTGAAAGGAAACGTGTCCTGATGTGGATCTGGTCTGTCCCTGCAGCTCAGGAGGTAATAATGTCCTTTCGCTCTTTTTATTGCTGCTTATGTGGTAATTCTGCTTACAAAATTAAGTTACAGGTGACGCCGCCACGGCCTGTGTTCTTTCTGTTGTGCCGTTTTAGGATTTTCTCCTGAACGATTAAAGAGGGGTATTATGCTTTTTTCAATCACATAGCACCAGTCTATAGCATACTACAATGATGACGTAACCTTCTGTTGGTCTGTATATGCAGTAAATTAAAATAACTGCCTTGAATAAAATTGCTCTCTCAAAATGGCTGTACTGAACGTCTTGAAATAGGCCTCTGTCTCTTTAAGAAGCTTTCCGACACGCCCCCTTCAGCACACTGCTGTGGCATCTAAACAACACTACTGTACTCGTCTTGTTTCCTCCACACGCATAAAACTACGATCGATTTTCGGTGCATTTTAATTTTTACTTTTGGAAAGGAGCTACGCTTTATCACTTTGTGAACAACGGCCACGCAGGATTATGATTTGATCCAGTGTCCGAACTTTCCACACCACAGGCTTGGAATGGGCTCTTGCCTGAAAAATAACTGATGTTTGGAGGCTATCTAGTCCCTATTTGCTACTGCCATGCCTTATGGATCTTTAACTATACCCCCATGGACTACACCAGGATCTCCCCAGTATTTAAGAGTCCGTATATCCAGCCCACACGCTTCAATAGAGGGACATTATCTGAGCAGGTGGACAAATGGTTATTCGAGGTTACCCCCGTTAGCATGTTATAATCGACTACAGCTCATTGTTGATGAAAAGTCTGCAATAAATCACAAATGTGTCAAGCCAGGCTCATTGTGTGATCATCGTAAAAGCTGCCGGCTTTATTGACGTTTTTAGTGCAAAATATGCTGCTTTTTTTCAATGCATTTTCCGAGCTAGCTGTTAGCACCTCGCGGCTAATGGAGCGTTAGCTTCGGGAGAAAACCACTCGGCTACGACCCATTGTAGATGAAATGTGAGCAATAAACCCAAAGACTACGTTCTTCTCCTCCTAACGAGTATTAGATAAGGCTTGAAGAGGGGTATTATGTAAAATCGACTTTTTCAAGCTTTACATCATGTTAAGCTGTGTGGTGCATTAAAAGACGAGGTTTATGAACCCGTTGTGAGGGGGGCCTCTCAGCAGACTCATAGATCACCAACCCTGGTTCTCTATTTGTAATTTTGAGCAATAGAAATGACAACCTTTCAAGGCAACAACACTCTTAATAAAATGTATATTGCTCCTACTGATCCTAGATTGATCCTACTCCTGTCTTGTAGTATTCTCAAAAAGTAAATTGCTCCCTTATCCTTCTTTTTTGTGTGTGTGTGGACGGAACCTTTGCTTTTAGGCACATTTTTAATTAACAGTAATTGGCTGGTCCTATTCTTAGCCGTGCGCTTCGTCCGACAGGTTCTTAGTGATTAGAGAGGTGCTAAATGACAGACACAAATTGAACCGAATCCTCATTAAAAAGCGGGAGAGCGGCTCATCAGATCGCAATTTAATTACCTCCATCTCGCCCGCATCGCCTTTTCAACCCGAGTAACTTTTCTCTCTTCGTCTCTTTCTTAGCCGCCACTCGGAAAGCACGTGTCATCTGTCAAGAGCTGATGTCTTTCTGAAGAGACGTGGGCAGATATTGAGACGCTGGAGCTGTCAGGGCTGCCTACTTAGAGTTACGTAAAGAGCGGCTTCACTTTGGATTGTTTATTAGTTGGAAAATGATGGTTCTTTCTTTTTTCGTGTAAAAGTAAATGCACTAAAACCTGCTACTTAGGCTTAAGCATAATGGACTGATTTATGCTTGAGTGGTGACGTAAAAGCTTAATGTTGAGAGTTTTGGTTTTCTTTCTTAACATCTTAGTTTTGATGTAAAAATGTTAAAACAAATGGAACTATTTTATGATGTTTCCAATAGGTAATGGAAAACATCGCAATGGCCTTTTTCTCCATGCGTATTTGTTCAGTTTGGTATACACGTGTAGCACAAAAGGCGATAGAGATGGACGCTGTAATCCAAATCTAGTCAGTTATTCCTATGTGGGCTTTTGGTCCGTTTTCTCCAAATGAGGTTTTCATTCCACTTTAGTTGCTCCTACAGACTCCAAACTTTCCAATATTTCAGATCCAAAATGAAAATATCTTTGTAACTATAATGTCAACAAAATAAACCATACAGTTAAACCTGGGTCTATCCGTTATTTAGATTTCGTCCCCGAAAATTCTTTATCTATTTATTTGTTAATTTGGTCGGGACCGTGCATGTTAAAGAGGGGTATTGTGCCTTTTTCAATCACATAGCACCAGTCTATAGCATACTACAATGATGACGTAACCTTCTGTTGGTCTGTATATGCAGTAAATTAAAATAACTGCCTTGAATAAAATTGCTCTCTCAAAATGGCTGTACTGAACGTCTTGAAATAGGCCTCTGTCTCTTTAAGAAGCTTTCCGACACGCCCCCTTCAGCACACTGCTGTGGCATCTAAACAACACTACTGTGCAGGGAGGGGCTCTGCTGAGCTGAGGAGCAGTGGTTGGTGGCTTGGCTGGTGACGAAAGGTCCAGAGGCGTCTCCAGGAGGTGGGGGCGTTCCTAGGAGGACTGAGGCATAGCTACACCTAAAATGGCTGCCGTCTAAGTTTGTACTGATTACTCAAAAATATGTGAATGAGCCAAGGCAACACTCCAGGCATGTGTTTAATGAGGGAATGACATAACATGATATAAAGCTTGAAAAAGTCGATTTACATAATACCCCCCCTTTAATGGACACACATGGACTCGTGCATGTAAACACGCCACGTCGGATTGAATTTGCATCCGTTGTCCCCCACTCGCACTCTCAAACGCACTCTCATTCATCAGGTTTTAGTGGTAGGGAGAGCCTACGCAGGCACGGGGAGAAAATGCGAACTCCACACAGAAAGGCCCCGTCCAGGTGGGAATCGAACCCGGGACCTTCTAGCTGTGAAGCACGAGCGCTAACCGCTGCGCTACCGTGCCGCCCTTTTGAAAAGGATTGTCCATACTTCAGCTCCTGCAATGTCAAAACATCCAGTGTTGTTTTCATTTCTCACCAAGACCTTGTATTAATGATGGGGGGAGTGTAACCACTGCTGAAAGCCCTTTCCAGCACATCCCAAAGATTCTCAATGGGGTTAAAGATCTGGACTTTGTGGCGACCAAGCCATCTTATGCTCCATGAACCACTCTTTCACTACGTGAGCCTGAGGAATCCTGGCATTATCATGTTGGAATATACCTGTGCCATCAGGGAAGAAGAAATCCATTGAACCTGGTTATTCAGGATGTTCAGGTCATCAGCTGATCTTATTCTTTGGGTTCATAGTGTTAGTTAGTTTCCTCCACGTAAGTAGTCAAAAAGGTAAACAAGTTGAGAAGCTTTGGATGATATGGATATTGTTTAGTCTTTGGGAAACAGCAATGAAAACTGTGCTTAAGCAGTTATCCACCACTTGTCTAAAAATAGCATGTCTTCTTAACGGCTTGCGTCTTCAGCTGCCTCTTCTGTCCCCCTCCCCACCCCTCCACCGCTCCTCAACAGACGGACGCCAGCTTTGATCCAAGTTATGGCCATGAAATATTAATCACAGGACAAACAGACGGAGAGGCCGGCGCTCCTTAAAACCAACCCGACGCAAACGGCCCCCGGCCCTGGGGAGCGACGCGTTGGGTTTACTTCGCAGCACGGGCCACGGGGGAGCGGCCAGGCGGGTGGGAACTGTAACGTATACGTGCGGTGTGGTGCGACGGCGTTGAATGGGCGACAACAACGGGAGTGTCATGTGAGACCGCGGGCACAGAGGGTCAAGTGAAAGTGGCGCAGAGAGGATTCCGATGACTGGTGCGCACTGGGAAACCGCACGCATACAGGACTTTGAGTTCAGACTAGTATTGTTTTCAGTAGGGTATTTCTATCTAAGCTAGTTTTTTAAGGCAACATGTCCTGCAAAATTGACTTGACCGAGCTTGGAACCGCCTTATAACGTTGCACCTTTTTCAAAAAAACATACCCTTCATTGACACCGTTTTAAGTAATCCTGCTCATTTTGATACCTCTGTCATAGAGGGAACACCAAACTCCTTTGGGATTTTTAATAATAATAATAAATAATAATAATAATAATAATAATAATAATAATAATAATAATAATAATGCATCGGTTTTATATAGCGCTTTTCTGGACACTCAAAGACGCTTTACATTGCATTATTCATTCACTCCATACTGGTGGTAGTAAGCTACTATTGTAGCCACAGCTGCCCTGGGGTAGACTGACGGAAGCCAGGCAACCAGTCTGCGCCATTGGCCCCCCGACCACCACCAACCACTCACTCACTCACTCACTCACTCACTCACTCACTCACTCACTCACTCACTCACTCACTCCATCCGCAAGGCTTCCTGGTGTTCCCAAACGGTCTCCCATCCAAGTACCGACCAGGCTCTTCCCTGCTTAGCTTCCGAGGTCTGACGGGATTGGGAAGAGCAAAGGCGGTATGGCCCAAAATCAAAAGGTTCTGCACTCAAAAGTAATGTTGGTACTATAATTCCCCCCACCCCCAATTAAACCGATACCTGGCCTCGAACTAGTATACCGAGTACTAGTCTGAAATGAATAACATAGAAATCACAGATTAGCTATCTGAGCCTGTTACTATGAATGCGTACATCATGCGGACGAATTCACTCTAGTTTTCTATTGCGGTGAGTCTCCCCGAGTTGTGACTAGTTGAAGGCCGTCGCAGAGAATCGTGTCTCGTATTGTGGAGGGTCAACGTCTGGACTCGCGTTCGAATCATGTAATGTGGCCGACTAATGTCCACCTCCTTTCTTATTAAATCCACTGGAAACGCATCCGGATCGTTCATAATTTGAGATGTTTGATGGCTAAATGCTAACGGCTACAGGAATAATACATACATATACGTATATATCAGGCTAACAAATTCGGCTTGTTTGTTTGTCTATATCTGTGAGTAAAAACATTAGCGACGCGGTAAAAAGCCTCATTATGCGAGATAAACAAAGTGTGTTGCGCTGCTCGATTCTGCCAGTGTTCTTCTTCCACTCTAAAGATTAAATGAATGCAACAAACGGGTGACACAAAAGTATATGCTGTGATTGGCAGAGGTTTTGAGTGTCAGCAGATTATAAAACTCAAATTAGAAATAATGATTATGCCGAGATATACACTGTAGTGGACATTATTATGTCCATGTTTAATACACTTTTTCACGAAGATGTTCATGTTTGGACATTTCCTGACGTCTTGTAATAAAATAGTCAACAATTAACCATACTTTACACTTTTTTGCTATAGAAACATATAGCATAAATGAATAGAATGGAATAGAATATTACAATAAAAAGGTTATTAGCGTGACAGGAGTCTGTGTAAGTATAGCGGCGCCATCATTTAGCTCCACGTCGAGCGCTGCATTAGTCCGGTGTTTATTTCTGCCACATCAGCACAACGCGGCGAGCAAAAGCCTGGACCGCGGCCAAAACTGAAGCTTAATGTTTTCTCTTTTCATTCAGCCTCAAATTATTTACATCGTCAAATACTGCTCTGTAAGCACATTTATTTACACAGTCGCTTCTATTTAAAAGGAAAAAAAAGAAAAAAAATACAGCAGGGGGAAGGGTATAGGAATTGAAGCAGTTGATTTAACGGTGTAGTGCGACTGGGGAAAACTAGTCAGTAAGCTTAATAAAGTGGTCATTGTTTTTAAGTTGTGAACACGTATCCCATCTCCGCTCATAAAACCCTCTGGAGATTTCTGTTTCCGTGCACCTAAGTGACGTCCCCGCCCTCACCCTGCGTACCCAGGAAGAGCACAGACCGTGACACTAACGTTTACATGTCTCAGAAACGACACCACAAGTTCGTTTGTAGGCCTTAGCTTTCAAATGAGGCGGAAGCTTGTAGATTTGCATAAATCTGTAGGATCTGCAGAGAATGCACTCGGTTAAGGCAAGGGGGATAAGAGGTTAAAGTTTTAAATAATGTATTGTGTGAAATACAGTAGATGATCACAAAATGCCAGAAAAAAGCATCTGTAGGCCTGTCACAGCAATTACTATATCGACTTATTGTTCAGTAAATGACGGATAAACGCAACATGTTTTGGCTCAATATTACATTATTTGCATTTTTCCTTATTTCTTTATCCTGTTGTTTTAATATTCGCTTTTTTCTCCACTTCGGCTTTCCCCATAATCTTAAAAGCTTCTTGAAAAAAGCGCCAAAATAGCAACATACTAAATGAGACGGGAACGAGGATGAAAACGCAGCAAAAGAGCGACAAAAACGCAAAACAATGACAGAAAGAAATGACGAAGAGTGTGACAAAAAAAAGCAACAGCAATGCCACAAAAGAGCAACGAAAATAAATGTCAAAAAAGGTAACGACGCAAGGAAAAATATCCGTTTAGATCAGTTCTGTAGGTCTTAGCTTTCAAATGAGGCATTACACTGGCATACACTAGCTTTTAGATTTGGGTAAAGCTGAACTGGAGAAAATACACTTGGTTAAGGCGGGTTAAGAGGTTAATATGGTATTTTAGAACAAGAGAATTCTGAGATTTCCCTTTTTCTAGTTCGTTTCACGGCCATCGAGTGGTCCTCAATAATATCCTTCATAGCGATATTTTCCTGCCTCCATACACTGAACTGCAAATTTCGCTCTCGTGACAGACGTAAGCATATGTCTCCTTTAACATCTCCTTTAACGCTGCCATCGATGTGCTAGCATGTTAGTTAGCTCAAATTGAAAACTCTTATTCACTGATCTACACTCACCTAAAGGATTATTAGGAACGCCTGTTAAATTTCACATTAATGCAATTATCTAAACAACCAATCACATGGCAGTTGCTTCAATGCATTTAGGGTGTGGTCCTGGTCAAGACAATCTCCTGAACTCCAAACTGAATGTCAGAATGTGAAAGAAAGGTGATTTAAGCAATTTTGAGCGTGGCATGGTTGTTGGTGCCAGACGGGCCGATCTGAGTATTTCACAATCTGCTCAGTTACTGGGATTTCAGGCACAACCATTTCTAGGGTTACAAAGAATGGTGTGAAAAGGGAAAAACATCCAGTATGCGGCAGTCCATCCCTTTATGACCACCATGTACCCATCCTCTGATGGCTACTTCCAGCAGGATAATGCACCATGTCACAAAGCTCGAATCATTTCAAATTGGTTTCTTGAACATGACGATGAGTTCACTGTACTACAATGGCCCCCACAGTCACCAGATCTCAACCCAATAGAGCATCTTTGGGATGTGGTGGAACGGGAGCTTCGTGCCCTGGATGTGCATCCCACAAATCTCCATCAACTGCAAGATGCTATCCTATCAATATGGGCCAACATTTCTAAAGAATGCTTTCAGCACCTTGTTGAATCAATGTCACGTAGAATTAAGGCAGTTCTGAAGGTGAAAGGGGGTCAAACACAGTATTAGTATGGTGTTCCTAATATCCTTTAGGTGAGTGTATATCATGGCATCCCCATTGCTGTGTTGCTGTCTTTTCTTACATAGTTTGGAGACCAGTTTTTTTTTTTTTTTCATTCTGCTAGAAATACCAAGGCTAAAGTATTCGGATGAAATGTCATTACAATGAAATCCAGCTAATGCCAAACCTTCAACAGCTGTGGATATCTAAGCTCCAGCTTGACCTTGATTGTAAAGGCAGCGGTAACTAAAAGACTCTCAGCCAAAGTGGATCTCTCTCTGCGTTCCCTCGGCCCTGTTAAAGCTCTTGTTCAGCCATTTTCTGCGATATCAAATGGAAAGAGTCCGATTCCTCGCCCCATCACTGCGGTGCTTCACAGCTCATACAGTATTAGCTTTCACGTCTACTCCCAGGCACGGATATGGGAAGAGTAAAGTCGCACTTTACATTATATGGGGGCTGATTGGAGCAATTTGTGGTCGAAGGTTCACATTTCTAGAGAAACAATTCTTAGGGGGCTAATCCATCTGGGCTAAATGGTGATTTTGCTTTTACAGCCAAAACTCAGTTCCCAGTGCGGGTTTTAAACGTGTCCTAGAGCATAACGTTTACCATCAGACTAAATATGAACTGATGGACTGCGTTCAAGGACATGTCTGTAGATTTCTAAAGTACAGAGTTGTCAGGTTTTATGCAGAATAAGATCACACGGATGGAGACGGGAGATATTGGTGTTTGTATGACCCAAACGATTGATGTATATCTTCACTATTTGCGCGTTGCGACCTTCCAAACTGCGATGTGATTCACTTGAAATGAATTCTGCAGTCCTGCTCTTTAGTGTGAGAATGGGCAATTTCACATGACATCTTAATCATAGTCAACTTTGAGTAAAGAGTCTAAAGAGCCTGTTAGTTTAGGACGTTATGTTAACGCTCCAAGTCGACTCCGATCGCTAAAGGCTAACGTTATATGATACTATGCTACACCAGGCCACGGTTCTTTGTCGATGAGAAGTGTCTAATAAACTATGAATTCAAAAAGCCCAACTCAATTTGGTTGGTTGTATGGTTTATTGACTTTATTGGTGCTTCTTTCTTGTTTACGTATGCTTGATCGGAGCCATAGCTAACGATGAGAATCTTCAGTTTGCCTCACAGCCCCATCTTAATGCTGATCCAGGCTCTCTCCTGTCATCCTCGTTGGACTAGTAGTGCGGCGCTACTACTCGAAGTAGCTAACAAGATGTTGTGGTGCTCTTTTCGGGCAGCCTGGCATTTAGGTTCTGGAACAGGGACAGCATGCGCAGAAACTTTGAGCCAATTCATGCACTTCGATCAGCTCAGGGGAAACTCTTTACATAATCCTGTTCTTGTCAGACTATGTTGGAGATTTGATTTTCCCCTCGTTCTTGTAACCGTGATAACTGGGGTGGAGGACACTTGTCACTAGGAATCGAAATTGAGGTTTCAGCTACTGTGATTACCTAACCTCAAGGCGCTGATGTTTTGTTTTTATTTTTTTCCTGCCTTGAACCTCCGCCGTTTAAGTAACATGTTCGCCAATCAGAATGATCAAGCCTCGCTTCCTTTGGCTGCTGCCAATCAAAAGTGGCATCAGGAGAATCGAATGTGCGCTGCAGTCACGGAAAACAAACTCCACGAGTGTCTCGCACTGTCCGAACTGCAAACTATTCTCACTCGTAACAAACAACGAGTGACCAGCAGGACGGGTTGTGTCACGGAATCATCATTTATTTGCGGAGTGGGTTGTGGGTGGTCAAAAAAAGCCGATCGCCTCCACGTATGCGAACGTTGTATTAAACAGCATCTAAATGTAACATCTTTATGGAAGGTTTTTGACGTAAATATGAGCTTGTGATTGGAAGAATGCAGTTGAATAAGGAGAAAGAGAGTGAGAGCGCCACATGGACTGCAGCATGTTTTTTTCTGACAACTCCATAAAAGGCAGATTTGCCGTTTGTTGTAACATAAAGCTGAAATGTAATGACTGAGTACCATGATGTTTAACCGCCGTTTCAGAAGTATATATTTATGCAGCTTGATGCTCAATTGCATGAAAAATAAAACATAGGCTACACATCAATTATTAAAATCGCAAATCAAATCTCAATCACAATATATGTCAGAAAAAGTTTGTTTTTTGTAAAATCGTGCCGCCCTACTTGTCACTGTCAAAGGTTATTATCTCGGGGCCCATTGTCACAAAACTAGCGCAAAGTCTGCAGTCTTCACTGTCAACAAAATGAACTAAGGCGTAATATTTAGTTTCAATAAAGAGTTACTGTATGTTTTGTTTCTTGAAAACACTCAAAGCCAAAAGATTGACGTGGCAAGTTTGTTGCTCGTCCAATCCCCAGCAGAAACAGCTATAAGAACTTGTCTGGATTTTGTGTATGTAGATTTCTACTCTCCAAAATGTTTCGAGTATACGCTGTAGTAGCTCGAAGACGAAAACAAACTACTTGAGATTCGTTGTGTTCCCAGACCTGCGGTATTGTCTTGACTCTGAATACCTCACATAACCTCCTGGTGCCATCTCTCCTCGCTCTCCCTCTCCCGCGGGTGGTTTAACAAAAGCCGCCGAATATCATTGTGCACAAATAAACCCATAAATCTGATAAGAGGCTGCGAAGGAATAAGCAAATCCAATATTATCACGGCTCATGAGCTGCAGCGGTGACTCCGTAATGACTTCTCCCTTCAATAATGTATTATCCCCACCTACTTAATGTTGTAAGCTGCTTTAAACGCGGTGTAACCGAAACGACGGCGCCCCAATGCAAGAGGAAAAATGATCAGGCAAAACATTACATTTACGTATTGGAAGGTTGAGCTTTAAAGCTGTCGTACCTGGTTTAATTGGGAAGTGAGAACATCGATCGATCGTTCTATCCCCATAAAAAAACAAAAAGACCAAACTCACCCTTTGCGAAGCTCATTCTATTATGCTTTGTCGCTAGCGAGCCTATAGTTTTCCAGTTAATCACTACACCATGGCGTTGCTCTGGTCTTTCCCATACAAATTCATTCACAGATACTGACATGTTTGGTATTCACATGCAGCATGAAAGGCGACTGAGATGACATTGTAATCCAAATCTGGTGATTTCCTTTCTGAGAGACAACCGTGGTTATGGTTGTGGCTAAAGACGGGAGAAATATACACGCGCATGTGCAGAGGTTATAAAACTTTAGGTCTTAACGTCTTAACATTTTCTCCAAATGAGGCTTTCTTTCCGCTCTTGCAACATCTCCACTTTAGCAGCTTCTACAGACTCCAGTCTTTCCCGTCTTGGACTTAAGAATATTGAAGGTTTTTTTTGGACGGGTTTTTGTCAATATTCCTAGCCTGATTTATCAAAAAACCTGAACACTCAAACAAAAGCAGAAATGTGAATGTACCGATTTTGTCACTTATAAATGGCTTATTCAAAAATTAAACAAGAAAAAAGTAATTTTTAAATGAAAACGTAAAATAACAGAAAACTTCCCTCACATTTATGTCCTAAAGTGTCAAATCGATATCTCTAGATATTTTTAATTCACTATTCTACTGCAGCGTCTTGTCCTAATGTTTGTGCAATAATATTTGATTATCATCATCTTCGTCATGTAAGGATAATTTGTAGAAAACGTGTGTAAAACCTCATCACAGCCCTTAACCCTCAGGGCTCCCTTAAAAAAATCACACTTAACTCCCTAAGGCCCATAACGGAGCCTCTACTTTCAACAGCCATAAAATCACTATACGTTGTGTCAAGCAGACGTAGTTCTATGATTCTGAGTTTTTAAAGTAGAAAAAAATATGAAAGTACAACAATTTTATGGATGTTGAAAGTAGAGGCCCCGTTTTGGGCCTTAGGGTGTTAAGTGTGATTTTTATTCAGCCCCAGCTCTGGGAAGCTAATATAAAAAAACTGAAATAGCCAAAATGAACTTTTCCAGAAATTATTATCCTGAGGCAAATTTGAAGAACATCCACTGAACACAAAAAATGCCATAAAAATGAAAATGTCAACGTACACAAAAAGTCCCTAAGGAGCCCAGAGGCCAGTGGGACAAACTAGCAAATTAGGATGTTCTAATGGGATGAGGTCACCTCTCGCTCAAAATAAAAGCTTAAAAAACCCCTGAGATATCATTATCAGGGCCTGACACCTGGCCTATTAATGGTATCTTCGGAAACCCTCTCGGAAAATGATGCCCTCTTTTTTCTTTTTTTTTGCCGTGGCTAATTAGCTTTTCTGATACAGAAGGGCTCAAGTTGTTTAGAAATCTGAATTTAATATCCAAACTGCCCATTCTGGTGCCAGTCATAATGTTATTCCAGCCTGTCACGTGCCCCATGCCTATCTTCTCCATCACGTCTGATGATACTATTTTTGCGCTAATGGCAGATACATCGATACGCCGTTGTATGCAGCCGTCAGCCGGGCGTCTAGTCTAAATTGGCCGGCGGGAGATAGGCGGAGCCCGGAGTTGCTTATCAGATAAATGAAGGCGTTATCTGCCGTGGAAATGTGGCTCGTGGGCTGATACACACATTACTGAGATGGAGACAAGGACTTATCAGGAAATTAATGATGGCACACAAGCACCTGCTGTCTGTGCCAGATAGGGGCCAGTCATCGGTGGAAGGAAGGAAGGAAGGAAGGAAAGTTGTTTTTGCAAAGACGGCAGTTTTTGTTTTTAATGTACACTGCCCAGCCAAAACGAGACACCACCTGGGTTTAACCACGCGCATAAGCAAGAGTTTCACGTCCTCCTTAACAATACATGGATCATATTTAGACTCCTTTATCCTGATGCACAAATAATAGATACACTTCCAGTTAATACACTTGCTTTGACCATGGGAATCACAGAAACGCCATTAGCCATCTCAGAATGTCTTCCCGGACCTGTTTGAATTGAGCGTTCTATCCCCATATAAAATGAATGGAGAAGCCAGGCCCATGTCCATTTCATGGTCTTTATATATTTGATGTGATTTATATGATGATGTTATGATGTGTTTCCAATCCCACATAAAAGCAGAAACGTTAATGAATGAGAGTTAGCATTTTGCTCGGAGGCCACGTCCATACGCTAATTCTTATCTTGAGTAAAATCTCAAAAGGTTTGTACATCGATTAATGATTTCTAACGAGGCTTTGACATCACCTAAATGTTGACAGCTGAAAACATCTGGATGGCTAACGGCTACAGGAAAAAACATGTCGAGCAGGCTGACGAACGCTGAAAGATTTCCCAGACTAGTCAAATTGCTAAGTGTCCCATACGTTAGCACCGAATGCCGCTTCTTCTTTTCAATTCTACAGTTTTAACCCCCGAGCTTTTCAAAATCTCACACACATCATATTGAGAGGTCGTTAGCAATGCTCTGCCCAACTATACCTGAACTATGACAGAAGGTAAGAAAGTTTGGTGGGCGAACTTGTGTCAAACAGCTCTCCACCAGCACTTTCCCTTTCCATTCGAATGTCTGGATTAGGTCAACATGTCTGTAGTACCATATTTCTCGATTCTTTATGTGTCATCTATTATTTATCATTTGACCCTGTGACGATCATATTTGTGAAGATTGTCTTTTTGCAATTCACTATACTCAACGACACACCCATGTCTTTTGAGTATAATAACTGGTTTGTGTAAGCTCTCTGTCATACTGGAGTTCTCCATAGACAAAGGTTGTCATCTGGACTCTGTAGTTTAAGTGCTGGAACTTTCACCTCTCACCGAACAAGCTTCGTCGACGACACTTATGCTCTTGCTCTTGGCAGCAAACATACCAACTTTGTACCGGCATCGCCCATTTTTGTTCTACAAACTGCTCTCGATTTGTTTGTGCTTTGAGAGAGGAGTGAAGAAGCTGTTTTTGTGAAGAAACAAAATACCTCAATGCATAAATATTGGGTCTCAGGCTTATACCCTTTTTCTACTGAGGTGCTGGTTTAGAACTGGTTCAGAGCTGGTGCCAGTTTGGGTCAGTGCCGTACTGACTTGGTTTTCCACCAAAATAAGCGCCGCGCTACGTATTTACGCTTCTGTGAACACTTCGATTGCCTTTGCCTTGGGAAGTCACATTAAACATGGATTGCAAAATCTTACTACTGCTGCTTCTGGTTTTTACAAAAATTAAGTTTGTTTTTTTAGTTTGTTAATTAGTCGGTCTGCGCTCCTTTCATAGCCAGCCATTAACATTTCTCATTGGATTTCTTTAAAGACTGTTTGGTCTGAACTGCTCCCCCTAGTTTTTGCTGTATCGCAACTGAAGAGCACAAAGCAAGAAGACCGTTTTCTCCACAGAGCACTGTTTTTTGCTTTCTTTTACAGTCTTTTCAAAATGCTTGGTGTCAATAGTCGTTTTCCTGGTAGTGAAATGTGTCCCGTTCCTTGGTCCGGCATCGGCACCAGTTTTCTTTTTAAACCAAGAGCCAGCATTTTTTTTTTTTTTGTGGAAAAGAAAAGACCTGGAACCGGCCCAGCTCGGTTGGAAAAGGCCTTTTAGTGTCACTGACGAAGCTTCTTGGATGAGAAAGCAAAACGTCCAACGACAACTTCAGAACCTTTGTCTACACTCCTACACTCCTATTGGTAGGTGGATTTAACGTAGCAGCCACATCTCAACTTATCTCAACTGAATTGTCATGAAATTTGTTTTTGAGTTGAATTATGGGAATATTAACATTCCGGACAGCCCTCATGTCAGGAGCGCGTTGTTTTCTCAGCCTGTTTGCCCGTAATGATTGGCCTCTCGTCTGTGTGCTCTGCTGTATTTGGCCTCATAGTTTCTCAAAGGCCACACGGACGCTTGATTGTTTGGCCGATAATTATTTGTGCTGAGGCTTTTGGTCAACATAAACAGCTTTTTCACAACATAAATAAAAAAGGGTTTAAAAGTGGAGCACGGTGCACACTTTGGCCTATTGGCTTTTTGACATTTGAAGTTTTAGGGGAAATTTACAGTTGATGAAAAGGCAGCACATTTGCAAAGGTGGTCACTGACAAAGTAAATGTGCTTCAGTGTTGTATTAAATTAGAGTTTAGTTTAGTTGTTGTTTGGCGATTTTGGATGAAGTTGACCGTCATCGTGTTTACTGACTTTGTCGCTGTTCTTGCTTGGTGTGTAAAGAGAGGTTTTTGTCATCACATTTGCATCGACATGGACCCGATTTTGACTTGACTTTCTTGGTGTTTGATAAATATGTATACTTCGCTGGAAAACGGCTAAAAAGAGTGAAAAACTGCGATTCCCATGAGAGGTCTTCTCCCCCCTCAGCTAGGCCACGCCCCCTTGTATGACGCGACGAATGTCATGTCACAATTTCAGTTGGAACAGGGGCCATGGGAGAGACACAGAAAATGTCCAATTGTTTTTCCTCATCATTATTTGGAAGGATTCACAAACCCATTCGCCCCATTCGTTTTATGGCTGAAAGTTCTTTCATCCGACCAACGTCAAGCACAGCATTTAGGTTATTGTCTCCACTTTTGGACGCCTTTATTAAACAGTCATGTGACCTTGGTTCATATGTGCAGAGGGAGAAGACGTTGGACTTTGTTGCAGTTTTCGTTTCATGTGGATCGATCCAGCCGTTAGAGATATTAATAAACCAAGTTCAGTGAAATTCAGCATTACCATAGTTACCACCGTAGAGTCCTTAGCTGCACCGACTCCATTTTAAATGATAGGCTGTTTTACAATGTTGTGATGTCATGTGAACGCAACCTTTTAATACATAGCAAAGGCTGCTATTAAGTTGGCAGTATAATGTTCCCTGCAATTAGCTGTCCACATTTCATCCCCTCATGTCAATGCTCCTGGACGTGCATTTAAAATCAAAGCCTGAAAAATGTAAATCTCAAATATAACCGCATACAAATCTCTCTTTTACTTTCCAGCAGACAGCTTTTCCCCCAGTCCCCGCAGAGGGTATTGAGTGTAGTCTGGTCTTTGGGTCATTCGGAGTTCCTGACCTCATTTCCTTTGGCTGGAACAGACTCCATACAGTACACACATATACACACACACAGCCTGAGGAGCACACAGCCGTCTATCCCGCACTCTTTGGGATTTTCTCCTACCTGTGTCTTTAAATTTTTTTGGCAAATATCAAAGTCGCGTTCAATTTCCTCGCTTTAGAAGGTAAGGGAGTGATTGACACAGAGTTATGTCATCTGATTGAGCCAACCTTGTGTTTTAAGTTGAAGGGTGTGCTCATAATGTACAAGCTATGACTTGGAAACAAATAGTTTTCCTAAATTCCACGTTAAGGTGCTGTTGATTATTGCAGTGAGTCATTGTTTCTTCATGGATTAACACTCACATTGTGGTAACAACATCTCCACTTCACTAGCACTGCAGACCTCACATTTTCACATTTTTGAGAAAGATTTAATACCCAGACTGATTTATTTAGCTTTGAACCCAAACAAGCAATAGCCTGACTAGGTCTGGGCTAGGTCACGACAATTACTATATCGACTTATTGTTCAATAAATGACTGATAAACAACACATTTTGGGCTCAATATTTATGGTCTGTAAATTTATTAGCATTTTTTATCAAATTTTTCTACTGCAATGCTGTTTATAGTGGCATATTATAAAGAGACTAGATTCAAGTTGGTCATTTTAAGCTCACTACTGCCACCTCAGGTCTTATGCGTAACTGCAGTCTCTATATTAAGCTCATGCATGACGGCAAGTCGGACCCGAAGTAACACCCTTTTGAGTGACAGTGCAGGATTTTAGAGGCAGTTGTGGTGACTAGGTCTGTATAAACTCTGTATAGTCCCTTTAAGATAAAGTACTTTTCGAACAATGCTTTACTGTCATTTTTAAGCTGTAGAGTTAGTTTCTGTGGCATTAAAAGGCCTTCAGTAATATCGTAATATCACAATAAAACTCAGCAGTTTCCATTCAGTCTGTGTTTTTGGACTGACAGTGAAAGTCCAGTCACTGACAGTTTTTCTGCTTTAGTCCCGTTACGTCTGTAGAATAAATGCACCTCCTCGTCTCTTCTGTAAATTGTAAATCCATTGAGAAGTTTCAGGTGTTTTTGGTTATTATTCAGAAAGTGTACATCTACAGTCTTGTTTTATTTTCTTTGGTAGCACCACAGCGTCTCACACAGGTCTGGTAAAATCACAACGTTTTCACAGACGCGTGTCTACGTGCACGCACACATTACAGAGAAAGTTTCTGAAATTATTAGCATTTTCTCTTCGTGTGGATATAGCCTTAGTCTGGGCACGACTGGCAACTCTCACCACCGCAAGTAGTGTATCTGTTCAAAGTCAAGCGAACGTCTGTGTACTTCTTTTAAACGCTTTTAAATACACAATTGGCTGTTGCTAACGTAGAGCTAGCTCAGGGCTAGCTTGGCTGTGGAGAATTGTGCTTCTATGACCTGAATTATTTAATGCAAACTTCAACATTGACTCTAAAGCTGATTAGCCTTGGCCTGACATCAACAAAGAGGTTGTAGTAATTTTTTCGAGATAGTGTCCTCCTAGCTTGATGCTATATTACCGCTATCTCTTGTAGGACATGCTAATCCTTCTGAAGTCTTAGTCACTAATTAAACGTGGAGTCATTTGGAACTGGACTTGTCTCGTTGTTTGTGTTTAGAAAAACAAAAGAACAAGATGGTACATTGTGTTTTTCCGCCCATTTTGTGGAAAAATCGTCCCACATCCTTATCCCGGGGAAGTAGTGCGTCTAGACTTCACTTCCATTTAGAGAAAACCAACAAGGCAAACTAACAAAATGCTAAATCCCTTCTGAAAAAGCATTTGCAAATAATCCCCAAAAAAAACATATTCAGATTTTGTCGCCAAACACTACGGCAATTACGTCCATCTTTGCACAAAAAGTTTTGTGAAAACAATAATTGGAAGAAACAGTTTTCCTCATATGTATATGTATGTCTGTAATCTATAGGAAACATTTTACATTGATATCTCTAAATGTGTTTTTTCTCCCAATTCACCGTTCTCGTCACAATATAGCCAAGATAGAGTCAGTGCAGTAAGGGACTGTTCTTAAAACATTGGTCTGAAGTCGACATCTGGAAACAAAATGAACAATCTGTTCTACATTTGCAGCATGTTGTGACCAGTTTCTTTGCATGTTTGTGTTGTGCAGATTGATCACTGAGGAGACCTCCTGTGGACCTGACCCCGATGAGGACTCAGACCGGGCCCCCAGGGGGACTGGCCCCGCTCCTCTGTCCAGACTCTACAACTGCTACGACCTGGACGATCTGGATGTGACCTGGCTAAACATCGTCAACCAGGAGTTTAGACAAATGGGTGAGTGTCAGTCAATTAGAGTTGAGTCAGAACTCAGTTAGAATCAGTCCAACAGCTGTATTTGAAGCTAAAATATGGCCTTTTTAACGCATATTATAGTAGTTGAGTTAATCTTTTATTGAAAACAACAAATAAACTGAGCTGTTTTTGCTGCTGATCAAAAGTTTAGGACCACATGCCTTTAAAAGACCAAAGGCCAAATCTGTACAAAATGTGGATTCAGTGACATTATTCTGTCAGGTATTCACACTGTCATGACATCCTGATGGCAAAGACAAAAAGAAATCTCATTTTGAGCGTGGTTGGGTTGTTGAGCTACATAAGCAGAGTCTCTCGCAGCGCGCCATCGCTGCTGAGGTGGGATGCAGTAACGCAGTCATTTTGAATGAAGATCCTGAGGGTTATGGAGCAAAAAAGTCAAGTGGAAGCCCAAAAGATTTCCTCACTGAGTCGGAGGATCCGATTGGCCGTCTGTCAAGACACTGGATGATACTCGACCCAAACTGCAGCCCAATAACCTTCCGAGGGTCTCGTCTCCTGGAAGCAGTGGCGGACTGGCACCAAAAAGAGGCCCTGGCAATTTTAACAGAGGCCACATTTGTCTTCAAAAGGCGGCCGCATCTCCGCTTTATTTATTTATTTAGCCTTTTTATATGGTTGTGCGCCACAAGTTGTGATGAGCGGCGAGCGAGCCGCTGGTGGTGCTGCCGCTTGCAGCCATTGCGCCAATAGGCGGCCGCTTCCTCGCTTTATTTAGCCTATTTATTTGTTTGTGATGCGGCCACAACAAGTGATGAGACCAGGCGGCCGCAGTGGCATTTGCCCACATTGCCCAATGGCCAGTCCGTCACTGCCTGGAAGCCACTGAACTGTCCGTTTGGACTTTACAAGAGAGCACCAAACATGTCACAGTGAAGGTGGAAGAAAATTTATTCTCTAATGAGAAAAAACATAACGTTGATGGTCCTAATGGTTTCTAACGTTACTGACATCCCAAGCAGAGCCACCTGAAATGTTTTCGACGAGCCACAAAGAGGGGGCGCCATAATGATCCGAGGGGCTTTTTCCTTCAGTGGAACAATGGAGCTTCAGGTGGTGCAGGGCAAAGGTCAAACGGCCGCTGGCTCTGTGCAGATGATATAGAGAGCATCCCTCAGACTGAAGCCCTCGTTTGTGGGAACCACTGGTTATTGGGCTGCAGTCGGCTCCCAGCTCCTGTAACAGCCTTCATTTGAGTCAAGGATCGTCCAGTGTCTTGATGGACAGCCAATTGGATCCTCCGGCTCAGTGTTGCGGACATTTTTTTGGGTCTTCTACTTGACTTTTTGTATAACCCTCTGATATTCAAAATGACTGTGTTACTGCGTCCCACCTCAGCAGCAATGCCATGCATCGAGGCCCTGCTTATGCAGCAGAAGAGCCCGACCAGGTTTAACACCTTTGCCATCAGGACATCATGACAGTGTGAAAACCTGACAGAAAATGACAGTGAATTCACATTTTTGCACAGATTTGGCCTTTTAAAGGCATGTGATCAGCTGCGAAACCATCCCTTTTCAGTTCATTTGGTGTTTTCCATAAAAGCTTTACTAAAATGTTTTTGTCTCACTCCCTTTTCTTGTTGCATATTGAAGTTCTACTTGGAACCTTGTTAAGATTCAACCATGCAAAATGTGAATTTTTGCCATTTTTCAAGTGGTCTTAAACTTTTGATCGGGACTGTACAATAGAACTGGGAAGGCTTTTAGATGCCAATAGGACTTTAGTAGCATGTGTCTGTCACTGTGAGGCTTATAATTCTGCATCTGCTGCTGCTGTGGTGTTTAAAAGGGCTAAATGCTGGAAAATACTTCATGTTTATGGCCTAACTTTTTCCCGTGTTTGCGCATGTGCATCTCCGGTCAACATTGGAAAAACATGTATTTTGGAAGTGGGGATTAAAGGGGCTGTATTTTGCAAAACATATTTTTATGAGCTTGTACCTGTTACATTTTTGCGTTGTGTCCTAGCCAAAAACATACCTGAAGTAGTGTTTAACTTAATTAATGTAGGTTTTCTCTGGTCATTTCTTCTAATAAAGAAAGACTTGGCAATGTGAAAGGCACATTTTTAAAGACCAGATCATATTTGTAGTTTCATTATTTTTTGTCATTTATGCTCAAAATGTTCGATAAGAATCCTGATCATGGCTCTGACTGTCTCCTGTTTGGACACTGTTTCAAAACAAAAACAAATTAAAATGCAAATGATTATATAATAAGTTAATAAGTTGAACTCCTATACACTTTTATATAATGCACCTCAGGAGTTTGCCACTGCTATTGTCAAATCAATCTTTGAATATGAGGATTAAATTCAATATACGCCGCTTTATCTTTTTCACTTGAGATTTGTCTGAATAATATACGCTGTTCTTTATCTCAACCAGATTATTTGTTTGTTTTTTAATCAATGCTTTTCACTCCAGTCTCAGCCATGTCCCTGAAGTCATTAGCAGCTATTATAGCTTTATTGCAACGAATCTAAGCGTTGCAAAAAATACACTGCCTAGCAACGACGGGGAAAATTACAACACCTGGATATAAGCGAGAGCCCTCCTTTACTACATGTCATGTGCAATGTTATGGTTATACTGTATAACTGAATATACTGAATGACAGCCAGGTTAGTCCAATCGTTTATCGATATTTGACATTCCAAGATGACAATGCCAGAATCCATTGGGCTCAAACTGCAGAGGGGTTTAAAATCTAGGTTGTTGTTTTGGCCTAACACATGCGGCAACATAAACATACATGTGGATAATGACATTGTATTGAACTTTACAGGCTTGACGAGCTTCTCAAAGCAATACATTGTTGTCATTAGTCATTGGTTCTGAATATAGATCCAATCAATCGGACCCACTGGATTTTATTGACGTTATTTCGGCAGGTTTTTCGCACTGAGGGCGGGTACACATGCAATTGTCCCAGAAGATACATGTTTAGTGGCAAAATGTCGGCCTAAAGTAAAAACAAATCCAGTTGGTTCCATTGATTGAACTTCATTTAACATATAGTCGCCCTGGTGTTCAGTAGCCTGACAAGTCATCCTGGCTTACTTCATGAGATACATGGGAACACAGTCTGGGATTGAGCCATTTGGGTTGGAATTCAAACCAAGAGATGAGAACCAGAGAGAACCAGTCAGAGAAACACGGATGTGACGAGGCCATTTTTGTTGGTAAAAAAAATCAGAGAGTACTATATTCTTTGGTCTTGATTTTGTTTAGTTTTGTTTAGACCCATTGGTTATGTCATATTCGTCACATTCTATCAGGAAATACGTTGTGTCTGTGCCAGACCTAAGCCAGGCCTGTAGAATGTAAGATCTGAGATCATACTAGGAACTCACAACACTTCACACAGAAATTCTTGCTCACGGACAAAACGGGATGCATCAGCCAGAGCAAGGATTCAACCCTCTGACCTTTGGATCTGTGAACATACGTTGTAAGAAAATTGCAATCAAATAGATCCAAGTTTCCATTTAGCCCTGTCTCACGCTTCCTGAACGAGTGGCATTGTCATCGGCTAAGTTCAAATCCATTGAAAGAACGTCATGGTACTTCGGGATTTCGTTGATTTTCAGATGATTTCTTTCTCCTTAGCTCATGACTTTGTTGAGCATGAAGTATTAAGACCAGAAGAAAAGAGAAATCTCAAGGAGAACCGCATTGTCTCCGCCTCCATGCAAAGATGTGCTGTCTGGATCGCTGCGTCATCTCCACAAATTGGAACGCATCTTGCTTACCCCTGTACAAAGACATGAAAAAGGACTAATCAAAATCACACTGAAGAAACGGCTCCATCTTCTCTCCAACCCAAAGGCGAACCATTCACTTGAGAGAAGTTCTGAAGTTCATCCTGAGCTTGTGCCTATTTGCTTAGTTGATTCCGGGTGGTGACTTTTCAGCTTGTTTTGGCCGTGCAGTACATCTCTTATCTCGACTGTTTGTTTTCCCCCGTGTCACATAAGGATACAGTTTACTGTCGAATGTGAACATGGCATTTGCAGCCCGGGAGCAGATCTTGGAAACAGCTGCTGGAGATAACCACAAAGTCAATATCTAAATGTCAGACCAGGTTAATGTGTAACTTCATTTCCTCCTGTTTCTCGGTGAGCTACGCGCAGCCAGAGGTGAGAAGACCATTTTTATGTGTGGAGTTTTGCTGCGAGGTTTACTGTAGACCGCTGTTTGTTTTGGCTATTTTAAGCTACTGCCTCGAATGTACTTTTGATACGTGTTTGCATAGTTAAATCGGAGTAGACGGACACAGAACAAAGAGCTGTGATAAGTTTATGAGATGGATAAACTTTGGTGTGTAGAACCCGTCAGGTAGAGAGATCGGCTAGAATGATAGTTTAAAACATCTCCACACCCGCCTAGACGTTGATGTTTAAGATGGAGAGAATGAGGAAATATGTTAATGTGTGTAAATGTTCTCGGTAGGGTTGGGCACTGTTTGTTTTTCCGATACCGGTAAGTTAACGATACATGGTTTTTGACACCGATAACTGAAAGATACTGTTTTCAGTACCTTTACCATGAAAGACTTTCTTTTAAATTTGTATCATTTAACAACCAAGTCACTTCCTTTAAAGGAACAGGCCACCGTTTTTACATACTGAGATATGTTCTTACCTGAGCTTAGATGAGTTGATGCGTACCTGTCTGGTCTTTACGCATGCTCTCTGTCACGCAAACAGAGCACAGACAGCGTTAGCAAAGCCTCTCTATGGACTCAAACAGGAGTGAAGTTATAGAAGCGACCAAGCTCTTCCACGTTTTCCCTATTTAGATACGTGAGTTGTTACACAATCCAAATATAGTTACACAATATCAAACATGACGATTTTCTAAGCAGATAAAAAGAGGAACTATATTGTAAGGCGTAATAACACCTGGAGCACTTTGACATCCGCGCAGTATTATGTCGAAGTACTCCAGGTGTTATTACGCCTCAAGATAAAGTACCCCTTTTTATCCGCTTTGATAATTGTTATTTTTTTTCAATTTTAATGTAATTAATTTTGTTTATCTAGACTTGGATCTTGTAAAGGCTCATGTAACTGTATTTACAGGTAAATAGGGAAAACGTGGAACAGCTTGGTAGCTTCTAACTTCACCCCAGTTTGGGGCTATACCTTTGCTGGGAGAGGCTAAATGCTAACAACAGTTGCGTGACTGAGCACACGCACAAAGACCAGACAGGTACGCATCAACTCGTCTAAGCTAAGGTAAGAACATATCTCAGTATGGAAAAACGGTGGCCTGTTCCTTTAAAACAAAAAATGGTATTGGTTCAGTGTTGCATATTTGGAATCGAATGAACCGTATTTCTGGGCGGCACTGTAGCACAGCAGTTAGCGCTTGTGCTTCACAGCTAGAAGGTTCGGGTTCGATTCCCACCCGGACCTGGAATGGAATGAAATTAAATGAATCAAAAAACAGCATCACACACTCAAGTAGCCAATGTCCAATTTTTATTAATCAAGGATGATAATGTTTCGGTATTGCCTTCATCAGATCATTCTTTTTCCATTTTTGAACCACAGTACTCTGGTTTCCCCTACCACTAAAAACATGTACAATGGGCCAGGATGAATGAGAGGGTTTTGAGAGTGCGCAAGGGGATGACGGATGAAAATTAGCCCAAGGCTACAATCTGGCGTGGCTTGTTTACATGCATGAGTCCCATGTAAGTTCATTGACATGTACTGTCCCGACCAAATAAACAAACAAATAAATAAATAAACAAAACACATTTGTTTGAGTATCGGCTCCAATTAGTGCATCCCTATGCAACACTAGGCCGCCTGGTCTTTTATTGAAACAGATTCACAGCAAAGGGGAGCAAGAGGAGAGTAAGAGTAAGAGCGCGTAAAATGAAGGAGGTGAAACTTTCTACTACTAATTCTGTTTCAGATCAATATTGCATTTTCTAACCAAAAGTGTAAGATAGTGATAAAGATGTGTTTGACATTCTTTCAAAAAAACTGCAACACCGGCTTTTTCAAACCTCAGGAGTATCTTCTTAAAACATATACTACTATAAGTTACAGTATACTACTAAACGATACCAACATCTGATCTGTAAAGTAGTTTGAAAACCCCATATAAAGCCATTGTAATTAATAAGAACTCCCTTTTGTCCCTAATCTCGCCTGATTTCCCCCCGTTTCTCCCTTGTTATCAGCCTAATAAAACCGAACCTGCTTTTATTTCTGTAACAGTTTCACAAATATTCGTCAGTGTTCTCCTGTTCATTGGTTTTAACGCTTCCTCCAAGAACATTTGGTCTAATCATCGTAATCTCGTTGCTCATAATGAGAAAATAATGAGCTGCATGTGTTGGCTTTGTTCTGGAAATATTCCCGCTTACCTCCATCCAAACGATTTATTTCCCCCCCTCCCAAATCGAGATTAAAGTGTGCATTTGCAGCTAAATCAGTTTTTATCAACTCGTATCAACCCAGCCCCCGAGCAAGGACATGCAAAAGTGATGAAGCTCATGTTGTGGCTTTTTCCTGGCACTAACAGACTGGGATTTTGGCATCAAGGACTCTGTGGATAACTAATTTGTTCCTTTACTTTGTGTTGGATGAAATAAAACGGCTGGTAATGACGGCGCAGCATGTTTTGGTTGCTTTTTTGTTTTGTTTCAATTAGGAGTGGACAAATTCACTCCCACAGCTTAAGATAAGGCTTTTAACATGTCCAAAAACATGAGAAATCATGCTTTTAGAAATGTCATTAAATTTTGATGACTTGATGTGGTAATGTCAGATGAAGTGCCGCAGTCTTCACAACTTATAGAGGATCCACAGTTTATTTAATCTCTTGTGTGCCACCACTAAATATGACCACTGATATTTGTACTTTATTTATTACAACTCATTTGTTTTATATTTATTATGTAAGTTACTTGAATTGCCGTACAGTGTTGTTTTGTTACATGTTTTATTGGAGTATAAGCTCATGTGTCAATTGTATTACATTATTCTAACTGAGAAGGGGGTGTGGGAGCCTCCCCCTGTAAAAATTTAAACTAAACACAGACAAATTGTTACATTTTGGACCTTGTGAAATGCAAGTATTCCTTATCAGGCAAGGCAAGTTTATTTGTAGAGCACAATTCATACACATGTCAATTCAAAGTGCTTCACAGTTGCATAAAATTACAAGAAAGCAGATCAAATCAATCAATCCATCAGCTCCCATAGTGCAATAAGAATCCATCTGAGTACTAGCAGTGGATAAGATAATCCTTTATTGATCTCACAACGGAGAAATTCACCTGTAGCATTAGCCTCACCGGGATTTGCCTTCCCCGGTGTAGGCTCTGTCATTTTGTTTGTGCAAAATATGATTTAGGTGTATTGTTGTTCTGATGTCTGCCTCAGGAGGAGTCCAACTTTGAACAGGTCTCTAGATTGTGTTTTTAACCCATGGGTTATATATATACAGAAGATAAACAGTGGCCATTCAGCCCCATTCTTGGAATGGGCTCATGTGGTGTGTGAAATTAAGATGGCGCACCTTACTCCTCCTACAGAGCATGTTCCAAAAAGGACAAAAAGTAGGGTGGCGGAGCTGCAACAAGCCTCCAGGACCTGTCAATGTACGTACAAAAATCCAGAGAACAAACACCAGGGGGTTAAATACTATATTATACTCCCCTTAGTGTTGTCACAGGAGGAAACCCTATCTTTATGAATAATAATAATCTTTAGACCAAGCTTTTCATTTGTTTTTAGTTATGTAAAGTCTGCGTAGGATTCCATAATACAGAAGTTCCTTCTGGAGTCGCTCCTAGAGACAAGGGACAAATGCTATTCTCATCCATTGGTTTAACTCAGTGCTTCTCAATTAGCTTTTGCAGTGCCCCCTTAGGAAGAAGAAACATTTCTTGGTCTTACCGCGCTCGTGGTGTGTCTGTCCGGGCGCGCGCCTCTTTCACACCGCTCTGCTCGAGCCTTTCTTTAGTGTTGTTCCCGATGTGTACTGTCATTAAACAGCTACAGTTTACCGAGAAAGTTTAGCTTTGAGTCTCCCACTGTCCGGGAGAGCGAGTTGAACGGGCAGGATGCTGGAGTATTGATCCTGCCCGCGCTGTGCCATTTAATGACCATACGCGAGTATTTGACCAATCTTCACCAAATAAACACCAATTTAGAGCACACGAGCAGCAGCGCAGCACTGTGGGGGATCTCTTAACAGTTAAATGTGGACAGTTAATGTGCATTATTTCCCCTGAATTACCGGGGATCCCCTCGACTTTGAGGTGCAGGCTGCAGCTGCACTGACGCCGGTGTGCACACTTCGTACGCTTTCACAAAGCGGGATGATTGTTGGTGATATTCATTCAGCACGTTTTCACTGAAGAAAATCAAGCGGCTTATCAGGGTGACTGGTGGAGTAATGTCTACACTGCCCACGTTTTTAGATACAGTAACACACGGTCGCACGCGCTCCCCTGGCATCGCTCCCCTGGCATCGCTCCCCTGGGATCGCCCCACTATTTGAAAACCACTGGTTTAACCAGTCTGACATTTGGTTACAACAGCGAGAAGACAATATTTACCTTTTACCTCCCTCTTAGGTCAATAGCGTACTTTGTGGTAAAAACTTGAACTTTGTCATGGAAACACACGCACACACACAGCATGTACAGTATAGTGTTCAAGGTTTGCGTCATATTCTCCATAATTAAGTTCAGTCATTTTGTCAGTTTGTGAAGTCAATGACCTTTAGTGTTTTATGACTGGAGAAAAACGGTGATCCTTTCTGAATATTCTCTCCTCGCTCTCTCCCTTTTGTGTTCAGCCTTACCGGTTCTGGAAGAGCCCACCCTGGAGTTGGCGCTGCTGGAGCTGGAGTCGCTGTGCGAGCAGAAGATGCAGGCGGCCATCGAGGCGGAGGAGGGCCTGGGCATCGAGTACGACGAGGACGTGGTGTGTGACGTGTGCCGCTCTCCGGAGGGCGAGGACGGCAACGAGATGGTCTTCTGCGACAAATGCAACGTCTGTGTACACCAGGTAACAGCTACATTACTGAACAGTAAACGCCATGCCTGCAGGTGCTATTGTTATTTTTTGACTACTGTTGTGAGGACAAGATGGATACAGAGGGCAAAGGGGGAAAATAACAAACTCTTTCCCCGACGACTCCACTGCTACTTTGTTGAACTACGGATGTATTTTCAATCGAATAAAGATACAGAGACACAGAGAAAGACGAAGTGGTTCAATAGCCCAAATTTGTACATGTAACAGGGATGCTAACCATAATACTAACGTTAGCTTCATGCTACATGCTAACTCTACTTCAAGTGCCGTTTTTTCTCTTCTACTGGACAAAACATCCATGTGGACCCGATTTGGACTTTTGTGTAATAGATATGGTTGCAGTCTGCCAGATACATCTAAAAGGAGTGAACACATCCAGTTGATTGAAACAGAGTTAATTTTGGCAATATTAATTTAATTTTGACAGAAATATAGTTTAGTCGTTGTCAAGATTAAGTCAAAGAATTCTTTCAGTCTTGTTTTAGTCGACTAAAGCTTCTTTGAAATTTACTCGACTAAATCTAAGTTTAATTTAGTGAACTATTAATTTATGTTATTTATTATGATCATATCTAATCAAGGTCCACATTTTGATGGAGCTTCTCCCACATGAACAAAGTACCAGAGGTGTTCCTTGGGCATTGAATATATATAATACAAGGCTCTTTTTTGAGAATCAACAAATCAAAGTTGTTTTGCGCAGCTCAATATCACAACACGAGCGGCCACACAGGGTTGCACCCATAAACAGTGGCACAAATAACCAATGCAATGTCAAAGCAAATAAATGTCGAGAAGTATAAAGACATTTTGGTCATTGTTTTAGTCTCATGAACTACTTTTAATGAATAAATGTTAGTCCAATGTGTACATAACATGGAATTCTAACCATAAAACCTAACGTTAGCCTCATGCTACATGCTAACGCTAGCTCCAAGTGCTGTTTTTTCTCTCTTCTACTGGACAATTTACCGTGTCAGAACATCCAAATTGACCCGATTTGGACATTTCTTCACATTATTGTTTGTCTCATTATCTACTTATAATTAAGTTTTAGTCTAACTTTAGTCAGCAACAATATTACTTTGACTAAAATTCTGTTGAAAAAACAATATTTAAGAGCATGCAAATATGTAAAAACAAATCTCTGGCATAAATTCTCTGTGTAGTGTGTAAATTGTTTTCTGCGTGGCCTGTTTTTTTTTAGGCGTGTTACGGTATCCTGAAGGTGCCCCAGGGGAACTGGCTGTGTCGGACCTGTGCCCTGGGGGTCCAGCCCAAGTGTCTGCTCTGTCCCAAACGCGGTGGAGCGCTGAAGCCCACGCGCAGTGGAACCAAGTGGGTCCACGTCAGCTGTGCCTTATGGATACCAGAGGTGAGAGGACGGGAAATCCTACAGTAACTGATTTGGTTTTGATTTTGGTTTCAAAGAATGAAAGGGGGAGCAAGTAAATTATACTGTTACACATAGAGATGAGCTAATGAGCACTTTTGAAAACTTGCAGAGTCATTTTCTTTTCAGGGTTACTGTCACAGAAATGGAAACAAAATCGCCTTCAAGTTCATGAAACTGATATAAATGCTTTATAATTACTGAGTTTACGATATACAGAAGGACAAAACAAATGCCAGGCCCCGAGATCGGGGGAGAGGGTCACTCCCCTGCCGATGTCTAGCTGATTGTGGAGGTGTTATCCCCAGATTCCTGTGTTGCGCAGCCCACGTCCCATGGACCTCATAGCCACATAATACGTACAGATTCAGCACCTGCAACTTTCAGTCAGTCTCTGCACAAAACTGGCCTGAATTTACGATCAACTATCCACCAACCCGGGGGTGAATGTTGTCGCTTGTCCCCAAATAGCTGCGTAAAGGCGGTGCGTCTTTACGCATCTTACCCACTGCAGCTGCGCTAAGTGTCATTGGCACCAGCACGCGGACAGGCACCAGGTTCGTCCCGAAATGCTCCAGCGCTTCCACCCATCCCGTCAAGGAGCGTTGGCTTCTCTTGAATGAAAGGTTTGGCCTGTCTGAGAACGAAAACGACCATCTCCCTGCGCGCAACACCTTTGCCTCTGGATTATTGTGCGCTCTTTTGGTTCGGGGATTACCAGCGCCCAAGTCTGTAAATGCTGAACTTATGAATTCTTCAACTTATTGTAAAAGTCAATATGCCAGATAAAGTCAGGTCCTCTGAAAAATACTTCTTTGAAGTCTCCTGGCTTGCCTTCTGGACACACCGTTTGGATCCAATTCCCTGAGGATAATGCACGTCTTCCTTTTTCCTGCTTAAACTATTTTCTCTGCACTTGGCGTACATCTAACGGTATCCCTGCTGTCCAGAACCGTGCACATAACTGTATAATTCTGGTTATGGATTCAACCAGAACCGCCAGGTCGAAGTAGCCTATTCCTTACGCCTTGAGTGCCCTCTTTGCCATTTAGCCTACAGGAATACCATATTGGCCAACACTAATCTTAATTCTTTGTCATTTAAATCCAATTCGAAATAAAGATCAATTAAATTCCCCCATTCATGCTCTTGACGGGATGGGTGGAAGCGCTGGAGCATTTCCAGACGATCCTGGTGCTTGTCCGCAGATTTTAAAGTAGTGGTCAATGTTGAGATTTTTAGCTAGTTTTCTTCCTTAACATTTTCGTTTTAATGTCGGGTGAACAAAATGGAAACTCACCCTTTGCTCTGCTAGCGAGACAGAGATTTCCCGGATATAACTATGACGTCGTGCCACTGGTTTCCCATGCATATTCATTTATAAATCCTGGCATGTTTGGTATCCACATGTAGCACGAAAGGCAACCAAGATGTTGCTGTAATCCAAATATGGTAATTTCCTTTGTGGGAGACGCAGCGGTGAAAGACATTACAAAACTTCATAACCAGTTTTCTCAAAATGAGTTTTTCATTCCACTCTTGCAACAACATCTCGACTTTATAGCTCCTACAGACTCCAAACTTTACAGTCTTGGACTGGAAGACTACATTAGAAGGATTTTTTAATATCGAATATCTATTTATTGAGCTTTGAACAAAAAAAACAAAATGAAATTTGAATTTTTACAGAAATAATAAAAAATATTTCAAAGATTCAAAAAATAAAAGATTCAAAAGATTTATTGTCAAGTCTCATCAGAATCAAAATATTAATTTCTCTGAAGTCCTTGGTGTGGGGCAAGTGGTGGTACATGTAGGTGAGGGGTGGGAGTGCAGGGAAGGGAGAGAGTTCAGCTTCTTGATAGCCGTGGAGACATTACTTTAAAGAGACTGTGTGATTCTGACGGTTTTGCGGGTGAGATGGGTGGAGTACATGTCCTTAATGGTGGGGAGAGAGGCTCCACAGATCTTCTACACTGCTCTCACGATAGCTGGAGGCTCCTTCAGCAGGAGGCAGTCCTGGTGCCGTGCCACACAGTGATGGAGCTGGTCAGGATGCTCTCTATAGTCCCTCTGTAGAAGAACACACAGTGATGGAGCTGGTCAGATGCTCTCTATAGTCCCTCTGTAGAAGAACCACAGAGTGATGGAGCTGGTCAGATGCTCTCTATAGTCCTCTGTAGAAGAACCACACAGTGATGGAGCTGGTCAGGATGCTCTCTATAGTCCCTCTGTAGAAGAACCACACAGTGATGGAGCTGGTCAGGATGCTCTCTATACTCCATCTGTAGAAGAACCACACAGTGATGGAGCTGGTCAGGATGCTCTCTATAGGTGCAGGATGGCTCTCTCTATAGTCCCTCTGTAGAAGTTGCACATAACAGAGGCTGGGACTCTGGCTCTTCTTAGCTTGCGGAGAAAGTAAAGACGCTGATTACTTTTCTTGACCAGTGATGTAGAGTGCATGGTCCAGGAAAGGTTCTCTGTGATGTGCACACCCAGGAACTTAGTGCTGGTCACCCTCTCCACTGCAGCACCGTTGATTGTAAGAGAAGCATGCTGGACCCGTGCTCTTCGAAAGTCCACAACAATCTCTTTTGTCTTCTCCACATTTAGAGAGGGATTGTTCTGTGTGCACCACATGGCCAGACTGCTCACCTCACTCCTGTAGTTTGACTCGTCTCTGTTGTTGATCAGACCCACCACTGTTGTGTCGTCTGCAAACTTGATGAAGAGGTTTGAGTCGTACTTTGGAGCGCAGTCATGGGTCAGCAGAGTGAACAGGAGGGGCTCAGGACACAGCCTTGGGGAGCACCCGTGTTCATTGTGATGTTTCTGGGGGATTTGCCGCCAACACATACAGCCTGTGGTCTCTCAGTATTCAGATTTTGTCTTGCAAAAAAAACTTTTCCCTCATATCAGTCATCTACAGCAAAAGTTTCAGACCGATATCTATAAACATTTATTTTCCTCATTTACCTGCAGCCTCTCGCCTTAAGAATCTAAAATCCTCTTATGCGTCTTATACTTTTTTTGGTAGAACTAAATAAAGCTTCCAAACAAGCCGTCCTCCCCCTATTGCGTCTGAACATCTGCTTGAAAGCAATTAATCCCGCGTGTCAATCGTCAGGCCACCTCTCCTGCTTTTAGCCGACAGTCTCCAGACGACTCTGACTCCAATTACCGGCGTTTCCTCGTCGAAAATGCCCCCGTTTCGACACTTTTCAAAAGCCCGCACCTGCTTTACCTGCGCCGCTCTCAAACCCTTTGGTAGTCGGCAGGTACATTGGTAAATTGGCCGCCGTTTTGCCGAGTGATTAGGTATTTTTGAAGCCTAAAACGCTCTGAAAGGACCCAACAGCGGCCGTGTGTTCCGTGTGGTTTTTTTTCTCGAGTGCACCTCTCTCATGTATTCGCCGATAATGGAGGGATTTTGGCTGCGCGGGATCCCATGCTCCTAATTGCCTTCTGTCACCCTTGATTGGTGTCATTGTTTTTCCGCTTTGTTTGCTCTCTCCGCCGCCCGCGCAATGGGGAAGGGGTGGGGGTGAGTGGGTAATTTGCATGTCTTTGGTCGGATATCTGCGGATGTCTCCAGAGATGAAGATGTTTTTAAATGGCCGACTTGTATGCACGTAAACACACTGAGCGGTGGCGCGGTGTCGGAGATAGAGGCGCAATAATATGGTCCCCGCTGCAAATGAATCGAGCGCGTACAGTTTTTGAATGAGACTCTTTCAGTTTGTTTGGAAAAGATAAATAAAACGGCAATGGGGACATAACGGCGCACAAAACATTCGGTCTGAAAAATGTACACAGGCACATTTGTTTTTTAGGGTTAAGAGCGACAAAAATGTGCCAGAAGAGCAACAATAACACTAAAGAGTGATTAGGAAAAGGAACAAGAGTGACAAAAATGCGGTGTAAAGTGACGAAAACGCAACAACAAAAAACTATAACTACAAAGATATTAACCACAGGTGAGAGTAGCTGTTATGGAGGGAGGACTCAGCCAAGCTAAACTCCTCCAGTGGTCTATATCTAGTCTGCGGGATGAGCTTAAACTTTGTGTCGCTGACGAAGCCTTTTGGATGAGAGGCGGAAACGTTCTACACTCAACTACAGATACAGAAGATGACTCAAGAGCCTCCGTTGAAGAACGACAAAAAAGCGCCAAAAGACCAACAAATAAAGGCAGGGCAGGGCACGTTTATTTGTAGAGCACAATTCATACACAAGGCAATTCAAAGTGCTTCACAGTTGCAGAAAATTACAAGAAAACAGATCAAATCAATCAATAAAACATCAACATAAAGTTAATCAATTACAGTAAAAGGCAAGAGTGCAGATAAAATACTTTCAGTTTCATATGCACGGGTAAAAAGAGCTGTTTTCAGCCTGGATTTGAACATTGTCAGAGTTGAGGCCTGTCTCACATCCTCATGAAGACTGTTCCAGATTTTAGCTGCATGAAACTGAAACGCAGCCTCACCGTGTTTATTATTGACTCTGGGAACCACCAGGAGACCCCTCCCTGAAGTTCTCAGGGCCCGAGATGGTTCATACGGCTCTAACATGTCAGAGATGGACTTTGGTGCTAAACCATGAAAGACTTGTACACAAGCAGAGCTGTTTTAACTTCTATTCTCTGAGTGACAGGAAGCCAGTGCAGAGATCGGAGCACTGATTAATGTGTCGTATTCCTGGTTCTTGTCAGGACTCGAGCAGCAGCGTTCTGGATGTAAAAGCAATAAACGCAACAAAAACGCCACAAAAGAGCGACAAAAAAATTGACAATAACGCAACGAAAAAACGCAACAAGACAAAAACGCTTAAAAAATGTGACAAAAATGCGGCAGCAAAAAAGTTAGCTTAGTTAGCTTAGCTTTCAAATGAGGCGTTACACTGGCCTATAGGCTTAGAGGCTTTTAGATTTGGTAAAGGCGAACTGAGAAAATGCACTCAGTTAAGTGATTATTATCATTATACAACTGTACAACGAAATCGCATAGCTCAGGTGTTGGGTTAGTCCTGAGCCTAGGGGAAACCGGAGTACTGCCTTCAGCGCTCCTCTGAAACGGTGCGCCGCCTCCTGGGTTTGTCCCCGTTTCAGAGCGTGGTGTCCTGCACTGGTCAGCTCCTCCACCTCCTCCTTCCTTTTCCTCCTGCGCAGCTCCCTCCGCTCCATTAACAGTCTAATGAAGAGCGTAGCAGAGGAATATAATCTGTTTTATTCTCCAGTGAACCAGTGTCCATTAGCCAGAACAATAGTAAGGATAGAAGGCTTGGTGGCTTAGCTGTGAGTCTTGCCCTTGCCAGGTGTGGGGGCTCTTGGTGCCTCTTCAGTGTTTCAGAAGAAATCTGTAGGAATTTATGGTTTTATTCTTTTGATGTATTAGTTTTTAAAAATTACTCGGAGGGGGTTTAGTTTTTAGATAAAAAAATCTTTAAAATTCAAATTTTGCCTTGTCTTTTTTTTGGTTCAAAGCTCAATAAACAACGCTGAGAAATAGTTATTAAACAATCCCTCAGAAAAAATAAATAAAACTTCAAATATTGTTAAGTCCAAGACTGTAAAGTTTGGAGTCTGTGGGAGCTACTAAAGTGGAGATGTTGTTGCAAGAGTGGAAAGAAGAAAACAGGCCCTAAAGTTATGTTTTCACATTTGTCCCGTCTTTAGCCACTCCTGTCTCCCAGAAAGGAAATGACCATATTTGGATTACAGCATCATCTCCGTCTTCTTCCGCAGTACACGCATGGGAAGCTGGCTTTTGCGGTGCGATGTTGTATTTACTTCCTGGTTATCTCCGGCTCGCTAGTGACAAAACTTCATAAAATAAGCATCGTAAAGGCAGAGTTTTGTCCTTTTTTCCCCTTCTTTTTAAAAATTCTGATATTAAAACTAAGATGTTAAGGGAGAGCTAGAAATTGTGGACCACTTGTGTGAAAAATCAATGTTTTCACCTGCAGCGTCTCGCTTTTTAGGAGAATTTTTTCAAAGCAGCATTTAATCGATGTAATAATAGCCCACTCCTTCGCGTAGCTTCCCAGATATTGGCCTCACGATGCACATGAGTAAGGATTAAACAACTCTGAGCCGTGCATTCCACTCTTTTAATTCTGCGGCAATGATCTCTGTCTGGAGTGGTAACAAAATACAACATCGGGAACAACAGGGCCGTGACGTGAACAGGAAGCATTCGACTTTCTCTGCACTTTTCCGGTGTCTCCATATACTCCATATGACTCTTTGAGATCTCCTTAGTTATCCGACAGTTCTCCGAGACATTGCGGGGACGTCACAGAAACGTCTCACAGGTTGAGGACAGAAAATAGCGTCAGCAACATTGCCACGACTGCTTGAGACCGTGGAGACCTCTCGGAGACGATGCGGAGACTCGGCTGAAATCTAACCTGTTCGTTTTCACCGAGACTCGCCGTATGGGACGTATTGTAGAGACATCTCTGTGACTAGCGGCGACTCTAGTCTCCAACTAGTTTCTAGGCCAGTGAGATAGGCCATTTGTATGCGCGCAATCTCTCTCTGGTGAGATGGGCCCTCAAAAGAGTAGAGGTTTGTGTCAGTGAGGAAAGATCTACCCCCCAAAAATAAACAGTTCCTGCAGAAAGAGGAAGGAAGCGGGACATTGGTGATTTGGTGATGAGAGCCCTACAGTCTATTCTGCCCGACGGTTTGGCACTGGTCAATGGGTTCTGCCTGGATTTTGGTGAAGCCGCGATTGGGCCAAAACTATCAATAGGCTGGGCACAATGGAGGGCTCCCCCCCCACCCCCCAACCCCCACGCTTTTCTGTCTCTCCAAAGGGTGCATGTGTTCCCGCTTTGAAGACGAGATATTTTACAAGCAGAGGTCTTGGCGTGGCGGTGCGGAAAATATACTCAATATAATGATCAAGCAACAAACAATAAAGCCATTATACGCCGATCGGTATCTGCGACTTTTGGGAAGCCTCGGTGGAAAATCTGACTTTTTCTTTTTTTTCACATGCAAAGACCAAAGTTAATCCAGAGATTTAGTGCTAAATAAAACAATCAGGGAACAATGGCCTCCAGATGTGCGCCGTAAAAGAAAAGAAATGACAAAAAAGCCATACAACAGTTCAGCAAGCCGCAAATATTTTGTTTACAGCTAAATAAAACGGACCAAAGTGAAAACAGTTGTAAAGAGTAAGACGGGGCAAGTGGTTTTGGTTAGAATAGTAAAGATTACAAGTTGTCCAGATAGAAAGCTTAAGTGGGGCGTTTAGCTACTTGTACTTTTCAGCGGATGCCATTGTGGAGCGATTTTCTCCCAACAAAAAGTGTTATCTGGATGATTCTTTGACAAATCGTTCCGTTTTGTTTTATTTGACTGAATCGAGAATACATTTATCTGACCAAAGAGTGTTGCAAATAGCTTCAGAGAACTACTGTTTGTGCAAAAGAGCAGACTTTGTACGGTTAGGAAAGATGGTAATAGTAAGAGAGAGAAATTGAAAGTGTTGTTTCTGTTTGTAAGTGACGAGTATTGAAATAAGATCCGTAGCTTGTTGTCGCTTCTGTTCATTTTTTATGCGGTTTTTTAGTGTGTTCGCTAACCAGGACCACAACTTCAAAACGGAGCGAAGTAAACTTTATGAAGCGAAAGCAAAGAGGACGATGGAAGCTAGCGTTTCGACGACTGCTGATTTGGGGTTTGTTACAGGGACAGAGACCGGAAAGGGCGTATTGTAAACTCAGACATTTGTGGGGAAAACACTGTGCATCTAACTATAAAACATTTGTATCAATTTCATGAACTCGTGTAATAGTTTTCTAGTATATCTGTGACAGTGACCCTGAAAAGTGACGCTGCAAGTTGTAAAATTGCCTATAAACTCGTCCCTGTGAAGAACTGGGAAAAGTTAGGGATGAGTTTGGACCAACTAACGTTTAGTTTTGGCTTCCTCATTCAACTTTTTTTTAGTGAGTTTCTAGTAGGTTTTCTGAATGGAATGTATTCGTCACAATGGAGACAGTTCCATCAGATTCCATCCACCGAGCAAACTCTGCCAAACTCAAGTCCGATTAACAGGAACTGTCAGACAGCCAGGTAGATCATATGGGGGCCATGTTTTCTAGGAGTTTGAATGGAAAACATTCCATGTCGCGAACTCCGACGGTTATTGCGTAAATGAAAGTACTAAAGTATTTGAGGTAGAGAATACTAGTATAAAAGTAGAAAGTACAAATCTGTTTAAATAAGTGTTAGAAAAATAACTCAAAAACACGACACTTGCGCCTGAATTCACTCCCCGTACGGCAACACAACGGGGACAAACCTTCTTCTTTGTCGTGAATCAGTGGCATTTGGACGTACATGTGCACAGTGCCACCTATTGTTCTGGGGTGGGCGTTTTCAGGCTTTTAAAACACGTTGGACAACGCATGGATTCAATAAGACGTTCTCAACCAAGACATTATTCAAGTAAAGTACAGATCCTCAGACGATCAAGTACAGATACATTTACTTTGTCACTGACCACCTCTGAGGGTAGTAATGTATCCAGTTGTACTTCTGTAGGTGAGTACTGGGGAGTAATGTATTGATTTGTACTTCTGCAGGTGAGTATCGGCTGTCCGGAGAAGATGGAGCCGATCACAAAGGTGTCCCACATCCCGTCGAGTCGCTGGGCGCTGAGCTGCAGCCTGTGCAAGGAGCACACCGGCACATGTATACAGGTAAACTAAACACACACACAGACGCTTACTGTACATTTACTTATGCACGCTGGGGCCCAGAGTCAGGACTAAACGCGGTCAGTTTTATGCAGCTAAAATCCAGAACATTCTATCATCTGAGGATGTGAGACAGGCCTCAGCTTTAATGTTCAAATCCAGGCTGAAAACGGTTCTTTTCAGCCATGTCTTTATCTACACTTCACTTCCCAGTTACGCGCTAGTTTAATGTGGAGGTGAGCTGCGCATCTGCAAAAGCGCGAGAGTGTAAATGTGCCAGAACTGTAGAAATATTTTCACGGGACAAGGGAATCACAGTCTGAAAGCATCGTAAAGTACTGAAAAACCTAGACAAAGCAGCGGAAAACAGAACTGTTGAATTTGAGCCTGAGGAACAATCCCACAAGGCAGAAAAGAAACGGCTAAGGCCTGTTGGTACGTAGGTAAATCACTGTGACTCTCAGTATCACTCAGTCACTTGATCACCAATTTAAATCACCATTGATCATATTGGGTCATGCTGTACGCCGGAGCATCTATTGTACAGCCATAACCTTGGTTCCATAATACATAAATAGACTAATGCAATGCTCTCGCTAATGCTAATGCTGACGCGGCTAGTGCTAATATCCCTAGCAGTTTTCCCGCTCACTGAGGCTCTGCTCCCGCTAAAAACATAATTATTACAGAGAAATAATGACTTCTGCAGTGCTTTTGTTTACTCATATTAAGTAGCCATGTGCTCCGGGCGCAACTCAGGCCTTCAAAATAATACAATAGAACTGGGAAGGCCTTTATACGCCAATAGGACTTTAATAACATGTGTCCAAAACAGTGAGGGTTATAATAGTGCACCTTGATCACGCACATTATTTCGGAAGTGAGGAAATGATTTAAATTAAGTGGTTTCCCAAAGAACCTGAACTTGCCTTGGCCTGACATCCACATCATCACTCGCTGCCCTAAATGGTAAATGGTCTCAACTTTCAGTATATAGGCACCAGTCACCCATTCACACTCTCGTTCATACACCAATGTACAGACACTGAAGGCAAGGCAAAAAGAATCATCAATGACTACTTTTTCATTTAGTTTGAGTCCAATTTGAACGCTTGCCTCTGATTGGAAAGGAGGAAAGAAGTGACAAAGGCAAGATACCTAGGCTTTGGGAAATAGCCATAGTCCCTCCAGCGTGCCTGGGTCTTCCCCAAGGCCTCCTCCTGGTGACAACGTAAGTCCGACAATGCCTGGCATTGTCATCTTGGAAGAATATGTCATACATCAGGAAGAAACCCATTGATGGAATTACCTGGTCCTTCAGGATGTTCAGGTCGTCAGCTGATCTCATTCTTGTGCATAGCGTTGCTGAGCCTAGACCTGACCAACTGCAGTGACTCCAGATCAGAACAGTTAGTTACATTCAGGTAAAGGTTTTTTTAGTCAGGCAGTCTAAATTGACTTTTGAAGCTTTGCCTTTCGAGTCGACTCCTTCCCCTCAACAGTCTGACTGCAGACGCCGCACAGACCCGCTCATCAAACTCACGCTCCATCCGTGCCTCACTCATGAACCAGACCCCGAGATCCTTGAACTCCTAACCTTGAGGCAGTGACTTCCATACAATCAGTGCAATATTTAAGCCTACTCGTCAGGAGGTGGTCTGCTAAAGACTTGCCTCTCTCATCACAGGTTTACTAGATTTCTAATTCCCCACGCTTTTAGCACATGAACTTCTCCGACACGTTTCTCCGTAATGAAACAACATGTGAGCGCTAACCCACAGCCTCTTACCACTCCATTAGCTCATCATAAGCTCCCATCTGTGTACGCTGAGCCGATACACATGTACTCGATTACATGTTATGAGCTGAGTGTGCGTTTGGAGCTCCCCGTCGGGATTGCGTGTCTTTGTACACATCCATGGCTTGAGGGGAAAATGCTTTTATTCAGATCCTAAGCCATTTCGGCTGTGTCGCAGCGCGGGGGGTCCGCGTGTTAACAAAGCAGCTCCAGAGATCGTGAAATCAGAGTATATATAACAAGGCTAAGGCAAAAGTGACATTCATTGCTTAATGAGAGCTCAAATGATTGCCATACCATTACAACAGACATGAATAATGCGGTTGGAAGTGTATTCAAAGCCTGTTTCTCATTGGTGGACAAATTAAGGTAGTTGTTTTTTCATCTTAAAAATTTAAGAGAAGTTGGTAAACGGTCTTAAGTGAGCGAGGTTGATGTGTTTTATGCATCACAGAGGCTCTTAAAGTGCTTTGGTCATCTTCTGTTATTTTTTTCATTCAGGGTTCATACAGTCATGGAAATCCTGGAGAAATCTAATTTTTCCAGAAAAGTTTTGGAATTTTAAGAAACATATTTTGGAATCCTAAAATATAATAGACAAAATAATGGGTAAACCAGAAATCACAGAGCACATTTTTATTCAGACAGTGATTATGCCTGTAGCGTCCCTCGCCCGTGTGAGACAATAATACGTTTTTGAAGAAAATGTTTGAGCTGGCTTCATAAACACACAAACACAAGACCAGGGGAAAGTTTACTTACAGGATGGTGATTGTTAGCCGGCATGGAATACAGCCAACAGGAATTTGGACATGGACTTTTTCTCCGAGGAATAAAGAATCAAGGACCTTGTGAACGTGGTACACATCCTTTTCCTACGCTCTCGCATGCAAGTGTTTAAATTGGCTCCATTAGATCATGAGGATATTGAGCTTATATAGTCTATTCAAGTGTGCTTGGACTCCGGTGCTTTATACTTGCATGTTCTTTGGCAATAAAGTAACAACGGGACTATACCAGGTACAGCGCGCGGTGCTTTGAGCCTCCAGACGCTGCGCACAAACATGAGCACACACACTCATCACTGCGATGTGTATGGATCCAAACATGATCCCGATTTGAAACATAGGCTTCTGTCCGTGCCGCTCCCTGTGTTTGTCTCCTCACGAGCAGCGCCCAGGCCACTCCAGATTACGCACGGATCAGAGGAGCGAACTAAACTCAAACATAAAGTGAGCTAAACTAAACCCGCAGTGGAGGACAGAGAGAATGGGTCTGTAGTTGCATTGATAAAATGCGCAGCTGTATTTGTCATGATGTGCTCTGGTCGTGGTCTCAGAACTCTGATCTTTCTCGAGTATTCTGGTCTTGACGACAGTCGGCCTACTCCTAAAAATCCTCAACTGAAAATGTAGCACTGATACGTAAGCTTAATTATAAATGTGTCTAATAAAATGGTGGCATTGGGGTCGTGGAAATTTTGTTAAGGATTTGAGAAGCATGGAGAAGTCATGGAAAACTTCAAAAGGAAGTCTGTACGAACTCCGTTCATTAATTTCGATAATCGCAATATTTATCCTCACAATAATTGTGACTCTAACGTTTAGGCAATGGAATAGATTGAGTTAACGTTAGGTGCTAAATTCTAAAACCGGTGTTGCTAATAAGCTAGCTTTGTTTTGCTAACCATTTAGCTCAGCGTTATGTTGCCATTCTCACAGAATACGACACTGATCGCAAAAACAGGTCAGCACTTGGTTAAATATGACAAATGTATACTTGCTTGAGTGTACATTCTCCCTTGTCTAAATCAGGGGTTCCCAAACTTTTATGGCTGGAACCCCAAAATTGACACTAAACAACGCAGGACCCCATTGTATAAAGTTATTGCCTCTTATGCTACTTTAGGGCAGAAAAACATTTTAAAATCAAGTGAATATGTTTTTTTAACAGTTTATTTGAATGGATTCCACTAATTATATGCTGTTTTACATTAAAAAATATACTAAAAACAGTAGAGTTTTTCTTTTTATTTCATCCTTGAAATCATCTGGGGACCCCCGCCCAAGGCCTCGCGACCCCCGAGGGTTCCCGACCCCCATTTGGGAACCACTGGTCTAAATCCTAGCGTTTTTTAATTTTTTTTTATCAGACTTTGGCTTCCTGAACATTAACAAAAAGTAATTTGACCAAAGTACATTTTGAATGGACTTGTATGGAGTGCCACACTGAGCAGCAAAGCCAATGAGGACATGCTTCTGTTTTTGTTCATTTCCTTTGCATTTCCGAATGTTATGTACAGTAGTTGTTACTATATATTTTTCTCTCCTAATAAGAATGCTGCCATTTAACACCTTTTGACTCTCAGCCCTTGATGAATGTTTTGATAGAAAAGAGCCGAACATGAAAAACCGGCCCTTGATTACGAAGTCTGTAGAGAAATAGCACAAAGAAATGCCTTTCATAGAGATGATTGCACTGTGGGGTTCAAGAAAGAAAAGCTCTGTTCTGTACATTCTCTCATTACCCGTCCATTGTTCCCTGCTGTTTAGAGCGTGAGTCATGTTGGCCCTGACAGGTGAATTAAAGGGCCCATAATGTGCAATTGCTCAACTTTTTTGAACTTTTGACCTTGATTTAATGTTGTTCCCTCTCGACAAGGGAGAGTGTTTTGTTTCATTCAATAACTGGATATAGCTCACAACAGTATGCTACACCTGCTGAGGTCATGAGGCGGTGCTTCGCTGTGTTTTCAGCGGATCATTTCAGAGCTCAAAGCCTTCTGTACAAAGCGTGTCTTAAACTGCTTCATTCCAGTCCTTGCACTAGCTGTTGGCAACATAGAAGTCTGAATAGGTTACATTCACCTGACATCATTCTATTCTAAAGGGGTTACTATGGTAACGTTGTTGTTGTTGTTATCTTGGTTTATGGCTTATATTTCTGTCAATATTGGGGCAATCCACATGAAACAAAAGTCTGTCAGAGAATATAACCTACTAGTTTCAATTATTTTCCCATAAAGGTGTGGTGTTGACAAAAAAAAAAAAAATGCTAGCTTGATGTTGGTCAGGAGAATGGCCATAAGATTGACTTGTCTCAAATCTCTTCAAGTCGTCAGATTAGGGCCTATGTCACCAGAGGAGACGTTACTCTATCTGCCACGACTGACAGTTGCAGCAACCTCTCCGTGACTCGGATTGCTTGTGCACTCACCAAATTACGTGATGTCTCCGAGATGTCTCTGCAACATCTCCAGACAACGTGACGGAGATTTCTCTGTGACTGTAAGATCTCCTTGGTATCTGACAGGTCTTGGAGACATTGCAGGGACATCACAGAAACGTCTCACAGGTTGCGGACAACAAATAGTGTCATCGCCCGACCACACGGAGACTGTAAAAGTCTCTGCGCAGTCTCCGCTGAAATTGAACCTGTTCGTTTTCACCGCGTCTCCCTGGCGACTCTCCTTATCTCCATGCGCAGCTCTGTAAGGCAACTCCTATTTGTGATATTGGGCTATACAAAATGATTGATTGATTGATTGATTGATTGATTGATTGAGACATCGCCGTGACTCAGTGGCTACTCGAGTCACCAACAGGTCGCTAACTAGTCTCCAGGACGGTGAGATAGGCCCTTTAGTGACCCCAAAGTCCATCAAATATATAGGTATGTATTGCAGTGATCAGCTGAGATTAGGGCCGTTCAGACTGAAACTTAGGTGTGAGTTAGGACTTGGAACTAAAGGTGTTTACCCACAGGTGAGAGTAGCCGTTGATAGAGGGGAAGGACTAAGCCAAGCTAAACTCCTCCAAGTGGTCTACATTTAGTCTGCGGGCTGAGCTTAAACTTTAGTATCGCAAAAAGTTCGAGTACAGAAGATGACTCAAGAACCTTCATTGAAGATGGTCAACTCCTGCACGACTGAGAGCCTACACAGACAAATACGTCATATATAGTTTCTTTGAGCAAACGTAATTAGATAAAGCACTGTCTGTTTGCTAAAAGTTCACTGAGAAAGCACGTATGAAATTATTATGAAAAGATGTGTTTTACTATACTGTTAGCTGTTCTTTTTTTAAAGTATGCGAGTCGGTTAGGTAAGTGTGATATAACGGTGTGTACATTCATAATCCTCCCACACGGCTCCAAATAAAGACGATGTTTTACTAAGCGTTCTCTGCAGCTTGTACATTTACTGAACTGCGAGGACACTTTAACATCTATGAATCACTTTCCTTTGTAATAGTCTTGCCTGTGCCTTTGACTTGATGTTGTGCCACGTTTATCTGCCGGCAGGTGTTGTGTGAAAACCAAGCAACTTCAGTTTTTAGTCTCATAATGGTCAGTCGCCTCACGGCTAGAAGAGTGTGGTTTTTATGTAGAGCTTTCCCGTTTGGTCTGGGTCTGAGTGACTCCTGCGTGTGCTCTGGTTTTCCCCATCAACCTAAAACACGACAATCGGCTAATGAACTCCATTGTATGTTTGCATTAATTTTTTTAGTCTTCTTGGTGGAAGCTCTCATAAAGGACTTCACTTTACTTACACCCCGGCAGTATCCTGTTACTGAGCTGCTGTAAATCTGTGCGTTTCTCTAAAGTTAAGAGGGATCTCAAATGGTTATGTTTATTCATTCATTTATGTTAAAACAAAAAGACTATCGGATCAGATTCAAAATGAGGCTAAAATAGAGGCTGCACTCACACTTGTCCACCGTGTTTACAATAGTGTTCTCACAATACTAACATTTCAAACTCGATTTGGATACTGAATAAAATAAATATATATTTGCTTGTCTCTTTTTATATACATTGCAGAACACTCAACACTATGTTTGTTTAAATGAATAACAAAATATGCCCTGATGAAAAAATCGTGACAATAGACAAAGTTGTCCGAGGCACACTGACTGAATAAAAGTCCTTTATTCAAACGTGGAAGCCCCGCTCTGTCATATTCTCTACTATAATAGTTTATTTGTTTTCATCATGTTCTTCAAAAATCATTGTAAAACTAAAAATGTCTAATTTGTTCTAATAAAATATTTGAAGATTCAGCTGCGATATTCATAATCAAATGCTTATACTGTACTTGGTGATATAAGCTACAATATAATCTATTGACTGACCGGATTTGGCCCAAGACCATTATGTTAAAACACTGCTGTGTCTGTCTTCATGAACAGTGAACAGTCACTGCTGTCTTGTTTTTGCATAACAGTGCATTACTTCAAACAGTAAACATGTAACTAAACATTTGGCATTTCATTTTGTTGAGAATTTTTAAGAGAAAAACCTTTTAATATCCAATGCTAACTGATACATGTACACGAATAGAAGCAGCTAGCTAACGCTAGCGACACTTGCCAATTCTACAGTTTTTATCAAAACACCTTCTTCTCTCAACACAGTCTGGCAGCAGTAGTTCTATCCTACATTTCGACAATGAATGCATTTAGTTTTAGTTTAGTTTTATAACTTTATCCAGGGTTTTAGAGTGCTATTTAGAGTAAAGGTTTTGGCATACACTATTGCACTGAGTCTGAGAGCAGAGCTGAAGGAGGGGCTGCTCTGTGCTAAACTACAGGAAATGACAAAGTATAAAACCTGCTCAAATTAATATTTAGCCTACTTTTAATGTCAATTTAGTATCAAGGAATATATATATATTTTTAACAACCCTAATTTAGAATACAGATACTTTCCTAAATCAATTGCATGATAAACATCACCATCTTACACGTGTGCAGAGCAGATGTAGTGGGAAAGGCCACTGCGACAGTATTTGGTGATGAATTGTTTCAAGCAAAAACAACACATTGACTGACTCCGGCCTGAACCTGCCCTTTGGCATTGGACACATCAGAGAAAGAAGCCGCAGAGGAGCCGCTGACATTTGTGGGAGTCCGTAATGAAACAGGCCTAGAGTGCAGAGCCGAGTCTGCCCTGTGAATTCTGTGGACAGGGGAGTGGAGTGAGGGGTGTGTGGGACGACTGGGCTTCTCAGGACACAAGTCTTGGAGACTTGTCTGATTTTATTTTTGTTTTCTTCAAACAACAGCTAGATGTGAAACAGCAATATGACCGATTGATGTAGCTGTCCAAATGTATTCCAAACATTTGTATGGGTGCTTTTGGAAAAGGGGGAATTGGGGGGGAAAACAAAAAAGCGGCAAACCAGGGTACTCCAAACAAGTTTGAGCTGCATGAAGAAGTATTTAAAAGGCCTTTCTTTAGATGGGGAAGCCAACATGTTTTGACCACCAGGTCTAGAACAGTCAGAAGTGACATCATGAAGTGACGACGCAACATGACAAAACATCTCAAATAGATCTCAAATAGCTGACAATCTGTGGCTGCCAACCCACACAGTATGGGGACAGCTCCAACTACCGGAGTAACGTGCCAGGGCTTTACACAGCAGAAGAGATGAAGACATAAGGCAGGTTTATTTGTAGAGCACAATTCATACAAAAGATAACTGGAAGTGCCTCACATACTATTAATCCATAAAACACCAATATAATCATAAACTAATATTTAAAGCGTTGCATTTTCCTCTGTCATAGTTGTAATTCATAAGACTTTAGGTCTGTGGTAAATTCCATCCTTTGTCTATGATACAGAAAGTAAATTATAAATACACTCACCAAAAGTATAAATGCAGCAGCAACACTTTTGTTTTTGTTCCAATTTTTCATGCGCTGAACTCGGACATGAAACCTTTTCTATAAACGCAATAAACCCATTTGACAAATCTGTCAAATCTGTGTGTCAATGTGCACTTCTCTGTTGTCGAGATAACCCATCCCCTCACATATCAAGATGCTGATTAGACCACACGAATATTAGAGATGTGTCTTAGGCTGTCTACAATAAAAGTCCACTCTGAAACTCAAATGGTTTTAGTCGACCAAGACTCAAGTGGTTTTAGTCTAGTTTCATTCGACAAAAAACTAAAAAGTTTTTGGTCTAGTTTTAGTGAACGAAAACTCAACTGGTTTTCGTCAACTTTTAGTCTAGTTTTTGTCAGTTTCATAAAAAGTAGACCTAACAAATGATTTTACGTTGATAAGTATTTAAAATATGTGTTGTAAGTTGGGAACATGATGATATTGTTATAGTCTTTGTTGACGAAAACAATACTGTGTTTTGGAAATATTCGCACATCTTCTCTTTGGTTATTTAAAATCAGTCATTTTGGCAAAATTGACGTACGTCTGAGAGGAACACACACGATGCAGAGGATTATACTCTCGGTTTAATTTAGTATTTACAAAAAGATTCTCTGTGATTTGTAGAGATCGAGAGAGTGAGTTGTCAGACGATGCCCCGGTTATTGAAATGTTGGTAATTTTTTGTAAAGAAAGACGGTTAGGCATGGTAGATTTTAAACATTTTTCTTTCGATTGTGTTCTCGCCAGTGCTCCATGCCGTCCTGTATCGTGGCCTTCCATGTGACCTGCGCCTTTGACCACGGTTTGGAGATGAGGACCATTTTGGCGGAAAACGACGAGGTTCGCTTCAAGTCCTTCTGCCTGGAGCACAGCAGCAGCTCGAGCGCGGGACAGTCCAGCAGCCACGGCGTCTCTACGCTCAACGGGACGCATTCTGGGGTAGGCTTTCAGAAGTATCTGCAATTATAAATCTTACATGACATAACAGTGGTTCCCACTTAGAAGTGTCGTTTTCATTTGCGCTTCCCGTGATTCACCGCAGTGCGTGAAATATATTACAACATATCGCCACGAGGTGGCAGGTTAAGTCCGCTGTAGCACTGCCGGCAGCAGATTGCATTCAGAGACGTACTGTAAGCTACAGAACACTAGGCTAAACCAGAGCCTACGTTTGTTTTTATCAAGCTGGGCCCAGAGGAGATGATGGCTTTTGGCGAACAATTAAAGTCCTGCTGTAAACTCTACTAACCCATAGGCCTATAGGCAGTAAACACTCGCCTCTCACCGCTCTTTCTTCTCTCTTCACCGCCCTGTACGCGTGGATAATGGAGCAACAAGCGGCTTGGTTTCACTCATAACTAGCCTACTGATACCTTTATAACATATTATAAGCCTTCTATATCTTGCATTGTAATAGCCTATAACATGTTTGTACAACCTCAGAATAAGAACGTGTCGCAGTTCAGACAAGAAAAGTAAAATTAGCTACACCAAACTCACCCACAGCCGCTTTTCTTTTTTAGAAACAGATTCCCTCCGTTTATCCACGCAACCCGTTTGAGTAGTTCGTTGTTGTAGCTTGATCGTGCTTAAATTCATGTTTTTCTCTTGTGATTGTCCGTGCAGCCCCAGCATACTCATCATCGCGGTGTGCGGAGAGCCAAGTGCAGCGGCTCGTGCCATAGTCGCTCCTAACTCTACGCAAGTTTTATCTGATGGCTGCACAGCCTTATGCACATTAAATTAGGGATCTTTTTACGAATGGGGAAACACATTGCGTCCTCACTTCTCTCCCAGTGCCGCACGCCTGTCATGCGCTCATTGCGCACTGTGCTTCGCCATCAGATGCTCCGAGAGGCACCACTGAGGCCACTGATTGAATGACGTTGAACAGTATTTGCGCTGCTGTTTTATTAATGCAGTTGACAAAAAACACGATCCATAGCCTATATAAATGAGAACGATGAGGAAGAGCAGCAAAGGAAAAATGCTAACATGGCAATTACGCGGCACCGCGGGTGGACCTGTGAACACCCACTTTTGTCCTTAGCCCACCCGACGGTCCTTATCATTCACTTCACTGCCTCTCCCAGGACAGAGACATCTGCGCCCTGTTCCTAAAACTCGTGTCCCCGACCTGTCATCCCTTCTTGCATCCTCCGCTGTGACCGGTGTTCTGTCGAAATCGCCCCCCCTGTCGAGAAGTGCCTCCCTCAGCGAGGGAGGCACTCTACCTACATTGAAATGATTGAAACTATGATTGAAATGATGTAAACACAATTTGTATGACATTTTCACATCCGTAAAATGTAACAATGCACTGTCTCTTTTATGTATAAGATCAAGTTATTTGTTTTAAAAAAATCATGTAGACATCCATGATCTCGATAAATTATGTACATTTTCGGCATCCTCACATAAATATAATAAACTCTTTCTTTATCAATTAAATCAGTAATGCTGTGGAGAAGTGCAAATCATAACAAAATAAATGAATGTGCCCACGTTTAGCGTAAATAAACTACTCACCTCCAGTTTCGCGTGAGTAGTTTATTTACGCTAAACGTGGGTACATTCATTTATTTTGTGGTATCCATTGTACTTTACTCCATATAGAAGTTAACTTTTAGGCAGTTTGTTCTTAATTTAACCCTAAATTAGAGAAGGTTTCTGGTTTAGTCGCTACAGTTCTATTCGGACTTCTGTTTCGGTCTCTATTCAGTTAAATGCGCAGTGTCAGAATGATACTAATTTTCTCGACCAAATAGTACAGCTCAAGAGCTGGAGATGGGTTCCCGGGACCTGACTGTTTTTTCAGTATCATAACTTTAAATTTTGCAAATATCTGAAAAAATGTCAGTACTTGAAAATATATTACACTAGTAAACTAACAGAGTTTTTAAGAGCTAAGCTACTGGAGTTAGCATTTAGATAAAAGTATTATGTTCTAGTGCAGGGGTAGTCAAAAATTTGGCCCTTGAGCATACGTATATCTTCTGGCAGCAAAGATTTTGAGAAATACAATTGCTCCAAAACGTGATCTAAACACGCATTAAAGTACATCAATCATACCAAAATATTGTTTTTCAAGGTGCATCATGCAACTTTTTTATTCAAAATTACTGGTGGATTTGTGTCCATGGTTACCAGAAACCCTAAAAAACCAGAGATGAAATTGGTCCTGGAGAGTCATAGAGGATGGAAAGCAAAGGCGCCAAGTTAACCACCCCTACAGCCGCTGGATCACTGAAAGGTCAAATACGTACGAATATTAACTTTTTTTAGAACATAAAGTTTCATAATGCTTTTTTTTTATTTTTCAAAAAATATACATTACCTTAGAAATTGCCCAGACCCTCTTCATATGATATAAAATGGACAGAGACAGACAGACATTTCAAAAATCAATGCTCCCTCCCCTCTGATTGGACCTGACAGGCTGGTTCACAGGAAAGCTCGTCTCATTGGTCAAAATGATGGCACCGGGGATTCTGATTGGCTGCTGGGATCGGCAAAGGGAGGAAGTTTAGAACGAATATTGTTTGTGTTACGTCAAATTTCGGACCCAGGCGGTCAATTATAAGCGTTCTATTAAATTTCTAAAACGATTGAACTTGCAAACTATCCCTTTAAAAAAAAATCCATTGTTTGACCAGAGAAAAAAAGTTGTGCAGTTGTTCTGTACTTTCCCCCCAAATGACCTCTTTTTTTTTTCTCATGTCCTACAGCCCCACACCTCTGCCCCTAACGGACTGCACCACCAAGCAAGCGCACTGTCCCTCCACACAGGCGGGGGCAGCGCCGAGTCGGAGCAGCGGGCGGCGGAACGGGCGGAGCTGGAGCGGGAGAAGGTGAGCCAGAGGAAGCAGAAGCTGCAGGAGCTGGAGGACAAGTTCTATCAACTGGTGGACCCCAAGGAGGCGTCGGAGAGCCTGCGCCTGCCCCTCGCTCAGGTGAGAGACACCACCGCCCACGCCACCGCCACCGCCACCGCCACGCCACCGCCTCACGCCACCGCCCACGCCTTCTCTTATGAAGAATGGACTGTGTATGGACAAAGTAGATTAAAAGAAATAAGGAAATCTTATATAGAAAATCGCAAATGTTCTGGATCTATTTCTCAAAGGGTGTATTCACATCATCCTCTTGATTCGAACCCATTGATTTTTGTTTTAGTTAGTTTTATCCCTTGGCATCATAGTTTTAATGTAAAAAAAGACCAACTTTTATGACTCTTATCTTTTGCCTTTTGTTCAGTACCGTTTCGGAATTTTCCAGGAAATCGCTACACCCGTGCTCCTTCATTTTCCCCACGCATATTCATTCCCTAATATTGACATGTTTGGTATCCACATGTAGTCGGGCTGAACTATATGGACAAAATTTCATATCTCGATATTCATGCCAGATATCTCGATATCAATACGATACGATATAACTATGGGTTAGGTGAAAACTAAGCATTTTTCAGAAAATAAAATCATTATACAAAAGAATGCAGTTTTATTGATGAAAATCTATAGTTTATATCTTGCTTTTTTGATTTTAATATTTTGAATGTTCATATCTCGATATAAATACGATAACGATATATCTTTCAGCCCTAACATGTAGCACAAAAGGCTACATGGTCTTTTCCTTTCTGGGAGAAAAAAGGCAGTAGCAAAAACTGACCCTAACCGTTAATCCAGAGTCATGACATATTGTTTTTCCGATATGATTATGTGCATCGCTGTAACGCGTATCGCGATTTTTTTTGCAAAACAATACAGTATTGTGATCTGCTACACAGGTGGATTGTATCTATCAGTTCTGGAAGCTAAAGCGGAAGGCCAACTTCAACCAGCCGCTGGTGGCGCTGAACCGGGACGAGGTGGATAATCTGGCCCAACAGGAGCAGGACGTCCTATACAGGAGACTGAAACTGTTCACCCACCTGAGGCAGGACCTGGAGCGGGTGAGTGCCACAGAATTACCTCCCTGCTGTTGGCTGTGTAGGCCTGACTCAGAGCTAGGATGGCATTTTTGGAGGACACAAAATACGCACTCGTGTCTTAATTTACCTCTAGTCATGGTTTACTTCTTTGCTGTAGACGCTTCCTATCTAAATCATTGTTTGTTCACTTGTTTAAAGAGATGGCTTTTTACCTCTTTGACTCCGGGACCTTCTTATTGACACTGCTGCTCGGATCGACTCGTTGAATAACTTGACACCGTTTGTTGCAGCTCAAACTGTGAGTGTGGAGAGACAGACGTTAGGTCAGGGGAGGGCAATGAATTTTCCATAAGGGGCCACATAAGAAGCCTGAATGAGTCGGAGGGCCGCACCAACAATAACTTGAACTTATTCTGCAACTTTATCCTATTGTACATTACACTAAATTGTGCATTTTGAATATCTGATACTGGTATTTAGTAGGACTATTATTTTCTGTAAATATTTAGCCATATCAAGCCAAGGATGCGCATGTGTAACTTCTACCATCGCACTGAAAGGACCTCTGTGCTTCCTTCAAACTTAGCAGGGGTCTCCAAGTAAATTTCCTCAGGGGCCAAAAGGGGTGTGTATTATTAGGAGTCCATAAACAAAAGCACCATAATAATAATAATAATTGGGAAAATACTATTGAGGAAACTTTCTTAATAAATGAATAATAATGAGCCTGACAGGATTGTGGCCAATGTGTTGTTTATATCCTGATCTATCATGTCAGTGCCCTCTGCTGGACACGTGTGGAATTCTTTCCTTTTATTTTTATTTAAGCAGCCCCCTAGTGGCTGGAGTGAGCATTCTGGTAATTTCTATAATCATAACTCCACAAAAGGAATGGGCTAGAGACTTACTTTTTGTCTTGACATACTCAGGAATTTATGCCCTACAAGTCGCGGGCTGGATTGAATCATCTGGCCCGCAGGCCGTAATTTGCCCAGGTCTGCGTTAGAGACATCAGGCCATTAGTGAACCTTTGCTCACATGAGTGATAAGTAAATGGTCAGATTTACTTTAGGCGCTCAAAGCGAACTCTAGGAACCACTCACCCGTCCACACTCTCATTCATGCACCAATGTACGCAGACACTGGAGGCAAGGTGGGTGAAGTGTCTTGCCCAAGGACACAATAACAGTTTGCACCTGCGGGATTCGAACCGCCGACCCTCCAATCACAAGACGACCCGCTCTAATCTCTAGGGATGCCCTGGTCTGATACTGGTCATGGGTATTCATGTCTGTTAAGGGCTATAATAAAAAAAACTATTGGGAAATGGAGAGAGGCTTTAAGTCAGTGAACTGGAAAAGCGAGCCAGGTTTGTGATAAAAGAAATCCTCACTGTAAGCTTGACTAATCAAGCTTGGCCGGCATTTTCGTCGTAGGAAACCCTTTGGGGTTTGGAAAGGAGAAGTAAATAAACTTGTCATTGATATCGTAAGAAATCCAGACTCTCCTGTCTTTTCCCTCTCTCTCTCTCTCTGACGACTTAGTTACACATTCATTCATTGAATATAAATGACTTAGAGAAACATACTTTTTAGCTGAATCACCTCACTTTTTGACTGGTTCCCTGAAGATGCTTTAGAAACGCTGGTCTCCATCGTCGTACTGTATGTTGATCATTTGTTCATTCTGTAGTAGTCCTGAAAAAGCCTGGTCTTTTTTACAGTTTTACCAAAGACATTGAGAAAGGTGTCGCTGAACGTTAGTCTTCCCCGGCATCAGACATCGGAGCAGGGTATGACCAGACTCCACTGTGCGTTAGCCGCTGAATGCTAACTATGTAAATCTACTCTCGCTGGCTGCAGTTAGCCGTGGCCCTGCCCCTGACCCCTGGCTCTCCTCTCGCTGAACCTGCTGTCCATCGCAGTCTGAATGAAGTGAAACTTAAGCTGCTTTTCCACTGGCAAAACCTGCGTGTCACGGCGCCCATCTACTCTCGTTTTAACGGCGTTTTTGACAGACGAGGGCCAAACGGGGCGGCTCTTGGCACTGTCCTCTGGCCAAAGCGGTGCTGAATTGATACAAATGTGATGTGAAGTAAAGCCCTCACTAAAACAGGGCTGTCCTATGAGATTGAACATTTCACAACTCCGTACCGACGTAGTAAAAGGTGATTTTGCCGACTGTAATGAATCTACACAGTCGAGATGGCTCATTGGACTCTTCTACACCTAATATCCTCAGCTACATGAGACAGGTATTAGGTTTCATTAATATAGACAACTCACAACATGAAGCAATCTGATCATAAAATAAGTCACTCTTTAGCATTCAGCATTTCATGAAGTAAATTACAGACAAGTTTTAGAAGTTTAAAATTTGATGTTTTTTTAAATCTCTTCACAATCTCTTTATTTGTTTCTAAATGTTTTATTTTTTACATTGTTTTAGTTTCCATTGCTGTTTTATTATCCATTTTGTACGTTTTGTGTGTTATTTCTGTTTTTGCATTGAATATGAAAAGCACGTTGGGGAAATTGTTGACCTTCAACGGTGGCCAATTATATTTAATACTTTGGGGCAAGTATTTGTCTCAGTCTGGATTAGTTGACGCTAGCATTAGCATACGCTGCTAGCTGCAGTAATTTTGTGGCGATCAAAAGTACGATCACATTAGTGTAAACCTAACAAGGCGGGTGAATCCTCCAGGCTCAGAGCTTCAGAATGAGGTACATGTCCATATTCACTTAGATTTAATTGGTGAACATTGTATTTTGTGCCAAAACAGATATCGGTTTAGTATCGGATAATTGGAATCGATAACCGATGCCGTATTTTTTGTAGGATCGCCTCGGATATCTGATACCAGTAACGGATCGGTGCATCCCATGACAACACCACATTTCAATTGTCTTTGTCTTTGTAGAATTTCTTCAACTCGTAGGGAATGAGACTCTGGGTTTGCTGAAGAATAACCTGTTTGGGTTGATGTGTGTTTTGTGTGTGTGTGTGTGTGTGTGGGGAGGGAGTGTCACATATGAAACTGACTTCTTTTGTTAGATTTACCTTTTTTATCATTAATTCACGCACGTTGCCCAGCTCGTATCGACTTCTATCGGTTTTGTGTCTTTCCACTGGTTTTGGCGCGCAGCTCTCTGATGAATTGGCCGGGTCTCTGCTTTAATTTGGCTCCCAGTGGGACGTTCTTTTGGCAATTAGCTCGGTGCCGGTGCACCGCCAGATGACCTGTTCCCTCGCGCCAGGGGAAAGGAGAAGACTACTACAGAATACACGGCCGTAGTTGAGTGGTTTTTGTTGTTTTAGCTTTAGCTGCAGAGCCCAGTGGAGTGGATTTAAAGCACCTCATTAGACTTTGGGCTAATTGTTGGTGTAAAATAACCTCAAGTACAATTAATAATCAGTGTTTTATCAGTGACTGTCAGCTTGTTTTTGAATGATTAGACCCTGTTTAGATAGTAGCTATTAAAGCTTCTGTACCTCACATGTCGCTGTGACGATTAACCCAGCTTCACATTTAAAAAGCTCTAATTCAAGCTCGTGAAGGGGCTGAAATGAGCTACAAACTCATTTGGGCCTGAACCACAGGTTAGCGTGTTATAATTGTATTTTTCTGACTTTATTGCAGCCTTGGAGGAGGTACTATACAGTATCATCCAAATCTACTTTTCTGAGCACAAAACATACCCGGAGTGGTATTTCATTTCATTCAGGCAACTTGCAAAATTCAACGTCATTCAATGGGACTATATGGGAATTAATGGGAATAAACAGGGAATTAACACAACTCAAGGCTGCTTCTTTACTGACAGATATAAACTGCATAAACAGCATAAGAAATCTGATTTGATAGTTATAAAGTGAAATGTCACATCAGGAGAGATGAAAAGTGTCAAAGAAATCATCATCATGTCTGACACCAGGGTTTGAAGAGGACGGTGTTTTAGGTGTTTGGACGATACAAAGAAGAACTTTGGGAAATGTTTCATTCCATGTTATGCATTTGCTGTATATTCACCAAATGTATGCAGTATCACAATATTATACTGTTTTAAGAGTGCTATGTGTTGGTCTGTAGAATCAGAATCAGAATAGGTTTTATTGCCATTGTTATGACAAGTTCACAGCTAGGAATTTTACTCTGCATGTTTGCGCAGACATGCCAGGGCGGCCGTTAAATGGCGCCCCTTATTTGCTGAAATTAGAAATTACAAGAAGCAATAAAACAATACTGTACATACATACACAAATATACACAGTTGGATAATACACATTACGTGCGGAATACACGCTGGAATTTTTTCTTCGGTACAAAAGGGAGGGGTGGTGGGGGCTAGTAGTGAGGCGGACTCAGAGGGAGGCGGTATGATGGGGCGGGACACTTGGTGTTGTGCAGTTTGAGGCTTCTCTGCAGAAAAACCTTTAAATGTTTATGTTCATGTATGAGCCCGGCGTCCGTCCTATCAGTCCTTTCACCCGTGTCTTGGCCTTGGTGTGGGATGTTGACATTGCACAGGGAAGATAACGGCCAAGCTGCTCTCCTGTGTTCCATGGAGGATAAAATTATTCAGTTTTTTAACTTTAGAGAATCGATGTGCTTTTCATTGGTCTTCAACATTATTCAGACATCCTCAGCAGGTAGTGGCCTTCTCAGTCCATCCAAAGTTCTGCAAAGCCCCGAGATCTGTCCCAAGACCTCCCGAGACTTCTCCCCTGACTTTGCCAAGATGTAATCCATCTTCCGTAATCCTTCCTCGTAACGAGAAGAAAGGTCCTTAATCAGTTCCTCACTTTTTGCTACTTTCCGTTGTAATTCCATCATATTAGCACTCACTGCTTCAAAACGTAGAGATTGTTCTATATTTAATGCAGATCTGTTCAGACATTGCAACATTTGCAACATTTATTTAAATGAATGTCAATAAGACGCCTTTAGTAAACTCCGCTTTCCTTAAAGGAACAGGCCACCGTTTTTCCATACTATGATATGTTTTTACCTGAGCTTAGACAAGTTGATACGAACTTGTCTGGTCTTTGTGCCCGTGGAAGGCGTGGTAGCTTCCAACTTCACCCCCGTTTGGAGCTATAGAGATATGCTGGGAGAGGCAAAATGCTAACAACATCTTTGTTCTTTTTGCGTGACTGAGGGCACACACAAAGACCAGACAGGTAAGCATCAACTCGTCTAAGCTCAAGAACATATCTCAGTTGTAAAAACGGTGGCCTGTTCCTTTAATGTCAGGATTAGGGTTAGGTTTAGGGTTAGTTTGGATTAGTTTAAGCTAGTGTTGTCCTGCTGAGGTGACATCATTTCCTGTGGAGAAGTGGAGCTCCACTGATCACGTGCCCCTGCATCTGCTGCATCCAGACCCTGCTCAAGAGAAAAACAGAAAAAGAAAAAATGCACAATGCTTACCAGGAAGCTAACCAGACGGCATCTTTGCAAATGCCCATATATGGTCATGTTCGAAGCAGCCAGAGGGGAAGTTTCTCCCATTTCGCCACCATGACTTAAACAAACGCTGAATTATGAATATATTTTCCTACTAAATTAAGAGAGAGAGAGAGACACGGTCAGGAGCAAAGTGGTTGAACAGTCCATGAATACTTAAAAAACTGACAATGCTCACCAGGAAGCTATGCTAGCCTTGTGCTACGTATGCTAACATTAGCAAAGCGATGCTAACGAGTGCCGTTCTACTGAACAATTTGCCGTGAAAGAACATCCATATAGACCCGATTTTGGCTTGACTTTATTGGTGTGTGATAATATGTTTACAGTCCGCCAGAAAACGGCTACAAATTGTGAAATTGGGCATCACCATTGAAAAATTGTGATTCCCAATTCCTCTGACCACTTTCCCCTTTCTCCGCACACGTATCGACCTCGCGCTGCCTGAGCTGCGTTGAAAACACATAAATTACGTCTATATCTGTCGTGATGGACTGTGCGAGGCATGTTCGCCGCGTATAGATCCGTGTAACTGGATCAGACCGGTGCTGTGTTGTGGTCTGTTGGCATCGATTACTGCCTTCTCCACGTCTCTGTTCATATCTGCCGTCCCCGCGGACCACCCATTTGTCACATGCAAGTGATGGGGAAAAGTGCATTCTGGATCTATTTTCATTGTGGGCAAACAATAAGACATAACATCATCTGAGACGGCTGAGTGGTTATTGGTCGATGGATGTCAAAGCCTTGTCAAAGCAGGTGTTGGCAAATGGACTGAAACGGGACAGACGGGGGACTAAATCATCGAAAAATCATGGCAGCGTTTCCCACAGTGGTCAATGTTGAGATCTTAACACCTTAGTTTTAATGTCAGAGTAAAAAAAAAACAAGACCAAACTCATCCTTTACACTCTTTATGATGTCTATTTTATGATGTTTTGTTGAGTATCGCTTCAAAGTCGGCGCTCCCTTGGCTTCGTGTTCATTCAGAAATATTGTTATACCTGTTTGGTATCCACGTGTAGCACGAAAGGTGACAGAGATGATGCTGTAATCCAAAATACGGTCATTTCCTATATGGAAGACAGGAGCGTCAACAAAAGGCAAAAGACGTTACAAAACTTTAGGACCTCATCATGATCCGTTACTGGGATATGGGACTGATACAGTTTTTGACAGAAATCTCCAAACAGAAAATGTATAAATGTTGATCTTGATGGATATTTGGGAGTGATTCGATTCGATTCAGAGGTCGACTTCATAAAATTAAGAACTACAGTGGGACATGGTCATGGCAATGTTAGGGCTTTAGCGGGACTACATCCAAATCAGATCAGCTCAGCAGCTCCCCTCGTCCTCGCAGCTGGGTGGACATATAGGGTGGATAACCAAACACCTGTGGAGCCGCTGTTCTCCTGTCCAGCCCTGGCTTTATGACGCTTTGTGAAAAACTCAGTGAATTAAGTGCTTTTATGAGATGGCGCGCTCGTGTTTGCGACCACATTTATTCAGATTCAGCCACATCCGTTAACTCCTGCCGTCGCAAAGAACATCTCAACGCTTGTATCTTCACATTTCCCACAAACACAGATAAATTGAGTCAAGGGTAAAGGAATAGGGATGGGAATTGAGAAAGCATTGCATTTGAGCAAAGCATCGGAACCGGAAATCGATAAAGAATTGAAATTATTGATGGTATTGATATCAATAAAATCTTATCAATTCCCATCCCTATAAAGGAAGCAAACATTTAGCCGTCAAATGAATAATTCAGATATTATTTGGTTAAGTTAGAGTACAAACAGCGAGGTTTAACAGGCGTATTGACCGGTTGAACACTCGTGCTAGCCCAGTGCAGTTTCCCCAAACTCACGCTACATCAGTTTCATCACTCGCTTTACAAACACATCCAAAACTGATGTTCCTTACCTTAAAGTTACTGGTCAGGCCCTTTGTACCGATGAAGACAGGGAAACACGCTGTCCACCTGCCGAGGACCGCGAAAAGTCCTGCTCCTCCATGTGATAATCCATGAAAAACTCTGAAGACACGATGCACGAGTGTCCTTGTGCTTTGGTTTGGTCAAATCTGTCAGTCTGTCCAACGATAAGCCTCCAGTATTCTCACTTTAGCCGTTTTTCAGGGGCTTACAGAGCCATGTTTACATTTCAGCCGCTCTGAGTTGATGGTGGCAGAGCCGCATAAACACAGCTACGCAAAGCGGTGCTGATGCGCCGCGGAGCGACGCGATACTGGCGCGGATAATGGCAAACAATATTGTTTTTTATGGAAAATAAGATTTAATTGTTTGCCCTCGGGGAGCCTATTGAAAAGGTCCAGTCTAAACTTTAAGTAAATGTAAAGTCAATGAAAATTCACGTTGTGAAAGTGGAGGGGACCAAACAACCCCTTTTCAAAAGTGTGGGGGGGAAAATAATTGGGCATTTTGACGGTTATATTTACCATTGTAGAATTCTGAGCTGCCCATCACCTCAATTGATTTAATTACAATCAAGCTAACGGTAGCTCCACAACCCAAACACTGAGTTCTGGTTACTAGACCAGCACGCACTTGCTATTTTATACAAAGAATACGATTAAATACGCACCTTTTAAGTGCCACTGAAATGCTGACTTTCTTCATGACAACAATATAAAGAGGCTAAGCTTGTAGCATTTTTACGATAAGGACAAGTCTTCTCAGAGCCAGGAACACATGTTTTTTTATTTGTGGTTTCCGCCCACTTGTTTCAGCGTGAGCAGATAAACAGAGTGGAGTTTAAAGGATAAATCGCTCGATACACACTTTAATGATAAGAAACATGTATGAATAAACAAGTTTGTGCGTTTGCGCAAGCAGTATAGCTTAAGTTAGCATGTGAGCTATTGTACAAAATCAACATGCCTTAGAAAAGTTTGGTGCTGTCATCGATCCATGGGGCAAAGGGGCAAAAATGGCCATGGACATCGCAGTACCTCACCCTGGGCTTTGAGACGAGGAGCATCTCGGGAGCAAAAGTGAGCGAGGCTTCAATGCAACGAAGGGACTATTCTCCCAAATACATTTTCTTTCAATATAGACATTAAATATGTGTTATGTCTATTAATAGTTAAGCACGAATAGAGTTCAGTTCATGAACTGCTGAACTACTGAATGAGACGAGCAGTGTCCATGCGGTGCTTTTATACTGTACATGCTTAAGGTATCTTATTTTTGAATGAAAACATAAAATTACATATGTCTCTTCATATTTTTTCCCCTGTTCACTTGCAGAGTCTCGCCTTAATTGTGTAGCTTGAAGATTTAGACAAACAGTCTGAATCCAGTTTGTCTCATTTTAGTCGACTAAACAATCGGCTAATTCTACAAATAATGTAGTCAACGTGATACAGTATGTATATTATTGTTCCCAAAAATAAAAAAGTTTGGTCTCTTGAATACTTTGAATTTAGGCTAACTTTAGTCACAACGATATTACTTTGACTAAAATGAAATATTTGACTAAAATGATGAAATATTTTAGTGACACTAACATTGTGTGTGGACACGCGCAGACTCACATACTTTTACCTGTAGGTCGTGTAATACTGATGCAAAGCTCTGCAAAAACATATCGAAACTTTGCCCTGGCACCAGCTCCACGCCCGGCGCTGCATATTTGAGCTGAGCTTCAGTCCCCGTAACATTTACTGTCAAATTGAAAACCTCTTCATGTTCTGAGCCCCAGACCAATTTCACACCGCGTCCGAATCCACACCGGCTCTGTATGTGTCGCATTAAGAGGCGCGCGTGTGTGTGTGTGTGTGCATGAACGCCTGTGCACGTTAGCTCTGTACGTTGGTTCTTGGGGTGGGGGGGAGTTAGCATTAGCGTTGGCGTGGATCTCCCTCTTTCCTCTCTGAAGTTCTGCTGTTTAAACAAATTGCGCTGTCCTTAATGCGGCCTTCCCATTCATTATTACATTATGATCAGCTCAAAGCCCCGCCCACGAAGTCCTCTCTCGTCCAATCCCAGCGTAACGTCATTTAGCATTGAGTTTTCATTGCATATTTTTTTAATTAGGTGCAATATTTTACTTAACGTTATTTAACCATGAAAGTAATTTATCAAGACAGCGAATACAATTGAAATTTAGCATATAAGTATTTTTGCGGAGAAGTTGCACCAAATATACTACAAGTTTGAAAATACCTGTATTACGGCATCAGCGCCCCTATCAAAATGAGAGAATGCTGCGCGAATTTTATTTCATTTTTTTAAGTGCAAATGACTCGACTGCTGATCCACTTTTGCACATTCTAATGTTTTTTAATGACCCCAATAGACTTTAACGCTCAGTTAATCAGTTGGCTAATCAAGCAGTATTTTCACCAAGTACTTTTTTCTTTTTACTTAAAGGTCCTATATCATGCAAAATCGACTTTTTTGAGTTTTTAGCCATGTTGTTATGCTATTTCCTTATCAAAAACACCCCCAGAGCGGTTTTGGCTTCATTCACGCAGTTCTAAGTAATCCTCCTGAATCCTGCTCTCTGAGCAGCTGCTCCACCCTCTCCTGGTAAACGACTGAGCTGTTCAGTTGTGTCGTCACAGCGGAACGGAAGTGCTCTACGTCTGTAATGTAATGCCTTACGGCCTGATTTTTATTTATAAAACTTTTTTTTTTTTTTTTTTTTTTTTTTTTTTCAAAAAAAAAAAAAAAAAAAAAAAAAAAAAAAACAACTCTCCGACGCGTCTGTGCTGTCCCACGACGCTAATCAAGCGCACCCACGGCTGGAGGAGCCATGGATCTGAGCATAAGTGTTGTTTTTGAAGACTGAGCTCTTTCTAACCTACTCTGGACACCGCCTGTTCTTTTTTCTTACCGATAATGTCACGGATGCGCGTTTGGCTACGAGAGGAACAGGACTTTTCAACCTTCCTAAAGAAGAGTGCACTCGCCAGAAGTTGGAATTTCTTTCCGGGATTAAGCTAGCTACTATATCAACCAACCTGATGGATGCTTGGTAAACCTTGGCCAGAATCAAAGTGGATTAACTTTTATAACCAACACGAGGGCCATAACGTAAACACCCGACGATGGGAGGCCATGCTGAGCGGTGAGTCAATCAAAACGCGTGTTAGCGTGTGTGTTAGCGTGTGTGTTAGCCATTTATGAAACTGTGTTGCACGTGTCAACTCCTTATAACTGCATTATGTGAAGTAACTTCACTTTTTGCAGCAATATTTATATTTATAATACTGCAAATGTGGAATGAGCGGAGAGAGGGGCGGAGTTAACTGAATCGAAGCGTCTTATCTTCCGGGTAGGGAAAATACCCCCCAAAAATACTTATATTTCTCTCAAAATGAGTACTCCATAGTGATAGAGGTACAATATATCATATATATGCCTATACTTTACTTTGGAATGGCTAAAATAGCATGATACAGATCCTTTAACCAATGTTTAGGTCACCTCTTTGTACTTCTACTTGAGTAAAGTTATTCTAAAGTAGCGTTACTGTTAAGTGAATATTTCGGCTAAACCATTAATTTAATTTGACAGTACAGTGTAGATACAGACAGGAACGCGTCATACCGAGGACGGGGCCTAGCGAATTCTATGAGCCGATCTATGAGCATATTCGGCCGACACACATAATGTCAGGTCCAAATCGGGTCATTGGGAATGTTTTGAGATGGTATATTGTCCACTTGAAGTGAAAAAACGGCACTCGGAGTTAGAGGTTAGCATGTAGCATGAAGCTAAGGATATAATCATGGTTAGCATTCAATGTTATGCATACAAATCAAAAGGAGAAGCGGCGTTAGTCAGGAAGTCGGCTAGTCCGGGAAACTTTTCAGCACTCGTTAGCCTGCTCCCGTTAGCATTAGCCATCTGAACGATCCAAATGTTTAGAGCTGTTGTCAACCTTCGACTTCCTTTAGGTGATGTCAAAGTCTAGTTAGAAATCATTCATGACTGAACAGAGCTCTTGAGATTTTACTTAGAATACAAATTAGTGTATAGAAGTGTCCTCTGAGCTAAATGCTAACTTAAATTCAGTTAAGTTTCTGCTTTCTGTGAGTTCAGATACACATCCAATGGCCGCTAAACAACATCTTATAATATGTTAATAATAAGAAACCACAGAAATGATTTAAATGCCATGAAACAGACAAACATATTCACCATGAAAATAAGTAACAATTTCTACTATCACTCCTATCTATCTTCTTCTTTGTTTTTTTTATCCCAAAGGAACACACCACTTCTCTCAATCGTCTCCATGTTTCCTCTGCCCTCCTGAACTTATAAGAATGTGTTGCCGGCTTCATATTTTCAGCTTGTTTTTCCATAAGTGGACTGTTTCATAACTGTGCTCAGACTCGGGCTCATGGGCGTGGAGCGCTGACCTGCTGAGCCCGATGTGCTGCCAAGTTTAATACGTACAAGGGGAGAGAGCGAGAGAGAGGCGGGGGGGGAGAGAGGGCAGGGCACTTGGGCACACATCCAGGCGACATTTGCCCGGCCTCTGAAAAGACTGCAGCCATTGTTCAGGTGGAGCAGGCACTGACTGATGTATAAACTCATGAGAGGAAATGAGCAGCGAGAGACTCTGCGCACACGCACACACACACACACACACACACACACACGCACACGCACACGCACACACACACCTGGGCTTGGACTCGATCGTCCAGCAATGATATAAATCACCAAACACGCTGCGGCCCGTGTACTGTCACTGCAACACTCCTGTGCAAGATCAGTGTGTCTGGGCGCTTAAGAGTGGATATGACATGTTAGTGCCTATTATTGCTAAAGCTTTGACCTAGTTTTAGCAGTTTATTTTGTGTCCAGTTTGTTATTGATCACAAATACACTCACTACCCAACAGCCCCACCAAAAGAGTCACACGTGCTCTAATATTTGGCTGTAACGCCTTTAGCTTTGATAACACCTGTGGCGTTGTTTCAATAAGCTTCTGCGGTGTCAAAAGATCCAGAGTTGCCTTTCTCCAGCACATCGCAAAGAGTCTCAATGAGGGGAAGATCTGGACTCTGTGGTGGCCGATCCAAGTGTAAAAATGAAGAAACCCACTGATGGAATAACCTGGTCATTCAGGATGTTCAGGTCGTCAGCTGATCTCATTCTTTGGGCCCATAGACGCTGAACCTAGACCATATCAACTGCAGCAGCACCAGATCAGAACAGGTAGTTGCATCCAGGTAAAGGAGACTTTTTTGGGAGGTCCGATGGTGAATCGTCAAATATTTTCCGCACCTCTGCTTGGAATGCTGTTACAGGTGCTACATCTGTAGCGACAGTGACGCAGATGGTAGAGAAAGTCGTTTTATGATTGGAAGGTCGGGGTTTGAAAAGACACTTCACTAACCTTACCACCAGTGTCTGCGTAGACTGGTGTCTGAATGAGAGAGTGAATGGGTGACTGGTTCCATGCAGTAAAACGCTTTGAGTGACTAATGAAGGTGGAAAAGCTCTATATAAGTTGAGAGCATTTACCATTAGTATTTTTTAATTCATCATTTATAAAACATTTGCTACACATTTTGCATAATTTTTAATCATTTATAAGCATTAAATAATGATAGTGTTATTGCTCAAACCATGGATAGGCACCATTATCCGTGCCTAAACTGCCTATCCATAAGCAGACTAAATATGTTTCCTTCGTTGCACTGGTGCCCTTTATGGAGATTGATTTATATAAACTTAACTCATTTGTTATCTTAAAGGCCCTATACCTGACTTGTTTCTTGTCTCTTTGTAGGGTAACATTCTTTTTGTCTGATAAAAGTATGTTGTAAAGTAGTAATTTGTTTTAAATAATGCGTGAAGTTTGCATTGTCACATTTTGACTCCAACGGCCATCGTCAAAATGTCTTTTTAGTAAAAATCTGACAAAAAAGGTACAAAAAATTGGTATAGTGCCTTTAATATATCTTTTTATACCAATTCATTGTCTCCACCCAAATCCTTCTGCATCATAATCGTTATTAAACATTTATCATTATGTGAAATGTAGTTTATAGAAGATTAATTGAACGAGTATACTAGCCTGGCTATTGTCACAAGTTATATTTAGTTTGGGGACCACCAATTCATTTTCTCGTAGGAGAGGTGTGGTTTATGATTGTCCATATCCGTTTATTGGACACTACGAATGTCTCTCATGCGTCTGCACGTAGCCATAGCCAATCGTATCATCGTGTCAGATGACGTATGACGTACCCGCTGTAAACTTTCGAGCTAAACTATTTAGAACACGGTCTAAAGCTTGATCGAAAGATGGCGTCGCATCTGCTGCTGTCATGTTGGATTTTTTTTTATCCCTAAACAAACTACAAGTATCTGAATAGTGCGTCATTGTCTTGCCGTCCCTCCTCGTTTATTGGTTTATTTGGTCGGGACAGTGCATGTTAATGAACATACATGGGTCTCATGCATGTAAACAAGCCACACCGGATTGTAGCCTTGGGCTAATTTCCATCCGTCGTCCCCCATGCGCACTCTCAAACACACTCACATTCATCCTGGCCTATTGTACATGTTTTTAGTGGTAGGGGAAACCGGAGTACCCGGAGGAAACCTACGCAGATACGGGGAGAACATGCAAACTCCACACAGAAAGGCCCCGTCCCTGGTGGGAATCGAACCTGGACCTTCTAGCTGTGAAGCACGAGCTCTAACCGCTGTGCTACCGTGCCGCCCGTTCTGTGATTGGTCCCCAAATCCATGTGAAGGTTTCAGCCATGATCCCCAGACTGCTGTGCAGTTCGAAATGATCCGGGCGCACACAGCAGCATGGGTAGTCCCAGGCTACGCGTATACAGCTATAATTAATAATTTGAGTATTAGCACTGAACCCTGTTTTTGACTGTGCACCCTTTAGTTTAGGATTTTATTAGAGTTTTTTAACATGTATGCCTCAGGCAGATGAAATGAAGCGAACTGCTAAATATTCAATATTGTTGCGTATTGGCAATGTTTGTAGGAAACGTTCCGACGTCTCTAAAGTGGTAGGCCTAAATTACGTCCTGATAAACCAAGTGAATATACTTGGGCGTACCGGTAGCCTGATAAACCACACCCACTTCTTTTCTGTGCGAAAGAAGGCGGGTCTGGACATACACAGTAAACAAGTTGCTGATTGGCGGCTAATGGTGCATCCACACCAAGCGCCTCCGGCGCCTCCAAAGCGTCAGGTTTACATTTAAAATACATTGAGGACGCGCCTCAAGAGGCCCCGCGGCGCGTGACGCGCCTCCTGAGCGGCGCGTTTTGAAGATTTTCGCGCCTCCAGCGCGGCCGCGCCGCGTCCGAGGCGCATGACGCGCCTCCGGGGCGGCCGACGCTAGAGTTGGGAAATGTTGAACTTTTTGGAGAAATTCGCGAGCGTCGACCAATCAGGAGCTTTCTCCAACAGTGACGTAAGCTGTAGCTGGGCCACCGTCGGTCTGGGGCAGATCCTCTGCCTGCCCGCAGATGTAAACAAGTCACGGAGGATTATCGTGTTGTGAACCGGGGCTACAGCAGCTCTGGGACTTTTACAAAGACACACATCAGTGTTTCTTTTACCTAAACACCCAGGATTAAAAGCGGCGACAAGAAACGTATTTGAGTGGCTGGATCTGCGCTGGGAATGTGTTTGGGTCTTGATGATGCACAGAGCATTCCCAAAGCTAATGCTACAGTACAAGCTAAATCTCCAATCGATGTGAAACGAGAAATATGCACGAATAAAGTCTATTAAGCCCCATCTACATAAAGCAACCGTGTAACAATGATCACACACTGAGCCAGGCTTGTTGATTTTTAAGTTTATTGCTCACATTTTATCTACAACGGGCCGTAGTCGATCTGTTTTATAATTATTTCTATGCTAGCCCAAACAGATAGCTCGCACTGACCCCCTTGAAAACAAGTATTATGCACTAATCACGTCAATAAAGCCCTTAACTACACAGAACAGCCTTTATGATGGTCACACACTGAGATGGGCTTGGCGCATTTGTGGTTTATTGCACACACTTTTTTTTTAAATCAACAATGAGCTGTACGCGATCGCAAAAAGCTAACCGGCTAACCTAGCTTATAGCCACTTGCCACCAATGTCCCTTAACCGTATGGGCTGGATATGAGCTTAAATACTGGGGAGATCCTGCGTAGACCATGGGGTATAGTTAAAGATCCATAGGACATGGCAGGAGCAAAGAGGGAGACTACAGTAGTTAGCCTCCGAACAACTGTAGTTTTAAGGCACAAGCTGTTTCCAAGATGGCTACAAACAGACTCTGAGTTGACGCGCGGCCAGGGCGTCTTGACGCTCTGTGACATTTGTGACAAGCGTCTGACTTCAGTAAGCACAAGCGTCCAACTACGGACTTGAGGCGCGTCTTTGACGCCCAAGAGGCGCTTGGTGTGGATGCACCATAAGGCCTAGCCGAACCAATCACGACCGTCACAGAGAATTGTCAGGTTACGTCACTCGCTGCACTGCTATGTTGTTAGTTCAATTAACAACATTAACATTAGCCAAAACTAATCATGGATGAAGTAGTGGAGGATTTTGCCTCCGCGTGCTCGTGAGTTTACATTCAGTTCATATTTTGTGAGTTGGACTACAGCTGTCGTCACGTCCGCTAATTGGTTTATTTCACTGACAATCTGTGCGTGTTAGGCCCGCCCGTTCAAACTGCTCCACTTGCTCCGTGATCAGATTAACTTCCCTGTGTGGAATGGACAGGGAATAGTATGGCAGAGCCAGGCAACTGGTGCAACCAACCAAAATGTTACTCTGGATCCTTGCCACGGGTTTTCCATTGTCTCCGCCTTATACGGCACGGCATGTTCCGTCACTTTTGTGACCTAGCAGAATAACAGCGAGCAGTGCTACGCTCATTGACAACATCTTCACTAATAATATGCAGTTCACAAATGTCAGCGGTCTAATGGTTTGTGATATAACGGATCATCTGCCCGTATTCACGGTGTATGATGATAATGAGTTAGATCAAAAATCACCTCAAAAATATTTTTATAAACGCGCAAGAACTGAGGATTCAATTTACTCACTTTATAGTGACTTAATAAAACAAGATTGGAACGAGGTATATAACAAGAATGATGTAGAAAATGCTTACGATACTTTCATGGAAATTTTTAGTACAGCATACAATAAGAACTGTCCTATTCAGCAATTCTGTAAAAACAGAAAAATGACAAAATGTCCGTGGCTAACCAAGGGTTTACAAAATGCTTGTAAGAAAAAAACACTCTATATAGACAATTCATTAGACTAAGAACAGAGGATTCTGAAAGTAGATATAAAAGATATAAAAATAAACTGACCAATATATTAAGGAAGGCTAAGAAACTATATTATACCAATCTATTATATACAACAAGAACAACATGAAAGGGGTATGGGGAATACTAAACACTATAATCAAGGGTAATGCAAAAAATAATTCATATCCAAACTATTTCACTGATGGGATCAATGACAACCATAATATGAATGATATTGTGGAAAGTTTTAATAGTTTTTTTGTAAATGTTGGACCGGATCTGGCAGCAGAGATTCAAAAACTATGTTTTTGTCTGGAGTAACTGAAACAGAAATAATAGATGTCATTAACGGGTGTAAGAACAAATCGTCTACAGACTGTTTTGATATAGATATGACACTAATTAAACAAATTATACATAGTATCGTGAAACCATTAACCTACATATGCAACTTATCGTTTCAAACAGGAACAGTTCCAAATAAAATGAAAATTGCAAAAGTTATACCTATACATAAAAATGGGAACAAACACATCTTCACTAACTACAGACCTGTCTCTCTGCTCCCCAGTTTTCCAAAATCTTAGAGAAACTTTATAACAGTAGAATGGATAATTTCATAGATAAGCATAAACTAATTAATGAAGGTCAGTACGGGTTTCGAGCAGCAAGGTCAACTTCAATGGCCATCATTGATGCAATAGAAGAGATTACTAATAGCTTAGAGGGCAAGAAACATGCAGCTGGAATATTCATTGACTTGAAAAAAGCATTTGATACACTAAATCATTCTATATTATTAAAAAAATTAGACAGATATGGCATAAGGGGAGTGGCTTTGAGCTGGATTCAAAGCTATTTAACCGGGAGACAACAGTATGTGAAGATGGGGAGTTTACATCAGGTTATTTGGACATTGGCTGTGGGGTCCCACAGGGATCTGTCTTAGGCCCAAAGTTGTTTAATTTATATATTAATGACATTTTTAATGTGTCTAAATTATTAAAATTAGTGATTTTCGCAGATGACACAAACGTCTTCTATTCCAATGACAATTATAGTAATTTAGTAACTAACATAAACTGTGAACTAAGGAAATTAAAAACATGGATGGACATTAATAAAACAACCTAACCTCAACCTAAATAAAACAAAAGTAATGTTTTTCGGTAATTATAATGGAAAACCAGACTCAGTAAACATAGACGGTGTAGTTTTAGATACAGTATCAGAAATTAAATTCTTAGGAGTCATCATTGACAGTAAATTAAGCTGGAAACCACACATAAGACACATACAAGGTAAAGTCTCCAAAAGCATCTCAATCATTAACAAAGCAAAGTTTTTCTTAAATTACAATGCATTATTTTTGTTATATAGTTCATTAGTTTTGCCATATCTAAACTACTGTGTAGAAGTTTGGGGCAATAACTATAAAAGCTCATTACACCCCTTGTTATACTCCAAAAACGGGCTGTAAGAATTATACATAAAGTAGGATATTATGATCACACTAATATATTATTTCTGCAGTCTAAACTGTTAAAAATGCATGATTTAGTTGATTTCTCTACTGCCCAACTTCTGTTTAAAGCCAACAAAAATGTGCTACCTGCAAGGATACAAATGCTTTTTGCACGCACAGAAGGGGGATATAACCTGAGGGGGTGTGATAACTTTAAGGTTCAAGCAGTGTCTTCCACTAGGAAAAGTATGTTTGTGTCTGTATGTGGAGTTAAACTCTGGAACAAATTGGGGGCAGAATATAAACAATGTCCAAATATTCATCATTTCAAATCAAGATATAAAAAAATGGTATGGTCATTGTACCAGAAGGAGGAAATGGGTACTTGATTGCTAATGGGTGTCACAAAGTGCTGTATACTTTAAAGGTCAGATCTAACTAATAATGAAGTATATTGTGGTTGTTACTATTATACTATTGCAGTTGTTATTGCCATTGTTATTGCTATTGCTGTTGTGTTGTTATCATCACTATTTAAACTTTAAATGTAACAGTCTAGGATTAATACCTAACAATCTGTAGATTATTCTTAGAATCCAACTCAATCGATTCAGACAGCAGTACTGCTATTGATGCTGATGGTAATATAAAGGAAATAAATTCTTAGAAGTAAAACATGCACATATCTATGTACTCCGCATTCAACATAACCCATAGTATAGGGCAGACATGTGGGGGCCGGCAGCTCGAGGAAACTCTCTTCTGGCAGCAGACTCCTAACATTGTCTCTTTTAATGCATAGTATAGGACACTTAACAAATGATGGTCGGTTTCTCGGGGGCTGCTCCCCTCTGGCAGCTGGTCCAGTCACAAAAAGAAGAAAAAGAAAGAAAAGCCCCGAATCCCTTTTAACACATATCATTAAGACCATTCTTGTTATCATGAACATCAATCAGTCTGCGATTACTGTACCTTTCATGAATAAATGTGGAGTATTTTATGTATCATTCAAACACTTTGATACAGAGTAATGCTATATGGGTTGTAATGGTGATGGTGAGCAACGGTAATGCCAACATGGTAATGAATTCTGTATGGGAGACAGAAATAATACACTGGTTGTAGCGTGTGAGATACTGTGAATGTTGACCTGGTATAATGCAGTGTCGCATTTGTTAATATGTAACCAACTCGGTTGATAGTCGTTTTGAAAAATGGTAAGAAATATGCACTGTTGTCAGTTATTGTTATTGAAGTTTATGAACAGGGGTGGGAGTCAATAAGCTTGTCTTCTTCCCACTCCTTTTCGAGCTGTAATGTAAATTATTTTTTCTTTTTCTTTTATTATGTATATATATATTTCTGTTTTTTTCTTTTCTTCTTTAGCTCGAAATAAAATATTCAAATCAAAATCAAATCATTAGCTACCGATAGCTGACCTGCATAATTTAGCTGCTTCTTTTCTCTCGTCTTTGACTCGGCACTTGTAAATCTATTTCAAGAAGTGACCAGACGGCCCCAGTTCACAGGGTTCACCTTGTAATGTGACCTGCAGACTTCGTTGGCTTTATTTTGCCTTTTGTCTTGCGTTTACCCAGCACTGAAAGAGTACTTCTTGTAACGGAAGTAAAGGCTTAGTAAAAGTTTTACAAATGATCAATAAAGGATTTACAGACGTGTTACGAATGCTTAATTGGGTATTTATAGTGTTGCCAAAATGTGTCCGAGCAAAGAAAGGAAAGTTTTTCTCTCCCCCATCTGAAGACATGAGCAGACGCATCGCCGCTACAAATCGCTATTGTTCTTATGTTAAGCCCAGCGGAGCCCCCTCACATCCGCCGCCATTTTTATTCATGAATTGCTGAACATTTCTTGGCGAAGAGAAGAAATCGCTCCCCTTTCATGTGAGACACAAGAGTTGTGTCTTTATTACCGCCTCCTTCCAACTTCTATGCCTTTTCAGAGCTTTTTTTTTTTTTTTTTTACTCCTGCTGCTTGTGTGACTTAAATCAACAATTCATGAACGCCAAAAGGAAAATCTGCTAAAGAAAAAAACCTCCATTCATTTCATACAGCTTAGACGAGACTGAAGCCGGAAAAATACCCCCTCCCCAGTTTAGGCTCTCGAATTTAAGGCCAAACATCCGCGATTTCCACCCTGCGTTTAATCAATCTTTAAACGCGTTTCCCCAATTTTAATTATTTACATTAATAGTTTAGAGTTTGGCCCCGAGCCGCCGCAGTGAGAGATGATTGAAGTGAGTTTTTTTTTTTTTTTTTTTTTCCGGGGGAAAACTAGGCCTGTCTTTCTGGGTGTTTTGACAGCTCGACACTCCAGGCGCTGTGTGTTAAACATTAAAGCCGAGTTTTTTATGGTAGAAACTGTTGTTTGGTTTGGTTGATATTGTACGTGATGTAAGAATGCCTCGTTTGAAGATGGACGGCTCATCTGCTATGAAAATTGAAACCCGTATTGATTTCTGAGGGGCCTGGACTAATAAATATAGTTTTTAAAATGGAATCTGCAGCCAGTGTCTCCTGAAAGGCTTTCTGCATTCCTAAATAAGTTTGGTGAGCCGAATTTGGGGCTTGGGTTAAAATGTCATGGTCATTTTTAATTCAAATTCTCTTTTTGTATTATTTAGATCAGAGGTTCTCAACTGATGTGTGGCTTTGATGGTTGGCCTAATGATGAGTGCTTAAAACGCTTATGCCAAACTGTATTTAGAAAGATTTCTCATTTATTTATAGTTTTATAATGTAAACAGAACAAAACGTGGGAAACACGGCTACATCCCAACTCTTTCTACAAGAACCTGAAATGAGGAAGTAAGCAACAAGGTTAAAACAATGTGAACTATAATATAAGTGGATTAAATGTTTATTTTAGTCTTCGGTCAAGTCAAGTCACAATGTCAAAAATGTAGTCATTTGGACGTCTTGTAATAGAGGCATTGAGTTGCCTTATATACAAAATGCGTGGTATAAATAAAGTTGCCTTGCCTTATAATAGTTAACAGAGGTGGGAGTAAGTTGCTTAATGCAATTCTCAAGTCAAGTCCAAGTCGTGAAGTTCTAAGTCCAAGTCATTTGGTCATTTGATCATGGGGTCAAGTCGTAGATTTGTCATGTCAAAAGCTACGACTTGATGACTACTTTAGAAAAAAAATGAAACGAGTGTCTTTTAAACATGAGCTACCCTTTCCATTGTTTCTTGTTATTCTGACAGTTTCTTTGTCAGTGGTTCCCCTATAATGCCACAGCCCCTGTATGCTCGGATTGCCCCTGCACAGCCTTCAGTCCCTGCTTAAAAAACACCATTAAATGTACAAACCTTTGTGTGAACCCCTAATAAATTGGCCTATAATATTACAGCAAGTCAATGGCTTCAAGTCTCGAGTTACGAAAGGCAAGTCTAATCAAGCAAGTCTCATGTCGCGAAAATTACAACCCGAATCTCCCACCTGTGATAGTTAAATATTGGGTACAGTATATTGCATGAACTTTTACTGGTTTTGAAAAACATTCCGCACAGCGTAAACTGCATGAGGACACCAACACAAGTTTTACCCATCCCTACATTTGCTGAGATTCTGTAGGAAGTGTTTGGATTAGAGAGAGGTACAGTATCTGAGTTGAATGTTTATTGCAAACAAGGTTTAGCCATATGATCTGGTTCCCCAAAGTGTGTGGCTCAAATTGCTTGTATGTCTCATTGAAACTGGAACATTTCTTCCTCGGCGATATCCCATTTCCAGGTGGTGCTGGGGTGAGCAAGTGTGCCTACTCAGTGTTGTTTTGGAACAATGGACTTGGTGACACAGAGATGGCATTTTCAAAAGGACACAGTCAAAACACACAGCTTTTGTTTAGGACGATTGTTCTGCACCACACAGGACCACGGATGTCTCGTCTGTTTAATAAGAGGCCTTACTTTGCAAAACCTCTGTCAGAACAAGAGGGACATATCATGTAAAATTGACATGACTTTCGAGCTTTAAACCACGTTATAACATTGCTCCCTTGTCAAAAACATACCTTGACTAGTAGTTTGCTTCATTCACACAGATTGGCCATTACTTCTTCTTCTGCTGAAGCGCTCAGATCTGGATTCCCTGTATTTAGTCGTGTCACAGAGGGAAAACAAAACTGGCTTCCGCATTTTTAAAAGCCATAATCCATCACCCGTCCTGAGCAGTCCTGTGCTCAACGTGTGTTCATCGCAGTGCCACGGATTTGCTAGCATGCCGTTAACTGTAAGTGAAAGCTTGTTTTATCCATGGTTCATGAAGACCAGCCCAGTTTCTTTACGCAGACATTTCAAATTTTGAAACGGCGCTTGTCTATGTTAGGTGCCCAAAAAGAATATGCAAGCCTTCAATGATTCGTGAGACCTACACTTGATGTGGAAGCTATTTAGGTTTAAACTGTTAACCATGGTCGAAACTCATTCTGAACTCTCCAAAAGAATTTGAGACATCCCCATTTTTCCACGGGGATGAGTTTATGAGCAGATTTCACAACTTTTGGAGGCCAGAACCATTGTTATTTTTAGTCAACAATGGCGAAGACAAAATCACTGTTTTTCCATGACAATAACGTGACGGTGACTGCAAGTTTTTCGTTGACGAGACAAGACGAAAATGATTTGGAAGTGGTTGGCAAGACGTTCGCAATCGGGCTTTTGCGCCTCAAGGCAATGATCGGAGGATGAGGAGAAAGGCCGCTGTAAGGAAAAGCTCTGTTCACAATGATGACACTTCTGCCTATTGTGCGTGTTTGTCAAAAGCTTGATAAAACCTGTCAACCTTCATCCCAACTTCCAATACTTATTTTCAGGACTTATTGACCAAAGTTAATTTGTTGAAACACTAATACTAAACTAAAGACTGAAACTAGACTAAAACCTTTTGAGTTTTCGTCGTGACTTTGACTATAAAGCATTTTCATCCAACAGCTCAAGACTCAAACCAAGAGACACACCCACAATCGTCACCGGTTAGCGCGTCACCATTCACCTTCAGTAGTTCTTCAGATGCATCTCTGTAACATACCCAGATGCTCGATGCTTGTAGCCAGACTGTTCTGGACCGGCGCTTTCGAGGCGAGAAGGCAGACCCGCCCTTCTGGAGCCGATCCCACGTGGCCGCTCTATCCGTGCGCCGCTCCAAACGCTGAACCGTCCAGACACAACCGTCCATTCATTTTCCAACACTCTTCAAGCCTCCAGCCAAGAAAAAGTCTGACTCTGCCCAGGGCTAACCCGGAGTTCAACCGGATCACGGGGAAAGAATGCAGGGATTTTTTTCCCCTTGTATTTGAGAAAAGGGCATTCAATCATCTGATGGTATGTTGTAATAGTTTGCATTCAGGATGATGCTGGGTGAGGGCAGTGTATGTCAATGGGTTACACGGGGTTTTAGAAAAGAATGTTCGCAAAGAGACTGATATAGCAATTGGTAATATTTAGTTTTTTTGTAATCAGAAGGAATTTTTGCACCTCGCTGTTGCCCAACCATTTGTCGTTGAACTAATTCGTACGACTGCTCAAAGGTGTATAATAAGTGGATCGTATCGTTTAACGGTACCCAGCCCTATACTTGTGGCCATTTATGTTACAGTTCTACCATGCAATTAATCTTACAGTCGTACTTCCACCTGTGTTTTGAGTTTGAAGATTCATGTACCAAAACAATATGAAATTCCCCCATGAAACCTCCATGTTTCGATCAGTTCTCAGACGCCCCAGCTCTGAATTGCTGCCTTCAGACTTCCTCATGTCTAGAGAGCCTCTGGAGATTCCATCACCGAATCCGAGCCAAGTCCGGACCAAATCCAAGTTCTACTCCTGGTCTTAGTCCAGGCTCATAAACGATCCAGCCAGCTCTCTCCGTCTCGGAGTCTATGCAACTTCACCGGTCACTGTGGGCCACATCCAAGAACGACTTCCTAAATCCCGCTGAATGGTAAAACACTTGCATGCGACTACCTGAGTATAGTTTTTCTTTTCCACTTTTCTTGTGGTGAAGAAGTCTCACTGTTCAGTGCATTATGTACCAGGATTGTTATTCCATAGTGGAGGCATGGGAAAATCAAAGCGCTCTACTGTTTAGTGGCCTATGTCTTAGTCCATGGTTTACATTACTTATGAGGCTCAATGGTCACACCCAGCTCCCAACCCGCTCCGGCTTCAAAAGAAAATCCCATTATTTTGCAAATTATGTTTTTGACACCTAGATTTCTGGCTAAATATTTTTAATTAAAATATATATTTTATGGTCATGAGTTATCAGTAATATATAGTTTAAAGTCTGCAGAAAAATGAATCCGACCTCCTGGAAAAAAATGCCTCGGAACGCCACTCAAAGCGATCATCCCTGAGTTTACATGTTGTAAATTTGGAGTGGCCCGAGTTCAGATATACGAGCTGAACAATGACAATGGCAGCTCCCAGTGGAGAAGCTCTAACTCAGTGGTCTCGAACAAATGCAAACCCAGTGTTGGTCGGGGGCCGCAACAGACAAAGCCTTTTTTATTAAGTCAATTATGATTTAGCAACTTTTAATTGTTTGCTATAATATACCTTAAAACAGACTGTACATGAACTATCTGCACATTTTTAATCTTCCAGAGGTTTCCAATCGGCCAAACATTTGCTGAGCTTCTAAATTAGAAATTACCGACTTAGACAATTAATGTTTTTGTAATTAATTTCATTTTGGTTCAGGTAAGTTGGTTCAGGGCATCAGTGAATGATCTTTCAGGAGTCAGGTCCAGTTTCTGTCTGTTGGCATATTTAGAAAGAAATGCAAAATGTAATTCAAATGTCATTTTAATTTAGTGTAGAAAGGCCCAACCAGGGACTGGAGCTGATAATGAGCACTAGCAAAAGCTTCACCTCATGTAAATAATGTGGAGTCAGTGGCCTCAGGCCTTTTTGTGACCTACAGTTAGATAATGGATGGGCTTATATTTTTTACCATCAATGTTGCTGTAAGTATTTGCAGTATTTTGATACATTTCCATATTCTCTATTTTTAATGTAACTATGGATCATGTGTTCACACATGTCCCAAATAAAGATTAAATTGCTCTGAGAGAGAGATGGAGGAAAGGCTCCTCACTTTACTGTTGTGACGCTTTTAAACACTAATTACGATGTGTTCACTTTGCAAAGTCATAAAGGTAAAGATGGTAAAGGTGCTTATTGTCATGCTGCAGTGCTGTAACTTTTCCAGCACAGCTGAACAACTAAAGTTTCTCCCTCGTGTTCTGACAGTCTCCCACCTGTTTCAGAAGCTCCTCTCTCTGTTCGCTGCTGTTAGTCCGTTTCTTTGTTGTTAAAGTTGTTAAGTCGTCTGCAGAAGCGCCGCATCTCCCTTCCCGTCTGATGTTGTGGTCATTTTCGCGTCCACAGCGGCATTGGTGCCTCATGGGAAATGTAGTTCTAACGTGTTTAATGCAATTTACCGGCGGGCCGCATGTAATGTAAATAAGAAATCATCTCGCGGGCCGCACATTTTTTTCTCACGGGCCGCATTTGGCCCCCGGGCCGCGTGTCTGAGACGCCTGCTCTAACTTAAGCACTGCATCAGTGAGGGTTACTTTTTGTCACAGCCTTCAAATGAACACTTTATTCAACATGTTTTGAGTTATACTGTATCTAGTGCGAAGAAGCATTCATATACAGTAACAGTAGAATCTTGTTAGCTAATTGTTGTAGCATTAGCTGTTTTGTTTACATACTTTATTCAGCTGGAACCATAGAAATCATAGAAAACCATCTGATTTTCCTTATTTTGTTCTAATTATATTTTGATTGTGACATTGTCATTGTCTTGTCTGACAATTTGAAAGAAAGAACTGTCTGTTTATGAATTCACTGGAACATACAGTAAAATATCGCTTTCTAATACTGCAGTTTATATCTCATACCATACAGCCCTATCTTGCAGCCTCTATAAAAAAGTCATTTTGGCCTTTACTGAATGGAGTGCACTTGACGGCTTTATTTTGGCTGCAGTCTCTTGACGTTTCCTCCCGTCTCAGGTGTCCTCTTGTCTGTAGCGTAGTCCTCTCTCTTTCATGGTGTTTAAAAAAGTTTAAGTAGCAGAACAGCTCCAGCCTGGACCTTTGCTCTTCGGATCTCCTGATATCAAACACAATGGCGCTCCCACAGGAATCCGGCTGCTTCTGTCCCTGGACTTTTGTTCTCTCGCAATCTGATTTTAGCTTTGAAGTTGCACCGAGCGCCGTGCCAAAGCGGTTGGTTCTCCGCTCTTGGAGTAATCGGAAGTTAATTAAAATCGGAATTTGAATGTTCACGGTCGGTTTCGCCAGTCAGGTAACACCCATCGCCATTTTGCTCATTGGTACTAATGTAAACAAATGTAAAACTTCAAAAGAAAGAGTTATTAATTGCACAACTGTAATAACCTTCTCACACTTAAACGTTACAAAGTTGTTCTCTCATCAAAAACTGACCTGCAGTTGTGTTGTGACCCACTGGCGCATCTTTGAGTAATCTTTGAATCGTCTGCAGAGGCATTCTTAGCACCGCGCCGGCAGCTAGCTCCTCCTGAGGTCCAACGTATCCAGGAAATGCTTTCATCTCCTTTGGATTTCTTGCTAAGCGAGGTGAAAACACTCGTCATAGCTTCACTACTATTTACTGTAACAGCTGCGCAGCAAAGGGGAGAAAGGGGAGGGGTGGGTAAATGGGACGCTCGAAAGACATGATCAGGAAGTGAAACTACTGGATATTTTTTTGTTTCAGTTGTTTTCGATCAATATAGCATTTTCCAAAAGTGTGAGATAGTCGGATGTGTTTGAGATCGTTACCAAATACCTGCAAAAGCATAATACCCGCTCTTTGAAATAACTAATGACTCTCGCCTCAGCCCAAAAAATAATAATACAATTTTCGTCATGAAACTGTTTTAGTGTAAACAAACAGTAGGTGCGGTTAGAGCAGCCCTGAAATAAAAAGGGCAAGCGGCGTTCGATCCTAACGTGTTCAAACAGTTAGCAGGCTGGCGAGTGCAGGCAACTTTTCAGCGACCGTTAGCCTGCTCAATGTATTTTCCCCATAGCCGTTAGCGTTAGCCATCAAACATCGCAAGTTATGAACGGATCCAGATGTTTTCTGCTGTTGTCAACCCATTGACCACATTTAGGTTAGGTTTCCTAGGAACAGGCTCAGATAGCTAGCTTGTGTAGCTAACCAGTCTGTTTATTTCTACAAGAATAGAACTGAAATGTCCTCAACTCAGTCAGCCAAATATTTAAAAGCGCTACTACTTTGGGAAACTCCTGGACGACTGAGAGCCAAACCACCCACAGTCACAGCCTTTACGCTTTGCTAACCGTGCCCCCTTTTTTTAGCATTGCTAGTTTGCTAGTTCTACAACCAACTGCTGGGCGACCATTTCAGCCACTCTCTCTTCATTTCACTCCAAACTCACTCAAACATTCATGACTCTCCTTTAGTCTTTTCACCTGGCTGGCCTCCACAGTCAAACATACCCTGTCCATATAACAGCCTCTCTGATACTTACTCCTCCACTGAAATAAATATGAGCCACAAGAGCATCAATATTAATACCCCCCTCTCTTGTATAAGCGTTGTGCGCTGCGTATACGTTTCCGTACAGGCGGTCCGCGGACAGACGCCAAGGCCGCTGCCGTGATGAATTATTGAGGGGAAGTTAAAGCTTTGATAGGGCGATAAAGAGGGAGAGAGGCCACAACCTATGCGCTAAACACATGCCATCATCAGGGAGCGCGCGTGGAGCTAGCTTTGATGTTAGCGTTGCTAGCGTGTGCGGCGCCGGCGTGGGAATATGAAAGTGGTGAAAGGAAACGCATGAAATGGAGCGCGTTTGTTGGTGGCCGTTGATAAGGGCACAGGCGGCTTTCCGACAGGAGGGGATGTAAATGGGGATCGGGGCGCGGCGGGGTGTATGTTAGCGGGACATGTAAGAGGAGAGCAGGGAATGTGATCATGTTTGATGTTGCGGCAAATGCCTCTCTGGATTGGAGGTCATAAGAATAATTAAGGCGAGGCGCTGCAGGTGAATAGGAGGGCAGTTATCAATTTGAAACTTCTGTTGTAGATTGCTGATATGAATAAGGGGACGGGGGGATGTTTTCATGTAAAAGTAAGGCATTTTGTGCAAAATTGACAATATTTTCAGCGACAAAATCTAGATAATGTATTGAGCCAGGTTTAAATATAGGTTTTTATTTTGTTGATATATTAGCTACAATATAGTTTAGTTTTGAATAGCTTTTAGATCTGTAAATATTCAAATTTTCCTTTGTTTTTGTGGTTCAAAGCTCAATAAATCAGGCTAATTGGCCATGAAAAGTATGTTAGTAAAGATAGTAATAAGCTGCTCATGACACCATGCCTTTTTTTTTTTTTGCCTTTTTACATCTTGGCTAGGGGACTACAGATGAAAAATAGCCTTCTGGCTAATTCTGGCTTTTTTTTTTTTAACCATGTTTGTTCATGCGTTATATGAAATTGCACTGTCCCCTCCACAGAGATATAGATGAGCATGTGCTGCTTGTAAAGAGTAAAGAGTCTCAGTTTAGGAGGCTTATGTTGGGAATGTTGTGGATAAAGACTTATCTCAAAAGCATAATGACGGTTCATGACCATAAAGTATCCGCGGAGGAGATGTGCCATGTGCCTTTATTTACCTTTGCATCTACCACATATGCGCTCCGTAGGTAGTACAGACGCTAGATATTAACACTAAACTGCTGTATGAAAAGTGTTGGAAACTACGATCCGAGGCAGGACTCCGTGTCATGTCTTATTTTGCTGAGGAAATGCGCTGTTTAAGCTGAAATGTCACTAAATGGCTGCGAGTCAAAGAGAAAGTAAAGTGTCTGTGTTTGGCACCTCATGTCGCCGTCTCCTTGCGTCACTGTTCTTCTCTTTCTTCATATTGTCCAAAGTTACATCCCAAAACCAAAATGCTGCTCCTAATTCCTCTGTGTTTTGGCGTGTGCTCCATCTGGCCTCTCCGTGTCCATCAATAACGCGCATCTGAAGCAACTACGAGTCGCAGCTCAGACAGGGATTTGATTGGCCGAAATAATAAATAGTTTATTTTGTATTCATTTGGAGTTTGATTTCCTAAAACCTTTCCAACTAGTTAAAGCAAGTTTTTGAGGGAACAAAGTGATCGCTTCAGTAAAGTAGATCAGGTGCTCTTCAGGATCCAAAAACTAAAGTGTGAGCAAAAAGAAAGAAAAATCCGAGGCACTCGATTCTTGATAAAAGTCCTTTTTCATGTCCATCTAATAAAGGACTTTTATCAAGAATCGGAGTGCCTCGGATTTTCTTTCTCTTTAGTTAAAGCAGGTGTTTGTTCTTACTTTTCCTGCACTTTAGTGTGGGTGATGTTACTGACTGGATGGGTGAGTTGTATCTTTTTTTTTTCTTTTTTTTATATATATATTTATATTTATATATAATTTATCTTTTATTTATAGACTGTACTGTTAAGTTCAGACAGTTTTTAAGAATTGCAGTCCACATTGTTGCAATTTTCACTTCAAATTAATCTAATATTGTTTGTTATGAAACAGCCTGATTTATTGCTTGTGTTAGGTGAAAAATATATGAGAAGAGGACCTTGCAACAATAATCGCATATTTAATCGCAATCGCAATATTGAAGAAAAAAATCGCAATTAGATTATTTTCCAAAATCGTTCAGCCCTAGCTTATTCATACCTTAATACTTAACAAACACCTGTTACCCGATAGCAATCCCTCTGACAAAACTTTTAAAATATGTACATAATGTGTTAGACTGCATTATCAGAATTTGTATGTTTTATTTTTCCTTTTTTTTCTTTTGGTTCCATTACATTACTGTATAATGATAGTGCCGGGCGGCACGGTGGCGAAGCGGTTAGCGCTCGTGCTTCACAGCTAGAAGGTCCGAGGTTCGATTCCCACCTGGACGGGGCCTTTCTGTGTGGGGTTTGCATGTTCTCCCCGTGTCTGCTCCGGGTACTCCGGTTTCCCCTACCACTAAAAACATGTACAATAGGCCAGGATGAATGAGAGTGTGTTTGAGAGTGCGCATGGGGCATAACGGACGCAAATTAGCCCAAGGCTACAATCCGGTGTGGCTTGTTTACATGCATGAGACCCATGTATGTTCATTAACATGCACTGTCCCGACCAAATAAACCAATAAAAAAAAAGAAATAAACTGATCACTATTATCCTTTCAAATAATTGTAAATACAATTATTTGTCGAAATATGTTCTTGACCATGAGAGGGGAATGAAAATCCTCTATTTTAATATTTAATATTCTAAAAGTTTTTGTGTGTAAGTCGTCCTTGACTGTTCTTTGGATTAGTTCTTCCAGAAGAACACTTTCAGCCAAGAGCTAATTTTGTTAATGCCAAAATTCCGTGTAAGAAGGACACATGTGTGCATAAATTTGCACTTTCATGAATGAGACCCATAGTTCAGTTTTACAATTTGGTGCAGTTTAACTGCAGAATCCTATTCATTAAACAAAGCACTGGCCAAAGTCAAGACAGACTTTGTAACTGGTGCAGCATCTTATCTCAGCCTTGATCTATAAAAACAGCTGAGGACAGATTGTGCTGAACAGACAGAAGTATGTCAAACCACCAACACTGATCCTTATCACACTGTAAATATTGGCTGCTCATGAAGGCCTTCAGCAAATGAACACGGCCTCAGAGGTCAGGGCGAGAGACTGTTTATTCAACACCATGAACCAGCACTAAACCAACAGTAACAGATGGGAAAAGTGATAGTACAACAATACAACTTTGTTCCCTCATCAAAGACATACTTGGGTGTTCGCTTTTCAGCACTTTGGGCATGTTTTCTCTCCCATGGCCCATCCTCAACCAGCGGATGAAAGAAATTAATCCCTTTTCAGTATCGGCCCCAGTGTAGACCAGCACACGGTCAGTTCTATTTCACGCTCTCAGTCCATAAATCACTAAAATTGGGCTAATTGTTGGATTATAGCGAGTTTGCTTTAGCCCGGTAACCCCCTGACAAATCCATCAGCTCGCGGTTCACTGCAGCCAAGTTTCCCCCATATCAAACCATTGGGATTTGCGTGGACTTCATACTGTAAGAAAATTGCCCCTTCTTGGTTCGCATTGCACGGTGAACTGGTGATAATTTAGTGTTGTGTAGTCGGGACCCAACTATCATCTTAGCTTGTCTTTGATACACTAATACTCAAAATGATGGAACATGTTGCACAAAAACGTAATAGTCATGACTAGTCGCAGCGGCTCGTGTCCCGTACTTTGGAGGGCGTCAACTCTCCACTCTCGTTCGAATCGTGTAATGTGGGCGGCAGAAAGACACAACTTGCTTGCTTGTGGTTGTCCATCGCAGTCGATGATGGGCATTTCTCACTTGCGAGGATCCTCGGCGTCTGAACCACGATGGAGGGATCCACGTCCTCGCGCCCCCCTCCGTTTGGGTCATTCACTCGAGGATACACTTCTACTGTACTCTGTTTGAAAGCTGAATATTACCCATAATCCACTGCAATTTAGTTTTATTTTGAAATAAAACCACCTAATGATAGCCTTTATGTGTTCGTACTCAATAAAATAATTAAGGATATTTCTAGTTTGTTTCATGTTTGTGCTAAAAATAAGATCAATGGTTGTTGTAAACAAGTAAAGTTGTAGAAATGAGGTGTATATAAAGTTTATCTGAAAGACCTTTAGATAGGCCTACATTTATTGAGTAATGTGGGATGTATATAGCTGTTAATGTAAGTCTGCAAATGTATTAGCGATAAACTGGCCTGCTGAACAATGTTGAAATTGAAATCCTTGCAAATGTTTTATTCACAGTAAGAAACCCATCCAAAATAAACAGCTTTCTGTCCTCTTTTCTTCATAAAACAGTTGCACCAATCGATATTTGATCATATGATTTGACACGCGACGTACGTGCACGTTCCAAATGCGGCACTCCCGAAGAAGTCAACGAAGTGGGCTACAGAGGAAGGATCCTGGCATTTGAGAAACACCCAATGACTTCTTCCTTATATTAGCGATGAATTCTCTGATGGCTGTGTAATCGTATTCTGGATCCACATGCCTTGTTGCAGGTAGAACATACAGTATTTCTATATTAGCATCCGTGTTCCGGCAGCTGTAGGAGCCTTTCTTCTCTGCCGGCTCTGTTATCTCTGTTTCTCCTTCCAGTGTTTGGATTCCTACTTTACATACATGCTGTATACATACAGCCAAGTTTTTCGATCCGTGACCATACCTTCCAGATCCTCCCACCTGATTCTACACCTGCCTTTAGTTGGTCTTCGTAGCCCTTCTTTTGTCCACCAACAGATCACTGACTGTGAAGGAGCTGGCCATACGACTCTTGACGGCCGGGGTATTCACTTTTGGGACATTCCTGAATAACCTATTTCACGATCTGGTGATTGGGTTCCCCAGACTTACTTACTTGACAATCCTTTTTGTGTCTACAGATTTTCTTGGTTCGTCTAGCCACTACCATCAACAGTGAAATCCAACTTCGAACCTAAATGTGTGGCTGTATCTTAAATTGTCAGCGTTGGGTCCAGAGTCGGGTTTAATCCGCATGCTCCACACGGACCCACTCAACCGTTGGGCTAATCCAAGAGTCTGAGACGCTTTAATCCTGTCCTGCATCTCCGCGTTTCAACGACGACTTTGTTTTTGGTCCAATCAAAAGTCAATCGAAACCAGACCTGGGTTCACAGTCGTCTTTTTAAAACACCTCTTAACGCCTTAGAATTAGTAGACATTTTAGAGTTTATCATAATGTCTAATCATGGGGGGAAATACTGGGTGAATTCAGCCCTAATTTCTATAAGCGTACAGAAGCCTGGACTAGTGCTCCAACGAAGCACTTTAGAAAAAGATGACAAATATTACCTATGGTTATCGAGACGTGCTTTGTTGTGGAGGCAATTTGACTGTTGAAATTATCAGGCAGCAGCAAGTTTAATGCTTTTTAATTCCATTTTAATGCTCGTATACTACATTTTTACAGCCACAAGTGATAAAAAAAATATTGGGGTATATTTTATATATTCTTTTATTTAAGATTTCTGAGCTTTTGAGCAAAAGAATTGTGTGAAATTTCAGCCATAAGTGAATGTCTTTTTAGAGCATATTTTTGGTAAAACAATTTTTACGGATTTATGCTGTAAAAACAATGTCATTATTCCCTGACACATTAAGATTTAAAGCCAGTTTGAATCAATGGGCGAGGATAGCACTTCTCTTTGGTCATCATGGCAGGGTGCTGACATCGCTGCGATACCACTCTCTAGTGCAGTGGTTCCCAACCTTTTTTCCTTGAAGGCCTGTAGTCTGGCCCCCACCCAGCCTAAAACTGTGGCCCCCAAAAATGTATCAAAACATGAAAATAATTGTTAATAAGTATTCATTTCAAACAAATACACTGAAATTGGAGTGTTTAATGCACCTGTAGTCCTTACTCAGTCATATGCGATGATTTTAGACAATTTATTTTGCTCAAATACTATCATTTATGACCTGACCCTCTGACAAGGCAAAGCTCTGGACCCCCCCCCCCCCGCATTCCCAGGCGCCCCCGAGGTTGGGAACCACTGCCCTAGTGGTTAGGGGCAACTCCAGAATGTACTCCGCAATATGGAATCCTATGCAGACTTTAGATCTCCCAAAAACAACTCAAAAGAGGTTTATTTTTTCAAGGAGAGTGTCATATTTTTAACCACGCTGGCTTTGGTTCTGTAGATTTTTAAAGTTTGAGCTCTGGGTTTTTGATGGACAGGCCCTGGAGAACCGTGGAGGCTCCGCGAGCGAGGCGCGTCATGTTAATTTTACACATGGGCCCATTATAATGAATGATGTGGACACTGTTATTCTCTTGTATAATTTATCTACAGTTCGAATCTAATTGAATGTTTTAAGGCCTTTTCAAGTAGTATTAGGTGCAAGGCATGTGGTTTAAGCTCATCTAAATCTTATGCTGGGTTTACACATAAGCACGATGCGTTACGAATGGCATTATTCCGTCATTCGTGACGTTCGTGACATGACTTAACGCATCTCAATGGGATTCTTAATAGAACGTATCAGTTCGTGACATTCGTGATTTTCGTGGAGAAAGTTTTTGGCTGTCAAAAAATCTTCCACGAATGTCACGATTCAACCACTGTTCATGGAGTTCGCAACGGAGCGTGTCCTTTCGTGATGCGTAGTGGCGCTTCGTAATTCAGCTTGAAAGCATTCGTACAGCATTCGCAGTGCAGAATCACTGTTTTCACGCTCAAAATTCATAGAAACACACGCTACGCCGAAAAGTTAATGTTCGTACCTGCACTATGCCAAAGAAAAGTCACACAAAGTCGGCCAGTCCGCGCTCCAGACCCGGGACAGCACCTGCTCCTGCCGCTCCTCAGGTGCTGAAGTTGTTCCTGATGTTCAGGAGCCAGTTCCTGCCACCCCTATAGCCGCCCCGCTGGAGAACCCGACTGTTATATATTTGTCCCGATTTTCTGCACGTTTGTGTAAAAAAAAAAAAAAAAAAACACTAAGAAGTGCGCCTTTCCCGTACTTCTTACTGTCCCTGAATGCATCTCCCACGCTGCCATACGCACGGACCCAAACAACAACAACGCGTGGTTACAGTAGCTATAACATGGATAAGTGTTAAGGCTTATTTACAACTTCTGACATGTAAAACGGCGATGGGCGCAGCAGGTGGAGACAGGCCTGTTGTTCTGGATTATGCAAAAGTTTTTTTTCCCCCAAACGGAGCTAATGATCAACCAGACGAGTGAGAATCATGGATAAAGAGGTGAAGAGTTCTACGACAGATCCCCAGAAGATCAAGTGCACAGTGAGTGTAGTGTTTTTATGCTTATTCTGTGGAGTAAAGTCTGGCTGAATGTGCCGCTGTTGCACAGACTCATTTGACATAAAGCGCGTGTGTTTATTTGTCTCAACTCGATTTGGCAAGAGCCCAATGAGTCAGGTGAGAGCACGGCGGAGCAACACGCCTCTGCTCCGCCTCCAACCCGGTGTGTGCGGCAGGCAGTTTGTCCACATTCGCCCGATTCTTGACAGATTTCTGACAGAACTCGACAATTCCCAATGACCCGTAACAGCTCGCAACAGCGCGCAGCAGCGTGTAGGAGCGCGCCACGTCCCGCAGCAGTGCGGGATGCATGTTCGTGACCGTGCGTAATAATTCGTGCCATTAATCGTAACGCGTAGTAACAGGTCGCAACAGTTTGTGGTGGTTCGTGAAACCTCTACCCCGAATCATCACATTCCACCCACATTCGTGATCCTCGGCCACGAATGTGGATTCGTGGCATTCGTTACTTGTCGTCGTTATGTGTAAACCCAGCATTAGTTCTTAAAGTGTTGGTTCCCTATACCTGATTTTTTTGAATAACAAACAATGAAAGACGAAACCACAAAATTCCAGTGTTAGTTGTGGTCCAAGCCCATTCTTCACAGGGGCGAGTTTATACGCTCATTTCACGATTTGCAGGGTCACTTTCACAGAAATGCAAGGAAACTAACCTGCAAGTTGTAAATAGATAGTGTTTTTTTTCACACAAATGTCTGAGTTTACAATATACTAAAGGAGGAAAAAGCAAATGTTGTTCCACTACTAGAAAAAACGAGGTATAGTCCCTTTAAGTTTTCTTTTAGTCTTAAGCCAAGTCTTTCCCCCCCTTCTTTTTCTATTTTTTGTAGAAAAAATAAACTATTTTTTTTGTGATACCAAACAATTCCATATGGAAAACATGTCCAAAAACTTAATTGAATTAAGTAGCAAGTATGAATAAATCCAAATCAACTTTTTCATCCCACTCCCTCGTCTTTCCCACGCTTATTCATTCTGAAATATTGACATGTTTGGTATCCACGTGTAGCACGAAATGCAACTGAGAAGACACTTCAATCCAAATATGGTCATTTCCTTTCTGCCAGACAGCAGTGACAAAAATAATGTCTACACGTGTTACAAAACTTTTCTCAAAATGATGTTTTAATTTTTAATTTATTTTTTTATTTGATTTATTTATTGGTTTATTTGGTCGGGACAGTGCAAGTTAATGAACAAGCCACACCGGATTGTAGCCTTGGGCTAATTTCCATCCGTTGTCCCCCATGCACACTCTCAAACACACTCTCATACATCCTGACCTATTGTACATGTTTTTAGTGGTAGGGGAAACCGGAGTACCCGGAGGAAACCTACGCAGACACGGGGAGAACATGCAAACTCCACACAGAAAGGCCTGGTCCCTGGTGGGAATCGAACCCTGGACCTTCTAGCTGTGAAGCACGAGCGCTAACCGCTGTGCTACCGTGCCGTAATTCCACTCCTGCAACAACATCTCCATTTTAGTCGCTCCAACAGACTCCACACTTTACAGTCTTGGACTTAACCAGATTTTGAATCTTTTTTTCTGAGGGACTTTTTAATATCTAATTCCCAACGTAAAAAGGCGAAATTTGAATTTGTACAGATTTTGTCACTTATAAATAGCTTACTCAAAAACTAAACAAGATCCAAAATCCCTCTGAACATGAAACACTTGTATCTAAAACATCCACAAAATGAAATCATACATTCAGACCTGGTTCAATCCATTATTTAGATTCCATCGCTGAGTGATTTTTTTTTACACATAAAGTGCCTTCTTTGATTCTGGTCTGTTTGACGACTGGGGCATGTCTCCATCTGGGGCTATTTTTGAACGCACATCTTCTCTGTGGGGCTCGCCGCGCTCTCTGCTCCAGACGGACATGGATTTTGAACCTGAGAAACAAAAGAAAAGCCAATATTCAATTTGACCCGGATCCCGCCGCTCACAGTCGGGAGCAGCGGGCAGGCCGAGGCGTGCGGTCCGCAACACTCGATACTTTTTAGTTTAGCGCCGGGAAAAAAGAGGAAGCGGTATTGGGCAGACTTTGTCGAAGTGTTGGATTGTGTGATGACGGGGAAGGTTTGATAGATTTGAGTGGGGGGGGGGAATGAACTGTATTTTATAGCCCGGGGTGAGGAGAATGAGGAGGGAGAGGCTGAGGAGGCTGATTGTTCTGCTTTTGTTTATTTACTTCATTGTGCACTAAAACCACATTTTGTAAGACGCCTCCACAGCATTTTGTATGGAATTTGGTGACTTTCCTGTCAAGCAGTTAGTGACGCATTGGCAAGCACTTCTTACTGACCACTCTTAACCATTTGTGACCCACCCTGGTTTCCTGGGACACAGGTCGGCAGCCCGTGTCTCGAGAAAAACGCAAACAAAGTTTTTTTGGGGGGGAAATTGGTGATTTTCGTTCAGTTGAAGTCACGAAGAAGCCTCTCCATGTTTAAGCTAGCAGTATTAGTATATTTAAAAGCGTAAACTTTTAGGTTCAAACCGACTAGTTTGAGGTGGGTTTCAGAGCGTGCTGTAGGGGCGTGACTTTGTCTGTGTGTGTTTACATACTGGGTAAGCACCGCGGAGGAGGAGAGGCACAGCTGCTTTGATTTGTGTTGTTGACACATGCTTTGGCAAACAAATGCCACGCAAAAAAGGCAGTTTCATACATACGCCTATTGTTTTATCGATCAGTTTTCAGGTTGAAAAGTCTTGTTTTGTCAGAGAAAGGTCCAGTCAACAGAACTTTGACTGGGCCATTCTAACACATTAATATGTTTGTTTTTAGACCATTCCATTGTAGATTTAGCTTTGTGTTTAGGGTCATTGTCCTGCTGGAAGGTGAATCTCCGCCCCAGCCTCAATTCTCTTTCTGACTCCAGCAGGTTTTCCTCCAAAATGTCTCTGTTTGGCTCCATGGATTGAACAGTGCTCCGTGAGATTTTCAAATCTTGGGAAATCTTTGTATAACTTAACGTTGCTTTAAACTTCTCCACAGCTTTATCCCTGACCTCTCTGGTGTGCTCCTTGGCCTTCATGATGTTAGTGACCAATACACTCTGACCATAGCTCTGAGGCCCTCACAGAACAGCTGGAATTATACTGAGAGTAGATTACACACAGGTGGCCTCTATTTAATGGTTAGGGCAAGGTGTGAACATTCTGCAGTCATTAGGAATGTTATAAAGGCAATTTAATGCACTCCGAAAATGCTGTATGAATACTTATGCACGCCCCACTTTTCACTTTTCTGTTTTTTGAAAAATAACAGAATCATGTATCATTTTGCTTTCACTTCACAGTTGTCTGTTACTTATGTGTGAACTTTCAGTAAAAAAAAATGTATGTTTATGGTTGTAAACATGACAAAATGGGCAAAAGTTCAAGGTGTATTAGTACTTTCGAGAGGCACTGTAGTTACCAATTTGTTTTTGTATCTCTTATATTTCATTTCATTTTTAGATGATCTATTTCTTAAGAATTGTCTGTACAGTTGATTACACTATGTCCATTATCTACATCACTATGGCCCAACATACACATAGCAACAACATACACATAACATGACATGAGAGTGGGGAGCTTTACGGGGGTGTGGCTGATCTAAATGAGATGTAAATGAGCCCTATTGTTATTCTCAACAGCAGACAGAGGTGAGAACTGCCCAAAACTTCAGAGGGGTTTTTCAGCCCTTTTTTGCCTTTTTGGAATTGTTTTAGTTTTAGTTTAGTTTATTGATGGAATGCCCCTTGAGATGTGCCATCTCGTTTTCGAGGGGGTCCAATATGTAAAATTGTTAACTTCATATCGCAGCTACGTCTCCAAATATCAGATTTCCATGTGATACACATCGTTGGAAAGCTTGAAGACTACACTTTAACAATCTGTGAAAATCTCAAAATGCCCCAGAACCGACTTGTGTCTCTGGTTCTAGTGACTGGTCACATTTACTGTATAAGTGTCTAGATCAGGGGTCTCCAAGTAAATTTCGCTGGGGGGCAAAATATATCGGGAGTATGTTGCCAGGGTCCATAAACAAAAGCTCCAGTAAAATATGTTTTGATTGGGAATATACTAGCCTGGCCTTAGCCATCCGTAAACTCCGGTCAATTATATTTTCCCTGCATGTACGTCTGGGTTTGATCTCAGTGGCTGCGTTTCATCGGTTGAATTTCAACCTACCACTCGGCGAGCGTTATTAACCACGTGATTATAATGTGTTGTTTATATCCTGATCTCTTATGTCAGTGCCCTCTGCTGGACACGTGTGGAAATTCTTTCCTTTCTTTATTTAAGCTGCCCCCTAGTGGCTGGAGTGAGCATTCTGGTTATCTCTTTAAAATATCATAACTCTACACAGGAATGGGCTAGAGCAGGGGTCTCGAACTCATTTGGACTGGGGGCCACAAATGCAAACCTAGTGTTGGTCGGGGGCCGCAACAGACAAAGCCTTTTTATTAAGTCGATTATGATTTAGCAACTTTTAATTGTTTGCTATAATATACCTCAAAACAGACTGTACATGAACTATCTGCACATTTTTAAGCTTCCAGAGGTTTCCAATCGGCCAAACATTTGCTGAGCTTCTAAATTAGAAATTACAGACTTAGACAATTAATGTTTTTGTAATTAATTTCATTTTGGTTCAGGTAAATTGGTTCAGTGCATCAGTGAATGATCTTTCAGGAGTCAGGTCCAGTTTCTGTCTGTTGGCCTATTTAGAAAGAAATGCAAAATGTAATTGAAATGTCATTTTAATTTAGTGTAGAAAGGCCCAACCAGGGACTGGAGCTGATAATGAGCACTAGCAATAAGCTTCACCTCAAGTAAATAATGTGGAGTCAGTTATACATTTCCATATTCTCTATTTTTAATGTAACTATGGATCATGTGTTCACACATGTGTCCCAAATAAAGATTAAATTGCTCTGAGAGAGAGATGGAGAGAAAAGGCTCCTCACTTTACTGTTGTGACGCTTTTAAACACTAATTACGATGTGTTCACTTTGCAAAGTCATAAAGGTAAAGATGGTAAAGGTGCTTTTTGTCATGCTGCAGTGCTGTCACTTTTCCAGCACATGTTTAGCTGAACAACTAAAGTATTTCCCTCGTGTTCTGACAGTCTCCACCTGTTTCAGAAGCTCCTCTCACAGTTCGCTGCTGTTAGTCCGTTTCTTTGTTGAGAAAAGTTGTTAAGTCGTCTGCAGAAGCGCTGCATCTCCCTTCCCGTCTGATGTTGTGGTCATTTTCGCGTCCACAGCGGCATTGGTGCCTCATGGGAAATGTAGTTCTAACGTGTTTAATGCAATTTACCGGCGGGCCGCATGTAATGTAAATAAGAAATCATCTCGCGGGCCGCATTTGGCCCCCGGGCCGTGTGTCTGGGCTAGAGAGACTTACTCTTTCTTTTTTTTTTTTTCAAGTCAAGGGCCGGATTGAATCATCACCTGTTGGAGACCCCTGGTATAGATAGTTGCCGTAGTAAAACTACACCATCCCTGTGACTGGTTAGGCACAAGTCAAGCGCTAAGATTAGCAAAAAGGGCTACTAAATACAAATATTTAAAAATATTTTCTGTTGCTCGCTCTGGTACTAGGGTTGCAGTGAAAATCAGTTTGTACACCTCAGATCATTTTATCATTCTATATATTATATACTGTAGACGTTTGCTCATAATTTCAGAACCAAAGGGGTGAAGACTTACCGTTTTTGTTCTGGAATCTTCTAATTTTTGTCTTTTAAAATGAGCTCCCTCTGAAGAATCTATGAATGTCTTGAATAAATCAGCTCTTTGTCCCCCATAAAGCGCCCCCTGCTGACCCATTTTACAGTTTAGAAGCAACAAACACGGGATTATAGACCAGCCATTTGGAATTATCGGCCGTGCATATCAGCAGGGGCCTTAGAAAAACCTCTGCCCTGACCTTCATCACCCTCCAGAGCCAACATCAGAGCCCAGACTCTAGCAGACTGTTCACACTTTAGTTTAGGATTTAGCAGAGTTTACGTCTCTTGCATGTGTTTATTTACTCAGATTATGGAGTTAAAAACAGCAGTAAAGTCTAAGGCTATATCCACATGAAGACAAAACGCTTATATTTTCAGAAACTTTCTTTGTAAGCACGAAGCCAGCTTAGTAAATGTGTGCGTCCACATGGGTCGACTCAGGTCTGTGAAAACGGCATGATTCATCTGCCAGGCCTGTGTGTGGCGCTGTGACGCTAACACAGATAATAGAACAAGATGTTCTATTATGCGCAGTAAACTTTTGTGGAATGTAAACAGTGAAAATTAAACAGATTCAAGGATTTATGATTTACAGAAGAGACGAGGAGGCGAGTTTATTCTTCAGACGTAACGGGACTAAAGCAGAAAAATCTGTCAGTGACCGGACTTTGACTGTCAGTCCAAAAACACAGACTGTTTTTCTACTTGTCACCTGTGGCTCATGGACTGAAGTGGAGCAAAGAGGAGCGGAGTAAAACCATCAGATCCATGAGTAAAACTCATTATAAAGGTCAGTAGATCATGGATAACAGACACCACTCTGGTGCTGTGATGTCATCGTTTTAGTCAAAGTTGCGGAGACGTAACAACGGAGCCATGTAAACAGCGTTTTGAGATCTTTCCACTCTGGGACCTAGTTTGGAAAATGTTCGTTTACAGACCCCCAAAACGCCGAGCTCGTATGGACGATACACTGGATTGATAAAATATCTTTGCGTTTGGTCCTCAGCTTGACTTCGTATGGACAGGGCCTAAAGACGACAAAGATCCGCGATTGAAAAAATCACTCACTCTGTATCCAGAGAACGACCATGAAAGCACAGATATGTCACTCTGATTAAGAGCTGCAACTGTTTACATGAATTTAACTTTATCATTTAATCATCTTAATGCATGAATTTATGCCTGTCTTTATTACCCAAGCATGATTAATGATTAACTAATGAATGAATGATACATGAGCAGCTCTTATAACACTCTCCTTTTGAACTGTGTAATGTTAAAACAAATATGTCTCTGTCCCATAATATTTATTATGATTATGTAACATGTGACTGTGGAAGTTACACTGAACAAACACATTTAGATGTAGAATAATTACAGTCAGGAATTGATTAATTATTCCCAATATTTAAAGGCCCTACCTGATCTTTTTAATCTATTTGCCCCATAAAAGTATGTTGTAGAAGTAGTAAACAATAAGCCTGAAGCCTGATGCTGCATATCATTATGATTTATTGATGTTTTGTGTGGTCAACACAAATATATATGTGATGAAACAGGTACGCCCCTTTTGTCACATATTGACAAAAAATTTAGTATCGAGCCTTTAACTGCAGTTAATCATGCATGATTTGCATCTGGCGCACTGTCAAAACACACTCCTGGCCCATTGTACATGTTTTTAGTCGTTGGGGAAACCTACGCAGACACGGGGAGAACATGCACACTCCACACAGAAAAGGCCCCGTCCAGGTGGGAGTCGAACCTGGGACCTTCTAGCTGTGAAGCTGTGAAGTGCTAACCACTGTGCTACCCCATGACTCTCTAGATATTTTTGTCTAAATGAATAAAATGAAAAGTCGGGACTTAAACTTGTGAACGTGGACTAAAATCCAAATCAACATGCCTAAAACTGTTTGACGAAATCTTAACTAAAACTTACTTACATTTTCTCAAAGACTAAAACTAATGCAAGACGCCGCAGGTGATAAAATACAAATAAAAATGACCAAAGTTACCTATATTTCAGCGATGAAATCTACATAATGGACAGTATAATAAACTTATGGTTTTATTTTGTGACATAGACATTTATAAATGAAGATCTGTAAAAGTACAAATTTCACCTATTTTTTGCAGTTCAAAATGTAATATATCAGGCATCAGTTTTTCTCTCACCTTTAGCCATATTGGGATTACAGCGTCGTCTCGGTCGCCTTTCGTGCTACACGTGGATACCAAACATGTCAGTATTTGTGAATGGATGAGCACAGTTGTAGTGATTTCCTTGCTAAATCTCAGGCCTCGCTTGTGGACAAAACATAATGAAACAAGCATCGAAAAATGGTGATTACCGTAAAGGTTGCCTTTATGTGTGTAAGTTTGCCTTATGTGTGTAAGTTTGTCCTCTGTATTTGACCCATCCTTCAATGACCACTGCAACCTATCAGAACCTCCAGGACAATTATGGATGTGTAAAAGTCATTGCTACTGGGTGTAAAGCAGTTGGTTTATATTCTCCGTCTTGAAGCTGCAGTATATTCCGTTAAATGGACTTTCTATCTCGGAGCCGGGCTGTTATTTTCTTAGATAAATTTTCTTGTTGTGACAGAGGAGGAAGTGAAAGGGGAGGGAGAAGGCACGAGAGAGGGGGGAAAGTGAGCGCGAGCCGTGTTCTCTCCAAGTCGTGAAGTGGATTTATGGAGTGTTACTAAAGCTGCCGTGGGGACGCTGTATTTTCACTCGCGCTCCTTGGTTTACGGCACATTTTCGGGCCTTTTGGAAATGACTCCGGGAACATGTTACCGCCATTGTGGGTAATTAAAAGCATATTTATTAACGGTAAATTCGGAAAAGGAGCCGTCCAGGTGATTTATAGTCGATGCGGTAAACTTGAAATAAGGGGCTGAAGTATTTTCTCTGCCACAACTTCCTCCCACTGTTCGGAGACGTGGAGAGGGCTGAAATGTTTTCGTTGTGCGTGGAGTCATTTGGTAACGTTTTAGGTGGCGGTGGTGTGGCGTCTTTTCAACAACAACAACAACAATGTGGGGGGGGGGGAGGGTCTGGGAGGTCACTCCCAGATAGAAAATGTGAACTAAACATCTGTAATTCCTGCATTCTGGTGCATCTGGCTTATTATTTTCTACAATATTTCTGGTGAAACAGGCCAAATCCAAGGCCCTGTACATGATTTTATTTGTTTTTTTCCGCTCACTTTGCTTTCATTGTTTAAAGATGAAATTGTTAGTTGTGTCCAAACGAGTGCTGTCAAACGATATATGTTTTTTAAAATCTGATTAATTGCACTATTGAAATTTGATCATTCGTGGTCATTTGGAACAGAATCTGCAAACCTTTAGGTAGATACAGTAGCGTATAAGGACAACATTCAAGTCATTTTGGTTGAAATGGCCTAATAGACAAGTCTAATGATGCATACGTAGGTCTCTATCGCTTTTGTTACATAATAGTAACAACATAATGTAAAAAGGTTGGAGACCCCTGGCTTACAATATGTATTTTCCTTTGTCTGCGAATTGCATTTGTGGTTTCTGTGTTCTACACTGTTTTGCTGGATGCTTGTGTGTGTCTTTGCCATGTTTTTGTGGGGTTAGATTTTTTTTACTGCGTCCATAATGGTCCTGAAGAAAACAGCTCTTTAAAAGTAAACAAACAGCTCGCTTATGAGCTAAAGACATTTGAGACCTACAAATGTCTTCTTCTGAAACACTGAAGAGGCACCAAGAGCCCCTCACACCTGCAGCACAGTAAACAAGGATGGGACAATGAGGAGGACTTGAATGCTGTTCCCGCACTCTCTCTCTGTTCACTCTTCAATAAACAGAGGGGACACGATTGTCCCTGCTCCGAAAGACATACTCTACCTCTCCTTTCCTCTTGACCACTTGGCCTGTTATTCTCTAGGTCAGCAAGGCAAGGCAAGTTTATTTGTAGAGCACAATTCATGCACAAGGCAATTCAAAGTGCTTCACAGTTGCAGACAATTACAAGAAAACAGATTAAATCAATCAATAAAATATCAACATAAAATTAATAAATTACAGTAAAAGGCAAGAGTGCAGATAAAATGCTTTCAGTTTTCATATGCACGGGTAAAAAGAGCTGTTTTCAGCCTGGATTTGAACATTGTCAGAGTTGAGGCCTGTCTCACATCCTCATGAAGACTGTTCCAGATTTTAGCTGCATGAAACTGAAACGCAGCCTCACCGTGTTTATTATTGACTCTGGGAACCACCAGGAGACCCCTCCCTGAAGTTCTCAGGGCCCGAGATGGTTCATACGGCTCTAACATGTCAGAGATGTACTTTTTTTTTTTTTTTTTGTAACTTATATTTTATTGAACTTTTAAACAAAACAATAACAACGTTAACATGACTGGGTTTTACATCATTGTTAATTACTTTGCTTGTACAGTGACCATTTTTTCCATTTCTTTTCCAATTGTGGTTCTTGTAGTCTCAGTCTGTATGTTATTTTCTCCATTAGGAATATGTCTTCAATTGTAGTTATCCATTGCTCCTTTGATGGCACCGTAGTTTTCCCCCATTTCCTTGTGATGTCAGAGATGTACTTTGGTGCTAAACCATGAAAAGACTTGTACACAAGCAGAGCTGTTTTAAATTCTATTCTCTGAGTGACAGGAAGCCAGTGCAGAGACCGGAGCACTGGACTAATGTGGTCGTATTTCCTGGTTCTTGTCAGGACTCGAGCAGCAGCGTTCTGGATGTTCTGCAGCTCTAACAGCTCGTTTAGAAAGGCCAGTGAGCAGCCGTTACAGTAGTCAGAGACAAATGCATGGATGAGTCTCTCTAAGTCTGGTTTTGACACTATTCCTCTGATCTTAGCAATGTTCTTCAGATGGTAAAAAGCTGATGATGTTATTGCTTTGATGTGGCTGTTTAAGTTCAGGTCTGAGTCCATGATTACTCCTAGATTTCTAACCTGATTTTTTGGTTTCAGAGCGAGAGACTTAAGGTGACTGATAACACTTTGTCTTTGTGTCTGTGGGACAAAACACTGATCTCAGTTTTGTCTGAGTTTTTGTCAGCGATTTCCAAGGATAATAATAAGTGAGTGAGGTGGGGTGGCACCTGGGGTGGCCCAGCAGAAATCAGGGGTGGCCACCCCCTAGACACGCCACTGCCCGCCCCGCACCTCACACACACACAAACATCTGCAAAGGAGCCGCAAAAAGTGCATATGTTTTAAGACTGTCAGAAGCAGACAGCGAGAGTTCGTGCATGGTTTGTGTTCTCCATGCTGCTTCTTTCAACCACAGCGATCCCAAATGAACACAGTGATGTTATGGTGTGAGGCTCTTCACGTGTCCCTGTTTTGCCCATTAGTTAGCGCGCATTTGTAGCTGATTTTATTGTTAAATTCACCAGCTCTCCTTCTCTTGCTTCCTGTTTGTTTGTCTGAGTAATTCCCTGGGTTTGATCTGAAAGGCGCTGCAGCGTCCGGATTCTTTTCCATCTCTCCACAGATGTCGAGCGTTTTTGCAGATTTCTTTGTGTTCAGAGGGACGATTAATAAGTTTGTTGTTTTACCCAGTTTTGTTAAAACAATCTATTAGCAGTTGTTACAGACGCGTTCCCTTTGTTTTGTAAACGTAGTTAGATTAAATTCTATTAATTGCCCCGCCCTAAGTTGTAGTAAGCCGTTCAGTTCACTTTTATTTCCACAGTCAATAATATTACAAGCCTGTCTTCACTCGATTATGTGGAAATTGGACTCCTGCAGCAGCAGCAGTTGTAGCGCAATAAAACATAAACAATACTCTTCTGTGAATCAAGTCCAAATACCTACTTATTACCTATTATTTGCTTGTAATCCTCTCGGCATTAGCAGGAGGCTGTAATCCTCCCTCCGCTCTCTCCGCTCTCTGTCTGTGCAGAAAAAGGCCCCTCACAATCACATGCACCGTGTTAATCCAGCCTCCTCTGCACATTGTGTCCTCGCTATTTTTATCCCGCGCTCATACACGGGGCGAGACCGGACCGCGCAAGGGCCCACAGTAACCAATTAGTGCTTCACTGTGCGAAAATCAAACCGGAATTCGCAAGGTTCTGAATTTTGGGTAGTTCAGTCTTTGGAGTGTGGTGGTGGTGGTGGGGGGGGGGGGGTTAAATGTCGAGATATTGAGTTGAAACTTTTGCTTTAGATCACAATATGAGGAAAAGACAAATTGCAAGGTTTTTGTCATTTTTTTGGTTCGTTTTCATACAAAAATAAGGCAATTTATGCTTAAAATCCGACAAATTTCTTTATTTATTATTTTGTTGATATATTAGTGAAACATATATTTAGTCTGGATCTTTTGTAGTTTTTGAATAAGCTCATTTTATAATATAAAATCAGTAAAAATTCTAATTTTGCCTTTTTTTCATGCTACATGTGGATACCAAACATGTCAGTATTTGTGAATGAATAAGCGTGGGAAAGATAAGCATTAAAGCTAAGATGCTAAAGGAGAAAACTAGCTAAAATCCTCAACATTGACTCGCCTCGCCTTACCTACTCTTGCAGGCCCGTAGTTGAAGACAGGAGATAACCTGCCCATACTATAGGTAGGGTGACCAGATGTCCCAGTTTACCCGGGACAGTCCCAGTTTTTAGTCCTTTGTCCCACGTCCCAATAGATTTCTCCAAAACCATTGATTTGTCCCAGTTTTACTCGTAATCTGTCCCATTTGTCCCGGTTTTAGCATACTTCACTTGAAAATTAATGTGTTTGGCCCATGGGAGTATCAATTACCAAGTGTAAACCAATTCAAAATCTCAATTCAGGATGCGGATTGGTGCATGTCATAAGTCGTTGACAGTTTAACCATTCATCGTGGGTAAAGACAGTTTAGATTTGGAACTCCTGCGGCCTATTCCCGAATATTGTCCCAGTTTTTTAGTCGGAAAATCTGGTCTAACTATAGGTCGTATTTTGTAAGGCACTTTGGTCAACAGTGTGTTTTTAAATGTGCTAAATGAATAATCTGGGGACACAAATAGACCATGTTTATGAAATATTTATCAAAAAAAGGTCCAACATACAACTTTGTAAAGGTGCTCTTGCTGGACTCAAACTAGCAGCCTTCCCGTGATTTCCATCGTAGCCAAGGTTTTCAAAGAGTCTTCATCAGTAAAAGTATCAGTAAAGTACCTTTTCCAAAACCTTCGCTACCACACTCTTCCGTCTTGTTTTGGTTCAGACGTCCCGCAGACTCTCCAAAATCTCTTCCCAGCGCTGTGTCTGTCTTGTGTCATTATCTTCACAGCAGCTAGCGCGGTCGACATGCTAACACGCTAACACACACACGCACACACACATCCGGTCGAGACTCACCGGCACTGATTTGCCAGAGAAATCCAGTTGGCACGGATCCAGCTTTTGGTCTTGCCTAATTTGTGACTCGACGTGTCTGGCATGGGCCCAATTAATTTGTCTTCCTCTCCCGCCTCTTCTCGCACTTTTGTTGCGGGCAAAGAAAGAAGCGCGTGTTGTCAGCGTAAAAACGTGTTGCAACAGATAATTAGTTGGGATTTTTTTGTTTTGCTCTTGCTGAACTATCCCTGGGATGTTTTTGTTTTTTTGTTGAGTCCACAGACAATAGAAGGCAACAAAGAAGGAGCTTAAACATTTGTTCATCCGTATAACTTTTGAACTCTGCTTCTAATCTATTCACAAAATCAAGGATTGTAGCATAAATGCATACAAATATTGCCATGGATCTAAAATACATGTACCATGATCCTTTGCTTCATGATCCAGCGGCTGTGTGGATCATAGAAATGAAAAGGACAAGCGTCGTTCGATCCTAACATATGCCGACAGTTAGCAAGCCGGCTAGTCCAGGAACTTTTCTGTAAGCATTAGCCTGCTCAATGTATTTTTTCCTATAGCTGTTAGCATTTAGCTTCAAGCATTGCAAATTATGGAAGATTCAGATGTTTTCAGCCCATCGACCACATTTAGGTGAGGTCAAAGTCTCGTTAGAAATCATTCATGAATGAACAGACCTTTGAAGATTTTACTTTAGATACAAATGTCTGTATAAAAGTGTCCTCTGGGCTAAAGGCTAAATCATATTCAAGTCAAGCTTCTGCTTTTTGTGGGTCAGATACACATCCAATGGCCTCTAAACATCATCTGACAATATGTTGGTGATAAAGAAACCACAGTAATTGCATAGATGCCATGAAACATATCTCGCCATACTTTAGTATTGGGTCCGGCTCCATTCATTTGAATGGGGACAGAACTATCAACTTAAAGCCGTTGGCAAACTAAATGTATGTATGAACAGGCTTAGGCTAAAGGCACCTCTATGATTTCTATGGTATGGATGGTTAGCATGGTGCCTTTACTTTCTTTCACTGTGGCCTCTAGAACGCTCCAGGATCAATTGTTTTGATAGTTTCCGGTTGGTTTTCTCTGCTGATGGAACCATGTCCATGATTGTGCATACAGTACATTCAGAAAACTTAACAGAAACCCTAAAAACAACTGTAAATGACTGTCTCATAAAGGCGTCCAAAGGTGGAGACAATATTCCAAATGCTGTGCTTGACGCAGGTTTGTGAATCCAATCACTTCCAAATCATGATCAGGGAAAACATTTGGACATTTTCTGTTTGGACATTTCTTTCCCTATCTCTGTCCCTCATACCCTGCTCCAACTGAAATTATGACATGCAAATCTGGAACCCTAGACCCGAGCAGACGTTTAAAATGTTTTGTACCTATATACATTTATTCTAACTGTTTTCCGCCAATGGAAAATGGAATGCCTCAGTTTAATGAATTACAGCGCAGACGTCATCATTAATTGGTGAGAAAGTATTTGAACCAAAAGCTTAATTCATGACGTTTTTAATCCCTCAAATAAACGTGTCTATCATTTGACATATCGGTAATAAAACCACAATGTTCAAAGTGGCTGTTTTACGACTCACCAGTGTACATAAATGCCCTCTGTTGCATTCAAAGGCTCTGTGTTCTCTGATGCGTTGCCAAGTCCAAGCACATTTTCAGCACATTGAAGGCTTTGAACATCCATACGCTGCGAGCACCGGGCCTACAGCAGCAGATGATAGTGATTTGGAGCACATCTGCGAGAGAGGAGGTCAGAGCCCGCGGGGAGTCCATTCTATACTCTCCGTTCATTCTCTTTTTTTTTTTACAAACCATGCATTTATGTCTGGGGTTACGGATCATATCGCAGCACCTGAGACTCATGCCTGATGAGTCTCTGGTGTCATGTGTTCATTCATGTATCCACGGCTGCTCTGGGGTAGACTGACGGAAGTGAGGCTGCCAATCTGCGCCATCGGCCCCTCGAAACACCGCCAACCCCTCGTGCACACTGATCTGTGGATTCCTGGACGAACGCTTTTAACCAATTGAGCCACGGTCAAAGTTCTGGACCTGATTCATTTGGTCCGTTTGGTTACGAACAATGAGGCAAAATAAAATCTTGAAAGGCTCCAGTTGTTGCGATCGGGCTCAAACCCATCGGCCCAATCGCGTGGCTCTGTTGTTTTACGTTTGCTGACAGCAAACCATGCAGCGATGTCGTGAATAACGCGAGGTGACTTCCAAGCACCAAAAATATCTATTAACTTGTTTAATGCTCTGTTGCTTAGTGAGGATTTGAGCCTTGGCTGTGATTGGCTAAAGCGAGGTGCGCTCGATCCAATCGGTGCCAAATATCGCCTAAAAAGTCCATCGTCTTCACAAACGATTTAAACCGGCGCCTTTGCAGATTGTTATTTCTGTGCTCATGTTACTTTCACTGTAAATTGTGAATGTGGACCAAGCACATTCGACTAATATTCAATAGGCTATAGCAAAAATGATATCGAACTTGTGTCAAGTGTTTGTGGATTGAAATGTGTCATCAAAACTGCAAAAGGTTACCATAATGGTAAACCGATGGTGATATTTAGACTACTTTGGAAGCAGCATACCCCTGAAGTCTCCTGACCCTGTAGTGTGTATTGTATGTTGTGTGTTGTATGTTGTGTGTTGACTCCTGTGTGTTGTGCTGTAGGTGCGTAACCTGTGCTACATGGTGACGCGGCGGGAGAGGATGAAGCACTCGCTCTGTGACCTTCAGGAGAAGATCTTTCAGATGCAGATCCAGCTGCTGGAGGAGGACCTGGCCAGAGGTAACACGTGCACACACACACACACGCTGGTGCTTTATATTCCACACTGTAATACGCAACTGCAGCGTTTCTCAAACTGTGGGGTTAAGATCTGGACTCTCTGGGGGCCAAGACGTGTGAAAATGATACCTCATGCTCCTTGAACCACTCTTTCACAATGTGAGCCTGATGAATCCTGGCATTATTGTGGCATTATCTGAACATCCTGGTCATTCAGGATGTTCAGGCACATGTGGTAGTGTTGCTCGACCTCGCGATCCCAGATGAGAACACTGCCCCACAACAGGCCTGTACAGTAGGCGCGAGGCGTGATGGGTCGTCACTTGACCTGCTTCTCTCTTCTCCTGATCATGCCCATCACTCTAGAACAGGTTACTTATCAGACCACATCACCTTTTTCTATTGCTCTAGAGTCGAATCTTTATGCTCCTTAGCAAATGGAAGCCTTTTTTAGCGGTTAGCATCACTCGGTAGCGATTTTCTTAAGTCCCTTCAGTCCCAATCCATTGAGTTCTCTTGGCATTGAGCTTGTTGACAGGCTCTTGCTTTCACTATTAAACAGCAGCCCTGAGATGTTTTCTCCTAATCGATTTTGTCAAACGTTTAGGTGATCTCCATTCAGGTATACTGTATTTCTGACCACGCTTCTTACTCAACGACTTTCTCCAGTTTTCAATAATGCGGTCTTATGTCAATTTGAGCAGTTTCTGTAATCTCCTTAGATGTTTTCTCTGCTTAATGCACGCCGATGATTTGACCCTCATCAAACATACTGCCATCTTTTCCATGACCACTGGAAATGAGAAGCCTGACTGCATCAGTCGGGTTTAACCTCTTAACCCCCCACCTTATTTATCTGAGAGCCTTTCCTCCAAATCTAAAAGCTTCTCGACAGGAGAGCTTACAGCCTATAGGCCAGTGTAACACCTCATTTGAAAGCTAAGGCCAACAGAACTGATCTAAACTTGTTGAAAGTTTGACACATTTTTGTTGCATTTTGTCATTTTTTTTGGTCATATATTTATTTATACGTTTGTTTATTCTGTTATTTTTCCAGCATGTTTTTGTCACATTGTTGTTGCTAAGACCCAAGCTAAGACCTTGTAGTTTCTGAAAATAAGTGAAACACAATTGACAGTTGGTGGATGGCATTTAATACGGTGTTGCAGCGGAAAGACAATCACCAATTACCCTTTATGAGGCCCGGACCTTTTTGGGGGCTCAGGCAGTGTGTTTATATACATATTATATCGGGCCGATATTTGGGGATTTTACAATATCGGCTATCGGCCGATCTAGTGCAATAAAAAGCCGATATTTCCGGGACCGAAAATGATAGACACTTCTTTTTCTTGCATTGGAAAGAGCAAAGTCAGGGCTTTAAAACGAGTCCTCCCACAACTCCCTAGGCCTCAGGGGGGGTGAGAAACATCGCAATGAAAATTGTTTAGCTTCAAGTTTGTTAAACACAAGTTTCACTAAACCTCCGTCAGTATGGACATGCTGCATGTCATTTTGAAGTGCAGAATCTGGAGAATTCAATCGCTTGAGTTAGTTTTAACCTCCACTATTGTATTTTTGATTGCCGTGCAAAATGCCGCAGCCAGTAACAATATGCTAATGCTAACGACAACTAATCAAAGCTGGGACAGAGACTATGGTTGGATCACCTAAAGTAATAAAATAAAATGGGCCAGTGCTGGAGCAGCCCAGTATTTGTTTTTAAAGGATTATAGACCAGACATTTGGAAAAATCAGCCAAAAATATACAGTGCCTCTGGAAAGTACTAATACACCTTGAACTTTTGCACATTTTGTCATGTTTACAACCATAAACATAAAGATTTTATTTAGAATGTTTTACTACTCACACACAAGTAACAGACAACTGTGAAGTGAAAGCAAAATGATACATGATTCTGTTATTGTTATCAAAAAATAGAAAAGTGAAAAGTGGGGCGTGCACAAGTATTCATACAGCATTTTTCTGAGTGCATTAAATTGCCTTTATAACATTCCTAATGACTGCAGAATGTTCCCACCTTGCCCTAACCATTAAATAGAGGCCACCTGTGTGTAATCTACTCTCAGTATAATTCCAGCTGTTCTGTGAGGGCCTCAGAGCTATGGTCAGAGTGTATTGGTCACTAAACAACATCATGAAGGCCAAGGAGCACACCAGAGAGGTCAGGGATAAAGCTGTGGAGAAGTTTAAAGCAGCTTTAAGTTATACAAGGATTTCCAAGATTTGAACATCTCACGGAGCACTGTTCAATCCATCATTCGGAAATGGAAAGAGTATAGCACCACTGTGAACTTACCAAGACACGGCCGTCCACCTAAACTAACAGACCGAACAAGAGAGCACTGGTCAGAAATGCAACCAAGTGCCCCAAGATAACTCTGGAGGAGCTGGACGTACTGCCGCTGAGCTGGGGGAATCTGTACATGGGACAACTATAAGTTGTACTCTACACAAATCTCGCCTTCATGGACGAGTGGCAAGAAGAAAGCCATTATCGAAAGGAGGCCATAAGAAATCCCGTTAGAAGTTTGCTAGAAGTCATATGGAGGACACAGCTACCATGTGGAAGAAGGTGCTTTGGTCAGATGAGACAAAAATTTAACTTTTGGCCCAAATGCAAAACGTTATGTATGGCACAAACCTAACACTGCTCATCGTCCTGAGTGCACCATCCCCAGTGTCAAATATGGTGGGGGAGCATCATGCTATGGGCTGCTTTTCCTCAGCGGGGACTGGGAAGATTGTAAGAATAGTTGGGAAGATGGATGGAGCCAAATACAGAGACATTTTGGAGGAAAACCTGCTGGAGTCAGCAAGAGAATTGAGGCTGGGGTGGAGATTCACCTTCCAGCAGGACAATGATCCTAAACACAAAGCTAAATCTACAATGGAATGGTTTAAAAACAAACATATTAATGTGTTAGAATGGCCCAGTCAAAGTCCTGACCTAAATCCTATTGAAAATCTGTGGAAAGACCTGAAAACTGCTGTTCACAAACGCTCTCCTTCTAATTTGACAGAGCTTGAGTTGTTTTGTAAAGAGGAATGGGCTAAAATGCCAGTCTCTAGATGTGCAAACCTTGTAGAGTCATACCCCAGAAGACTTACTGCTGTTATTGCAGCAAAAGGAGGTTCCACAAAGTATTAAGTCATGCTGTATGAATACTTATGCACGCCCCACCTTTCACTTTTGTATGTTTTGAAAAATAACAGAATCATGTATCATTTTGCTTTCACTTCACAGTTGTCTGTTACTTGTGTGTGAACTTTCAGTAAAAAATTAAAAATAAAATCTTTATGTTTATGGTTGTAAACATGACAAAATGTGCAAAAGTTCAAGGTGTATTAGTACTTTCCAGAGGCACTGTAGGTTAAACTTTTTATTTTTTTTAATTGGTTTTATTTGGTCGGGACAGTGCATGTTAATGAACATACATGGGTCTCATGCATGTAAACAAGCCACACCGGATTGTAACTTTGGGCTAATTTGCGTCCGTCGTCCACCATGCACACGCTCAAACACACTCTCATTCATCCTGGCCTATTGTACATGTTTTTAGTGGTAGGGGAAACCGGAGTACCTGGAGGAAACCTACGCAGACACGGGGAGAACATGCAAACTCCACACAGAAAGGCCCCGTCCAGGTGGGAATTGAACCCGGACCTTCTAGCTGTGAAGCACGAGCTCTAACCACTGTGCTACCGTGCTGCCCAAATATCAGACGAGCATATCGGCATCGGCCAATTAACATCCCAAACTATCGGCATCGGCCTTAGAAAAACCCATATCGGTCGGCCTGTAATATTATAACACTTTTCGCCCATTTTACAGCTACTATAAAGCTGATTTTGGCCAAGTTTTGACCTGGTCCAGTGCCGGTCCTTTAGGGGATGGGGTGAACAGTGAAGCGGCGTGCACGGATGCAGCAGCTGCCTGGTTTTGATACGTTTGTACAGCGGTTTAGGGCGAGGGACGGAGGGATTCCACCGGTCAATGAAATGAAATGATGGTTCGACCGGTCACTGCTGCTTTTCACTCTGGATTTGGACGTCTCTTAGTAAATAAACCGCAGTTAAACTTCTTAACTGGGCCGGGCTTGACCGCATTGGGCTGTAATCCTCAAAGCTTTCACTAAATAAGCTCACAACGTTTAAACCCCGTGTTACACGTTTTCGGTGTAAAGAGTAAATTTAGAAAAGTGGAAATGAGGTACATGTGCCTTTTTTTTTTTTTTGTCGCAAACTTGGGCTCTGGACATTTTGGTTATCAAAATCCTCCAGAGTACTTTGGAAATAGCTAGAACTAGTCATTATCTTCATTTACATTATTCTTAGTTCTAAAATGTATTATACTAGGTGTGGGCCAAGATACAAACGCCACGAGACGAGGCACGAGATTGAGTTCACGAGAACATTTTGTTCTTGTGTTTCCATTGTTTTGAGCCATTGTTTTCCATTGTATTAGTTAAGCTGAGTTTAATCTCTTAACCCCCACCTGAACTGAGCACTTTTTCTCCAGTTTGCTATTATCCAAATTTAAAAGCTTCTTGGAAAAAAAACTAGACATAAACAACGATGAAAACGTATCAAAAAAACCAATAAAAGACCAAACAAAAAAGCGACACATCGTTCAGAATGTGACCAAAACACAACAAAAAAAGGCACTATAGAGTAACAAAAAAGCAGGAGACGCTCACAGGAGGGGCTACATTAAACATTTAAACAGGTTAGGGATTTTTAATTAGACTGATCTCTTTCTTCCTCAAATGTCCCGCTGTAATGATCCCTTGTTCATACAGTGCATCCGGAAAGTATTCACAGCGCTTCACTTTTTTCACATTTTGTTATGTTTACAACCCTAAACGTAAAGATTTTATTTTGAATTTTTTACTGAAAGTTCACACACAAGTAACAGACAACTGTGAAGTGAAAGCAAAATGATACATGATTCTGTTATTTTTCAAAAAATAGAAAAGTGAAAAGTGGGGCGTGCATAAGTATTCACACCGCATTTTCAGAGTGCATTAAATTGCCTTTATAACATTCCTAATGACTGCAGAAAGTTCACACCTTGCCCTAACCATTAAATAGAGGCCACCTGTGCATAATCTACTCCCAGTATAATTAAGCTGTTCTGTGAGGGCCTCAGAGCTATGGTCAGAGTGTATTGGTCACTAAACAACATCATGAAGTCCAATACCACACCAGACGGGTCCGAGATAAAGTTATTGAGAAGTATAAAGCTGGGTTAGGTTATAAAAACATTTCCAAAGCTTTGAACATCTCTCAAAGTACAGTTAAATACACCATCCAGGAATAGAAAGAGTGTGGCATCACTGCAAACCTACCAAGACCCGGCTGTTCTCCTAAACTTACTGACCGAACAAGGACCGCACTGACCAGAGCTGTTACCAAGAAGCCTATGATGACCCTGGATGAACTGCAGAGAGCTACAGCTCAGGTGGGGCAAACTGTACACAGGACAACTATTAGTCGTACACTGCACAAATCTGGCCTTATGGCAGAGTGGCATTTTTGAAAGAAAACCATAAGAAATACCGTTTTCTGTTTGCTAGAAGCCACATGGAGGCCACATGGTGGCTTTTGGCAAACAGAAAACAGGACTTCTTATGGTTTTCTTTCAAAAATCGCTTGTTCTTGCCACTCTGCCATAAGGCCAGATTTGTGCAGTGTATGACTAATAGTTGTCCTGTGTACAGTTTGCCCCACCTGAGCTGTAGATTTGCTTAAAGCTGAACCGGAAAAACTACATGGTTAAGCATCATAAATAGTTTGCATTAAGTTGGTCTGTAAATCTCGTGGTATTTTAATCTCAGCCCTTCCCTGTAAAATAGTGTTCCAAAGTAAGTAAAAAAATAATAATCTGGCATGATGCAAAGTCATTTTTTGTAAATAGTCATTAGTTTTCCGCCTAACAGCCAGGATGTCCAGAGATTCTGAGCATCAGTTGGACAATCCCCTGTTGAGTAAAGGTCAAATTAAGAAAGTGAAGAAGTAACTTTGTACAGCCTTTAATTACACATTATGGATATGACAGCACATAGGGGATTGTAGTGTCTTCATTACCGTAATCCTCTCCTTGTAAGGACAGTACATTATGTCCTGACTCGAACGGCCTGTTAATGTAATCCCGGAGACACTTTGGCCCGACACTGTGCTCCTGTTTGCTCAGTGTAGCACTGCCGCGTAACTGGGCGAAGTAGTGGAGCAGCTCAGGCCAAAAAAGAAAACATGAGCCAAAGAAATCATATATACAGTACAGTAGCCTATATAGTTAATGGTATTTTCCCCCACACTTTTTGCATATAATTGTCTAATGGTAATGATTGGATGTGGACGCTGGCTGGTGTCGTGACCCAACAGGGAACAGTGGCAGCCAGAGCCTGTTGTCATGGCGATAGCAGGAGTGTGATGTAATGACTCAGAACAGCATTATTATGTCTATTGAACGGTAAAGAAGAGAGCCCGCAAATTCAAGAGAAAGGTTAATGTTTGTGGATAGAAATAAGTCCGATAGGTTTGATTTAAAGGTGCATTATGAAACTTTTTATGTGGGATTTGACCTTGGGCCCAATCTCTATTCTTTTTCTAACCATACACCTTGAACAGAGGGCTATGGGCGAGGGTTGAAAAGACCACCCTAAGAAATGGGACAGCCCTCCATTTGACTGCATTGTACAATCACAGATGATTAAGGTTATGTGAGTTTGGAATGGAATCTTACTTGTAATTACTTTTTTTAATCAATTAGAACACATTTATATGAAAGAAAATGTAAAAAAAAAGCAAGCCTCTACTTGTCTCTTCTATACATGCTTTTCAGTCATGTGACTTTTGTTGTTATGGCGGCCATTTTGAATACCGAAGTAGAATTATGCAGTACTACAACATGTAACAATATCTCAACTCAGGATATAATGAAAGACAACTGATTAACAGAGGCATTTTCATGTCCTCGTGATCATTGCTCAGAAGATAACACTAAAAACACGACCCCAGAGACGCACGTTTATGTGAAGAACCAGTGAGTTAGTGTTTAAGCTGCTCAAGAAGCAAGTGTTGTCTTCTTGAGCAATGATTATGAGGACATAAAAATACCGCTGTCAGTTAGTTAGTTAGTTTTCATCATGAGTTTAGATATTGTTACATGTTGTAGTACTGCATAATTCTACTATGGTGCTCAAAATGGCCGCCGGAACTATGCGTGATGTCATTGGAAACACATGTATAGCATGTTTCTACTGAAGCAGTTCATCAGTAACTGGTAACAGACTGATGCTGTTTTGTAACACCTAAACAACAGGACTCTGTCTCAGCCCAAACCCTACCGATTTTCATCTTTTTCGGCTTCATCCGGCCATTCTCCTTCCGAATGGCCGAATTATAACTATTTTCAGCTACAAAATCTAAATAATGGATTGACCGATGTGAAAATGTATGGTTTTATTTTGTTGAAATATTAGTTACAAAGATTTTGGATCTTGTGTAGTTTTTACATACACTACCGTAATGTTCTGACTATTGAGTGCACCTAAATAAATATATATATTTAAAATATATTTACAGTTAGCCGTTATTTTGTTTTAAATGGGGGAGAAAAAAAATCGAATCGAATCGTAAATAGAGTTTTTTATTTAAATCGCAGATTTTTGTGGGGGGGAAATCGCCCAGCTCTACCAGATGTCCCAGTTTACCCGGGACAGTCCCAGTTTCGGGTCCTTTGTCCCATGACCCAGTGGATTTCTCCAAAACCATTGATTAGTCCCAGCCTTACTTGGCCCGTTTAATGCCAATATAGTCCTCAAAATAAGGCACTTCACTTTAAAATGTACTGTATGCTTTTGGCCCATGTCATGTGACTATCAATTACTAAGTACAAATCAATTAAAATCTCAATTCTAGCATCTCTTCAATGTGGATTGGTGTGTGCCATGAGACATTAACAGTTTTACCATTCAGCATGGGAAAAGACAGTCAGGATTTGGAACCCCTGCAGCATATTCCAGAATTGTGTCCCAGCTTTTAAATTGGAAAATCGGGTCACCCTAGGCTCGCTTCTGGACAAAACGTCTTACTCTGACAAAGACGTTTAGGGAGAAAACTAGTTAAATGCATTTACCACTGCATGAAAAATCGATGTTTTCATGTACAGCCTGAACATTGATGAAGAAAACTGCTTATCATTTAGCAGCTAACATTAGAAATTTTTTTACCATAAGTTTATATCGGTTTATAAATGAACAATACACAGGTGTGACTGTTTTCATTCTGTCGTGTCAAGTACCTGTCGCTTCCTCCTCTCCTGATGTGCGCCTAAACCCCAGTATCTGTTTGGATTAGCCCTGCTCTGTGTTTAAACTCCTGGCTCTCGCTCTCGCTCTCCTGACTCAGCAGACTGACTGTGCCGCTCTGAACGGTTTTATTTACTCTCCCCCTCGCCGCTGTAGACCTCGGCACGGTTTAAATGAAAGATCGCCTTGTCTCTGTAATGATGTGTCGGGAGCGTAGCCTCGTATCCGTCTCTTCTCTCCGCGCTCCATCTTCCGCGGGCCGCCCCTTTTAAGAGAGCGCTCACTCCGGGTTTATGTCGGAGTTTGTTGTGATTTGCGGGGGAGTAGTCGCTTTAGGGCATCGCGGTATATTGAGAAGAAAACAAAAAATACGGTTTGTTATTTGTCTATTTGTTGCTTTATTGCTGGGATCACTGTCAGCGTCCGGTGTGGTTGTTGCTCGGCGCCTCATGTCAGAGTTGGAGCATGATAGAAGTGGTGGGATGGTGTTTCAGTTTTTAGTAATTGATAACACAATAAATGCTGTTTACAGTGCCCGGCTTTATTTCTCTGAAATTCAGCTGGTATAACTGTTTTTTCCTATACAGTAGTAGCATTTAAACATACTAAATATTCGGTATCGACGCCTAAATTCAGCAGCAGATCCGTCTGATTCACGGAGCTGCCGCTGTGATCGAGAGGGAGGTCAACTATTGCAAAGAAGAAATGCTCACTCTGGCACTAAGGACACATATTTGGTATAAGGATCCTATTAAGTAATTTAAGCTCATTTCAATCAAATCAATCAGTTGTAGCCATTCATACAAAGGTAACTCAGTGCTTTACAATCAAAAACATGATATAGCGTTTTGAAAGACATAAGTTTAAAGCTAAGGGGTACAAAAAGGGTAATATTTCATATTCACAGCTAAACAAAGCCATTTTGAGCCTGATCCATCAATTCCTTTTCTTCCCATTTGTTTGGGGCCGGGGCACGGAGGCAGCATTTTATTGCATTTAATACATTTAAAAAAGATAATAAACAAATAAGGAAAAACAACAAAGAGAAGGACATAAATTTAAAAATTAAAATTTAAAAAAAGCAACCACAAACAATACCCCACACCCAGCCTATTTACAATATATACGTAAACATTTACAAAGCTATAGAGAAGACATATATATTAAAAGCTATAACAAAACAAAATTCATGGCAATAAATAAATCAATGTAGAAAAAACAAAACAAAAACAATAACAATCTGTGCACGTATATACGCATACATATTCACACGTACACACATATACACAATATACATACAAACATACATACACATGTACATTTAAACGTACGCGCACTCGCAAATACATAGATAAATAAATGCAATAGAAATGACAGCAATAAAACTTTTCACTATCGAAGCTCACATAATCCGTTACTACCATCCGCTAATATTTACAAATAATATCAATCTTGACAAGGACAATTCCATTCACACAAACAAAAAGGAGAATAAAAGAAAAAAAAACTGTATGTATATTTATTTAACACTCAAAATAAATTCATATAATGGATCCCATATTTCGAGATTGTCTGATTGATCTGAGTGATGATGCCCAGTCTTCATCCAGCTGTTCCCGGGGGATCCTGATCTGTTCCCAGCTCAGAGACATAGTCCCTCAGCGTGTACTGGGACTTTCCCGGGGGCCTCCTTCCAATGGAACATGCCAGAACCCTCCCAGAAAGGCGACCAGGAGGCATCCGAAACAGATGCCCAAGCCACCTCAGCTGCTCTGCTCGACTTGAAGGAGTAGCGGCTCTACCCTGAGCTCCTCCCGCCTCACCCTACAGCCGCCGTGCGAAGGAAAACGCTCGTATCCGCAATCTTGTCCTTTCGGTCATGACCATGTGAGGCTTGGAGCGTAGATCGACCAGCTTTGTCTTTCATCTTCTCCACAACAATCCAACAAAGCGACCACATGGCTGCCGACACTGCACCGATCCTGATCTTAGGTCGTTTCACACATGTCGGAGCGCCTTGTGGATCTTGTGGACTTATTCCCATGACAACGTGCATCAACCTGTCAGTGCACCGACACTCCCGGTGGTCGCTTCTCTCTCTCTTGTGGTTAAATACAGTGAGACTGATACACGAAGAGAGGAGAAATTACTTTAATCGGATTAGGAAGTTAATTAAAAAGAGGAATGAAAGTGAGAGTAGTATGGCCCGCGGTCGGCGCCTTGACACTTGCTCCGCCCCACAGTACGAGGGGAGCCGCTCCGAGACCTCCTATTTCAGCCGGTCCTGGAGAGGCTGTTTAGACTGGCCTAAAGTGCTGCGCTTGGAATCACACTGACCCACATTGCTCTCGGTATAGCTGCTGATGCGCTGTCATAAAGCTTTTCCTCCCCTATTTTGTTTCTGTTTCACTTGTGTTGTTATGATGTAGTAGAGGTGGTTATGTTGCTCCAAATTCAGACGATGTGTCTTCCTGAATGTATGGTTTAGACCCCACTGCCTCCTCACGCCGCTCTGAACACGTTGTCATGCATTATCCATACCACCCTGTTGCCCCTGCCGCCACGTGCACTCATTTTCCTCACGTGTGCGCACCTTTCACATTGACAATTCTCAGTAATCACCCGCACCCCCACGGGATCCGCGTTAGGTGTGAACCTTGACTCCTTCACACATTTTTCATTCATGGCACACTATGTGAAAGTTTCCACATGGCAGTTTCATATGCAAACCCTTTGATCGAACAGTGTTTAGTGTGTTGTCATTGCAGTGTGTTATATCGCGCCGTGTGTTCAGGTATTGACGACAACGTTCACATGCACATGCTGCGTGTCGGAACAGTCCTGTCCATGAAGCAAACCTGTAACTGCGGATCATTCCAGACGATTCCTCCTTTCCGAAGTGTCTCCGTCCTGTGATTGTCAGTGCGCCGTCAGAGGGGAACTCTCCAGATCTCAGTCAGCCGGCCCCGGGGGCAGCTGCAGCAGAGTGTGACCGAGGAGCGGATGAATAATGGATTCATGTAAAGCACAAAGTCAATGTGTAGAATACAGACCCAGGGCGTATTTTGAGGTTTGACCCTGTGAGGCTTCTGTAGCTGTGAAGCCCAAGCTAGTCACTCATACAGTACATAATCTGCAGGCTCCAAGGGTCAGATGTTAAGCCATTGGACAATACTTCAGTTAAAAACATCCGCACAGTTTTATTTTCATGCATTTTTTAAGTCATTTAAAAGCACCTGAATCAATGCCAAAGTAACAATGTGCTCTACCAGAAGATAAAACTGACCCCAGATCAGTAAACTCATACTGACATTGTTTGTGAGCGTGAAACCCACGTTTGTCCATAGTGTCATGTGATCGCTGATGGCTCAAAGGCGCAGGTACCAGTCTATCACTTTATAGTTCTCTCAAATGGAAATTAAAAGAGAAGAAGGAGGCTGTATTCAAAGTGGATTAGAAGTAGGCTAGCTTTGGCCTAGTGTCGCTAAAGTTTGTTTGCGGTTTAAATGTAGCTGTAAAAAGTTGGTGGGTATGCTTTAGATTAAGGTGTGCTCATTAAGTATTAACAAGCATTAGTAATTATTTTAGGGTTAGAGTAAGGGTTAAGGTTAGGGTTAGGTTATGGGTTGGCTATGAATAATCATATTAGTAATGGCTTATTAGTATGTTAACAGATAAAAGTATAATAAGCAGTGTGTTAATACTTTACAAGCATGTGGTGCTGTTTTGCGTGACGGTAGCCATTATTAGCTGTGTGTGCCGCTGTTATGACAGAGAAATGAAAATGGAGATATGCTACATTTGAACCGGGGTGTTTGTTTCCCGAGATGTGACGTCATTGTCCCCAGTTGGTTTGTGTTCATGCCCTTTTAAGTCGGAAAGTGGGGATTTTCGATGTCGCCAAATAAAACGGTCTTTATCATTAGCACTTGGCTAACCATTTGAACTTAGCGTCTCAAAAGCGAAGCGTTAATGTTCTTTTGCTAGTATTAACGTAGGGCATTTCTCTCATAATAATGTTACTCCGAGGACAACGACGGCTCACACTCAACTCAAGAAAGTAGCGGAGTTTAACCAAAAGCTCACATTGGACGATAAAAGAACAAATCAGCTGATTTCTGCAGGTGGTAGTCAGCAAGCTCGTTTTGACCCGAGTCCCCCAGTTGTTTTACCCAGTTGTGCGAGCGTTCATGTGCATTTTCCAACTGGGAAAAACCATATGAACGCAGCATTAGGCTAAGGATTTTTCTGTGTGTATTCCTCTCTGTTATTGGCTGCTAGACTCCATGAGTTCACTTTAGGTGGGCAAATCCGCCTTTAAAATTCAAACACTGATTCACTGCGACTGGGGTAAAAATATGTGTTCTCATAACTAAAACTAGACTTTTGCACATGTTTAAGTTACCATGTATTTGTAAATCTTTTTTTTTTTTGCGATATTCTTGCGATCTGGATCATGCGTCGGTGTATTGCTCCAGCTCTTTCTCCTCTCTCCTTTGGGGCGCCTCCCGAACAGGCAGACACACCCTCCTCTGCCCGCTCTGCCAGTCAAACCGCGGCACTCTTCCCGTCATGGTCAACTGCATTCGGTGCATGTAAGCCGGCGATTCAAGCAAGCCGCTCGAGTGCCATCCTCTCGGCTCGAACATGCAAACGTGACATGAAAGTACATTAAGCACCAGCTCCGACCAGCGCCGCTCGATGTGGAGCAACTTTAATAAGCGAGGTCGCGCACAATGCATGGATAACCTGGCTGGCAATGACAAGAAATTCCAGCATTCTCAGGTGTAAAATTATTTCTACGTGTCGCCTTTTGCAGATATATGAGACACATTTTGCTTCATTTCGCTTCATTCACACAGTTTAAGCCCTGTTCACTCTGGTCGTTTCTTCTTTGACTGCTGAAGCGCTCCGGTCTGTAAATTCATAATCTTTCGCCGTTTTCACTGTTCAATCACCATGTCTTTGCCCGTGCTGCCTAAATCTCAGTGCTGAGTGCTGTTTAAGTCTCCGTTATGTTCGATATGTCCACTTTGACATTAAATGAACGTTTCTCTAACAGTTATAATATTGTGCAACAGCTTATAGCTCATTTCATTCAAACGTGTTGCGCTCTCCTCCTGGTGTTAAAGACGCCGCCGGACCAAAACAGAAAGGTCATACTCTCTATATTTGGTTGTAGCCGCCTTTATCTTTGATTACAGCACACTGAGGCGGTGTTTAAGCTTCTGCAATGCCCAAAGATCCAGTGTCCGTTCATTTTTCACACAGACCTTGTATTGATGATGGGAGAGTGTGACCGCTGCGCAAGGCCTTCTCCTGCACTTCCCAAAGAGTCTCAGTGGTATCTGGACTCTGGTGGCCATTCCATCTCGTGCTCCCTGAACCACTCTTTCACAACGTGAGCCCCGTGAGTCCTGGCGTTGTCATCTTGGAATATGTCTGTGTCGTCAGGGAAGAAGAAATCCATCAATTAGTTTATTTATTTAATTCATTTTTCAAAGATGGAATTGAGCAAACACAAGAAACGACATGAAAGCCCAGCAGGCAACACAAGTAAAGGCTGTTTGCACTAAAAGTATTGAACAGTCGCCTATTTTTGTTTTGTTTTTCCCAACGTCATTTTAAAGGCCTGTTCATACTTCATACTAGAGCTGCAAGAACAAAATGCTCTCGGTGTGTTCTTGCGCATTATGAAGTATGAATGAGCCTTAACATAACAAATCCATAGCAACGTAATGAAGGCAGTTTGAATGCAGAAGAGCTATGATAACTTAAAGCAGTACTAAGTAACTTGTTTACCTTAATAAATCCTTTCTGTAGTCCTCTGGGGGTAATACAAGTGTTAATGGGATGATTGGGGGTCTTTCATCTCCCCTGGTGTCTCTGGCCAGAAAACCACAATTGCAACTTTCCCTGCTCCAACCCGGAGGTGCAATACACACTAATAGAATCACGGAGAAGAAGCTAACAGGCTAACGGGCAAAGCTAACTGCGGGCTAGCACCACTTAAACAGTATTTACAGCCAAGTTTGAATGAAAAAATGATCTCCATGTTGGATGTACAGTATCCCTCTGTCCCTTTGTCTTTTCTGTCAGCGTAGTATTTACTCTCACGGACAATTAATGAGTAAAAAAACGCAACATGCTACGACACCTGCAGTGGGCTTATGGCCTCTAGGGGCATGAGTTACTTAGTTCTGCTTTAAATGTTTTGTCGACATACTCAACAAAATGCCAGAAATGCAAATCAGAGCACTTCAGCAGAAGAAGAAACAACAGCCAAAGAAAAACAACACAATTTTGCATGAAATGTTTTCATTCATAGAAATCACAGAAACACCGTTAGCTTTAAGGCAGCAGTGGTGCAGATGATAGAGCGGGTCATCTCATGATCAGAAGGTCGGGGGTTTGAATCCCAGCTCGTGAAGATGCACACTGTTGTAGTGTCCTTGGGCAAGACACTTCACCCACCTTGCCTGGGAGTATGCATGAGAGTGTGAATGGGTGACTGGTTCCTTTCCTGTAAAGCGCTTTGGGCCTAATGAAGGTAGAAAAAAGCGCTGTATAAGCCTTTGAGCCTGTTCTGGCAAATGAGCGCGCTATCTGTTCGCCAACGGCTTCCCAGTCCTGTTTGAATTTAGCGTTCTATCCCCATACAAATGGATGGAGCCAGGCCCTATATCAAAGTATGGGGAGGAATGACATGTCCGTTTCATGGCATTTCAAATCTGAACGAGCTGTATGTTAATGAATGATTTCTAACGAAGCCTTGAACTCACCGAAATGTGGTCGATGGTTGACAGCTAAAAACATCTGGATCGTTGATCTTTTTCAATGCTTGAGGCTAATGCTAACGGCTATAGGAAAAATACATTGCTAACAAACTCTAAAAATTTCCTGGACTAGCCACACATTAGGATCAAACGCCGCTCCTCCTTTTTATTTCTATGTATCAGCGTCTTCTTGAATAAATCGATATAAAAATGATCCTAAAGGCCGCTCCCACTAAAAACTCATAAATCCATTTCTACACCATATAACCGTACCATATAACTTACCTGATCAGAACATGCCAAAGTGTAAATGTTTTGATACACATACTGAATCATTTCTTCACGTGTGGCTGTTAGGAAAAGTGAATCCCCGGGTCTTGTATTGAAGCGTTTTACTCTCTGTCATAATCTTGTAGTCGTCTCCTACTCCACCATCCAAGCACACTGGGTCACGCGTCTCTCCTTGGTGCATAGTGTGCTTTGCAAATGGATTAGGTGAATTCTGCCTGGCAACAGCAGTTTGGGGGCAGCCGCTGTCTCCCGCTCAGCCAGCAGCACATGCAGACAGCGTTTGACCTCATTTTACCGTCCCAAGTTAAAGGCGGGTTGCGATTTGGAGCGTCAGGTTGTTTTTAAGAAATAACGAACGAGGAGAATCGAAATGCACGGCTTCTGGTACCCATTTGTTTTATATTTATTTATGAGTACCTGAATGTGTCGGGGCTGTCTAAGGCTGCAAAAAGGAATATCATTCAGACATTCAGAATAGTAACATATTTTAGTTGTTTTATTTTAGAACTTGGAGTTTTTATGACCCTCAAAAAATCTGATTAGTTTGATCTTTATTAATACGCTTGTGCGTTTTTGTCAAATTATATTAAAACTGTAACGATTTCTTCTCATGCACACACATAATAACTAGATCTAAAAACCGCTCAACTGGACTTCGTTTTGCGCTGAAGCTAGAATGAACCACTTGGATGACTGAGAATTCAAACCATTTTAGCAAATAAATGAAAACAAATCTTCAAATATGACTACACGTGCAGGAAACAGTCCTGTTTTGTCTGTCTCTTGTATTGAAATCCTTATTGGCCATTCTTTTCAAGCTTTGACGTGTGGTTTCCCCCCGTTTTGAACTCCAGCACCTGCAGGGGTGGTGCTTCAAGGAAAAAACGTTTGAGATTAGGAACCACTGGGTTATCGTATCGGTTCATAATTCCAATATTGTGCATCACAATTTTATATTTTATTTTTTTTGTTAAGTGGCATAACATGTTTTGCGAATATTAGCTGTAAATGCTGACCTATGGTTAGGGTTAGTTCCCCACTAGCCGAGGGGAAGAAAACCTCTCATGTGAATCCCAATTTTTCACTCTTTTTAGCCATTTTCTGGCTGACTATAAACATATTCATCACACTCAAATAAAGTCAAGCCAAAATCAGGTCCATATGGATGTTTATTCATAGCAAATAGTTCAGTAGAAGCAAAAACGGCATTCGCTGCCAGTTAGCATATCTAGCATGAAGCTAAGTGAGCTTCCTGGTTAGCATTGTCCATTGTTTTGAAGTATTTATGGGCTGTTGAACCACTTTGCTCCTCTCCATGTCTCTGTATCTTCATAATTCAGAATTTGTTGGGAGAAAGTTTAGTCTTTTTCTCCTTTCCAACATGACCATATATGGGCAATTCCAAAGAAGCCGCCTGTATCTATTTGAACAAATTGGGAAAGTGATCTGTGCATAACTTCAAATCATAACAATGCCGCCCAAGAAGTGATTTCCTGTTTCGATCCAGCACGCCAAAATAAAAGCACACAGCTCGTCTCATTGATTAGTTCAGCAGGTATTTGCAACATTACAAGAATATAATTGAATACACACATTTTAAGTGTTTTGTCTGTTAATACATAGGCAGAAAGAAAGTTGAACTAATGAACTGCTGAACTAATGAATAAGATGGTGCTTTTATTTTGGTGTGCTGGATCGAAACAGGAAGTCACTTCTTGGGCGGCATTGTTATGATTTGAAGTTACAGTATGCACAGAGTAAATTGCAAAGACTAGTTATTTAGGAAGTACAATATCCTTTGCAAACAACCAAACATCCTGTCTCCATGGGGTTTATTATGTATAAAAGCTGCTCCTAGTTCAGACCTCTCCAAACGCATGTGAGTCTTGTATTAGTTTAGCCGTTCATATTCCAGTCTTCTCTCGATTGTTGATGCCCCCAGACATGTTTAAAAATGTGCCCGTGCACTGAATTGGGATTTTTAAAACATACATTTCTCATTTTAGCTTCAGTTGCAATGCCTCCAGAAGCTCCAGGTCCGGGCTTGGTGCTTGACAGGTGGGGCTTTTCTAGACGTAGATGCAGATCAGTGGTTCCAAACCTTTTTACCCCCTAGGTTCTCAGTGTGACTTTCTGAAGCTCAAACTTAAATATATAAATAGATTAATTAATTAATTTCTCCTGTAAAGTGCTGAAAGCAACAACGAAAGATAAAAAGACAGAAAATTGTGAGCATAAGGCTATGGTTGCTTCTTGTTGTAAACCCGCTGTCACCTCGTAGCACAGGTGTATTCAATACTCAGTCTGTGCGCTTTGGATAAGCCGTTAAAGCGAACGCACACCGAGACGCTTTGAAACACAGTTTCACCATATTTCTGTGACGCGTGCGCTTCACAGAACCAATTAACCTGCTAAAAAGAGCCACGTTTGCCCTCTCTCTTTCAACACAGACTTACGTGTTATATTTTATTTTTGATAAATGAATAAATCATGTGTTTAAAGTGCTGCATGGTTTGAGAAAAGCATTTGGAGTGAGGTTACGTAGCTCGTAATGTTGGCATGGCACATGGCGCGCTGCGTTCTGCACCGCCACAGACAGTACCGGACTGTCACGTTCACTTCGTGTCTGAGAGTTCAGCGAGCTCCACAGAGCGCTCCCTCCCTTAGTCAGACAGAAGCTGGTCACTTCCCCGGAGCAGGGCCAGAGCTCAGGGTCTTGCTGAGCTTGGTGCGTAAAAGCATTGGTGCGCTAATGCCCCCAGCCATGTGTGGGCGGCCAACATCGTGCACCACGGGCCCAGTTTACACTGCACTCTAGTGCAGACCCTCCCTGCGGTGGGGAAATCCCTCTGCAGACGGCCTTCAGGAAACTAAAATTGAAAAACAGAACATGGTGAAAGAATGAGATGAGTCAAATGTAGAATTATTGGAAATCAATATGGCCGGTGCCTAATGCCAATGTTAGCGGCTACTAAGACATTAGCTACTTAGAATTGGCAAAGAGCATTTAGCGCATTGATTTATGCTAGTTAGCCTAGTGTGTTTAGAGTTCAGAGCTTTTCAGATGGCAGTGTGCAGTAACATTATAAATGTGCTAATTCTGATGTGCACAGAGATAACATGTGTTGACGAACGTAAGCATACTTTAAACCGCATATTTATGGTCATTGAAATGTTCACACTTCTAAGAGATTTCCCGGACGACAGTAACTGAAATGTTTTTTTCCTGCTGCTAACCGTGCATAACATTCTGTTCAAGGTCTAGGGTGACCATACGTCCTGAAAAATTCAGGACAGTCCAGAAATCCAGGCTCTCGTCTCGAATCCCGAGTCCGACCCAAATTGTCCCGAAAAATATTTTAGAATGTCGAAAGTGCTGTGTGCGCTCTTAAAATGGGAGAGGGGCTTGATCTGGACGAGCTCTACAACAAAAACTGCACTCTGAAGAATGTTCTAAAGTAGGGGTCACCAACCTTTTTCCTGCTCGGGACCGGGGGGAGCGCGCTTAGAAACATGTGCGTAAGTGGCTCACGTTTTTTAAAGCATGGAGCGCAGCCCTTTGATCGCAGCAGCGCTACAGCGGGACCGCGGGACATACTCGCCTCTCTTTCCCTCAACTGTTCACTTAACAGCGGGACAAATGCAACTCTGTCCTGTGAAAGTGTGAAAGGTTGTGAGGAAAAGTTGTGATGAGCTGAGAGGGAAGGCAGAAGGGAGCACGAGGCTGCACTGATTCTGTAATAAAACCAGATGAACTCGACTCCAAAGGACTTCTAGGGCTACTTTCAGTCAGAAGTTCCATTATATAGCTAATGATGAGCTTATTGGCGTGTGGACAGGCCAAAGACAAATAGGACAATGCGGTCATTTATAAATAATTTCCTAGTTAGATATTCAGTTGTGCATAATGTGCGTAATTGTGAATGTGGCATATGATTAAAAAAAAGAAACATGAACCCCGGTCTCGAATTTCAGGGCAACTCATCTGGTCACCCTATCAAGGTCAGAGACGACATTGCTATGATCATCGCAAATATTGATTAATTTTTTACGTTTTAATTTATTTATGGAGAGGTCCTTGAGATGGGTCATCTCTAGGGGGTCCATGAACAACACAACACTGATTATAATAAACAAGATAAATACAGTGCATAAAACAAAACGTGTGTAGTCTCACAAACAGGAAGACTTGCTCCATTGTTCTCTCCCTGAGCTTTCAAAAAGGGGCAAAATGGGAAATATCAGGAAAAAATATGAGAGAAGCAACCAAGACATTAATTAACAAGGAGTCTTAGGATGTTTTCACACTGGCTCTGGTTAGGTCGACCTAAAAGGCTAAGCGCCCTGAGATCGGGGGTTTCGAGTCAGTGTCACAACAGAGAGCAGCGATAATACATGTTTTATGCCTTTTAGTTTTTTGTTATGAAGCCTACACTATGCATTTAGCTCTTTACACTGAATCTTCATGTCATCTCTTTTTCCACTTATCGTCATTTAACAAAAAGCTGAATTTGAATTTGCTGTTCAAAGCAGATACAAAGTAGCAGTTGGTTTGGTTCGTAGACGACTTTCTGATGTGAATTTATTTGTTTATAGTGTATTGTTGTCCAGTTTTTATATTTCACTTTGCTACGACACAAAAGCACTTGAACACAATGCACTCGTAATTTCCACTTCGCACCTGGAAAGGATCATCTTTACCAAAAGCACATGAAGGCAGCGTCGAACCCACAACGGACAGGTGACAGCTCAAGAACCCTTTGTCTACGATGGGCAACCCCGGGCGAAACGCTCATCGACTGCATAATAGTTCATCGTCATCTTTCCAACAAAACATGTGAAACTGTGAAACTCTTCCCCTCGCCTTTGTTGGAGATCAGAAGAGGCGGCGTTCCCTCTGTCGGCGAATAAAACCGAAAAGAGCATTTTAGAAGAGCATCCCCGGGGAGTCTCCTTTGAGATCCCCCCAGCGCCACTCACGGCTTCAGCAATTTCAGCTCATGCCATAAAACAAATTGGAAAAGGAGAGAGGCGCGCGTTACACGTGCTCCTTTGTAATGTTGCTGAGAGTCTTACTCTGTCAAAACAGGTTATTGAGACCCTCAGCATTCGATGAAAATATGTCTAAAAATTTGAATCAAAGAAAGAGTTTGTCTAGTTTCATAATTTGCCAAGTTTAGAGGGGCTTTGTTTTCCTCTGCTCCTTTTTTTTTGTTTTCTTTTAATTCCTATTACATGCTCATATGATCACAAATGGAACGCAGTGATGCAGTGAAGCGCAGTGATCACCAGACGTGAACCACTCAAGCGAAAACGTCCACCTTTACAGGCACTGGCCACGGCCCAAGCTCGGCTCTAATGAAAATCAATAAGCCAAAACATAGTACACATCTCTCAACGGTCCCGCTCCAGTTTGGAAAAATATCTAATTGCGCAATACACAGTTCAGCTCATAGGCACATTTGAAACATGTTTACGTTGGACATTGGCGCCGATCCAAATCTTTGGGCAACCAGATGACTTGGCCCTGATGACAAAATGATTCAATAGATACGGTCATGGACGAAAGTGTTGGTACCGCTGAAATGTTTCCATTAAATTAAAAGTGCAGTATGTAACCTTTTATATAAAAAAAATAAGTGGCTGCTTGGGTGGTTAGCATAGCGCCTTTACTTACCAACCTGGTGGCCTGTAGGACACTCCAGGATCAACTGTATCCATGATTACATATACATTCCGTTTCGAAAACCTCCCAGAAACCCTAAAAAACCTGAAATAAAATGTATCCTGAAGCATCACAGGAGCGACCGGGATGGAAAGTAAATAAAAGTAAAGTAAATAAAGATACAGAGACATGGCGAGGAGCAAAGTGGTTCAACAGCCCATAAATACTTAAAAAAACAGAGAATGCTAACCATAAATCTAACATTAGCTTCATGCTAAAAGTGCTAAATGCTAGCTTAAGTGACGTTTTCTTCTTCGCTTCTACTGGACAATCTGTTGTGAAAAAACATTCCTTTGTGTGATTTCAGAGATTTCACACAAAACTCAAAAATGATTGGCACGCTTTCAAAATTGTGGGTAATTTACTTTGTTTCAAGCCTGTGATGCTCGTTTAAACTCCCCTGTGGCGAGTAACAGTCTACACTGTCTTGCAATGCAGGATAGTCCGGATGGTGGATAAACCTTAAACAATTTCTAAAGAAAGTCAAGCAGTCCTTCAGGCTCACGGTACCTCAGTTTCAGCGCAAATTATCCGTCGACGTTTGAATGAGATGTAACGGAAACGCTTTCAGGGGTTGCCAACACTTACCTGTAAATCGTGAGATCCGTCTCTCTTTTCTTCTCTTCTCACTTCAAAGTGCAGGTCAGTCTGATAAATCAATATAACTGTGGCGGCAGCGCGGAGGTTACGCTAGTTTAGCTCAATAAAGAGAGCGCTCCACTTAAAAGAAAGTTGTGAGATCCAGACCTGGAAGGCAGGACTTCATTTGTGTAGCGCCTTTCGCAGAAATGAAAGAGCTTTACATGAGACAATTTACATTCACGCCACACTTTGGAGCAGACTGAGCGAAGTGTGGTTGAACACATCTGCGCCAGCCACCATGCACGCACTCACACATCATTCCTCCTGGCCTATATCACGCGAAACCTACGCAGGCACAGGGGGAAGATGCAAACTCCACACTGGCCAGGAATCGAACCCAGGACCTTTTTTGCTGCTTTTTCTTGTTTGACTAAGCACCCACTGAGAAAAGCATAAATCAGCGCCTATAAAGTTTTATATTTTGGTTGTATTTAGTTCTATTTAGGTCTGTTTAAATGTCTAAACCCATTTTAGTCCTGATTTGATCTTGGTCTAGCCTGGGTAGTACTTGTAAAGAAACAAAAACAATATGAGGTGGTACTCGGTGTGAAACGTTTGAGAACTCGCCAACCTGACACAAGGAGGACATACAATCTCCTGGCAGACTTCCACTTTTGGCCGTACCAGTAAGAAAACAGTAAAAGATGGACTAGACTGTACCAACTTCCTTACACCCATAGTTGTTCCAAAGTCCCCCCTGTGCCCTGGGACGTCCCGCTGAGGCATGAGTAGACAGCTGCAGAAATAGTTAGCGAAGCGTGGAGCTCAGTGTTTGTTTAGTCAGCGGGGGCCTGTTACAACAAGACTATTCCGACAATACACGCTCTCCCCGGACGTCCCATCAAAGAGAGGGAGAGAGGGGGGCTTTAGGTACAGTTATGTCATGGACAGAGAGCTGTGTAAGGTTGACTTTGTACATGATTATCTGATTATTCTTTTAAAGCCGCAGTGCAGAACATTCCAGGTCATGTGCACCACCAGAAATCTGGAATACTTTTTGACAAATCTATCGAGGAGTAGGCTCTGATTGCACAGGCGGAGTTCCTAATCTCGAGTTGTTTGTTTGTCCACAGAGAAAAGCCACAAAGGGGAGAAGAAGAAGCAGAACGGAGTGAAGGAGCGAGGGAAGGAGCGGAGGAAGAGCAGCCCAGACAAGAAGAAAGAGAGATGGAAGTCGGAGAATGGGTCGCTCCTCAAAGACATAGGTACAACAACGCACCGGTTCTTTATCTTTATCTAAAGGGACTGTACGGAAGTATCAATGTTTAAATCCCCTACATGCACCAGCAATGTTCAGATGTGTAGGATGTTCTGACCTGTCCCGTGGCTGCCTCTATACGTACACGCCTTCAAATTAATGAGTTTCGGGAACAAACAGACAAATTCCTTGCCCATGTGACGAAATGCGCCTACCCAGTTTGCGCCGCCATCATAATAATAGTGCTAATGCTAAGCTAGCGGTAACGATTGTCAATTTGAAGATGGATTTTGCCATCACCGACAAGAGAGTGTCTTTCACCGGACTTCCAGACCACGTCGGACACCCAAGACTCTGTACGAGCACAAGAGGAGAAAGGTTTTCTCTAGCGCTGCACAAAAAGCCTAACCAGAGTCCGACCCTGGCGTAGGCCTGAGATGAGTATCCTAAAGGTGGGATAAACATCAGGTTCTGCCCCAAAGGCCTTACTTTTCACCCAAGTCACAGGTAAGACTTCATCACATGTGTAATATGAAACATTTATCTGCTAAAGCTCCCTGTATGAATCATTCATACTTTCTCAAATAAAATAATTGTAAACAATTATAAACATTTGCACGAACCATCTGACCATCTACATAATGCTGCCGAGATAGACATGCACTCTTGGCGTGGACTACTTCACGGCTTCTTGCAATGGAGACATCAGTTTGACTCTTGCAGTAAAACATACAGCATCATAAATGGACAAAAACATATGAACATATGTTTGTTTGTCCACACGGCACGGTAGTACAGTGGTTAGCGTTCGTGCTTCACAGCTAGAAGGTCCGGGTTCGATTCCCAAAAAGGCCAGGGTCTTTGCATGTTCTCCTCGTGTCTGCGTAGGTTTCCTCCGGGTACTCCGGTTTCCCCTACCACTAAAAACATGTACAATAGGCCAGGATGAATGAGAGTGTGTTTGAGAGTGGCATGGGGGACGACGGATGGAAATTAGCCCAAGGCTACAATCCGGTGTGGCTTGTTCATTAACTTGCACGCTCTCTACTAAATAAACCAAACCAATACCATTTAGCTAAATATGAAATGATATGCAGCTGATCAGTAACCTGACATATAGATGAATGAACTGTTCTTGTACTGTACTGCCCAGCATTCTTACTGCTGCTGAACTGTTTCCACAGCCGTAGAGAGAGAATAAGCAGCAGGTCAGAGGCTACTGCACCACACCACGCTGCATCTGCATTCTAACTTCCAACTGATCGCAGAAGACAGTGGGTGAATGCTACGCTACAGACACTGGATAGACACAGACTAAGTTTGCTCTAACTGTGTTGTGTAATATGATGAGCTAGCCGCTAACCTAGCACTAGTTTTCTTCTCTGCAATTTACACCATAGTTTAGACAAGTCAAGCATAAAAAAGTTTCTTTAGCTTCTGAAACGATACAGATCGAGAGTCATTTGGCTTACCTCTAAACATAACTCCAGTGAATCCCGTCTGTTTTTTTTTTTTATTAGTTTATTTGACAGGGACAGTACACATTAATGAACATTTCTGTAAATGTGTCAGTATTAGCTGCAAAGCTAGTTTTCAACTGTTGTCCCTGGGCAAGGTGTATAATGCCAACAACAATTATAAAACATAAAACAATTTAAAAGTTGAGGCTACACTTACATAACAAATGTTGATACAATTCATACATTAATAACATCTGAATGTTCGTTCTGTGACTTGCACAATAGAATGGAGATTTTGGTGCAAGGGCAGGTCATACAGTTCAAACAAACATAAGGATAAATATGTACAATTATTATTTACAAAGCAACATCTGTGCAGAGGATCCTGACACTTGGCTCAGTCAGGAGATCTGTATAAGGTCTAATGAGCACATCGTTGATTGGATTTCAACCATTTTTAATGAGTCCTAAATGTGTTAAACGTGGGGCATTCTCTTATAGTGAGAGGGATGCTGTTCCAGATGTTACAGCCCCTGACTGAAAGAACAGTCTGGCCAAAGGTGGTCCATCTGAAGGGCACTTCACAGTCTCCTCGAACCATAGACCGAGTGGCTCTGCCAGAAGAGGATTTCAATTTTACGAATTCCCTTAATGGCGGTGGTGCAAGTCCATTGAGTATTTTGTAGACCATACAAGCAAATTTAAAGTATTTAAAATTTTCGAAGTTTAGAAGGTTGTACGTCTCAAGAATGCGACAGTGGTGGTACGAGTGTGGATCTGCAGGCGTGAATCTGTTCAGGCCTCATGGCTTCTTCAGCTCATTATTGTTCCATGTCATGCTCTCAGGCGCTCCGTCATAAGCACCAGCTCAGGTTAAAGCTGCAGCCGCACTTAAGGCCAGAGGAAGGCAGTTCGTCAGTTCAAAACCGAACAAAGTTGTTTGCAATCACATAGTGCCTTTAAACGCAGAGCAGCATCATCCCTCCTCCTACCACAGACATTATTTCACAAGTACAAACCCTGCATCAGGTCTGAAACAGTACCACTCTGAGGCTGAACCATAAGCCATGTCAGAACACTATAGTAAAGTTCACATGAATCAAGAAAACAGAGCCACTGTCAAATAAATACAAGGTCAAATACCCACAAATATCAACTTTTTTCACATTAAAAGTTGCATAATGCACTAGTGGTGGGCCGAGATACAAATCCCACGAGACGAGACGAGACACGAGATTGAGTCCATGAGAACGAGACGAGAAGAGAGGATTTTACCAATATCATCAGACTCTATTTGTGTGCATACAGTTTAATATTTATTTATTTATTTATTTGAGTAGTTTATCTGCTCAAAAGGAGTGGGCCGAAGCCAAAGGCTTATAAGCCCCCACCTCAAAAGTAAAAACAATAACATTTCATTTAACAAATAATAAACAAATCATAAACAAGGGAACATATTATAACAAGGCTAATACATTTGGCTCTTTTGACAGGTGTATTCTGATTACATTTCCAAATTATAAATAATAATTAGCTATAATTTGAAGCTTAAAAGTTGATTTCAGGTGGAGGAGGAGGAGACAGGTTTAGATTTAGTATCTAAACAGTCTGTGCCAGACACTGACGCACAGGAGGTTTTAAACATTAAACAGAGAGTGATTCTACTGTAGTTAGACTGACCTCTTTCTTCCTTAAATGTCCCGCTGTAATCATCCCTTCATATTCTGCGCGCTGGCCCGCCCTCTCCCTCGTTGTCCATGTGCTCATGTCACATCCGCGTTGTTTTGCTTTTCCGTGCGCGGTAGATGCGCGTGTACAATCACAAAATAGACGACGGATCCACCCGGACTCGCCGCAGCGTGCAGCGGTAAAACATAGCTTCCAACAGCAGAGCCTTTAGTTCGTAAATGAAAGAGAAAGTAACAAGCTGCGAGTGTGGATCTGCAGGCGTGAATCTGCAGCGGCTCCAGTCTGCAGGTTTGAACACTGAGGCGGTGGTTCCAAGCGTTTTCTTTCTTTTTTAAGTGTATAGTACACATTTTTAGAGAGCTATTACCTACAGTGCCTTGCGAAAGTATTCGGCCCCCTTGAACTTTTCGACCTTTTGCCACATTTCAGGCTTCAAACATAAAGATATAAAACTGTAATTTTTTGTGAAGAATCAACAAGTGGGACACAATCATGAAGTGAAACGAAATTTATAACATTTTTAACAAATAAAAAACTGAAAAATTGGGCGTGCAAAATTATTCAGCCCCTTAAGTTAATACTTTGTAGCGCCACCTTTTGCTGCGATTACTGCTGTAAGTCGCTTGGGGTATGTCTCTATCAGTTTTGCACATTGAGAGACTGAAATATTTGCCCATTCCTCCTTGCAAAACAGCTCGAGCTCAGTGAATTTGGATGGACAGCGTTTGTGAACAGCAGTTTTCACTTCTTTCCACAGATTCTCGATTGGATTCAGGTCTGGACTTTGACTTGGCCATTCTAACACCTGGATATGTTTATTTGTGAACCACTCCTTTGTAGATTCTGCTTTATATTTTGGATCATTGTCTTGTTGGAAGACAAATCTCCGTCCCAGTCTCAGGTCTTTTGCAGACTCCATCAGGTTTTCTTCCAGAATGGTCCTGTATTTGGCTCCATCCATCTTCCCATCAATTTTAACCATCTTCCCTGTCCTGCTGAAGAAAGCAGGCCCAAACCCTGATGCTGCCACCACCATGTTTGACAGTGGGGATGGTGTGTTCAGGGTGATGAGCTGTGTTGCTTTTACGCCAAACATAACGTTTTGCATTGTTGCCAAAAAGTTCGATTTTGGTTTCATCTGACCAGAGCACCTTCTTCCACATGTTTGGTGTGTCTCCCAGGTGGCTTGTGGCAAACTTTAAACAACACTTTTTATGGATATCTTTAAGAAATGGCTTTCTTCTTGCCACTCTTCCATAAAGGCCAGAGTTGTGCAGTATACGACTGATTGTTGTCCTATGGACAGAGTCTCCCACCTCAGCTGTACATTTCTGCAGTTCATCCAGAGTGATCATGGGCCTCTTGGCAGCATCTCTGATCAGTTTTCTCCTTGTATGAGCTGAACGTTTAGAGGGACGGCCGGGTCTTTGTAGATTTGCAGTGGTCTGATACTCCTTCCATTTCAATATTATCGCTTGCACAGTGCTCCTTGGCATGTTTAAAGCTTGGGAAATCTTTTTGTATCCAAATCCGGCTTTAAACTTCTCCACAACAGTATCTCGGACCTGCCTGGTGTGTTCCTTGTTCTTCATGATGCTCTCTGTGCTTTAAACTGACCTCTGAGACTATCACAGAGCAGGTGCATTTATACGGAGACATTCAGAGATCCTCACTGAACTTCTGGAGAGAGTTTGCTGCACTGAAAGTACAGGGGCTGAATAATTTTGCACGCCCAATTTTTCAGTTTTTTATTTGTTAAAAAAGTTTTAAATATCCAATCAATTTCGTTCCACTTCATGATTGTGTCCCACTTGTTGTTGATTCTTCACAAAAAATTAGTTTTATATCTTTATGTTTGATGCCTGAAATGTGGCAAAAGGTCGAAAAGTTCAAGGGGGCCGAATACTTTCGCAAGGCACTGTAAATATTCCCATGAGTCCTGTAAGCAGTCTACAGGAAGAAGGTCTATATCTAAATTTCAGCCTATAAAAAAATACAAAATAAAAAAATATTACGAGATCATTTTTTACACTGTGATGAGAAATCTCACGGCAATTTGATCTCGCGAGATCTTGTGCCACGAGATCTCGGCCCATCCCTATAATGTACCTTTAAGGACCCAAGGACATTAACAAACAAATCGAGAAACAAACCTTGCACTGAAACAACATCTGCACTAAGCTTGGAACAGAACTCAAACTCTATACAAAACATGTATAGTTCCTTTAACCTCTGAACCCCCAACTTAACCGAGTGCATTTCTCCAGTTTGGCTTTACCCAAAGCTAAAAGCTTCTTGAAAAGACGTGTCAAAATAGCGACAGAAATGAGTCCTAAATGAGGATGAGAACGCAACAAAAAAGCAACCAAAGAATTAAAGAAAAGTGACCAAAAATGTGTGATGAAATGTGTGTTGTCGTCAAAAAGTGACGACAACATGGCAACAATGCAAGGAAAAATATCCATTTAGATGAGTTTTTGTAGGCCTTAGCGTTCAAATGAGGTCATTACACTGGCCTATTGGCTGTAACTTTTTAGATTTGGGTAAAGCTGAACTGGAGAAAATGCACTTGGTTAAGGCGGGTGTGTAATTATGTCAACATTTAAAATGGACTGCAAGAGCCAAAATCATGGGTAATCGTCAGAATCTTTTTCCCCCTCTTCAAACTTGTGGGTCCATTTTTTGTCCGGGGATTCATTGTGCTGCCTACTGTAGGTGTCTGATCTCTGCTGTGTGTAATTTATATTATAACGTCAATGACATCAGTGTGAATGAATAACTGTATTATTACATAACTTTGTAGAGAAAATATTTGACTTTGGTGCTGATAGATGAGATGTTGAGCGTTTCCTGGGTAAATGGGTGGATGTAGTGGGCTTTTGGATCCGGTCAGTGCTTCCGGGTGTGGACTGTGCTGCAAGAGAGAACACAGGATTACTGGAAGTAAGCGAAGTAAGGTTTGCTTATTGTCCCTTAGGAAAGCTTGTCCTCTGCATGTGTCCCAGGTGTAACGTGTCAGGAGCTTGAAATTGTAAAGCAAATATGAGCTTGTGCAAAAGCTCATAGGCATTCTAATGAGATCATTGCAAATGCGTGTTATTTTGAACTTCTAAAAGACACATTAATTCGATGTGACGCCTTTGTTAGTCTCTGGAGCTTGTATCTATTGAGCCACTCAGCCCTGTTCACCTTCCCATCATTGTAATGCTGCCCACAGCGTTGTTCAACAACACCAATATTTATTAGCTTGAAATGCATATAGTGCTTTCATAAGAGTCGTCCTCCCACTTACTGCCCCACTTAAACAGACTGTTCACACAACAACAATCTAAAGAAATGTGCTAGCGCCCACACGCAAAACACGGACGCAGCTCCCAGGCATTTTCACTCTCAAAATAAGAAAGGCTTGTGGTTATTATGCGCAATGAAGATTTTACATTATGCCTGCAACATGCAAATCAGTTGGGGAAAAAATTGAATTATAATATTTTGGAACATCTTCGTCATCATCTGAAAGTGAACTGGTAAGTTGCAAACATAAGCTAAGTTTTTTGTCGAAGTTGATCAAAGTTGTTTAGGTTTAGGTTAGTCTTTTTATGAAGGTTCATAAACGGCACATTTATGACGGGTCTGAACACTGTCCGGTTTGCATTAGCTCAGTACATTTTTTATCAATAGATTAACATCGTTTGCATTTTAAATTGTCAGTTGTCGTCCAAACGCACTCCTAACTTAATTCTTCTCAGGGATTAGTTTATTTATTTGAAGGACAGGTTGCAGTTATATTAAAAAGATGGCTGCACCAGATTTAGCATAATGGTACTTCCGGTGCAGTAGGCAAACTACGGCCCGGGGGCCAAATGCGGCCTGTCTAGCCCTTCTGTCCAGCCAGCCAAAGACCCAACCCTGACCAGCAGCACGAACAGCTCTTGATCTATTGCTAAACAGGTGAATTACACCAACGTTTTCACTGATATGACGAAAGGTAGTGCTTCACCGAGTGGCTGAGTGGTTAGCACTGTCACCTTCCAGCTAGATGGTCGCCGGTTCGTTAACCAGACCTTTGTGTGAGGAGACTGGGTGGGTTTACATCAAGTGCTCCGCTTTTTCTCATCGAAACAAAATCAAAATGTACAATAGGCTGATCCTCCACCTATGGGGACTGTGACCAAGAACGTTCTAGAGAGGGGTCGATGGGTTGTCCTGATGGATGGGTCAAAGGCAGATGAGGATAATGAAGTCTACCAATACAAATAGAAAGGCCTAAATTAGCAACAACAAAAAGTAGACGGCAAATCTTTTTGGAGATATTATATCCGCTCCATGTGGTTTTATAAATCTTTCTAACCCTGTAGGATCCATGGTATTATGAAACACTCTCCCCAAAACACACGCACACACACACGCACGCACACGCACAAGGATTCTCGCAGCCAGCATTCACGAAAAGTTTAAAACGTAATCATCTCGCCCTATTTTGGGAGCCCAATTTAAAAAACTCCACCAAGTCTCATTAAATTCAGAGAAAGATCGGCTGCTACTGCTAACATGAACAGCGTCTCTCCTGTGAATAATTCATGCTAGTTATGTTCGCAAAATTTTAACAAGAAATCGAGACTGAAGGAAACTTTCCCAGTGCTTTTCAGGGCCCACTTGTACCTACTGAAGACAAAACATGCGACGTCACTGGCTGACTTTTGCATCTGTTGTTGTTGTATTTGATACATTTTTGTTTATTCCTTTTTACCTAGTTTGAGATGAGACATTACAACTAGGATTTTTTTTTGGCAGTAACCAAGCGTTTTAGGTGAAAATGATTGTGCTTTGAAGTAAGAAGTCAGAAAGTCTCCAAAACGACAACACAGTTACTTGCACCGCTCAGTTTTATCAAGACAGAGGACAGGTTTGAATTGCGCGGTCTCTCCCCATACAAATGAATTGTGAAGCTAGTCCCTATATTAAAGTATAGAAAGGTATGACATGTCAATTTCATGGAATTTATATAATTTCCGTTTCTGTTTCTCCAACATTATCATATTATAAGATTATGTTATAGTGGCCATTGGATGTGTATCCGACTCCACCTGATTTTTGAATTTAGCACCCCTATTTACCCAGTCGTGAAGCCTGACGTCAGCAGTGAAGCCTGACGTCAGTTGCCCTGCCGCTCTTGGCTATAAAAGCGGCCCAGTCTCGCTCACGCCCCCGTAGCGAATTGGAGAAGGAATAGCGAGAGAGTATTTTCATCCAGACCCTCCCCCTCCCGTGCGCCCCATAGTCCTCCAGGCACTGTTGAGATTTTCAAATATGTTCTGGCTGAAGCTCTGGAAGGGGGGAGGTAACTCTTTAAGGTATTTCAATCTGTCTGTAAATAAAACCCCGCTTTAAAAATGTTCTTTGTTATGTGGTATGCGCTGTCTGTCAATAAAACACTTTAAATATAATAAACAGTCTTAGAAAAAAGTTTACTTTTTATTTTCTACTATGCGAAAACTAATGTTTTTAACAGATAAATTGCCAAAATGTTTCAAAGTATCCTCCGCTTTCCACGACAGGTATATCAGGGAAAATGTAACTTTTTTCAACGTTTTATAAGTATTTGCTTCGAACTATTTTCTTTCGCCCCTCCTGGAACCGCCACCTTAAAGGGATACTTCGGGATTTTTGACATAGGGCCTCATTTCCTAATTATCCAGAGTGTTGTTGATGTCTGGAGATATTTTTTTCTTAAATTCATGCAGTTCTTATATTTGAAGAGTCTAGTTGCGCTAGGCTAGAGCAAGGCTAAAGCAGTTCTATGCTAAACGCTAGCCTGCATTAAAAAACAGTCTGACTCACTCCACAGTGCACCTGAGGCAAATCACTTATTGAGAATGAGGAGTCACGTGCCGAGTTGGGGTGATTTGGGGGGGCTCTGAGCCTGTCGGACATACTGGCTGCGGGTTGGGGGCCCGCCCCAGAATTCACGCATTCCTCATATTTCAGAGCACTTTACATTTTGCGCATTTACGTTTTCGGCGAGACAGAGACGGATCTACGAATACGACAACGAAAAGACAGAACGTAAAACTATGCAAAGAGATAAGGCGAAAGAAAAGGGACCTTACAGGAACAAGCTCATACCAAGCACTAAACAGCGGTATTTGGAGAAGCTTGCGGACATTCAAAACATCAACACACGAGCTCCCTGCAGCGGAGACCTAGGCCATTTACCTCCGTGCACATACATGCACATACATGGACACAGTAAACTACCTTGTATTTGGTGTAAGTTACTACACGATGCTGGAGTTTAAAAGCCACAAGTCTTTGGAAAGTTACAAGACTTTCTGCTGTGTCTGGGTGCAGGACTTGGCTGTACAAGCCTCCAGCTGGTGAAAACAGCGTTGTACTGGCAAAGTAACTTTCTTCACATGCGTTTTAGTGTGTTGTCATACATTGCATTTAGCGGACACTTCTTGACCAAAATGTAATAAAGTAATAAAGTGCGTGTTTCGTAACACTACATTGTTACGAGATGTTCAATGTACACACACGTTTCCAACATGTTTTGACAGGTCAGAGACTTGCGCTCCTCGGTGCTGTGTCCATTTCTGTAACCCAAAAACTGTATCCCATTGTTCCTACGTTTCCATATCTATCGTGAGATTGGAGCAGTTTTTAACACAGCAGTGACTTCCAGGCATGGTAAAACAGTGCGGAATAGCAAGAACCTCCGCTACTACGGCGTTAACAACACACGTAAACTATGTGTATTGCCGCCGGTGCGCAGCCAATATGGAGGCGAGGGGGGATCGGCGGGGGGCTCTGTGCCGTGACGACAACTCCTCATTCTCAATAACACCAGACTAACCATATAAATGTCTGTGTTAATAGAATATTTTTTTAATAAAAATTACCGCATTTGAGGGACTATTTTCTCGCAGATCACTCCGCCGCTGCCTTAGCTTACAGCCACGAAGCTGATGCCGCTCAAATATAAGTTATTTTAAACGCAAATGGTTAAATTAACCTATCGACACAGACATTTATATCGTTAGTCTGGCGTTATAAGTGATTACCTCAGGTGCACTGTGGAGTGCGCCAGACTGTTTTTAATGCGGGCTAGACTTTACCATAGAAATGCTTTAGCCTTGCTCTAGGCTAGCGCAACTAGACTCTTCAAATATAAGAACTGCATGAATTTAAGAAAAAAATATCTCCAGACATCAACAACACTCTGGATAACTAGGAAATGAGGCCCTATGTCAAAAATCCCGAAGTATCCCTTTAACGTAGTGGAGGGGTTTGAGCGCCCGAATGATCCTGGAGCTCTGTTGTCGGGGCTTCATGTCCCTGGTAGGGTCTCCCATGGCAAACAGGTCCTAGGTGACAGGTCAGACAAAGAGCGGTTCAGAAGCCCCTTATGAGAGACCAACAGGCCCGGTTAGAACCATGAGGCCGTCCTTCTGTGGACCCACCACCTGCAGGAGGAGCCATAGGGCTGGTGCAGCTCCAACAGCTGCCCCCACGACCCGGCAACGGACAAGTGGAAAAATATGGATGGATGGCATTTGCTTCAGTAGTGCTTCTTTCACGGGGAGAATGGGGCACTATGGCTTTTACAATAATAATAACATTTTTGTTGTTGTTTTTGTTATTTTATGTTTAGTGAAATGTGTGTGGGCATAAATACGGGATTCTGTAAACAAAACAACATTTTTAAAAAATAAAACGTTTTGTTTACCGTTTGTTTACCATCGAATTAAAGTTACAGCACTATTTTGTGTCTGACTTGGTTGTCTTTGAGTTGGTGCAGTCATAGCGCAGAGGAGACATGTCTAAAAAACATCAAATGATGTAAAGAGTGAGATTAGCATTAGCATGCAGCCAAACTGCCCGCGTGTTTGAAGTAAAACATTTCAATATGCGTCCCAGCTGAAGAGTCTTGACCAACTAGGTGTCTAGACAAGTTTGACACCTGACATTAACATACAGTATGTGGCTGATCCTCACCCCTCGCCAACTGCCCGGCGATAAGGAGTTTACTCAACAACCACCAAATCAAAAAACTGCAACCATTCTTAACAAAACGAAAAGCACACAAACCAAAGACATCACTCATAACATCCAACCTGCAATCAATCCCTCTCAAAGTATACCTTCACCACCAAAATTTGACAGAGATCAAAGTTTACGGGACATTTTCTGCAAAAGCAAAATTAAACATCGAACAACAAAACCCAACTCAACTACCACACCTAAATGAGCTCAATATGAAAAACATAATCTCAAAGCTGCCAAACAAAATGTAAGAGCTGTTCAGATATGTTGCATGACATCCAAGAAGAACAAAATCGCAAGACAACTTTCACTGACATTGTAATTTTGTTGAACATCAACTGAAAATCATCTCTGATCCCATATTTAGTGACATTCAAACCACAGTTTAAAATGGAAACTGTTAAACCAAAGCCAATACGTGAACTGAACTTTGCTGCTAATATCAGATCTGTAAAAGTTAATAATTCTAACTGCCCATGTTTGTTCACAATCTCTTTAAGTTGTTGTTCTGAGTTTACAAACCTGCAACATAATGAGAAGATTAATTGTGTTAAGGAAAAGAGACTTTGCTTTAAATGTTTTGAGTATGGACATTTTAACAAACAATGCAACAAACGTGTCATTTGTGACAATTGCCACTTGAATCATCTTACTATGCTTCATGTAAATGTTTCAGTGGATTAATCTATCAACACTGATCTGCCGAATACCAAAACATTTTTTTTGGTATTCGAACATTCTTCTGTTGCTCTGACCAAACCATTTTTTGCGGGTTTAAGGAGCTAACTCAAAAGAATAATGTGAAAAAAATAGTACATTGCGTTTGTTGAGGTGACATTGTTTGCAAATTGTTTTCTTTCCTTTCAAGTTGAGTTTTGGCAGAAATGATTCTGTGCTGTAACTTGATGTTGAGCCATTGTCTAAAAATGCATACATTTGAACAATTGTGTTGATTTCACAACTGGAATTATTACATTTTACCAACTTCAGTGGCCCGTTTTGGGCTCGCAGTAATTCAATCATTGTGAAAGTACTATGGACATCAGGATTGAGCTCAGGCAGCTCAGTGTTGATAGATTTATCCACTGAAACATTTACATGAAGCATAGTAAGATGATTCAAGTGGCAATTGTCATAAATGACACGTTTGTTGCATTGTTTGCTTAAATGTCCTTACACAAAACATGTAAAGCAAAGTGTCTTAACCTTAACAAAATGAATATTCTCATTATGTTGCGGGTTTGTAAACGCAGAACAACAACTTAAAGAGATTGTGAACAAAAAATGGACAGTTAGGATTATTAACTTTTACATATCTGATATTAGTGGGAAACTTCGGTTCATGTCTTGTTTTTGGTTTAAAAACATTACAACTTAGCAGAAACATTAGCTTCACATAGTAGAAATGAAAAGGAAACTTTTTAAAGCAGGGTTTTATTTACAGACAGATTGAAATACCTTAACATACAACAAAACTTAAATTTGGTTCTAAATGCTGAGCCTTTCAAAGTCACAGCGTGACGGCCGGGGAACACATGTTGCTACAGCCAGCCCCATCATGACGTCCGAGAGATGCCCCGGACATGCCCCGTATACAGAGGAGCGAGGGGGGAGGCTCAGACAAGCACCTGCAGAGGTGCGAGAGGAGGCGCCAGTGTGTCTAGGATGCTGCGGGGGGTGGCAGGTGCGAACTAATTTGAATATGCTAATTAGGGTCCATCCATCCATCCATCTTCTTCCACTTGTCCGTTGCCGGGTCGTGGGGGCAGCTGTTGGAGCTGCACCAGCCCCTATGGCTCCTCATGGTTCTAACCGGGCCTGTTGGTCTCTCATAAGGGGCTTCTGAACCGCTCTTTGTCTGACCCTCGCTAATTAGGTTAATTAGATTAATTTTGCTATTTAAAAAAAAAAAAGAACAATCACATTACTACTCTCATCTCTTTTTCACACATGTTGGAGCGCCTTGTAGGTCGGGCCGAGACCGCCCTAGTTTCAAATGTATTTACTCCAAAGTTAGTTCAGTCCGTGTTCACACGTGCCCGCACCAGACATCAGCCACTAACAACGATCAGTTGTTCAACAAATGTATTCCCATGACAACGGGCATCGACCTGTCAAAGCACCGACACGCACGTACATGCACACTTCTCTGATGGAGGTCAGTCCTCTCCTCGTGGTTAAATACAGTGAAGCTGATATATGCGAAGTGAAGAGAAATGCACTTTAATCGGCTCATGAAGAGGGAAGTTCAGGCCGCTCCGAGACCACCTGTCTGACACTCGGAGCGGCTGTTTAGACCGGCCCAAAGCTCTGCGCTTGGATTCACACTGACCTAAAATCGCCGCTCTCAGGTCGAGACCTTAAGGTTGACCTAACCTAGAGCCTGTGTGAAAACACCCTTAGTGTCAACTAGAGCAGGGAAATAAGGTTGATACCCGAGTTTGTGTTGAAACCTTTTTCCTTTCAACATGGAAGACAGCAGTGCCAGTGATAATGTGTTTTATGCTTTTTGAGCTGATTGTTTCAAAGCCTTCACAATCAATTTTAAGCTACATATTTTTAATTGCATCTCTTTTACCAAGCAAAGAAAATTGGAAGCAGTTGGACAGTGGTTTGTCGACTATTTTCTCACTTGACTTTACTTCTTTCATGTTTACCAGTGTGTTTGACATGTTTCATTTCAATAAAAGCACAAAAGCACTTGAACACAATCCACTGACTTGCAATTAACAACTGGAAATATTCAACCAGCTACATCTGGGTCCAAACTGTACGGTGTAATATTTTGGAGTCTGTTCAAAAACTAGTACACCAAATAGTGTTATCCTATGGCCTCTTCCCTTGTGTTTATATTGGCTTATTGACTTGCAAGTGGCTACTTCTCTGTCCCTCCCCTCTTATTTTTTTGTGCTGTTTCCAGGGAGACATTTGGCTCCGTCCAACAATCCCACCACTGTTTAGAGCGAGCACACACACACACACACTCTCTCATTCTCTTTCCCTGTCTCTCTCCATCTCTCCAAAACTGTCTTCCCATTCTCAGACCTGCCGTTAGCATTAGCCGCACCGCTAACACATTCCTCCATTCATTTCCTTAGCAGCTCTCGCTCACACGGCGTTCGGTATTTGGGTGCCCTCGGACTGGGCACATTGTTGAGGGCTTTTCCCACACTGTGGCTCCTAATCCTGTGCTTAAAATAAAGCTAACGTTGTTTCAATTGTGCCGGAGGTCATGTAGCGTTAGCCTGGCATGCTTTTAGCTTGGTGAAACCGGCCAATTGGGAAGGAGAATGTGACGTCGTGTGTACGAATGATTGGCTAGCTAGAGCATGACTTTGGAATAATGGCAGCAATTTTTTTTACTAGTCTATATTAGGCAAAATGTATTTATCTTAACTAAAAGATGGATACAAATAGAATCTGTAAAAGACTAAAATACAAAATCATACTCTTCAGTTGTTAAGTTGCTCAGTTCTTTTTTTCTAATGCAGGTTTTGTATGGTGTTTTTATTGGTTACAGGGGATGTTACTGCCCATTAATAGGCTCTGTGCACGGAATGTTATGGGGTAACATCCTGTTGGCCATTGTGGGGTAGAGGCTACTTCCTGTCCATATTTGAATGTAATTTAAAAAATAAGGTTTAAAACAGAAGAACACTTCACGTAAGTAGGTCAAGCCGAGTGTGTTTCCTAAAGATGATTTCAGATGGTGGTGCTATGCTACCATTTGCTGGTGTCGAATTAATTTTAGCCTTTAGCTTCGAGGTGAAAACACTTGGTTATTAATTTATGTTTATGGTTATTATTTCCCTCGGTGAAGTAGTTACATCCTGTGTAAAGTTGTTAACATGTAAGTGATTATTCTACAGCTGCATGTTTTCTGTTAGGTACTGTTTAAATCTTTTTATCACAAGAGGAGACAGTTATAAACATACAAGTTATAAAGCTTTGGAGCTAAAGGCTAACGTTAATTTGACGCTAACTAATATTAAAATAGCTCCACCGTCTGAACAATTTAAGTTTTTTTAAAACTTTACATTAAAGGTGTTCTATGCAACTTTTTATGTGAAAATTAAATACTTATTTGACTTTTCAGTGACCCATTGGCTTGTATGGGTGGTTAGCTTAGTGCTTTTACTTTTCATCCAGGGGCAGTGTTGGGGAGTAACTAAAAACATGTATTTAGAATACTCATTTTAAGCAACTGTATTCTGGTAAAGTTACACTTTAATTTGTGAGTATTTAGAATACAGTTACTTCCCTAAAATCAAAGGAATACAACACAGTACTCAATCATTAGATTTTAGCTTCATATTTCTCATCATAAGAAAGAACTTTTAATGTTGACCTGTTTTTCCTCCTAAAATGACAAAGATTTAAAACGCCTTATGCCACAGTTCATACAAACATGCACATTTGCCATGAGAGTTTTTGAGTTCCTAATTATTGGTAAATAAGTTTTTTTGTGTATACTATATTTTTGTAATTATACGCCGTAATTATTTATAAATATAATGCAAATCAACGTGAAAGTATTTTAAGTATTCAGAATACAATACTCTGATTAGACAAAGTAACATTACAAAATACAGTATTCTGTATTCTGTAACTAAATACAAGTATTCTCCTCAACACTGCCTGGTGGCCCCTATGATGCTTCAGGTCAGTTTTATTGCCGTTTTTTTCTTTTTTAGGGTTTCTGGTAGGTTTTCTGAATGGAATGTATACGTAGCCATGGAGGCGGTTCAATCAGCAGTGAAAACCTACCAGAAACCCTAACCCACCTGGACGGGGCTTTTCTGTGTGGAGTTTGCATGTTCTCCCCGTGTCTGCGTAGGTTTCCTCGGGGTACTCCAGTTTCCAATTCCACGAAAACATGTACAATAGGTGAATCCTGGATTCCTGGGTCCCCGAGCGCAGCACTGCCGTCGCCCACTGCGCCGTACAGCATTGAAGGATAGGTCAAATGCAGAGGACAAATTTCTCTACAAGGACAATGAAGTATACCTTAACCTTAACCTATGCTAACCACCCAAGCAACCGCTGGGTCACTCAAAGATCAAATACGCATCAATATCAACTTCTTTTTTTCTTTTTCTTTAGTCTTTACCCTACACTGGCCAACAGGACGTTAGCCAAAAAATTCAGTGCACGGACCCTGTTGTGGCTTTTGAAATCTGATCTGCTCATTGCAACTATTCATTTGTGATTATTAAGCTTATAGGGGAATTTTCTCTTTACCAGGTGCTCTTTCAAGCAACATACAGTACCATGACTTGACGAGGGCAGTTTGTTTAGGTGGTGAACTGTCTTGCCTAAAGACACAACAAGAGTATGCTCACAGCGATGCTCAAATGGCTGATGGGCAGACACGAAACCCACTATGCCACTGTGGTAATTTCCCCAAAGCTCATGTACACGGACGCCTGCTCTGTCGCCCCTTTCGCTGCAGTAAATTCCTTATGTGTTTATCTACTTCTTTGCAGCAGTGTGGAGCTATTTATTTCTCTCTGCCTCACTTCACGGCTCGTCTCCAGTTTTTCCTTCGTCACCTGCCCTGCCTCCCTCCTCCCTCCCTCGGCTTCAGTCTGCTGCGTCATGGAAACGGTGTGAGAGTGTGCACTCGTCGTGTATTTCGTGTGTGCTTTTGCTCGCGTGTGTGTTCGGGTTGCGAGCTGGTGTTAAACGCATCCAAACAGCACCGCCTGCTGTCCTCCGTGGAAGATCATTACAGAAGCGTTAACAAGGAGGCTGCAGCAAAGACGAGCAAAGGACATGGAAAAGAAGACTCTAGGATTGGGAAATACACTTTATAGGGCTATTATTATCGTAATGCCTGCAAAATGGGGCAGTAGTAAGTATTCCTTTATCGACGATGTAGTATTTTGCACAGTATCCAAACAAAAAATACAAAATGTTGCACCTCGTAATAGTTTTAGTTAGTTATTACTTCAGACCCCTAAAAAGCGAGAGAGAGAAGGAGAGATGTGTGGAGGGGATTTTCCTTAAATGGCTTGAGTTTTTTCGGCAAAATCTAATATTTTTCAGTTGGACTAGCTTTGAATACAGCACATTCACTGTGGCATTGTTTCAATAAGTTTCCGCAATGTCAAAACATTGATCTTGTATGGGAGAGTGTGACCACTGTGCAAAGCCTTCTCCAGCACATCAAAAAGATTCTCAATGGGGTTAATAATAATAATAATAATAATAATGCCTTACACTTGTATTGCGCTTTACAAGCCTGTATTACCAAGTTTCTCAAAGCACTACACTGTCGTCATTATTCATTCACTCCATACTCGGTGGTGGTAAGCTACTATTGTAGCCACAGCTGCCCTAGGGTAGACTGACAGAAGCGAGGCAACCAGTCTGCGCCATCGGCCCCGCCGACCACCACCTACCACTCACTCACTCACTACATTCGCCAGGCTTCCTGGTGTTACCAAACGGTCTCCCATCCAAGTACCGACCAGGCCCTTCCCTGCTTAGCTTCCAAGATCTGATGGGATTGGGCAGAGCAAAGGCGGTATGACCACAAGGCGGTCTGGACTCTGCGGCGGCCGATCCATGTGTGAAAATGATGTCTCGTGCTCCTCGAATCACTCTTTCACAATGTGAGCCCGATGAATCCTAGCATTCTCATCTTGGAATATGGCCTTGTCATCAGGGAAGAATAATTCCATTGATGGACTAACCTGGTCATTCAGTTTGTTCCGGTGATGACTGACCAGTTATTTCTTCTTCTTCTTGGCTGACACTTGTATTGCACTTTACAAGTCTGTTACCAAGTTTCTCAAAGCGCCACACTGTAGTCATTATTCATTCACTCGGTGGTGGTAAGCTACTTTTGTAGCCACAGCTGCCCATTGGATTTGACTGACGGAAGCGAGGGAACCAGTCTGTGCCATCAGCCCCTCCAACCACCAACCACTCACTCCTTCATTCTGGCCTACTGTACATGGCACTTACTGTAACACCTTTTACATTACAGTAAATACTTTTTAGTTGTATAACATTTTTAGATGTCACATTACCAGACGTGGAGCGAGTAAAGCCACTATAGCACTCATCTACTCTGTGCCATAGTAATCCGCAGGTTTGGGGTTAAGCCGCAGACCGCCGTTCATTGTCGCCATACGCACATTTATTGTATTTAGCCATGTCTAATTGTAACATCTTTGCAGCAGGTTTTTGCCGTAAATATGAGACTGATTTTCATAAACATTGTTATCCAGAGAACGCTTTTATGGAGCCCAATGCCACCTGTTATCACAGTGTATGTCTCTATGCGTGAGTCTTCATTACCTCTGCTCTTTGACCCGTCTGCCCCTCTCCTGCTCCATGCTCTGAAGGAGAGAGAGAGAGAGCGGAATGAGACACGCCAGTCCCATTCATTTCTGTTGATTGTTGCTAGTTATAGAAACTTTTAAGCACATTTTCGGACGGAATTAAAGCCGTGGTCCATGAAATAAAAAACTGTCCTGACCATCACTATTGTGCAATGGTTCAAAGCTAGTAGTGATAGTAGATCGTAGTGAGTTTCAGGCTCTGGACAGCATGAGGGTATCTACACTTTGTAACAATGTTGCGGTCCCATTCATGCCTGGGTACTATTCCTTCTGATTCTGATTCTGCCGGTGCTGTTGCTGGATTTTGTTGACGACATGCCTGACATCGATAGTACATTAGTCACAGCAAGAGGATGGCTCACTCTGCAATGAAGATTCTGAAATGTCAGACACTGCTCAATATCTGCTGCAGCTCGTCTCTGGTCGAATTATTCTATTTGTAATCTTTGTTCTTGTCTCAGTGTTTGGCCTACGACCTGCTGCAACCAAAGATTTTCCCCGCAATGAGTGATCTTTCATCTCAGTGGCCAAAGTCGTGAAGTTGAGACACTAAAATCGCAATGCAATCCAATATTTTGTTGCTTACTTTTGCACGTTCTTGACGTCTAGCCCACTCCAAAGGCATAAGCAGAGATCCCATTTCTAAATATACCCCCAATTACCAGTAAATGCCATGAACTGACAGCGCGGAGAATCGAACATAAAGAAATGCAGCATCAAAATTTGTGAACTCTCTCTGGCACTCTCTCTCTCTCGCTCCTCCTTTTCCTTTGGTTTAAAAACAGACTTGAGTGCCGCAGAGACGTATGCGGTTCTTTGGCAGCGTTTCCACAGTCCACGCTGACAGAAAAGAAGCCATGAAAATCTCCAAATTACACTGCAGCTCTCGCAAACAGGAGCGTTGTCTGCTGCCTCCTACTCACCGAGACCGATCAGGAGGAGACGGGGACAGGGGGGGGAGCAGGCAGGGCTTATATACAAAAAATATATATAAGTTCTACAATATGTCACATTCTTCGATGAGTAGAGTTGTTTTTTGTATCTTTAGGAGAGTAGCCTAAAATATATAATGCAGGCCTGTACAGACACTTAAGTCTTAAGTTCACAGTCAATTGATATTTTGAATTGTGTAAAATGTTTGGTCATAGGACTAAGGGGATGCTCTTTGGGGCATTTCTAAAGTGGTGTGTACAAAAAGCATAAATTTAAAGGCACTATACTTTTTTTTTTTTTACCTTCATGTACTATTTTTTTTTTTTTCTACAGTAGAAGTGGAACAAAATGTGTTTCCTCTTCCTTTATTGTATATTGCGGCTTATACATCTGTGCGACTAATTTATGGTCGAACAGAATGACCGCTCCAAATCCAAACATAAAGTTGTGGAGACACTGGAGAGCTCAAGCAAGTAAATGGCCACCGTTCTCTTGAAATATTATACAAATGTGTTCGCGTCGGACGGTTCACGCCTCCGCGGAGTCCAGTTATTTCTGATAATGGACACCTCGTCGTGCATTATCCCTTACGTGAGCTTCTGTTAGCATAACGTTAGCCATGTTAGCCTACCTTCATAGCTGTCTTTTAGCTGCTGCTTTTTACTCGTTTTTTTGGCTTGGTGCTTCTGAATAATTTCATAAGCTTCTTTTATTGTCTAGTGATCAACTCGGGGCCCAGAGATTCCTGTTTTTTTTGTTTTTTTTTTTTTTTGTAGCTATATTGAGGGAGTGTGAGTAGGGGTGGGTGAAATTGGCTCACGGCGAGATCGTTTGAAAATGTATCGTCTGGCAATATAACGTCCGGACATTTTGTTTCTGCTGTTTTAGATCAATATAACATTTTCCAATCCCAGTGTAAGATAGTGAGAAATATGTGCTTGAGATTACTGCCAAATACTTGCAAAAAGCGAATACCCACTCTTCGTTTTATATACAGTTGTGCCGATAAGTTTACACACCCTGGTGTTTTTTTCTTTTTTTGGTCATTTCTCAGAGAATATGAACGAAACCATAACAAAATAAAATATCAAAATGACCCTGTTGAAAAGTTTACACACCCCAGTTCCTAATACCATGTATTGCCCCCTTTAGCTTCAATAACAGCTTGGAGTCTTTGTGGTCGTTGTGGAGAAGGTTCTGTATATATCTAATGGTAAAGCGGCCCATTCTTCATGGCAAAAAGCCTCCTGTTCCTGTAAGTTCCTGGACTGTTTTCCATGTGTTTTGCATGAACTGCACGTTTGAGCTCTCCCACAGTGGTTCAATGATACTGAGGTCAGGACACTGAGATGGACACTAACGGGACCTTGACTTTATTCTGCTGGAGCCAGTGGCATCAGTGAAACACCTCCATATTTCACAGAACAGAACAGAATGACACAATAAATGGCTTCACAACATCACTGACCATGAGTGAAAAAAGTTGTTGTTTTTTCACTCATATTCTTTGAGAAATAGCCAAAATATATATATTTTAAAAGTCAGGGTGTGTAAACTTATTGGCACAACTGTAGCTATTCCAACCCTCTTGTCAGCCTGTATGAGGTATTATAGAAAAAGATGTTGTAATTTGACTGTTGCCCAGTAATTGCATCCTAATTTGTAAATGTTTGTTTTTTCCTTCATAATGTTGGGACTGTCTGTCTCTGTGTTGCAGGTTTGTCCAAGTCGTTCCCGTTGGAGAACTCCCTGTTCGACAGCTGGTTGGCCCAATCCGTGCAGATCACAGCAGACCACATGCTGAGCCAATGGGCGCTAGAGGGGCAGCACCGGACAAGAGCGCCACCCTGCTGTCCGACCAGGTAACTACACACATTCTATACATCAAGGTTAGGACACGTTTGGATTATCAAGGTGACATTACAGTCAGCCAGTTGTTGTCAAACTGCATTTATTCAGTATTGGCACCCATGAATACTATGAGCAAAAACAATAGAATTTTTGGTAACACATTACCTTGATACATTGTACCTGCCAAATGTAGTACAATGTAACAGTGTGTAATAACTTGTACCTATGTGTTACATACACGTTGGAATAATATGTATTTGTAGTTTGGAGGTACATAATGTAACAACACATAGAACCATAACCGTAAACCCTAACTTTAAGGGTTTTATGGCTTATTACAAAAAGGTACCTCCAAAGTACTAATACACATTATGCCATTGTGTATGTACTACTACAGTTACCTTGCGCAGATTACAATGTACTAAATTTAGGTACAATATATCATGGTAGTGTAAAATAAAGTGTAACTGAAGTTTTTAATGCAGTGGTCAATTCTAAGCTTTCAACCATAACATCTTGTATGTAAAGAAAAATAACAAAATAAACTCGCCCTTTAACATGTTTTTATAGTGTTTTGTTGCGCATCAGATTTTGTCAGGAAATCACTCCTACATGGCAGCGCTCCCGGCATGTTTCCCATGCCTATCCATTCACAAACTAATGTGTTTGGTTTGGTTGGTGTTTGGTTTGGTTCACGAGGCGCACTTAAAACAAGCGACAAATACTCTGTAATCCAAATATGGTCATTTTCTTTCTGGGAGACTGCAGCGAAATGCACGCACATGTGCAGACTTTCTGAGGTTTTCTTTACACTCTTGCAACATCTCAACTTTAGTCATGTACTTAATATTTTAAGTGTTTTTCAGAAGGATTTTTCAATATCTAATTCCTAGCCTGATTTATTGAGTTTTGAAACCCAAAAAACAATGCAAAATGTTGAATGTATCCATTATTTTGATTTTGTCGCCAAAATATCACCACTTATGGAGATTTTTATGGCTAAAATGCCGGCAGAGCAGGGTTCACTACTGACACCTACTGATGAAAAAAGTTCAAAAAGACATACAGTAGCTGAGGGCAGCTTTAAGTTAAAGCGGACATCGCTGATATTTTTGCTATAAATATTGAAATAATGTATTCATGACTAGTTGATTTGGCCTGGATCCCCCACTACAGGCAGTAGTGAGAATGACATGTTATAAAACAAACTTTTACTTTCTGTTAACAGGACTATTTACATTTTTTTTTAATGCAGTGGAATATTTCATAGTCCCTTTAAGACACAGTTTAGTCTTAGAGAAATATAGATGTGTGGTGCTTCAGCTGTAAAAGAAAAGCGACCAAAGTGAGCAGGATTACTGTTCCAGGTATGTTTTTGACGAGGTAACATTGTAACAAGGTTAAAGTAAATTTTGCATGATAGGCCATATAAGAAAAAGGGAAGGGTGACTCCAGCGGCTATAGAACGTCAGAAGTTTGGCTTTTGGAGTCAGAAAGTCTCCAAACTCCAATCCAAACGTACCAAGATCACCACAGACTTGATCAGAGCGATGGGATCACAGGGGGGCGCAGTAGTTCCCTGTGCTTTTGATGCTTGAACAAACACAGCAGAGTATTTTGGAGAAATGTGCCAGGATTTGTATTGATTGGCACAGTCCTCTCAGCGGGACACTGAAGCCCATTGTTATTGGGGAAACAAAACAGGAACCAGGAAACTTTCCACTGAATACGTGTTGATACAGAAACCTGATACGACAAATGAACTGATTCTTTTTTCTGGAAATGGTGACGCATTTTAGTCGGAAACAGTGGCTCGGTGCTCGTAAGCTGCGAACAAAAGTGTGCTAACAGTAGCTCAGCTGGTAGAGCCGTTTATCCTCTCAAGTGAAGGACAAGTCTGAGCCCCGCTGCCCGTCGTGTACTATTTGGTTTTGAATATCGAAATTTCCCCATTCCTCTGTTTGATTGGATGTTTACAAATGATACGAAATGAAATGTACCAAGATTTTTTGCACTTGTCGCATTGAAAATATAGTATTTAGGCATTTAAAAAGCATTTCTTTTTTAGCCTTCCTACACATATTCAATTTAAACAATAGCAAACTGGAGTTTGCCAAGTTCTTTTAACTTTAATATTTGATCATGTCCTTTTATAATGTCCTTCATGAATAAGTGTTTGAACCTCTTTGTAAATGTCTCCTCCATACTGATCGGCAGATGATTCCACACTGATACAGCTCTATACAACACTTCCTTCTCAAAGGTTGTGTCCAAATGTCCATTTACTATACGTAGTGTCGAACTATAGTAGACTATATATATTGCACTCCTTCTGTTGGTGATTGGGATATGCTGGTCATTAGTTTCTCCTCGCCGAATCGTCGTCGTCGAATCGCAAACAGGAGTGCACTACAAGTTCACTAAACTTTAGTAATAATGGAGTAATGGAGCAGAGAAATATTAGTCAGATTAGTTTTACTTAACATACATTTGACATGAACTTGGATTATTGCCTTTTGCCTGACTTGGGTGCTATCGATCATTTAGCAGATCAAGCTAAAGGTAAGCGCATTCACTTTAGGGACCTTTCCTAAGTGTGATTAAAGCAGCTAATTCGTGTTTTGTTCAAAGACCTGTCACTGACTGTTCTCTTGCTATATTGACCCTGGTCTAGTGACCATTGCTGCACCCTACTTTTCAGAATGCATTGTGGGGAATTTTCAATGCAGTTATTTTCTCCTGGACACTCGGACACCACTATAACATGGCCTGTCCAGTATAGTCCACTTTGTATGGGGAATAGTGAGGACATTCGGACACAGCCCTAAAATTTCCAAAATACGTATTACGTCATTTTGCACATACGCAGCTAGCCTCAAACAAGTCAAACATCCAAAAATGAGCCGAAACTGTAGAAATATTTGCGTGACAGGGCAATCTAAAAGCATCTTAATTTATCAAATTGGGTCATGCTGTAAGGCCATACCATCTCTGTAGTACAATCATAACCTTGACTCCATAATATATTAAATAAATAGGCTAATGGCAGCGCATTAGCTAATGCGCTGCCATTAGCTTGAAAGTTTTTGGAAAGTACGTTAATTTGGAAGTACCATTGAATAAAGTTTTGGAAAGTACCATTGAATAAAGTTCCTCCTGTCCTGTCTCCACAGCTTCTGCAGGGCGAGGAGAGCCTGCTCAACCTCATGATGGAGACCTCCGCCTGGAAGACCCCCAGATCGGTAGAAAATCACGGGGCTCCGACCACCACCACCACAAACCCTCCCGCTCCCTGTCCTCACCCGCCCACACCCCGCTGTCCTCAGCCGGGACCAGCCCATCCACGGGGCCTTCCTCCCAATGGTCCATCTCGGTACCTGCTGACGACAAACCCAGGCCCCGGAGGTCCTCGTCGACCAGGCCTCACAACTTCCACCACTACCAAAAATCCGGAGGCTCCAATCACTCGCCGCAACCTCCCGTCTCCAAAATGGATTCTTGCCACATTTCGGAAGACAGTCCGTGGGACAGCGTCCGTTGCGGATTCACCTCCTCCCCCAGTCCCATCCGGATGCGCTTGTCCCGGCAAGGCAAGTCCAAGTCATTGAGGAATCACCACGACAACCACCACCAGAGCAGCAACGCAAGCATGGACTCCAACACGAAAATGCCTAAAGACGACTCCTCCGTTCTGGACGACGCCGACGGATACTACTCGGACGGGGAGCAGAGCGAGAGCGACGCGCGATCTCGCAAACTTCGCCTTTTGCATTCGGCGAGCGAGGAGATGCTGAGGAGGAGCGTCCTGGCCTCGTAACAACTGAAAAACTTCTACAAATGAAATGTTAAGAATAAAATGAAAAATCACTGGTTTTCTCCATCTGTGCCCCGGACGCTTTTTCTTCAACCAAAATCTTTGCAGATATACAAAAAACTGCTTTGTTTTGGGGGAATTTTGAATGTAGCCCATCAACCGCTACTCCAGTGTAGTTCAGCTCAAGACATAGGAAAACAAACATTACGTTTACTTTGAAGTTTTTGTTTTTTCTTGGTCAAAACCTGACTTTTTTTTCCCATTTCTAAACCATAATTCGGGGCATTAATTACGCTTCGTCACATCACTCAAACCGCTTTCAGGGTGTCCACTTTTCACCGTACAAGCGTTTTTCCACCAAGACGGCTCGAACCCCCAATTTTTGGACCGTCTGTTTCGAGGGGGAAAAAAAGCACAACACGCTATAGTTTGAAAACTGGAAGCACTTCTGCGTATATCTACTCAGCTGGGGTTGGGCTTCAAGGCTTGGTTCATTCGGTTCCAAACATTTCCAGTTCTGTTTGTAAAAAAAAAAAGAAGAATGTGGTTAGAAGTAAAGTCACAACTCCAGACATTTTACCACACCGTAGTAACAGTCAATAACCCTACAACGACACAACTATTCTCTTGTTTTTCATCTTCTTGTAGAAATTGTGCCTTCTCTCGTTCGCCCTCGTGCCCCGTTCCTCCCAAAACAAAGTCGAGAAGTATCGCCAAATCAACGGACTAACAATCATTTCCAATCAGAATCCAATCAGTCGTAAGGATCAATCGGACTCGGGAAAACAATCACACACTGAATGAGCGGCCACTGGACTGGCTCCCGTCACCTTAAAGAACTGCTTCTAGTGCCTGAAATCTGAAATGAGGACGTTCCAGCAGCGTTTTTAAATCAAAAGAAAAAAAACAAAGCCACTCTCACGTTTTTTGATGCTGCTGCTCTTTTTTCGACGTCTCTGCCCGATCGACGATTGGTGGAAACAGACTCGGAGGTAACAGAGTTTAGCAGAGCGGGTTTGGGGACAACAGGCTATGTTGGTGGATACACTTCGTAGTTCCTATTTGTTATTTTAGAAGCCACACAATCCTTATTAGTAGAGAAAACACAAAGGAAATGCTCATCTTTAGAGAAATGGTATTACATTACCAACGTTTGACGACCTACTAAGTCGCCCAATGTGTGTTTTTTTTTTTTTTTTTGGGGGGGGGGGGGGGTTCGGTCAGTAGAACTTTTACATACCCTTTCCAATTATTTTTGTGGCCCAAAAACAAACAATATCGATGTTGAGGAAAATGATTTCAATCTAAACGCCACACCAACATGGCCACCGTCCCCAGCCAGTGTTTTAGACTCTGGACGATCTCTTCTGTTTCACTTCCCTCTGCAAAAAAAATAAAAAAATAACTACAATAGTTAAACAGAATTCAGTAGATTATTTGATTTGAGACGTTTCCAACAATTTTATATTTTTTACTTAATCATGTAACCCCCCCACACACACACAAAATAAACATCCAGGGCAATTTTTAAACCACCCCAATATGGCCGTAATTATAAAATTCACCAGTCAACAACACTTTGTAACAATACTGGCTTATATTAGAATCAAAAATCTAAGTGCTTAATTAAGCAGAGCCCTATAGTCGGTGTGAGGTTCTTGAACATTTACATAAACCGGCTTTGAAACGGCTCTAATTTTGCCTGATAAGTTAAAAAAAAGAAGAGACATGTAAACTATTTTCAAAACTCCTATTAGTATTCTGATCATTTTAACTATTGTAGATATGTTTTTTGGTTTTTTTTCGCAGCGACTTTCTCTATGAATGATGACAATGTAATAATCAGCTCCAGAGGCCTGCGCTTTTCCGTTCTTTGTATTTTTTCTTTTTCTTTTTTTTTTTTTATAACTTTGTGTTGATGATGTATTTTGTACCTAAAGCAGTCCATGGTGAATCTCAGGGCATTTCAGACTTTCTTTTAACGAGAGGAAGTATTTAAAAAAAAATGAATAAAAAACAACTGTATAAAGGTAAGCGACATGAGGGTTAGAAGCCTATATAAGAACATATTTTATCATAGACATAAAGTGAAAGGATTTAACAAGTGATGTGTATGGAAACTATTACTACTGAGCATGCTCCTTCTCTCAGTACGATCACGTGACCATCAGCCCTGGGAACTAAAAGTAGCAATGGAATATTTGTCACTTTTGGGGAACACTGTGTAATAACTACACATTATTAAGCATTTGTTAACCGTTAGATTATATACTGTAATGATACAGAAGTATTTCCGATGTATCATTTTTACACCTAAATAGATGCTGTGTGTGTGTAGCATCTCCTTAACCAGACACGAACCATCCCTGTGTCTGTCAGTAATCGATCATATTTAGTCCGCCTCTCTCTTCCACTCTCTAAACGCCAGCCCACACTCCGGTCAATGTCACATAAATATTCTTTGTGGTTTAAAGTCCAGACACGTGCACCAAGCTTGTACGGATCCTATTTCTCTGGTCACCAGACACAAGAGGAAGAAGTTCACCCTCTGCTGGTGTTTAGTGTAACTGTGCTTTATACAGGGATGCACCGATACCACTTTTTACTGAATACCAGTATAAGGCATTTTCCTCAAACATACGTAAATCATAGACTGACTTGTTCATAGCAGATGGGTTAGTTAGTAATTTGTTACTTTGTAATTGTTCTGCAATACTTTGTGTTGTGATTTGTTTCCTGGGTCTCACACTGTTGATTTATTAAGATAGATATAGAATTGTAGGAAATGTCCACCTTGTGGCTCAATATGGACAGCATGAACCCGTTAGCAGCTAGTTAGCAACATTAGCCTGCTCGTCCTGTAAACATGGCAGATCCAGCGCTGTGATACAATGAAGACAACATTTAGTGCTGGTTTAGCAGACTCTGATTTAGGGAGTGTAGTCTGTATTAAAACCAGGTATATGTGGAGTATTGTAAATCCACATTTAAGAATTCTCCAGCTTGTTGCTCTTTGCTCTGCTCAGTGGAGAGGTGCGCCTCATGTCAAGTGCTATCGGACCACATTAATGAGTTCATGTACAAGCACATGGTATTGACCCGGCACTGTCAGTATCGGTGCATCCCTAGTTTTATATCAATTTAATACATAGGTCAGAACGTGATCTGAAATTGTTAAAGCATTATAAATAATTGAGGAACGTGTTCCTCAGTTAGTAGGCGGGATCAAGACCACATGGACTGAAGCCTGTACTCGCTGTAAATAAGTTAAACGAAATAAATTTTATTTTCAACTCAACTCAATGTTTTTGTTCTTCACTAGTAGTTTTCTCCTGATTTCAACACATTTAAGTGTGGTTATTATTCTGTTTCACATAAGTAAAGAGAGAATATTGGTTAAGTATATTGTCTATTTTGGCCAAAATCTGATGAAGCTCAACGAGTTTTGGGAAGAACGAGGACGTAACTGTCTGGTGACTCCCGTCTGCTACTCCAAACTCAAAGAATGTCCACTCTTTTGGTTATACAAATGAATGTTTCAACCAAGTTCACTTGTCATTTTGAATCCCACATATTTAAAGGTGGTTTGACCCAGGTCTGATGGTCGCACGTCCAATCTTCCAACTTCCTTTGACGTTTTCTTTATAAAGATGGACACTTCGGGCTCGTGTTCTGAAGCGACCACCAAAGAACAGGAGCATCATCGAAAACATACTGCTCCATCTGTGGTTATTAAGGATTGGAAGTAAATAGTTGAATGGATAGCCCCTTTGATATTATGGCAAAAAAATATTATCTGCATCAAGTAAATTTCATTCGGAATACCTTTACTTTCAGAGTTTACAATCGAAAATCAATATGAACCCATGCATTGGTATTCTGAATTTAGCCATTTGAACTTACTTAGGTAATCATTTCTTTGCCTTGCTATTGAAATGGGACTATTGCTTGTACAGTACATAGGAAAACTGCATTTGGACAAAGACTCTCTATATCCGCGCAGAGCTGGAACACAGGGTTGTACATGTAAAAGAGACTAGTTTTATACCAGATGATCCTGGGCCGGTCAGGAAGCGCGAGGTTCTACGGGAAACGCGGGAAACGTTTCAAAACCCAGCAATGTCTCGACACCTCTACAGTCGCCGAGCTGTGGCCACTGAAGGACGAGTACGAAATGAATGACGGGTTTGAGTTTTAACTGTACATAAGAGTCTTTTTCTTTCTTTTTTTCTTAAGTTGTATGTCGGTTCGTAATTTCTTAGCAGCCATTTTGGGAAGGTCAAGAGTCTGTTGAAGCATGATGGCTGTTGATTTCCAGAGATATCTTGGGGAAACAAAACTGCGTTGATGTTGATGCTTCATCTTCTCTAAGAGGATTTTCTTCTATCGAAAGTAGTTTTGTCTTGTTCCAAACGTACATTGATTGAAAAAGCAGTTACGCATTTATGTTGAATCCTCCAACATTTAAAATCTGAACGGACTTGCTAATGACTCCTTGTCCTTACGTTTTTGTAATAGATCGTTCACGTCTCCACTCTTCTGCCTGATGCTTCGTAAAACCACTATCTTCCTTCCACTATCTTCCTTGTACAAAATATGCAGTTTGTGTCATATCCGGCTTTCTCTGATTGGTTAATACGCTTGTCAATCAGGCCCATCGGGAATTTGAAGAAATCACCCCTGATCCCAGATACACATCTTTGTAAAGATTTGGAAAAGAGTGTATTCTGGCTGGCCAGGCTATAGACTAAAAACGCTTCACTGTAGTAAACTGCAATTCGCTCTTTTAATTTCAAGTGCAAAACATTAAAATCCTCCGTGATTGAGGTAGATTTAATTTGACAAAGTTTAGAATTGAGACGGCTGGCTCTTGGTGTAAAAAAGAAGCGAAGTTTTGAGACCAAGCAGGTCCATCTGAGTTCATATAAGATCAAACCAAGTAAGTGGCACTGAAGACTAAATAGTTAAGTACGTTTGCATTTCGGTCCTCTTGTCCTTCCCAATATGGCGACCGTACTCAATTTCATTATCTTCATATTCCATGCTCTTGCAGGCTTCTCCTCCAATGGTCACAACTTTTAACTATTAGAAAAATAACGACTCGCTCAACAAATACAAAAAAAACGCTTGGAGAATTTGACCACAGCCAACTGTCATTTTTCTAGTCGTAAAAATAAAATAATGGCTCAGGCAGAGAATGTACTTATGGTAATATTATAACCATGTTGGCAGTAGCGTATGAATGAGTAGACCGTATCATAGACCGGGCCTAAACATGCATGGCCTTCACAGTAGCAACTCTTCGGCAGTAGTGTGCTCCAAACGCAAGCTTTAGTGAAGCAAACTGGTTATTCTGAACATATATATGTATAAGTATCTACAGTGTGGCTACAACGCCCTTCCTTATTCTTCCAGTAGATGATGTAGTAGACTGGTTTCTTTTTGTCGATATACAATGACATACAAGGTTTAATTTGCAGAGGGGCTGGACCGAGAGAGCTGAGCTGGTGGTGCGTGAGGATGGAAAATGTGTATAGGTTTAGGGTTAGCGATGAGAAAGTCCTAGGCTTAGTTGAGTGCAAAGTACATGCAAACTAGGCTGTAGAAGAATTTGACTTCATTCGCAATATTTGGGTAATCCCATTCAGTTTGGTCATTTCCAAGGACTGGTGAGGATGTAGCCTGGAGCTCCCCCCGCTGGCAGCAGTGGGAATTACTTTCAGTACTTGCTGAAAACAAACTTTGAAAAACGACCTTCGTGGCGCCACATGAATACAGTAATACACACAATTTCAAATGTCAAATTTACCACAAAATGTACGGGCACTAGCTATTTTGGACCCGTCTTTATAAATGACCCCTCAGAACTGCGCGGACTCGAAACACAGTTGGATGATGCAGCTTTAAAAACGTGGAGGACGGTTTCTCGTTTTTTCTATGTCGTAATATAATCCAGGACAAATCATACCGTTTCAACAGGAGAAGAAACCAGGAAGAAACTGCCAAAGCGAACAGGATAGATACGGACGGCATTTTTGCGAACGTCCATAAATGGCAGGCTAATGTTCGAGGGGGAAACAAAACAAAAGAGGAAAAATAACTACTCTTTCACCCATAACGCTATCACTACTTAAACAAATGCTGAATTATGGATGTATTTTCAAATCAAGATACGGAGACACGGAAAGTAGTTTAACAAAAGTAGGCACATACGTATACAGTGACTGGTAACCATAAACCTAATGTTAGCGTCAGGCTAATGCTAACCGCTAGCTCAGAGTGCCGTTTTTTCACTTCAAGTGGACAATCCGCTATGGAAAAACATTCATAATGGCCTGCATTGGACTTCACTTTATTAGTGTGTGCTAAATATGCTTATAGTCCGCCAGAAAATTATTATTCCCTCCAATTGTTTTTGACGAAAGAATGTAACATGGTTTGAATCTCAAAAAAAGTCGTCTTTGCTTGATTTGTCTCCTTCAGTAATTTCGTGTTGAAAATGTCTTACCCAGATTTTGTGTGCTACACTTCTGGCAACACGGCTAAAGGCTAAATAAAATAAGTTTGTCTCCTCTCATAAGTTTCAGCCTGAACTTAGGAACATTTCGATGACTTTTGTGCTTCCACGAAATGCAGTTACCAGTCCAATTGTTCTCAAACCATCTCCCGTCGGTGTCTCTCAGTCCAGCTCCTCCTCCACTTCTACAATGATCCTGTACAGAAGCGCTCGGACACGTAGACCTCTTCAGTTAGTTTTTTTGCAGCCGACTTTAGTTTTACTTTGCTTCCGCCGTGAATCGTACACAAGTCAGAAATGCTACAGCAGTCACTGTGTAAACTGGAGTCTTGTGGTTTCTCAAACGCAAACACTGCAGAGGCATTTGGATATTGACGCCGATTGGAAGATATAGATGTGGGATCGAAATACCGTTTAGGAAAATGTGCTATGACTTGCTGCGTTTATTACACTGCCTGCAAATGATTGTCTAGAACTGTTTTCACCTTTTCTCGAAAACCACTAAAAAAATACAACATTTTCTTGACCATGAGGCGAATTTCTATATATTCACCAGGGTGACGTGGGTCCACTGACTTTGGTATCTAATGTTAACGAAAACACACCGCCTCTGTGCCTCTCGTTGGCTTTGCCTCCAGATAAAACTCCAGTTTACTCAATGCCATTGGCGCCATCATTGCTCTGCACCAGCAACGCACCCTCCGCTCTCACCTATACCTCCCTATGTCCTAGACCCTACCCTTCCTCCCTTGTCCCTCCGTGCGCCCCCTTGGTCAGCCTTCCTCGGCGGCATGTGATGCTTTTGCGGCTTTATTCAGACCAGAGAAACACAGGGCTCACCGCAGGTTTCACAAACAAACGGATACAGACGGGACCCCTGTGGGTAAAGTCTATGGGGACGTATCACCTCCCCAAACAACATGGTTTAAAGACACAATGGTTTATGTACAATCTGAAGCTAGAAAATACATGGTTGGCAACACTGAGGAAAGAAGCTAGCTGCGCATTACAGTAGATATTCTAGATTCAATTTGGAAAAGGAACAAAAGTGGTTTTGGGTACATCATAGAAATAAAAAGGAGAAGCAGCATTAGCTCCCAACGTATGCAGACAGTTAGCAAGCCAGCGACTCTTCAGCAATTCGTTAGCATGTTCTTTCCTGTAGCTATTAGGCATTAGCCATCAAACATGGTCAATTATGAAGAATCCAGATGTTTACAGCTGTTGTCAACCATCGACCACATTTAGGTGATGTCAAAGCCTAGTTAGAAATAATTTCTGAATGTACAGACCTTAAATTTGACTTAAGAGAATAAGAATTAGCGTGTAAAAGTAGTGTCAAGTTTCTGCTTCTTGTCGGGTTAGAGGCACAACCAATGGCCACTAAACCACCCCTTTTAAAATGATAATGAATGAGAAACCATACATGCCATGAAACGAGCAGATAGGTAAAGGCATTTTCATGATTTCCATGACGTACATCTTGTTGTCTAAAGGCTAACGTCCTTGCTAACTTCCTGTTGGCCACTGTAAGGTAACGGCTACTTCCTGTCAACGTTTCATAAAGTTTCATAAAAATTAGAACAAAGGTTTACTGTTGTTTTTATGCTATAGAGTTAGCTTCTGTGGCAGAAAATGGTTATCTTCGAACTTTTGTTGTTTTGATGACTGTGAGGGACTTATGGGAGGGGTGCCTGAACTACGGCCATACGTTTTGCAGCAATCAGATCCCTCCGTCCGAACTGGCCCCGTCCCTCTGGTCCTGTCTGTATCCGTTCCAATCAAATTGATCTGTTCGAATCGTCTACACTTTGGTTTTGATCTCACAAAATGAATGTCGCAGGAGTTTTCTTCTGTTCCTATACGAATGTTGTGCCATTTGTTTATAGCAAAGAGAACTATTGAACCTATACGACGAGGAAAGAGCTATTTTAAATTATTTTTGAGCTTTTTCTGTTTTTGCTATATTTATTTTCTTGTATTAGATCTTCTTTGTAGGAGAGAATCCACAGATGTATTTTTCATTAGTGCGAGAAACCTATTTTCTTCCTTTTTGTACAATTTGGATGTTTTTTGGCCGAGATTTTGAAAAGCAATATATGACAGATGTGTCCTGTGACGTACGTGCATGCTGTTTGTGTTGCCTTAAAGACGGCTGCCTCCCTTTTTGACCCTCCTCTGAGCCCGTACCCCGTATTCCTGTCAGTGCAGTCAATAAAGCAGTGCTTTCTGTGTAACCAATGGTATGTGTGTGCTTTTCTTTGGATTAAAACGTCAACTTCTAATACTGTAGTTAGTACATTATTGAGGTGTTTTGTCCAAAAGTCGAACATGTATAGGAAATTCCTGTCACATGCAGGATCAGATTAGTCACAAATATTACTTTCAGAGGTGGTTAGTAAGTCCATTTACTAAAGTACTTTAGAGTTTTTAAGGATTGGTACAATGTAGTGTTCGTGTTGTGAACTTTTCTACTTTTACTCCACTACATTTACATTTCTATAAAGGCTCCAAAGTAAAAAAAAAAAAAGTATAAAATTGGCAATATAGTTTGTCCAATTTAAAGGCCTTTCTATAAAGTCAAAAGGTATTTTGAAAAGCCTAATAATGAACACTCTTTGAACAGTAGGTGGCGCTGTGCAGATGTACTGTCAATGCCACGGACACACAACAAGAAACAAGTTTTGGCCCAACCTGTTGTAACACAATTTCCATGTTTTAAACTGATTTGTACTTTATACTTTGAATACTTAAAGGCACACTGCGTAACATTTTGGACTACTGTTGCCATCAGTACAAATCATGCTCCTAATGACCAGCTCGACATAGAAAATGCTATTACTGCAGTGGGTAATCAAAGAATGGATTTGGATGAGGAATAAACCTGTTTAAATCTCAAATTCTGCAGACTTTAGTCACATCTCCATGGAGACGAGCTGGAGACGTACCCACTCCTGGTAAAGTTACAGTCATGTCTTAGGAGAGGTGAGCCGCTCACAGCAAACGCACAAGTTTGTTTGTACATTTATGAGGAATTTTCAATTATGAAAATATCTGTCATAAAATAAATGCTTTTATTTATTTTATTTTTGTATTGGGTCAAATTCTACGCGGTGTGGCTTTAAGTACTGTCAACAGCAAATACTACATTCAACTTATATTGGAGTAATATTTGACCAGTAGTATCTGTACTTTTATTCAAGTAATGAAACCAAGTACTTTGACCACCACAGATTACTTTACCATACTAAATGATTTATTTATTTATTTATTTTAAACCATGTGCTTATATTGATACCTCATCCTAAATATACTGTGTATTGTGTACAAATAGATGAGGCTGTATGGCGCTGGGTCATTTGCCATCTTGAGTTTGATTCTTGTTTGATTTACACTTGCACTTTACACGCACGTCACCTCCGGTAATGGCGGCCGGTCCTGCGGAGGCAACATGGGAATTGTGCAATATTATGTGCTATGTTTTAAGAATGAGTTGATGTTTTAGGTGTTGCATGCATGCGGTGAATGTTTGAGGGTGTTTGGGTGTGTGAATGTTGGTTGCAAGCTACTCATGTTTCCTCTTGTGTCCAGGGTGGGGTGTCTGGCCAAAAGATTCCCCGGGGGACCAGACACCTCTGAAATGCGTTCCGGGCTGGACCAAGGGGAAGAACAACCTTGGGGGTGGCTGTATGGGTTTTAACCGGTTTTAGGATGAAAGTTTGATTCAGTTAGGTGGTTTTGTTTGGGAGTTTATTATAGTGGGGTTTTTCTTTTCTTATGTTATGGTTATGGGTTTTATTGGAGGATTTTAGAAGCTAATGTTACTGTATACACCTGCTTAGCTTAGGTTTTATCCAGTTTAGTGGGAGGGTATTTAAGGCGCTGGATACCCTCACTCTGTGTTCTGCTGCTGGAGAAGCCATGTCAATCCTCTAATGCACTTTTTTGCACTGTGCATTTTGTTTGTATTTTTGCACAAGAAAAATACACTTTAAAAACGAGGAAAGTGGACCACTAAGACTGCCTCCCTTGTATTTCTTGTTACCCACCCCACCCGCTCGTACCGCCCTGTCACAATTCCCAACTCCAACAATTTGCTGAATGTCTCCCACTGCTCTCTTCACCCCTTGCCGTGCTGAATTGTCCTGTCAAAGCCAGAAAATCTTGTGGGTTGTATCTATTACGAGTTAAAAATGAAGAAATGTGAAAAGGACAGAAAATGAAACAAGATTAAGATATTTTATTAGACAGGACAGGTCAGGGTGAACATTCAGCAAATTGTCGGAGCTGGGAATCGAGACTAAGGTTGGAGCAGTGTTCTACACACGCATGTATACCACGCTATCGGGGTGCATTCAGGTAAGGTTTTGTTCAAAAAGATTATTCTGCATGATGTGTCCCCATACATGAAGTGAAATACAAGCATTTCTTTCGAGTTTTTGAAGACCTGTACTTTACTTCAATAGTATTTTAGATTATAAGTAATTACTTTCTACTCCACTACATTTCTAAAAGAGACACAATAGGTGAGGAAAGCTGAAATGCTGCAATACCACTCCCTAGTGGCTAGAGGCAGCTCCAGAAGCTTTACAAAAACATGGAAAAGACTGTTATTGTTTCTTAGAAAAAATGCTGTTTGTTCCCATGACAGCACTGAGAAAAGTTTCTGTTATATTTATTTTTTAAGTTTAGCTTTGGGCTTTGATTGACAGGCCCTGGAGCACTGTGGAGGTTTGTTGCTGCTTCGTTTCCCGCCTCTTTGTCCTTTTTTGGAACAGACTGAGCAGCCATCCTGGATCCACTCTCGAATGGAGTAATTCATGTAAGTGGGGAAGAGGCAGTTTCTAAATATAAATATAAATAAAAAGTATAAATGTTTTTGAAGTTGCAATTATTTTCGGGAAAGCTTACTTTGGAAAGGTGTAGCCTGTGCAAAACTTTGAATTGGAGCAGCCCATAACGAGCACAGACTGAATGAGTGGACAACGTTGTCTTGAGCTTTAGTCCACTGAGAGGCAGTGATGTTTATTCCAATGTCCTGTTGCCAAGCTTCTTGCTTTTAGGTGATTTTAGGCTCCATCTGTATTTTATATTGGACTCAAGAATGCTGATGGGCGACTGTATAACCACTTAGCCCCAGGGACTACAGATGAAAATTAGCTTGTAGCTTTCTCTGGTCTGTGCATTACATTTGTTGTGCAATGTCCTGTCAAATAAAGAAATGAATAAAACAAAAATGAAGTGAAGGCATATATTCCATATCTGACAGTTCATTGCAAGTTTTAGAAATTGACCCTTTTTTCAACAGGTCTTTTAAAAGTATAGTATTCATGTCTGAGCTGGGAGGCTGACAAGGAAAAGATGGGAACATTGATTTAACAAAACTACGGATTTGTAAATAAAATATATTTAAAAAAATCTGCATTGGCAATTTGACATTTCTGATGTAACTGATCAAAAGACACAAAACACATTTTCAATAAACAAATCCTGTATCGAATGTATTACTTTGACTTTACAATAAGAAAAAGCAACTTCACAAAGCTGGGTTGAACTCATGGTTAAGTGTAATTGAGGTGAATATTGAAATATCTTGCCATGATGCCAAATTTTAACAGTATGAGAGACTACAAGAGTAATTCTTTTCCATGCTTACGTAGACCAAGGTGTACTTTCTACCAGTAGCATCTGTGCTTTTACTTTTAGTTATGAAATCAAGCACATGACTGACTAACATAATTGTTTGTGTTTAGAGTTTGTGACGGTTTAGTTGTTCTTGAGACACAGCAACATATAACGGGAATGTTCCGCAACCTGGCTTTAAAGAAAGAAAGAATCACATCCTCTTTTTGTTTACTCTACTTTGAATCTTATTGTGTGGGTATTATAGCGTCTGTATCTCTTTAGGCTTTATTCAATCTCACAATAAACCTGGAAACAAAGCACATCCCCAAAACTAAACCCCTGCAGAGACCGAGCACCTGCCTCCTCTGGGAGCCGCTCAAATCAGCCTGTTTTTCTCACAGACCTGATTGGGGAGCGCTTTTTTTTTTTTTTTTTTTTTTAAGGTCTTTGTTCTGATGAAGCAGGATCGACATGGAGCCCCGTGGAGGATGCGCCGACGTCGGGGGGAATCGCACTTTTACAAACAATTTGGCTACAATACGTTGTAGCGTTTTCATCTTCTCTAGCGAGTTTTGGAAACACCATCGAGCTCATAAGTGGATGGGACTGGGTCTGTGCTGAACGTTAACATGCAATTGTCTTTGTTGTTGTAGTTTGTAGACTTATTGTTCGACCATTAAGACATCATTTGCACATATATCAGTAATCCTGTTTTATATGGACCATGTGCAGAGAGTGCTCCAACCTCAGAACCAGATGCAGACCAAGGCACTTTCCAAAAAAAAGGTCATTGTGTATATCCTCCCGACCACCAATGCTAATTTGTCAATTCTAAACCTAAATACCTCCCAGCCACCACATACTACTGAATTAACTCCTTTTGTTTTATTGGAACCAACTGGAAGAAAATATGAACTGAATGAAAGATCTGAAATCAAAATCTTGGAAAAATTGTCAAAATTTGAAATGAAGCAAATATGATAAAATAACTGTCCTATACTTTTGGTATGCCTTCTGTCCTCTTTCAATGAATGAACCTACATATGTGCCTTTAGAGGTCCGGAGCCTTTTTCTCTGGTGGCGTTGTCCTTTTTGTTTCTTTATTTTATTTACATAAATTAATAGACCATCACCGCTCGTCTTGCCACATAAGGAATATAAAGAACATATTACTTAAACAAAATACAGTAATATAATAGTCATTTGGACACTGGTGTATAAGACCTGCAGTTGCATGTAGCTAAGGTCGTCAAAACAAAACACTTTGCTAAAAGTAACTCAGAAGTAACTCAAAGTAGTGTAACTCAGTTACATTATTGAAACAGTATTATGTAATACAAACATATTACATTTTTTAAAGCTGAAACTATTAATATAGAATATATTAAAATTTTAAAGTAACACTGACTGTTAGTGGGTAGGGAAGGGACAGGGCCCAAGACGACCCACATGGATAATGTGTCCTTCCCATACACCAACATTATTTGGTTCAGTTTTCAAATGTAAAATATCAATACTGATGTGCCCATGAAGCGGGTTTGGAAGCCTGTGTAGGCTCTCTGTCATCCAGGAATTTTCCATTGTTGTATATATTTTTAGACATGGTTGACGGAGGACAGTTGGTTGCGCTCACATGTTCAAATTGAGGCGGTGGACAATTGAAAATTCCATGGTGATTCCGTTGAACCGCAACATTTTTCATCTAACCTTTCTGTCATTACTGGGAGAATCCACATGCACAGTCTCAACGATAAATGTCTTCTCTATCAGGGCCTATAGACTAAGGTCCAATTATTCAAAAGTGGTGACAATATTCAAAAACATTTCTTTGATGTCAGTTGAAGAAAGGCTTTTCTCCTAAAATATGACAGATTTGTGAATCCAGTCACTAATGATGAGGTTGTATTGGTCCCTGCACTCAACAGTGGGCAGAGTTTAAATACAGTGGGAACCAGATGTTTACATACACTTCATAAAATACACATTTGCATTTTTTTTTCTCACTGTCTGACATGAAACCAGAATTAACTTTTATTTTTCTTAGGTCAATTAGAATTTAAAAAAATATTTCTATTTATCAAATTGCCAGAAGAATGAGAGATAGAATTTTCTACACAATTTTGTATTGCTTTTTACAAAACCAAAAGTTTACATACACTTAGATTACTATACCTTTAAACAATTTGTGAAAGCCCAGTTGACATGCCAGGTTCATTGGTTACAACAATGATGGAAATGTCCAGTCATCATACAGATCAGAAAGAAGGCGGGTTCTGTGACCATCGTCACATTTGGAGGAAAAGGGGGACTGTTGCAAGCCTGAGAACACCATCCCTACTTTGAAATACAGGGTGGCATCATCATGCTGTGGGGCTGTTTTGCTGCAGGAGGAACTGGTGCACTTCACAAAATAGATGGCATCATGAAAAAAGAACACTATCCAATCCATTTGAAAATGTATGGGCAGAACTAAAAGGCATGTGCACGCAATGTGGCCTATAAATGTGTCTCAGTTACACCAGTTCTGTTTGGAGGAATGGACCAACATTCCTGCTAACTATTGTGAGAAGCTTGTGGAAGGAAATCCAAAATATTTGACCCAAAATATACAGTTTAAGGGCAATGCTACCAAATATTAATGAAATGTATGTAAACGTTTGGTTTTGTAAAAAGTAATACAAAATTGTGTAATTCAGTCTCTCATTCTTCTGGAATTTGACAAATAGAAATATTTGTTTAAATTCTAATTGACCTAAAAAGATAAAAGTTAATTCTGGTTTCATGTCAGACAATGAGAAAAAAAAATGCAAATGTGTATTTTATAAAGTGTATGTATACAGTACATATACTGTTCCCGCTGAGTTTAATTTAATCAACCCAGTCAATGCTGTTGGAAATCTCCATCAGGATTCAAATGCTTAAATCAAAGCAAACTTTTTTTTTTTTTTTTCTTCTTTTATGATAATCGTCCTGAACCAGGAAAGTAATGACTAGATCTCCCCCTCCCCAGACACTTCCTCTAGCTCTGTTGATGAGTAAAAACAGTAACAAACATATTAGTCCCCCACATGTTCCCATGGACTTCTGATAGGAAGGTCAACTCAAAGCTTACCTTTATTTTACTTTTAATATTTGTATTTTTTAACGAATGACCCTGTTATATTACAAATTCACCACATAGACACGTATTTCCTTTTTTATACTACAGGTCATAGTCACCTTCTTGTGTTTGTCCAGAGCAGGGGTCTCCACCTTCTTTACCCAGCAAACTACTTTTACACAAACAGAACGTCGGAGAGCTAGTTATGCTTCAAAAACACTTGTGTAAAATGCACATGTGCAGTTCATCCAAGATTTCCAAGATGATATTTCAAAGGAAATGATACTTATACTTGACAATACTGACCCAGCTGTTTGCATAGTTTGTCGGCATGTTCAGAACAAACAGAAATCAAAATGAGTTATCCAGCATATAGAGATTGCCTGGTCACAGAGTCACACGCATAACGTAAATGCACTCCCTCTGCCCTGGCTCAGCTACAACCCTCCACTACAACAGCAGAACTCCCTCGGCCTCACCCTCCCCATCTCCTCACTCTCACCAACAATGTCAAGGCCAGAGCAGTCATCTGTACCCCCCAGGTAACCAGCACCAAACTTTATCTAATCAATATCAGGGAAGAGAGAGAGGAAGCTCAGATCCACTGAACAGACACTGCCTCCTGCTGGTGACAGAGTGCACAGCACCATAAATTGTCTGCAATTTTCCCCTGTAAATAACATTAACCTCTTAACACCTCATTTGAAAGCTAAGACCCACAAACTCATCTAAACAGATCTTGTCCCTGTGTTGTTGTCGTCACTTTTAGACATTTTTGTTTCCATCACTTTTTGTTGCTCTTTGTGGCTTTTTGGTCACTTTTTGGTCACTTTTTGGTCGCAGTTTTGTCACACATTTTGACTTTTTGGTCGCAGTTTTGACAGTTTAGCTTTAAGATTTAGGTAAAGCCAAACAGGAGAAAATGCGCTCGGTTCAGGAGGGGGGTAAGAGGTTAATTATGAAGTGTGTGTGTCTCAGCTGATATCTGTGGGAAAGAGTGATGAAAACTCATTCATGTATCAGACAAATGTTTCTCTGCTCACGAGATAAACCCTGTCTGACGTAATCATTGACGGAGAATGTAACTGTGTATGTCACACTTATGTAGATTCCATTCAAAAAAAGATTCAAAGATTTATATTTGTCAATGAATTTGACAATGAATCGATCGAGATGTTCTTTGTTGTGCAGTGGGGGTGGGGAGTAAAGTGTGGAAGTATAGGGAAGGCAGGGAATAGCCTGGTGGATAAAACTGTTCTTCATTTGACGGGAACACGTTAAATTCCACCGTCACCACCCAACCCGAAGACTGCAAGGGGGGTTCGAATCCCGCCTCCTGAAGGTGAACACTGTTGTTGTGTCTTTGGGCAAGACACTTCACCCACCTCGCCTCCAGTGTCTGCATACACTGGTGTATGAATGAGAGTGTGAGTGGATCCTTGCTGTAAAGCGCTGTATAAGCTGAGACCATTTATCATTTACCATAAAGATCCCGTCAGATCTCGAAAGCTAAGCAGGGAAGGTCCTGGCTGGTACAGTTTGGGAACACCAGGAAGCCTGTGTGACTGAGAGGAGGGAACAATGGCACAGACTGGCACTGACGGCAGCCTCGCATCTGTCAGTCTACCCCAGGGCAGCTGTGGCTTACATTAGTTGCTACATTAGTACACCGAGTATGGTATGAATGAATAATGCTATATAAGACTAATGCATTATAATGCATTATTATTAAGTAAGTAAGTAAGTGCTTTGTTGTCATTGTACAAGCGTACAACGAAATGGTGTTGAGGCGTTAGTCCTGAGCTGCTGCGGCTGAGCCGCGCTGCCACTGTGTGTCAACCTGACCCGCATGACCTTGGAGGTCGGGGAAACTGTAGCACTCGGAAGAAAATTGTGAGATAAAAGAAAAAAGTAATTGTACAAGGATTTCATTATTATTTTTGACAATTCTATCCGGATCCGTGAGTTAAAACCTCAAAAGATGAATTATGGGCTGTTCTCACTGCACTGACTGCTATATCAATCAATCAATCAATCAATCAAACTTTATTTATAAAGCGCTTTTCATACCGAAAGGTATCACAAAGTGCTTTACAGATCACATTTAAAACAATACGCCCCACATGTACATCCATACACACATGCACATATATATACTCACCTAAAGGATTATTAGGAACACCATACTAATACTGTGTTTGACCCCCTTTCGCCTTCAGAACTGCCTTAATTCTACGTGACATTGATTCAACAAGGTGCTGAAAGCATTCTTTAGAAATGTTGGCCCATATTGATAGGATAGCATCTTGCAGTTGATGGAGATTTGTGGGATGCACATCCAGGGCACGAAGCTCCCGTTCCACCACATCCCAAAGATGCTCTATTGGGTTGAGATCTGGTGACTGTGGGGGCCATTGTAGTACAGTGAACTCATTGTCATGTTCAAGAAACCAATTTGAAATGATTGGAGCTTTGTGACATGGTGCATTATCCTGCTGGAAGTAGCCATCAGAGGATGGGTACATGGTGGTCATAAAGGGATGGACATGGTCTGAAACAATGCTCAGGTAGTCCGTGGCATTTAAACGATGCCCAATTGGCACTAAGGGGCCTAAAGTGTGCCAAGAAAACATCCCCCACACCATTACACCACCACCACCAGCCTGCACAGTGGTAACAAGGCATGATGGATCCATGTTCTCATTCTGTTTACGCCAAATTCTGACTCTACCATCTGAATGTCTCAACAGAAATCGAGACTCATCAGACCAGGCAACATTTTTCCAGTCTTCAACTGTCCAATTTTGGTGAGCTCGTGCAAATTGTAGCCTCTTTGTCCTATTTGTAGTGGAGATGAGTGGTACCCGGTGGGGTCTTCTGCTGTTGTAGCCCATCCGCCTCAAGGTTGTGCGTGTTGTGGCTTCACAGATGCTTTGCTCCATACCTCGGTTGTAACGAGTGGTTATTTGAGTCAAAGTTGCTCTTCTATCAGCTTGAATCAGTCGGCCCATTCTCCTCTGACCTCTAGCATCAACAAGGCATTTTCGCCCACAGGACTGCCACATACTGGATGTTTTTCCCTTTTCACACCATTCTTTGTAAACCCTAGAAATGGTTGTGCGTGAAAATCCCAGTAACTGAGCAGATTGTGAAATACTCAGACCGGCCCGTCTGGCACCAACAACCATGCCACGCTCAAAATTGCTTAAATCACCTTTCTTTCACATTCTGACATTCAGTTTGGAGTTCGGGAGATTGTCTTGACCAGGACCACACCCCTAAATGCATTGAAGCAACTGCCATGTGATTGGTTGTTTAGATCATTGCATTAATGTGAAATTGAACAGGCGTTCCTAATAATCCTTTAGGTGAGTGTATACACACACACACACACCACACACACACACACACACACACACATATATATATACATACACACATATATATATATATATATATAATATATATATATATACAGTGAGGAAAATAAGTATTTGAACACCCTGCTATTTTGCAAGTTCTCCCACTTAGAAATCATGGAGGGGTCTGAAATTGTCATCGTAGGTGCATGTCCACTGTGAGAGACATAATCTAAAAAAAAAATCCAGAAATCACAATGTATGATTTTTTAACTATTTATTTGTATGATACAGCTGCAAATAAGTATTTGAACACCTGAGAAAATTAATGTTAATATTTGGTACAGTAGCCTTTGTTTGCAATTACAGAGGTCAAACGTTTCCTGTAGTTTTTCACCAGGTTTGCACACACTGCAGGAGGGATTTTGGCCCACTCCTCCACACAGATCTTCTCTAGATCAGTCAGGTTTCTGGGCTGTCGCTGAGAAACACGGAGTTTGAGCTCCCTCCAAAGATTCTCTATTGGGTTTAGGTCTGGAGACTGGCTAGGCCACGCCAGAACCTTGATATGCTTCTTACAGAGCCACTCCTTGGTTATCCTGGCTGTGTGCTTCGGGTCATTGTCATGTTGGAAGACCCAGCCTCGACCCATCTTCAATGCTCTAACTGAGGGAAGGAGGTTGTTCCACAAAATCTCGCAATACATGGCCCCGGTCATCCTCTCCTTAATACAGTGCAGTCGCCCTGTCCCATGTGCAGAAAAACACCCCCAAAGCATGATGCTACCACCCCCATGCTTCACAGTAGGGATGGTGTTCTTGGGATGGTACTCATCATTCTTCTTCCTCCAAACACGTTTAGTGGAATTATGACCAAAACGTTCCATTTTGGTCTCATCTGACCACATGACTTTCTCCCATGACTCCTCTGGATCATCCAAATGGTCATTGGCAAACTTAAGACGGGCCTTGACATGTGCTGGTTTAAGCAGGGGAACCTTCCGTGCCATGCATGATTTCAAACCATGACGTCTTAGTGTATTACCAACAGTAACCTTGGAAACGGTGGTCCCAGCTCTTTTCAGGTCATTGACCAGCTCCCCCGTGTAGTTCTGGGCTGATTCTCACCTTTCTTAGGATCATTGAGACCCCACGAGGTGAGATCTTGCATGGAGCCCCAGTCCGAGGGAGATTGACAGTCATGTTTAGCTTCTTCCATTTTCTAATGATTGCTCCAACAGTGGACCTTTTTTCACCAAGCTGCTTGGCAATTTCCCCGTAGCCCTTTCCAACCTTGTGGAGGTGTACAATTTTGTCTCTAGTGTCTTTGGACAGCTCTTTGGTCTTGGCCATGTTAGTAGTTGGATTCTTACTGATTGTATGGGGTGGACAGGTGTCTTTATGCAGCTCAAACAGGTGCATCTAAATGTAGGATAATAAATGGAGTGGAGGTGGACATTTTAAAGGCAGACTAACAGGTCTTTGAGGGTCAGAATTCTAGCTGATGCTCAAATACTGTGTTCAAATACTTATTTGCAGCTGTATCATACAAATAAATAGTTAAAAAATCATACATTGCAATTTCTGTCTCTCACAGTGGACATGCAGCTACGATGACAATTTCAGACCCCTCCATGATTTCTAAGTGGGAGAACTTGCAAAATAGCAGGGTGTTCAAATACTTATTTTCCTCACTGTATATATACATACAGTACACACACATACAATATATCATTAGGACTAAATTAATAAATGTCAGTTAAAAGCTAAGCTAAAAAGGTGGGTCTTGAGCCATGAACGTTCTCTGCAGTCCTGAGCTCCTCCGGCAGGTCGTTCCAGAGGCGAGGGCCATAATATTGGAAAGACGCCTCACCGTGAGTCTTTCTGTTGACTTTAGGAATAACTAGGAGACCCCTGACGGAGGAGCGAAGGGGCCGTGAAGGTTCATAAGGTAAAAGTAATTCTGAAAGATAAGAAGGACCAAGACCATTAAGACCATTAATTATTTAAAAACCGTTAGAAGAACTTTAAAATCGATCCTGAAACACATGGGGAGCCAATGCAGCGACTCTAAAACCGGTGTAATGTGGTCCGCCTCCTGGTCTTAGTCAGGACACGAGCTGCTGAATTTTGTAAAAGTTGTAAACCTGAGATACTCTTTTTGGGAAGACCAGAAAGCAGGGCATGCATTAGCGTCTCCGTGTTGGCCCGAGAGAGAATGGGGCGGACTCTGGCTATGTTCTTTAGATGGTAAAAACCTATCTTTGTGATATTCTTAATGTGTGGAATTAAAGTCAGCTCAGAGTCAAAAATCACACCCAGGTTCTTCACCTGTGAGGAAGGATTAAAAGACAATGACTGTAGTTTGGGTAAATGTTCTCTCTCTGGGCCTCAGGACCGATGACTAAAACTTCACTTTTGTCCTGGTTAAGCTGGAGAATGTTTTCTGCCATCCAGGATTTGATATGTAAAATGCAGTTAAAAAGTGCGTCCATTGGCCTGGTGTCATCAGGAGACATGGAGATGTACAACTGTGTATCATCAGCGTAACTGTGAAAGTTGACTCCATGTCTCCTGATGTCATCACCAAGAGGGAGCATATACAGGTTATAAAGCACTGGGCTAAAATCGAACCCTGGGGCACACCACATGTAACTTTATGGACCTTAGAGGAGCAGGTATCCACACTTACCATGAATGTCCTGTCTGTGAGGTAGGATGTAAACCATTTGTGGACAGCACCAGAGAGGCCGATGTGTTTTACACGAGTTAAAGAATAGTGTGGTCGACTGTATCAAAGGCGGCGCTCAGATCCAGTAGAACCAACACTGTGACCTTCTGTGAGTCATAATTTAATCTAAAATCATTAAAAATCTTTAAAAGGGCCGTCTCGGTGCTGTGGTTTACCCTAAAGCCAGACTGGAATTTCTCAAGGACATTATGTGCAGTAATAAAATCATTAAGTTGGATAAAGACACGTTTTTCCCTGAAGTGGTCTGCAAACGCCTCACAGAGAGCGTCTGTGGGGTTTAAAGGAGGTTTGTTAAAATCATGATTTAAAACATTTTCTATTGTTGAGAATAGGACTTTTGGGTTGTTTTTGTGGTTGGTGATTATTGTGGAAAAGAATTTATTTCTTGCATTTCTTATTGCTGTATTGTAGGTCTTTTGTTGAGCACGGAATATTTGAAAATGTATTGTTATTTTGAATTTCCTCCATCTCCTCTCGGCCTTCCTGCAATTTCTCTTCAGTTGCTTTAGCTCCTCGTTTCTCCAGGGAGGAAGGGGTTTGGGATTAATCTTTTTAAGTTTGAATGGTGCAACTGCATCGAGGGCGATGAGTAGTTTATTGTTAAAATTGTCAACAATAAAATGGCAGTTAGCAGGTAAAATCACAGGAGGAATTTCACTTCAGGGGTCAAGTTTCGTTTCCTCACAGTTTTTGCCGAGGATTCTCGCTGGATAAAACCAGTGACATTAAAAAACACACAGTAATGGTCAGAGACGGCCAGGTCGATAACAGAGGACACAGTAGTGGACAGGCCATACGTGATGACCAGGTCCAGACTGTGTCCTTTCTCATGAGTTGGCTGTGTGACGTGTTATAATTAAGAACATTTAAAAACTCTGCAGTAATGGGGTCTAAAACGTTGTCTATGTGTAGATTAAAATCACCGGTTAAAATGATCATATTAAAGGATCTATGTAATATTGATAGAAAGTCTGAGAATTCATTAATAAAAAGGGGACATCTTTTGGGCGGTCCATAGATAGTGACACATAAAATCAGGGGGTTACTAAACATAATTGCGTGGTGCTCAAAACTCGTGTATTGATCAAATAAAATAGGTTGGTGGCAAGAGTATTTGCAACTGTGAAGCACTTTGAATTGCCTTGTGTATGAATTGTGCTCTACAAATAAACTTGCCTTGCCTTGCCTTTATGATTATAGAGGCAGTGCCACCTCCCCTTTTTCCATTTCTGGTTGAAAAGGCACTGCTAAAATTAGGTGGAAGGCCTCAGCAAGAACGGCATTCGCATCCGCACCCAGCCAGGTTTCAGTTAGAAACAATCAATCAAGATTATTATCTAAAATCAAATCATTTACAATAAAAGACTTATTCGGCAGAGAGCGGACATTTAAAAGAGCCATGTTCACTGTGGTAGGGGACAGAGTATGTAAGGAACTATGTGATGACTGAGCTTTGGTGATAGGTCTGAGGTTATTAGTATTAACAGTGCGAGTAGTCTTACCTTTGGTGCGCTCTGTGCTGATAAAAACAGGAATATCCGTTATGGTGGGTGTGGGGGAGACCTTCATGCTGCTGATTCTATTGTAAGTTCTATAATCCAATTATTTTTATTTTGTCTAAAATGTCAAAAAAATAAAAATAATAAAAATCTTTCCCATTCAGCCCTCAGACAACACTTTGCAAAGTACAAAATGGCCCTCTTTAAATATTGACCAGTTATATTTATTCGTGGATGGCTACGTGAAGTGTATACTAATGAAATAACTTTTATAGAATCTGATTGTTGTTGGGCGGGTGAAGTGAGAAAGACATGTCCTCTGATTGAAGAAAATGACTCAACCTCTGATGCCCCGAAGTTGTGCTCTTTCCGCAGGTAAAGCTGATATTGTGGAGGAAGCTGGGATGAAGTTATGTGAAGCTTTGGTAAAGTGACTAGAGATACAGTAAGACCTCGACAGTAATGAACCTACACGAATTTGTTATCTCACAGTTTTTTTTATCGTTAACTTATGTGCTACTACAAAATATACCAGCTCCAAACTATTGGGTTTATCAACAACAATCAGGCCACGTTTGAAGACAATACAAGATGTTTGAGCAGATGTTTTTCCAAATTTTATGTTGATTTGATATAAGGACCCAGCAGTGTCTAGAGAGTAGAATGAAACAAAACTGTGACCCAAAATGGACAAAGTATCAGTGGCAGCTGGTGGTCTTTCAAACTAGGGAAGCTCATGATATTTTCTATTCATTATCATGGACCTTCATAAACCTGTATCTTTACAGTACCCTGCATTTTTACACACAGCCTTTTCTGCAAACAGGATTTATTTAGACTTTTGACTCTGTAAAAATGAAAGCATTAAAATGGATGATGTAATGGACATCAGACTAAACCAGGTCCAAACAGTAGCCACGATGCTAAAAAAGTTTAATCTGGAGAAAAACAAACTTGCACTAAACCTGGGACCACACCAGAACTCAGTCAGGTCCAACTAGGACTAAACAAAGAAACCAGGTCCACATTAGGGCTAACTCTGTTGAGCTTTTGTGCTTGTGTTTTGAACATTATTACTCTCCACAGAAGTCTGTTATCCTCAAAGTAGATTATGTTGAAAGCTTCCATAAAACATGTCGTCCATGACTGAAATAAAGTCCTTCCCTGTCATGTCTGGCCTTAACAGCTTCAGTTTACCTCATATAGCTTCACAGTGAGAGCAGCTAATGCTAATGCTAATGCTGCTCTTACAGACACAGAGCAGGAGATGTCAGTCAAAGCTTTTTCCCGCCTCCTTTTGGCAGAGGCAGCCAATCAGCAATCAGCTGGTGGGGTTAAAACACTGTCCTCTGCTTTGCAGTGGAGTTTCTTAGTTAGCCAATCAAAAGCTGCTTTCTAAAAGCAATTTGATGGGATTTCCCTTTTAAAGAGTACCTAAACGGGTGTGCCAAAGCCTTTCCCACCCACAAACAAAAGTCAAAAATTGCCACGAAAGAGGCGGTCTCTGAAGTTTGGGGGTGACATGCGGGGGGTGAGTGTGTGGGCCTTGATTGACCTCGACATTTGCATTGGCACAATCACAGCAGACAGATTACGTGGGAGGGACTTGTTATAAACCACAGGTACAGGGCAGGATAATTGGCAGCACCTGATGACGATGTGTGGAGCGGGTGCGGCTTATGACGTTCTGTGGAGGCCGTGGACACGTCTCCAGCCAATCAGGAAATTCTAATTTAGTAGCAGAGTTTACCCTGAAGGGGTAAACTCAGGCCAAAGTTAGGATTTAACACATGTTTGCGCTATAATGTCAGAATAATGTCAGGGACCAGTAGACAACACTATGAGACACCCATTGAGACAGTTTATCAGTAAAAAAAACTTGATTTGGTGTTTAGTTGCTCTTTAACACAGTTTAGTCTAGTGGATGTATTATGTAATTTAATACCTACATCTGCAAAATGCAAAACATAAAGAAGCTGCCATTGTAAAGTAAAGTATTCCTTTTACGCCACATTTCTGTGTTCACTATGCAGTTCCTTTGCAAATTCCCCTTTACCCTTCAAATAGCACGCCTCTTTACCATCTCATCCCACGGCACATCTCTGGCTCCTTTCCATGTATATCTTAACATGCATAAATATGAATGTTCATGAATGAAATATGTGCGTGCCTATTGTAGCCTACATCTACACATATTTACATGTGCAGTATAGCCCTCTCCTCAGATCCACGTCCCGCGGTGTGGGTTGTTGGCAGAGAGTACTTGAAGGACATCTCTCCTACTGGCGCACGTCTAAAAATAGCTGCGAGTGTTTTCACCAAACCGGGGCGTGTGTGTACTTTGTTCGTACTTTTGTGAGTCGGCGGTGCTTGTCGCTGATTTTCTCCTCCGGGTTCTTGATTAGGAGAATACCAAAAGGGCAAGGGCGCTGAATTTAACTCAAAGTAAGCAGACAATTCAAGGAAAATGTTTGGAAACTGTAAATTGACCCCTGTCTCTAAGGCGGTTGTTCTTTGACCGGAACTGTTTATCCTTTTAAACTTTAAATGGATATATTGTATCTTGTTATCATATACTGTAACAAGATACAATCCTTCTAAACACAAAGACCAAAAGAAGAAAGGAAATTCATTGTAACTGACATGGGCACGGGTGGGCTGGTTTTAAGTTTGTTTTAGTGTTTTATTCTGAATGTTTTTAAGTTTGATTTCATGCATGTTTTTAATTGAGCTCATAGCCCTGGCAGCCCCGCCCAGGTATGATCATGCGAGATGGAATATAAGGCGGAAGAGCGTGCACAGAGGAGAGAGAAGGATAGAAGGCAGACGAGAGAGACCGAGGACACAAGTGCCGGAGTCAGGAGGCACGGGCCGCGGCAGAAGGAAGAGAGGCCCAGAGTGAGGAGGTGTCAGGTGGAAGACACTGGCTGCCGTAGAGGTGTTGTTCCATATAGCCACAATCTACGTGCACGTATCAACTCTACCCAGAACACGCTTCTGTTTCCACCACACATACACCCACATTTGTTGTGGGCGGCACCCACAACAAATGCCAGATGTGCACGCTGTACAGATCATCATTAAAAGTTTCGTAAGCCGCGATGAGAACAAATGTGGACAAATGGTGCCTTCTGGTGGGACTTATGGAATCATTCAGAGGTGCCGTGGCTAATAAAACAGAAATGCAACAGCTAAAACATGAACTATGAAGGTAAGCTACATGCAAATGTTATACTAACACCAGCTAAAGTTGCGCTAACAGCGGCTAAATACTAATAACGGCAAAATCCCCTTTTAGAACAACAGTATGATGTTGTGAAATATTAAATCCGTATGACCTGCCTGTTTTAGTGAGTGCTGTTCATTCTCCCATCAGCAGTCTGTTCACGTCACGTTAGTATGATTTAGCGTGCCTTGGCCACAGCCAGACATCGGTCCCAAAACGTATACCAGGTCTGACCGGTTTGATCTTGGCCTCTGTTGTGTAAAAGCTAGCCAAACCGGGTTGAACAGGCATTTGGCTGAGTTGCGCCTGCCTGTGGAAATCGAGCAGCGGCGGCAGGCTCTCCGAGCTTACATACCCCGGAGCCGGCCGAACCCCCTTCCTGGAGGCACAACCAACCAGGATGCCCTCTTTTAGTATTATATTTACCCACTCTTTTTAGCCTTTTAAATGTTGTTTCATTCTGACTTTTATTTAGGCCTTTAATAAATGATTTAATTTCCCTTTTATTGTTGTCCGTCTCATTGATTGCACTATTTTCAACTCCCACTGTACTTTTAAACCTGGGACGTAATCATGGCCAAGTTTGGGAAGATTGGGGCTGGTTGCATCACGGGTTGGTTGTCTCATTGTTTGAACAGCCACACTAGGGGGCACTGTGACAAAGTTCGTACCACCTTTGAGCTCACAATAAGCTGAATGCCCATCTTGTGTCACACTTTGCATTATGGGTAAGGAATTGATAGTTAGTGTAAAGCAATGAAGAGAGCCATGATTTGGACCATTTCAACCGCTGGAAAGTTGATGATTTAAAGCGTTTTTGTAGTTGTTGTGGAGCCTGTAGACGGAAAGAACTGAACTGCCGTTCTTACGAAGAGAGATGTCAAAAGTGACGAGCAGTCCTCATTATGCAGGGCTTACATCATACTTCACATATAACTCAATTAAACAAATATAATAATAATGATAAATAAACCCGAATTAAATTATATTAAGGATGGTATTGACAACTGGGAAGTAGCAAGATCTCAGAGTATAATATGTATGAATGCACCTTTATAACATAAAAGTAGCACATTCTTTTGTTCTTTATTTTGCTGTTGTTTTTGTCTTATTCTTCATCATTTATTGTTACTTTGCCTATGTTCCTTTGTTTATGATTTGCTACCTTGTAAATATTAAATGTAATGTTACTATTTTTATTTTGGGGTGGGCGCTTATAAGCCTTTGGCTTCAGCCCACTCCCTTTGAGCAGGTTAACTGCTCAAACAAATAAATAAACTAAACTAAACATACATTTGTCAAAAAAGTCCGAAAAGTATCCATCATTTTGCCACACTATCGTCCACAAACATAAATATATTTAGTATATTTTATGTGAAAGACACACACTAAATGACACACAATCATGAAGTGAAATGAAATTCATACATGATTTTTTTGTGAATAAAATCTGAAAAGTGGGACATGCATAAGTATCTATACCCCTTCCCTTTTAGTGCAACCAATTGGCTTCAGAAGTTGAATGATCACATGTTGATCTAATGACTAAATAGAGTCTACCTGTGTGTAATCTAATGTCACTTCAAATACTGCTGCTCTGTGATGGTCTCAGAGGTCTGTTAAGAGACTATTGGGGATCAAACAGCATCATGAAGTCCAAGAACAAGTTATTGAGAAGTATAAAGCTGGATTAGGTTATAAAAAAGATTACCAAAGCTTTGACCATCTTAACCCTGCACATCACCCTGAAAACACCATCCCCACTGTCAAACATGGTGGTGGCAGCATCATGCTCTGGGGGTGCTCTTCAGCAGGGACAAGGAAGATGGTTCGAGTTGATGGGAAGATGGATGGTGCCAGATACACGGCAATCTTGGACGAAAACATGTTGGAGTCTGCAAAAGACTTGAAACTGGGGCGGAGGTTCTCCTTCCAGCAAGACAACAACCCTAAACATAAAGCCAGGGCAACAATGGAATGGTTGAAAACCAAAAATATCCATGTGTTAGAAAGGTCTTGTCAAAGTCCAGACCTAAATCCAATCCAGAATCTGTGGAAAGACCTGCAAACTGCGGTTCACAAGCCCTCTCCATCTAATCTAACTGAGCTTGAGCCGTTTTTCAAAGAAGAATGGGTAAAAATTCCAGTTAAAAATAAATGTGCAGGACTGGTAAAGACATACCCCAAAGACTTGCAGCTGTAATTGCAGCAAAAGCAGTTCCACAAAGTATTAACTCAGGGGGTATAGATACTTTTGCAAACCCCACTTTTCAGGTTTTTTCATTTATATAAAAAAGTTCAAAATCATGTATACATTTCATTTCACATTTCATTTCACTTTATATATATTTATGTTTGTGGACCATAGCGTGGGCAAAATGTCGAAAGTTAAAGGGGTATGGATACTTTTTCAACCCACTGTATATGCCATCTGAATTTCCCCCGGTTTCTTGTTTTATTTGTATTTTTTCGTGAGTGATCTGATGGTACAACGCAGAGAATTGATCGCTAATTTGACAGATGGCACTTTTCCCACTATATTTAACATCAACACCGCTTCTTTATAAAGTGACGGGTCCGCTACTGCCTACAGAGCTGACGCCCTGAGCCTCTGACTGTTTCAGGTTTCAGGATATTGACACAACATGTGCAAGGAACGTCACTTGAGACTTAATTCTTTAGACCAATGCCTGTAAGCCTTACGGTTCACTGTCATGGCTTAAGACACTTCAGAATTCATGTACAAATAAAAATAAGAATAATAATAGGAGCAAGTGGGCAAGGGAAAGTTAGACATATAGTATGTGGAGTATTATTTCTTTTTTGAGTTAACCTCTTAACCCCCACATTAACCCAGTGCATTTTCTCCAGTTTGGCTTTACCCAAATCTAAAAGCATTTTCGTCACTTTTTTGTCACTTTTTAAAATTGCGTTATTTTTGCTTTTTCCGGCATGTTTTTGATGCTCTTTTGTTGCTTCTTTGTCACTTTTTTGGTTGTGTTTTTATCCCAGTTTTCATTTAGATTTGGGTAAAGCCAAACTGGAGAAAGTGTACTCAGTTCAGGTGGGTGGGGGTGGGTGAGGGGGTGTAAGAGGGTAACAGTAATCCCGAATACATCATAGCAGGACTTGTACCTTTATTGCTTTTCCCCGCCTAAAACTCGATTTATGCTCCAAACATAGCTGAAACAGGCGGATCACATTCTTTCCTATTGTGTGAACTCTGAGCCTTTCAGCCTCAGCTCTGTATACTGTTACACCTCCAACAGCGTTGTTGAGTCACATGGATTCACACTTAGAACGGTGTCTGATATAGGAGGAAGAGTGTGGAGAGATGTGGGGGGGAAAAGTTCATATTCAACAAAGAGATCATTTTACAAAGAAAAGGGGGAATCAGTCATTATCATTCTGTCCAATTTTACAAAAACTGTGGCCTCACAGTAACCATAGTGTAATTCAGATTCCTACTGTGGAAATAGTTCTATACATATTTTTATCATACTAGGCTTTAATGATTATATATGAACTGTGTTAATGTAATCTGTGCTTTAAGGTTCATTTGAATTGGGCGGACATTTTATTACTCCATTGTTGTCTTTACTGTTGGAACCACTGGGGGGCAGTGTGTTAGAAGGAGGAGTCAGATTGTGCAGAGGAAGTGCCGATAAGAACATTCCAAGAGCACTGATTGGTTCGACAAGGACACGCCTACTTCATCATGTACTTCTGTGTTGCTCAGGGGGAGGGTCTCTCTCTCTCTTCTCTCCTCGCTGGTCGACCAACATGTGTTCTAGGGACAGCCCGCATAACTTTTGTTTTAGATTGTAATTCAGGGAATAAAACAATGATTTTGATTTTAATAGAACGAGCCTCCGTCTTCTGTCCATATAAAGAATACGCCGACACTACCAGCGCTAGTAAACATTAAAGGAACAGGCCACCCTTTTTCCATACTGAGATATGTTCTTACCTGAGCTTAGACGAGTTGATGCGTACCTGTCTGGACTTTGTGCGTGCGCGCAGTCACGCAAAACGACCAAAGATGTTGTTAGCATTTGACCTCTCCCAGCATATTCCTATGGCTCCAAACGGGATGAAGTTAGAAGCGACCACGCTCTTCCACGGGCACAAAGACCAGACAGGTACGTATCAACTCGTCTAAGCTCAGGTAAGAACATATCTCAGTATGGAATAAACAGTGGCCTGTTCCTTTAATAACAGGTATATATGGAAATGACAGAAATGCTGTGACATTTTAGTCAAAGGTGAATCTCCCAAAAGAAGCCTACGCAGACACGGGAAGAATATGCAAACTTTGTACAGTAGGAACCATAACGTAATGACTCTGCTGAGCTAATAACGTAATAGTGATTTACCGGCGGATAATGTAATAATTATTACGTTATTGACTGGTTATTACATTATTGGAAATTACATTATATGAAAATTGTTGACAAATGTAATAAACTCAGCCAATCCAGCCAATAATGTAATAATACATAATTTTAATTTGTTTACAGCTTTTTCTTTGTTTTTATCACCATTTTTTCCCCACTTGAAGTAACTTGTCACAGTTCATTTGCATCGGACCATGATGGTGGCCCAGACGGTAAAGCGGGTAATTTCATGACCGAAAGGTTGCCGGTTCCAACCCATGCTCCCACAAGTGCATGACGTTGCTGTGTCCTTGGGCATGGAACTTCACCCCCTGGCCTGTGTATGAATGTGGGGCATGTGAGAGGCATGTGGATGGTGATGGTCCAAGTGGCTGATGGGACCGGCTCCTGTATCTGAATCTCTCCCCCGGTCAACGGCCGGTCGTCCTTCCAGTCCCCAAGAAAAAACTCCAGCGCCTGCCCTCATGTACGGTGTATTTCCCATGTCTTGATGTTTTTACGTATGTGCTTTGCCATAACTTAACCTGATTGTAATTTAGCATATCTTCTTTTGTAAGGCGCATTGAGTTGCCTTGTGTAACGAAATGCGCGGTATAAATAAACATACCTTGCCTGTATCCTGTATCTTAGGACTTCTTCCACCGCTGACTAAAAAAACAGTTTGGATAATAGGATAATGATAAAACAAATCAGTTCTCCTGACAAAACCTCTCCCTTTCTGCTACAGACGACTATTGTTGCCACAGCTGCCCTGTGCCATTGGCCTCTGTGACCACTACCGGACACTCACTCAAGGACACAGCGATGTCATGCACTTGTCCGAGGAGGGACGGACACCTTTACATCATCAGGACCCACTTTACACTCTGGGCTTCTATCGTAGGAAAAGACCTGTGAGATACGACAAGTCACACAAGTGAAAAAACAGGCACAATAGATTCTTTTTTAATAAAGTCAGATTGATGAATTATTACATTATTGGCTCAATTTATTACATTTGTGAACGATTTTCATCTTGTCAGGCAAATGGTTATTCCATTATTGGCTCAACAGAGTTATTATGTTATCCGTTCCTACAAACCTCAAACAGAAAGGTCACATCAAACCAAGGACTTTTTAGCTGCGTGGCAAGACAAGAGCGCGAACATAAACTATTTGTCTGCAGTATTATCAAACAGACGTTTTCGTTGCCTTCTCTTGAAGAGAGAGACATCCTTCTTGGCAGGAAAATGTGAGCAGAACCAATGAAAGTCCCGACATTTACGTAGGAGAGTGAATAGGAGGGCAGGCTAAGCAGTAAAGAGGGGAAGGTTTTTGGAGGAAGGACATGAGGAGGTCCCTCCCCTAAGTGTCCTCAATCACAGACAGAAAACACCATCAGCTCAAACGACTGCTCTACAGACCGGTAAGACACATAACCTACTCATTTCATTGGGAAAATTAAAAAAACACAATATAGCATGTTATCATCTATTTGTCCTTTTTATAACTTCTATAAAGGGGCATTTTTTTAATCATCATCATAGGAGTACTTTAGAATAAGACTTAAAACAACTTTAATGCTCCTAGTTTTTGTGCATGGAATGTAAATTATAAATTAAGTAAAAGGACTTAAATAAACGTCAAGCTGAGTGTGTTTCATAAATATGAAAGTCCTTCAAAGTCATTGAGATTGGAGTATTTTCTCTCTTTATAAAGTTACAGTTTGAAGCCTCCCGGCTCTATCCAGGGCCATGCAGCAAAGAAAGTTCTGGAAATAAGACTTTTTCTAAGGGGTTGCATCAAGTCCTTGGTCCTAAAGTTCAAGTCAAGTCTCGAATCTTATTCCATTTGATCAAGTCAAGTCTCAACAAGTTCACGAGTTCACATTTTGGTTCCAAATCCAAATAGTTTGAAAGTTATGAGGTCAATCTCCACATCATTTGTGAAGCTAGTTTTCCGTTGTTTCATTTGGAAAAACAAGCTCACATTGCTCTCATCGTCTTTCACTGTGTGCCGTTAGCTCTGTTTATGCATCCAGCTCCAGTTACAGTTTGTGCATTTGCCCCGGGCCATTCCAGGAAATCTAGACTCAAAAATTGCCTCAGCATCGAAACTGAACAGATACAATGCCTGTCATGGGAATCTAGTAATAAGGTCTGTTTGAAAGAGAGTTTGCAGTTTGGCGAGCCCCATAGTAAAGCAGCTTTTCTGGTGGTCTCCAGAGGAAGAAGTAAAAACAGAGATCAAGGCAACGTTTTTTGTTTCTTTGTTTATTGTTAACACCACCAACACACACCTGACATCTGTGACCACAAGCCATTACTAACACCTAATATACAGCCACATCACACATACTGGAGACCTGCAGTGTTCTCTTTATACAAACTCCAGTCCAATCCTGATTGGTTTCCAACACGAAATCCAAGTCCAGAGCAAAACACAGCAAAATCTGCAACTGTAGACATCCTCATGGTTTCTCTTTCGATAATCCAGTCTGAAATTCTGTTTTATCTGCATGTTATTGAGTTAAGTGTGGTTCAAACTGTTGAACACTCCATAGACAAACACAGTAAAAACTTTATCTTAATCTCCTATTGACATAACAACAACTACTTCAACAAACAACTACTTCTCTAGTCCAAATGAGTCATGACATGTCATCTTTCTACTTCCGGGTACAGTAGAACTTAAAGCAGTACTAAGTAACGTGTTTACCTTAATAAATCCTTTCCATAGTCCCTCTGGGGGTAATACAAGTGTTAATGGGATGATTGATTGATGATTGTCTCTGGCCAGAAAACCATGCTTGCAACTTGACTGCCACCGGGGCGGAGCAACCAATACACACTAATAGAATCACGGAGAAGAAGCTAACAGGCTAACGGGCAAAGCTAACTGCGGGCTAGCGCCACTTTAAACAGTATTTACAGCCAAGTTTGAGTGAAAAGAGGAGAAATACTTACAAATACAAATACAATCAAGTGCAAAATGGTCTTTAATTTATTATTTCACTAAGATATTAAGATAAAGTTGCTGTTTTGCTGTGTTTGTCTATGGAACTATGTACAGTTTGGACCTTTAAAAAAAATATTGCAAATCATATATATTACATAAAGAAAAAAACAGAGATAGACTTTAGGTAAACAGGTACAACATCGTGTTAACACACAGTTTGGACCCGGAAGTATGGGTTGTCATGTGTGATGTCACACTTGGTGACGCCCACAATTTTCACTGTCAGTGAAATAAAGTTCAGCAAAGAAGCAAAGGCATAGAAGAAAAGACATACATTGGATCAAAATTTAAATATATAGTAATGTAATAAGTAATTCTAAAATGATCATTCAAGCAATTCTGGACCTTATATTTAAGGTTTTGGTGCTTATAAAATAATATCAAGCTGCAAAACTTTACAAATCTGGTTAAAATATAAGGAGTTCACATATGCATGCTGTTTTAAATTCAGAATGTTTTTAAATATAGTGTCCATATGTGTGGCCCAGTTTAGGAACCACTGGCCTTTATTCATGGTGTTGACTGTGGTTCCCGCACTAAAGCAACACAAGATATGGCGATATCCGGAAAGTGCTCACTTTCCCAGCTTCTTTTGTGCAGCGTGAAATGAAATGAAAGTTGGTCCCTGTCCGTGTGTCTCAAAAGGGCTTTGGGGAATTTGGGAATAGTCATGTTTTGTAATCAGATATCTGGAAACGATGAGGAAAGGAGTGAAAGGCGTTACAAAAACAGACCATGAGTAAGTGTAAAGCTGGGCCAGTGGTGACCAAAGTACTTGATTTCATTATTGAGTGAAAGTACAGATTCAAAGTAGAAAAAATATACAGGAAATCAATTGAAATAAATACAGCAACACGACGGGGACAAGCCTTCATCCATGTTGCGAGTCAATGGCATTGGCAGTACATCTGCACGCCCCACCAACTCTTCCGGAGTGTACATTACTAGGCTTTTAAAACGAACAACACGGACAAATGTACTTTTTCTTTGGAGCCTTTACACAGGGTGGGGTGTGGAAACTCCCTTTTGTGAAAACGGGGTGGTGATGTTCAGTAGGGTCACAGTGAGGTGGGAGAGGGCCAAATGGAAAGGGGCTGGATGGGACGTTTGTGTCGACATCCACAAGGTTTTTTTTCTCTTTTGCCTGCTCTTGAAGAAATGGAACTGGACAATGTGTGGCTTCAGCAAGATGGGGCCACAATGCCAAGATTTCAACAGATTTTTGTTTGAGAGAAGCCTTTCCCTGGGGGGCTGATTCTCCCCTTGAGAGGGGACGTAAACTGGCCTGCGTACTTGCCTGATTAAGCCCATGATGATTGTTTCCTGTGGGTTATCTCAAAACCCTGGCTCATAACGATCATCCACAGACCCTGGAAGACCTACAGAATAACATCCGAACCCAAATTGCCTATATAATTGAAGAGTGGACCAAAAATAACTCTATTTAATAATATATACATTATTACGGCACAATAATAACATGTTTTGTGTGCTTTTACCTAGTGACATCCTGCGCCATGACTGGTCCGTGCGCTCCTGAACTCGTCTCCAAAGACTCTTCTCATCGGACCTGTCCCAACTCAACACCCACCAGTTCCGCACCCATCCCCGCCCTATCGCCAACCGGGACATCGCACGAATCCCGCTCCCAACCAGACCCTCCTGAACCCATTCGAGCCCAACCCGAGCCAGGGCCGCCTTTGGAGGGACCAGGGGAGGGGTTGAAGAAGACCAGTGGACAGTCCCAGGCGCTGAAGCTCTTGTGTGGGGCAGAGGGGAGTCGATGCGGGGTCTGCAGACACTTGGTTTTAGCCTTGGTTTTGGTGGTGTTTTCCCCCGTCATTGTGATTGGGGTGTGCGCGGCGGATATCGTGACTGGGGAGTGCTGCAAAGTCGACGACTCCGAGGAGGACTCGAAAGGAGACGATGGTGTTGAAGCAAGGGTCGTATGAAGAGGACAATCCGTCGTTAACATATCATCACATGCTTTTGCACTCATAATAAAAGTATTAACGATGGGCGGATCAATACCAAAATATCGCCATTTCTATACTGGAAATATCGAAATAGAAATACTCCAACTGACCTTTCTCAAAACCCCGCCCCAAAACAGTCATTGTCCTATAGCATCCATTGCTATCCGTCATTCTGGTACAAGAGTTCAAATACCTTGGAGTAGTTCTTGACTATACTCTCACGTTCAAAAGTCACGTCAAACAATTAAATTCAGTCTTCACAACTTCAGATATCTTTGTACATCAATGACATTTCAAACAGTTAGGATGCTTTTGCATGCTATGGTGTTCTCGCACATCGAATATTGTTTGACAAACTGGTTTCTTACAAATGAAACCACTTTTAGACAAATAGAATCCTTATATAAAAAAGCTTTAACATTTTTTGCCAGAAAACCTGTTTCGTGCCACCACAGTCGCATTCTTGAGACGTACAATCTTCTGAACTTTGAACATTTTAAAGACCTTAAATTTGCTTGCACGGTTTATGAAATACTCAATGGACTTGCACCAACGCCAATAAGGGAATTCTTAAAACTGAAATCCTCTTCTGGCAGAGCCACTCGGTCTACGGTTCGAGGAGACTGTGAAGTGCCCTTCAGACAGACCGCCTTTGGCCAGACTGTTCTTTCAGTCAGGGGCTGTAACATCTGGAACAGCATCCCTCTCACTATAAGAGAATGCCCCACGTTTAACACATTTAGGACTCAATTAAAAAAAACAGGTTAAAATCAAATCAACAATGTGCTCATTAGACTTTACAGATCTCCTGCAGGACTGAGCCAAGTGTTGGATCCTCTGCACTGCACAGGTGTTGCTTTGTAAATAACTGTATATTTATTCTCATAATGTCCTCTGTTTGAACTGTATGACACGCCCTTGCACCAAAATCTCAATTCTGTTGTGCAAGTCACAGAACGAACATTCAGATGTTATGAATGTATGAACAAATGTTATGCAAGTATGTAGCCTCAACTTTAAAAATGTTCTGTGTTTTATAATTGTTGTTGGCATTATACACCTTGCCCAGGGACAACAGTTGAAAACTAACTTTGCAGCTAATACTGACACATTTACAGAAATGTTCATTAATGTGTACTGTCCCTGTCAAATAAACACATACAATTATCTGGATCTCCTGAGAGAAAATAGTCCAGTGCAGCATGCTTCTTTCCCCTCCGAAAGCCCATAAACAAAATTAGGAGCAGACCAGTGCTTGCTAACTTATAAGCCAAGCGGTAAGACTCATTTAGCTAGCATCCGTCTTGTCGTTAGCAGAGCCTTGATTTTCATTGTTTTTTTGTTTTTTTTGCCTGGATCTGGAGGTAAGGAAGAGTGTGGAGCTTTTGTGAAAGGTCAAATTTATTGAATGGACTCCAAAAAATAAAAAATACAATTGTGAGAGCAGTGCTTGTTTTTTGAGGAATCCCTCATACAAACTCCTTATCAATGAGTTTGAACCCCACAATATTGAGCGGCTTCATCATGGACATTCCAAGAAAGAAGAAAGAATAAAGGTGAGCTTCGTGGGAGATTATGGCTTTGGGAATTTGGGATCAGGTTGATATTGCAATTAACCTCTTAACCCCCACCTTAACTGAGTGCATTTTCTCCAGTTCAACTTTACCCAAATCTAGCTTATGGCCAGTGTAACGCCCCATTTGAAAACCAAGACCAACAAACAGATCTTTTTCCTTTGCCACGTTATCGCTTTTTTCACATCGTTTTTCCATCTAATTTTTGACACTTTTTTGCTGCACCTTGTTTCCTATTTTTGATCACTTTTTGTTTTTTGTTCCATTTGTTGTGGCTTTTTTTTAAATTGCGTTTATACACTTTTTATTTTTGGTTGCGTTTTCATCTTCGTTTTCTTCTCATCTTTGTCGCTATTTTGACACTTTGACATACACTTCTTTTTTCCAACAAGCTTTTAGATTTGGGTAATGCCAAACTGGAGAAAATGTGCTCAGTTCAGGCGGGGGTTAAGGGGTTAAAGTCTCCAAATCCAAAAATATGACTCTTACATTAAAAAAAAAGCAACAATTCTTTTTTGCCGTTTCAAGCAATGACCCTTCATTCAAGGATCCAGTCTTTCTGCAGTCACTTTGGCCAAGGCTCCACTGAAACTTTTTATGCCCGTCATGTCACAGAAATGACATTTGCGGAGAATTCTTTTTTGAATATTTTGGATGAAAACGTCGTCTGGGGGGGGGGGGGGGGGGAAGGACCTCAGCAGCACATTCTATCTCAAGCAGGGGCCACCTGCTTTCATTAGAGTCGAGGGTTACTTCAAGGGCATCAAGTTATTTGGGGATGACCGGATTAAAATAAATCCCCAAAACATCAAGTTATGTATTATTTAATTCATGATTTCAACATATATCCGGAACAGTATAACAAAACAAAAACAAGAATTTAACTTTTGTACCTTCTGCTGGTGTCAGGGTGTACTCAATAATGAATGTGTGCCCTCTGGTGGTGGTACCGTGCACTACTATGAGAATATATTGTAATGTACACACAATTTTACACTGCAGTGGCCTAAATGTGCTTTGTAATGCTTTGTTAATATATATTTTTGGTGTTCTTGGTTTCATTTCTGTGATGTTAAAGCAACTGTCACATCGATTTAACCAAGCCTTGTAAACAATAACAAACAAAATACAAGTTTTATGCAAATGTTTAAAAAGCCTTTATTCAAATCGAATGGATGCTTCATGTTTGAACATTATGTGCGTGTCAAAATACAACTGGTTTACACGGCGTGGACGACGGAACGTGGCGTCTGAATAAAGGCTTTCCGTCGCATTTCAAACTGGGCAACATTAACTTGTATAGACTTGCTAACAATCATAAAATCATTGTATTTATTTGATGCTAATTCAAAAATCGGGACCACTCTCAAAGCCGGTTATTCATTGCAAACATCTCTTACACTTGTTTACGATTAAAAAACAAAACAAAAAAACAAGCGTAGTCCCATCCATTTCTGTTGGTCTGATAGAACATCGTTGGGAATGGATTATCTAAACTCTTAGTTTATAAAAAACAACAACAACCTCGGTACAACCTTCTGGGTTAGTTTTGGCATGTTCTTCTCTCCGTTTTCTAACTGTTATAATAAAAAAATAACAAGGCATGCATATAGTTTGTGTGGTAATGCACGTAATCGCTTTAAAAAAAGGTTTGGAAATACAAAAATCCATGTACGGTGTTGGGTACACTTCATAATTGTACCTTCTCTTTTTTTTTTATAGCCTGGTTTTAATTCAAAAAAAGGCCAAAACAGAGCATGTCCAGAAAGCAAAGGGAATGATATTTTACGATTGAAGAATGACTTGAATGAAAATGTGACCTCGCGAGTGCGCATCATTTTTTTTTGGCGACAATTTATTCTCGTTATATATTGCAACGTCCATTTTCAAAACTTTCACATTTCTTCAGTTATCGGTTGTGTCAATTACAAGAGCTCGATCGCACAAGTGAACTCCGATGTTTCAGTAAGGAGGGCCTTGGGATTGGCAGTCAGGAGAAGCTGGAAAGTGAGCTTCAATTTCAGTAAATGTGTAGAAAAATATATAGAAACTGGAAGTAGGGATTATTTCGCACGCTGCGAAACTTTGAAGTGTTTGAGGGAGGCAAAAATCGAAATGCGAAACTTTTCAATACACAGACATCGCTCTCGCCACTTTTGGAACACATTTTCGCAAATCATTTCCGCTTGGTCACTGAAGCCGCCCTGTTAAACATCGACGACTGCTTTCCTCCATCAGGGTATTTAAGGAGTTGAATATCCACTTTTCATTGCTTAGACTACTTTTAATATACTTATTAAAAAATACGTACAATTATTTGCCATCCACCCACAAAACTGGCTTTTAAAGGCGTAATCAGACAATTTTTTAGCAACAATGTTGTTCCCACATGGACTTGTGTTCCGAGTAATCTTGCAGCTTCCACGGCCAATATCGGAAGGTGCGTAGCTCCTCCTTTTCCAACAATGCCACTCCCACGGATCTGTGACGCTACAACGTAGAAAAGGAAAAAAAACACCGACAACTTCGCTTTAAATCACGGTTTCTGACACTTTGATGTGCGAATGCTGCCAAGCGTTGAGTTTTATTGAAATATTGTAAAAAAATCATGAAAAGAAATGATTAAATTACAATGAGCCATGTATGTCTTTCACTGTTAAAAAGATGCCTGCAATGTATACAACTATATATATATATCGGAGAAAGAGGGATGTTGAGAATCATATCATAGTTCATGAACTTCATGTACAAATTTACAGTTATATAATGCAATCTACACTGGACAAAAGAGCAGAGGCGGTAAGACGGACACTAAAGAGGTTGAACAAGAAAACGTTGGAAATCCGACGCCATTTCTGCCCGTGTGGCGTTGTTGCCGTCTTGGAAAAACGTACGTGAGAAAAGATGCGCGGGAATGAATGAGTGATTTCCTGTATCTGTTAAGTGCAAAATGTCCAACCATTGTTAAGTCTATTGGGATGTCTTGGTGGATCGATGTAGTCGTCGTCGTCGTCGTCATGGTGATTATTATTATTAGGTGTTGGCTGATTGGTAGATGTGGATTTGGGAGTTGTAGGGGGATTTTTAGTCGATGTATTGGGAGAGCCAGCGGAAACCCTCTCCGTAGCCCTGTCGCTTCAACACGCTGCACATGAAGACCTCGAGTGGCCGCGTGTTCAGGTCCTTTAAGGGGATGGTGCCCTGGGGAGAGAGGAACAGCACGGGTCAGGGGAGAGTGCACAACGCTTTAAAAACTTATATCTCCATTGGGTTTTATGAGGAATAAAAAGAGTCTTGCAAAAATGAATCCAGGAAGTGGCGAGACGAAACCGAGAGGAACGATCGACTAAAAGACAAACAAGCGAACGTGGCTAATGTTATGCTAACAGTGGCAAATGCTTTTGATTGACAAAATCGTCTGTGTCATTGAGGAAGGACTTTTTATTTCAAAGCGGCTAGGATCAAAAACAACACCACAAAAATTAATGGCACTATACCTGATTATTTTTCTAGTAGTAGAACAAATTTAGTTTAGTCTTGTTTTAGTACATTGTAAACTCAAAACATTTGTGGGAAAAACACAATGGACGCTGGTTGCACTGCTTTAAAAAGGAACAGGCCACAGTTTTTCCATACTGATACATGTTCTTATCTGAGCTTAGACGAGTTGATGCGTACCTGTCTGGTCTTTGCGCGTGCGCTCAGTCACGCAAAAAGACCAAAGATGTTACAGCTCTTCCACGGGCACACACAAAGACCAGATAGGTGCGTATTAACTTGTCTAAGCTCAGATAAGAACATTATGTCAGTATGGAAAAACGATGGCCTGTTCCTTTAAGACTGCGACACTAGGGGCCGACATTGTCCGTCAATGCTGCAGTACCTCTCCATATGTGGGCGGCGAAACAAGCTAGTTTTCCATTAGTTAGCATTGCACTTTCCATACGGTTAAAGGTACTATACATAAGTTTAACCACAAATAAATGTATACAAATTTAAAATTTCTTTCTCATACATGCTCCAGCAATGCCCTGGTGAGTAGAATGAGCCCTGGCCTTTTCACCGCGATTGCCTCTACATGCCTGTAAAGTCACTTAAATAGTTTATGCTCGGGTCGAACAAGCAAACAGCGTAATGCGTAATAACGTCATGCAAGTTCACGCTCAGCTGTAGCCTTAGCTGTATCTCCTCTATACTGACGCTGCAGCGCGAGTGGTAACTTCGGAGGGATGGATTTAGCGGAGAATAAGAGGAGACCGGCTTCAAGCACCATCGAAACCCCAGCCCAGACCCCAAATAACAAAAAGAAACAAAGAGTTTATTCGAGTGCGACAAAAAAGGCGAAAGTGGAGTCTGATCGGCGTAGGCAAAGAACCAGAGTAAACATCGGAAAATGTTGAGAATCTCTCAAAAGACCCACAGCTTATTTTTGCTTGAAAGGTAAGAAATTATTACTAAATACGTGAGGGAAAAGTGTTGTTGATGCTTCAAAACAACGGTGTCCGACTGTCCGTGCATGTTGTACAAACTTCACTGAAACAAGCCATAAAATAATCATATTTGGAAGTTACCAAAATAGTTGATCTAATAGTTTTATACCTACAGAGAAGTTGTGTAGTATTAGTAGCAGACAGTAGTGTCATTAATAACAGTAATTGCTTTTCTTGGCCGCAAAATAAGCCTGACTGTTCACGGATTTATAAGTAGTGAAACGACTACAAAAAGTGGACATGTGCCGTTTACAATATAGTTTACGAGTTAGCTACGCTAACTTTGGGCCCAGGAAATTCAAGAGACGATTTTGGCTTTTCCTAGTAGCATTTCTACCAGTGGAATTATTTTATTATTTCAATTAGGCCTATGTTTATGCATACAAAGTACACGAGTATTTTTTTTTCCTCCTTCAAACGTCAATTATTCGTTTATATGTATTACTTCTTCACTCGATTCACTTTGCTGCATTTGCTCAAGTATTTTATCTTGGAAAACATTCACTCAAACTGATTTGGTCTAAATATCTTACAAAACAGTAACGTTTCTTACCTCAGTTGAAGTCATGCCTTTATATCTGTAAATTGATCAGGACGGGACTGTTATTTCTGGTGCTCGTAAAGCCTGAGCGCCTCATGCACGAGCTTATCATCGAGGCTGCAGTTACGCGTTTGGCCTGAGGGGGCAATTGCGAGTACAAAACTGCTAAACTCCACACAGCCCCTTTAAAGCAACTGGAAAGCCTGGTTTCTAATTTTTTTTTAAACTTTCTACAGCTAGATATTGCTCCTGTGACAACGCTGGGTTAGTTACAATTAAAGAAACCAGGCTTGTTTTCATAAGAACATTTTAGAAATCTCATATGCTAATGAGGGCCGGACTTTGACAGGCTGTTAGCATTAGCGCTAATGGCGCAGGTGTGGCTATGACCAACTACGCTCACCCCCGAGGGCCGAGTCCACTGTCAAGGTCCCGCCCTTTTTAGAAACATGCTCCGTCAGAGCAGGGTAAGAGGAGTCTGTAAATCCGCCATGATTTCCCCCTTGCACGTAGTTATTATGGCAAACGGGGAGGAGCGAGAAGACAGAGTCTATTAATATTATGTCTGAGGAAAAACACTATGCATATAATTATGAAACATTGCTATCAATTTCATGAACACTCATTCCAGTTTTTTTGCATTTTTGTGACAGTGACTCAGCAAGTAGTGAAATGTGCCAATAGACTCGTCCCTGTGAAGAATTGGGATGCTACAAATATGTTCGGAAAGTCAGGAATGCGTTTAGACAACTAACATTTTAAATTTAGTGGCTTCCTTTTTCATCGTTTGTAATCATAAAATCATGTATAGGGCCTTTAAACAACAACAAAAATAATTTATACTAAAGACAGTCCCAAAATGAAAGTTGAAAAGCAACAAAACAAGGGAACATGAACACTAACAGTGAAGCAATGCTATTACGGTTATTAAGGTTATTACACCATGAAAAATAATTTCAGCTAGTCGTGAGTTTTGTGCATGGATTGTTTTGAAATCTCCAGTACCTTTCCTGTGGTCTGCCCGTAGAGGCCGAAGCACTCCCTCAACCGCTCTTCACTGATGGCTTCTGGCCTGTCGATCTTATTCCCCAGAATCAAAATAGGCACGTTTCCGATCGTCTCGTCCGTCATTAACGCCTGGACCACAGCAGAACACACACACATTCAACATCCATTGTTGTAATTCAAGCCATAACGGGAGTAATAAAAACCTTGACTTCAGAACTTACGCATTGCAAAAAGTCAGTATTAGCAAAGACTACCACAATATGATGTCGTCTGTAAAGAAACTAACTCGACTCCAAAGGGTCGCCTGCAAAGACTTCTCTAAAACGTTAAGGCGAGATGCTGCAGGTGAATAGAGAAAAGAACAGCATTCAAAACTATATCAATTTGAAACTTTTGCCCGAGGTTATCGACATAAATATGAGCAAAAAAAGGATTGCACACTTTCTATCTTTTTATAGAAACACAAACTGATGGCGACAAAATCGAAATAATGGATCAAGGAGGTTTATATTCAGTTTTATTTTGTTGAATTATTTCTTAAGCTTTGTAACACAAGTGTGAGTGTATATTAGCCACTGTTGTCTCCCAGAAGGGAAATGACCATATTTGGATTACTACGTCATCTCTTACTTACTAATCATATTTTGTCCCCAAACGTGTCATGCCCTAATAACTTACATCGAGTTCTGCCTTGGATTCAGCCAGTCGGGTGAGGTCCGCACAGTCCACGAGGAAGACGATGCCATTGATGGCAGGGAGGTAGTTTTTCCACACTCTGCGGGCTGCGCACAGGAACAAAACAAAAGCATTATTAGCCTCGTAGCAGTCACTGTATATGCCACTGTTTATCTAAACTGAGAGTTTAGTTTCATTTTCTCAGTCTGCTACATCTTTGGATAATCACTGGCTTTGTCCTCAATCACTTGTTACAACCAAAGAACCATCATTATGAGGGTCGACAATGCACATCTACAAAACACAGTGCATGTAGTGACCTTGTGCGTGTCCTCCGAGGTCGAATGTGGTGAAGGTCATCCCGGCGATCGTCAGCTCTTCAGAGGCTGCGAACAAGCACAAACCAGTGTGTTACAAGATGGAAACAAACACTTCAGAACTAACCATGACATTTGAGATATGATGGTTAAGTCTAGGCATTTGTCTCCTCATTGGGGTGATGGGGTGTAGTGGGGTGGGACAACCTGCTAAATTAACAATTCTTTTTAGTTTACAAGTTTTGAGGAGATACGTTTTTATTTGACACTTAGAATCAATTCAGATGAGACGCTACTTACATTGTGTGCATCTCATTGAAGACATTAAACTACATTATGAAGCTTGATGAGAAAATGTCAAAAGTGCAAAGCAGTTATGAAAGAAAAAGGCGGCTATGTTGAAGAATCTTTCATATTTTCATTACTTTTATTCTGTATGTGTTAATTCATAGACGAACGCCTTCAGTGAAAATCTACAAAGTTAATAATCATGAAATAACAGAAAAACAAATACATAAAAAAAAGCATCTTTGTGGGTTCAAAACGCAGTAAATCAGGCCTGAAAAAGAGATTCTTAATCTCAGTGGGACTTTCCTGGTTAAATAAATAAATAAAAATAAAAATATTGTCAAATACAAGACTGGAAAGTGTGGAGTCTGTAGGAGAGGAGATGTTGTTGCAGGAGTTTTTCCTTTTGAGAAAACGGGCTCTAAAGTTTCGCAAACGTGTATATCTCTGCTGTCTCCCAGAAAGGAAATGACCATATTTGGATCACAGCGCCATCTTGGTTGCCTTTCGCGTTAGACGTGGATCGCAAATATGCCAATATTTGCAAATAAATACGCATGCCAGTGTGCCACAATGTTGCACTTTCTGGGAAAGCTACTCACAAGCGTCAAAACGAGCATTGTAAGGGCAAAGGCTTCATTGAAACTAAGATGTTTGTGGGGATTGTACTTTTGCTCGCCACCGAAACTCTGATCAGTTCACTCCGTTTGGAAACGTGTTACACTAGATGCACTCAGAGGTCGCTCACCTGAAAACAGAAACGTTTCCTTTAATACATAAGGACCCTGATCTGCCACGTCACTAGTAGCGGTGGAGTGGAGATTTGCGGACTCTAGCGGAACAAGGCCATCATGTGCCGACGCCTGGTGAGCCGTGTGTGTTGTGGGCGGATGTCAGGGACAGTAAATGTGGCAGTGCGGGACAGTGTCAAGGGGAGAGTCCAGTTGTCGGGAGTGTTGTTGCGCTTGTTGACTCACTGGGATGTAGAGTGGGCACATGCTGGCCCAGTCTGTCGTCTTTGAGCATGTGCAGTAGCGTCGTTTTGCCGGCATTGTCCAAGCCCAGAAATACTAACTTCCCCGACTTCTTGTACAGTCCTGGAAATAAAAAAGATAAAGAAGAGACAGAGAGAGGGAAAGAGAGGAAGATGGACTTTAGAAAAAACAAAAGTCTGCGGCATCAAATAACAATAATAATAAATAATATACACTGTAGTCATTATTCATTCACTCCATACTCTGTGGTGGTAAGCTACTACAGTAGCCAGTCGCCCTTGGATAGACTGACTGAAGCGAGGCCACCAAGGCCTTTCAAAAATCGCTCCTTCCTCCCTTACCCTGCCCACAACACTCAATTTGCTCATGCATGCAAAGTTCTGTCTGAAACAGACAAAGCAGTGAGGTGGAAGTCTGCATCGATGCTTAACAGGTGTGTGTTACACCGGAGAGCAGTCCCACGCACAACAACTTTGTGAGACCTAATATGATTTTATTGGCAGTGGAAAAGGCCTCACTTGCGAGTTTGAAGAAGCTAAAATATATCATGTAAATATGACACATTTTAATCTGAATTACTTATTGTTCAGATTAGAGCTGGGGGATTTTTCCCCACAAAAAATCTTTTTTTTATAAAAAACTCGATTTACTATTCGATTCGATTTTTTTTCTCCCCCTTTTTAAACAAAATAATGGCCAACTGTAAATATATATTTATTGTATTTAATGAAAGTGCATCAACATAAACAAAATTGCAAAGGCAACCCTTTTTCTAACTGAAAAGTCTTGCACTTGTAATGCGCTTTACAAGCCTGTATTACCAAGTTTCTCAAAGCGCTACACTGTCACTGTCGCTGCTACAGTTGTAGCCACAGCTGCCCTGGGGTAGACTGACGGAAGCGAGGCAACCAGTCTGCGCCATCGGCCCCTCTGACCACCACCAACCACTCACTCACTCACTACATTCGCCAGGCTTCCTGGTGTTCCCAAACGGTCTCCCATCCAAGTACCGACCAGGCCCTTCCCTGCTTAGCTTCCAAGGTCTGACGGGATTGGGCAGAGCTGGGTTATTGCTGTATTTCTATTGAGCTAATAAAACAAAATCCTGAGGTGGGCTCTGTTCTTCTTGGCACATGTATACAGCAGGACCTTCTTCAGAGAGGGGAGCAGAGAGCTATTAAAACAAAATAAAAAATATATATATCGATTTTTTTGTGTGAAAATAGTAATCGATTTGACCTACCAACTCCATTTTTAAATTGAATCGATTTTTTTCCCAGCCCTAGTTCAGATTATAACAATAAGTAACCGCAGCACGGTAGCACAGCGGTTAGTGCTCTCGCTTCACAGCTAGAAGATCCCGGGTTCGATTCCCACCTGGACAGGGCCTTTCTGTGTGGAGTTTGCATGTTCTCCCTGTGTCTGCTTAGGTTTCTAATACACTAACACAAAGTGTTTTTTCCAGATAAATATCTACAATTGAGCATGTGCGAAAGAAATGTAACAAAATAAAGAAACCCAGACGGACAGGAACAAAGTGGTCCAACGGCCAAAACTTGCTAGCACAGGATGCCGTAAACGAGAGCGCTGAGGAGACGCTGAGGAGAGGGACATTTATATTTATAGGACAGAGATCGAAAAGGGCGTACATGAGGTATAGCCTGGGAATACTCAGGCTGCTGTGTGCGCTCAAATAATTTCGAACTTCACAGCAGCCTGGGGACCATGGCCGAAATCTTCGCATGGATTTGGGCAGAGGCGTAGCTTGCCATTAGGCAAGGCAGGCAGCTGCTTGGGGCCCCCCAATAGTCAAGGGCCACCAAAAACTAGTCCATTATTTGTAAGCTTGCATCAAACGCTTGATATTCAGAGTTCCTAATGACTTTCGTGCTGCATTTACACCATCTCTCCGCCAATGCACCTTGACGCTGTTGATCTCCATCCTACTGCATGCTTTATCGAGTCATGGTTCCCTAATGTTCCCCTGATTATATTTTTTAATAGTGAAACCAGTATTATGGGGAGACGGTGGCGCATATGGTAGAGCGGGTCGTCTCATGATCGGAAGGTTGGAGGTTCGAATCCCGCCTCCTGTCGTTGTGTCCTTGGGCAAGACACTTCACCCAGCTTGCCTCCAGTGTCTGGTGGTGTATGAATGAGAGAGTGAATGGCGCTATTTCGACATACGGAAGCTTGTAGTTTGTTTACGGATAAAAAAATAAAATATATATATATTTTTTTTTTTTTTTTGACGGATCCAACATGACAGCAGAAGATGCAACGCCATCTTTCGATCAAGCTTTAGACCGTGTTCTAAATAGTTTAGCTCAAAAGTTTACAGCGGGTACATCATCAGATATGATGATATGATTGGCTATGGCTACGTGCAGACGCAATAAAACATAGCGCCCAATAAACGGATATGGACCATCGTAAACCACACCTCTCCTACGAGAAAATGAATTGGTGGTCCCCAGATGACGATAGCCTGGCTACGTGAGGTTCCTGCTCCTGAGCGTAAGAGAACACACTTATATGCCCGCCAGAAAATATCCAAAACATAAAAAAATAATATATATATATATATATATATATATATATATATATATATATATATATATATATATATATATATATATATTATATTATATATATAGTGGTCACAAATTTGCGAATTGAAACTTGATTCCAGAGCAAAATTGTAAATCAAACCCCAATCAGTTTGTTTTGTAAATTGACCTGCTGAACCCTTGACCTTTTGACCACAAAATCTGGCCATTTTCTTGGTCAATAGGTTCAACGACGTTCAACTTGGCGTTGGGTTTTATTGTTGTCCTCTCTGAGCTCGTTGAAGCCTGGCTTCTGCTGCTCATCTGCTCCAATATCTGAAGGCGATAGTGAATTTCTGACTCAGCTCTAAAGCTTGTTGGAGCTCGGAGCGGCGCCACTGGTCGGACCGGACGGACCGGAGCAGCCCGCGCGAGAGAAGAACCCACTGTGCACGAGCAGTGGATGACGTATGTGCTCTCTCATTTGGAAAAGGAGGATTGTGAGTTTTCAGAAGAGTGATGGGCTTTACATATAAAGAACGATGAAATATTACAAAAAAAAACTGTCTGAAAATTAAAGTTTTCTGTCATTTTGGCCAAAATTGTCTACATTATCAGTGACAAAATCTAAATAATGGATAGAGCCAGGTTTAAACATTTCTTTTGTTGATGTATTTGTTACAAGATTATTTTGATTTGGGATCTTGTTTAGTTTTTGGATCAGCTTTTAATTGCCTTGTATTTTGCAGCTTAAAGCTCATCGAAGCAGAAGGCATCAGATATCGAAAAATATTGTTCAGTCCAAGACTGGAAAGTTTGGAGTCTGTCGGAGCTGCTAAAGTGGAACGTTTTGAAACATTTTGAGTCATTTATGAAAGAACACAAACGGAATTATGTTTTTATGTTTTAACGAATTCTTAAAAATAGCCGCCTTTTGCTTTGCACTTTTGACATTTTTTAATGTGCTTGACAATGTTGTCATAGGCGTAAAATGTGGGGGGATGGGGGGTTATAACCCCCCAAATATTAAAATGTAACTAATTAGACCCCCTGAAAGAGATTGACTCTCGACCCACCCCACCCAATATTTTACCAAATGTTACACCCTGTCACCAGAAATGGTTTCGACTTCACAGACTGTTGAACCATTTCAGAGAAACTCCCTTATTGAGAAAATGCCAAGAATAAAGCGTGCTGATTTTGAAGAATTTAAAATATAAAGAGTCATTTCATCCTTTCCTACATAATTCCATGTGTTCATTCATAGTTTAAAGCCATCAATGAGAATCACACAAAGGAAATGGTGTTGAAAAGATAAGCTGATACATTGAAGTGTTACACAGAAGTGTTTCCAAACTTTTGACGTGCACTGTATTACTGGCAAGCACCACTCGCTTCACAGCAAGAAGGTCCCGGGTTCGGTTCCCACCTGGATGGGGCCTTTCTGTGTGGAGTTTGCCTGTTCTCCCTGTTGTCTGCGTAGGTTTCCTCCTGGTTCTCTGGTTTCCTCTACCATTAAAAATATGTACAATAGGCCAGGATGAATGATGTGTGTGTGTGTGTTTGAATGAATGGTGGAGGTCAGAGGGACCATTGGTGCAGATGTGTGCAGTCGCGACAGCGCTTCTGTCAGTCTCCCCCAGGGGAAACTGAAGCTACAAAGGTATCTTACCACCACCAAGTGTGGAGTGAATGTAAAGTTGTCTCATGTAAAGCGCTTTGTGACCATGTCTGTGAAAGGCGCTAAATATTTTTTTTAAACTCAACATTGCCCACTTAAAAATATAAGCCTTCACATGCAGCGTCATGCCTTACACCCAAAACCACTGCAATGAAACAAAACAGGTGTGTTCCAGTTACTCACCTAAAAACTGTAGTACACTATTGAAACTATTATAAATCCACTGGAAGATGGAGGACATATCCGGAGCTGGTGGGTCCTGAGGAGACAACAAGCAGCAAGAGATTAGAGCAGGTTCAACAGTGAGGAGCAGCTTTGTGGTGCAGATCTCGGGGAGTTTCCCGGTGGGTTCTGCAGGGCTCCAGTAACACCAGTATAGCAGTATAGGGCCCTCTAAAGAATGTATCTTTACACTGGCCTGGTTAACCAAACACTACTACTACCAAGATGTAGTCAAATAAAAAATAAAAAGTTCACATCAGGCATTGGCTTTACTGATAACCAGTGCTGGGTATAAAGGTGGAACCAATAAAAAGATGAAATCTTTAGAATCAAGATTTGATGCTGTTGGTTGTCAAACTTGAGGAAAAATTAGATGGAAAAAAAATGAAATATAAGAAGGAACACCAGGTAAAAGAAAAAGAAAAGAAAAAATGGAAACATTCGGGAATGAGTGGAAAACATGGGAGGAAAATAATTGGCAAAATTTGAAAAATAAATAAAATAAGGGTGAAAATGAACTTCCTTTCACTTTTGCAGTGAAAGGAAGTTTCTTGGTTGTTTCACCTCAAATAAATGATACAAATGCAAAAGAAATTCAATGGAAAGAAAAGGAATAAATTAACATTGTTCTGTTTTTTGGTTCTAGTCTATATGATGAATACAGTTACAGTACTGTTATTAAAAAATAAATACATTGAAAAGTACACTGTTCTACTAATAATTAGAATGCTTATCATTCACAATTTTTTTAATTAAAAATAAATACATGTAGTTGATTCAAGGACTTAGACCTTTTATACAAACCTTACCTCAAACAAAAACAAACACTTTCCACCAGTATCAATTTAACGCACAGAAATCATCCATTGTCTTGTCCAAACTAGAAGCCGTTTCTGCCACAGGTTGCGTTCACATGACAACATTCTAAAGAGCCCATAGTTTAAAGGTGTATTATGACACTTTCAGAGACCCAGCCCCTGCATGAGTGTTTAGCATGGTACCTTTACTTTCCATCAGAGTGGCCCCTATACTGCGCCAGGTTCAATTGCTTTTAGAGGTTTGTGAATCCAATCATGTCCAAATAATGATCGATTTCAACATTTGTCATTTTGTTTTTGGAGATTTCTTTCAAAAACTGTATTAATTCAGTCATTTTGCTGATGTGACATTTTCTGAACCAAGTGTGGGGTGAAGTAGTGTTGTTCTGAAACCAGTTTTTCCCCATCTTGGGTTCAGAGTAGTCACTGATACTGAGTACCAGTGCGATAAACACAGCAAGTGAATAAAGACAATAACAAAGCCTGTAAAAATATGGCGCATTATGCATATTTAATAAAGTCTGTGCATTGATTCTACGTAGGCAATTGTGATCATTAGGGGTTTTATTGTCGACATAGGCCAAAAAACTTCATTTGGTATCGGACAGGTTTAGGTACTCGCTGATACCAGGAAAGTCAGTGGTATCGGCATAAAATCTGACATCACAATACAGGTGCCTTGATATGATACTTGTAGGTTTCCAGCAAATAGGTCTTTGCTCACTAGATCATATCGGGCAATATCGTACATACAAGAACTCGCTCTGATCCAAATGCTCGCCACAGAAATCTTTGCACTTGTTGTCTCCCACCACGTCAAGTTTCTGTACGACTGAATTCCCCCACAACATCTTGCAACCCCAGGATCTTCCCTCCTCACCCACCTTTCCCCTGACATAAGCTCCATGACCAACCTCTGTCCCACATGACGTAACAGTGAAACAACAGCAGCACGGGCCAAAGAGCAGTGAGCTAAAGATCAGAACCGCTCGCTCACATGTCAGACACGCCTCCCATCGCCGCTGTGGACTTGTGTCAGAGTAGTTAGCGCTCTCACCTCACAGCATGAAGGCACCGGGTATCCGCAGTCTGACGTACTTCGCCGCAAGGACGAATCGAGTTAAAGTACACGCCTTTCGCAAATGCCAGCACTCCCTCGTGGGCCAAATCAAAACCCTTGAAGGGACAAAAGTTTATATGACAGCTATTGAACTCTACCGGTGAACCATTTGCGCTTAAGACCTGCCTCATATTTGGTTCCATGAAACTGGGAGTATCCTATGGTTACCTAAACAATGTCAAAACAGAAACTCAATCATAAACCTTTTTTCCCAGAGCTTCTTTTCAGCGCTAATAACACAGTGAAGGCCTTTAGCCGGCACTGACAAACAAATTAGGAGCGAAATGGGGCAAAAAACAAACACACTCTGCCTCAGGATTAAGCATTTCTTGAGTATTCCCTTTCAAAAACGGCCTCTTTCTCTGAGTCACTGCTACATTACAACATACTATTCGCAACATACGACAGTTTGAGAACAACTTACTGCAGTGAACCTGATATTTCAAAGTGTAGCTCGACAAATGCGCTACATATTGTCGTGGTTTCCCGGCCTTCCCCAAAATATGTGCCGTTGTTGTCATTTTATAACCTCAAATGTGTGTCATGACTTGTGCTCTTCTCTTAGGTCCCTTGCCGCGTATACGTCAAAGCCACCAGACCAGCCTGTAATGTAACCAGTCACAGCACGCTCCCTGCATTTGCCTGAGAGACTGTAGGATTATGTCAGTGTTAGTTGAACCTGAAAATAAGAATTTTCCTACAGTATACAGTTGCCAAGTTCGAACGTTAACTTGGCAGCTGCATTTGCTGAAATTTTATGAGTTGAATTTTATGCAAGATGCGTTTATAGAAGCTCATAATGTCTAATAACTCCTGACAGAATAACACCAGATTGGAAATATTTTAATGAACTTAGACTCAATGGAGTAGTTTGTCGCAGAGTACTTTTTTTTTTACTGAAGTATCAAAACTCTTACTCGAGCAAATCTATTGATGACAAAAGCTTTGATCCGATTCTTTTGTTTATTGTATTCTTTAAAGCAATGGTTTTCAACTGGGATGCTGTCAAGACCCACTACAATCCACGGATGGCAAATCGCAACCCAAATAATTACATTTTTAATATATCAAGTGGAATGCTGTATTTTCTTCACAAATTAATGTTGAACAAACATTATTATGACCATAATTTATTGAGGGAAAAAAAAAAAAAAGTACCCTCACCCTGTAAAATAGTTATGCAACCCACTTTTGGGTCCCGACCCAGCAGTTGTGAACCACTGATTTAAGTATTGAAGATGAAGATTCTTTGGTTTGTTTTGTAACACCTAGGACAAACAAAACACTTGAAAATTTACTCAGTACTCAAGTAGAACTTTTCTTACGCAATATTTGGATGGCCAACATTTAAGCAGCCTTACTAATACTTGGCTAAATATCTTTGCTACTATATCCACCCATCTCTGCATAGCATTTTTCAGCTACAACTCAAAAACGGTTAGCTACATCAATATCATCACAAAATGATGCTTCAAGGAATTGAGAGAAGACTGACCCTGATATGTATTTCCCGGTGGAGATGCAAGTGTTTCAATCACGGCCAAAGTTTTCTTTATCAAGAACACATGGATAGGGTTGTTGAAAATGAAAGACATATCGCCTCTCAGTGTGCCATATTGATCAAAACACTGGGGGGCTAATTTCTTATTTTCAACTACATGCACAAGTCCAAAAGGTTCATAATTGTCAATAAACATTTACAACACCAAGTACAGCATGTTTGAACCAAAAATAAACATAGGCTTTACGAGGCAATAATTTATTGGTACGTAAAACGTTTTCCATAATGCTTTACATACAATTTGTCTGCTTCAAAGTATAGTTTTATAAAGTACTGTATGATGTAATCAACTAGATGCAGGGACAGTGTCATAATGTATCAGTTCTTATCCATTAGCTGTGTCAAAAGACAAGCAAAAGCAACAGTTTAAGTGTTTCCCATCTTTACATTTGATACGGGCGGCAGTGAACGCTAAGGTCAAGATTCTTAGTGGAGTTTTAGTGAAATAAAATTACGACTTTTGTCTTATTTAAGTGAATATCGGATGATGATGGGTAACAGGTCGCTAGGCAGACGCCTCGGCTACGTGTCATATTCTCAAGCAGCGGCGACGTAGCATCAGGAGGCTACGTTAGCAAAACCAAATAATAGCATCAGGAATTCACAAAAAAAGCTCTGTAAAAGTACGCGTATGATCACGTCTATGCATTTGTCTGATATATTCAGCCAAACACTCCGACCCGGCCTATAAAGAGGACGAGAGATGTGAAATAACATGCTATTTTTCCAGTATGTTAGCACTAGCATTAGCAGCCGGGGTAATATGCTATCCGAAAGCCGTAACCAAGCCTGTTCCCCCGCCGCTTGTAAGGGTTTATTTAGTAACTTACCCGTTTTTTCAGACGTAGATCGGTGGTGTGAGTGTGATAGCTCGTATATTCATGTAAGTACCGTCTCCTCGTGTGATGCCAGGTCCTCCTTTCCTGGATTTTCGTGTTTTGTTACTGAGCCACGACTGCAATGGCTGTCTATTACACACAACTCAGCCCAGAAAAACTCCAGCCCAGCCGCTTCCTGTTTGTTTCACACTGATCAGTCCGGCTGGAGAACGGTTTAGCCACTGAGAAAACGGACACATGCCAATGCCCATTTATTTACAAAATCCAGAATGTGATTAATTATTAGATTATTCATTCCACGTTAAAGCCACACGTAACATTTCTCCCAATAAATTAAATAAAATACAGGCATTTATTTTCTTACAGATAATTTAAAGAAAAAACGAAAAGACCAACAAACATGTGTTTCCTGAGAGGGCCTCTCTTTAGACCTGACTGTATCTGTAACGGGACATCTCCAGCTCGTCTCCAGGTTTTTTGTTTTTTGTAACTAAACACAGCCAAATTTGAATAGGTTTGGCCTCATCCAAATCCTTTCTTTGATTACCCACTGCAAAGTTTGACTTTTCTATGTTGAGCTGGTCATTATGAGCACGTGTTGTATCGTTGACAACGGTATAATCCAAAATGTTACGCAGTGCGCCTTTAATATTATATGTTGTCATGGTCTATTGCTTCCTGATTGCCTTGCCAATTAACCACATCAATTAACCTATATCATCCAAATGGATGAAAATTTCAACTGGGTGCATTTAACAGATATTCAACCCAAGCTCCACACCTTTATTTTGGCTTGGAACAAGATTGCCAGCTCTTTCTCACAACAAAATGTTAGTTTTTGGGGATAAAACAGTGTAGAATTTGAAACATTCAGTAAAAAGTACCAAAAAGTACCAAAAGTACCAACGTGTGCCAATTGAAGCCAGAGGGCCACCAAATATTGCTCTGAGGACCGCATTTGGCCCCCGGGCCTCACTTTGGGCACCCCTGCTATAGGTGGTGGTGGAATATGTTCTGGCCATTAATCTATTGCAATTCCAGCATTCCTCCTGGTTTAGACCATGTACGCACATTGAAGATATTTTGACAGCAAATTTACAGACAATAAAAGTGGAGCTGTCACCCCAGACTTTGGTCGTTGCTCCACTATTTTTCTTTGACACTTACTGTCTCACAGGAATCATGATCCATCTACAGTACCATCCATCAGCCATATTGCGTTGGTTCTTAAACCTTTCCCATCTATACCATCTTATAAAAGAGTTGACCTTCCAAGTACCACCAGGCTAAAATCAAATTAGGAATAAACCACATTTCAAAAGTAGATTTAAGTTGGAATCAGTCTTCTCTGAACTGGGTACAGCATGGCTGAACAAGAAAAACATACTTCAATGCATTACTAAAGCATAAATAAATTATCTCAAATTGGAATTACTCTAAAAGTTTAAAATTGCAGCTGGCCCTGAGTAACCCTCGAAGAAGCCAAAGTATACCACAGTTTGAGAACCACTGTTCTAAAGAACAGTGGTATCTGAGACAGAGAGGCAGAGATGCCCAAACTTCCACTTCCACAAAATTCACTGAGGGGATCCTGAGGTCTTCCCAGGCCTTTACCAGATCTTCCTTCTAGCCTTTTCTGGGTGGAGGAGCAGCTCCTCACCTGGAAATTAACACTCATGCTACAACCTGGTACAAAGCATATCTCCGGTCTGGGATTAATTGTACAGTACTTCATCCATGTTCAAATAAAAATGAATAAACAAAACAAAATTCCCATGTGATTGAAGAGCAACCAGCAACCTAAGAAAGCTCATTTGGGAACAACGTTGATTAGATGAATTTTGAACTAAACTGTGGAATGTCAGCCCGGTGAACAATTCCTTGAAAACTGAGAGCCTAGCCCTTGAGGACCTTCCTCAAGTTTATTGGACACACACAATCTTTACAAACCATATAGTTTTGATCATATATCAAACATGTTTTTTTCTCCGTGCTTTTAATGCATTTACTTGTAATAAAAATGACACAATATTTAGAAAGCAGGCCATGTAAATAGGAAAACTTAAAAAAATAAAAACAAATAGTACATAACACGAAGAAATGGATCGTTGCCCAGGCACATACAATGAATCATCATCTTGTCCGAATGACCAAACACTGACAGTTTATTTATGGGCCTATATGCAGCCAATAAAAACTGAAGTAAAAGATACATGACGTTTAAAGCCTCTTGTTTCTAGTACAGTGTAATATCTGGAGCACTGGAGGAAATGCCACGTGTACAGACTGCGCATGCCCGACTGTTTTACGCTGATTCTGGGTGATCCCAACTTCCGCCGCTAGTTCCGGTGAAAGAGGCGAATCGTCTCACTTCTCTGAGCCCCCAACAAACCCCCCGAACAGGCCCGATACTCCCCCGACACGGCTCTACGGGCTCCACGGGCTTTCGGGCGCGGCCATGGCCCAGTGATCGGCTAATTTACTAGCCTTTTTTTTTTTTTTTTTTTTTAAACCACTGTGAACGAAACCGCTTTGACGAGAAATAACCAGCGCACCGCGGCTCCAGTTTTGACGTAGCGGTAAAGTGCTAGCTTCAGTGAGCTAGCAGAAGACGCGGCTAGCCTCACCGCTAAATAAGATCTCAGCGTTTCTATTTCAAGATGTCAACTGCGGGCTTCAACTCACAGAATGGGACGGGAGGAGGGCAGCCATACGCAAACGGTGGGTAAACAAACAGACACACACTTTTAAGTAACAAGAAGGTGACGGTGGAGCTGTAAACTTAGCTAGCACTTGTTAGCAACAGTTCTTGGATGTCGTTGTGTGGCTAATTGCGAGCTAACTGGCTTTCTCACTAATGCTGCGAGTTAACCCGCTGTCATTTCTTGACCGGTGTTGACTGGAGTTAATCTCCACGAGAAAGTTGTTGATTTAAGGTGTCAGGAGTGCTTAGAAATGCCGATATCGATTCAACACGAATTAAAGCCATGGTTTACCGATGTGGCAAACCAACAGGTAGGAGCGACCAAAGAATTCTACGCATAAACAATGTCACTTTCAAGTAAGGTACGCAGTTTATGCTTATGTTTTTGTTGTGGTGTATTCAGCAAAGTAGCAAACTATGCCATAGTCAATCATTAAAAATAACACTAACATACATGGCAATCTTGGATAAGTTATTTTATATTTTTATTTGCATCAAACGCAATGCCACACAACTTTTATGTTATTATGAATGTAGCACATTATGGTAACTTCAGTGTAAGCTTTTGTTATTCAAAGCCTTTAACAATACCCCCAAACCACCAACGGTGTCAAACTTGAACTTTTAGAAAATAATGCCACTGACACAACTTTTTTTTTCTTCTTTATTTTTTAAAACAATTTCAAGCAATACAGCTAAACCATACTTTTTCTTTTCTTTTAGTGAAGTAGCTATAATAAATGTCACACGTAATATAGCCCAGGCCTGTTCGCTCCTATAGCTTCTCTTGACACGGCTATTATTAGAAGTGCGCCCAATCCCCGGTGTAAACGCACTGTCACTAGTTTCAGTACTTCTGAGTAATCACTGCTGGGCTTCCCTCCCTGTTGTGCAATGGGAGCAGTCAGCACACAGGCCATCGGCTAGCTCTCAGAAAGTGCTTAGAAATTGACTTTTGTTCCAGGAAATACTTTTGATTTTGATTTTTATCAAGTATAATAGTTAAACTTCTTCCACAAAAAGTTCCACACGCAGACTCCCTGGAGTTAATGAGAAATTGGCTCCTAAAGCAGGGAAGTTTGTGAAAAAATTGACATTTTAGCCTCTACTGGCATTTTTGACTCCAAATATTTCAAAAAGTATAAAGGCCACAGACATAAAATTTTACAGTAATAAAGACATTACTAAAAAGATTCAATATGTGGAAAAAGAAGGTTGACAGTAGTGCTAGTTTTTAAGAAAGAACTTTTGATATGAAATATGTGTCCTTTTTGAAATGTGTGTCCTATTGAAACAAGCACACTATGGGACCTACTATTTCCACATATAACATTTTCAGATTAGAGTTTGAACATAAATAACAAATTGCTCCAGATAAGTTTCAAACATTTTTATTTTTTGTGATTTTGGGGTTTATAACCAGCAGAAGCAGATGTGTATCTTGGCATATGGACGAAAGCTTGACTTCAGTCTTACCTGTTAGATATTGTAATTCATTCACTACAAGACCTTCTAATGCAGTGGTTCCCAACCTTTTTTCTTGAAGCCCCTCCTGCGCATGCTGTAGTCAGTCCAATTTAAAAAAGAAAAAAACCATGAACATATTTATCGATATGCATTTTTAACACATTTTCTGAAATTAGATTGTTTTAAGCACCTGTACTCAGTTCGCCGTCGTGATTGTTAACCATTTCATTTGTGCAAATTTATGACCTGACAAAGCTCTGGGCCCCACCTGCCATCCCAGGAGCCCCAGGTGGGAAGGTGCAGGTTGGGAACCACTGTTCTAAAGCACCCTCTATCCAGGCAAGGAGGCTGAAAAGTTCTTGTAGTTAGGGTCCTGTAGAGACACTCTTTCTGATGTAGAGTGTAACTCCTGAACTACAGTCCTTGTTCAAAGAGTTTCAGCTACACAAGTTCACTATTATTTCTCAGATTAGACGGTAATCGGAGGAGAAGCAGCTTGAATCCTTGACGTCAGCAGGTCAGACCTGAAATTAAAAAGTACTGTTTATAACTAGTTCATTGTATGCTGGCGGTAAATACTTCATATTCCAATTAGTTTCTTTTTACAGTTTTGGGGCACATATGAGTAGATTATTAGTTAAAAAATAAAGTCTAGTATCTGGGATGATAATGGATGATTGTGGAACTGTGGCAGAGGGATTAGTCGTGCCTGTTCTGAAACCGCATCCTCCCTTTTCCTACGCACAAACATTCGAAATGTGCGTTCCCTTGAAGGAAAGGTCTGTCCTAGACAGACCCCGAAGCAGCAGAAGTGGCTTATAAGCATCGATGCAGACTCACAGGTGTGTGTTACACCAGAGAGCAGCCTCACGAGCAACATGCACCAAACTATTTCAGTTCCATGTTTATTTAGAAAAGTTTTACAGCTATATAGCTATTTGATAATGAAAAAGGAAGCAGAAATGAGACCTAATATCATTTCATTGGCAGGTTTGAAGAAGCTAAAATATAAAGTAAATGTGAAAAATCTGAATCTGAAACTCTAAGTGGAAATTAATGTTCAGTTCAAAGTATCAGTCACACTGATTCTTGTGACATTTGTGGGTAGTGCTGTCACTGTAAAGGGACGTGTCTGTTCTGTGGGATAAGGGAGAGTCCCACAGAACAGACACGCTCCAAGTCTCTACTGATTCTCTGAAATTCATTTATGCCAACTCAATAAATCCCTGTACATCTAAATGCATGACTTGATTATAAGACGGTGATAAACAGAAAAATACATTTACCTGTAATCTGAGGCATCTGACGACTGCAGTTTTATTGATGATCTTTAGAAGAGTGCTCATCAGAATCATTCCTCTGTTGTCCAAAGTCCTTTAGACAATCACAGAAGATCTTGTATGTGGACACAGATGGCAGGTTCTCCCACTGTAAAAATACAGACAAAGCACATTTACGTTTTTAACAAAAAGTACACGAATCAAAGCAATATCTGAGGAGCCAAAAGGACAGAAACTGAGAATTCAGAGCTTGGATTAATATGATAATATTTATTTATTTATTGGTTTATTTGGTCGGGACAGTGCATGTTAATGAACATACATGGGTCTCATGCATGTAAACAAGCCACACCGGATTGTAGCCTTGGGCTAATTTGCATCCGTCGTCCCCCATGCGCACTCTCAAACACACTCTGATTCATCCTGGCCTATTGTACATGTTTTTAGTGGTAGGGGAAACCGGAGTACCCGGAGGAAACCTACGCAGACACGGGGAGAACATGCAAACTCCACACAGAAAGGCCCGTCTAGGTGGGAATCGAACCAGGGACCTTCTAGCTGTGAAGCAGATGTAGCGTGTGTAGCATCAGATAGTCTTCAAAATGTGTTAAGAATATTGCTATAAAAAAGACCTCTAGATAAGTGTTGGATAGCATTTTGCAATGTGAATCCAGTTGTTCCAAGCCCTGGAGGATTCCTTCTGAATTTCCCATGAATACATACCTCACTCTTTCATGTTGAGTCTTTAAATGAAGCGAATCTATGCTTTACAGCACCAGGCCTCCCCCACAACATGTTTTTATCACGTAGTTGTCCTGGAAAATGAAATAAGTAGACATCAGAAAATAACTAGTAGGCCTATGTATCATGTAAAAGTAACTGTATATTCTACATTGTATGAATCATGGACTTTATTGGACTTTTGAGTGGAATAAGAGACTGAAAGGGCCAGTGACTCCAACTCACACCGAAGATAATTATTCCACCAATAATGACATATAAACCACAGCTTAGTGCTGTGTACAACCATGGACTAAAAATAACAGCTGTTCACCAGTGCCACTCTTTTATGTTTACTTTTTCGATTGTTTTTTGCTTTATTATAACTTTTGATGCATATAAATGTCTTCATGCTTAACCTCATTTTTGGTGTGGCTAACTGGTAAAGTTAGTTTGATTATTGCTAAAGCGAATCAGCCAAATGGACTACCCCAGAATCAAAACAAACTACGAAATTTCATCGGGTCAAACGTGCAACATGAAACACTTAAACTTAAGGCACAACACGTGTGTAGCTCCCTCAGTCATTCTTTGTATTGGCATTAGGCTACACAATAAATATAAATGTACTCACGAGTAAGACAAACACCTGGCTGCTGTTTTTGCCTGCATAGATCTGTCGATGTCTTTGAAGAGTTTGTGGGACATTTCCAGTTCATTGTACTCGCTGTCCAGGGATTATAACAGGTCTATGGCACTCTTTTGCGATCCTCATGAATGTTGCCCACGCTGCTCGAGTTGTTCTCGCTGCAGAGATCTAAAGTTTGCCTTCAGAAAGCAGGATTTTCATTATGATAGTTGCTAACAGCTGCGCTGTCTGTGAAGGCTCTCGTCTGGGGTGCGCAGTTTACTTCTGGGTTGCGGTGTCAACGCGATGTGCTGATTGGTCAGAACTAGGTCAGGTGACCCTAAAATCATACATGCCAGAGGAAAATAGTTCCCATTTAACGCTCAAATTTCTCTAAAACTGCAGGGTTTCTGAATGTGGAAACTTTATATTTGATCCCTTTGGTATTATAAAGTTTCAGAATATGTAAAGAAATTGTATTTCTGATTTCCTGGAACGAAACTTCACGCTAGAAAAGCTAGCCAATGGCCTAACAGCAGCTCTTAAGGGTTGAGATGACTTGCTAGCTGCTCACACTTTGGCATCTTTACTTCTCCCTGTACATGTGGCGTATTGGGTTCGGGCCAGGAGGAAAGCTCTTCTCTACAATACAGAGCGACCGACTGACCCAGAAAATGTGATCTGTGCAAAGTTTTACTTAAGGGATCTGGCACACCCACAAGATGGAGACATTCACGGGGTCTTTCATAACATACCACAAGATAGAAATGCTGTCTAAATAATGGCATAAAAACAAAGTGTTTTTTTTTTCATTGGAAAGGCAGGGTCAACAATGTGTACAGTATGCTAGTCAATTTAATTGTATCTTTATATGTTCATTGTGTCATCACTTTCAGTCATTTTGCAGTAAGTGTTGAATTCTGCTTTTTTTGCTGCTTACTGCTCTGACAAGTGAACGCTTTGTTGTTCTTGAACTTCTTCAGACATTACAAGGCGTCATCATCCTATGTTTCTATGCTAAAATACACCCCCCCCACTCACACAAAATGAACAAAGGAGAAATAAGTACATCTGACCTTTTCAAACTTTGAACTCTGTAATACTTTGTTTGTGATATCCCAACGCTGCAGCAATATTTCTTCCTCAGTAGTTGCACATAATTTAACTGCTTTTCTTGTAATTGTCAGTTCTTTGACCCTTTTTAAATGGAATGATTTTACACTTTCCTTTGCTCTGAAGAAGCCCACTGCACACGGCAGAGAGCAGTGGCTAGTGAGAGCCGTGCAAATTTCTTATCACGCTTAAAAGAATACAGTCATTGTTGTTGTGCTCTGATAAAGAGTATTCAGTTTGAGTTTACACCGGCGCTCTTGTGAATATAATGTCTCCTGGAACGAACTCTCAGGTACCTCACGATTCGATAAGCGATACATGGCTCACAATAACGATAATCTCATGATATCGCGGATATTTTATATATTGCACAAAAATATCTACGATACATCAGGATTATTTGAAACATGCGATTTTCAACCTTTATTTTAACATTATGCATCATATACATTTGTTTGAATAAATAATCCCTGATTTACTCTCTGAAAATGGATCTATCAGTGACTTCATTTACATTCAAATAAAGAAGAAACCACAGTCCTATTTCAAATGTATCTTATTTTATAATTATAAAGACTCATCATCATTAAAAGTAATATATTTGTGTGACAGTGTTTGGTCCAAGTGCTTAAAATTGTAGTGCTGCCCTCTACTGAAATCTTGATCATTATTGGCCTCTATTCACTGTGAAAACTGGAGCACTGCTACCTCATTAATATGCATGATGTTGGTCAGTAATATGCATGACATCATCAAAAGTATCGATCTTATTGTTCTCACAATATTGCGATATATCGAAAAATTTATAATTGTCACACTCCTAATAAAAAGTCCAAATCAATATATTGTTATACAGTTTTAACTGTGATTGTGTTTTATATAAAATGTTGTAATCTAGCCTATTCATGAAACATTTTTTAAAACAGTTTAAGTACAAAACTAAATCAGATTGGCGTATACAAAAAAGAACACTGAAAAAAATCTCTTTGAATGCATGAAGCTAAGTCATATCTTGTTAAAAATTCGGTAAGTCCAGTCTATCTTTGCTCATTGAGGAGTTGTGGTAATCCTTTTACTCCTCGAACTGATCAGGATTTTGCAAACGTAGTGTGTGTTAAGTGGCTTGAACCTGTCTCCTTTACGTAATCGCACAGCGAGGGCTGGATAAGTCCTGCATAGGGCTGGGCGATATGACGATATTAGACCGTCTTACGATCTCCAGAGCTGACGATCTGTCATTTTTGTTGGATCATTTTATCATGATTTAAAGCACTTCTGCACAGTTGACTCTTTTGACTTTCAGTGAAGCAAACTTTCTGCTACGCAATGTCAGATGCTAATGCGAGCGTTTAGCCGCTCCCCTACAGTCGCATACACGACCAGGCTCCTCAATCTGGAGCTTTAAACCCAGCGTTCTGTCAGTGTCTTTCCCCAGTAACGCCGCTGCTCTGCGTAGATCTCAGCGTGTGTTTATTTATTTACCTGGCGACACATGTGTGAAGAAGCGAGTGTGTCCTTCGTCCTTACAGTTCTGTCAGGCGCCGCATCCTTATTTGTTTAATTTAAATCCTGGACCGTGTTCACAAATGCGCGTTTATCCATGTCTTTGAAAATATAAGACTTGGCCAACTTTGGTGAATGACTTGGTCAAGTAATAACTTATGGTAACAAACTGCTTCCAGTTTGCCTTTGACACAATAAAAGTCACTGTATGTTATCGCTTTCGTAAGACTCTTGTGAAAGGGTCAGACAGCGACACAGCGTTACATCACGTCATGAGAGAGACGTCTCAGTAAAGACGCCAAACAGCAGCAGACACCAACAACAAGCCTTTACCAAACTTAAACTTGTTACGATAGAAAAAATTGTGATAAAATCGAAATCGGGAGTTTATAATTCAAAAATTGTGATATTCTATTTTTTTCACCCCTAGTCATTCACCATCACTATTATAATTAGGGCTGCAACTATCGATTATTTTAGTAATCGATTAATCTATCGATTATTTACATCGATTAATCGATTAATCTGATAAGTATTTTATTTATATTGAAAACCTAAATTCCATGACTTTAGAGCAGATTATAAAAGGAGAAAAAACATAGTTTTAAACAAAGGATTTTTCTGCTAGAAATAACATAATTTATTCTTCATTTCTTATCAGTTTGTCCCAAAAGCAGCAACATTCCACACTCATAAAGAGACACCTGTCCTTATGTCCATGATGAGGAGAGAGAGCAGCTTCATAGTGTCTTTTATATCAGTACTTTCACTCTTATTCAAGTGAAGTAGGTCCTGACTGGAGACATAATCTTGAAATGTTCTGCTGAAGCTCAGGTGATTCATTTCTTTCCCAGGATCTCAACCAGAGGGGTTTCCTAAAAGAGGGAAAACATTTTAATTATTTTTGTCATAGTAGGCAAGGCAAGGCAATTTTATTTATACCGCGCATTTCATACACAAGGCAACTCAATGCGCCTAGTATTGTATAGTATTGTTATATAACAGGGAATAATGTGTCAGTTTGCATGGTTCATAAATGTATTTGTTGTGAGCAATGAAAGGATGGATATGAGAAACTTTTAAGTACAGGTGAAATAGTATGACTGTGTTAGTTTATTTTGCTTTTGAAATAGTGTGACCACCTCAAATAGTTTAAACAGAGACCAGTGGGACAATTTGGCAGAACTTTGAAGTACAGAGGAATTCGTTTTTGTTTTTCTATAGATCAGGCATTTTCATCCCACTAAAGAACGACACACACCTTTTCACTATTACAACATATATAACACTGGGCTAGCAACAGACCGCAATATATTATAAAGCAGTTAGACGTAAAAAAAAAAAAAAAATCACAAGGTAGGCTTCAATGAAAGAGTTGGACATTTTAAGCACCAGGAGGGACAGAGAGTGACATGGCTCTGCAGTACAACCAAAAGAGGGACAGGTGGTCACTCTATTAAGATCTGTGTATTATTTATCTTAATTTAAATCGTAGATGCAGCGTAAAGATATTTAGCGCAAAAAACTGTGCAGCAAGGGAGAAGTAGACAGAGTAGGATGTTAAAGTCTGCGTTTGGTGAGCAGAGAAAGGAGGTAAGTTCGTCATCATACTTACCTTATGTCACACTTTGAACAGTGGATGAATGTGTAGATCGCCCCTCCTGATGGTAACTCATCATTGATGCAGCTGTTAGCATTGTTGTAGCGTGATAGCGGGGAGAGCCGTGTCCTTTCACCTCGTTAGCCTCCGTCCTATCTTCACCTCTCGTTGCTGAGTTTCTTCTTGTTTGAGCCGTGTTTTGATGATTTCAACGGCCTGGTTCTGCCCGGCTACTAGTTTTAGCACTGCTAGCTCCGCTCTGTTTACTACTATAGACTGAGCTGTGCTCTTCAGAAGCGGTCGTGCGGAAACAAGCGGCACTTAAAGTTCCGGGCGCGTAGGCGGCCCTGTTTCACGCGGTTTTAATGAGATATATTAATTAAACGAATCATCGAAGCGGGAAAATAATATTCGAAGCATTTTACTAATCGAGTTCGATTTAATCGATTAATCGTTGCAGCCCTAATTATAATGTCTAAATGTGGTCGACGTGGCAGTAGTTCCTTCAAAGGAAATTATAATGGGAAGAAAGGAGCTCCAAAGTCCTTTTTATTGTAGTGATTGGACATGCTTTTTCCCCGAGTTACCGTATAGCCTTTTGTTTCTATTGGAGTCACGCTTCTTTCTGCCTGTGCCGTCAGCTCTGTCTCTCCAAACACTTTGCAAAGTTTGTTTTTAAATGTTCTGACTAGATTTACATGTGTTACTCAAGGCAGAACTTTCTAGAGCTTTAGCTTTCGGACTCATTTGAAATGTCGCTGGGGTGATCGAGGAGAGAAACGGTCCATCCTAATTTGTGGCCAGTTCTCAGCTGCGGCCAGGCGTGTCGAAAAGCAAAAGTCAGATTATCTTGTGTTAAAGCTGAAAAAGTAACTTATGGGCAATTTGCCAATCTGGCCTCCTTAACCAATTATAGAATGGAAATCTGTGAAGATTGATGCTATGGGTCATGTTCATGATCTCTATTTTTTTGTCTGCAAATAAAATACCACGTACAGAAACCACGTACAAATATCTTACAAAAGAAAAGATGCTGATTTAGATTAAGCTATTGCTAGTTTCTGTCTGCTGTTGCCGGGCAGATGCACACATTAACATGCAGAACATTACATCAGTATATTATTGGTGCATTGTCAACATTAGCTCATCAATAACTATTTGAATTGCTGCCTAAAACACACCATCATAGTCTAAAGTAATTCAAAACTATTAAATAACTAGATTTTTTGTTTTTACTTGTTGCTGCTCCCGTTTTCTTCCGTAATTGTGAGTGTAGTAGCGATTTGACAAACTACTTCTTGCTATAACACAAACTAATCTATGCTACTGTCTCTTCCTGTGTCCTGGAATTTCTCGTCTCTGTCTCAGGTCCCTCCCAGAACCTGCAGCCACTGCCCGGTGTAAACTACGGCATGGCCCCCACCAGAACTACAACCCGCTCCAGGCCAAGGCCCCCATGGCCCCAGGACTATACCCCTCCCCTGCCCCATACCAGCAACAGCCCGGCCCCCCGGTCAACTCCTACCGCCCGCCCCTGGGAGGAGGCTCTTTGCCGCACACCCCGCCGCTGTCCGCCAGCCCGGTGCCCCGAATGCCCCCTCCTGCTCAGGGCACTCCTCCACCGCCCCCTGTGTCTTCCAGCGGGTACTACGCCAGCCCGCATCATCAGCAGCAGCAGCCCTGGCAGTACAACGCAGCGCCCGCCGCCAACCCCCCGGCTTCAATGACCCCGCCCCACGGACAGGCCGCAGCCAATCACATGGCCCCCTCTATGCCTCCGCCCACCTCAGCAGCTAACAGCGCCCCGCCCATTTCGCACAGCGCCCCACTGGTCCCGGGACAAGGACTGCCCCACACCTCTCTTCACGCCTACAGCCAGCCAGGTATGAAAAATGATTAGACGGAAAGCACATTTTCTGAAAAATAACGCTAACTTCCTGTCCTTGTTTTATGCCTATTGCCTATGGGGTGTTAGCTGAAACAAATGTTTGAACAGTATGTGGCAGAAAGCATGCATTTACACATGTTTGTGTTTTAGCCCTGAAGCTAAAGGCTAATGCTAATTTGATGCTAACAAATGTTGAAAAAGTGCCACAAGACTAGGCTAATGAAAATATATTTATATTAGCTTGATATCTACATAATATATTTTAGTTTTTCATCTTCTTTTACATATATATATATAAAAATATATTTACAAAAATAATTGGACAGGTCAGGAAGTAGTCATTACCCTAAAAACTTTCCGTGCCCACTACTAGGGATGGAACGATAATGAAATTTAGGGTCACAATTATCTTGGCCAAAATAATTGCGATTAACGATATTATCACGACATTTGCCTATGTTTAAAAAAACACTGAAACTGCAGAAATGATGGGGATTGGGCAATTATTAAATATTCCTCTTGTCTGCTGGAAATGTCATTGAGTGAAACATAAAGTATTTAAAGGTACACTGTGTAACATTTTGGACTATACTGTTGTCATCAATACAAAACATGCAGCTAATGACCAGCTCGACACAGAAAATGCTATTTCTGCAGTGGGTAATCAAAGAATGGATTTGGATGAGGACCTTACCTACTGAAATCTTAAATACTGCTGACGATGGAGAAGATGTATTTACTCCTGGTAAAGTTACCGGCACTGGTTGTTGATGAATGATATGATTGTTTATCGTCCCATCCCTAATTTAAACTTTACTGTATTGTGATCTGTCAGGTAAAGAGAGTTGGTGTACAAATCTCCCAAGTGCCCAAGACTAAAATGTAAACATTGTAAAAGACTGAATGTTGGAACAATATAATGCAGGTTATGCTGGCCACCAAAACGTGCTTATTTAATGACCCATGTAAACAAACGGGCTTAATTCTTGTCTTTTTGGATCCTTATTTTAGCTCAGGCCTGTCAGGAAACAAGTAAAATTGCACTGTTTTTACTTACAGTAGATTAATAAAAATATCTACTTCCAACATAAATAAAACATTCTGCTTGAATTCATTATAATAATCAGAATGTTGTCCTGCTGCTCCTCTCTCGGGACAACCGTATGGGAAGAAGCTAAATGCCTGAATACCTCCCTTTTCAAATCAACTTTCATGGAAAACATTGTTGCCACGTTTTGAAACACAGCTGATCGACCGCTGTCACTAATAATTATCGTATGTGCATTTAAATAGCCTGGTTCTCGGATTGAACACTTTAACGGGATGTTTTTCAAAGATTCAAGATTCAATTCAAAAGATTTTATTGTCAATTCATATAAATGGTGTGGGTTGAGGGGTGGAAGTACAGGGAGGTAAGGGAGGGAGTTCAGCTTCCTGATGGGGCATAAAAAAATTAAAAAGTTTGGTTCTGGTTGCTGACCGACCCTGTCAATTTACGTGCGACTCAAATTTATTTTATGAGCTTGAGAAACCGTGTTCTAAGTACTCACCATATGCACAGCAAATCCAAATACAGCGATATATTCCCTCTTCCAGGATGAAATGTGGTCCTTGTGCGCAAATGTCTGCCGTAGAAGCCTTTACTTCTTTGAATATTAGCTAAGTGAGTTTCTACAAAGTTGTTTTATATTTTTAAATTTGACATTCATCGGCTCTTCTCTCCTCGCTGCCTGACTTCCTGACCGCCTCCGTCTGCCTCGTGTTCCTGTGAGTTTGATCAAGGGCTGCCAGTGTCCGCGGCATCATGTTGGCATTACATTCAGGCGTTCACCGTCTATTCTAATCTTTTACAATGACGGACATGTGTAATGTCTCAATACTTTGTGCAACACTAGCATGCCAACCAAGATTGTGCAGTTAGGATTTAAAACATTAGGGAACGTACTTGAAGAGGTCAAAAAGTGCCATTGCATGTTCGTATCTGCTGCTGGCAAAGTTGATGGAGCTAACAGTACAGTAGAGTACATGTAGTACAGGTAAGCTATGTTATGAAAAAAATACACAATCATACAGCGTCACTGCTGTAAAGAAAAATAAAACGCATTCCCTATCCCTTGCTGCCACTGAGGTAAAAAAAAAAGAAAAAGGCCTAGCCTGGTGGATAAAACGTTGTTGTTCAGTCGACTGGGCCTGAAAGCATTACCTTAAAGAGACTGTGTCCCTGGTGATTCTGAAGGCTTTGCCGGTGAGGCGGGTGGAGTACATGTCCATTGGTCAATTTTAGCCAAATAAAAACTCGGAGGAATGTTCAATTCTCAAATGTTCTGGTGAATTGTTCACCAAAACTTGCTCTGCTTCATCAAATGCGCTCCACGGAGCAAGAGAGAAATGTCGGCTCTCCTCAGCTATTCCCTAGTTACGCCCCTTGGACAAATGCTTTATTGCCAAATGTATCTTTTGAATTTATCTATTAAATTCATGGTGAAACCAACTTAAACTGGTATTGTATTGGGTTACAGATGATTGCCAACAATTTAATTGAAACGATTCTTAAAAATGTAATGCTATTTGGATTCGTCATCTAAATGGTGCCCCTGGACCAGCGGTGCGGCTCACTCACACACGCGTCTCAAAGCCCTGCTCTAGAACGAGTGTGCCATGACTATTCCGTCTCCTCACTGTCGTCCGTAGCATGTGAAGAGATTAGGCCTATCTCTGTCCGCGCTGATACGTTGGAGCTGCACCTTGCCCCGTGGTCACAGTCACACCACTCACTCCTACATTCGGACAAAGTTCAGCTTTCTATTTCAATCTGATCAGATTTGGTGTTTATCTGATGGACCACAGGGACCTTTTCAAAACAGTTGTCAGCGCTGCCAAAATGTAGTGTCAAATTTGCTAAATAACTCTGAGCAGGCTGTCTTATTAATGCTAAATAAATGTGTCCCAGTGTTTCTAAAGTGTGTTTCTCTTTTAACTCTTCCAACGGTCTTTTGGCCACGGAATCTAAATGTGTATTTTTAAATTAAATCGTTATATTTGTGCATACATTTTAAAATAAAGGATTAAAAAAAATAAAGTTTGATATAAGGTTCGATGTGTAGTTATTTTTCTGTACTGGAGCTCCCTGTTGTTGTGTACTTTGTGGTTTGAACTGTTTGTGTCCTGTGCAGGCGGGACACGCTGTGATTTACAAATGGCACGGATTGACATTTACTTTTCAGAGTGCAGCACAGACTCCTTTTGCATTTCCTTTGGGCATCATTGGTACTAGAGTTGGGCGATGACCCCTTAATTGGCAGTTGACGATGTTTACAGTGAACCATTGTGATGGACCATGATATCGTCTAACTCTTATTATAAGCAAGACATTTACATAGCCTGTATAGTATAGGCTGCATTTTATTTATGTTAGGAAAAATGTGAGATTGCAGGAAAAATGTATCTAAACTAAACATGATCTAAACGGAGTCATGGAACACTAATTTTGCAATAGAAATGCATTAAAACTCGTGCGTAAAGTCTTATTAAGAGCGTCATCTGCTCCTCAATAACAAGGCTCTTATCACACTAATACAAATGAAAATCTGAGCTTATTATTTACATTTGCTCAATTTTAACGTAATGTTTAACGCCTTTAGTGAATTTCACCAGCCGTCTTCTCTGCACCGTGCAGCCGTCTTCTCTCCAGCAATGATCGCTGATAGAGACACGCGGTGTGCACGAAGGGAGGGGCTGTGTGTGTGGGCTATGGGAGAGGGAGAGAGACGCGTGAGTGAGACGAAACGCAATATGTGGCGGGTGGTGTTGATTCTGTGGCGGTGCGCCACAGAATAGTCTATGTGTGGGAAACACTGATTATTAAATAAGAGTGACTTTTCCCCCCCCCAAAGTTTATTGTGGCCAACATAAGCTGCATCATCCTATCAATGTTCCTGAATTAGTGTCAATACAGGTCTTTTCACGGGAGAGACATTATCACATTAGAGATTAGTGTTATAACAAAACAATATGTAGGGGTGCCCCAGAGCTGAATAGGTGGAGGACCACTGCTCTAATCAGATTTATCACATTCAAACTGACAAAGCACGTGTTTACAGTGAGTGAGTGCTTCCCTCGCGCACATCCACCCATTGTTTAATATAACTCAGAATAATTACTGGGCTAGTTTTCATACGTTTTGGTCGATTTTTGAGAGGTCATTGAGCTGGAAGTTTTTCTTGGACCTGGTAACGTTGTTCAAAAGCAAAGAGGTTTTCTCTCCAGCCCTGTTCTTTGTAATATTGCCTTAAAGTGCACACCTGAGATTTCCGCCCACTCACTCACCAATTTTGGCCCGGAAGAAGCCATTTGGTTTCGCGCCTCGGCCAAAACGCTTCGTCAGCAACTAAAGACCTCTGTTTGGCAGCAGGCCGAAGATATAGCAGAATACTGTATTTACTGGCCTGCTGCCAAACAAAGATCATTAGTTGCTGACGATGCTTCCTAACAACTTCCAAGTACAGGTGACGGTTTAAGAACCTTCTGCGATGGCAAAGTCAACCTGAACACCTTTCCCCCTCTTTCCTCTGGTGTAGCTCCTCCCCAGGAGATGCACGCGTACCAGCCGCACAGACCTCCGTTTGGCGCCCCTCCCTCCGCAGCGGCACCCATGGGACCCCCTCCAATGGGACCCCCTCCCTCCATGATGCCCACTACTCCTCCACCAGGTCACCCCATGGGCCACGCCACACCCCCGCCCCCACCAAAGGCTGACGGTAAGACGCTCTCTTTCCTCACAACGAGAAGGTCCTGAGTTTGATTCCTGGATCATGCAAGCGATGTTCTTCATGTTTGTGGTTCTAACTTTCCACAGCCTAAAGTCAACTGTTCCGCGCCCAAAGGGGGTCCAGCCCCTCTAAGCTGGGGCTGGTTTTTCCAGGACCAGTTCGTTAAAGGAGAGCTTTCAAGCGGGTACTAATTTTTTGGAAAAGTGAGATTGAGCACTCGCATACAACAGGTCTAAAAGCAGAAATAAGGATGGATTTGTCATATTTGACCAATGTCAAACCCTTTTAGGCACTCACGTTTGAGAATTAATTTTTGCAAACTGAAGGGCTTCAAAATGTCACTCTATCTCCCCTCACTTTGCAAACTTACAGACTATCACTTTAAATGTCCCATTGCAAAGTGTGCAGGGATGCCGATTTAAGTTACGTGTTTGAGTAACTTTTGAATCTCATTGAGCGTCCCATCTGCTCTCAACCTCTCGCTTCGTAGCACAGCTCTCTCCTTGTCAGCAGAGCAGCGAGTGGTGAAAAAAGTAGAGTTGGTTTTGATGGGGAGTGAAACTTTGAATACGTACCCACCCATTTATGATGTGACTGAAAAAAATGAAGCCTGTTTTGAATGTTTACATACAAATGAAGTTTGTTGAACCGTTTCTCTCCTCAAGCCAGTGATGTGTCCCATACTAACCCGGTCATTCTTGTGTCCTGTCCGTGCAGCTCAGTGGGACGGGATGCACGGCTCCGCTCCTCCCTCTGAATCGGAGGAGGGGGACGTGGAGTGCCCAGGTCTGGACCTCTCTGAATCTGTACAGAAACACACGTGTCCATCCTTCTGCCCCCATGCTGCTGTCTGTTTCAGGGATGCACGGTCTTTTAGTGAGAAGGAAACGCAACAAAACACACACTCCCTTCAAAAAGAATCGTGGGATTGAATTTGTTTTGACGTGTAGATGCTTTTGGCTCTTCAAAACAAGCCCCAGGCTGCTGTCCGGTGTTTCAATTTCCATAATTTCCAGATGGTCCCAGCCTCTCGTGCTGCCTCACGTCCGTGTGCAGCGAAGCTGTTTGTCTTTACGACTCTGAAACCCGACACTCCCCGCATTAAAAGCAGCGATTTCTCACTCACTCGGCTCCAGCGCATCCCTGATACTGTGTCTCTTAGCCATGATTTTATTAAGTTTTCTTGTTTTCATATCGTTAATCAGCACTTTCTCCTCAGCTCATCTTCATACGTGTGCAACAGACCACACCTCATGCATTATCATGTCCAGAAAGGTTTACTTGGCAAAATAAACGGACCCTTTAAGCCTAAATATGAGTACAGCCGGAAGGTCCTGGGCTGGGGCTGGATTTGCCGGGAGATTTGTAAAGTGAATTTGAGTAGCGGTCCACAGCTTTGCCAAATAAACATCGTCATTTGTGTGATGTCCAGGGATGACCAGACACAGTGTACCTTTTTGGGCTAATATTTCCCTTTGCGACACTAAGCTATTATTATTTACAATTCCAAGTTCGGTATATTGAGCCACCAAACTATTGCAATAAACTATATTATATTGATGCCACAGAAACTAATTCTAAAGCTTAACAAAGTGCATTTTCTCCAGATCAGCTTAACCCAAATCTAAAAGGTTACAGCCTATAGCTCTAAACGGATCATTTTCCCCGTGTTGTTGCCATCACTTTTTTGTTTTCATTGCTTTTTGATTGTGTTTTCATCCCATTTTTGCCACATTTTCAACGCTTTTCGTCACTTTTCTGTTGTGTTTTTGTCCGTTTTCTGTACCATTTTTGTGGCTCTTTTGTTGGATTTTCATCCTTGTTTTCGTCTCATTTTGTTTCAAGAAGCTTTTAGATTTGGGTAAAGCCAAACTGGCGAAAATGTGCTCGGTTCAAGTGGGGGTTAAAAATGACAATAAACATAAAACATCAACCTGTCCTGGGACTGCGGGTGGAAATGAGCACTTTTTTGCTCTAACCTGACATGACATCTCTTCTATTAGACTGTCTTTTTTTGCGTTGTCCCTGATCAAATAAATCAATGTTCAAGTGCTACAAAAATAGGACAAAATGTACAGTTGTCCCGATCAGAAGTTTAAGACCAGTTGAAAATTGGTAAAAAGTCACATGGTTGGATCTTAACAAGGTTCCAAGTAGAACTTCAATATGCAACAAGAAGAAAAGGGAGAGAGAATAACATTATTTGAATTGGAAACGACAGTCTGCTCCAGTAACGGCCGTCGTCGGATCTTCCGGCTCAGTGCTGGGGACAGTTTTTTATTTTATTTTTTGTTTTCCAATTGACTTTTTTGTTCCATAACCCTCAGGATCCTGTAAGAAATTCAAAATGACTGTTTCACTACGTCCCACCTTATGGTCCTGGCCCTGCTTATGCAGCTCAAGAGCCCGACCACTCTAAAACTTTACCATCAGGACGTCATGACGGTGTGAATATCTGACAGAAATTGACACTGAATCCACAAAAACAGCTGATCAAACAGTTAATTGGTTGTTTTCAATAAAAGATTCACTTAAAATGTTTCACAATGAATTTTGCCATTTTCCAACTGGTCTTAAACTTTTGATCAGGACTGCAGTAAAACTAAAAAAAAATGCAGCCAAATGTAGTTTATATAATTAATTAATGTGACAGGCCTGGACCCCAGAAAGTATTAATACTCATTTTGGCGCTTGTATCACCAAGGCAGCGACTTTTGAACTAAGCCTCTCCGCTGTAGCAGGTGGCACCAACTCCAAACCACATGTGACTGTGATTTTCACGTAGGAAGAAGGGAAAGTTGTGTGACATTGCAGATAACTGATCTTTTAGTTGATGGTGTCTGGAAATCCCTGTGTGCAGATTGTTTCACTGTTGTTCATCGCCCTCGTGCCATTATGTGTGTGTGCGTAAATGTGCCATCGTACGACCTCCTTGTGCTCACCTCCTTTCTATTTTAAGCTTGAAGTCCGTAGTGATCCATTTAAAAGTGTCGAGGAAACGGTTATCAGGGAACAATGCACTGAAATGCACTTGTGTGTTTGCTCTGAAACAGGAGCGATGGCTGGGAATGGCCCACAGGCTCCGAACAACTACAATCATGTGGACAACAGAACGGGTAGGTTTACTTCGGAACACTCTAACCATGTTCTAATGTGACCAGAGGTTCCGCTAGACTTTTTTTGTTGTTGTCGGCCACTGTGGCCGGCTGACTCGGACAATGTCAGCCATTCACAAGAATTACCGGCCATTAAAATATACAGTGAGGAAAATAAGTATTTGAACACCCTGCTATTTTGCAAGTTCTCCCGCTTAGAAATCATGGAGGGGTCTGAAATTGTCATCGTAGGTGCATGTCCACTGTGAGAGACATAATCTAAAAAACAAAATCCAGAAATCGCAATGTATGATTTTTAACTATTTATTTGTATGATACAGCTGCAAATAAGTATTTGAACACCTGAGAAAATAATATTTGGTACAGTAGCCTTTGTTTGCAATTACAGAGGTCAAACGTTTCCTGTAGTTTTTCACCAGGTTTGCACACACTGCAGGAGGGATTTTGGCCCACTCCTCCACACAGATCTTCTCTAGATCAGTCAGGTTTCTGGGCTGTCGCTGAGAAACACGGAGTTTGAGCTCCCTCCAAAGATTCTCTATTGGGTTTAGGTCTGGAGACTGGCTAGGCCACGCCAGAACCTTGATATGCTTCTTACAGAGCCACTCCTTGGTTATTCTGGCTGTGTACTTCGGGTCATTGTCATGTTGGAAGACCCAGCCTCGACCCATCTTCAATGCTCTAACTGAGGGAAGGAGGTTGTTCCCCAAAATCTCGCAATACATGGCCCCGGTCATCCTCTCCTTAATACAGTGCAGTCGCCCTGTCCCATGTGCAGAAAAACACCCCAAAGCATGATGCTACCACCCCATGCTTCACAGTAGGGATGGTGTTCTTGGGATGGTACTCATCATTCTTCTTCCTCCAACACGTTTAGTGGAATTATGACCAAACGTTCCATTTTGGTCTCATCTGACCACATGACTTTCTCCCATGACTCCTCTGGATCATCCAAATGGTCATTGGCAAACTTAAGACGGGCCTTGACATGTGCTGGTTTAAGCAGGGGAACCTTCCGTGCCATGCATGATTTCAAACCATGACGTCTTAGTGTATTACCAACAGTAACCTTGGAAACGGTGGTCCCAGCTCTTTTCAGGTCATTGACCAGCTCCCCCCGTGTAGTTCTGGGCTGATTTCTCACCTTTCTTAGGATCATTGAGACCCCACGAGGTGAGATCTTGCATGGAGCCCCAGTCCGAGGGAGATTGACAGTCATGTTTAGCTTCTTCCATTTTCTAATGATTGCTCCAACAGTGGACCTTTTTCACCAAGCTGCTTGGCAATTTCCCCGTAGCCCTTTCCAACCTTGTGGAGGTGTACAATTTTGTCTCTAGTGTCTTTGGACAGCTCTTTGGTCTTGGCCATGTTAGTAGTTGGATTCTTACTGATTGTATGGGGTGGACAGGTGTCTTTATGCAGCCAACGACCTCAAACAGGTGCATCTAAATGTAGGATAATAAATGGAGTGGAGGTGGACATTTTAAAGGCAGACTAACAGGTCTTTCAGGGTCAGAATTCTAGCTGATAGACAGGTGTTCAAATACTTATTTGCAGCTGTATCATACAAATAAATAGTTAAAAAATCATACATTGCAATTTCTGGATTTTTTTTTTTAGATTGTCTCTCACAGTGGACATGCACCTACGATGACAATTTCAGACCCCTCCATGATTTCTAAGTGGGAGAACTTGCAAAATAGCAGGGTGTTCAAATACTTATTTTCCTCACTGTATATGAGTGTGGCATATCAGTAACAATCAACATTTAGACCGAGCGCTACACGAGTGCTTTAGTGGGTTCAAAACAGCTATTTCTAATGAAAGAACGACGTGAGAAAAATGCAACAACAGCTCAAATCCAAATATAAAGTTGTGCGCGTGGAGACGATAAAGGCGGCAGGTGCCACACGGACGTATCCCACTCATCTGCGCTATAACTCCGTCAGAAGTTATCTGACCGCATCAGCTGCACAGCGAGGGCTGGGCTGTAGGATGCCCTTCCGCACTTTAACGAGGCTTCAGGTGTACAATTATGTATAAATGGAGGGACAAATCGACTATGCTAAAGTCATCAAAAGTCAGTTTTGAGTGATTCACCACGGATCCAGCTCTGACACACTCGAGAGCGGCTCCGAACACCGCTAACTAAGTCGAGAGGTCTGTGCAGACTGACCGAGGGAAGCGCCTCTAAACCCGGCCACTCTCCCAGGAAGAGCCGCTGTGAGACAGTCAGTCTCACTGAACACACGGAGTTTACAGAATATCCTAATCAAAAGTATTAGCTGTTGAGTTCTTAACACACTTTTATAAAAGTAAATGTACCTGTAGTTTGCCGTTTTCTTGGAAAATGTGACGAAGCACGAAGAAAAAGTGTTGCATATCCAGAGAGCGATGAAGGCGCTTCAACTGCGCTTGTATAATGGGCAAAGGGCGTAAGTCGAAACTTTTTTTGATAGAAATATTGAACCTTTTTTAATATTTAGGCCTGTCTCGAAAACACTTTGTTAGTCACTGACTTAGGTCAAATATTGTATTTAATATATTTTTCTATATTCTTCTCACCATATATTTTTTTTAAACTGTCAGCCAATTTGGCCGATGGAAATTATTTTTACCGGCCATTTGCTTTTCAAACCGGCTACAGCCGGCTAATTGAAACCCTGAATGTGACACATGCCTAGAGTGGGCTGCAGCTTTGTTTGCGCACATATTTGCTCACTGATGTTATTCAAGTCCATCACATTTGCTCTCAAAACAGCTGCACCTTTTTGAAATCTTTTCTAAATCTGCCTGTGGTCATGCTACTTCCATGCACAGATTAGTAGCTATCCCTGTTTTATCTCAGTCATTCTGGGCAGGTGTGCTCCCTCTACTGATCTTTTGCAGAGCTACACCTTATCAAACTAAAGTCATAGGGGCATTTCTAAGTTGTACTACAAATACATCAAGTGTCAAAAGCCAGAATAAAGTCTAACAGGAATGAAATATGTCGTCTTTACGTTTTGTACAAGTTGAGCCCTTCACCCCAGTCATCCTCCCTCCAGGTGGTGCTCTTCAGCCAGGACCTCCAGGGCGACACTTGGGGCACTACCCGTCTCTCCCGCCCGGGTACCAGAGCATGCCGCCGGGGCACACCGCTCAGCCTTACCCCCTGAAACAGCAGCCATATCAACAGGTGAGGCAAGACCCTTCACAATCCTGATTCCTCCCGAAATGCCAACAAATGTAATTGGTCAGAGACTCTGTGGGAACAACTGACGTTATCATCTTAGACTTGAGGGGTTTTGTGAGTGGCATTGTTGCTGACTGTTGTTACTGAAGCAACAACAGAACCGGGATGAACGTTTTTGAGTCGCGATGAAAACGCTGTGGACAATTACTGCCTTTTAATGGAGTTAATGGGATTATTCAGAGGTGCCAAGGCAAAACTAGAGGAAAGAAGCAGCTGAAATACAAAATATGAAAGTAAGCTGTGTGCAGATGTTGTGCTAACAGCGACTAAAGTTGTGCTAATACTGGCTAAATGCTGATATGCTTTTTCAACAGCGGTATGTTGTGAAATAATAAATCCCGTATGACCTGCAGTGTACAGTGCAGTACACTGTTCAGACTTTAGTCTCCAAAGACGTCAAAATGCCAACTTTTGAAAGAAGCATTGACTCTGCATTAAGAGAACAAAGATGCTTCAAAGAACAGATTCAGTCTGTTTGTTTGTAAACCCGTTGCAGTTGATTTAATGCATGAACTAATTTCTTATCTAAATATATAAATCTTCTTTTTTTTATATCGTGAGCATAAATCAATATTCAATTAGTTGCCGAGATCTAATAGCAGCTCTTTAAACTTTCTGCATTGTAAAAAAAACAACATTGTTAAATATTTCTTCTAATGTAAAAAGTAGGTTATAGATGATGAGTTGGAAGAGCAAACAGCTGGACATGTCTTGCTGCTTCTCTGTATGAATAATTTTGTTCCTCATGAGCTGTACTTCAGCTCAGCTTAGTCTTCCTGTGGTCCAAACCAACGCTATGACTTTACAACAAGTGCAATGTCTCCCATAATAATGAAATTGCCCTGGTCTTTGCCACAGCCCCCTGGCCCGGCCGGGCTCAGCCCCTCTCTGGCCGCCATGAGTCTTCAGTCTGGGATGCCCGAGGCTCTCCGTGTGGTCAACCTGCTCCAGGAGAGAAACCTGCTGCCACCGGGACCGCTGCCCGCCCCCACGCCCTGCCTGACCCAGGACCTGCAGAGGATCAACTGCAACCCAGAGTCAGTAACTACTTTTGTTTACTACCACAGAAAGGTTTCTAAAAGCACTCATCTGGACTAGAGAGTGACAAAAGATATGCTACCTGTATGAAGCATCTGCACACCATTGTAATGCTTAAAGTAAACGTGTGTTTGGTTTCCAGGGTTTTTCGTTCCACTCTGACCAGTATCCCTCAGACTCAGTCCCTGCTCAACAAGGCCAAGATGCCCCTGGGGCTCCTGCTGCATCCCTTCAAGGATCTGTCGGTACGGACTCCACTTCTAAATGATGACAAACAGGTTTTGTATAACACCTATTTTGTTTAGTGAGGACTACATAGGGAAGCATATGAAGCCCTCGTGCTGAATGCAATAGCAGTTTCATCAGCTTATGGAGACACTTAATAAAATACCATCAAAAAGAAACAAAAATTGGATAAAGACATTACTAGGGCTGGTTACCATTACATTATTTTTCGATCCCAGTATTTGAACAATACTTTTTACGATACCTGCGCTAAATTATTTGTCATGTAGATTCAGAAAACAGAAATCAAGAAATGTGTGAAAAATAGGGAATAATTGGGGGGAAATTGGGAGAAAAATAAAGTAAAAATGGGGGTGGGGGGGCAGGGGACGTGGGGGAAATGAGCAAAAATAACAAACAAGAAAAAATGAGGGCAAAAAGAAGAAAAAATTGGGCTAACATTTTCGAAAAATGGGGATAAAGCTAAATTAAAAAATGTGGGAAAATGTGTGGGGATATCATTTATTTTAGCTGAAACCAACCGAGTCACTTCCTGTAATGCTGTCCCTGGACCAACAGCATGAAAACTTGGGTCTAAAGATTGAAGATTTCTTTTCCATTCCTGCTTTCATTACTTTTATTTTTTTGATACCAGTTGAACCTTAACTTTTTTCTCCGATACCAGACTGGAATCGTTTAACAGTACTCAGCCCTAAACATTACACCAGTTTTGCTTAAAAGATACTTAGTTTTGCATTTAAAATAATAAACAGGCATTAGTTTATCAAGAAAAGTAACGTACAGGCATTGCTTTACTTGATAAGATAATGTTGTTGAAATGATAACGGAAAGTGCTCTACATTATAAACCCCAACTGTCCTAATCATCCAATTACAAGTTTTCCTTCATTCAAGTTTTTCTTGTTCGTTTTAAAATCTTGCAGCAACTGCCCGTGGTGACGTCCAGTACGATCGTGAGGTGTCGCTCCTGTCGGACGTACATCAATCCTTTCGTGTCGTTTTTGGACCAGCGACGGTGGAAGTGCAACCTGTGCTATCGGGTCAACGATGGTGAGGAGCAACTTTCTTTGGTTTAGCTTAACCAACTGTGCTTCAACAGTATTCTAATATTCCTTCATCATTAACTGTTGTTGACCTTCACTACAAAGCAGTTTTAGCTTCATACAAGCCACTTCTCTTTAGTCTGTGTGCTAACCTTTACTTGTTTTCCACGTGTGTGAACTTCTAAAACATGAAAGGCCAATGCTCAGGTGCTAAATATTAATAAAGAATATTACAGGACAAACTAGTGATGTTAAGATGAACCGGTTGTAGAATTATCAGATGTATAACCGGTTGTTGTTTTACCAGTTGTAAAACCGCAGTTATAAAAGCTCACGGGAGGTTAATCATAAGAATTTTAGGACCCACAGTAATCTGCTCAGAGCCGAAGTGTATTTGATCCAAACGGTCCCACTCACCGGTAAAGGCTGAAGAAACAGCGTCCAGTGTTAAATCCACTCCAAAAATCCAATGTGCAGAGAACAATTTCATAGACCTGAACAATGTGGCTATCACATTTGTTCCCCTTCATATTGATCGATCTCTATTTTCAATTGATTTTTTATTTAATAAATATCTGTAGCTGATTCATGAATAGGGATGTAACGATTCATCGAAAATCGATTTAAAATCGATTTAATATGCGTAAAATGTGAATCGATGTAAAAATTAAAGAATCGATTTTAAAGCCACCCTCAGCTACTCCATTTTGCGCTACCGAAATAGACCGGAACATAGCTTGTTGTTCTAACGACGTTAACTTTTTCTCAAGACAAGCTCCACACCTCCACCCGCCTCACCCCAACACACGCCAGACCATGTAAACACATACACGTGTAGGCATCGAAGCAGCAGACGCAGCTACGAGATTAGCGTTAGCGGCTAACGCAGAGTTTAGCATTTTGACAGAAGTTTACCAAAGATCGTAAACTGACAAACATCTGACCAACCTGCTCTGATTCTGCTGAAATCCTCATCAAATGTCCGTTTGTCAATTAATCCATACCTACAGGAGCTGTCATGTCTTTTTCCTCCTTATGATTACAAAGGCTGCACAGGAGGCTGTGAGGCGTTCGAGGGTGAAAAAACTGCACTGTAAAATTAGTTCTAAAACTTGTAGTATTATGTTCAACAAAAAAAAAAGGTTTGGTAAAATAAATATAATCTCAAAATATTTGCTTTGCTACACATCTTATTTATGATGAAAACATGTAAATTTACAAGCACTCATGTCAAAATGATTATAGTTCATTTTCATGTCTTGTAATTTTGTGTAATGTAAAGTTCTCTTACTGAGACAGTTACAGTTTGTTACAAGGACAAAAATGCAGATGTTAAACAAAAGAAACTTTGGTATGAATGAGTCATACTCTTTTCTAAAAAAAAAGGTTTAAAGGTAAAAAAAATCGGAAAAAATCGAAATCGGGAACTTACAATTGGAAATCGAATCGAATCGGGGCTTGAGTGAATCGTTACATCCCTATTCATGAAACATATATTTTATACAAATCCAAGCTCAAACAAAACCAAAGCTTTCTTCCAGTTTCATTTAACACAAAAATCTTCCATTGTCTCGTCCAAACTCCAAAACGGAGCTGTTTCTGCCCAAGAACCGGCTGTAAATCTGTCGGTTATAAAGTCCCATGACTATTATTGAGATTGACCAAGGTAGAGATTAAGATTTTGATTAATGGCCCAGCCCTATAATTGCATGATTTTCATGATGATTGTATAATGTTGGAAGAGTCCCTTGTAAACATTCACACATCAATTTGGTTCCTTTAGATATGGCTAATGATATTTGTTGTTTTAAAATCAGTATTTTATTTCATTTTTTCTAAATGGGTAAAAGCATAAAAGATAACATGGGCTTAATGCTCAGTAGGTTTTCAATTAAAGCAACCCTTAAATGTAACAATGTTTATATAATGTCTTTCATTGTGTGAACATTTACTTCAGTATTTACTTCCTTCATTTTGATAACTGAATAATCGTAAAGTTGCAATATTTTTCCTAATCCATAATTCCCCATTTCCATAATCATGGCTCAAAAATGTTGAATGGTGGCATTCTGCTTCTGAAGTAGAGGATGACAATTTGTCGGGATTCCCGTGGGTCACGGGATTCCCACGGGATGGGAGTGAATTTCACTGTTGATCCCGTGATTGGGACGGGACCGGGAAAAAAACACGGAGTGGGCGGGAGTATATCGTATCAAAGCGTAGAAGTGGCAGATAATGCAGCGACATGCTGCTGTTATTTCATGAGACACAAAACACGGAGAGAAATGATTACATATACAAATGAGCGCTAACTTTCTTCACTTCATCTTGCCTTCTGTCCATGCGCCGCAGCAGTGCACCCTCCCCTTGTCGGACCAAACAGGCCGCGCCCCCCTCCCTCGTGCACGGCTGTGTGTGTAGCTGCAGCCACTGTCAGCGCAGACAGAGGGAGATATGAACACAGTGGCATTAGGCGAACGCTAAAGTAAAAAAGTGGCTGGGGATCTTAAAGGGACAGCGATCTTACAGGAGAGGTGTCATGTTTCACTGCCCCTGTGAAATAAAACTGAAACTGTATTTAAATAGTGCTGGTGGTTAGACTAATAATGTAGCCCTGGTTATTTCAGTCACAACATGTGGCTTTTAATGGCCTTAATGTGCAACTTAAAAACTTTGTAAAACATGCGTGATTGGGACAGGAGTGAGATTAATTCTGTCGGGAGCGGGATGGCATAAGATTTTTTTTTTGCATATCACACCGGGATTGGGATGGGACAGGTTTTTGTGGGAGTGGGACGGGACGGTAATGAGAAATCACTCCCGTGTCATCCTCTATTCTGAAGCCACTGGCGAAACAGCAGCTGTCGCCTGTTCATTACATTTCTTTTTCATTAGATCAGTCTTGTGTAACTACACAGCAAAGGTAATGCTATTGTAGACCAGTTAATCTCCAACTGAATCTTGAGTGAGTGTCCAAACTAAGGCATAAAAAGCAAACCGTCTCATCACTCTTGAGTGAAGTAAACCACAGCCGTTAGTGCTTTCATCACCAGACCCTAACAGGAGTCCGTTTGTCTCAGTGCCCGAGGAGTTCATGTACAACCCGGTGAGCAGAGCCTACGGGGAGCCCCACAGAGGCCGGAGGTACAGAACGCCACCATCGAGTTCATCGCGCCCTCAGAGTATATGGTACATCCTCTCTTCAAAACTCTCACCGTTTCCTTCTATACTAGGTGCTTATGTATTCATTTTGGTATCTCCGTTCCCGCTGTAGTTGAGACCTCCGCAGCCGGCCGTGTACCTGTTCGTTCTGGACGTGTCCCACAACGCTCTGGAGACGGGATACCTGCACGTCTTCTGTCAGTCGCTCCTGGACAACTTAGAGTCGTACGTACTCTTTAAAAGAAATGCATTTATTTTATGTTTCAGTCCCATGTTGAAATGTTGTTTTACTTTCGTTAGGACGCTAGTGTTTCCAAAGTTTTGCTCAAAAGGTTCGCGTTATGTCCAATTAGCTTTTGAATATCTAAATAGACCATCATCCTTCCTCCCATATTATAAATGCATAGATTAAATGGCATGAAAAAGCATTTGGCATCTACCGTATGTTCCGGAGTACAAGTCGCACTTTTTTTTCATAGTTTGGCTGGGGGTGCGTTTTATACTCCGGGGCAACTTGCATGTGATTTTCTTTCTTTTTTCTTTTTTTTTGTTCAAATATATAATTTCACATGCCACTAGAGGGCACTGCAGGCTAATCGAGCAGCAGAAAGAATGTTTGGAGTGAGCGAGATGCGGAGGATACTCTTAGAGAAGAAAACGAAACAAAGCTAATCACAGGTTAAAAGCTGGATGGCCACAGCTAGAGGTACGAGTTTGCAAATGAGAGCTTGAAAAACCTGGAAGCAGCACTGGTCTGCTTCCTGAAAGTTGTGAGACCGGAAAATGGCTTCATTGCATTCTACCATGTTACAAAGTTGTTTTCACATCAAAAACAGACCTGGAGCTGTGTTTTGAGCCACTAGCACTCTTTGAGCAATCGCTGAATCTTCCCAGTTTTATAGCAGCATGGCGACAACTCAAAGTTCATATGACAGGTTTTAATGCTTGTGTTTTAGCAAAGGTTGTGTCTAATGTGTTATATGCGCACTGTAAGTCTGCTTTTTCCCCCCCTCATTTTAATTGAGACAGCTGCACAGCAAAGGGGAGCAAGAGGAGGGGGGTAGGAGGGGCTTATGGGGAGATCTCTTGAACATCAGGAAGTTAATCTGCTGGATATTTAGTTTCAGCTGTTTTTCGATCAATATTGCATTTTCTAACCAAAGTATAAGATGATAATAATATGGTGATAAAGATGTGTTAAAGATAAAGAAACTATAATGCCCGCTCTTTGGCGTTTTAAACTCTATAGCTGCTCTGGAAATGCATTGAGACGCGATACTATTTGATTGGTTTTGCAGACTGCCCGGCGACTCGCGGACGAAAGTTGGATTCATCACGTTCGACAGCACCATCCACTTCTACAACCTGCAGGAGGGCCTCTCCCAACCGCAGATGCTCATCGTTTCTGATATTGAAGGTGAGGCAAGACGAGAGCGCACTAACAAGATCACCAGCACATAAGAGACGCTATCATGGTCATTACGGTAATCTTGTGTTCCGCAGATATATTTTTACCAACACCAGACAGCCTTCTAGTAAACCTCAACGAGAGCAAAGAGGTAAGAAATCATCTTTCCCGCGCTTATTCATTTACAAATATTGTTGGGTATCCACGTGCAGCACGAAAGCGACCGAGATGAAGCTGTTCTCAAAATGTTACAAAACTTTAGGTGGTGTTTTCTCATATAGGTTTTTTCCACTCTTGCAGCATCTTTAGTAGCTCATACAGACACCACACCTTCCAGTCTTGGACTTAAAACCATTTTGAAGTTTTTTTTCTGAGGGATTTTTCCATATCTAATTCCTGTCCGATTATTAACATTTGAACCCCAAAAAAACAGGCAAAATTTGAATTTTTTCCCCCACAATGGCTTATTCAAAAACTAAACAAGATAAAATAAAAATACATTTGTTTTAAACAATATATTAACAAAATAAACGTTTTAAACTGGCTCAATTCATTATTTTGATTTAAACATAGACAATTTTGCACATTGTTATGCTTTAAGTGCCTTATTTTTATATGCAAACTAGTGATATGAAGTTCGATTCATTTGACTGACTCGAGTTAAAATGAGTCACTTACCAAAGTGAATCGGGTGTTTTGAGTCGTTTGATTCAGTGTCAGTCTAATGTAAACCACTGTTTAAACCAATGGAAATATTACAGTAGTTGGGAAAATATAGAGAACAAAAAACGTAACCTCCACACATAATAAAATCCATTAATAATTGTTGTTTAATAATAAAAAATAAAAAAAGAACATGGTGATTTGATTGTAATCTGGTGCCATTTTAGACTGTAAAACTGGATAAAGTTATATTTTATGTAATCCTAATCCATGATTATGGGATTACATGATATTCATCTGTTTTTTCCAATACTCTGCCTGAATTGAGCACTCCACTTTATTTACACTTTAGCGGGAGGAGGCTAGCTTAGCCGGAGTTAGCAGTTGAGTGATTCGTTCTCCCAGTTAATACGAGTCACTCACACACACTGAGCCGCATAGGACTTTTGAGTACAATAACTCTCGTTTTGTACAGAAATATTCAACCTCATTTACCATCAGTAATGTTCGAGGCGGTATAGGTTAGAGGTTTTTTTTTTTTGTCAGAAGAAACTACTTTCTTCAGCCCAGTTAGCGGCTCTGTGGGAGAACAGAGACGGTCAGCATCATAGACTGAGCTGAATGAGATGAACGAAGGGGAGTGGGAAGGGGCTGATCCAGAACCACAGTGAGTTGTTCACTGCTCGTGCGGCTCGTAGAGCAGGCGTGGGAGGCAGGAAGGAAGGACGTTAGGGGGAAGTAGTTTCTAGTTGTAAACAATAAGCCTTTGGTTTCTGTGCTCAAACGAGCTACACATGCATAATATTAGTGTGCCGTTCATTGTGGCTACAAAACGCAGTCCAGAGATCGCAGTTTAGAAAGCAGTGGGCGGGCGAGTTAGTGAACGAGTTAATGGAGGCGGGGAATCACGACTCCTGAGTCAGTAAAGTGAATCTCGAGTTTTGAACAATTCGTTCACGAATAGCACATCACTAATGCAAACATAAAATGACAGCAATCTACAGCTAAAGTTTCAAATTGCAATCTCTTCATGATTATTTTCCTATTCACCTGCAGCGTCTCGCCTCAACAAACTTGAATTCAAAGATTCCAAACATTTCCACTAGTTTACATCCTCTTTTCTGACCTCGTGTGTAGCTGGTGCAGGACCTGCTGAAGAGCCTGCCCTCTCTGTTCGAGAAGACCATGGAGACTCAGTCGGCTCTGGGCTCCGCGCTGCAGTCCGCGTTCAAGCTGCTGTCGCCCACAGGAGGCAGGATGTCGTGTTCCAAACCCAGCTCCCGAACCTCGGGGCTGGGGCTCTGCAGTCCAGAGAGGACCCCAACCAGAGGGCCAACGCCAAGGCAAATATACACTTGAACACTTTTATTGCACACACAAAGGTACAGCCTCTTTATAATCCCGTGTTTGTCTTCAGGACGTCCAGCACTTATCGCCCGCCACAGACTTTTATAAGAAACTGGCTCTGGACTGTTCTGGCCAGCAGGTGGCAGTAGACCTGTTTCTGCTCAGCGCGCAGTACTGCGACCTGGCCTCACTCGGTAACTCTTTAATCTTTTGTTTTCTATCTGGGGCGTCTGAACCCTTATTCTTGGTGTTATGGGTTTGTAATGTGGCCGTCTCTCTTTGTTGGCAGGCTGCATATCGCGGTACTCGCGGGCAGCGTGTACTATTACCCCTCCTATCACCAGCAGCACAATCCAGCTCAGGTCGAACGCTTCCAGAAAGATCTGAAGAGATACATAACACGAAAGATCGGCTTCGAGGCCGTCATGAGGATACGCTGCACCAAAGGTCAGTCTCAAGATGATAAGTTGAATGTGGATGGTTCATATTTGGGTTTCACTTTTCGAAAGCTCTATTAACCTCTTAACCCCCCGCCTTAACCGAGCGCATTTTCTCAGTGTTCGGCTTTACCCAAATCTAAAAGCTTCTTGACTGGAGAGCAACAGTGTAATGCCTCATTTGAAAGAAAAAAGATTGTAACTTTTTTGTTGCGTTGTTGGTGCGGTTGTGTTTTTATCTTTTTCTGTTGCTTTTTTGTCACTTTTCTGTTGTATTTTCATCCTCGTTTTTGTTGCTATTTTGACGCTTTTTTTCAAGAAGCTTTTAGATTTGGGTAATGCCAAATTGGGGAAATGTGCTCTGTTCAGGTGGGGGTTAAGAGTTGTGGATTCCATTGACTTTTGACTCCTGTATCATCCTGCCTCTCCCTCTGTCTGTGTCCTCAGGCCTGTCCATCCACACGTTCCACGGAAACTTCTTCGTCCGCTCCACAGACCTGCTGTCGCTGCCCAACGTCAACCCGGACGCGGGGTTCGCCGTTCAGATGTCCATCGACGAGAACCTGGACGACACGCAGGTGGTGTCCTTCCAGGCTGCGCTGCTCTACACCTCCAGCAAAGGTCTCACTCACAACCAAACTGAGAGAATATGCATAAAAAAACTCCCATGTTTTTAAGGCGGGACACGACAGTGGTCATTGATTTTTAGCACGTTTTCTCCTTTTAAATCTTATTTTTAATGTCAAACTCACCCTTTACGATCACTCCAACATGGTGACGCTCCCTCGTCTTTCCCACGTGTATTCATTCATAAATCTTGACAAGTTTGGTATCCACGTGTAGCACAAAAGGTAACAGATGACGCTGTAATCCAAATATGGTCTTTTCCTTTCTGGGCAATAACAAAAAACGGCAGCGATATACACACATGTGTGCAGACGTTACAAAACTTTAATCTCAAAATTAGGTTTTTTTATGCTCTTGCAACAAAATCTATGCCTTAGTAGCTTCTACAAACTCTAAACTTTCCAGTCTTCACAATATTTTAAGGGTTTTTCAGAGGGATTTTTAATATGCAGATCCAAGCCTGATTAATACAGATATTGTCACTGATAACAATGACGGCAATATCCCCATGGCAAAAAATCTGAACTAATATACCAGCAAAATAAAACGTAAATTCAAACCTTGCTGGAAGTGGAATGAAGTGAATTCGGACATTTTTATGCATAAAATGTCTTGAACATAAAATGACAGAAAACTTGCAATACATTTTTTCCTCATCAATCAATCAATCAATGGTTTTGTATAGCCCAATATCACATCAACAGGAGTTGCCTCATAGGGCTGCACCGAACATTAAGGCAGTAAATAAGACAATGTAAAGTTCAGGCAAATCAAGTATCCAGGCAAACATAATGTCCAAATAAGCGTCAGCAGTAGGTGGCGACGAGCAGCACGGGTGTCCCTGTCCTTAGACTCTCCAGCACGGCAAGGAAAAACTCAAAAACCCAGTGGGAGAAAAGAGAAACCTTGGGGAGAACCACAGATGGAGAGATCCACTCCCATGGACGGACAGGCTATTTATGTCAGTAATGTTCTGCAAAAGTTTCAAAATGACCTCTCTATATGTTCCACCTGCAGCGTCTCGCCTTAATACTCATGTTTGTTCACAGCCGTTTAAACATTGTGAAATGGTTTGTTGCAGGAGAAAGACGGATCCGTGTCCACACTCTGTGTTTGCCGGTGGTCAACTCTCTGTCTGACATTTTTGCTGGAGCCGACGTTCAGGCCATGACTGGACTACTGGCCTGTATGGGTACGTACTGCTTAATGCCATTTCACACTCAATACGTAAGTGAATAGATTAATAATGGCTCATTTCAATCGTCTGTTTTTTCTTTTTTTTCTTTTTCAAAAGACTCTACTGTTTCAATATTCCCAGTAAATTGTATCCTCAGAACAAGTATCTACAAGAATACTCCATTCTGTGCGATTCCGCCCCATCTTTATTTTCTGCTCGTCGCTTGTTGTGAGCAGTGACAGATGGAGACGAGTGGAGACAGCTGCCGTTTCTATAGACTGTCACTTTCCAACAGTTCATCAGACCTCTCTGCGTTCAACTAAAGAGCCCACAGATTCATACTGAAGTGGAGGGCAGCTGCAATTCTGCTAATTCTCTAGTCCAGTGGTTCCCAAAGTGGGGTCGCTAAAATGTATTACTTGAAACCAGTTTTAAACCCCAGTCATTGCTAGATGTTGTTTTTTTGTTTTTTAGCCGTAAAACTGTAAGAAAATTCCAATGACTAGATACATTATTTTCTATTGGGGCCCCGAGAGAATTTGGGATCGACAAGGAGGCCGCGATGTTCCGGACTTTGGAAATGGCTGCTCTAGTCTATACTGACGCTGACGTTCTGTTCACTTTGGTTATTTCTTGTACAGCCTAAGACCCACGTTTCCTGGATTTGCGTCGTAGCGAGAACACAAAACTCTGCATGTTTTTAAAGCCCGTAATCCATCACTAGACATGTTCTTCTCACAAAATGTGTTCTTCACAGCGCCGTAGATTTGCCTGCGTGGCGTTTGCTGAACATGAAAGCTTGGTTTCATTGTTTAATCCATGGATTTAGGAGAAGCGGCGTTCGATCCAGATGTGAGGACAGTTGGCATGCTGGGTTGTCCGGGAAACCTTTTATTGTTTGTTCGTCTGTTCAATGTATTTTTCCTTTAGCTCTATTAGCGTTTAGCCGTCAAACATCTGAAATTATTATTATTATTATTATTAGATAAGGTAACATAGGACTGTTAAATGTTGGTAAACCTGTTCTGTTTTCTCCGTGTGCAGCTGTGGACCGCTCCATCACGGCCAGTCTGAGCGACGCCAGGGAGGCTCTAACCAACGCCGCCATCGACTCTTTGGCCTGTTACCGACAGTCTGTGCTGACCATCCAGCAGCCCGGGCTCCTGGCCCCCGCCTGCCTCAGACTCTTCCCCCTCTACATCCTCGCTCTGCACAAACAGGTTAGTAAGGAGAGGGAGAGGCAAGGAAATACACCTCCCCAAAATAAGGAAAGAAAAAACAAATAAAAAAGTAATAAATGTAAATAAAGATCTTCTTCTTAAAGCGATATTTCAGGATTTTTGACATTGGGCCTCATTTCCTAGTTATCCAGAGTGGTGTTGATGTCTGGAGATATTTTTTTAAATTCATGCAGTCCTTTTATTTGACGAGTTTCGTGGCATTTCTATGGTATCAGTTAGCCTGCATTAAAAACAGTATGACCCACTCCACAGTGCACCTGAGGTAAATCACTTATAACACCAGACTAACCATATAAATGTCTGTGTCGATAGAGTCATTGTAACCATTTTGCATTTAAAATAACTTGTATTTTAGCAGCGTCAGCTTCGTGGTTGTAAGCTAACGCAGCGGCGGAGTGATCTGCAAGAAAATAGTCCCTCAAAAGATGCAAGAATGTGATGCAAGGTCACTTTTATTTTTAAAATGATTTTATCAACAGACATTTATATGGTTAGTCTGGTGTTATAAGTGATTTGCCTCAGGTGCACTGTGGAGTGGGTCAGACTGTTTTTACTGCAGAGAAATGCACTAGCCTAGCACCACTAAGCTCTTCAAATATAAGAACTGCATGAATTAAAAAACAACACTCTGGATAACTAGGAAATGAGGCCCTGTGTCAAAAATCCTGAAATATCCCTTTAACATCTTAGTTTTAATGTCCAAGTTAAAAAATAGACTCAACTCACCTTTCACAATTCGCATTTTATGATGTTTTGTCGCATATGAAGCCACAAAAGTCCGTGGGGATATGCTCACGCATGCACAGGGACCGGTACCCATAAATGGTATCTACTTGGTACTGACTGAAAAGCTCTTTTGGTGCCTAGTTTCGGTACTTTGTTCCCTCCCAACATCAATTTATCGTCTGCTACGAGTCTAAAAAGCAACCTGAACGCACGGGCTCGCATCTCTCTCTTCTGTTTCTTAATTAGCCCCTTCGGCACAAATGCAGGTTGTTTTACATGTTTTAAAAACATGTAAAGTGAAGGAATAATTAGGGGTGGGCCATATCGTATCGCATATCGTTATCGCGATAGAATTTTTTTATATCGTTGGAATTTTTTATATCGTCGTGGACACGATATAATTCATGTTACACTCCATCAGAGCAGCATAAACACTGACTGTAGAACACGGGACAGGTGCTTAAAAAGTGAAATGAAATGATGTAAACTGCTTAAGTAGATCATATTTGCGAGGAAATCTGTATACTGTTAAAAAATAAATGAATAAATAATCTTCCCAATAGGCGTAAGGCTGGGATTTTGAAGTAATTTGTCTATTGTCCGTTATATCGTGAAATATATCGTTATCGTGATATTTCTTTTTTGTATCGTGATATAGATTTTAGGCCATATCGCCCTGCCCTAGGAATAATATAACTTGCATAACCTTTATCATTATAAGAGGGGGCAGGTCTGAGCCAGGACTTGGACTAAACCGGTTATAAACCAAGACTAAATGTGAAACTTGATTTCTAGAGCAAAGATAAGAGCACAGTACTGACAAGAGAGACAATATATTTACCTTCAGGTCACAGGTCAGACCAGCAGAGAGAGATCCTGTGGAAAAGTCCCATTTTTGGTACAAAGATTCTTCAGACAGCTCACTATTATTGTTTTAAAGAGCTAGTACATAATGCTTTAAACATGTGTTTAATTGAAGGATATTTACACCAAACATATTAGTGACAGATTATAAAGAATAAATAACTTATTCAAAACTAAAGAGGATCCAAAATCTTTATGAACAAAATAAAGCCATACATTTAAACCTGGCTCTATCCATTGTTAATGACTTGGTTGTTTTGTGAGTAGGGATTTTCCCCAAGCTGTTGTAATAGTTTGTTTTCTCTGCGTTTGCATTTCCAGAAAGCGTTCCGCGTGGGGACGAGCACCCGGCTGGACGAGCGGGTGTCCGCCATGTTGCAGCTCAAATACCAGCCTCTGGCCTACGCAATGTTAATGATCCACCCCACGCTCTACAGAGTGGACGATCTGACGGACGAGGTGAGGAGCAAACACAACTGAAGTCAGGGGCGCAAAAAAAACAACTCAGAAACCCATCAAGAGCTTAAATACACTCCTTTAAAGCAAGCTCCTGAGATGTATTTCATTTTTTTAAATTCTAAAAAAAGCTGTATGTTTGCCCAGGGCGCGCTGAACATAAACGACCGGACCATCCCCCAGCCCAGAGTCCTGCAGCTGTCTGTGGAGAAGCTGAGCCGAGAGGGAGCCTTCCTCATGGACGCCGGGACGGTACGCCACAAACACAGACTCTGGAGATCTCCTCAAGCTGCTCATATTTACCTTTTGTGTTTAAAAGGCCCTATATCCATCTTTTTCCCCTGTGGTTTAGTCAAATCCCTTTGTGCTCCTTAACAATGAAACAAAGCAAAAGCCTAAATGTCGACAGCAAAGCGACCGGTCTTTAGATCCTAAAAAAAACAAAAAAAAAACAGAAAAGCTAATAAAAGACATTAGAATGTTATTAGCCAAATCTAAAGGAAGTAAATTGATGAGAATGTTTTCAGAAGATCTATTCTTTATGGGTTCATGGGTACTTCCCTCTGTCCTGGTGAGAACGGGTAAACAACAATGTTTTTTTGGTGTTTGTGTCGCCTAGGTGATGTACTTGTGGATCGGCCGAAACTGCAACCCCTCCTTCATCTCACAAGTGCTGGGCGTCCCGAGCTACGCCGCTGTGCCTGAAAACCTGGTACGAAATGCTCCATTCCATTAAGAGGTCTTTTAATGTGCACTGGGAAAACGGGGAAAACGCCATGATACAGAAAGTGGGTTTATGTCACGGTGTCGTCCAGCTCCATGACGCCTTGTGTTTCTCCCGCAGTATCTCCTCCCAGAGCTGGACACGGCCGAGTCCCAGAGAGTGCGAGCGTTTGTGGGATGGTTGAAAGAGCAGAGGCCGTTCGCTCCCACGCTGCACATCATCAGGTCAGGAAAAAACGAAATAAGGACCAAAACAAGAGTAAAATAAGATGTCACGAAGCCGCTCATTTACATGCACGTTCACCACAGTCCACAGATCAGAAGCAACGGTCATGCCCTGGTGAACACATTTTTCATTGCATATTCATCACTCAGTTTTAAATTTTGGGTAAAGCCAAACTGGAGAAAATGTGCCAGTTCAGGTGGGGGTTAAGAGGTTAATAAAATGATCTGCTGGGGGAGTGAAAGATTATTTTAAATGCACTTTCTTTCATACAAACTTCAATAGAAATGGTGTATTAGACCTGTTCTGAAAAAAAGACACACACAAAAAGGGATTTGATTCAGCAAGTACAAACTAGTCAAACATTTTAAAATATGTTAATGCGTACTTTTAAAACAAGAGATTACTGTGATCTCCAGTTTGTTGGCTGTAGTTGGTTTCGGTGGCTCAGACAAAGACGATACCGTTACCTTCAATAATATTTATCACTGTCAGTATATCAAATCTAAAGTGCTGTTGTTGACAGGCCTAGACATACTGTAGATTAGTGAAATCTATTCAAATACATGTTATGACTTGATTGCCCTAAAGCAGACCTGGGCAAAATCCGGCCCGTGAGATGATTCAATCCGGCCCACGGCTTGACATACATTTGAGTATGTCAAAAAAAAAAAAAGGTAAGTCTCTAGCCCATTCCTGTGTGGAGTTATGATTGAAAAAATTACCAGAATGCTCACTCCAGCCACTAGGGGCTGCTTAAATAAAAATAACGAATTCCACACGTGTCCAGCAGAGGGCACTGACATAATGAGAGATCAGGATATGAACAACACATTGGTTACAGTCCTGTCAGGCTCATTATTATTCATTTATTGAAAAAAGATAAGAAGTTGAACTTAAATAACGATGCTCACACATGCTTGGCTTGATGTGGCTAAAAAGAACAGTCCTATAATAACAGTAGGTATCAGCTGTTCCAAATACACGATTTAGTGTTGTGTACAATCGGATAAAGTTGAGCAGAATAAGTTCGAGTTATTGTTGACTGAATTCAGGCTTCTCATGTGGCCCCTTATGATAATTCATTGCCCACCCGGCCCTAAGGTATAAGAGGGAAGGACTTTTTACAGTGCGGGTCTCGGGTGGCGGTTTTTCAGGTCGCGGCTAAACCAGTCATCGATCTTTTCTCCCAGTGCATTTGTTCATTCCCTCACTCTGCTTCCTCCTTTCTCAGGGACGAGAGCCAAATGAAGTCCAGCTTCTTGCAGAGCATGATCGAGGACCGGACGGAGTCGGCGCTGTCCTACTACGAGTTCCTCCTCCACCTTCAGCAGCAGATCTCCAAATAACCTCCTCGCCCCTACTCCTCCTCCTCCCCCCCCTGCACGGTCCCGTGACGTGCGCGCGAATGACCCGAACGAGAGAGCGAGCGCGAACGTGCAGGGACGACTTAACTCAACTCTCTGAGAAATGTGGACAAATCCAAAACATTTTCAGACTGACCAATCGGAGAGAAACGATAATGAGGCTCCAGCCGGCAACTTTTTGTATCCGGCGGATTGAACGACAGACGGACGACGATCGGAAGGCGACGATGATCAGTGACGTCAATAATTATCGATGAAATAAGTGTTTGTTTGTTTTTTCTCCCAGAATAATGCTGTCCAATGAAAGAGTTACAGGAGCTTGTTTTTGTTCATCAAATCTCATATTCCTCACTCACCTCACGTTATAGGGATGTCCCGATACTTTGGAAACTTTTCTGCTTCAAAGATCTGTTGAAACAAGGCCATAGAGAAAGGTCATTTAGGTGAAATATTGCTATAGTATCATTTTGACTCTGTATGTTAAAGCCACACTGCGGAACATTCCAGCAAGCAAAGCTCTCGCCAAACTCCACGTCAGCGGGACGCCAACCATGCTATTTTATTGTGTTTTTTTTGTTGCAATAGTTTATCAAAATAAAGCATCTGCGAGATGAGCTGGCGATGTCCCGCCTCCTGCAAAGTTACGAGTCTGGTCTCGAGGCGCGATCTATTTCACAAACAAACACCCCTGAGGAAATGAGTTGTTCTGTTTTTTTAATTCTATTTATTGGGTGAATCGTTGCACCGTGTGGCTTTAATAAAAACATGGCGGAAATTCTCGTTAAGGTTGAAAACATGGATTTTTCACGCAGTGGCCAGTGTTTTAGCGAGTTTTCTCCCTTAGAATCTTAGGTTTAAGGTCAGAGTAAAGAGAAAAAAAAAAAAGGCCAAACTCACCCTTTACGACACTTATTTGATGACATTTTGTTTGCTTTGTTCCGCTTCTCCCAGAAGCAGCTACACGGCCGGGTTTCGCACATATTAATTCTCTAATACGGACATGTTTGGTATCCACGTGTAGCACGAAAGGCGCCCGAGAAATGACGCTGTAATCCAAATATGGTCATTTCCTTTTCTGGGAGACGGCAGAGGCTTAAGACGGGAGAATTATACACAGGTGCAGGTTTTCATTCCTCCACTTTAGTCTGTCGTCCAGACTCTAAAGTTTCTTATCTTGGACGTGACAATAATGTAAAGGTTTTTTCAGAGCAATGTTTGAATATATAATTCCTTCCGCGCAAAAAAAAAAAACAAGGCGCAATTTTTAAGATCCAAAATCACCTCTGAGAAGATCTTTTAACCAATGAATCAACAAAAAAGAGCCGTACATTTAAACCCGGCTCCATCCATTATTTAGATGTCGCCGCAAATACAGGCATCAAACCTTAGAACGTTTCAAAAAAAAAAAAAGCCAAACTGTGTCGTAACGTAAACCCTACAAAGACTTTCCCAGGACCAACTCGAGGCTTTTTCTTTTTTTAGATTCCTGCATTACACGGTGATAACTATAACTACATCCTAGTCCAAACAACGCATTGTAGCTGGTAAAACTCTGTATCGGGACAGCCCTATACTCTTGGTTATAAGAAAAAAAAAGGTCTATATTACGACTGTTAGTGGGTGTCAACTCTTTTTGTCTTTGTCAGCATTTGTACGAGGCGCGAGTGCCCGGGGTCGAATTCACTCAGATTCAGATTTTGAAGGAAGCCATATTGGCTTATTATCAAACACAAATCTCTCGAATATACGGTGATGAAGTAGAACTGATTGAAACGATTATCCCCAATGACGCTGTCCTTTTTGTTGTTGATATGAAGCTTATTTCTATTTAAAGTCACCGCGTTAATCGACCCCCGGCGCGAGCACCTCGTAAGAATGCTTTCTGCAAACCCCCAGAACGTGTGCTTTTTATTAACATTAGTCATTATTATTATTGTCATCGTGTGCGTCGACAAAATAGTTTTTTTTGAGATTGTTGGATGGTTGGAAAAAAAAAAAAAGGTTGAAAATTGTCTTTTGAAATCATCCTGTGTCGTTGTTGGTTTTTGTTTCATCTTTTTACTGCAACAAAGGAGCATTTACAAACGTTAAACTGAATATTCGCCTTGTTTTGGGAGGTTTTGACAAGTTGATTTTGATTGACTTAATATTAATGCATTTGTCTCATATCGCTCTCTTCTTTTTGTCCGTTAAATCAAAACCTGTCAAACACGATCATTTTAAGATGAATATTCCAAATTGGAGAACAGTTGGACGTTGAGAAATGATTGCTCTGTTTGTTTCTTTTCCTTCCGCCAGTTGTTTATAATTTCCAAACTCCCGGTCAGATTAAACGCTCTAATTGCCTTGTACGGGAATTCACTTTTCTTTTTTCTTTTTTTTTAATCATCCTCATTATTATTATAATTATTATAATTAAGCCTCTGTCTCTATATATGAAATATTTTAATATAATAGGATATGGGAAATTCTTTAACACAGACATAACAAAGCCATTGTGATCTTTTAAACATGCTTATTGATACTTGTATATTGCAAAGACTGCGTTATATAAAGGTAAAAAATGCCCATGATTTTAGTATAAAGTTAAGGTGAAATGATGCTAAGGAAATAAAATGTTTGGGACTTTTTACTCTGAGTTTCTGTCTTGATCTGCGTCTGATTTAGGTCACAGTAAAAAATAAAGTATTATCCAGTATTGAGTGTCTTTGAGAGAGGCTTGGTGTGGACCACGGAGGGAGAGAGTTCAGCTTCCTGACAGCCTGGTGGGTGAAGCCGAGCTGTCCTTCAGTCGGCTGGACCTGGCCTGTAGACTCCGCAGTCGCCTCCTTGAGAGCAGCGCAGTGGGGAGGCAGTGTGTTAGATTCACGGGGCGATTCTAAAGGTTTTGTAGTAAATGTGCTGCAGGTTCAGCAACATAGAATGAGATCAGCTGATGACCTGAACATCCTGGTTATTCCATCCATGGATTTCTTCTTCCCTGATGGCACGGGCATATTCCAAGATGACAATGCCAGAGTCCAGATCTTAACTCAGTTAAAAATCCTTGGAATGTGCAGGAGGAGGCCTTGCACAGTGATCACACTCTCCCATCATCAATACAAGATCTGGGTGGAAAAATTAAGCAACACCATAACCAGGGTTGGGTAGTAACTAAATACATGTATTTGTAATCATTTTGGGTAACTGTACTCGGGTACAGTTACACTCTCATTGAGGGAATTTGGTAGTGATAGGTTAATGATACCTCATAGTGTGTGTGACGCACTTTCAAAATAGTGTCACACTGTATCACACTGTGTTGGTAGGCTCATAGGCGCCATCTGGTGGTGAAAAAGCATTGCAGCAGTGAGCTGAAAAAAGCTAATTCAGTTAATTTATTCTTCAGAAATATGAACGAGGATTGAGCTGTTTAACAGCTGAGAGTGAGAATTTAGAAAGGAAAACTGCTGTGGAGAATGAGAATAGAAACAAGTAGTATCAGTGATACAACTATCTAAAAATGAAGTCACTGACCGAGATTTAATAAAGGATAGCGCTTGTGACAATAACAGGGCACCAAACATATTTTTAGTTTACTAGTGAATATCAAGTCAAACGACTAAACCATCATAGCCCATCATCTGACTCGAACTCACGACCCTTTAACCGGACGCTCTTGTTACAGAGCTACGTGAACTGTATGACAACTTACTCACGTACTAGCCTATAATCTATGTTTCTGCGTTGCACTTCAGTATGGACGTGAAAGAGAAGAAATTAGATGGCTCTTGTCCTTTACACGTTTTCTGTTGAACCATTTGGTTATCAGGGCAGATTTGCCTAGTGGCCAAAGTTTTGGGCAGCCCCCGGGGCGGCTGCTCGAGCCCAAGCGCACTCATGGGATCAGCGCCCGGTGCATAAATCCCACATGACAAAATGAGCCAGGTGTTCTCGTTCAACTGGTGTGCCCTGCTGCTTGCTTGCTCGCTGGCTGTGTGTGTGTGTGTGTGTGTGGTGTGTGTGTGTGTTATATATATATATATAATTTTTTTCTTTTCTTTATTATATACGTTTCGCCGAAAACGTAAATGCGCAAAATGTAAAGTGCTCTGGAATATGAGGAATGCGTGAAATTCTGGGGGTGTACCCCTAATCGGCTGCCAACATGGCCGACAGGCTCAGAGCCACTGATGTCAATCCTGAGTCACTTTACTAAACAGACAGGTAATTGGTTTATTATAGTACATATGAAGATGTTGCTTGAATGGAATAAGACAAAGCCAATGTTAAAATATAAATGACATTATTCTTACTGATTATGTAACACTAATATAGGCAAGGCAAGTTTATTTGTAGAGCACAATTAATACACAAGGCAATTCAAAGTGCTTCACAGTTGCAGAAAATTACAAGAAAACAGATCAAATCAATCAATAAAACATCAACATAAAGTTAATCAGTTACAGTAAAAGGCAAGAGTGCAGATAAAATACTTTCAGTTTTCATATGCACGGGTAAAAAGAGCTGTTTTCAGCCTGGATTTGAACATTGTCAGAGTTGAGGCCTGTCTCACATCCTCATGAAGACTGTTCCAGATTTTAGCTGCATGAAACTGAAACGCAGCCTCACCGTGTTTATTATTGACTCTGGGAACCACCAGGAGACCCCTCCCTGAAGTTCTCAGGGCCCGAGATGGTTCATACAGCTCTAACATGTCAGAGATGACTTTGGTGCTAAACCATGAAAAGACTTGTACACAAGCAGAGCTGTTTTAAATTCTATTCTCTGAGTGACAGGAAGCCAGTGCAGAGACCGGAGCACTGGACTAATGTGGTCGTATTTCCTGGTTCTTGTCAGGACTCGAGCAGCAGCGTTCTGGATGTTCTGCAGCTCTAACAGCTCGTTTAGAAAGGCCAGTGAGCAGCCGTTACAGTAGTCTAACCTGCTGGAGACAAATGCATGGATGAGTCTCTCTAAGTCTGGTTTTGACACTATTCCTCTGAACTTAGCAATGTTTTTCAGATGGTAAAAAGCTGATGATGTTATTGCTTTGATGTGGCTGTTTAAGTTCAGGTCTGAGTCCAGGATTACTCCTAGATTTCTAACCTGATTTTTTGGTTTCAGAGCGAGAGACTCAAGGTGACTGATAACACTTTGTCTTTGTGTCTGTGGGCCAAAAAAATGATCTCAGTTTTGTCTGAGTTTAGTTGAAGAAAGTTGTTTTGCATCCACAAACTGATCTGTTGATGCAGGGACTGAGTGTATCTACAGGCCCATGTTCACCTGCCGTCATATATTATATGTTTCGTGTCACAGATCTTCCACTTGTGGCACCACTGCCTATTGTTGCTTCTCCTCAAGCTGCTCGAACCGGACCCGTTAAAGCCGGTGGCCTGATTCATGTGCTAGACCATAGTCGGTGGACACAGCCCATGAAGAATGCCATTGATGATCTGCTGGTAAAGTATTGAGGGACCAAAGACATGCTGAGGAGGGTAGATGCTGAATATGCAACTATGGTGCAGAGTGCATGCACTGACCAACAGCCTTCTTCACCCTACAACATGGCAGCATAGCTCTAGATATGTGAAACATCAGGCCAAGTTGAAAAACACACACTCTGTCCTTAACACCAGCTCAGAGAAGGTGGTCTCCACACAGCAGCTCTGGCACACTCTGACCACAGGCAGCCAGACCATCAGTGTGCCTGTCACAACACTCCCCCACCAGTCCTCAGCCCTCCATCAGTCCAGCCAGGCCAAGAAACACTGACCCGAGCCACTGTGGAAAGAACAGTAGAGGACATGTTAAAGCAGCAGCAGCACGAACAACAGGAGACTCTGAAAAAGAGGACCAGGAACTGCTTAGCCTGTGGACAGCCAAAGTCCCATTACCTTGGCGATGGATCCACCATTCCCTTTTTTTTTTTTATCAGAGTGAGTCTGTGAAGTACTTTTCCTGCTCTACCGAAGTGCACCAAATGTACTCCAGTGAGGGCCTGACTAACCCGAGGATGACCTTTGAGCAGTTTGCTGCCTCACCTTTCTTGGAGAGGGAGCTGGAGGGTGCCAGGCAGAGAGGAGCAGAGTGAAAGCGGGTGACGAGTGAGAGAGCAAAGAGGAAGGCAAAGGCGAGTGCTCCCACCGGACGCCTCTGTAGATTCTTCCACTTGCACTGAAACAAGGCCGGGACAGCCCTCACATTCATACGGGCTTTCCTGGAGTGCCTGGGAAGTACGTTTACTGTCCCTCCAAGGTGCTCTCTCTGTACAGAGACCAAGGCATGACCAGGATGGAGATCCAGAGGTCTGCCTTTTATGAGGGACAGATGGGTGAATGAGAGGGACAAATAGTCACTCACTGTACATAGTTTTTGTGTAACAAAAATAAATAAATAACAAAATAAATAAATAACAAAATATATATATTACTGTGCTTGTATTGTGTCTTTTCTTTTTGTATTGTAAATATTGTATATGATAAATAGCTTTCATGTTTGTTTTCATCTTGTCTTTTCAGATGTAAATTGATACATTTTATTCATTCATTTTATGGTCCACATTCTTTATATTTATTCAGTAGCCTACATACAGTATTAGTCTGTTCAGTATCCTCTATAATGGTCAGTTTTTAAGAAAGAAAAAAATAATAATATTGTAACATTAAATTATCATGAAATTCTGTAGTTTTGTTTCAGAAAAATGACTATATTAAGGTTATATATAGCATCTCCATTCATAACTAGCCCACAACCACATTACAGCTTCACAAATTGAAAGTAAAATGGTCATTAGAACAGCAGTAATGTATGTAGAAGTTTCATATTAGATGCAATATTAAAATACAGTGGTCAAACGGGACTCGATCCTACTCGTGGCTGTTCTGGCTCTATGGGTATTCGCGGCCGGCTTTCGTGTGTGAGGCGAACGCATTGAACTAAATGGGCGAACGTGATAACCTCTACACTGAAACTGCGTACGCACAATATGTACATCTGTGTGAAACGTGCAAGTTCAATGCACTTGCGAAAAGCCTACATTACAACAAAAACACACTACTCACTTAAAACACACATAGTTTAAAATACACGTGGCTATTTTAACCGTCACAGGCCCATAGTGCTGCCAAGTAGGCTACCTGACCACCAAGGCCGGATTTATGCAGGAGCTTACAGGGGCTAAGCCCAGGGGCCCAGCAGGCTGAAGAGTGCATGGCCATAAGGAGAAAGGAGAGCGTTCCCTCTCTCTTTGCAGACTCCCTCACACGTAAGGCTTAATCAGATGACTTTGTACCCGAGACTAAACCAGTTCTAAACAAGGTCTGAGCCATTTTCATTGAGTTGACACTGGGAAAAAATATGTACCTATGCGCACATTTCTGCTCCAGGTGGAATCAGTGGAGGGGAGTTTATGTGGTGCTGCACGTACGGAGGGTTTCATAAATCCCTTTATTTTTCTCCGTACGTGGAGTTTGGGTTTTGCTCGTACGTGCTCTTATGGGCAGATTCTCACGGACAGTTTTATAAATGAGACCCCTGGACTTTACTTGCTGCTTTAGGATTTCCTTTCAAAGCCTACTGAAACTTTGACCAAAAGGCAGCGTTTCGCGGTTGCAATCCCACACAAACTCAATATACGTATGCCAATCGACATGCACTGTGTAAAAGTTCCAATGGCTATGCGATGGTGGTATAGTGGTGAGCATAGCTGCCTTCCAAGCAGTTAACCGGGGTTTGATTCCCGGCCATCGCAGATTGTTCCTATTTGTCTGTTGCGCTTTCACTTTATTCTTGTATCCTTTGAGATGCTGACAAAAATATGTCACACCAGTGGAGAATGTTGTGTTGCAATAGATTAGAGGCATATAAATTGACCCTGATGTGATTTGAACACACAACCTTCTGATCTGGAGTCAGACGCACTACCATTGCGCCACAGAGTCATTCAGTTTCAAATGTAGTACCAGTTATCTGGACAAAGGCGTGCACTGCACTGCACTGTCAATGTTCCCAAGGAGTTTTGGAGACACTTCCTCTTTTGATTTGCTTTTACATAAAAAGGATGATGTGACTGCTTCGTTGTCCTGGACACTACATTACCATGTAATGAGCCCCTCGGCAGATATGCACAGTGGCAGATAGGCAGCAATGGCTGCTTTTCAAGCAATTCTTCAAACTAATGACAAGAAACTCAGTTTAAAGATAAGCCTATCCTTGTAGTTGTGGCCGGGTGGTTAAGGCAATAGACTTGAAATCCATTGAGGTATCCCCTCGCTGGTTGGAATCCTGCTTACAACGCCCTGAATGGCACACTAGATGCTGTTTTGGCCACCTGATGGAGGTCATTGAGTAATGTCTCAGAGTCAAGCAAAATGTTCTGTGCAAAATGGGGATGTAGCTCAGTGGCAGAGTGCATGCTTTGCCTGTATGATGTCTTGAGTTCAATCCCCAGCATCTCCAGCTGTTATTCATCATGGCTGAGTGTATGTTCGCTTGTCGACCTCAAAGCATTTATGGCATGTATAATTTTTTGAAATCAGTTTGACCCTCTCGTGTTTGCGGTGTTCAGATGGATGTGTTCCAATGGATGTTTGTGGCCGAGTGGTTAAGGCGATGGACTAGAAATCCATTGGGGTCTCCCCGCGCAGGTTCAAATCCTGCCAACAACGTTGTACTCAATTCACCTTCAAGATAATGAGATTAATCTCTGCTGAAAAAGTGCTATCCTAGGACACCTTTGGATTTGTGTAGAGTTTCAGGAATTTGTTATCACTGTTTCAGCTCTTTAAAAAAAACTTCGCAAACAACGAGTTGGAATCAGACTGTTTGCTGAACAATGTATTTGTTTACTCTTTAAACTCAACTGAATTGGCAGTGGTGGGATTTGAACCCACGCCTCCAAAGAGACTGGAGCCTTAATCCAGCGCCTTAGGCCACACTACCTCTGCCTCTGCTAATTGCTCTAAAATGCTTTGCAATCATTAAAACAGCCTTCACGCTTGTGGTTGGGTATGTGCCTTGCGATTTTCACTGCAGAATTGACCAGCATCACAGAGAAAATGTGATGGAAACATAACTAGTGCCGAGCAGTGTGAAGTTGCTTTCTGAGCTGCAGGGCCAAGAATTGAATTTTTGGAGAAAACGTCCTTTCAACAGGAAACATGTACTTGTTGATATGGCTCATAATGTGTGGAATGTATTAAAGCCACTATATTGGTTCTCCCATATGGTAAAGCGGTAAGGATTCATTCATTTTATGGTCCACATTCTTTATATGTATTCAGTAGCCTACATACAGTATTAGTCTGTTCAGTATCCTCTATAATGATCAGTTTTTAAGAAAGAAAATAATAATAATATTGTAACATTAAATTCTCATAAATTCTGTAGTTTTGTTTCAGAAAAATGACTATATTAAGGTTATATATAGCATCTCCATTCATAACTAGCCCACAACCACATTACAGCTTCACAAATTGAAAGTAAAATGGTCATTAGAACAGCAGTAATGTATGTAGAAGTTTCATATTAGATGCAAGATTAAAATACAGTGGTCAAACGGGACTCGATCCTACTCGTGGCTGTTCTGGCTCTATGGGTATTCGCGGCCGGCTTTCGTGTGTGAGGCGAACGCATTGAACTAAATGGGCGAACGTGATAACCACTACACTGAAACTGCGTACGCACAATATGTACATCTGTGTGAAACGTGAAGTTCAATGCACTTGCGAAAAGCCTACATTACAACAAAAACACACTACTCACTTAAAACACACATAGTTTAAAATACACGTGGCTATTTTAACCGTCACAGGCCCATAGTGCTGCCAAGTAGGCTACCTGACCACCACGTGCAGCGTTTTTATTTTTTTAAATGTAGGCCTTAATTCCCTTTATTTGGACTGAAATGACACAAACTTGCGTGTGTATGTTTTAAATTGATATAAATTGCTGCATAATATAAAACACACGTACCTTTAGATAAGGGCCACACCACAGTGTCCTCCAACGCTGTGTGTAAAAGTACAGATTGAAGCCACAAAATGAGTGCTTACATCAGCACGTTTATTCTCATTGAAGATATTCTCTCATCCAGAACTCATCCGCTTCAGTGAATTAAACAAAATAAAAAGACAAATATTTGCCAACAACTAAATTAGGTGAACTGTCTTACCTTTTAGTCCACAAGAGGGTGCAAGACTCCACTGTTTCTAATGACTGCCACAATTAACCTCTTAACCCCCGCCTGAACCGAGCACATTTCTCCAGTTTGGCTTTACCCAAATCTAAAAGCTTTCTGAAAAAGCGTCACAATAGCAACGAAGACGAGGAAGAGAAACACAACTAAAAAGAGATAACGAAAAAAAAGTGAAATAGCAACAAAAATGCTTAAAAATGTGAAAAAGCGCTAGCATGACAAAAGATACGATCACTTTTGTAGGTCTTAACATAACAGATGAGGTGTTCCACTAACCTACAGGCGAAAGGCTTTGAGATTTGGGTAGAGCTGAACTGGAGAAAATGCGCTCGGTTAAGGGAAGAGGTCAACTACTGCATGCTCCTGCAATAGCTCATTATCTACTTTTCCATCTCGAACCACTGCAGCCTGTTATATCTCTGAAGTCCCTTAATCAAGTCATTCCTTCTTACTTCATACTCATTGACAAATAAGATGAGCAAATGATAAAACATGTTTTTATTAATTTTAACGTTCAGCTGTTAAGACAAAGGGTAACTAAGCAGACGATTTAACAGATTAACATTACTTAACCCGAAAAAAGAAAATTGCAAGGGCCACATTCTTTCTAAATTATTCCATTTATCATTTCTCAGGCGGATTTAGGGAGTTACAAAACCAAAAATGGAAACAGATGATTCTTTTTAAGTTTAAAAGAAAGTTATTAGCCATAGTCCACAAGTTTACATTGGGCGCACTGGCAAAAAATCCAAAGAATTCATTTCAACAGAGAACTTTTCTGCTTAATAACTCAAGAAGGGGACACAAACCACCATGTTATTATGAAATGCAGAGAGTAGGACTAGTTTTAATTCCAAATTTAGACATCGCAAGAGCCCTGGAAACATGGAAAACCAAACAGAGAGAAAAAAAAAAAACATTACTGTAAATCGTTTTATTTTTCTGAAAAGCTTGTTTACAGAGGCAAGATTTCCAACCTGTAAAGTCAAGCCAACATGTAAAATACAACCTTACAATACAATATAGAATCAAAACGGGTACAAAAACGTACAGTAAAATTGACACTTCCAAAAGGAAATGCGGAGGAAAACATCGCAACACCAAAAGGGAGGGAAAAAAAAAACCTCTTCAAACTAAAATAAGGACTTAAAAAATAAAGATGAAAAAAGCAACATGGTTAAGTTACATTTGGGATGTTTCTGTACAAATGGTCTTCTGTCATAAAAGAGGTCTCAGCTGTCAGTCCCAGTGGAGTCCTTGAAAAAACAGATAAATATCAGAATTACCGTCTTGATCCCAGACAAAATATATACTGTGAGACTTTTAAAATGATTAAAAAGACTTTCTATCCCTTACGATAAGGTTTTCTTTATAGAGGGATATATGATGTTGAAAATGTTGGCATTAGATTAGGGATGGATATTGTCTGAAATATTCAAGTTAAAACCAGTGGATGTTTGGGCTTGAAAGGAAAAAAATGGCACTCGCAAAGACGTATTTTGGAGTTTTGATCAGAGATGCAACACTGACCTCGCCCCACAGTAGGAGCTTTAGTAAGGCCTGTAGCCGCTCGGATGACGTCTTGGAGTCTTTCCGTAGCCGTTACTTCCTTGATCTGAAACATAACAGCACCGCATTTAATACCAGACGACAGCGTTCAAACACTCTTTGTATCTGCTTTGAACAAGACCGCTCAGGCTGGCAGAAGGTGAGAAGAAGGAAGAGACATTCAGCGAAGAGTCGGGGTCCACTTTGGCATTTCCAGCCAACAATGAGATACTGCCCTATGACTGATGCAGACAGACTGAGGCAGACTGCCAAACATAACATGCCCTAAAGTGGGGGGTAAGGCAAGTTTAGTTGGTTCCTCATTAAAAGATCATGGTCCAGACGTTGCTTCTAAAGTTGGAAGCCGTAATGATTGTGTATAAGTCATTCCGAGGGTGGGGGCAATGCGCTAACCTAGTCCACATCTGTCATTGAACAACCTGTCAACCCTCATCCCAATTGCTGAATCCTGTTCTGAGCAGCTGCTCTGCCCTCTCCTGGAAAACGACTGCGTTGTGACATTCTGACATATTTTACGTCAGTGTCAAACAGGAAGGGCCAGACCTCTGTAATGTAATGGCTTACGGCCTGATTTTAATTTCTAAAACAGCTTTTTCATTATTTTTGTTGTAAGAAAGAAGAAGATCTCCGAACCATAGACTGTTAAAAAGAATAGACAACTCCTCCTCACTCCTCCCCGTTTACCATAGATGGGAGCAACGTCTACGTCACATCAGTGGCGCCAAAAGGTTAACGCCCCTTTTCGGGGAAAACAGAAGCTCCATACATTGGAATGAATGAGAAAAGATAGTCTGAAAACTTTTAATTTACACATGAAAAAACGTTTTCTTTGTTTTATTTAATTATCGAACGTGAAAAGGAAGCCATGGAAGTGACCTGTTGTTTCAGATCATTCACAGAGAAGGTGGTTAACGTTTTAAAACTGAGCTGCTAAACCCACTGTGATCATGACTTGTCTGTGACATTTGCCTGTGTAACTTTTTCACTGGATGCTTTATAATGTCACTACAGCTTCAGCTTTTAGTCTGTTGCTTTTATATTATCATTAAATTAAAATCATACAGCCTACGATGTAGGCTTATAGCATATGAGAGCAAATGGTATGGTTCATTCAGCAGCTAACCTACTAGCTGCTAATGCTAACGTTAATGTGCGTTTTAAAAACGAGAAAAATCATTAATTAGGCGTAATGCTGAACAGGTTTGATGAGTTTGAATAATTACCTATTAAAGACGTTACACAAAGTAACGGAGCTGTTTCCTCAGTAATGAGCTCTGACATGGCCATAACAGATGCTAGTGATCGATAAACTCGCTCATATAAGTGTCCACAAAAAATAAAAAATAAATCTTCCAATCGTCTTCGGACAGTGACTTGATGTGTCTGTAATCAAGAACGGACATTGTCCTGTAGTTCTGATCACTGGTTTGGAATATTTTATCCTCCGAACGAGAAATAGTCCCTTTTTCACATATACACTAATGCAATTTTTAACTCTCGATTCCCCCAAAAAGGGTGTGTTTCCCAGTAAAGTTGCCGGATATTGCTCCCATCTATATTGACCACGTTCGAGGGGGAAATCATGGGGGATTTACAGACTCCTCCTCCCCTGCTCTGTTTAGTTTAGTTTGTTTATTTGTTTGAGCAGTTAACCTGCTCAAAGGGAGTGGGCTGAAGCCAAAGGCTTATAAGCGCCCACCCCAAAATAAAAATAACATTACATTTGATATTTACAAGGCAGCAAATCATAAACAAAGGAACATAGGGCAAAGTAACAATAAATGACGAAGCATGTTCCTAATAAGGGCATAAGGGCGGGCCGTCACTGTAGACTCGGCCCTTGCGTGACGTGTAGCTCGCGCAGCTCCAATGCTAACAGTCCGACCCTCATTAGTACGAGATTTCTAAATTTTTTCTTTTGAAAACCAGCCTGGTTTCTTTAATTGTGACTAACCCAGAGTGATCTCAGGAGGATTATGTAGCCGTAAAAAAGTGTTTAAAAATTAGAAACCAGGCGTTAAAGTTGTTTTTAACATGTCTAAAGTCCAATGCTTTTCAATGGGAGACTAGCGGCTATGTGGAGGTACTACTGCAATGGCGGCCTCCAGTGTTGTGGTCATAAGGCAGAGCAGCCAGCAGGCATTGTCCGAACAGAAGTCGTGTTTGTGAAGACGGAGCTCTTTCTAACCTACTCTGGACACACCTGTTCTTTTTTCTTACCCAACAATAATGTCACGGGTTCGCGTTTGGCTACAAGAGGAACAGGACTATTCAACCTTCCTAAAGAAGAGTGCACTCGCCAGAAGTTGGAATTTCTTTCTGGGATTCAGCTAGCTACTATATCAGCCAACCTGATGAATGCTTGGTGAACCTTGGCCAGAATCAAAGTGGATTAACTTTTATAACCAACACGAGTGCCATAACGTAAACACCCGATGATGGGAGGCCAGGCTGAGCGGTAAGTCAATCAAAACGCGTGTTATCCATTTATGAAACTGTGTTGCACATGTCAACTCCTTATAACTGCATTATGTGAAGTAACTTCACATTTTGCAGCAATATTTATATTTATAATACTGCAAATGTGGAACGAGCGGAGAGAGGGGCGGAGTTAACTGAATCGAAGAGTTTTTCTTCCGGGTTTGGAAAATAACCCCAGAAAATACTTATATTTCTCTCAAAAATGAGTACTCCATAGTGATAGAGGTACAATATATCATATAAATGCCTATAGCTTACTTTGGAATGGCTAAAATAGCATGATACAGATCCTTTAAAAATTTTATAGCCCGTTTCATTAAAAAAAAAAAAAGTTGAATTTTTGTCAACACTATATAGAAATGACCACAATGAGACTAAAACTAAAAGCGTTTTCGTCCAAAAGAATAAGACAAAAACAACACTTCCTAACAGAGCTATTTCAAAGGAACGGATTGTATTTTCTGCATTTTAACAGGTCATGTGCAGATGAAAGAGTATTTCTTAAAATCATCCTGGGGGGCCAAAGATTCTATGCTGTATTTGCCCCAGGGCCTGACGTCACCAAGGTAACAGCCAATACCAGATCTAAACCAGGACATTTTAATTAAGGTTGGGCGATATGGACCTAAATATGTATCACATTATGACGATATATAATTAAATTCACTGATTTACTAAAGTTAAACATATTCTCTTAGTCATGTCTGAGCACTGTGAGCAGTGGTCAATCCTCTGTAAACCTGCTCCTCCTGTCATACTGATATTCTTCTTTCTCATTCTCCCAGCTACTGGAAAGTTTACAGATTTTTATTTTGAAAGGACAACAGGAAGCGTTTCGCTGCTATAAGCGGAACACTGACATCAATGTCAGTTCCTGTACTTTTGTTTTGTTGCGGACTTGAATTATTTGTTGTTATCGTGTATAAAAGGCGAGTTTGGATAGAGCGTTTGTGATCGGTCATAAAACAGACATGAGAGACAAGACACTCGCGATGATCGGATGAGTTATTTTGAGGTATGGGACTCATCTGCTCACGGAGCAGCTTTGAGACAACTTCCAGGACGCAATGGTGAAAATCTGGAGGGTCACACAACATTTGTTGCTTGCCCCGTTTCCAAAAATAGTCACAGGAGGTTTGACAAGTGGCTAAATCTGTGTCAAAGTTGACACGCTTGGAGCTTTCCCTCTCAGCCTGCGCTCCAGTTTGTTTACATCATGAATGTAATTTATCATTTACACCGGTATGAGACTGTAATGCCCTGTACACCGGCATCAGCCAGTCCTCGCTCTCATACCTACAGAACGCTGCTGCGTGTCTTAACTTTCTCACAAAAGCATGATCCCATTTCACCTGTTTTGTTTTTCCTTCCTGTTTTTAAAATCACGCCTTAAGACTAGCATTTAGCTAGTTTTGCTGTTCAAATTGTCCTCTTATGCCACTGTATAGCGTATATGCACTCATGATTGTATTTTTATATCGTCTTTTTTGTATGGCACTTTGGTCAACTTTGTTGTTTTTAATAGTGCATTATAAATAAAGTGGATTGGAATATTTCATTACATAGTGATAGCCACAGCAGGGCATAAGACAAATGCAAATGCCACAGACACCTGGCCAAGTAAGAGTGTTCCCTTAGTTAGTTATGGGCCTTACCATAGTCGTATCCCTGGCCGTAGTTGCCGTAAGAGTAGTCATATCCTCCTCCATAGCCTCCCCCGTATCCTCCGCCGTATCCTCCCCCATATCCCCCCCATATCCCGCCCCGTATCCTGTCCCGTATCCTCCTCCGTATCCACTGCCATAACCGTAACCACCTCCGTAGCCCTGGCCTGAAAGAGGACACAAACACATTTACATCAAAGTGATAATGGCATCACGAGCCCAGTGCTGAAGCTAACCGACCTCCCCTACCCCCACCTCCTCGGCCGTATCCTCCGCGTCCACCGTGCTGCTGCTGCTGGTACTGCTCCTTCGGCTGTGCGCGCTTCAACTCACACTGAACACACAAAGCTCCCGTTAATTAACAGCTACAGAAATATATCTTCAAAATCGTATATAAATAAATAAATAAAATGACAGTCGAATTCCAATGTGGCTGTTGACGAAGCAGCACTCACTCTGCAGCCCTCGATGGTGTGGAACTTTTTTTCCAAACACTTTTTGACAGCAGCCTCTTCTTTAAACGTGACAAAGATGAAGCCTCTGCGTTTCTTTGTTTTTGGGTCCAGTGGAAGTTCTATGGTCTCGAGCTGAAAAACAAATTTGATTTTTTTTTAGAATTAGGTTTTTATGCAACAGAACTGAACTTAAGTGCATCTATTCTTTCTTCATATGAAGTAGAGACTTGTCCAGAAGTGTAAGAGGGGAGTTTTGGGGAGGGGGAGGTTTGCAGGTAACAAGATGTCTTAAATGTATCATAAATGAGCTAAAGCTGGATTGCTTTATTACACTTGGTACATAAACCTGCATGTCCTTCTGTAATTCATGCTCACCACTGCCCTGTACAGTGCGTGTCATAAGGCACAAAAAACAGGAAAAAATCCGAGGCACTCCGATACCTTAAAACTTAAGGTATCAAAGTGCTTCAGGATTTTGATCCTGAAGAGCACCTGACCTTCACTACTTATTCCACCCACTGAAGCGATCACTTTTTCCTCTCTAATAACAGTGCGCGTCATGTTGTCCAGCCTTGAACACACCTCTCCAAACGCATCAAAGTATTCCCTGATAGCGTCCTCTGTCGTTTCCGGCTTCAAACCCCCCACAAAAATCTTCTTGATCCCCTCCTTTTTGATGGCGATGGCTCGTTTGGGGTCGATCTGACGCCCATCCAGTTTGTGCTCCTTCACCTCCAAAACCTGACAGAACAGAGAAGGTTAGCGACAGGAAAACGATAACTTTATTTACTCAAAAACACTGTTGCCTATAACAAAGCAAAGATGTTTAACCTTTTCAACACTGGCTGGGTCTTTGAAAAGGACAAAACCGAACCCGCGGGACCGCCCCGAATTCGGTTCGCCTTTGATGGTGCAGTCTGTCACTTCCCCAAACTTGGAGAAATAATCCTTGAGGTCCTTCTTACTGGTGTCCCAGCTCAGGCCTCCAACAAACATTTTCCTGTGAACGCAAACCAAAGTTGTGTTACATTTCACTTACATTGCAAACATGGATATTACACTCCATAATGCTCCTCTCAATAAATAAAAACTAGGCTGCATCAATCACCCATTTTGAGACCACGGAGCAAGATGACAGGGCTCAAAGTCCGGGATTTGAACAGGCAACCTTCTCACTGTGCGATACTGACCCTGCGTCCTCCTCGGTTTTGCTGGCGTCGATCTTGTTCCCATCCTCCTCCAGGTCTTCCGTCATCGCCTGGACTTCATTCTCGTCCTCGGCGCCGTTCTGGTCCGACGTCTCCATCAGGAGGGTCTCAGAGTCCGCCATTGTTGAGAGGCTGCTTCTAAGGAGGCTGGGGAGAGGGTACACCGGTGAAGCAGGCTGACACATTCCACAAAAAGTTCAGTTTTAGTTCTAATTTTCCTGATTTAGTTCCACTTGAGCCTGGTTTTGGTGCCGAATTAATGGTTTTTGAGTCTGGTTTCGACACAATGCGAGCAAAAACAATTTAATTGTGATTAATGTTTAAAAGGAATCGTATATTGGAATTTTTTCATTATGGCGCATGCTGGAATTACTTTCACACATTGCGACATACATTTGTTTCTAATAGGTTGCGTTTGTGTTCTAGAATTTGATGCCATAATGTCAGATGGAGGGCACAGTACAATACTGGGAGAGAAACCATTTCTGAATGAAATCTCCATAAAGAAAAATCAGGCCTTTAGTTCATAGTTTATTTTCTACCTTCTTTTATTTTTTTAACATAAATATGGATCATGTGTCCTCACTTGAATGAATGAATATGCGCTGACAGATGTTGAGCTTTGTGACAGTATTTCAAGTTGCAAGTCATAAGATATGTGCATATGGTTTATGGCTTTTAGACAGTTACAATAGTTACCACCATAGAATTTCCAGCTGCCAACCGCCTCAATTTTAAACTATAGGCTCTTTAGAACATGGTGACGTGCGTGAACGCAACCTATCGCTTAAACAAACTTAAATGAATTGGGTTCTGAATTAAAACATCGCTGCAATTTACAAATAAATTAATTACGTCGTATATGGTTGCATTAATTTTTGCTTTGTTTTACATTCCATCTCTGCACGTGCATCTTCATTGTGCAATTCCTATTTTTTTTTTATCTTAACATTTCTTAGTTGCCTTCTGCGCTTGAGTAATAAAGGACCTAAGGCAACAAGTACAACACATGTGGTTCAGTCACGGTATGACAATAGGCAAATGTGGAAAATGCGGTTCTTATAGAAATGCATTTTTCAGTCTTCTTCACGTATAATTGCAACTGGCTGTTTAAATTGTACCGTGATCTGAATTCTGAAAGTGAAACATTGATTGCAATTCAAACGGCATTGCTTGTCTCAAAACTCTCAAGTAAACAAACAATACGCTATAAACATAAATGGAGGAAGAGTTATATTAAAAAAGCAACAATGCAATTCAAATGCGCTTGCAGCACAAATCTACAGTAATTGCAGAGTTTGCTGGGCTGATTAGCAACACGGCTAATGTACACTATCAGAGGGCTTAACATTTGGAGCGAACCGCGCTCGGTCAAAGCCAGAGAAACAGGCCCAGAGGGCTAGCTTCAATAAAAACAACGACTAAAGTCACGCACACGTACATTGAATTATAGCTGGTAACTTATCAAAACAACTGAACAGACCAACTCAGTCCTAAACACTGACAAATGGCAATAAAGCGATGAATTAACCCAATGCGCGACCGACAGTTAGCTCCCGTAGTAGCTAACGAGAGAGGATGCACAATACGTTAGCGCTTCACATTACCAAAGAATTTAACAGACTTGCAGACATTGTGTTTGATTTTGCCCACTGTTTGAGAGCAAAGGAACATGTAAAATGTGCTTACTATTTTATGAAATGTGAACAAAACGCCGGTCCGCTGCTCAAAATGGACACGCTCCGAATTCGCCGCTAACTCGTGGCAAAATATATACGACCGGAAGAGAGGACAAACTGGAACCACGTCGCATCAACACCGCCTGTGATTGGCTGTTCGGGTCTTTCCAGTGATTCATGACTAAACATGATTGGTTACAGAACGGCTGTAGTCCAAAGCAAATAAAGTCACATGTCGCATTTCCGGTTACAACTTTTAAATAAAATCTTTTGTTTAATCTTTTAGGCTTACATTCAAAATAATTTAACTTTAAAATAAATGTGACACATTAAACATTCCGCTAAATCCACAATGCCAGACACTATTCTTTCATATATATATATATATATATATAAAAAAAGAAAAAGCATATAATACAAATATCGTTTATATATTATTGGATATTTCAATTCACACCTATATGTGGACCACTGGAACTCAAACACCACAATCACATCATATAGGCAAGGTGGGTTACATGGTTGCCCAAGGACATGACTGTCTGCACCTGGGCTTGGAAATTACTGACCTAAAGCTACCCTCAAGGAGTTATATGATTGAGATAAATACAACGCAAGTAGACATATTTGAACTGAAAGGACGCTTTTATTTTTCATTGACAGCTCAACTTTACTTTATTCACATTTCCTTCAATTTAGTTTAAAACATTTACATCGATAGCCTTTAAAACATTGTTAGACATTTAAAAACATGCTTAAACAGCACCAATTTAAATCTTAATTATAAATTCATACATTTTAAAGACACAAAAACTGTTACAAAAAATATATAAAAAAAAATTCAAAGTGCATTAGTAGATAGTTAGGCCCGGGATTTGCTGACCCAGTGGTACTTATCCACCCGGGGCCCGGTGAAGGTGAACGTGGCTCTGTAAGACTTGGAGCTCTTCTGGTTTGAGAACTGCGGTAATGGACCAGCAGCTGGAGGGGGCAGAGGCGGGAAATCTTCCCCAGAAAAGGGCTTCCTCTTCGGGTACGTGAGCCAGGTCTGGGGGGCTCCTAAAGCAAACTCGCTGAACTGTGAAAATAGAGAACATGGGGTAAGAGTTAAAACGTTAGGTGAATATTTCTCCATAAAGTAAAGGTTACTCAAATCACATAAGTACTTAAGTATTTGTTATAGAATACATAATTTAAAGTAGAAAGTACAAATCAGTGTGATGTGAATAACTTTGCAGCTTCGAAAACACAAAAATAGTGGCCAAATTCACTACCCGTACGGCAATACGACAGTGACTTAACCTTCCTTGTCATGAGTCAATGCATAGGCGTAAGATATTCAAACTTAATTTGACTCTCGACCCCTCCCCCTAATATTTTACCAAACGTTACACCCTCAATGACATGGACAGTACATCTGTACAGTGTCCCATACTGTTCATAGTAGACAAAACCTACTTTATAGAAATGTAGTGGAGTCGAAAGCATTTATAATTTAGTATTGATCCTCAAAAACTACTTCAAGTCAGCAAGTTTGAATGTTTCACCAAATATGATTGCAGGCTCATGAGCTCAACTATACGCAATTTGACATAATGCTAGTAGTTAGTTTATTTATTTATTTGACAGGGACATGTACAGGAGCATTAATCAGCATATGAAAAGATGCTTTGTACCAGACTTTAGCTCTTAGAGCTAATTTCCATCTGCAGTCCCCAAGACATACAAAACACTACAAAAGCATAAAATACAGTTCATAATATTTACAGACCGTATTTACATTTTATAAAAATAAATTTTATCAAAGGGAAAACTTCTATAGTCTATACCAACCCACTACCCTTCTCAGATGTAAACTGTAGTAGTAGTTGTTTTTTGTTTGTTTTTTAGTTTCTAGTAATATTACTTTTTTTTTAAGTCCCTACTATTACTATCAAATATCACTTGCTCTTCCAGACTATCACTGCAAGTACAGTACTTTGTTTTTTGACGATCTCTGCCCCTTGTAGATAGCCATGGTCGACCATTTTTAAAAGCACCACTGGTCCCAACAACATATATTTAAGTTTGAGGGAATGTGACAACCAGCGATGATCATAGGCCTTTGTCCATTTCTCACCCTGTACCACTAACACACCCATGCCCTGTGTACACTTGAATGACTCACCCTGTACACACTGTTTGGGTTGCTGACGGTGGGAATGGTTTTGGGCTCTGGGTTGGCGAGTGGATTTGAGGAGGGACAGAGTATGGACTGGTTGCTGCTGTTGCTACTCAGACTGAGGTCTCCTCCATCCTCATCATCATCCGAGGTGCTCCCTGACGGGATCTCAAGACTCGCGCGCTCCACAGCGTCATGGATACGCCTGGAAAACTCCCTGTCTCCACGGCCACCACTGCTCACCACCGACACGCAGAAGGGGACACCGCGCTCGCCGTATCTGCAATCAGCAAGAAGGCTGCCATTACTACAGCGCAGACGTAAAATCCCTTCCACTACATTTATACACCCAAGGCCACAACAGTACAGTTTGAGCCCTCAACCTGAGCCTGTACAGCATGGTCAAAAACTTTATATCCCCTTTCAACCATACTGTGCACTGCTATAGGTTGAGTTCAAGAATGCCATGTCACAATCTGAGTTGGAACAGGGGCCGATACAACTCAGTGGGAGAGGCATGGTTTTGGAAAGAAATGTCAAAATTAAGCATTTCAACTGTTGCCATAGTTACAATAGAATCCTTTGCTGCACCAACTCAATTTTAAAATTTCTAAACTCCGTATAGTCCCTTTAAAATAATGCATTTACCTTCCCCTACATGTTCCAGCAATGTCCTAATGTGTAAAATGAGCCCAGACCTATTCACAACTGTCGCTAATATCCCGCCCTGTTAATTCGGGTCCGAATTGCTTTCATGCACGAGCTTAATATAGAAACTGCAGTTACGTGTAAGACCAGAGGTGGCAGTAGTGAGTAAATTATAAAAAAATAAGATTCCCACTTGCATCTAGTCTCTTTAAATTATAGTTTAGAATGTTGTGATGTCACATGAACACAACCCATCCCTTTGGTGTGTGCAGCTCACCTGTAAAGTGGTTAAACTAAAACATATATAGCTTTATATCAGTTAAAAACCCATACCAAGTTGAAAACTGTTACACTGTTTCTCATTCCGGATAATAAAAATTACACCAAAATACTCATACAAAGCAATTTTTTAACCACAAAACAGTGGATACTGTCAGAATGCATTGGCTTATTCAAACGAATGTCATCAAGTTGTACACAATACGGCAGACAATGCAAGCGTTTGTGTCAAGGGTCTGACCTGCAGGACACCTCCCCGGGGTCGACCCACACGGTGAGCTCCAGAGGCAGACCCAGGTCCTCGTAGAGCACCAGACTGCGCTCACAGGCCTGCTGCAGGATGGGCTCCTTCAAACGGGCCTGGTTCATACGAAGACACCTGCAAAGACAAAAGAAAGGTTACAACTTGGGGTGTACTTCGTTGTCCATGTAGGAACGTCCCAATCTTTCAGTGCAGCTGGATCCTGGTCAGGGGGTACCTAGGTTGGAGGATTAGCCAGCCGCCTATTGCACATGCTCTGATGGCAGAGTTCATACCGGCAGCAGCAAGTCAAATTCAATGCTTTTTTTTTTTTAAACCCCTTAACCCCCGCCTTAAGCTCTAGTGCTTTTTCTCCAGTTCAGCTTTACCCAAATCTAAACGTTTACAGCATATAGGCCTGTGTAACGTCTCATTTGAAAGCCAAGACCTACAAAACTCATCTAAACTGATATTTTTTGCCATCACTTTGACCTTTTTCATTGCTCTTTTTGTTGCTCTTTGGTGGCCACTCTTTGGTTAAATAGGTCACTTTCCTGTTGCTCTTTTGCTGCTTTTTCTCCAGTTCAGCTTTACGCCAATCTAAAAGTTGACAGCCTATATGCCAGTGTAACACCTCATTTGAAAGCTGAGACCTAAAAAACACATCTTTTCCCTTGCGTTGTCACTTTTGACATATTTTCCATCGCCTTTTCGGTCACTTTCTCATCCTCGTTTTGATCGCAGTTTTGTCGCTTTGTTCAGGAAGCTTTTAGATTTGGGTAAAGCCAAACTGGGGGAAATGTGCTCGGTTCAGGTGGGGGTTAAGAGGTTAATAATGCACCTTTAAAAATGACATTTCCGCCCATGTCGGTGCAATTAATTTCTGACTTCACTTTAGACTTTTGACGCCCTGCAGAAACGCGTATAAGTACTTAATAGGAGAAAAGGCTGGTTCGTAGGATTCCCCTTCCCTATGGTGCGTTCACTGACCTGTAGGCCTGTCCCTTGGTGGGTGCGTTCGGGTGCCAGTGGTTTTTGTAGTGTTCGAACAGCACGGAGGTGAGCGCCGCTGCAAACTTGTCTCTGCCTTCATTGTCCAAACATCCGTATCTTTTCACGAGCCGCGCCACAAAGAACACGGCGGCGGCGATCTCCTCCTTCATGTCTCCAAGTCAGCGGTTATTTTCAGTGTTAATAAAATCAGATAAAATCAGTAAAGTAGGAGAAACCGCAAGTAAAACGAATGACAAAAAAGGACAAATCAAGCAAACATATCCCCACCCGCAGAGGTTATTTTCAAAACAGGAGGAGGCTGCTGCAGGTTTAATGAACACAGGTGTGCACGCAGAAAGCCCACCTGACGTCAATCAGTCAATAAGACTCCATTTTTAATCATCTAAAGAAATCTGAATAAGGCTCATTATGGCTTTGTGATGACAAGATTTTGGAAAATATGATCACAAGCAGTGTGCAAAATACACGTCGATATTCGGGGGTAGTCCCAATCTCCAAGTTGTTGCGCAATACAGACATACATTTTCTCAACATAGCCTTTGTAATGTTATGCGAAGCGTTATTACAATGCAAGCAAACAAATGAATAAATGCTCTGCTGCCTGTGTCAGCTCCGCCTCCGTGAGCTGCTGGAGCCTCGCGCTGAGAGAGAGATACAGACTCCAGACAAAACTGAAGTTATGAAGTTATAACTTAAGCCAGGACTCCTGTACTACATTTGTAATGCGCTCATACACATGAGAGGAAAAGCATTGATCGCATTGTTTTCCCTCCACAAACACAGCATTAACTTTATCTAACCATAAAACCAAACATATGAAGCGAATCTCTCTCAAATAAGAAGTGGCTGAAAGCTAGGGATGTGCTGACTACATTTATGGATTAGATTAAGTTTGTAGAGATTTGTGTAAACAGCAGGTTCATTCCTCTTGCTGCGCCTGCAGAGGATCCTTTCTCCCTCTCTCCCCGATCCCATTCTCTGACTCATTTGCCTTTCTCTATTTTTCTTGAATGTAGCACAGAGCGATGGAGCTTGACAAACATGCAACACGCAACCTTAGAATTAAAAAAAACAGCTCGCGGGTGAGACTCGGCTCTTTTAAATGAACGAAGAGAGCCGAGTCTCACCCGCGAGCTGCTTTTTTTTCTTCTAGATTTAAAAAAAATCTAGGCGGGCCTGTTACACCGGCTCTTTGTACCGACTCGTTCACATACACCGCCGGCAAGAGTGCAGAGTGCGCTTGTGTCTACACCATAGACTGTAAGTCTGCACCGTTCATTTAGCCTACCACGCGCTCCAGGGGTCTGATGGTTTAATCAGGGTGGTCCTCCCAGCCTGGTGCAGGTCTACAAATTTGTTTCTGGTGTCTTTCGACAGCTCTTCTTGGCCATAGGAGTTTTTTTCTCATTTTGTCTCTCATAGTTGAGGTATGATGAAAATGACAGGCCTCTCTCATCTTTAAGTGGGAGAGGCACAATTGTTGGATGACTAAATACTCCCCCCCCCCACTGTAACCGTAAAAAAAAAAGAGCAGAATTTTGGTTTTGGTTGTTTATGGTTAATATCTCTGTACTACAAAAACGACCACAAAGTCCAACGTCTATTCTCTCTGAAGATATATGAACTAAGGTGACTGTCTCGTAAAGGTGTCCAAAAGTGGAGACATTATTCAAAAGTATGTGCTCAATGGTGGTCGGAGTTTATGACTTTCAGCCATAAAAATAATGTAGCAGGTTTGTGAATCCAATCACCTCCAAATAATGATCATTTTACACATTTGTATATTCTCCCATTGAGTTGTATTGGCCCCTGCTCCAGCTCACATTAATTCTAAAGAGCCTATAGTTTAAAATGAAGGTGGTGAGCAGCTGCGAAGTCCATGTTGGTAACTATGGTAACCATAGTGTTGATATTTTTGGACTTGGTATATGGTTTGTATCGGTAATTCCTGTACCTATGAAACAAAAACTGGCACAACGTTCAACGTCTTCTCTAATACATTTTTATTTGACTTATTTAACCATGAAAGTCCAAATAATGATTTCCATAATGTACTTCATTCCCCTCGCTAGGCCCTTAGGTAATGTCATTAAACTGCACTTCCTTCACAGGTGTAAGACCATTACCACACCATTATTCTATCAACCCAAGTAATTATTAGAGAACACCAAGGGGTGTTTAATGTATGACTAATTTGTACAAAAGGAAACAAACAAATAACAACATAGAAAGGCGCTGAATAACCAGCACATTTAATGCTTTCAGAGTGACCCAAGCAAAGACATACACGTGATTGAAACCACAGAACATACAGTGGAGCTGACCTTGAGGACACTGAACTGGAAACATTACAAGATCAATAACAAGTCTTTACATAATAATAAAAACCATAAACCAAAAATATATTCTCTTGCGAACATAAAAGTGTAGATTTTTGGGAAGAACAGAGTGGACTCCCATAGCGCATGACAAGAAAACAGCAATACATTCAACACATATTTAAAAAGTACAGAAGTTACACTGGCCTAATCTTGTTCCAGACTGACAAAGGTGATAAAAATCAACGCCATTTTTCATAAACTTGAGGATAAAAGAATAAAGCTGCGGAAGGCAAAGGTAAACTCTCAAATTACAGAAATACTTTAGCATAAGTTATTTGGCAGGTCGAATAGTTTAAAAAAAAAAAGTATATGCAGGGTAAAGAACGAGTAATATTGCTTAAACTTACTGTAACTTCATGATCCATAGTAAATATCATATTAATATAATTAAACAAAGCCACTCTGAGCTTTGCAGTTTGGTTTGTAGTTTGTATATTGAACTTCAGCCCCAATTCCTTCCAGTGTTTGATGTCTTTAGAGTACCTCATACGTGCCATATAAAAATACATTTTTTAAAAATGTCTATACTTATTGACCTCCATTTCTGCATTGTCAAGCCCCCATATACCCTTCTGTAACCATTATATAGTGCTTTTATGAGATGGTGTCCTCTGAGCCCAGCAATCGAGATCAACAATCTTACCACTTAGAAAACCCGCTGTGATCAGAAGTACAATTATCAAAATAACTTTTTCTCTTTATCTTTGTGAATAGGGCATGGTACCGTTAAACGATACCACTATATGGTATCGAGAAAAAAAAAAAAAGGTATTGTGGGTATTCAGGTATAGGAGTTAAGATTTACCAATACATGGTTCTTAACAGTAGAGCATTTGACAGTATCTTATTTTATTTTTTAAAGCCCTTTTCACGTGTCATCACGCTTCCGTGTTTTTGTTTCGAGGCAGTGTCTTTCTAGTTTCTGCTTAGGACTCCAGCACATCTCTAGTGAATAAATCAATATTTTAAAATCACGCGTTGGACAGCAGGTTTCATTGGGATTATCACTTAGTCTTTAAAATATCATCTTGGCGACTAATTATCCTGGGTGAGCTCCAAGTAAGTCGGATTTGAGGCATAAATTGCTCTCCTATGGTTGAGTAAAAGTAGCTTGCCATGTGAAAAAGGTTGGAGAGCCCTGACTTGGGACATTCAGCACAGTCTGTAGGACGTGGAAGCTTCACCGAACAACAGGCTTGTCTTTAAAACAGTAGTTTTTTCCGCGGCCGTTTTATCGTCAACCCATACCAAACTAATGGCTAATGCGTATGCTCATAGTGACACAAATGCAAAAAGGGCCTATTTAAATAATCACGCTATGGTCAGTAGTTTAGCTGATTAGCCTTCGTTGTGCTTTTAAAGTGATAGGAGCGGGTTTTGAGGTGAGCTGGACTGTTGAACCCCCAAAAGTAAATGTGTGAAACAGGACACGAAGTCTCCATAAAATGGGGATTTGACCCTGGACAAATGCAAGTCTGCAGAAAGGGTTAAACCAGCCTAAGATTATATTAACAAAATATACACCTAGTAAATAAAGCATAATAAATATTTTGGCAATGTGTTTCATTCCCATGCCACGCTTTCACCTAAAACAGGGGTGTCCAAACTTTTTCACTGAGGGCCACAAACAGGAAAAATAACATACATACAAATGGGCCGCACTCAGTAGAAGTCAGATATATAACTTCACCTCCATTGTATTAAAGTTAGCAAATTCAATAAAATGTTAACCATGCTTTTTAATTGAATATGCTTAAAGTAAAAACAGCCTTCATCACAGCTTTTTATTAATGGATTTTCATTTATTATATATATATATATATATATATATATTTTTTTTTTTCAATTGAAGCTGAGGTACCTGATTTTTTGGTGCTGTAGAATACATTTATTTTTGCCACCTCAGAGTATGTTGTAAACACAGCAAAATACAGACCTTGTTGTATTGTCTTCACCTAAAGTTTTATTGAGCAATGGATGATAGAAGTCTAATCTAAATTAGTGGAATTTATCTTGGGGGTGGCCACCCCTGCTTCACTTTGTCACCACTCAAATGGTGTATATGGGTGTGAAATGTGCATGTAATTGCATTCTTTGATCAATTTGAATACACAGGAGGGACTGTGAGAGCTAGAAACAAGTTTGGGCCAAAACAAAAATGTCACTGTTTTAACAGGAAAAATCAGGTACCCCAGCTTTAAAGCAAAAATAAATAAATAAATCTATTATTATTTTTTATTTGCAGCCGCAGTTGGCCCATGGGCCATAGTTTGGACACCCCTGACCTAAAACAACGCTACCATGAAATTTGCATTAACAATTTGTATACGCTCAATCAGGAGCTAAGCTCTCTCGCTCCAGTGAGTCTGTACATCATTTACACGATATGTACCTGTGCAACAGTAACATACGCTTTTGGCAGTGAGCCTCACGCTCACCGCAGCAAACGATAAATCATTCATAAACATAATCACACCTTAAAAAGAAATCACAACAAACTGTAACTTTGGGTTCAGTTTGCTTCAAGAAGCCATAGTGTGAAAACCAGGTAATAGACTTTCACAAGACAAAACAACAACAAAAAACAGCTCAAGACCTACGTAATCCTCTGAACTACCAGCAACACAAACGAACTGTAGGGCTACGCAATCAAAAGTCGAAAAATTACTTGCACAGCCTGCAGTTTGTCAATATTGTGCAACTGACACACTTAAAACTGCTTAAAACGATATTGCTCTTTTCATACGACACAAGTTTCTCAAAGCGCTACTGTGGGCCATCTGCCATTCACTCCCTCAGACCCCGAGGAAAGCCATTTCTTAAACTAAATGACCAGGTTACCAGGTCACGCCACATTCAAGTCAAAGCGGATGAAGAGGTGTCGAGCATTGGAACTATCAATCTTCCAGTGATAAGACAAGCGCTCTACCACCAGAGCCTCGTGTTTGCCGAGAAGAACTTACAAGTGTGTGTGTTTTTTTTTTACGACTCATTAAATGAAAATGATCAACTCCAATTGTGTGACAAGTTTAGTTCCAGAGGGAAATTCTGAATAAATGACAATCAGTTACAGTTACAAAAATCTGAAATTAATCTGGTTTCAGGAAATCTATTCTATCAGCCCTGAGTTTATTATATTATGTTTAATTAAAGTTTTAAAAGGTTGAATCATACCCTTTCTGTAATATTAAATTGATAGTATAGAAATTTCTCGACATTCAGTTTGTAGGAGTAGGAGTAATGTATGGTTCTCATGATAACAGTGCATTACATTTCTGTCTACATAACCAACACAATGGGTTACTTAAAAGAAATAAATATCTGTAAGTCATAAATGGGTCAAGCATTAATAAATATTGTCATTTAAAAAAAACTTTAGGCCCCGGTCAAAGCAGAAATTTAAACAGCAGCCATAAAAGTTCAAAAAGGTGACATACATTTTGCCCAACTCGGAATCTTGACATATTCTACAGAGGGCAGAAGGCTCAAACGTCAATGGTAAACTATAAATGGTGGACAGTGTGATAGTGATAGAGGAGTGGCTTCAAAGTCTTCTTCCCCCAGTGACATGCGACTGTGTGCGGATACAAACTTCCAAGTCCTGCACGGTTAAAAAGGGAATTTCTTCAGCTGCTCAAAGGTGATGAAGAACTGGGAGTTAGTGTTAAGGAAAGTTTGGATTGTTGTCAATGTTCCAGTTAGAATAAATTATGTGAAGGGAAGGTATGAAATCAAGATCTCTACGGACATAACTTACCCTTAAACGTACTCTACTCTTGTCAAGCTTTTAGCCACTTTTTATTTGACAACAATCAATCTCATTAACATGGTTCTAGTACCAGATGATATCAGTCCACATTCATCAAGTGAATAATAAATAATATTTCCTCTTAATCAGCCCATTATGAAAGCAACAACAACAGGTCAGGACTGCTAGTTTTGGCGCATTGTTCTCTCCACAAGGTGCAGCCCACAGATGGAGCTGAGGGACGCAACATAAGGACAGTAGAGGCCCCACTGGGAAACACTAACAGGATTTTGACAGTAAAACGTTTTTATAAGCTGCCACTTTTTTCCACACGCTCTGAACCATGTGGCTCACAACGATGCAAATTCATTTACATATTTGTATGCGCTAACGGCCACAAAGCAGAGTTTAGATCTTACGCTGGAGCCCAACACGAAACTTCGACTGCTACCAGAGTGCCGGGAGGAGGGTGCTGCGGGGGTGCTGTGTGTATTGGTCACGTTTCTTTGCCATGGAGAGGCCAATGTTTTGATACTGGCACTACACCGAGACCTCACTTTATGCTCTTTATCTCAGAACAGTTTTGAACTCACAGTGGGATAAATATTTAGTTTGGTGTCCATTTAGGGCGTACAAGTATGGAGGATGCGGCGTGTGGAAAAACGAGAGAGGAGATGAGGAGAAGGAAACGGCAAAGAGGAGGGACACTTGCCTGTGTTTCTGCTCCAACGCTGTGCAAATAACCTGTCCTGCACCGCGCTCTCCTCTCGGCCCTGGTGCAGTGTGTGTGCGCGCTAATGTTACAACATGGACAGACACCTGCGTCTTATTGACAAGTGCGGCCTATATAAGTACTTTCTCTTTTTGTTGTTGTTGGTGCGGTGCTAGACTAAAAATCACAAGTGATATTTAGTGTGGGAACCACCAATTAATTTTCTCGTAGGAGAGGTGTGGTTTACGATTGTACATAGCCGTTCATTGGGTGCTACGAACGTCGATCATTGGCTATGGCTACTGTAGACGCATATCGTATCATCATATCCAATAACGTATGACGTACCCGCTGTAAACCTTCGAGCTAAACTATTTAGAACACGGTCTGAAGCTTGATGAAAAGGCATCGCGTCTGCTGCTGTCATGTTGGATCCGTAAATAAATGTTTTTTTTTTAAATCCGTAAACAAACTACAAGCTTCCGTATGTCTAATAGCGCGTCATCATCTTGCCTTCCCTCCTCATTCTGTGATTTATCCCCAAATCCATGCAAAGATTTCGGCCATGGTCCCCAGACTGCTGTGCAGTTCGAAATGAGTCGAGCGAACACAGTAGTCTGGCGTTAGCCAGGCTAGCTTTTATTCAGGTGCGCTCAGAAATCCGTAAATTACAGTAAATTGTTATTAACAAAGGAGACCCCAGACTCCCCGCTTGTGTTACTTTACCTTTTACATACGATATTCAGGGTGTAACAAGAACACACCAAGAACTTATTTGGAAATGAAAAGGCACACTGCGTAACACTTTGGACTATACTGTTGCCATCAGAACAAAATATGCTCCCAATGACCATCTCAACACAGAAAATGCTATTACTGCAGTGGGTAATCAAAGAATGTATCGGGAAGAGAACTTAACGCGTTTAAATCTCAAATTCTACTGACATCTCCATGGAGAAGCGCTTGAGACGTACCCTCTCCCGGTAAAGTTACAGTCATGGCTTAACAGAGGTGAGCCGCTCACAGCAAAAGCACGTTTGTTTGTACATTTATGAGGAGTTTTTCAACGATGAAAACATCTGTCATAAAATAATTGCTTGTATTTCAATTTTTTTTATTGGGTAAAATTCTACGCAGTGTGGCTTTAAAGTTATGCTACTCCTTCTGTTACATAGGCCAAACCAAACTATCGGCTATATGTTGACATATGTTACCTTGAGTGTGTGTGGTGTGCTTCTGGGAAGGTGGGTGGGGGGAGTGTGAATACGACCATGTATCAGAGGCTCACCATGTGTTTGTATTTGTGGGAGGAGGTGGGTGTGAGAGAATGTTTTTAAATCTGTAAAGCACTTTGTGTTACATGAAATGTATGAAAAGCGCTTTAGATAGAGATAGATATGGTAGTGTACTGCGTCTTAATCTAGGCCAGAGTTCCACCATCTCCCAAAGTTCACTAAAACCCTTGTTCATGGTTGGCGTGTTTAAAGGATACGATGATGTTCCAGGGGCCGAGCCGGAGCCAGTTGGGCCAGAACCCTTTGTAGAGTGCGAAAAAGCCCTCGTTCCTCCAGGTGTGCATCAGTCCGTCCAGGGTCCCCTTGTACAGTGGCGCCCCCGACGTCACGCGCTGGTTCATCATCCGCGTCCTCACCACGTCCACCGGGTTAGATGCCAGCGCCCCCGCCAGGCCACACGTGAAACTGGAGCTGTGCACACAAACGACAGTTAAAGCTCAGTTTAAAAAATATAAAATCCCACACAGACCCAAAACAATAACGTTTACCTTGTACGGAATGTTTTTATTTTAAGAAGTACTATTTGTCATTTCACAAGAGTACAAGGAAATAGTCAGGTGTTAGTCCTGACCCGCATGTTTTTGGAGGTAGTGGAAACCGTATCACCTGGAGGAAACCTGGCAAGTTGCCTACAGTCTCCTGTGATATTCTGAAACGGTGCAGCGTTTCATATTCAAAGTTTGTAGTAAAATAGATCCATTCCAAAGTCAGATTTAAAAACAAATATTAAGTAGTATCTTGTGAAAACTCACATGAAATGAGCCAGAATGGTGTCTCCCATGAGTCCAGAGCTGAGGAGGTGCTTCTTGGTGATGTCATAAACAGGAAGTTCCACTCCAACAACAATGGCGGCTCGCTGAGCTGTTGGGATCACGCCCTGACGGGAAAAAAAGCACAGGTTAAAATATCAGATGAATTTATAAAAATCTCTTAGTTTGTGGATGATGCTTTCTAAGGAGAAAATGCTTTTCCATTAGATTAGACGTAGTGTATTTTTACCTTGTGCACCGTAAACTAGTAAATCTAATCTCAATCAATACTTAGTTGTCAAAGTTGTGCAGCTCTAGAACATTTGACGTGTTTCCTCATATCGTCTCTGTGACTCGGATTGCTCACCCTCCAAAGGCCTCTGGTGCCCTCGTTCTGGTAGATGTTGATGAAGTTGGACATCATGCTTCCCTGCAGCAGACTGCCCTGCGCCTGCATCCGGATCTGAAAACGCAACGTCATGTTATTATTGATTTAAGGCCGCAATTAACTCGTACACATGGCCGGCTACAGTCACAGAAGTTTGTATAACATGACTTTTCCTTGTTATGGATGGATTTTGAGGACTTTTCACCGTCCAAATGATAGAATATTTAGCTTTGCATCCTTAAATTACATTTGACATCAAACCCATTCAATAGTATAATTTGATTCTTGTCCAATCAATGAAATCTATTATCTGAAAAACACTCCACATCTACCTTTGATACTGATAAAAGCCATATTAATTTGTTTTTAATGTTAAGGTTTTCCCCCACCACCTCTTAGTCATTATTCTATAGCCGAGCCATAAGATGTATGTGACATATTGGGAATGTTAAGCAGAACTCTGTTAAACCTTGAGGACATCTGTGGGATTGGCCAAAGAGGACGACAGGACTCCAGACACCACTCCACAGAAGACGTTTATGACCATCGTCTCATCTGCACAGAATCAAATAATAGCTGTGCATTGGGAACATAGCAAAAATACTAACTTCTTAGGGTTGTTTCGTGTTATAAAGCAGTAGCACTTATTTGATTCATTCTTGAAAAATGGAAATGTTCGGATCATTTGCCTTTGATTTAAGTTGCAAATGAAGTGGCCCCGGGATCCAAGAAAGAGGACGCACGAGCAACAGCGGTCAGGGTTGGACACGCAACTTGAAATTTTAGGTCAGTCATCTAAAACTTTTACTTCAATAAACAACTCTTTTCCAGTGTAACTGGACTAAAACCAATTCACTATCACTAAAGTCCTCATTTAGTGGGAGTCATTATGTATAGAGCAGCAAACCTTTGCATAATGTTCTGAAATGCTTCTGTTTGGCATTGTATCACATTCTTTTTTCAATGCTCATGAATGTGTTCAAATGTGGACTACAGTCAAAAGACACATTTATGACAGCTATCCTATTGTACATCAGTACTTTGGACACATAATCAAATAGTGGCTCACTAGAAAAGCCATTGATTATTGTTTTATTTGGATTCCCATTTGCTGCCCATTTAATGGCCGATTAATCTTTCAGGGGTCCCTTCATTTATTAACATAATAGAAAAGAAGAAATCTGAACAGCATTGTCATGAAGTCGATTTTAATGTTCTCATTTCTTTTGCATAATGGGGGCCATTTACTAAGCGTTTGCTCATGTGCAAAGTGAGTAGCACGGCAAAAGTGGATCAACAGCAGAGTTATTTATGCATTTTCTACTCGTGCAGCATTGTCTAATTTACATATCAGATTTTGGGCCCTAATACTATAATACATACATCATCAAATGATAAATTAAGTGCAACATGCCTAATAAAATAGCATATTTTATCTTTGAGCTTGCACCCGCTATTTAGCACCTGCCTTGATAAATGACCCCCAATGTGTTTTGTGCTGTAATGGGCATGTGTGACTAAAACATGCAATAATGACATGTAACTTTAACAAATGTAACTGTAATCCAAAGAAGATCGGCTTACCTTCTGGCTCACTGACAAACAGCCGCTTTAAAGTGTTGTATGTCCCGATCTTGATTGTCCCATAGGAAGCTTGTCTCAGTAGAGCTGGAGAAATCCTGCCAACAAACATTAACTACTTATTAAAACTAAACATTAGCTGATTTCTGTAGCAATGTTGTAGGTCGTTATCACTTTAGCACATTCTTTCCCTCCACTCTGCTGCTCCCTTTTATAAAACTTCAGTTCGAGGAGATAAGATGCCATTATACGATCACCCTCTTGAACAAGTACAACATAGCATAATCTTCTGTGAGTCAGGGGAATCTGGCTAGAGATTTACCCCACTGTGCCTATTCCACCATTAACCCATGTAACTTATGTTGTTTGTGGAATTATAATTGTAGTCCAGTTTCTCCGATGTGAACAGAAAAGCCCCACTCATTCAGGGAATCAAATCTGGTCCTCTTGACACAATAATGTCAACGTTTGTGTCAAATATGAGGATGCAACCAATTATTTGAATTTTCTAATTGGGTTTGTCGCGGTGGAAGTTTGAAGGTACAAAGCAGGCCTGGCCTCCCCTCACCCTGAGTACAGGGCCCGGACGCCCTCCTCTTTGCCGATCCTGAACAGAGCATGGAACATGCCTCTGTAGCGCACCTCTGTGTATTGGGACTGGCCTTGGACCTGCAGCCGCGTTTTGGTCAAATCTATGGGGAACGTGCCTGAGAAAGAGAGTCGACACAAAACAATGTTAGGTACACACATATAAATCAATCATTTCTAACCATTTGCTTTGCCTAGATTCACCAAAGCTGCCATATTCAGAAAAGGGAACTGTATGAATGCAAAAGGAGCTACAGTACTACGCTATGCTTAAAAAAGGCGTGATTTAACCCGAAACCAGGATACAAACATTTCCTTGAACATCCCGCATTAACAAATGATCAGCGAGCCCTGGATTACAATGTTATTTTTACACATATAACCTGTTTAGTTGAATTTCACTGTTGTATCTTGTGTCTTGTCTGGTTGATTTTATGATTGACTTTTTCTATTACTAATTGGACACAAAATAGAGCTTTAAATCATGTTATTACAACAATAATTCTCCTGCAAGGGTCTCATCCTCCAGTCTGTAATGTTATTTGAAGTAACCCCTTTTGTGTTGTTTTGATTTACTTAACAAATTACAAACAAGACACTTGATATAGAAGATATACATATGATACAGGACTATATTTAGAAGGTCTTAGTAGCTCGGCCCTGGAATTGAAGACCGTCAAAGCACACTCAGACTAAGGTATACATATTACATCTAGTGCTCTTAATAAAATATACAGGCCTAGACATTTATAGCAGTTAGCCTGTAGGTAGCGCACAGTGAAGTGTAATAACATATAGTTAAAAGTGATGAAAACTGCTGGTGTCTTCACATTTGATCCAATACATTAATTTTAATACTGTACGGTGTGGATGGTGCAAGAAGGCTGTATGTGCTTGAAGGCATAGCAAATAAGTTCAGAACTACAACCCACAGATGCTGGTGGGAAGACTATTTTCAGTTAAAACTAACTACGCATAAGACATCTGAGCGTTGATAAATTATTCGTACTTCTGTTGTGCTAGATTCGTAAACAAGCTCCTTTTATAGCAAAGCAGAAGCACGATAGATGCATACACTAGATTGGATGTCCGTGTTGCAGTGGTGGTGCATGCGTCGCGTACCGAATTCTGCGACCATCGAGGCCATCCCCCCGTAGATGAAGGGCTTCCAGTTGAGGCTGGCCATCTCCGATCCAGCGGCAGTGGCTGCAGAGGCGGCTTCCACCTGCTGCAGAGCCGCTAGAAACAACAGCAGGGCGCCCACGCATAAGTCAATGCAGGGCTGGAGCTTTAAACTGTACAGCATCTCGATAAACATTGAGGGGGGTGGAAAATAAAAACCCAACGACGGCTAGCTACAGATCAGCATGAGCTCTCCCTCAGCATCAGCATCTCCGCGAACTGCAGCGCCGAGAGCAGCCCACCCAGCCCCAGTCCTCTGTTGTGATCCTACCACTGGCCGAGCAACCGGTCAATCATGCTCGAAGCTTTCCTATTGGTTGCAACGTCAAAGGGGTGGTTGATTTCTTAGTACGTTTATTTATTTTTTATTTTATTTTTTTAGCACAGCTTAGCACATAATATGCAATTTATAAGTAGTAAATACGTTCTGTTTTAATACTAAATGTGTAATTCATTTGTAAAAAACTAAAAACATACAGGGTATGTCCCTTTGATGCATCAGTTATGGGACATCATCGAAAATAAACGTAAATGATTAATATTTATCATTAAAATATATTAGTTTTATAATATAAAAGCAAGGTCGTGAACCTGTAATATCAAACAATAACCGTGCAATATTTCCATTGGCCGCGGTCTACGTCAATCATTCAAAGGCGCATTTCTATTGGCTGATGTTGAGGCAGAGACGAGCAAGTGATAAATAACAGCTGTTTGGATTTAAGTTCGCATTTATTGTAAACAGTGAGCATAAAGTGCAACTATACATCTTTGAAATGTTTATCTTACTGCCCAAATGATTTTGTAAAAATGTTAGCAATGAAGTGAAGGAATACACAAAATACACATGATTACCCGCTTGAAATGCTCGAAATGCTAACCCCTGCTAGCCGCTAACACTTCGGTACACAACACTCGTGATCGTGGTGGCAGCAACAAGTAAAGTGAACGCCATTTATACGCATAGAAGAAAGGAATCACTTACATATAGGGGTTTAAAGACACGTCATTGTCTCAAGAGTGGCGCCCAACGTCCAAGACCCTAACAATGTGAGACTTTGGTGGAGTAAAAAGCTAAAAAGTTGCCAGCTCTCATCCTCACCATAGACATATTAGATCCTCACCTTCGGTTCCTCATGCTGCCGCTAACGGTCCTTGAGACGGGAGTGTAGTCATAGCAACAGGAAGTCGAAGCTTCAAAGTAAAAGGTAAAAATCACAGATAATTATGATGATGTCATAATGACAGGTAAAGCAGGGGCCAAAACAACTCTATGGGAGAAAGACAGTTTTCGAAAGATATCTACTAACTGAAAATATACAAATAGTGATTAATATCAATATCACGCCAATATTTTGATGGCCTCACCAGACATACTATTCTCTGTTTATTCTAAACTGAGTTTATTCTAAACCGAAGGCTTCTTTCAAATATATTCCAAATATAAAGAGAAAGAAGTGAGTAAGGCTAGCCAGGCTAATATTTTGATACCACTTTTGGATACTTTTATGAGAAAATAATTTAAACATAATTTTTTGTGCAGACTGAGAAGACACTGAACTTTGTACCAGTTTTTGTACAGGCCCAGGAATGACAAAGATACTCCAAACGGCAAACCCTCTCCCGTAGAGTTGTATTGGTCCCTTCCCTCCATCTGAGATTATGACAACATCAAATTCTAGAATGTGAACGCGTAGGTTAACTTCAAATAAGGACATTTGAACCACTGTGTACATATATTTTGGCATTAATAGGGTTCTACAAATCGTTTGCCACATTGCATAATTGCCTAAGTAATTTTGTATTGTTACAATATCAATATGTGCTTTGTATGTGTTTAAAAAAACAAAAAACAACGTTTTTTCTTGTTTTCCAAAATCATTGAAATATGATTTAGACAATTATGCTATGTAGGCTAACGAAATGCAAAATTCTTCAGTGAATTAGAGCTGTTGGTTGTTGCGATGTACCCATAATGGTGTATCCCAACAGTTGTAGTGTACCTTCACAGTTAGCATTTACCAACAGATATTGCCTATTTAGTCTAATTAATAATTAATTACATTTTAACTACATCCAGAAGTATTGCTATATATAAAGTGTATGTATGTAATAACTTTATAATAACATACAACAGCCTAACTTTGATTTTATTTTTATTCAAAGAATTAACAAGCAATCGAGTTAAACACCAAGCATTGTAATTGACAATCCACATGGAAAGAGCAGATTTATAGCAGTTTTCACGACACTAACCCTTTCCCACTTGTGCAAACAGAACAGCATTGTAAGACTGCTTGTCTCCAGGTTTCGCCTTTGATTTTACAGCCACACAATCCTGTCTTATAAAATGACACTCCAAGCTCCTGTTTTTTTGTGCATATATCAAAAGTATTCTCATTGCTTGAACCGGCAGCATTGATTTGCTATTTAAACATCGCTTTACAAGACAGAAAACAAACAAACGGTCAAATATGAGCCAGCATTCGTATAACTTTGCTTACATGTTCAAAGAGCAGATTCAGTCAACTTTACCTCATTGTCACCTTCATTTGTTTATTGCTCGCGATCAAAACCTTTCCCAGCATATGCAAATATCTTCACAAGATGGAATTCTGTCACACTTACTGTCCACTCTCATCACTTCCTTAGCACCATTACTGTTCATCAAAAACATCCCCCTTTTCAGGCCTCACTTGAGGCTCCAAACTGGCTCTTACATCCAAACCTATAAGTTCTAGACCTTCTTGCTGCATGCATAATAACATTCCCAGTCCATCTTGCAGCCAGTCAGTCTGGAGACCTTTACCGGTAAAAAAAAACACAGAAGACCCATGAACATCCTCCTAGACCTATGCTGTAAGTCAGTTGTCACTATCATTTCATGTCCACCAAGATCATAGAGTAGTTCGGAGCAGTCCAAGAACCCTTTGAGAGACATGCTGCAAGACCGAGGACAGGCTCCTGAACAAACAGAAAAATAAAAGGTTTTGATTTGATTATAAGATCTTAGCACAGTGACATATTTCCTGTATCGTATAACCCTGGTTAAGGAAGCGTCCATACCCCTCTATTTATGCTATTCTTCAGGTTGAAGTCTGATTCTGAGCGTGATTGTTCTTTTTCATCCTTAAATAAATCTAGTCATGATTCTGTTGAGGCTGAAGCATTTTGTATCATGGATAAGCCTGTACTTTTTCTTTTCCCTCCAAGGTTTGCCTCTATATTGAAGACTCACCTAGCTCCGGTAGACATGCAGTTGTTGCGGTTCGGGTTCAGGCAGAACAGCGAAGCCACTCCGTACACGCAACACAGCAACATGGACACCAGCTTTGCCTTCAGGGACATCCTTAGGAGCTAATAAAACATGTACGACCAACATTTTTAATAAACCAAACAATGTCAGCGAGAAGTCAATAGCTTCAAAAGGGACTTGAGTAATGGACATAAGGTTGTTTTATGGATTGTACAAGGGATGTCCTTCACTCAGATACAGGCAGAGGTTGGGTTTTGAAAGTACTACAGTCTTCTTAAGAAACATCTAACAAGACAATCCTGAAACATTATGACTCAATATGGCAAGGTCTTTAACACCACCACAAAATCTGCAGATTAACTCTTTACCTGCCTCTATTTCAATTACCACAAATCACTATTCAGTCTTTATCGTCTGAATGCTATTTCACATCAGCATAGTTTTGAGACTCACCAATATTGCCGTTGTTCCACCACTCAATAAGGTCTTAGGCAACTTCCAGGAGTCTTAATATAGTATAAAGCATTTAATTCCTGTGTAGAAAAGTAATGTCACGCTCAGTCTTTGCACGCCCAGATTGTTTGGGTGCTGTGAATTGCAGCTGGGTAACTGCTGACTCACAGGAATCGCCTGAAAAGCCCCGAAACATCCAGTATATTGGCCACAATGAGAGGCCTCCATTGTGTGTCATGTGTGTGGGGGCAGATTGCTTGTCAGTGAATTGGCTGACTTTTGCCCCAGTCAGTGACATAGGGCAATACAGGAGCAACACATAGACTTTGAGTTGTAGTTACATCCTAAAAAGTAAGATTCACAATACCAGCAGAGGGCGGTGGAGTGCTTAGTGTGAGGAGTTCTTTTTACCCTGAGAAGGACACAGACCGAATATGCAGGATTACTTTTTTTTTATTGCAAAATTTATTTACATGTTGAATGTGCATGAATGTATATATTGTTTATATGCACATTTGTATATTTAGATAAAGCAATTAAAAACATGAGTCACTGCTGGTAAAGACATCAAACGCACTGTAGTGTCCAAGTCTTTTAATGTGAACAGTAAGTCCAGTATTTTACCTTTTAAAATCTCTTTATTATTGCTGCAAATCCAATGATGCTGAGCGATATGACGTAAATTATAGTTACTTTCGTAACTGCAGTTCTTCGAGTGTGGGCGTGCCCACCTACGGGCTTCGCTATGGGTAATCTCTCCTGGCGCAGCCAGGGCACTGAGACAGATAAAAAGACTAGCCGCGCCAATCCAGCCTAAGGCATGGCACATGCCTGCGAAACCTTTGGCCTATAAAAGGCCCATGGCCCCAACATACTCCCTTCTTCGAACCAGCTCACAGAGGGAGGCGGTCCAGCTGGGCCTGCCGGTAGGTGGGCACGCCCACACTCGAAGAACTGCAGTTACGAAAGTAACTATAATTTCTTCTTCGTGTGGGCTAAGCCCACCTACGGGCTTCGCTATGGGTGAAAACCGAGGCGAAGGCCGTAGGGAAAAATGTACTCCCAGCTGGACAGGCTCACAAGATTGGCGCGGGAAGAAAAGAGCAAAGCAGCGCGTACTCCAGGTACAGGCCACAAGCCCCCACTCATGCTCAAAGCAGATCCACACCCTGACCCAAAAGAGATTGGGTCAACCGGTGTGAAAAGAAGGACTAAAAAGTCCCATTGTCCCCTGGTTTAGGCGACGGGACCCCTGTCCCTGCCTAACACCGAGACGGCCACTGAGTCAGTGCACATATCCATATGAGATATGAGCGCACGAAAGTGGATGCTGAGGACCAAGAGGCGGCCTGACAGATGTCACTCACAGTGACTCCTCGACACAAAGCCACCGATGTGGAGACCCCACGCGTAGAGTGGGCCCGAACCACAGCAGGTGGAGGGCGGCCACGTGCCTCATACGCCGCAACAATGCCACCCCGAACCCAGTGGCGAGCCGTTGGGACGACAATGGGTCCCCGTGCCCTCTGGCCCCAAAACCGACAAACAGCTGGTCCGTTTTGCGAAAACCTGCCGTGCGGTCAATGTAGCAGCGCAAGGCCCTGACGGGGCACAGTAGTGGAAGCCGCACGTCCTCCTCGGACGTGTCGGCCGAGGTAACAAGTGCCCTAATCCGAATCACTCTGGAACGAAAGTCCGAGGTGATCACCTTAGGGCGAAAAGCCGGATTGGGCCAAAGGTGAACCAGTCCCCCGTCCTGGCTGAATGACATGCAGGAGGGGTGAACCGATAAGGCGCAGAGGTCTCCTACCCTCTTGGTGGAGGACAACGCCAAGAGGAGGGCAGTCTTAAACGACAAAAGGCGGATCTCTGTTTGTTCCAAAGGCTCAAATGGAGGTCCCACCAGGCCATCCAGCACCGTCTGGAGATCCCATGGAGGAACCCCCTGCCTAGGGGGTGGCCTCACCCTGTACGCGCCCCGAAGGAAGCGCTTAATCAGTGGGTGACTGCGCGCTGAGTAACGCCCAAAGCCCTGGTGGCCTGTCGTAATGGCTGAAGCAAACACCCCCAGGGTGGACGCAGCCCGGCCACTGTCCAAGAGCCCCTGCAGGAACTCGAGGACCCCACCAACCGAACAGGAGCTGGGGTCCCGTTCCCTCTCTTGGCACCATGCGGTGAAGAGCCGCAGCGGGACCTGTAGGCCTTTACCGTCGAAGGAGCCCTGGCCTGCTGGATAGTGGAAACCACTGCCGGGGGGAGGCCTAACTCGGTCAGTTTCCCCCTCTCAGCATCCAGACCATGAGCCTCCTGCCCAGAATCGGGCGGGAGCACAGGGCGCCCCCCGCCTGAGACAGTGCATCGGGGGCGTCGGGGAGGGGCCAAGGATCCCTGACCGCCATCTGCACCAAGTCCGGATACCACCTGGCACTGGGGCAGTCTGGGGCCACCACTAAAATGTGAAGGCCCTGCAACTTCACCCTGCGGAGGAGAGGGGAGAGGAGACGGAGCGGTGGGAAGGCATACAGGAGGCCTGTCGGCCACCGCCTGTGAGCCATGGCGTCTACCCCGAGAGGCGGCTCGTCTGACGACCTGAGCGAGAACCAGAGTGGGCACTGTGCGTTCTCTGCACTGGCGAAAAGGTCGGCCACGGGTTGACCGAACCGGTGCCAGACCTGGGATACGATCTCGGGTGACAGGCTCCACACGTCGCGCAGTGGGCCTCCTCGAGACATCCTGTCTGCCCCGACATTGAGAACCCCGGGCACATGGCGTGCTCTCAGGGAGGCTAGGCGGGTGTCCGCCCATAGCAGAATCTCCGCCGCCCTCCGGTGTAGGGGAGGAGATCTGGACCCCCCTGCCTGTTCAGGTAGGCCACGACCGTAGTGTTGTCCGACCTGACCAGAACATGTTGTCCCTGTAGATCCGGAAGGAAGTGAAGCAATACATACTGCACTGCTATCATCTCCATGAGGTTGATGTGAGCTGGCGGTGACTGCCAGGCCCCGCCCACAGCGGATTGGCCGAGAGTCCCGCCCCAACCGGCGAGTGATGCGTCCGTGAACACCTCCACGTGGTGCACGACGCAGCCCATGCTCACTCCCTGTAGGAGTCGGCCGGGGGCCAGCCAGAACTGGAGGTCTTCCCGAGCCGCTGGGGAGAGCGAGACCACTGCCCGCCTGTCCCGCCTCGGGTGAAGGCGGAGGCGGCAGAACCACCTCTGAAGTTTCCGCATATGCAAGAGCCCAGGCGCACCACCGGGTGGGCTGCGGCCATCATGCCCAAGACGGACCTCACTCTGTGGGACTGGACCCATGGAGTGGCCATCAGGTTCCGAGCTAGGTCCAGGAGCGTGCTCTGCCTCTCCCTGGAGAGCCGAGCAATCATGCTTTGTGTGTCCAGTTCCAGCCCCAGGTACATGACCTGTTGGGCCGGGTGGAGAACACTCTTCTCCTGATTGACCACAAGCCTAGCTTCGAAATGTGCTGCAGGACCATAGCCGTGTGCTCCCTGGCCTCCTGCTGAGAGGACGCGAGCACTAACCAGTCGTCGATGTAGGTCAGAATACGGAGACCTAGGCGACGGAGAGGCTCCAGAGCCGCCTCCACGCATTTGGAAAAGGTGCGTGGGGCGAGGGAGTAACCGAACGGGAGACGGTTGTATTGGAAACACCGGTCCCCGATGGCAAATCTGAGGAACCGCCTGTGCCTCTGTAGAATGGGGATGTGGAAATAGGCGTCTCTGAGGTCGATGGACGTCATCCAATCCCCAGGGCGGAGACTTTCCAAGAGGTGCTTGACCGTCAACATGCGGAACCCCCTGGTGGCCATGTGACTGTTGAGGACCCGCAGATCCAGAATGGGTCTTACTCCTCCCTTCTTCTTGGGAACTAAGAAGTAAGGGGAGTAAAATTCCGCCATCGCTTCCTCCGGGCGCAGCTCCGAAATGGCGCCGCGGCGCAGGAGCGAGGAACCTCCTCCAGCAAGGTGTCGGTCCCAGAGGGACACACCAGCCGAGTGCGAAGGACCCCATTGAATGGGGGAGGACGGCGAGCGAACTGCAGAGCGTAGCCGCTCCTCAACGTCCTGGTCAGCCAGGGTGAGAGCGGACCCAAAACGCTTACCCACATGTGAAAGTAGAGCGTTAGAGGCTGTACCACATTTGGATCCCGAAGAGCTGGCCCGCCCGCTGCTTCGAGCCCCGTAGTGGGCTGAAGCGCGGGGGGCCCCCCCGAAAGGGCTGCGTATCACTGGTACGAGCAGCGAGAAAATCAGACCGTTCACACCCGCTGCCCCGCGGCAGAACCGGGAGCGGCGGGGGAAGCGTGGACGGAAGCGGCGCGTTAGTCCTGGTCACGGACTGACGCTGCATAGAGCCAACGACTAGGGCACGGGGCCCGGTCAGCGAAGAGCAAAGCGGCGTGGAGCTGCAGTGCGTCCATGACGCGCAGGAGAGGCAGTGAAAACTGCATCCCACTGCTGAGAGCCCGCTGGAGGTTGAGCGCTTGCCGTCACCGTAGCGGCGAGTCTGGGGCGCTTCACAGCGGCTGCCCCGCTGTCAGATCCGCGTCTCTTAGACGCCACTGAAGCGGTAATATCCCGCGCTGCGACTGGGGAAGCTGAAAAGCCGCCGCCGTCGAGCTGAATGCGCCTCCGCGGTGTGAGCGCGGGGCGTATGTGTAGTGTGGAGTGCGAAGGAGCATGCTCTTTTGGGAAGACGTAACGGGCCTTATGGCCTTTATTGACATATTTTACATTAGGAGCAGAAGCGGCAGAGGGGCGGCTAGGAGCAGCTCTCCTCTGCTGACGCTGATCATCCGTCTCACGAAGCCAGAGCCCTGGAAGTAGACGGGGCTTGACGATCCGCAGAGCCGCGAGTCGACTCCGCCTCTCTGGATCCCCAGGGCGGGCCGTCTTCGCTCCGAGCGCCAGCGGCGAGAACTACGCTGTTCACGGCGAGGCTGGAGATGAGGAGCGAGCTGCTGTGAGCCCTGGACGCAGCCTCCAGGCGATTGATGATGACCTGGATATCAGGGCCGAAGAGGGAAGACGTGGACAAGGGAAGCCCCAGCACGCCTTTCTGGTCCCGCTCCGCGAGGGAAGAAAGACCGAGCCACAGGTGTCTCATTCCCAGCTGTGCGTTGCACATCGTGCGGCCGCCATTAATGGCAACAGCCTGACACATTTTCATCAGGACTTCTGCAGAGTCCTGGACCTCAGCAATATCCTCCGGGGAAAGCTCAGATCGTTCGTGGCAGAGCTTGTCAATGGAGCCAAGCAGGAGAGCCATGTTGTTAGCTAACGCAAACACCTGGTTCGCGTTGGCATAACAGCGGTCGAGAAAAGCCGCCATCCTCCTGTCTCTGTCAGACGGGAGAGCCGGCCTACCTCCGGGCCAGGGGGTGGAGGTTGGGAGCAAGCAGAGCCTCAGGGAGTCCTCGATGGTCGGGACACCGGAGACGGCGGGCCAGCCATCCACGCTGGAATACTCCAGATATCCTCTAGCCGGACCTTTCGCGGTAAGAGGCGTATCCCAATCACGCTGGACAAGCCTGACGAGGGAAGGGACAGGTGGGCAGAGTGTCGCTGCACGGGCTCGAGACCGGGACTGCGACGCTAGACCCAGGACGAAATCCCGTGGAGCCGGAGCAGGCTGCGGAGGAGCGGCAGCTCAGTCCGGACCGCCGCGACAGCGAAGAGGTGAGGGAGAAGATCCACCGGTTCGCGGCGGGAGCTTCTACGTCCAGATACTGTAGACACGGAGTCTCCATCACGAGTCTCCCTCTCCGCGGAGCTCCAAGAGTCACTACGGCTACTGGTGTCCTCCACCGCTTCAGCCCAGTCCAGATGGGCCTGAGCGGGGGGAAGATTATCCTCCGTAGGTCCCGCATCGGTGTCCGCACGGACGGGAGACACCGGACCCATGAAGGCGGCACGGCGCTCGGACTCCTCTCTGGGGAGAGCGGCGCAGGCCGGGCAAGAGGCACGCTGGACCTGATGCTGCCAGCCCAGGCAGATAAAGCAGCGATCGTGCTTATCCTCCGGGAGCAGCGGGGTCCGGCAGGAACGGCAAGGGTAGAGCCCGACGCCGGAGGGCGACAGTTCTCGGGCTGGATCCATCTTTAATGTTGATCCGAAGATTCTTCAAAGCGGTGAGTAGAAACTATCTCAGTGCTGAGAGAGAAGAAGGGAGTATGTTGGGCCATGGGCCTTTTATAGGCCAAAGGTTTCGCAGGCATGTGCCATGCCTTAGGCTGGATTGGCGCGGCTAGTCTTTTTATCTGTCTCAGTGCCCTGGCTGCGCCAGGTGAGATTACCCATAGCGAAGCCCGTAGGTGGGCTTAGCCCACACGAAGAAGAACAATCTGAGCACAACAGTCTCACCCACTTCCGGTCACATGCCTGAGTTCGGACATTAAAAATCCCATTCATTTTTAGCAGCGACTTTTTGAAAAATTCAGGTATTAAGATAAAGCACGGCTAATCATGTGCGAACTACCGACTATTGCACAAATATTTTACAAGAAAGAAAACACTCAATACTTGAAAATACAACTGATTATTTTATAACCTTTCAGTTTATAACGTTTTAGACAAATCTTCAACTTAACCTTGTGTGTTTTATGTCCATGAGTTGGCTTATAGCTGATTAGCTGGCGTTGTGCTTTATCTTAATATTACATGTTTTTGAATAATCAATGCTAAAAATGTATGGGAATTTTTACGTCTGGACTCAGGTAGGTGACCAGAAGTGGGTGGGACTGTTGAGCTCTAGAGTTCAGGACTGTGATGTCATATTACAAAGCAATAATAAAACAATTTTAAAAGGCCAAATACTGGAGTTATTGTTCACACTACAGTGTGTTAGATGTATTTACCAGTAGTGACTCAGCAGCTAACAGAGTTTTTCCACGGCTTTTTTCTCCACTTTTTATACTGTTTTAGCTAATGTTAGTTTATGGAAAATGTTTGCTCGTATCCACAAACCCAGCCTGGGTCTACAGGGGTGCAGTGCAATCTTATTTTGAAATGTTGAAATGTACCCTCAGTTTTAGTTGCATTACAATAATGGTGAGAATCTCACCCTTTTGAAACTCTAATGTCGGTTTGTTCTGGAGCCGGCGCTGCAACAAACAAGTCATAATATTTCTCGTGAGGGATAAAGATCAAAGATTTCTTTTGCAAAGTGAGGCCTCATCTATTTTAAACCCTCCTTTGTAAAACAGCTTTTCCAGCAGACGTGACGCCAGGTGATGTTTTGAGAGTGTGAGGTTGAGAAAACATCGTTAACATGTTATCGTGTGAAATCTCCCGGAAAATGGCTCCATCAAGCTCTGGGGTTTCTGTTTGCTCTGTCTATGTGGTTAGAGTTTAACTCAGCTCCCATCTTTGTGACAAGACTTAATAAAAAGAATAATGTAGCTACATTTCAGGTTTTAGTGGCTTATTATGCATTTTTATAACTTTTTAAGCTACTTTTCCACACTCCACTGAGCAGTGCAGAGTAGCTGCAGGGGCAAAAAACAATAAATTAGTATTATTGTTGGTTAGGAGCTTAACGAAGGCAATTGAGCGCTGGAATGATCAGGAGGAGGTGTTAAAAAGGGATGGGATGAGGAGGGATTAATACAGGAGGGGTCTGGAGAGTGTATAAATATCCAGGATTCAGGCAGTCAAACACATGTGCAGCCCATATCTCAGGCAGAACACTGTTCCGTCCTCAACGTCATGGGTTTAAGTCCCGGCTCTGACTGTTTGTCTCTCAGTGCTCTTCAGCCTATAAGTTAAAACAATCTTAAAATGCATAAACAACATAAAAGCCTGTGACTGTCCTTTATCACAGCCGTGTGGGATCTCAAACTCTGCTGTGTTTGGAATTTCCATGTTTAGAGTAAACCTTCAGTGAAAGACACAAACATCATCCACAGCTTTACACACACAAAAGAGTTAAAAGTACTGTCCTAATATTTAAGCATCAGGTCGTCTCATGATATACAAGAACTCCCTCTCTTTCTTTCTGTCTTACTCCCTCCTTCCTTCCTTCCTCCCTACTTCTTTCTTTCTTTCTTTCTTTCTTTCTTTCTTTCTTTCTTTCTTTCTTTCTTTCTTTCTTTCTTTCTTTCTTTCTTCTCTTTCTTTCTTCCTCCCTCCCTCTTTTATTTCTTCCTTCCTCGCTCTCTCCCCCTCTTCCTTCCTTCCTCCTTCCCTCCCTCTCTTTGTTTCTTCCTTCCTTCCTTCCTTCCTCCCTTCCACCCTCTCTTTCTTTCTTTCTTGAGCTCAAGTGTCGAGATGAGACCCAGAGATTTGATGATCTATTAGTGTATCCTTTTCCATGGAAAGCGCACTGATTCATACAATTGAAATAAAACAGCTAGAGTCATAACCCCCTGAGCAGAAGCCCATGAATGGGAAGGGCTTGGTGACAGATGGGTGGTCCTTCAGAAAACCACTGTGCAGCTCTGTTCATTTGGTCCAAGGCGACAGGAAGAAGCACCAGAAAAAGGAAATATCATTAAGTGGAAAGGCTATTGGTGATATTGCGATGGTTATTGCATTAGGACAAGTGAAGTAGGCTATGGGACAGTACAACAAGGCTGGAATAATATATTTTTTCCATGGAACTCCTAAATCCAGTGGAATGATTTACTTTACAGCACTCTTGCCATGGATTTATTATGTTTTTCTTGTGCTGGGACTGTGACAATGCAATGTTTTTTTAATCTATTTATTACCAAACCGGATACGTCAATACATTTTTGAAGAAGGTATATGATTTTTGTCATATTTTTGGCCGAGCTTTTTAATAACTCTTTCCATAATAAATTTGACATAATATTTAACTATTGAAATTTATAGCCAGAAAGTTTGTCAAAAAATGTAAACTGGTCGTTCTTTCTGAGGTTTTTTGCAAAGATGTCTATTCTCCTCACTCCATCGGACCGCGTGGCATCAGTCCGCTCCTCTCAAAATGGGCACGGATCACCCACTGCCCTTCGGCCCCAAATCATGGCTATAATCCTGATGACGGCCTCTTGCCTCATCATTTCCACCAACCTGCTTGTGGCTGCGGCTTTGGCCAAAATCCTCCTCAAAAAGAGGCGCCAAAGTTGGTGTTTCGTGCTGAACCTGGCTGTGGCGGACACTTTAGTGGGAGTAGCCATAACTGGTTTGGCCATGGAGGATTTTAACACAGACAATGGCAACGGCACGCAGAGCAGACCCCCCAACCTGGCCGCCGCACAGGGCCGGGGCAGGTGCCTTCTGAGGATGACGTTCGTGAGTTCTCCGTGCATCGCCTCCATCATGTCCATGTTTCTGATCTCGTTGGACCGCTACGCCGCCATCAAACTGCCGCTGAGGTATGCGCAGAGGTCCGGGAGGGGAGTCGCCGCGGGGGCGCTGGCATCGCTCTGGGTGTGTGCGTTCGCTCTGGGATTCATGCCAGGTGAGCAGTCTGAGGGGATGGTTCGGGATGGTTCTAGCTTAAAAGGGACTATACGGAGTTTAAAAATGTTACAATTATGTATTTTCCAGCTATGCCCCAATGTGCAGAATGAGCCCAGAACTATTAACAACTGCCTCTGAAATCCTGCCTATCACTCAGAAAGATGTTAATTTGGGTCCGAATTGCGACATGCAGGAGCTTAATATAGAGACTGCAGTTACTCATAAGACCTGAGGTGGCAGTAGTGAGTATAAAATGACCAACTTGCATCTAGTCCCTTTAAGCCCTGAGATTATGGGGCAACAGTGGCGGTTAGAGTGTTCGCCCACCGATTCGAAGTAGGTGCGAATCTAGCTCTGACCAGTGCAGACTGTTGCTGTGTCCTTGGGCAACAGGTTTTTTAGGGTTTCTGGAATGGAATGTATGCATAACCATGGCGACAGGTCCATCAGCAGTGAAAACCTACAAGAAACCTGAACAAAAAACATTGGTCCTGAAGCATCCTAGAGGCCACTGTGATGGAAAGTAAAGACACCATGTTAACCACCGCTGGGTCACTACAAGGTAAAATACGTACTTATATGAACTATTTTTTCCTCCATAAAAAAGTTGCATAATGCATCTTTAAAGTTTGTTTTAACTTAAGGTGCATTAAGTTAAAAATAAATAAATAAAAATAAAAAATAATATTAGTGCTTATTTGACCTTTCAGTGACCCAGCGGCTGTATGAGTGATTAGCTTATTGGCTCCTTCACGGTCCATCAAAGTGGCCTGTAGAACGCTACAAGATCAATTTTATTTCAGGTTTTTTAGGGTTTCTGGTATAGGTATACTTAACCATGGCGACAGGTGAAAACCTACCAGAAACCATGAAAGCAATTGGTCCTGGAGTAGGGGTGTCCAGGGTTAACCAATTAACCGGTTAACCGTTAAAAATTGCGTAACCGAGTAAAAGCATTTTGCTCGGTTAACTGGCGTGTATAATTTGTCGTGCCATTGAAAATACTTGTAAGACATTTTTGCACCACCAGAGACCGCCAGAGCGCTCCCAAACATTTGTTCACGAGAAGCCGTCATCGCGCATGGCTAGCTAGTTTAACTTTTCAATATGAAGCGGGCCATAAATAGCACAGCATGGGAGCGCTTTACAACCGAGAATGACGGATCAAAATGCAAGTATTGCATTGCAGTGCTTAGATATACTTCAACTTCGTTGATGTACCATCTCAACAGCCGACACCCAGGCATCACTTAGAGGTAGCTAGGTAGGCTAAAGGCACAAAACTCGGCTTTCTCGTTATTGTTAAAACGTGGTGGAGAGATAAGTGTTGTTGTTGTTGTACGCATGAATGACTGTTTCTTTGCACAATGTTTAAAAAAAAAGCATGCTAAATGACTGCAGGTAAAACAAATAAAAATACTGTAGGGCCACGTGAACTAGGGTGACCAGATGAGTTGACCTGAATTCGGGACAGGATCCCCACACACACGCGCGCGCACACACACACACACACACACACACAACACACCACCACACCACACACCACACCAACACACACCACACACACCACACACCAAAAACACAACCACAAATATATACTGTAACACTGGACTGTATCATTTATCCACAATAATAACACTCAAATCTGCTCAAATAAACAACTCATGAAGACAGAGCAATTAGCTCTTCAATCCGTTCTGGCTCAGCTCCCAAATATCCAGAAATTATAACTGAAGCCTTGGAATACGCAAGGAATGCCCCAAGAGTTATGATAGCTCACTTCACTCAACACGGGCGCACTACATACGTCACGACCACACGCTAGCGAAAATCAGATCCAATCGTTTCAAAGGAGTTCACCCCTCCCACCTGTTAACGGAGCTCAATTGAGAAAGTCCAGACCCTCTGTACGAAATGAAATGAGTACGAGGGGATGGTAAAACCAGGCTAGTGCGCACACTAATAGTTAACCGAATATTAACCGCTAAGGGCCTAGGTTAACGGTCAATGAAAAACTTGAAAACGTGCAGCCCTATCCTGGAGCGTCCTAGAGGCCACCTGGATGGAAAGTAAAGACACCATATCAACTTTCTTCCCCCATAAAAAGTCAAATAATGCACCTTTAAATTTGTCTGTTTTAAAAGTGCATTATGAAACTAAAAAAAAGAAAGAATGGAAAACAAATACTATTAGTGTGTATTTCAGTGACCCAGCGGCTGTTTAGGTGTTTAGGTTAGGCATGGCGTCTTATCTTTCCATCACCAGGACAACATCCAGGATCAATTGTTTTTTAGGGTTTCACTGCTGATTGAACCGTATCCATGGTTACATATACGTTACATTCCAAAAACAATTAAATAAAATTGATCCTGAAGCATCATAGGAGCCACCGGGATGGAAAGCCAAGGCGCCGAGCTAAATACCCATACAGCCGCTGTGTCACTGAAAGGTCAATTACGCACTAATATCCACTATTTTTGCATAAAAAGTTCCACAATGCACCCCTTAAGCTGTCTCCTTTGGGTGCCAGCCATACCCTTCTTAAAGCTGGTCACCTGGAACTCTTCATGATACTTTTACTCATCATGAGCACTGGGATTTCCACCCCCCTCTCCACCTGCCTGTAGCTATAATGTGTGATGTTTTGTAAAAATTCCCAGACCGTGGTGCTTTTAGTGCACATGTCCACTGGATGTGCGTATTTCCAGGAGCTCTGGTTTTATAACCTGGCATCCGACTAGAGTTATACGACTTGACTCATAACACAGCTTGAACATAAACCTGTTGACTTGGAACTCAACTTAGATTTGTGAGTGTCTGAAGGGCAGTGACTTGTGCCTTGACTTGCAATCTGGCCGACAGAGATCTGACTTGTGCACCACGGATTCAAACTTGATTAATCGCTCAAGTCTTATACTACCTCCCTCAAGCTGGCCCAACTCGTTTCCACTTTTCACAATATCTCCCACACAACTGGATTGTTCATTTGAAATAATCATATATCACCTTCCTGCTCTGTGTCCAGTGATGATGCCCTCTCTCCAGTCAGAAGAATACAACGGCTCCTGCGAATTCTTCTCGGTGATCTACGACGTGGGGATCATCATTCTGTACAGCGTCTGTTTCTTCCCAGTGCTGTCTGTGTTCGTGTACATTTACCTGGACATTCTGAAGATCGCGTGCACTCACCAGCGGCAGATCCTGCAGGTGCGACAGGCGGGGTCCAGGACCAGCGAATACGGGAACAGCACAGACCACCACCTGAAGGTAAAGCCAACTGCTCAAACAATTACACAAATGCAATGTGCTTTCAGAAAGGCAATTTGAGGCACACCCTCACACAAAAGAAGAAAAACCAACGTGAATTCTTTATTTTTTACTGTAACTAACATGACAGACAATCTATTATCATCTAGCTATCATGCCAGCACATGCTACACCTAGCTAACATCTGGTGTTACTTATTGTGTCCATATCGTAAGTAATCCTGGCTGTTCCTTCCTTAAAAGTCTTACAGCACGTGTTGTATACAAAGTTATTGAAATAATTCTAGTTCTCCCGAGACAAGCTTACTATTCAGAGAATAAAAAAGGAATTACTGTGTAACTAAACAAAAGCCTGGAGTTTGTGTTTTGCTGTATTATTGAAAATGCGGCGCAGGACTAGTCATACTGTATGTTAAGTTCAAATGGCACAAAAAAAACATTGTAACCTTATAGTCGTGCAAAAGTCCTGAAGTCATCAGTGGGTGTGCATAAGTTCGGCCTCCTTTAACTTTTCTACATTTTGCCATGCTATGGACCATAAACATAAATATATTTAATTGAAATTTTATGTGAAAGACACACAGTAAGTGACACACAATCGTGAAGTGAAATGAAATTTTTACATGATTTATAATTTTTTTTATAAATAAAAAACAGAAAAGTGGGATGTGCATAAGATGGCAGAGTGGCTAGAACAAGCCATTTTTTAAAGAAAACCATAAGAAGTCCCGTTTTCTGTTTGCCAGAAGCCACAGCAAACGGTATTTCTTATGGTTTTCTTTTGAAAATGCCACTGTCATAAAGGCCAGATTTGTGCAGTGTACGACTAATAGTTGTCCTGTGTACAGTTTCCCCCACCTGAGCTGTAGCTCTCTGCAGTTCATCCAGGGTCATCATAGTCTTCTTGGTAACAGCTCTTGTCAGTGCTGTCCTTGTTTGGTCAGTACGTTTAGGAGGACGCCCGGGTCTTGGTAGGTTTGCAGTGATGCCACACTCTTTCCATTCCTGGATGGTGTATTTAACTGTACTTTGAGAGATGTTCAAAGTTTTGGAAATGTTTTTATAACCTAATCCAGCTTTATACTTCTCAATAACTTTATCCCGGACCTGTCTGGTGTGTTCTTGGACTTCATGATGCTGTCTGATCCCCAATAGTCTCTTAACAGACCTCTGAGACTATCACAGAGCAGCTGTATTTGAAGTGAGATTAGATTACACACAGGTAGACTCTATTTAGACATTGGGTCAACATGTGATCATTCAGAAATAATCAGGCAACTTCTGAAGGCAATTGGTTGCACTAAAAGGAAAGGGGGCTGGTACTTATGCACATCCCACTTATCAGTTTTTTATTCATAAAACAATTCAAAATTATGTATAAATTTAATTTCACTTCACGATTGTGTGTCACTTAGTGTGTGTCTTTCACATAAAATTTCATTTATTTTTGTTTATGGTCCATATTGTGGCAAATGTTGAAAAGTTAAAGGGGGGCCGATACTTATGAACCCACTGTATACGCCTATTTCACGTGACATCACGCTCCACCAGCTTCACTCGGTGTAGCACGCACATTAGCCTTTAGCTTCAAGACACAAACAATCACAGAAACCCCTGCCTTTTAAAACACGGTGTAGTTCAGTGAAGCTTTTGCGTCCTGCACATAGCGTTGAATGTCCTCTCAGTGGTTATCCAACTGAAACCTGCTGTCCAGCACGTAATTGAAAAAATATCTTATTTGCTAGAGATCTGGTGTTTACAATAGGACCTTATCACAAGATACACGGCTCTGAGAGAAAAAGACGGACACCGGACGTGTCACTCTCAGGGAACTATAGTTACAAGGTGTAACTTATTGTTCTTGTGCATAGCAGTTATCAGTCTGTGCAGCTGCCTGGCCATATGGGGGTAAAATCAATCTGTTATTGTTGCTGTCAAAGTTGCTGTATGGTGCTGCCGTCGGTTCAGTATTTGAGAGGTTTGAGTGCCCTGTGGTATAGTAGTAAAAGTCCACTGTTCCATGCCGTCTGTCCAAACAATCCCATCGATCCTACATTGCTTTGCCAAACAGGGAGGCAATAAACTCGTTGGATGAATTAGTTGTAAAATCGATATTCTGTGCCCTCTATTCCCCAGCTGCGAAGCCCGTACTGGAGTCATGTCAAAGCCCTGCGGACCGTAGCCCTACTGGTGGGCTGCTTCCTGCTCCTCTGGTGCCCCTTCTTCATCACCTGCCTCGTGAAGCTGCTGTGCGGGAGCTGTCAGCTCACCCAGCTGTTGGAGGGATACCTGTTTTTATTGGGACTGTCCAACTCCCTCATCAACCCCCTGGTTTACGCCTTTTGGCAAAGAGAGGTGCGTCTAATGTTAGCGGATATGTTTTCGTGCTGCAAAAGGAGAACTCAAGGACAATCGGGGGCTGGAGGAAGATGCATCCCACAACTGCATATTATTACCAGAGACAATGCTAATGCGAAGTCTACAAACTAACGTGGATCATGAAACTGTCAACCTTTACTTCAACAGTTTTTAGTTTATGGATCATTACTTCCGAGTTGATTATAGCATCAATATTTTAGCCATGTTTTATCAGGCAGCGTTGGCTTTATTAGATTTAATGTTCCACCTCTAAGTGTGGAATGAATATTGGCCTTCTGCAGCTTGTGCATTTTTATTCGAGGACAACAGATTGTTAGCGCTGTAATGCTAAAGATACGGCCCGTGGAGTTTGAATCTGGCCCCAAGGCAATTGTTAATTTAGGGTTTCTGTGGGGCATTAAGAATTAAAAAAAGCAATGTCATTAAATGAATTATGCCAAAATTAAGGCCTTAAAAGGAATTAAAAAGCATTAAAACATTTGTTTAAATATTATTTCCCTTTGAGACAGAACCCACTCAACATTGATGAACTATTTTTACTGCATACATTCAGTCAAAAAACTATGGTCTAAAACTAATTCAGCTGCAGTTTGAATGACATTTTACACCATCAGAACATTTCGTCTCATTTTGATATTCTGAATGAATATCCTCTGTTTGATTTAATGTTTAAAAATCTTACAAAATGAAATATGCCAAGATCTTTTGCATTTGCGGCATTCAAAATATAGTATATAGGCATGAAAAAGCATTGAATATGACCTGCAGAAACTCTGTAATTTATACTGTAGAAGTCTATTTTATTCTGCTTTATTATAATTATATTAAAACACAAGTGCAAGCCTGAACAACAACGAGCTCTGCTGCATTACACAGCCTATTGGGGTTTGATTAGTTCTACTGGACATTTATCTCTGCTCTGCCTGCAAATAATAGAATTACAAATAAAACAATTGAGACATGTACCACTTGTACAGAATTTGAATCAAATCCACACTAAAGTTATTTGTGTTTTGTTGTAATTTGCAAAACAGCACATAACAGTGTGCTTATACTACCTCTTTCTTATACATTTTTGAAAACATATTGCCAAAGATCATGTCACGCAGGCACACCTTGAACACGAAATTTCAGCCCACAAACCAAAATTGGTTTGACACTGGTTAGAGCAAAAACATTAGGAGGAGTACTGTTGGGATGTTTTGTTTAGGGAAAATCAATCAATTATTGAGAAGATACGGCTAATAAGGCAAATTTGCAGAGCCAATAACTACAAATAATAAAGTTTAAATCATTTTCTGGTTTACTATTTTCTTTCAAAACCAGCCCTTTGTCTGGAAGAAATTCTGACCACAAATTGGAGAATGTGGTAACTTGTTTTGATCAGAGCACATTTTCACAGCATTGAATGTCATAAATCGTTTCAATAAAGTTTGGATAATTTTATTATCATGACATAATTAGCCTCCATGGCCCACACTTCTCCAGGTATAAATCTGCTCCATTTGTCTGCTGAGCTGAACTCCGAAGCGCAGGCAGTTTGTTGATTCAGTCCGCTGACACGTAAAATTCAGCCCGAGATGACAAGAAGGAGGAAGTTCCCATGACCGGAGGCTTATCCAACTGTAAACAACACCCACGAATCAGACTGGCGGCTTCACGTAATGGGCCCACGTCTGCATCAGAGCATTTACAGGGAGGATATACAGTATGTTTGTTTGATTTCCTGCTCCCTATGGAAGATTTTAACCTGCCTAAACCAGCTTATTGTCAAATGTTTTGTGTTCCAACGTGCGCATGTGACATTGATTTCGAAGTGGAGGGCTGGTCAGGTTCTCTGCTGAAATTTGACTGTCATGATTGTAAATATTTTAATTTAGCCAATGCACATGAAACATAATCCAACATTTAGTTTTGTCTTTTAGCGTCAAAAACTGGTGTCATTGTTCAATCACATTCACAAGACTTTTAACCATAAGATTAACTTTAGAGGTTTGTACAGAGCCAACCAACCAACTAAGCAACCAACCAAGCAACCAACCAAGCAACCTCAAGCAACCATGAGGATTTTTCCCGGTGCATTGGACTAATCATAATCTGAGCCTATATCTACTATTTCAAACTAGAGTTGCACTTAAAGATTAAAACCCAGATTTGTAAACCCAGTCCCCCTTAATCCACATTTTAGCTTCTTTGGATATTTCAAACCTGTAGTCCCAAATGTGGATCACTTTGATGCCGAAATACAGCGAAATGAAGGTAAATGGTCTCAACTTATATAGCGCTTTCCTACCTTTATTAGGCCCAAAGCACTTTACAGCAAGGAACCAGTCACCCACTCACACTCTCATTCATAAACCAAGGCAAGGTGGGTAAAGTGTCTTACCCAAGGACACAACAACAGTGGGCATTAGAACCCCGACCTTGCAATCATGAGACAACCCGCTCTGCCAGCTACGCCACCGTCGCCCTACTCAGAGGAGGATCTGAGGACGATCATCTTAAATACCAACTGTTTTCATCAATTTATCACTCAACGTAGAGATTTAGTGCCACTATCTAAGTCATATGGCTTTGATTCATACATTTATAAAATAAATATATAACATAGTATACTGTATATCTTATTCACCTTTTGCAAATTTACCATCAATCAGTTCATCATTGTTCTTGTAAGTCTGAAACATCACTATATTCCTAGATTATATCTGAGACATCTATTTGTCTTGTCCTTCCAGGATTTCGCAGGCATTTTCTGTGATTGTTGTGGGCTAAAATGCCTGATCACACATGGTCACACTACCATGTGGGGGCAGGAGCCAGTTGTTCCTATTAACTGAATTATACCTTCACAAGTAGTATCTAAAAATAAAATGTATGAATTACAAAAATGATCATTAATATCATTGACTGGGACCATGATCTCTCTGTACAACACCAAAAATCTCCTCAAAACCAAATAATTTTACCTGCCCCCTACCTGTGTAACTATTATAGGCCTTTAGTACTACACTGTGATGTTACCTGAAACCCAGCAATTGGAACAGTTGCGTGAAAGTTGCGGGCTTTTTGGAAAGTTGCAATGCCGCACTGATTTCGCAGAGTTTGCTTGATTTTGCATTAATAGTTGCAATCGCAACATCACGAAATCCTAGAGGGACTGAGTGTCCAGTGCTGACGGAGCTTTGCTGTCGTCACAGAGGCCACTGTGACGGAAAGTAAAGGCGCCATGCTAACCACTCATATTATTGCTGGGTCACTGGAAGGTCAAATACGCATTAATCTCCCTCTCTCTTGGTACAGCTGTGTTTTTTGCCATTTTTCTTCCACATTGTTATGGATACTTTTGTACATCTTTGCTGTGTTTTTGTGAGGTTCAGTGGATTTTTTAGAGAGTCCGCCACAGCCATTCGGACCCAGCTTTTTAAAAGTAAACAAACAGCTAACGTTACCCGAAGAGCTAAAGACATTTGAGATCTACACATGTCTTCTTCTGATACACTAAAGAGGCACCAAGAGCCCCACAACTGCAGCACAGTGGAGGTGTCACAAGAGGTGCTACAGGAAACAAAAAAGGGACACACGAGGAGAAGATGTTGAAAGAGTGTTATGGAGCGGAGGGAGCTGCGCAGGAGGAAGAGGAAGGAGGAGGAGCTGACCAGTGCAGGACACCACACTCTGAAACAGGGACAAACTCAGGAGGCCGTTTCAGAGGAGCACTGAAGGCAGTACTCCGGTTTCCCCTACGTCCAAAACATGCTGGTCAGGTTGGCCACAATGGCGGCGCGCTCAGGACTAACTCAACATCTGAACGCAATTTCGTTGTACAATTGTTGAGAAAAATGGGTTTAGTGTGCCATTGTGTACCACAGTCATTTTGTGCCATGCCGCGCTCACTCACCAATTCAGTGATGTGATTGGATACAGAAAGGACAAGCTTTTATTAACAAACTGCGGGTGACTGAAACAACAATGGAATGATCTCCACAAATACTTGACATTATTTACATTGAAAAAACACAATTCATGAAATGACAGTGAGGTAGATGAGAAGGCGAGGGGAGGAGGGGTCTTTGGAAAACTCTATATAACCATTACCTCAGGACAAATCAGAATATACTTGATATAATAAATCAATTGAATTCATAATAATATATATTTGAGGTCGATTTAAGGACAAATATTTCATGGTATTTCTGTTTCAATTTAGAAGCCCCTGGACTGCATTGCTTAGTGTTGAAGAAATATGGCCTCTCATCCCAGGGACTTCTTCAGTTTGCGTGGGGAGGAGTTGCACTTGCCATTAGGGGGAAAACCATTGCGACAGTGTGACAGTAAAGTTGGGAAATTGCATCAGAATTAAATATTCAAATCCATGTCAAATAAATCTAAAAAGAATGACTCCATATTTGGATTACTATTCTGAATTCAAGTCATGTTATGTTGTGTACTGTAGATATTTACAAAGTGGCTAAAGTTCACTGGTTGTAACTCAACTCTCAAAAACGTGTTTCTGAAAAAACACTTTTCCCATTTTAAACCCGCTTTAGTCTCTGATCGGTTGCCCCACCGACATTGATCAGTACTCATTGAGAGGACAAAAGGAAATTCAATGTTTTCCCTTCTCTGTAAATGGGAAATGAGATGTTGAGGAGAAACGTTTTGGAGAATGATGCAGTCATTGAGTTGCAGTCCCCCTCCCTCTTACATATCTACATGTATGTGCTAGCTGCGCTGCTTCTTCTGGGCTCTGACTGGGCTGAAGAAGGGGTGCCACAGCGCCTCCTCCAGGGTGATCCTTCGAACTACATCGTACTCCAGCATCAGACTGAGCAAGTCAAACAGCTGCCACTCGTCGTCGCTGCTGCACTGCATGTAATGCTGGAAACAGAAGGAAAGCAAATTTGAAGTTTTTGTTAAGAGAGTAAACATCTGAAGTGAATATGAATTAGAGCAGACTCTAATTATTGGAAGTTAGAAGCTTTACTTGAGCCTGAGTGCAACCCGGGTATGGGTAAATATTTTTTATTTATGGATTTATTCTGGATTTAATCTGCTACTCAGGATTAACCCCATCAGACTGTAAAACCGACCACCTCCCATACACGGACCATCTACTTCTCTCATTTAATGTCAATCTGTTCTTTACCAAATCCAACCCACCACGCACTATACATTTCCGTAAAATAAAGGACATTAACACGGACAATTTAACATCTCTTATCCATAACCTCCCCAGTGCTGATAGACTTTCTACAACTGATGAGCTTCTTACACACTACAACACAAATCTCCATAACATTCTCAACACTCTGGCCCCACTCAAAACCCATTCTGTCTCCTTCATTCACACAGCACCCTGGTTCACTCCCGCTCTCAGACAACTCAAAACAAAAGGCCGCCAACTTGAAAGACTCTACAGACAAACTGGACTCACTATTCACAAAAACATGTACATAACCCACATTCTCCAATACAAGGACTCCATCTCCAAAGCCAAATCCATATATTACTCCGGTTTAATCAGCTCAAATGAAGGTAACTCCAAAGCGCTCTTCTCACTCATCTCATCCATCACAAAACCTCCTGACTCTCTTCCATCTCATCTCTATTCTTCTGATTTCTGCAATACCCTGGCCTCATTTTTCACCTCTAAAATTCAGCACATCCACCAGCAACTCACTCCCTCATCTTCTCCTAACCATCCTGCTCCATACTTCCCAGCTCCAACCCACCTGTTTTCTGCCTTCACCTTACCATGTGTCATCCAAATCTCCACCCTTATCCAGAAATCCAAAATCTCCTCCTGTCAACTTGACCCCCTCCCCACTGCCCTTGTTAACGCCTCCACTCCTGCAATTCCCCCTAACTAACATAATTCAAGCCTCACTTACCGCTGTCACTCCCATTCTCAAGAAACCTGGTTCTGATCCTTCTGACGTCAATAACTTCCGCCACATTTCAAACCTTCCCTTCATCTCCAAACTTCTTGAAAAAATTGTTGCTGCCCAACTCCACACCCGCCTCTCCTCCAATAACCTGTAAGAACAATTTCAATCCGGCTTCCGTTCCCTCTATAGTACTGAAACTGCCCTCCTGAAAATCACCAATGACCTTCTCCTCTCTGCTGACTCTGGTTCACTCTCCATCCTCCTCCTGCTTGATTTTGAGCCTTTGCCACTATCTCCCACTCCATCCTTCTGGACAGACTCTCCTCCATTGGCATCACAAACACTCCCCTCTCCTGGTTCCACTCCTACCTTTCTGACCGCACCCAGTTCATCCAGCTCAAATCTTTTACTTCCCGTCCCTTCCCTGTCACTTCAGGGGTTCCCCAGGGTTCTGTCCTCGGCCCCTTACTGTTCCTAATCTACCTTTTCCCTCTTGGTTACGTCTTCAGAAAACACCACATTCACTTTCACTGCTACGCCGATGACACCCAGCTCTACATCTCCAGTAAACCAAATTCCACACTTCCACCATCCTCTCTCATTAACTGCCTCCATGAAATAAAGTCCTGGTTCACTTCAAACTTTCTCAAACTCAACAGCAATAAAACTAAACTCCTCCTCATTGGCACTAAATCCACCCTAAATAAAATCAGGAATTTCTCCATTCCCATTGATGGCTCCTCCATTTCCCCTCCCCTCAAGTAAAGAGCCTGGGTGTCATCCTCGATAGCACCCTCTCCTTCACCGCACACATCAATAGCAGCACCCGCATCACCTACTTCCACCTCAGAAACATCCGCCGTCTCCGCCCTTCTCTCTCCCCTCACACCACTGCCATACTTGTACACAGCCTCGTCACCTCCCTGCTGTTTGGTCTCCCTCAAAAACTCTCCATAAACTCCAACTGGTCCAAAATGCAGCCGCCCGCTTCATCACACACACACCCTCCATAAACCACATCACTCCTGTCCTTCAGCAGCTCCACTGGCTCCCCATCACCCACCGCATCCAATACAAAATCCTGCTTCTCACATTCAAAGCAATCCACCAGCTCGCCCCTCCATACCTGACTGACCTCCTCCATGTCTCCACACCTGCCCGCTCTCTCCGCTCCTCCTCCTCTCTCCGGCTCACTGCCCCCCCCTCCCGCACATCTAGTCACCATGGGGAGGAGAGCCTTCAGTCGCTCTGCTCCCCAGCTCTAGAACACTCTCCCTCCTGACCTACGTAACACCGACTCACTCCCACACTTCAAATCCATCCTCAAAACTCATCTGTTTAGACAAGCCTACTCACTGTGACCACAACTGCATCGTCTTTTTTTATTCATGCTGTTTTAACATTGTATTTTAACTGTTTAATTGTTGATGTTAATTTACTTGTAGATGTGAGGCGACCTTGAGTGTCTAGAAAGGCGCCTAAGAAATAAAATGCATTATTATTATTATTATTTAAGATGGGACAGTGCATATTAATTAACCTGAGCCCTTCAAAGTCCACACGTAAATATGCTAGAGGTAGCTACCATGGCTAATTTTCATAGGTACCACCAAGATATTCTCCATCTGTGAGGCTAAAATGTTATGGCTATGATTATGGCTCAAAGCTTGTAAAAAACCCAAATAAAACATCTCAGAAAATTAGAATACTTTGTAAATTAACTGTAAAGAAATGGAAGAAGGACAGCACTCCTAGTCAGAATGACGTTTTATTGCCTGGCAATAAAACTTCATTCTGACTAGGAGTGCTGTCCTTCCATTTCTATATTGTTCTTTGGTATTAGCACCCAGTCAGAGGGCATTAAGTGAGTTGAGCGCGTTTTATGCTTGCAATTTATTCAGTAAATTAACTGTAAGCCATAATCATCAAAATTAAAACAAAGGCTTGACATGTCACTTTGCATGTCATGAGTCTATATCATATTAGTTTCAATATTTAAGTTGTATTACAGAAATAAATGAACTTTTCACGATATTAAAATTTTCCAAATTTCACCTGTAATAGGACGAGATTTAAAGTGGTGCGAGTTACCTTCAGTGGTTTGCAGTGTTTTTTAATGTATTTGTCTCTGGAAATGTCCTCCAAATTCAGCCGTTCGTTGTGGACATAATGCTGCTTTCTGCAAAGTCGTAGCGTTTATTTAACCACTATTGACCAGGACTAGACATTTGGAATGACAGATAATTCAAAGCTGAGTTACTTTGTCTGTTGGAGCAGGTGCGGAGGGATTGGTCCCAGGACTCTCTCCATCATGGCCAGATGCTCCTGACTGTCGTGGGTCTGCAGCAGCACACAACAATTTCAATTTTTTCAACAATTTCAACAATTAATCTCGGACATTTATTTTCCTGCTCAATTTTACACGTGTACTGTAGATATTAAAACAGTGGGGAGGTGACAGTAGCCCAGAGGTTTAGACCGTCGTGAGACAGGTTAGTTTTACCCTACTGATGATGTGTTGTTGTAATAGTAATCCCTAGCCCTAGCCAATTTAGTGCCCTAGGCAATATTGAATTTTGGCGCCCCCCCACCCAAAAAAAGGTTGTTGTTTTTTTTGCCTTTTTTCCCGCTTCTTTAATTTATATTTCTGCGTATTTCTTGATCCAAATAGCATGCCATAGTTGTTTGTCTTTGTTTTCCAATCCTCTTTTTGGATATGGTTAAGGCTTGTTTTTATTTTATTATGATTATCATTGTTATATTATATTATGATTATTTATTCAATAAAATAAAAAATAAAATATCTGAGCATGTGCATCATAAAACGCACAACAGTTCTTTTGGAGGAGGAACCGCCGCTTCTTAAGTAAATTTCCGAATTTTCATTGCGAAGTTACACGGCTAGAATGACCAAAGAAGGCTCGTTTGAAAGCTTGAAATCTTTAGTTTCCAACACAAAAGACCGCAAGTCTTTATCACTTTCTGTTCCAAAGTTATGTCCGAAAATCGGCGATGTTGTAGATGGCGGGAGTATGGGGTTAAAAAATTCAGGCACAATTCGGCGCCCCCTCCAGCAGATGGTGCCCTAGGCGGCCGCCTGGGTCGCCTATGCCTAGGGCCGGCCCTGGGTTTAACATCTAGAATGCAGAAAGTTGGTGGTTTGATGATAAGTGGTGGAGCCATTAGGGGGCGCTCGGGGAGTGGCCCATTTACTTTAAGAGGTGCGCCAATTAGTATCAGGTGTGGCGCTGCTGGAGCACACGGTTTTGACCGTGCTGAGAAATCTTAACAAACATCCATAAACTGTGAGTTATTATTTTGTTTTTCAGTTTTTTCCATACTCACATTGTACCGCAATAAACGGATTGACATATCCAACTACATTTTTACGTTTGGCATTTTTTACTTTTTTCTTATGCACGCGTTCAGCCAGCCAACAATGCGCCATTACAATAAGCACAAGTACAGTACAGATACTATTGGTCAAATATTACTCCAGTAAAAGTTAAGTTGCTGTGTCAATTGTTACATTAGTGAAAGAACTCAAGTATGTGCTTTAGGAAATACAAATGAACCAAACACATGGACAAAAGGACGTTGCTTTGAAGCCTTTATAGAAATGTAGTGAAGTAAAAGTATTAAGTTCACAACACATACAGTATACTACTGGAGTAAAGTACAGATTCTCGAAAGATTTACTTAGGTACAGTACTTCAGTATATTTACTTTGACCACCACCACCCCAAAGTAATTGAAATGTTTTACAGAGAAAGATGGTTGTGTTAAATGAAAAAAAGTGTTACAAAAAGCTATTAAAATAAACACCCCCACTTACATTATGAGTTATGTTTTTTGTTTCTTTTACCGGGAAAAGAGTTTGTCCAAGATAGAACTCCATCAGCACGCAACCAAGGCTCCAAACGTCACACGACTGGTTCCAGCCAAGATCTGGTATAAACAAAGGATAACACATTATCCCATTTATTTTAAAGCACTATCATTCCACAATCCTCTACGTTATTGGTTATTTCTCACCGAGGATGACTTCAGGAGCGCGGTAATGCAGAGTCGACACCAGAGACTCGTGGTGTTCGTGGTCAAACGTGGCGGTGCCAAAATCCACCACTTTCACATCGATGGCTTTCAGCTTCTTCTCACAGCACTGCTGCAAAACAGAACAGGAAAGTTGTTGGTATATTATCAACGATTGTATTTAGAGCTGCTGTTACCAAGTGTGTGCCCACTAAGTGTAAAGGCCTGTTCATACTCCACAAGACGCGAGAATTTTGTTCTTGTTCTTGAGGCAAAAAGAACAAGAACAAGGTTCGTCTGGGCTCTGACATTTCATACTCCACAAGACGTGTTGCTGCTGAACTGCCACGCCCCTTTTCGGAAGCCAAAATAATCAAGAAATTACAGAAATAACCCCGCCCACTAAACATCCAGCCAATCACAGCAAGAGTTCTTGCAGCCCTGCAGAACAAGTTCTGCTCTGCTCAGGTGTCAAGAACAACGTGAAAGAACTGCCGAACAGGAGCTCCGAGAACATAATGACGTCATTTTGTTCTCGGAGCTCTGGGTGCGAGAAAAAAGTTCTTGCATCTTGTGGAGTATGAACAGGCCTTTAGTCTCACAAAGAACACTGCGTTTCTTTCACCGCCACAAATAAATGTGTAATGTATCAAAGAACCGTTTATACAGACTGAGCGATGAACAATCCTAAGTTAATAACAATCTAAATTCAAAAGTATTACCTTAATCTCATTATATTCCAGGTCAAAGTCAGAGGAGACGAGAAGAATGTTTTCCGGCTTTAGGTCGGTGTGGGTCAGTTTATTTCTGTGAAGGACTGTGGGAGAGAAAGGATAAATGAATTTCACTAATTACATATGCATAGGGAAGGGTAATGGGCCTTGTAACTTAAAATGCACATTCAAAAGGTCTTACCCACCCCAACACTACTGTAGCGACTAAGCCTACAGTCGCTAATATACAGTAGAAAGTAAAAGGGTCCTGTACCTCAGATGACGCGCTGCGTTTGTTTAACGAGGCACGACTGAATCGCGTCTTGCGTTTGCTGATGTAACGTTTAAACAGCGGCTTTGTAGTTTAACATAGGTTACCAGTTGGATTGAATCGTGTACACGGTTCAGCATGTGTAGTCACAAACTACACATACTACACTAACAAAACGGTCAACGAAAAATTCCCATTACCTGGGTGCTGGTGGAGTGGCATATTTGAAAACTACGGCATTCATCGCCTACATCCACGTGACTGAGGCCCCCGAGCGTTGCCAAGCAACCAGCCATGTGACATGATGGCTATGGTTCTGTGTGGCTCCTACAACTACCTTATTTTTCCCCCCATAAACTTAAATGACTAGAAGGGGCATCTCAGGTACAATCAGGAGACACTTTAAAGGAGCTGTATCATGCTATTTTAGCCATTCCAAAGTAAAGTATAGGCATATATATGATATATTGTACCTCTATCACTATGGAGTACTCATTTTGAGAGAAATACGCGTTTTGATTGACTCACCGCTCAGTCTGGACTCCCCATGAGATCGCGTTGGTTATAAAAGTTAATCCACTTTGATTCTGGCCAAGGTTCACCAAGCATCCATCAGGTTGGTTGATAAAGTCGCTGAATCCCAGAAAGAAATTCCAACTTCTGGCGAGTGCACTCTTCTTTAGGAAGGTTGAATAGTCCTGTTCCTCTCGTAGCCAAATGCGCATCCGTGGCATTATCGGTAAGAAAAAAGAACAGGCGTGTCCAGAGTAGGTTAGAAAGAGCTTAGTCTTCAAAAACAACACTTATGCTCGGATCCATGGCTCCTCCAGCCGTGGGTGCGCTTGATTAGTGTCGTGGGACAGCACAGACGCGTTGGAGAGTTGCTGTTTTAAAAAAAAAAGCTGAAAAAATCAGGCCGTAAGGCATTACATTACAGACGTAGAGCACTTCCGTTCCGCTGTGACGACACAACTGAACAGCTCAGTCGTTTACCAGGAGAGGGCGGAGCAGCTGCTCAGAGAGCAGGATTCAGGAGGATTACTTAGAACTGCGTGAATGAAGCCAAAATCCGCTCTGGGGGTGTTTTGATAAGGAAATAGCATAACAACATGACTAAAAACTCAAAAAAGTCGATTTTGCATGATATAGGACCTTTAAACAAATACAGAGTTACACTTTTATGTCTTTTTGGGTTATAAAGTTTCACTTAAATATTCTAATCAAACTAGTTATGAGCTATATATCACATTTATTTTAAACTTTTTCCCCTTGAAAAGTCTATGGAAAAAATAAATATTCATTTTACTTCAAGAACTGAAGCGAACAATTTAAGCTTAACCCCGCCTTAACCAAGTGCATTTTCTCCAGTTCAGCTTTACCCAAATCTAAAGGTTTACCACCTATGGGCCAGTGTAACGCCTCATTTGAAAGCTAAAACCCACAAAACTCATCAGATCTTTTCCTTGCGTTGTTGCCGCGTTGTCGTCACTTTATGACATTTTTTTTCATTGCCTCTTTGTGGGTTTTCATCACATTTTTGTCACTATTTAATCACTTTTTTCATTGTTCTCTTACGCTTTTGATGCTTTTTTTAATTGCTCTTCTGTGGCTTTTTTGTAGCATTTTTGTTGTTGTGTTTTATTCACATTCTTGTTGCTCTTTGGTTGCATTTTCATCCTCGTTTTTTTTCATCAAATTTTTGTCACTATTTTGACACTTTTTTCAAGAAGATTTTAGATTTGGGTAAAGCCAAACTGGAGAAAATGTGCTCGGTTAAGGCGGGGTGAAGAAAAATAAAACTACTGTTGCTTTCAATGGACATCAACAATGTAATAAACACACATTTATTAAAGGCGTATGTTTTGTCCGAGAGCATATAAAAAGATTGTGCATCTTATTTTGAAGCATCTCTATCGATTGACGGACTGGTTGCCGTTATCGTCAGAGTAAAGCTCCACATTGCTCCCTGAAAGTGGTGAAACGTGCTTATAATCTTCCCACTGTGAAGAATCGGAATGTTAGACATTTGCTCGGAAAGTTTCGTGCTTGGACCACAAATAACGTTTAAATGTAACTTTCGCCCCATTTCCTTTTGTGCACGTTTCCCTTTTTCCTGAGTGCAAAGTACTCACAGCTGACGGCCCTAAACAGCTGAAAGGCCATGGCTCGGACCTGGTCCAGGCTGAAGGGCAGGTAGTTGTTCTGTTGGAGGAACTCGCAGGTGCTCAGTCCCAGCAGCTCAAACACGATACAGACGTGGCCCTCGTGATCGAACCAGTCCAGCATTCGCACACAGGCGCTGCAGCAACAAGGGGAAATGGCAGATGTTACAGGGACAGAGGTTTAGACTGGAATGGTGGTTATCATTTAGATCAGGGGTCCTCAAACTATTTTCTCTGGGGCCCACATTATCATTCCTGACTGTGATGGGGGCAGGGTTTGCTATAACATAGAATTGTATGACCCAGACCAAAATGCAGCAGGCCTGATTGTGAAGTAGAGATTACTAGCCTGGCACAGTCATCCCCACTACTATATCCACAAGAGCAACACTTGATTCCAGGCACATATTTGTTCAGCAAAGTCTTCACACTTTGTTTTAATTTGAAATACCACATGTATTCCATTTATTTTGATTTTCAAATAAAACATCATGGCGTAATCGTTCGTACCTTTGTTATTATTACCCTATTGGGGACCGCCTGCAGCTGGAAAATAAATGCAGTTGAATAGGGGGTAGGCACTTATAAGCTTTCTTGCTTCGGCCTACTCCTTTTGAGGTAGTTCCTTTTCTTTTTCAATCCTTATTATTATTTTTATTTTTGGAAATGTTAATGTAAATAATTGCAATAATGTGCAAAGATGTGAATGTAAAACACAAATGGAAACTGCTCAAATAAACTATAAACTAAACTATAAACTAAATGTGACCAAAGTAATAGCTGCTTACACTTGAATTGTGCTTTACAAGCCTGTGTCACAAGTTTCTCAAAGTACACTGTAGTCATAATTCATTCACTCCACACTCTGTGGTGGTAAGCTTGTTTTACCACGTGGCTATAATGTGTTGTTTATATCCTGATCTCTTATGTCAGTGGCCCTGCTGGACAGGAGGAATAGTCACTAACAAAGTAAATGTAAGCGCTGTACTTCAGTAGAGTTTTCAAGGACCTGTACTTTACTGGAGTAGTCTATTTGCTAAGAACGTATAACTATAACTCCACTACATTGGAAAGATAAATATAATACTTTCTACTCCACTACATTGCTATAAAGGCTTGAAAGTTAAAAGTAAAACTTGGCCATACATTTTGTCCCATTTTACACGTTATAATGTACATTTCAAAACTGGCGCAGTGTAGATGTGCTATCAATGACAATGACTCACGACAAGAACGAATATTTGTCCCTGCCCTTGTTGCCGTAAAAAGGGATTAACTTCCAGTTTTTGAAGCCGCAAACACTTATTTAAAATAAACTTGCACGTTTTATTTTGAGTACTTAAAAACGTATTAGGGAACTTTTTATCAACTTTTATGCCCCTTGATATTAATGCATATTTCACCTGTGGACCCAGCAGTTGTATAATAACCTACCAGAAACCATTAAAACACATCTTTTCATTATATCCTATTTTTATTTGAGTACATATTTTGGCACTTCTACTCACAATATGTTGTCGTCATCCAAATTGTTAATCTCCTCCAAAACAGCAATTTCAGACCGAGCCACTTCACTGAAACGGTCAATGTTCCTCACGACCTTCACAGCAACATATTCCTTTCTGTGAAGCACAAAGAGAAAATATTTAACCACTACAGCTTCAGGGAATCTTGGTGTTGTATTGTACTTCCTAATCCTCACTTGTCTCGATCGAGGCACTTGGCCACTTTACCAAAGGCTCCCTTTCCCAGAGTAGACACAACCTCATCTGTGGAAAACAAAAAAACAAACAAACAAACAAACAAACAAACAATAATGATCAGGAAAAACATCTTTGAGTTGTATCATTCCCAGCAAAAAAATTATGACATGTCATTCTAGAATGCTGTGAACCATAGAAATGAACAAACTCAACCTTCATGCATTAACATTTTTTATGTTTCCCAAATAATATAATGTAAAGTTGGTAAACAATAAAAAAAATCACACATTTACGGTATTTTTGTGTATTTAGCTATAGTAGGAAAATACAAGTATCTTACATCTTTCGTTGAGCAGCAGTCCCTCCTGGTAAAGCAGATGCCCTTCCTCGTCGTCATGGTTCCCGCTCTCTGCCCTTGACCTCTCTTGGGTCCTTTGTAGTTGTCATCGAGCCCATCGACGGGGCATTGCGGAGAGGCGGCGATGACAGAGGAGAGATCTATGTGCAGGATTCATCCACGGCACACGCCGTTCGAACAAGACACAAATCAGGACACGGTGTCACCGAGGCAGTTTATAGCAACAGCCAGCACCTTTCTACCACAATGAAACCATCGTGGTGAAAGAGGGTGCAAGTGTGAAACAGGCCATAGACTGTTTATGCTCATTGTCACAGTAAAAGACAATAAAAGACTGAAATATAAACTAACCTTTTGCCTATCTCTAATATATTGATGTAGCTGGGCTGCTTATCTGTTCATTAAATGAGCAGTTCAAACACTAAGTTACCAGCCTGTGTTAATAAGGTTGCTGTGAAATGTAGCTACAAGCTTCTACCTGGTCACTGCTGCTAATCCTAAAGTTGATGCTGCTAATAGTACGGTTGATCATGTAATTGCAATAGGATAACATGTAAGACATAAACACAGCTATGTGTGTGTCTGAGTATGTATAATGTAACACATGAGCTACTTATTCTCTTATCACTACGTAAACAGGCACATGCTGCAGTCGCTATACATGCAGCGTTATGGAGAATATTACATCACTTGTTCATCGAAGTGTTCTGTAACTGTGAAAGTCAGGAAGGAATAAAGTAATATTATATCTCGTGTCAAGCTGTATTAATATGTGATGTTGTTGCTATTACATACCGCCCTATGGGGAATGTATGCAGCTGTAAACATGCGTTTCAGTCATGTAATGTACTTCGACGAAGAGGCCTTTTGAGGACACTTTTATACCCTAATTCTTATTATTCTTGAATTCATTAATGATTTCTATCGAGGCATTGACATATTCTAAATGTGGTCAGTTGGTTGACAACGCAAAACCTCTGGATCGTTGTAAGTTTCCCGGAGTAGCCGCAAGATCGAACGTCATTTTTCCTTTTTATTTCTATGGCTGCCAAGCTGCTAAGCTTCAAATTGGTGTCTCTTGTAGCCTGGTGACACCAGAATGATTCCCCTCTATATTTTTTTATACAGAGGGGGATCAGTCTGGATGACACCCTGCCCCGTTGGCGTTATCTGCAAAATCAAACCGATCCCGTGCAATCGGATTCATTTATTTGCATCACGTGTTGTTCACGAGCAGCGTCACTCACGGAACGCAGAAGTTCCCTCAATAACAATCTACGAACGGCTCACGAGAGAGATAAAGAGCGCGTCTCCAATTGACGGTAAATGACCAAAAACACATCGACAGTAGGGGAGTTTCGTGATTCATAATCCTGCGCAAATATTAACCTACAGTAAAACCTAAAAACACCACATCAACGGCAGACACCCGCCCTTCGCTGATTGGTTTACTCCGCTTCCTGTTTGCTTGCGATTGTACCGCTGTGGGAAATGGAATCGACGCAGTGGTGACCAGACTCACTCGCTGGTACAGTGGTGAGTCTGGTTCCCAGGCTAGACTCTTTGTACTCCACCGAAAGCATAAATTACCTAGTCTAATATGACGGTCTCTGTTGCGATGACAGTCGCGTGGTCATAACGTTGCGCCGTTTGACTCAGTGACCAATCTCGCCTGATCTCAGAGGCTAAACAGGGTTGGGCAAGGCTAGTACCAGGATGGGCGACCATGTGAACACCAGGTGTAGCTTGGGTGGAGTGGATGATGGCAGGCCCAGTCAGCTCTAGGGCAGCGGTGGTTACGTATACGCTGAGTGACACCTGTGCATACCTGTGTGGTCACTTGTTCCGTGCTCTCTGTCAGCTCGTGGTTGATGCTCTGTTCTTTATGGAGCTCTGAGTCTGGGGGTGAGCCGTCAGCGCCGGGATCTGTGGAACAAATGGAGTGCGGACATTTTAGACACAAATAGAAAACCTCCCAGTGACACATGTGAATCCTTCCAACAGTCGAGTGTCATGGGAATAATGCATGTCATGTATGTGATGTAATGGAGAATTGTGCTCTGATTTGGGGTGTACAGAATGTGCAGAGATATGAAGGGGTCATGATTTCATAGGTATGTCTTCTCCGTCTGTGGTGGTGGTGGTGCGCTTATATCAGTTTCTCCAGCAAGGCCTAAAATGTAGCTTACCAGCACCAATTGTGTTACTTTTTTTTCTTTCTTATAGCCAGACCTTAGTGTGGAGTGAATGAATAATTGTGCCATGTGAGGGGCACAAGTGACTTGAGTAATACACTGCCTGACCCTCCCAAAAAAGTGCCCTTTACCTGGATGTATCAAATTGTTCTGTTCCGGGGTTGCTGCATTTGGTCAGGTCTAGGTTCAGCAACACTATGAACTGGGGCTAGGACTTTTTTTTCCATACAGTCCGATTAATTAAGGTTTAGTGTGATTAAAATATGAATCACACTTTGGTTTCGCGCGACAGACACTTTTTTTCAGTTTCTTTCTTCCTGCAAGACGTTGCTTAGGGACGAACACAGCGTAAAAACAAATACTATTTCACTGTCAGACTTGTTTGTTCACACAGTTAAGCCGACATAAACTAATTTAAAAAGATCATTCTCCAAAATATATCAAACTCCTGTTGTTTATGAAGCGTTTTTACATCTCCACGAAAATCACTTCAAATGTAGAAACATACAAAGAAGCACTGAAAATACACCTCTAAAAATTAAATACAGCCCCTAAATAAACTATGCTTTTAAAAAATGCATTTCATTATTACAAAGGCCATGATTAACTTGTTAATTAAAATTGTTAATCGAGTCCCATCACTACTATGAACCCAAAGAATGAGATCAACTGACGACGTGAACATCCTGAAAGACCAGGTTATTCCATCAATGGATTTATTCTTCCCTGCCGGCATGGCCATATTTCAAGATGACAGTGCCAGTATTCAACGGGCTCATGCTGTGAAGGAGTGGCTCAGGGAAAACAAGATGGATTGGCCGCCACAGTCCAGATGTTGAGCCAATTTCAAAAGTCGTAAAAAGCACAGTCTGCAATTTATTTATTCCTCTGCAATTGACAAAAACAATCTCATCTCTGTGGGGGCTTATATGAAACAAAGGCTTGCTGGAAGGTCTTTCTGTGAGGAGTTTGCCCGTTCTCCTATGTGTCTGCGGCTTTCACACGGCTGCTCGGTTTCTGTTTCTCCTACCGCGAAAAACATGTGCAATAAGGTCTCCTCTGGGGTCAGGACGCCCCCGAAAAAGAATCTCTGAAATCGCAGTGGTATAAATTGAGGTCAAAGGGAAATCTGAGAACGGTGTAAAGTTTGGATTTCTGAAATGCATGTGATTGTTGCGTTAGTTCAGCAGTTCATGTTTCACTTTTCTCTTTAATGTGTATACTGGTGATGAGAATGAGGATACAATGCTCACAGGCAACACAAATGCAAGTTTAAACCAAATGAAAAAATCTTGTCAGAAAGTTGCAATTCGCTACCAAATATAGGAGTAGAATTCGTTTTGTTTCTTTCGACGCTCTGGCTCTGGTGGTAAAGTGTAAGGAATCCATCCCTACTTGGATCAACTGTCTGAATCCTGAAGCCCATTTGGATTTGATGATGCTACTTAACAAACTGGAGCAGCAATAATTATTCATGGGTTTCTTTCCTTTAAGAACATAATTTTGTCTCACAGCAAAAGCGAAACAGACAAAACAAAGTTACACTGTGGCCACATTACACGATCATGAAATACAGTTTGGGGGTCACTTAAAATGTGCTTACTATACGAAAGAAAAGCACCGTTTTTTTCCACTGAGAATAAAAGAAAAATATAGTGGCCTTCCTTTAAGCTAGTTAAGTATCTGGAGCATCAGCATTTGTGAGTTCAATTATACTCTCGTCTTTGTTTTGCTGCAGTCCTCTTGTACATGCTTCTCGTGGGGCCAATACAAGCAGAGAGCACTTTAAAATGAGTTTGAACTTACCTGCAGTTGTAGGCTCACAGTCATTTTGCCCATTTTTCTGGGTCGAACTTTTGTGCTCCTCAGTCTCTGCACGATCTGAAGACCACTGCAGAGAGGAAACAATATAGAGTGATGGTAAGAAAAAAAATCATTCAAAATCTTTAAAAAATAATATAGTGCAAAAGAGCAAATGTATCGAATCCATAATTTTGTACAAGCTTTGAATTTACCCTGAGATCTCCGACAAGGTTCTTCTTCTGGTTAGTCCTGAGTCCCAAGTTTAGCCTATCGTTTGGTTCAGAGCGCTGCTGTGCTTCTGTCCCGGGGCCCGCACTTAATGCAGGTTTTCAAAGCTTAGAAAGGGTCTAAGACACTCTCTCTCTCTCTTCTCTGTTTTCAGATCTATTTTCGTTTTAAAACCACGACCTCCAGACCTGTTCCTTCTCAGAGCTTTCCATGGACTTAAAGATGCATTACCTCCTCTTGACCTTCAACAAGCCCCCCTGGGGAAAAAATTAAGACTGACGTTTGTTCAACTTCTGTTCTAATGCTGTTCCTCTATGAATAACGAGAGCCACCAAGTGTGACACTAGAGTTTGAGAACCAAGATATTATCAAAGGGCTTTCCTGTCTGTCCATCTGAATATATTTGTGCATGGCTGGAGGTTAAGGGACACCGAGGAGTGACAATTATCCGCATTGAACTTCTGAATAAGCTGCTGCCTTCAGATGAAGGGAGAAATACAAAACTGCTCGCAAAATGAATGGATAAGTTAACTTGTTTATTTATTGTAACTTTTTGAACCTTCTTTGAGTCTGAAAATAAAGATCGATTGATTGTATTGATCGTAACAGAGACAGATTTATTGAACATAGCTTTTTCATGTTCCCTTGTCCACCTTGTCTGTCCGCTCCCTCGCAAAAAACATTTCAGCGATACGGGCACACTATCGAAGACTGGTCTAGCTGTGCCAGGCACTGCTCTGTGGACTGCTCTACTGAATGAAGGATGGGTCAATAATAGGGGTGTAACTGTTCAGCTATCTCAGGGTTCGGTTCGGTTCACGGTGCAGGACCCATGATTCGGAGCATCACGGTGCAATAAAAACAATAAGTTGGTTTTGAAATAATAGCCAAAATGTTCATCATTAGGCAGTATTTATAATCTCAGATAACTCTCATTTTCAAAGCTGCTTTATGACATAATGTGACCCTGGGCTCACAATGCAAAACAAAAATAGAAAACAAAATCGTAGTGTTCTAAAGTAAAAAATAAAGAAAGAAAAGAAAAAAAGTAAAAATGCAGCGCACTGTGTCGGCCATGAGCTCGTTAAAGTCTTTAGGTTTTTATTTGAGGCTCGTGTTTGGGCTTTTCCTGGACAACATTATGCTTGTACTTTTTTTTGGGAAACCGAGCTTTTGAAGCTTTTGAATTATGACTAGGAAGAGCCAGGAGAACCCTACAACCCATTGTGTTTTTGGTGGATGTAACTTTGCAGGTCTTGAGTGTCTGCAGCCTCCTGTTTAGCGGTGATGGTGACCCACATGCGCACTGTTTTTATAAACTAAAAATGCAAATCATCATTATACTGTAGCACCACGGTGCATCATGGCACTGTTTACAACCCAACACATTTAGAATCAGCTTTATTATTTACCAGGACAGATATTCAGCATGAAAGGGGTGAAGAGCGGAGAGAGACATCCAGCAAATGATATAGTGTTTTATTGTAAATAGTCTTATTGTGTTATTTGTCTATTGTTGTTTTCTTTTTAAGTCTTAGGGACCAGGTCTGCAAATTAATAGTTAGCTATGTGGCCAATGAACAAGGCGTTGTTCTGTCCCTATCCAATAAATGAACATAAGTACATTCCTGAAGCTGGGACTCAAACTACGCGATCATGGAGACAGAACAGTTCTCTGCCATGTGTCTTCTCCACTTGACGATCAGCTGCACAGTTGTTAGTTCTAGCATTATATTGGGTCTTTCTAGTAACTGTGGCGCACTCTGGTTTTAAACCTACAGTGATTGATATCTTGACAACTGCATGTCTTCAAGGTTGCAGCTTGCGTTCTGTGGCCCGGCAGCATTTTTGTGTCAAGCCCACAGCGATCCCCCTTCCGTCCCCCCTCTCCTCTCTCCCTCTGGGCCTGTCCTCAAATATCACACATGCTAATCGTAGCGGCAGGGGGACTTTCTGCTGCGTGTTGTTTCTTATTCATCTTTTCGACACCTCGGGCTGTCGCTGATACGTCCACCCAGGCTCAGATCACCATCGCAGATGCGTTTAATGTGACAACACGCACAAATGTCCTGATTTATACGGCAGCCGGGCACATAAAAACCGAGAGGCATGACTTTCAGACATGGATCCAAGCGGGAAGAACTATTTTAGCAGCGATACCTCGGAAAGACATTTAAAGCTGGTACAGGTGTTCCAGTGAGAATGTTAGAAAACTCGGACTCACTCACTTCTCATTTATGTAACGTGGCTGTTATTAGTTATGGAAATTCTACCTCTTCGTATGTCACTTCCTGTACCCAAGGATTAATAACAAATAAAAAAGTCAAACCAGGGAAAACTACATGCTAAATGTAAATTGTGTTAAATTTGCATTCTGAGAATTAAACCAGAGAGAATGATAGTGAAATTGCAGCTTATTCTCTATGAATCTATGGTACAAATAAACATCTTGAAAAATATTTCATATGACTGAATTTGGAAAAACTAAAGAATGTTTTTTTCCCCCGTTGCGTTTGTTAGCCTGCTCAATGTTTTTTTCCCCCTTATAGTCGTTAGCATTAGCCATCAAACATCACAAATTACAAACGATCCAGATGTTTCCAGCTGTTGTCAACCCATCGACCACATTTAGGTGAGGTCAGAGCCTTCAGTTAGGAATCATTAATGAATATACAGACTCAAGAGATTTTACTTTCTAAATCTAATCTAAATCAAATTGAGTTAGTTGTATGCTTTTTACACATCCAATGGCCATTAAACTTCAGCTTATATTAATGATATAAAACCACAGGAATTATACAAATATCATGAAACAGACTTGTCATACCTCGCTATACTTTACTATAGGGCCTGGCTTCATCACTCATTTGAATGGGGACATAACGTTCAATTCAAACGGGAAGACGTTGGCTAACAGAAGTACCCATTTGGAGGAACAGGCTCAGAACAGCGTTTTTGTAATTTCTATGGGTGATCGATCACCTCCAACTGGTGCATACTGCCATTGTGCCCTTGAACAAGTCACTTTACCTACTGTGCCAATTAATGTGGTGTGTGAGTGCTCAGAGAGGCCAAAGGCACAGATTTGCAGCCCCGCTTTCATCAGCTAACCCTAAGGCAGCTGTGGCTAGAATAGTGACACTTCCCACCAGCGCGTGTGAAGAGTCATTTCAGTTATTCATTCTTGCGGTTGAATAAAGTATGACTTAACAATAGCCCTTTTAGGACAGTGTTATAAATAAACAATCCCAAGCTGCAGTTGCCCGGCACCTTGGCAGCTTTACTTTACTGTATATAGCCCTGCCCCCCGTGCCCCTCTTTTGCGCCCCGTTTCTCCTCGAAGGAATCCGGATTGGTTTCCTCGTGGTCTCGGCTCAAGTGTCGGTGATAGACTGCAAATGGGCGCTGACAACATGAAGACCGTTGTCACTCACTTAAGAGGTCCAACACCCGCGGTTCCCCCCGAAGACCACTGCCAGGGGACGAGCCTGATAAAAAGGCTTAACGAGGGGCTTGTGCAGCGCTGCAACCCACTCTGACAAGCTATTTTCAACAAAATGAAAGATTATCATAACTTTTCAAGTAACTGTATGTAACAGGGTTATTATGGACTGATTAAATTCTTGCGAATTGGGTTGGAGCGCCACCGTGTGGCGTAGCGTGGAGTTCCACGCGGAGTATTTAATATCGGGGACCATGTTATTTTTGTCCCTATTATTATTTTATTACTGTATTTTGTGTGTCCTGGCAGTGTTTGTATTGTAGCCCGTGTATGTTGTATTTTATTTTGACTGTCCGTCCAATGTGTACCATGTCCGGTCTATGGAGTATATATAGTTGGCTCCTCCTTTTCCTCCTTCGAACTTTGCTATTGTGGAAGGAGGTGAGATTATTTTACATCGGTTGCCACCATCCTGTTAAAACCCACTTAATTGTGGTTTTAATCTGTCCTTTGTGTTGGTATATTGTTTTATTGTCATATATGTCATTATTATTTAAATTTACATGTTTTTGTTCTTCTCCGTCCATAGACCACATTGTGTCGGGCACTCTGTAATATTGGGCTAACGCCATTTTCTTTCTCTGCCTGCCAGAAATAAATGGGGCTGGAGCGTTGCTCGCCCCAATGACAACTTGGGTCATCCATACATGATATATGCAATACACAACACAGGGTCAAGACGACCTCAGCCACATGTAGTTCTTAGAGTTTTATCACAGTTTCTCCACTGTCTACTCTTGAAAGAGAAATATAATACTTTCTACTCGATTTTTATAAAAGCTCCAAAGTTAAAAGTATTTTTTAAAAGCCTAAAAAATATCGCTCCAGAACAGTAGGTGGCGCTGTGCAGATGAACTGTCAAATGCCACTGACTTACAACCCAGGGAAGAAAGGCAAAGAAAGTAATCTGTTGCTTCAGATCATTCATAAAGAAAATGTTGTACACTTTTAAACCGAGCTGAACTCACTCTGATGTGTAACTCTTTCCTTACAGCTACAGCTTTTATTCTGTACCTTTTTATTGATATTAAATTAAATTTAGTTTTAAAATTAAATTAAGTTTGCATTTTCATTCAGCAGCTAATCTTATAGCTGCTAATGCTAAGTGCAAACGTAAATGTGAGTTTTGAGACCCAGAGAAAATGTATTAAGGCCTAATGCTGAGCATGATTATTCAGGCTCAAAAAGTACACATAGATTTCCTATATGCCGCCAAACTAATTCTCCTCTTGTTTTCACCTAGCCTGGCTAACGCCAGACTAAAATCACAAGTGATATTTAGTCTGGGGACCACCAATTCATTTTCTCGTAGGAGAGGTGTGGTTTACGATTGTCCATAGCCGTTTATTGGGCGCTACGAATGTCTATCATGCGTCTGCATGTAGCCATAGCCAATCGTATCATGGTATCAGATGACGTATGACGTACCTGCTGTAAACTTTTGAGCTAAACTATTTAGAACACGTTCTAAAGCTTGATCGAAAGATGGCATCGCGTCTGCTGCTGTCATGTTGGATCCGTAAATATTTTTTTATTTTTTTTATCCCTAAACAAACTACAAGCTTCCGTATGTCAAATAGCGCGTCATCGTCTTACCGTCCCTCCTCGTTCTGTGATTGGTGCCCAAATCCATGGAAAAATGTCGGCCATGGTCCCCAGGCTGTTGTGAAGTTCGAAAAGATTCGAGCGCACACAGCAGTCTGGCGTTAGCCAGGCTAGTTTTCACCCAGAAGAGACGGCAACTCAAACTCAAGCAAAAGTGCCAAGATGCTGCTTCCATCGATTCCCCTGATGGATAAACTGTCCTAGAATACAGGCTATTTTTAAAGGAGGTAGCCATTCTCACGATGTCACTCTTGTTAATCAGCCGGGTCATGATCTGTGACATTTTAACAGTCAATTTTTGGATTTACATAAAAGACGTGACAAATATTTGGCACCAAACCGAGAATATTTGCCAGGTTGATGTCTGGTTAATGTCAGTCACCACAAGTCTGAAAAGGTTAAGAGGTTAGGTTAGGTTTCCGCAAACGAGAACTGACAATGATGTTAACATTTAACAGCTAAATAAAGACAGTTGAGAAATCGTCTATTCAGATTTTTGTCCCCTTATTGTAATGATATCATGGGGTCATAATCTGGCCTAAGGGGCTCTGAAATGGCCAAGGGTTAGGTTATAGTCTAGCTAAGGCGCAGGGGACGATGGCCCGTTACACCATGCATGTCATCAGTCTTCTTTATTATCATAGGGTGTGCATGAGCAAGACAAAAACAAATTTCCACCACCATTCTCTATAGAATATAAGTTATTCTCTCTTCTATTTCTCTTGTCTTCTATTCTATTCTATTCTATTCCCCAAACAGGGTGGGTGTTTTAGAGTCTGTGCCACAAAGTGTGAAACTACTGGTCACATCATGCTTATGGAAACTTGGATAATTATATTTGGAGTGACGACAGAAGATAATCATGTTTAGTCCAGTTGTTCATAGCGATACTGGCAGTGCGGACAACTGAGATGAGGTCTGTCAGCGTTGTGGGCCACACACAATGTGCACTATGCATTCTTACCATAAACTAAACTAAGTATACAACAAGTCTTTCACAAAATGTGTACCTTCAAAATAGCAGTTGGTGTGGGCGATATGAAAAGGAAATCACATTATAGATTTACAGTAGCCAAAGCATTGTAAAGAAGTGAGAGAGCCGATATAAAATAAAACATGTGCATACCGTCTATAGAGGTTATGCGTGTTATGTCATAACATGGCAACAGCATGGCAGTTAGCATGCCATCACAGCAACAGTAACAAAGTGAGTGGACAGACATACATTTTATTGATTACCCTCAATTTGCAATGTTGCAAGTTCTATTTCTGTTCTATTATTTCTACTGTTGGTTTACAAAAAATTAAAGAAAATTCAATTGAACAAACATTTTAAATACAGTTAGCAGTGGGCCAAGCTCATATATCTTTCCAAATGCATTTCTAACATCCTTATCCAGAGAGGAAAGCACTTCTTCACACTTTAGATAGCATGGTAACGTAAACATCACTATCTGCTTACAATATAGCCTACAGAACGACAAAGCATTATATGTAACTACTACAGACTCAAGTATTGTTAATAAATATTGAAATAAATGATCCATGGGGAAGGCTTGTGACCATTCAAAAAATAAAATAAAATCCTGACCCACCAGATGGGAACCAATGCTCTGAAACTCCAAATCGTTCTATGAACATTAACATCTCTATCCGCTTCAGTGAAATGTGCCCCTCATCCCAGAACACTCGTTTTTGATGACAACACATATCCATGCTCTACCAGCTGGAGAGCCATGTGCAGTGTGTCATATTTGCATCTCTGTACTTTCTTCAGTATAAAGCTGGGTACAGCAACATACAACACAATGTTAAAATGGTTTTAAATCAGCAAAAATTATATATAAATGATGTCAAAACCAGGATCTATTAAGACTAAACCAAACATAAACAAGCCAAAACACTTTAGGCTAGCTGCATCGAGAGACACGCATCACGTGAACCACCAGCGTCTGCCAATAAATTGTCTACTATACTCTCTACCTCCCCTGTTGACTGCTCGAAAGTAAGTTTTGTGCAGAAATTCCCCGATGGCTCTTACCTTTCTTTATCTCTGAGCATACTCCTTGTCCTCCTCTTCTCCTGTCTTTCCCCCGCCGGTTATCGATGTGTTTTCTTTACACCCCCTGACGAAGACACGGAGCCATAAAACCAAAGGCACGTACTGTATATACCACCGCTACAATAAAACATGAGGTCCCGCGGAAAACCAAGCCCGGACATTCCTCCCAAGTGTGAACCGTAAAAGCCGAAGTTAGCTGCAGAGTGATCCGCACCATCGGCCCCGAGCCTCCGACTCCCGACACGACCCCCAGCTCCTCTTTCACCTGCAGCCACACAACACGGTGTCACGGCTCACATGGCCCCTATACGACCATGGACGTGTACGGGAACGCTGCGTCCAAGGGTGAGGCTGCGGGGTAACTTTGTTGTTCCTGTGCGCATCGATGTTATTTATGTATAATACATGTATGTCTACGTGCCAGCCTAGGCCTATAGTCATTGCATACAGTCTTTCTACTTTTTTTACTCCAAATATTTGACTTTCCTTGTAGGCCTACAACAGGCTCCGAAAATATTCCCAAAAGTAGATCACGTAGTGCTGAACGTAATTGTAAATTAATGCCACTCAGGGGTCTCCAACCTTTTTTCTTTTACACGGCGAGCTACTTTTAAGCAACAAAAACGTCAGAGAGCTACTTATTCTTCAAAGACACTCATGTAGACTTCGGAGGAATTCACCCAGGAGACTTAGCAAAGATTATATTTTAAAGAAATGACTTGAATTCTGTCCTTTCACTTAGGCTACTATATTGATCAAACATATTTGCAGTTTGTGTTCAGCATGTTCAGAACAAAGGGAAAAATGCATCTAAAATGTGAGACATGAGTGTGTGTTGGAAAGTGTTTGGCGAGCTACCTACAGTAGAAAGAACCAGAAAGCTACTGGTTGGAGATCTCTGCCTTAAGTGAACTAAACTCCACATGTGGTTTAGTTTTACGGTATAGTTATTGTGTGAAAACTCATTTGCATTACGGACAGGGGCGGCATGTTAGGGGTTAGTGAGTAATTTTGGTGAAAGAGAACAAAAGTGGAACAGTTAACCCATGACCACAATCCTCATGATTTTTTTCAGATTAGCATATTTGAAATTTGATTAGGACAATAGTGATGACTGATGTGACTGAGATGACCCTCAGGTGGTAAAGTCATCTCATAACCAGAGGGTGCTTGCATACTGCATACTTAGCCTAACTGTTGTGTTCTTTTCGTACACATCTGTCTGTCAGCAGCTGTGACAACAACCCAAGCTGCAACCACTGATTGTGGAGAGTGACAAAATAATACAATATTTTGTAACAGAACTTTTAGTACCGATGAAAACAAGAGTTACAAGCTACAATGTGCAAACTACTGAACAGGAGGCTGTGACATCTGACCACTTTTTGTTGGCCCTCTCTTTCTGGACTCCTGAATTTACAATAGTCTTGAGGACAAGCAAAAGAGGGAAAACAGGCCTGTATGCGTATCTCCATCTCATAATATTCAATATGAGGTTATCAATAATAAGTTTGGACATTCATGTAGTTGTTGGACTAGTTTAAATCATGTGGACTTGTACAATAATGTGTCAGACTCGAATAATAAGAAATGGTGACTCGGCTACAGTGCTGTCAGTGCAACAGTGTTTATTTCAACAGGGCTCAGTCAGCTCTTTTAACCTATTCCTTCGTTTAATGCATATGGTCAAACAGCAAGGTGGAACAAGGCAAACCATTTATATCCCTCAAATCCACTGTAATAGTCAATACATTTTGCGGTTTACTGCTTTCCACCAATGATGATGTGATGAACTCTGTTATAAATGTCTTATTAAATCAGTGGCCTCTCAGCAGTAGCCTGTGTACATGCTGTTTGGTGTGTGGCCTGAATATATGACAGGTGGAATTTTTACAGTTCAGCTAACCACCTCGACAGGCTCACATTCATAAAAATAAAAATACACATGGGCTTCATTTGAGGACTGATCGGCTACTGAAACAAGTGCAAAACAAAAATTGTTACAGTAAGTGATAATTAAAATTATATTATCATAATGATTCTATAAAATGTGTAACTTGTTCTTTAGTCAAAATTGTGTCTTGTAGTACAATTTAGTAATAGTAAACATACTATACAGGCTCCTGGGATCTAGTACAGCTTGAGGCAGAGTGTTTAATCAAACAGTCTTAGATTGGCATTTACTGTACTACAATAAAAGTACTATACTGTACTATAATAAAAGTAAACTAAATTTGGAGGGCTATGATTGCGACACAGGGAGAGTTGTAACATTACAATGTCCACCAATCAAGGACCAGATAGGGCTCCAATGATTGCAATATATCAGTTTCTTCCTTATATCACATGGATATTTTCAGCACTGAGAGCATGCAGATGTTGATAATAATCTTAATAATAGGTTGTGTTACATTACATTACAAATTACATTGCCATAATGTAATTTCATATTCTCAGTTGGAGCCTTGAGCTGATACAACTAGTTTTGGAAAGAAATATCAAAACCTGCCACATGAAAATCCTATCATCTGACCAACATCAAGCACCTTATTTTCAATATATTGTCTCCACTTTTATGAGACAGTCATTTGACCTTAGTTCATATGTGCAGAGAGAGACATTGGGCTTTGTGACAGATTTTGTTTCATGTGAATGTGTCCGACCTTTACAGCGACATTAACCATAAATCAAGTCCAACATTTAGCATTTTCACCACTACCATAGTTATATAATTATTCACTACACCAACTTCGTTTTCAATTACAGGCTGTTTACAATGTTGTGACGTCATGCAAATGCAACCTATTAGTTTACAATTTTAGCCACAGCTGCCCTCGGGTATGTTGAGGGAAGCAATCTGCACCATTATCTCCTACATCCACCACCAACCACTCACTTACACACCACTCACCCAAGCATTTTTTCCCCTCACGGTCTGCCATCCAGTTACTAACCAGGCCCCACCCTGCGTTAGCATCTGAGGTCTGAGGTAAGGAAACTGCTGCCTCAAACTGATTTTGAGCATTTTTTGACCCTAACAAAATTTGACTTGTTTTCAGGTGGAAAAGATGTTGAAAAGATGAAAAACAGAACATGCAGAAAAGTCTGTGTTAGGAACATCTTTGTGGCAATCATCAGTCTCGTGTTATGTAAATAGTTTAGGCCTATACGTTCACATCCAAATGCAACGGTCCAAAAATACACCAACAACATAAAAAAATAAATAATAAAAACACATCGAATGAGTTTCAATGACACTACAGGAAGAGCAGATTGCTGTCGCCACCAAGTGGACAAAATAAGTCACAACATAAAAATGAAAACAATGAGGAATGTAATGACCAACACCTGGCAGAAGTTACTACCAACTTTTCCTGACTCTTAAACAACTTTTTTCTTCTTCTGACAGAACGAAGCACGATTTATTTTGACTATATGAAAGGTGCATTATTACTTGTCCCCATTGTAATATTATTTTAAGGTAACAGTTACACTTTCCACGAGTAAACTTGTTATTGAGAAAAACTTTATTTTAACATATAAAATAAACTGAATTTCATCTTT